>OU026071.1:13750000-15000000 GCA_907269065.1 Crocallis elinguaria | reverse complement strand
CAGACGGTCACTCCATTTCGGGCGCGCCATCGCTCCATTTTTCGGTCATTCTACGAATAATTCCTAATAGAAAATGTTGCTGGTGTTATCTTCTGAAAAATAAAAACTTATTTTAAATTAGATGTTGCGAAACATCTTAAAAGTCAAGAGTTTATTCTTCCTGGAGAGCAGAATGATCATCATCAGTGGAAAGACGTCCACTCTTGAACATAGGCCTCCCCCACAGAGATATACCTCCCCCACAGAACGGCACTTGGATCGGCTACTCGCCTCGCGCATCCAACATCCAACGCAGTCATATTATTATTTATTATTTTTAGTCCACTCCCCCTCAGCTAGGTTGTAGGACTCTTCTCAACTCTTCTGCGAGTGTCCTTCTGGATGGGTACCACCGCTTTGCTCGCATAGTCTGCCGCCAAGCAGTAATGTGCAAGAATCACTGTGCTCCAGTTTGATGAGCAAAGTAGTCAGTGAAATTACCGGGCTTTATTATAGGAGACAATGTCTCGCAGGGTACGAGCGCACTGCAGTGCCATTTGTGTTTTAAAGTTCTGAGTGGTACTGTACTGTGGTGGTTATGGGCTAGCCGCTACGCTTGCCAGTTACCATCAAGTAAATACGACTAGCTCGTTCTTTATCTAATTGAATAAAAATCCCCATGTCTGAGCAATACCATTTTAGTATTTTGTACGGAACCATATCAATTTTTGCGTGCCTATAAATACTGGCCGATTGTCTGCTAATAACTCATTGAAATCTAGAAGGTCGACAGCTTTAAGAAATTCTCGCTTTTTGCCGGAAGGAAGACGTAGTTAGCGGATTCTTGCAAAGCGTCAATGGCAGTCAACAACCTTTGGGAATTGGAATAAAGTTTAACAAAAGTATATTGTGTACTCTTCGTAGGTATGTATGTGTGTTACTCTCCGGTCCATAAACTATATCTATGCAAAAAAATCACGTCAATTATTGCTCCGTTGCTGCTTGAAAGAAGAACAAACCAACAAACCCACTTTCACATATTTTATGATACTTAGTAGGTACAGATTTAAATTATCCAATCACGTGAATTAAATTTTAATTAAATCTTAGAAATAACATTCTTTTGCACCTAGCTGTTAATTATTTACATAAGCCATCATGGAAGAATTAGGTATTCAGGTTAGCCAATATAAAACGCTCCTTTGATTTATCTTCTTTATTTTTTATGGACTAGGTATTCTATACCTATGCAGCGTCAAAAAGACCTTGGCCCCAAAAAATAATGAATAATAGATGAGATCATACCTAATATAATAAAGTTATTACTTATATAATTCATAATTAGCAATAAATCCTCTAGTTTAATACCTAAACCCAGTAAAATGGATAATGGGTTATAAAACATATAAAGTACTTAGCCTATGAACCTATGCCCTATTTTATTGTCTATTACCTATGTACCAATATTGTAAAGCAGTAAAGATTGTGAGTTTTTTTGTTTGTTTGTTACCGCTAATATCTGAGACGCAGGTCTAATCCTAAAAATTATTTTACTAATTGGAAGCTACATTATCTCTGAGTGCTAGCTACATTTTGTTCTGGTCCACGTGGTCGAATTGGTAATAAATCTGAAAATTGATCCAGCTCTTGACTACGTGTACTGAATGACTTTTATCTGATGTGTGATAGCTGCTGGATTGAATTTGCCCAAATTATATTCCTAGAGTAGTTTTATTTCACATTTTTTCCTAAATTACCGAAAACGACGATGTGGAATAAGAGCCCACATACACGAGCACTCCTATCGAGTTCCGGGTAATCTGCGAAACGTGTGGGCCGATTTTGACGGGACTTTCACTGGCAGATAGCTGATGTTACAAATAGTAACATAGGCTACTTTTATTTTAGAAAAAGAATTAGGGTTCCGCGCAAAAAGATAAAAACCATGAAATCCAATATCTCCGCGCGGGTGAAACCGCGGACAGCCGCTAGTTCTGAATATGCCTGCTGAATGACTCTCAAGTGCCTACAGCTGCCAATACCGGGTCTCAAGTTGACAGCCAGTATTAGTTTAGGTACCGGAATAATCCGTTACCATCGCCATCTTCAATAGCGGTCAAATCAAACGCTAACCTATAAGAAACACCTACCTGACTTGTACCTACCTAGGTATTCACAGCCTGTAGGTATAAGTTCCTATACGCTAAGTAAGCAGTGTTCGTGATTTCGCAACATCAACTCATTGTTCAGCCACGGATGATTTGTGTCATGAACTAAAGAGTAAACAGCGTTATTAAAACACTGACTCAATAGAAAAATTACGTCTAATGCGATAAAGATCTCAGTAGATCGAGCCGTAGTAAAATAAGAATTCTTTTACTATTATGACCGAGCTTAAGATAGAAGTAGGTATCTATTTTAATCGTCTCAGTGATTTTAATACCTAGGTAGCTTCATTAACGACTCTTTAACGAACGTATTTTTCTGAAGTATTTAGTTATTGTTTGAAAATATATTACCTAGAAGTCTAGACCATTTATTTTATAAGTACTAGATAGGCCTCAACCTATTACCTCAAATCTTTATCATTTTTTACAGACACACACTACATGAAGACGCGGTGAGATGAAGCCATTCATAAAACAGGTGAGAACAATTCTTTTAGTGCTGGCCACCGAAAGCACCCAGACCACAGATCTCTTAGCCCAGAAGCAGCCACTAGAAACGGCCACCAGTGGCTGGCTGGGTGCAGGTTCCAGTCGCAGAAAAGCCACAAAATATAGAGAAACAGAGGGGGAGCTCTCTCTCTATTATGTTCAGGCGGGGAGTAACCGGCGTTTGTGCGCGGAGGCGAGCCACAAACGCGGCCATCACCACAGCTTGAGGCTCGGTCGCGGCCACTCAAAGGCTCAGTTTTCGCCGATGCCATATAAAATGTATAAAAAATCTTATCCGCAGCTTGTGGTCGCGTTACTGGCCACGGTCGGTAGTCCAATGTGCGCCACCACTGGTTTCTACCAACCACACTACAATATAGATCTGAATGCCAGATCACACCGATGTTGCTTGAGGGAAGTAGGTATAGCTGGCCCGACGCGCACAAAAGCACTATACTTTTCAGTTTAAAAAAAAGGTTGGCAAAGAAGCTATCACCTACTTTATCAAGTAAAGTTTGGTTCTGAAGTGTGGTTCATTTCTTTCTAAAATCTTCCAGGCGTTCGTCGTCAGCGGCGCAGCGCTCAACATCGCGGGTCATGGCTGCGCGCACGGCTACCCGGCCGTCCTGTTTGCTCAGATCAACAGCTCCGACGGTCCCTTCAAACTGACTGACCATGACACTTCCTGGATAGGTAACCATAAAAGAAACACTTACACACTGACAGTGCAGACAGAGGGCACTACTCTAGGTATCACTAAGGTATCCCTGTGCCGTAGGTGGCCTGGACAGGCAGATTTTATAAGTATGTAGAAGGAGTAGGTATATTAAGTAGAGCTTTTTCTTATAGGTACATGCATAAATAATGACAGTGCTGTCATAGGTAACTGGTAACTTACCTATTAGATATCGATTATTCACCTCTCTCTCTCTCTCTTTCTACGCCCATTGATAGACTGTTTTAACTTGAACTAGATGTAGGTACACAGGCAACATTTCAAAACTTCTTATAACCGTTTCTTCAAACTCGTAAGGCAAGATACCTGAAGAAAATAAGTACCTATCTAGGTGCCCGTGACATACAAAATGGATACCGAAGTCCTGCAATAAGCTGTTTATTCGTTATTTTAAATTACTTATCTTTTTAATAAAATCTCGCGAACTGTGCCGAATAATGTTTCTGCCGAACTTGGAGCAACACTCCAAGGTGACGAAGGATTGTTCACATGGCCGACCGTGACATTTCTAGGGCATTAGATAGGTACTTTAATAAGGCAGATCGGCCCCTAGGTTACGCAACGTTCATACCGGTCAGTATCCTACTCGAATGGGTGATCAAGTAACACCTAGTGTGGCTTCCGTTGCGGTAAATCCATACTAATATTATAAATGCGAAAGTGTGTTTGTTGGTTTGTCCTTCTTTCACGTAATAACGGAGGAAAGGATCGGCGTGATTTTTGGCATAGACACAGTTGATGGACCGGAGAGCAACATAGGCTATTTTTTATCTCGGAAAAAGCACGGTTCCTGTGGGAACGCGGGTAAAAAACGCGCGCAGAAGCTAGTATTTAATAAATCCTTTAAGTCCGAAGAATCCGTGTCTTCTGTAAATTCTAATAAGTTACATGTATAGTACCGTAGGTACTAGGTCTCTGTCTATGTACTTAGATACTGTAACACTAATGCGTTTATTGCACATGTTCCATCACAATCTGGACCGAGTCACTTTCACCACGCGAAGATGTTACCTAAAGGACACTTAAATCATCAGACAGAAGGGCGTCCGGTGAAAGTAGAAAGGCCTTAGGAATAAAGAAACAGACTCCACGTTAATTAACGTAATTCTATGACCATAGCCTTTAATGACTTTCATTTAATTGAGAGCTCATTTCGTTACGTAAACTAATTAAGCAACATGTAATGTAATGCTCTAAAAACTTTAGGTAGGTAATTGAAAACTGTGTTAAGTATACTCTTCATGGTCAATAACACTAGAATGGATTATGGAACAACCTTTGATTATAAGGAACATCATCTCTGGGTTTTTAAATTGACCAACAAAATACTGGGAAGTGTGCCATATTCCCATATTGTTTGTTGGGAAAAATGTCTTCACAGCTAATAGTTTACAGAAGCACAAAGCAATTAGCAAACTTTTCTTCTGGCAAACATGCTTCCTCGTCTGATATAGACTGCTTCCACTCTTAGGTTTAAATATCTGCACGCACCCATCTGGGGTGTTCCAGCAGCCATAACTGGATATCCAGCGGTGAAATAGTGGTAAATCTATACATACAGATAAATAAAATTTAAGTGCCTGTTGTAATATCAAAATAACAGCTTTTTACTAAATGCATATGAAAGCATATACGGTACCTTATAACATAACAACCATTTTAAAATTTTTTTTCTAGCTGTCTGTTTATTCCGGGTAATCTCCGAAACGGTTGGACCGATTTTGACGGGACTTTAACTGGCAGATAGCTGATGTCACAAGGAGTAACTTAGGCTACGTGGGCGAAGCCGCGGGGCGCAGCTACTATATTATAAAAACACTTAGTCTAAGCGTCTAGATCTAGGTCTCGGACAGTGCAGCAAGATATCCCCGCCTTGCTGAACATGCCATGTTTCGAAAAAAGACAACGGTAGTTTATTTCATGTTAAAAACGGTTCTCACAGTCAATCTTGCAAAATTGAGCTTAGACTGCGTATGCCATTAAATTTGAAGGTCTTCGTGCATTTAATAAGATATCATTACATGAGACGACAAAATAAATAGGTCACCGAGAATAAAGCATTGTCAAAGGCCTATGCGGAAGCGACAATTTTTACCCGAGGGCATTCCCATTTTTAACTGCTATTTTCGCATAGAAATTAGATACGTGTCGCTGTAATTTGAAGGATAATAATTCTAAGAGAGAAAGTTTTTCTGTAGGTAGCAAATTCATTCAGATATTTTTATTTTGAAAGGATCTGCAGTAGGTTAGTTAGTAATTTTGTACCAGTTCGTACTCGTACTTGGTAGACAATACTTAAATATTTATTGAGTGCAATACTCACGAAACTTCATTGGATTTATGAAACAACACTGAATGTTAAAATTTATATTATAATTTCATTGTGTGTCATAGAAAAAGGTGGAATTGATTAGGTACATAATGATTTGCGACGAGCACGTCTTGTGATAAGAAAATAACTTGAATATGAATTTCAAACGAAGCAGGCACTATTTCCAATCTTTAACGTAGGTAATGATTACATAATAACTATGTTCAATAATTTTATTCAATTATGCATTTTGTTTCAGCGTCCGCCGTAGGAATAATGGGCATCGTCGGAAACTTTGTCTCACCAGTCTTGATGACGCGCTTTGGCCGTCAGAAGGCTCATCTCATCACCACCATACCAGCCCTACTTGGATGGATCATCTTCATCATGGGCAACTCTGTTCCTGCTTTCCTCGTCGCGAGACTCATGCACGGACTAGCATTGGGACTAAGAACTCCTTTGGCTGCTATTCTTGTAGCGGAGTATACAGATCCTAAATATCGAGGAGCGTTTTTAGGCACCTTTGCTATTTCTTTAGGGCTGGGGATATTTCTATCACATTTATGGGGAGCGCAGTTGACGTGGAAAATGACCGCTGTCGTGTGTTCGATGTTTCCGATAATATCTATAGCTATTATAAGTCTATCTCCCGAATCCCCGAGCTGGTTAGTTTCGAAAGGAAAATACGACGATGCGAGAAAGGCTTTCAAATGGGTAAGAGGTGATGACGAAGAACAAAGAGAGGAACTCAATGCAATGATAAATGCTCAGATGGAAGAGAAAATTGAGGAAAGGCGGAATGACGCTAAAGGATCATCGATAAATGGCTTTTTCAAGACTATGATTGATACGCTCAAAGATGTCCTAAAGATTTTTAAAAAGAAAGAGTTTTATAAACCAGCTATTATAGCTATAAGTATGCTCGTAGTGTTTGAGTTTGGAGGTGCTCATATGTTCGCCGCGTACGGAAACATAATTCTTCAAGCCGTTTTGAACAAAAGCGATCCAAAAGACGTAGCCTGGCAGTTTACTGTTATAGATTTACTAAGAACTGTTTGCGCGTTTCTAGCCATATTTTTGCTGAAATATTTTAAACGACGGACAATTCTATTTACCAGCGGATTCCTGACTGTTTTATCTTTAAGTTCTATATCAGTATTTATATATTTAAGAAAGGCAGAATTATTTACTTCGCCATGGATTATAGATATAATTCCGATGTCGCTGATGGTTTTGTACACCGTAGTGTTCTGTTTAGGTTTAGTGCCTTTGAACTGGGTGATTTGTGGTGAAGTATTCCCGTTGGCTTATAGAAGTTTGGGATCGACATTGTCTACATCATTTTTGACTCCATCGTTTTTGATATCAATGAAGACTGCCCCACATTTGTACTCAACCGTGGGAGTCGAAGGGGCTTTCTTGGTGTATTCCGCAACATTGACAGTATTTTTAGGTATAATTTATATTTTACTACCAGAAACTAAAGATAGGACGTTACAAGAAATCGAAGATAGTTTTAAAGGTAAGAAGAAAAGCGACCCTGAAGTACAAATGACGCTGATGAGTAAAGTTGAATCTGCTCCAGTAACACAATAGGTACATAATATATCATTTATTTTAATACTAAGGCATAAAGCATCTAATGGTAAACCTGTCACAGTTTTGCTTTTGAACTTATAATAAGGCAGATATTTAACAATTACAGCGATAAGTATATTTTAAACATAGATTTAGGTACTCCTGTTCAACATAGATGACCTGTCAAGTTAGTTTCAAATCACACTCGCAAACTATGATAACTTTTGATCCTGATGGTTTTTCTATAAACGAACATGTTGCCACTCTTATAATATAGGTAATAGGATTCAACTGTGATACTTACTAATTATTTTTCAAAACACGAATAAATATACAATGTTAAAACTTTCAAATGCTTACGTTTAAGTACCTACCTGCGATAAAAATACATGATATAGAATTTAACTGTGATATTAGTTTTGATTAACAACACTAATATTAAACATAGGTACCTACAATGTTAGAACTTCCAACTTTCTTTAATGGTGTACCTATACCTGCATAATGTACGTAACTCAAAACAACTAAATGTAACTATAAAACACTCAAAGCAATAAACTAATATAAACATTAAAACTTACGCAAAATGTATTTTACTGAATAGCCATAATTAATAAACTTATCCAATATTCCATAATTTGGTATGACTAGTTTCAACTTATAAGTATACAATGTCTTTGTATTTTTACAAAGTTAATAAAATAAAAAATGGTTAACATACAGGGTCGTCACAAGTATCATGTCATGACATTGACCAGCAGGCAGCCGAGTTAGCGTCAAAATCCATACTAATATTACAAATGCGAAAGTGTGTTTGTTGGTTTGTCCTTCATTCACGCAGTAACTGAGCTACGGATCGAGGTGATCTTTGGCATAGAAAAAAAAAGAAAGTTTATGGACCGGAGGTAACATCGGCTACTTTTTATCCCGGAAAAATGCACGGTTCCTGTGGGAAGCTCGGGTGAAAACTGCGGGCAGAAGCTAGTCCCATATAGAGGGGAAAACTCATTTAATACAAGCTTTTATTTAACTTGCAATGTTTATATGTGTTTATGTATGTCTGTTTGTTGAGCTCAAATCTTGCAAGCTAAATTGGAACCACTTCCCGGTGTTCTATTGAGTCGAAATTTTACATACATATGTAAATCGGATGACAATGCAATATAATATCACAGAGCTGATCTGATGATGGAGCCGGAAGGCTGCCATAATAACTCTTTCGAAACGACGTAACCCCGCCGACATTGGCCTTTTTTTATTTGTCTTTATCAGTAGTACTCTGATCCTAGATGATGTCCAGTAGGGTCCTGATTAAAGAGACGGACGGTGGTCACAAGATTACCGAACCAATTACGTATTTTATAAAAGCTTGTCTGGTAAAATATATATTTCCAAAAAAAACTTGTTTTACATTACTATCCTTAGCACAGAATACATAATAGTACAAGCCCTTACTGCATGTATGCTTGCTCCTTAGAGTATAAATCGTATACTCTGAGGCTTGCTCACACAGATCGTAAACTCTACTAGACCTACAAGTGAAGGCTGAAGGGGATTATTATAATAAAAGTCTTCAGTTCCCATTAAAGGGAAACCTAAAGGTGATTTTGACACTAACCCATGCAGAAGGGCTACCTGCCAGACTAACATGCGCACCACGGCAATATTTTGTCTACTGTCTTCTCTCGCTCTTTCTTCTGCGAATACGAGATAAATGCACGATAAAGGTATCGACAAAATGTTGTCACCACGCGCATGTTTGCACGGCTGGTTATAGGAATGTCCCAGTAAGTGAAGTTTAACGTTATAATAATATATAGAAGGTGCCTAATTATAATGAGAAAGATTACCTTTACGTCTAAATTAATAGCATCTTGGTGAAGCGTACTGCGTAACTTATGGCAGCATACAATTATAAAATAACATAACTGAAAAAACACATATTATACCTACGGTCTGGTTTTCTATACTTTTCTTTATTTATTTATTTATTTATTCTTTAGCACACAGATAAAATATGTACAAGGAAGGACTTAATGCTAGATAGCATTTTCTACCAGTCATCCTGGACGTGCAAGAAAAATGGTGGTGGTGCAGTGAGGAGAAAGATACCTTTACTTGTTGTATAATGTAAACAAACTCGGCTGATGCCAACCAAAGACATCAATAATAGTGATCCGATCGTCGACCAATGACATCATTCGAATTTGAATTCTATCTATGCCATTAGTTGGTGAGACGCCGAGTTTGTTTACATTATTGGACACCTAAGAAAATCTCCACCTTAGTCCATACCTGATTAGCGTTTAAAGTAATGTAAAATTAAAAAAAACATTGACATAGCTATATAAAATAATGTATTTAATTATTATTTCGATTTAAAAATGTGGCAAATGAGATTATAATAAAATACTATAGCGACCCGCCCCAGCTTCGAACGGGTAATAAGTAAGACTTCCATAATATAAACTTACGATTGCCCGTAGACGCCCTTAATTCGGCCCTGTCGCAAAATGCGTTCTTATCTGACGTCTCCTACCTAAAAACTTGGTAGGTACCTACCAAATTTCAGTTTCAAAGTTCAAGTAGTTTCGAGATTTCGTGTTTAGTTAGTGATTGACCTTTTGCTTTTCTAAATATATAGGTACATAATATGCATAATTATGAACAGAAAGTTTTGTAGGTAGGTCTATCATTAATCTAATATTCTGTTATACTCTAATAAATTTCAAAATGAGTTCATTAGTAAAATATGTGCAATTTAAATAAAAGTATTAGTTACATTCCTACTTTCTTTGGTATTATCTTTGATTACAAATTTTTAGAGAAATTGAGAATTACGAACACCTTGGGGCCCTCACTCGGAGAATCGAACGTCGAAGCTTCGGCAGATATAATATTATGATGGATGGCAGTTTTCCTCCCACGAAAGTGTAGAAAGACAAAATAAATCAGTGCGAAATTTCTAACCACTATACAAAACGCACTGTTCCTAATTATTTTCAGGCTGGAATAGCTTTCCATATCTGAAAAATCTTACTAGTACTTAAATCAGGTGGACCAAACACAAACTGACCAACATATCTAGGGCCCAAGTTTCTCAGTAAGTCTGCCTGTCTCGAGCTCAGGTATAGCCCGGATAGAGATGTTCTGGAGACTCCAATTTTCTGAGCGATTACACCCGTTATGTGGACATCATCAATCCAGAAGTATGGAGTAGATTGTGCTGCTTCCAGTAATTGTGTTACTACATCTTGAGAGTATAAAACTGCCCACCCTGTAAATAATATATAACATTAGCTCATTCACAAATGTACTGTATCCTTTCCTGTTGTATGATTGTTCAATCGGTTGTACATAAATGTGATTTTTATTTCAAAGCAAAATGTAAACCAACCAAACCTAAAATACAAGTATTTATTGGAAGTAGACCATATTTAGCACTTTCACAAAGCATAACCACTAACCATGTTACAACAAAAAACCACTTTTAGTCATGTTGTCTTTAGTAATATCACTACAGAATTGCGTTAGACACTACATAAATCAGGATTTGTGGTTGCTCATATTATAACACGCGACTAAGGTCTGTTTAGGAGTTAAACAGCGTTTAACGCAGGTTTAAAGTTTGTTTAATTTTTTAGTGGTGAGACCGTAAATAATTTAAAAATAGGTTAAAAAGGAAAGGTACCATTTCAGTTGCAAACAAACTACTTAATTAATTTGACTAAAACATATATCTTTCTAATTAAGAAGAAATTTATTTCAGACTTTTCAAATGAATCCAATAAAATTGTCACCAATTGAATCTATTTTCTCATTGGAGAAACAGGATTGATGACATTGTATTGGTTTCAATTACATCTTATCGCCTCTAATTAAAAAGAGACATAATAATATATATAGTAATACAGTCATTAGTTAAGTTTGTGTGCAACAGAAGATTTTTCCATTGCTCTCAATCTCCTTGAAAGTATTATTGGATGATTATTAATTATTGGCAGAGAATTCTTCTCCGATAACAGCTGAAGACATTTCTTTGCTTGTTTTCTCATCTGACATGCTAACTTATTTACTAAAACTTAAATTATAGTGTATAATTATAAATGAATAATGCATAAATATGAGGAATGTATGAATGTATTAGCAGAACATTTTACATTGTCAATTTCAAATAGTCAAACAGAATACCTGCTTTTCATTAATTTTTAAGTTCAAATGGCAAATGGGCGAAAAAATATGCTGATTTCAAGACACTCTGAACTTTATATCCTTAAGGTTATTTCAAATAGTTACTAAGTTAACTCTTTTATGCACATGTCATAAAAACAATATCTACTATAACAGTATAAATGGGAAAATTTGTGTGTTGGTTTGTCCTTCTTTCACACAGCAATGGTCCGACATGATTTTATGTATAGAAATAATTTATGTGTTGGATAGAGATGTGTATGTGAGTTTCTTTATTCGACCATAACTTTTAAATGCCTATACAGGTTTCGATGTATAGGGTATTGTTAGAATCCTTACATCATTACGAGTGACACAGGCTATGGCAGTCATGTTTTTTCCTAATTATTTCTGAAGTGTTGGCTCAAATTGCAGATTGTTTTATGGCCCAACAAAGTTTTCAACTTCATGCTTGCCCTATTGTTGTATTACAACTCTAAAGGTCTGATTTCGTACTTTATAATATAGTCACTAATACATATAACAAACATAACAAACCTGCACAGTAATTGGGATAATATTGTAGTCCATATTCCTCCATTGTCACTTTCCATTTAGATGAATTTGTCCTCTGCGCTAACGCATGTTCTAAGACTTGACATGCAATGAGACCTTTAGCACCCCACGGAGACAACTCCTTGGCTAAAAACCGTCTCATCTCCCTAGAATTGACCACAATATCATCATCTGTCTTGAGAATGTATTTGGCCATTGGACAATGATGAGCAACCCATTTCAAACCCATTACATGTTTGTATGTCATGTTTCTGTAGGCATCGATGAAACTGCCTTGTACAATATCACCAAATATTTCACTCTCGTGCTGTATCTTGTGGTGTGCTGTTATGTTATCTGTCTCTCCTAGTAGGAAAACCACCTTTGTTGAGTCAACGGACTTTCCCCAAGTATTACGTATTACCATGCGATTTTCATAGTTAGTCGGATTTGATGGCACTATGATTACTAGCAATAAACCTGCAGTATAACCTTTGCAAGGCTGTGGGTTTATCTTAAAGGTAAAATTCTTGATATCAATCAACTGATCGTACACTTCATTCGTTGACGCTTGGGTGGAATTGTACGGTCCTAAAAGACCGAATTTAGGGTTTTTTACTCGTACTGCGACAGGGTTGGTGGTGAAGTAGATGTCGTAAATTAGCATTAGAGAGAAAATAGGAACAAAAACCATGTGCATGTTAGCCATTTCAAGTCTTTTGATGTTTCTTACGTTTACCCTTCAGTCATACCACTTGATGAAAACAGCAATCTTCTGGAGAAACCACAGTAGATGCAATCAGACGCAATGAAGGTACTAGCCAAAGAGCAGGTGCCAGGTACTAGCACAATTCAATGAATTCAGAGCTAGCTACATATTACTGATCTGTGATTCAGAGTGAATCTGAAACCTCTGAAACGCCAAAGAAATGCTATGGTTCTTATTCTTCAGATTATGGCTTTTAAAAATGCTATGGTTAATAAAATTATTTTGTGTTGTTGACTTTGATTATAAACCTTTGATATTTTTGAAACGAGTGTTATATTCTCTTTGACGAGTCTGTCAATGTGTCAGACTGTCAGTTCTGTCAACGTCACGTACTAACATGACGTTGACCTACATCTTTTTTTTCATTGCTTTCTTAACCTGGACACAGAGTTTTAAGTCTCAAAATTATTTCTATGCTATCCAAATCCCAAGATAAATATGTAGAAATGTAATATATTGTCAGTAAAACAGCGGATACTTTACTGAATGCTGTTTACTGGCGTGGATCCACCCTTTTGGGCACGGTATTACGGCATGTACCCTAAATTAGGTCGCTTGGCCGATATCTGCAGTGCAAATACCGATCCTTTCAATAAACAAAATTGACAGTTCGATTGATTAAAAATGTAAAATAGAGATAGGTAGTTTTGAATAAAATGTTATATTTAGATAAAACAAGTACCTAATAAAATATACTAAAATAACTAAATAAAATACACAGCAATCTATTTACAATCTTAATCTAATAATCCGCTACCAGTAGACAACGTTCCCAAAATACTGGCAGCATTGCCATTCTTGAGCTAAGTATAGGCCAGCATTTTGGCCAGTTTTTGATTTTCTCGAAAACGAAACGAAGCCGAATCTACTTTATTCAATATGAAGTGAATTCTTGCGTCTCACAATTCGAAGCTGCACTTCTCTATAGGTTATATATAGTATCTCGATGAGGTAAACCCAGTAATTTGACTAACTACCTTGCTTTAAAACTGCAACACAGTAATGCTTGCACGTACTGCTTTGGTGAGAGACTAGGTATACGAGCAATGCGGTAGTAGTTACAATAGTTACCCACCCATAAATATGCACACTTGCAGAAGAGTAATTAACCATCCTACCTACCATCTAGCACCTGGAATTGGTTTTGATTTATTTACCAAAAAATATTTATGTTCTTACCTACGCTTTTGATTTTATAAACAAGTGTACTACATCTGTAAAGTACGAAGGCGAATCGAAGAATAAACATTTATTATTATTAAGTTCGGCCAGTCTATATAATACAATGGCATCAGATTAGGTGAGCCACATCCTCAAAGAGTCAAACTGAGTCAAAGACCTATTCCATCATCCATGTAGAGGAGAATTCAGCTCCTTGAGCACGATGCTGTCAAACAGTGATGAGGGATTGCGCGGGTGGAATGAGCAGGCGCTGTTAAAACCACTTTTCATAGTCATTATGTGTTGAGAAAACTTCGAAACACTTTTTTGTCACTATCAGATTTCCTTTTGAGCATTAGCATTTCCTACCTGTCTCATCTGATTCTAATTAGGGACCCAGGTGATCAAAGGTGTTGAAAGCTAGAAATATCTAGAATAGAACTGTCTTCAAAACCTCACCTCAAATGTGAGTACTCACTAGGTACAACAAGTTTTGATAATCGTGACGTGAATCCTACTTCCTACTAGTCCTACTAAACCTACTAATATTATAAATGTGAACGTGTGTTTGTTGATTTGTTGGTTTTTAGTCCTTCTTTCACCCAGCAACGGAAAAACGGATCAACGTGATTTTTGGCATAGATATTGTTTATGGGCACCGGAGAGTAACACAAGCTATTTTTTATCCCGGAAAAATGCACGGTTCCTGTGGGAACGCGGGTAAATCCGCGGGCAGAAGCTAGTTTTTAGTTACACCAGCGGCTGCGTGTTCACCTCTGTTTGTACGATGTTCACGCAGCGGCTGCTTGTACAGCCAAGTGTTTCTTGTGATGTGAACAATAAAGAAATTTATGTCTGACATTTGTGTCACAATTTCTGTATCGTACTTACATAGTCTAAAATTAGCTTTAGTACTTAACTTAAATTATGAACGAATTATTATTATGAACTGTATCATCTCTATAGAATTCCTTTGTAGGTCGAACGTGCTCGAGTGGCATTACTCCAGGTCCCCAGCCAATAATAGGCTCAACGGCGGAGTACTAGCGACTAGCGACCAAACTGCATAGCACTCGAAAGGCTCCATATCATATTAGATCTGTTAGAATTCTGCCAGTTGCAAGATTTGCAAGTGTTGCATTATTGTCAGTTACTTTTTTTTAACAAGATGCAAATAGTGCATACTTTTAGTACTTACTAAGTAATTTCTAATTGTTTAATTGCGTCGAACGATGTACTTAACATTTTTAGTACTTATATAAATAGTTTTAGTGTTTTCTAGCATTTTTTTAACGTCCCTGAAATAACACGATGATAGAAAGCTTCTAAACATCAAGGCACATAATTTAGAAAAAACCATCAGGGTTCATATGGTATGGTTTTGCGATGCATTTCATAGAGAATTCATCCCACCGTTACGTGTGTCAAGCCCCGCGCCACCTGCTAGCGTAGGTAGTGGTTATATTCTCTGCCTGCTGGGCATAATATGATGTGTTCTGATCATAATATGATCACATTATGATTCGGGCAAAGCGGCCTTATTAGCCCACTGGTCTACACAAAATTCAGCTGTATTTCAGCTCCAAAAACAATTACATTTTCAGTTTTTGTACAAAATTGTAGCTAATTCCGTTAGCCGTTTCGGCTCCTAGCTAACTAAACTAAAAACTAGGCGTGGGTAATACCGGTATTACGAGTCAACAGAGTGCGGATAAACCAATAGGCAATAGCAACCAATAGGGCGGCTGAAGTGCACTCCTTCAAAAAGATCACGAATGCGCATGTCCAACTTTAAAACTCCGGTCAAGTGTGAAGATTCTTATGCTGCCCGTCATTACGTTTCCCGCGGTTTCGAAGGCATCTGTCAATTCGCGCGCCATTCTGGCCATAAAGAAAGAAAAAAATAAATAGAAAATTGTTTTTTTTTCTGTTTGAATTATTAATCCGTAATGGCCAGTTAGAACTTTTTAAATAAAAGGTGTTGCTGTCATCAAAAAATTCATTCATGTACTTAATATATAAAGCTTTTAATAATATTCTAAAATCACTGGGATGACGTCAAAAATAACTAGTTTTGAAGAGCTAAAAATAATTCAGTATTTTTAAAGTGGTCAAAAGACGGTATCTGCTTCAAAATTTCAAAGATGGCGGCTGGAAGGCTGTTATGGGCCACGACGGTGCTTCTTAGGCTGTGGCTTGGAGCTACTGACTTGTGCTACGCTCAGTAAGTTTATATTTATCGCCGCGCTATCCCAAAACGACATTTGTCAATCTATGCACTTTACACATACTGTCGGATATTCAGAATCTCCTCCTTTTTAGGAAGCCGGAGGAAAATATAAAACATAAAAAAAATTAGCAGAAAAGGTTCTTCAAACCCGTTTTTAGGGTTCTACAGAGTTTTCGGGTATCGAAATCGAAATGATAAACGATTTGCTTTGTTGTCCTCTCATCAATGTATTGACAATATGTCGGTATGCAGGTACCTATATGTCAAGTCTCCAGGCAGCCAATTTGGCTTAGACTCGATGTAGGAAAGTTCAGGCCAGATGACAGTGTAACACGTAAGAGCTCAAGATGTTCGGTAATCGGCAAGGATCCATCCTATCCTGCAAAGTGAGAGTCAGAAGGAATGGACGCCACTTAGCAGATATATACGCCTGGGTTTTCGAAGCATTGAACTCTCACCGAAATGTCTGATACATTTAAAAACTCTGTAGCAAGTATGTAGGTACATATGTATTCTGTGCGTGTCCATGCCACCTTTTTGATGTCGAGGGAGAAATCTTCTTGAGATACCTGGCTGCCACGGGGAGCAGCCGAGTTATGTGCGATTGTTACTACTTTTTCCCCAGTAAAACCCCAGGGTGTTTTGTCTCGGTGCTACCGGAAGGAATAAAAAATACATCTCCAAAGATCCCCCAGCACTGCGCCCTTCCCTACTACCTCCATCCTACGACACCCCGGGCCACCGAGACCTCCTTCAAGAATTTGCTTCCATGAGTGGTCGGAGCACCACTATCAACCATCCCTACAAGCCCAAAGGCAAAAGGAGACCTTTCGTCTTTTACTACAGGCAGGGGATACCGTAACCCTATTCTTTTAAACCCGGGACTACTGGGTTAGTGCCTACGCCACTGGGAATCCTAGTGCAAGGAGTGTGTAAGCGTTATTAATTTAATAACTTTTTTTTAATTTTTAATGTAGGTACCTAAGTAAACTTTGTTAACCGTTTTCCAGATCAACTCTCTTAACCTTCCAAGACCTGCTGCCAGAAGACCCCCGTGGCTACGACAAGATGCGCCCCCCGAAGGTCAACGACCAGCCGACGACCGTCAACTTCCACGTCACCGTCATGGGGTTGGACTCTATCGATGAGAACTCAATGGTAAGTCGTCGTCATTACATAAGTCCCTATATGATGTATCCTTATAAAAAAAATAATGTGCACGATATGATGAGTATATGGGCGTAGCCAGAAAGCTTTTCTTAATTTCTGTTCTGCATTTAATCTGCCCTGTCTATGACAATCATGTACCCTTTAATTTAATCTTTAATTACCTATGTTTATCTTCTTTGACCCCCAGACTTATGCTGCTGATATATTCTTCGCACAAACCTGGAAGGACTTTCGTTTAAGATTACCAGAGAATATGACGTCCGAATACAGGTAATAAAATTTAAAAATGTTTCTTAAGGTGTTTTAGGTAGGCATAAGAAAATTTGTCGATAAAAAATTGGTGTAGGTATATTTTTGTAATAGTGGATGGTGACAGCCATACCATAACCGAAACATAGCGCTGCTAAGTTCGTTGTGGCATCCGCTAGACTGAAGTCACAAAAATGTCCAGTTACCGACGTCTACAAATATCTACCTTCAAACAAATTCAATGCCAACAAAAATGCCAAAATAAGGCAGCGGCTTTGCTTTTGGTCAGAAGAGATCGACATGTGAGCAACAAGACCACCCATTATGGCTCTTGATTTTTTCCTTCTTCTCAATCGGTTGTATAGGTACTTGAAACGGGCACCTACAGTCGTTTAGCTTCCATAAGCGCTTTTCTCGGGGCCCAATATAAATTAAGAACTTTGAATTTGAAAGATTCGTTTTTCACAGCTCATGTGTTGTGCTGTTTCAATAGATCGTTTGTCAATAAATGTATATAGGCAGAGATGTGATAGAATCTAACATTTTAACCATACAAGAAAATATTTAAAAACCTAGAACCATCCCCCGGTAGCAAGGCGCCTACATTAGCATTCCATTCGCAGCGTGGCCACGTTGAATGGCAATGCTTATTCGCTGCCCAAAATAAAAGCCAGCATCAAGTGTGGCATCAAAAATACATTTCGCGAGGTCTATTTATGCACTTTCTTTTTTAAACAGCCTCCCCTCCCAACAGACTCCTGGACCTGGACTGGCTGAAACACATGTGGCGTCCCGACTCGTTCTTCAAGAACGCCAAGTCCGTGACGTTCCAAACGATGACCATCCCCAACCACTACGTGTGGTTGTACAAGGACAAGACCATCCTGTACATGGTGAAGTTGACGCTGAAGCTGTCGTGTGCGATGAACTTCCTGATCTACCCTCATGATACCCAGGAGTGCAAGCTACAGATGGAAAGCTGTGAGTATCTGGTTTAAGAAATGAAACTGTTGCAACTTACTTGATTTTTTTATACCATACTATTGGGTTACCATCAGGCAAAGGACCAGCTCGTTTGGTAAACATAACGCCGGCCCATAACAATAACATTGCAGTGCCTCAGAACTTTCAAATACAAAGGCATACGCGGTACTGGAGTGCGCAGTACCTAATATAACGATGTAGTTTTTCAACTACTCCCGCATCTAGTTCGCACAGACATTGGTTTATTTACAAATATTTTGGCATCACCAGATAGTGAGGCAGCAAAATTTTTATATAAAATGTTTAAATTAAATTGAAGGTTAATATTTAAGTTCAGGGTATGATGGGGCTGGCATACCAATGTGGGAAAAGCCCGTAAATAAAAGTAGATTAAAAAAAAAAAAAAAAAAAAACTACTCCCGCCTGGGTATCGCAAGAACAAACTTAACATTATAGTCGACAAAATTAATACAAGTTTGTACGTACAATAAAATTGAGAGATTTACTGTTAAACTTAGGCGTATATATAGCAGCGTATTGAAAGTATGGCGTGATGAGTCCTTCTAAAAGGTTATTTAGTAAAATCAGTTGAGTTTCTGGCACTGGAAAAAAATATATGTCATTATCATCATATTACCGATAATCTTGTTGAGATCAAAACAAGATTTTACCAAATTTACTCGATCAAAAAAAATTACAAAGTTACCTCTAAAATTAAGTTTGCATTGAAATATCTCTATTATTTGTACATGTACATTTTATATTGATAGAATTAATAAGACTTACGTATTATATAATAACAACAAAAACTTGGTTGTGGTACATTTTCGATTAGGTAATTTTGAAGTAATTACGCATTTTTTTTAAATTTTTGCTCAATTTTAATGGGGGTTCTGTTTTTTTCATTCGGACGTACCTACAGAACAAAAACTTGAAAGAACCCGTCCGGGTTTATTTGTTATTTTAGTATTTTCCTGTAATTCTGGTAACACAATCAAACAATCTTCAAAAACACAAAGCACGTCTTACAACCATCCTCCAAAACCGTAACAAAGGCCTAATATCAAAGAATCCAAAGAGACTACAATTAGACAGTGTCGAGTGGCGGTGTCGGCGCGACTGGAGGACACTCGGCGCCGTGAACGGATAACGAGCAACACGAGTGTCTGACACTTGTGTTGCAGGATACATTTAGCTGCCGTTTTTTTTGGTCTAGACACTTTTTAACCGACTTCCAAAAAAAGGAGAAGATTCTCAATTCAGTGAGTTTTTTTAAATTTTTTATGTTACCTTGGAGGTCCGTCATTTATAAACTGATTTGGAAAATTCTTTTTTTTTATTTGAAAGGATATACTTTCATTTGCGTTGTTATTCCGACAAGCAAACGCACGTTTGCATAAGCGTCTACGGTCAGCATAAAAGAGCCGAAGATCGGGCTGAAGAGTCAAAGATCGGGCTAGGATTGCCAACTTTATGTAGGTACGAGCAATAACGTCTATTGGCGTCGGAAAAAGGAAAATAAATAGAATATGTATTTAATTTTTGAAATATATATTGTTTTTAGCATTTTTAAAACATTTGTAAGCAAATCAATAAATGACAAACACTAAATTGTAGAGAGCTACAATTTAGTGTTTGTCATTTATTGATGTTTTACGTTGCAAAAGAGCAACAAACGGACGAGATTTTTGCATAGAGTTAGTTTATGGCCCAGAGAGTGATATATAGAATTTATATACTATGGCTGTGCCTGTGCGAATTGCCACACGGGTGAAGTGGATTACGAGTCCACGTTTTATGTTGAAACCCAAAATACACGTCTATTTTGCAACACCTCATTGAGAATGCGTTCGTGCTCAAAGAACTGTAGCGCAAAAGCTGTAATGAGATGGTGTGCTGATAGTTACTACTACATATTCTGTGGTTAGCCGTGTCGCTGCACTAATGACTGAAGAGGAATGCTTTCAGAATAATTAAAGCTCCCTTGCGATGGAACTGTTAATAGGGTAGTATCTACTTGGTACATAATGTCCTGTCATGTCGTATACGAATAGTTTGATGTTATCCTGATGAAATTTGCCGTAGGGCTGCCCCATAGTAATACAGCTGGTTGCACTATGATTCGAATTCTACCGGGTGTCCAGTAAATAATTGATAACCAGAATGTTAGCGATGATGACTCAGTGGTAGTGACGTCGGCTGCCGATTGATGGTTCGAATCCTATAACAATGAGATTGAGTAAAAGAAAACATCGTAATTACAGAGTACTTATCCAACCAAAAACCAGAGTACTTATCAAATCAAAAGGTAACCATACCATGGTGATATGGTAGGGCATTTTCTAGTACTCACCTGGCTTGCTACTACCCTCAAGTTATGCCAACTACCAATGAGCGATCGTTGCTTCATTTAGCCCGTTGAAAAAAATAAAAGCAAAAACTTTAATAAACCAGCAAAAAATATTTAAAAGTAACCGCCTTGCATAAAAATCTGCAATCTACACTCGACGCCCTATCAGATCCGCCACTAATCAACCCCACTCACCACCCTCGAGAAAAAATCTATTTATAACCTCCACTCGATCCTCCTTTACACATCTTGGCAACATTAAGGTTCTTACTTCTTAGATAGAATCGAGCTGAGTCGC
This sequence comes from Crocallis elinguaria, assembly GCA_907269065.1. NCBI lineage: Eukaryota > Metazoa > Arthropoda > Insecta > Lepidoptera > Geometridae > Crocallis > Crocallis elinguaria. The sequence continues at coordinate 14,978,803 of OU026071.1, read as the reverse complement.
CGGCTCGAGACTCTTGGCCTATATTTTAGGACCTCTTGAGGTCGGTGTATTGCCGGCAAACTTGGCTGAGGGACTTTTGAGGGGGTAATGCGTCGAGCTATTTTTCAGGATAATGAAGCCATACGTATTTATAGGCGTGGGTTTACCTTGAAGGGAAGGCAGAAGTTTTTTGTTTATTTATTTTTGGTAATGATCACGTTGTACAGACGCGTTTTGTGACGATTTCTTGGCCTTTTCAGCACGAAGTAGCCGCATAGAAGTTTTTTTTAAAAGTGGAACAGTAAAGCGATGTTGACTAACTAGGGAACTGTGCTGTTGTAACTGAATTTGATGCGATGATGGTTCAGTCTTAGTAAGGTTAAAGGACAATCAGTAGGTCGATGGTTCAGATCCTGCAGTGAGCATCTAGTGAATAAAAAAATCGTGATGCCACCATAGCACAGAGATCTCGCCTGGTTAGATACCATGCACTTTCTTGATACTTCCAACTACCAAGAAGCTTCTGTGCGGTCGAGATCCAGTTATAATCTAAAGTTAAAACCAAGATTATCTTACCATGATTACTACGATTATCTTACCACATGATAATCAGTTATCCCTTTCGGTCAAAAGTTAACCTATCTAAAGTATTAATAAAACTTAGGAGCTTCTAACCAGTGACTCTTCCACTATCTTTGGAGACTCAAGGCAGCCAACGCGATAGGAGCAGGATTATTATTCATATAAATAGTATGCACTTATTTATTTATAGATTGCGCAATTTTTTTTAGCTCTATACGTATGACCCGCCGACCACCGACTTGGCGCAAGTTTTGCTAAGCTTTTTTGAGTTAGCAACGCGTGAGTCTGTAATGGGATTGCGTCGATATTATCGACTTTGGTTGTCAAACGATCATTTTACCTGCCTCTAATGGTGACTACAATTTTTACAATCGATAGGTTATCATTTGACCAGTACCTCGCCTGATCAAGCGACGGTGTGGATGAAGTTGATGAATACGCTAAACCTAGATTAGAACTGGCTTTCAATTACGGCTGCCGGAACAAACAAATAGATGCTTGGCGGCAGATCTTCAACTTGAGTATGCAGCACCGAAATTTTGGACTCATGCTTCCAAGTGTCAAAATTCTATACAGTTTTGACATATGGAAGCGAATGTCTCTGAATCCTTAACCTATAGATAAATTCGACCATGCCATGGTTGCATCACAATGTTTTCGTTCACAGGTTGCTCCCGCTCATTACAAAATTCATCTCACTGATACTAATTATTATATTTTCCCCATTCCCCAGTATCCCACACGACGGACGACCTGGTGTTCCAGTGGGACCCGGAGGTGCCTCTGGTGGTGGACGAGCATATCGAGCTGCCTCAGTTGGAACTGGTCCAGAACACCACGGCTGATTGCACGCAGGTCTACTCTACTGGTTAGTCAGAATTTTAGTTAGTTAATTGAAGCGTTTTAGCGGTTTTTATTTCTAGAGCTGGGTCTGACTAACAGGTATAAGTAAACTGGTAGGTTGAGTAACGTTTGAAAAAACTGGAGTTCAGACTGTGGTCGGAATAAGGCCGCCGTCCTTTTTTCAAAATCTCTGCAGATAATAATTAACTAGGACATCCGGCAAACATTCACTAATTAGTGTTTGTAGATGCGTCATGACATGATTGCAAATCATTAGTGGAATTGTAACAAACAGCACTAATCCGATGTTATCCATCATAACCAGTCCATCTTTGACGATAATCCCACAGATGACCCACTTTTCACTGATAACATGTAAGAAACCTGCTTATTGTTTTTAATTCTGCTCTAATCTTGCTAGTCTTGTTTCCATTATTATTGGTCTATGAAAGTACTTATATTTTGTATGTATGTTAATTTTCTAGATTTTTTTGACTCTGTCTACTTGAATTCACAATCACTGAGCGGCCATGCCTTTACCCTCATCTAGGGAGCAGCTGCTATTCATTTTGTATGTCATTCTGTAACCTCTATATAGCACAACCCATTTGACACAATGAAATCGTTTGTTTGTTACCTCAGATCTCTGTCATTTATAAACTGATTTGGAATATTTTTTTTTAATTTGAAATATATACTTTCGAATAATAATTGGTCCCATATAAATTTCATCAAAATCGGTTTAGTAGTTTGTCACTGAAGTCGGTTCGTAGCTTTTTAAAGCAATTTTTAATTGATATAATCGTCATATTATTCGTTCCAGGCCTATACAGTACCCGTGAATATTCGTGTGCAAACTCGAATTCAAGCTACCACGCTCATCAGTGAAGCGCGTGCGCGCAGGCGTATTCGCGTTTTACAGAATATGCCGTACTTTACAGTGTTCAAGTCTGCTGCAAAAGTTTTACGATTCCCATTGATGTGTTGCTGTATGTCTTTCAGGTAACTTTACGTGCCTCGAGGTGATCTTCAAGTTGAAACGACGCCTGGGATACCACCTCTTCAACACGTACATACCGACCTGCTTGATCGTCATTATGTCTGTAAGTTACATAAAATATTATACTTAAGGTTAAAACCATGGGTGCATAAAATATTATAGTTATTTCTTCTAAAAACTATTTAACGTTTTTATTTTTACCATAAGAAGGTTTATTGATCAAAGGCCTGCATGATACGATATTTTGCGGCAAGAGCGGCGCGTGTTGTGTGATGGCGCGCCTCGCAATTTTTTCAAGTGAAATTACTTACTCAGGGTAACGAGTGCATTGCAGTGCCGCGCAGGCCTTTGTGTTTCAAAGTTCTGAGTGGCACTGCAATTTTTATGAGCCGGCGTTATGCCATCAGGCAAGTGTAGCGATTTTAAGTTTTCCAACAAAGAAAATTACAATTATTTCTTTTTAGGGCCTATTTTTCAATGATCAGATAGCGTCCTGTTAGATATTTCCCTGGATCATCTAAGTCTGTGGTGAAGACAGACGTAAATAAATTTTATGGCTTCTAAATAAATAAACCTTAGTTAGCTAACGGTCCATTAATTTTGAAATGAAAGACCCGAAAGCACACACTAAAAACACGAAAATTAATTGATTGGATAAAAATCAGTTTTATAGTTTTTTAAAATCGCTTAATTTATTTGCAAGATTTTACACTTGAAAAAGTATATGATAAGCCGTCAGGCATTAATGTAATTTTTTGGAATTCGACCACCCCGTTTGAGTTGGTTAGACGTTTCAAGAGTCAAGACAAAAACAAACAAAAGGAAATCCTTTTATTTACCTATACCCTCATTATCACTTAAAGCCAGACCTCAATTTGCCAATTAATCTCTTTATCTGCTAATCCTTACAGCCGCTATCGGAGAGTAATGTCAACTGGCCTAATAACTTGCAAACAACTAAGATAATAGAGCTAATCGTCTAGGTGCAAGGACTAATTAATATCTAACGTGTTTGGCGCTTCGACCTCGCTAAAGTATTGCTATACGTTTCGACGACTTATTACTTGACTACAATTATACATGATATGTAATATGTACATACTTCTGCTTTTTTACTTGTGTTGCACTTCTAATAATTTCTTTCCAATCTTGTATCCAGTCTATGACAACTTTGACCTTTGCGCTAGGTACTAAGATTTGGAAGCAATGATCTATGTGTGTGGGTAACGCACGCATGTAGTACCACGCAGGCCTTTGTGTTTCATAGTTCTGAGTGCGGCACTGCAATTATTATGAGCCGGTGTTATGCTTACCATCAGGCAAATGACCCACTCGTCTCGGTACCAAATAGTAAAAAACACAACAAGAGAAAACATTTTAACCGTTTTTTCTTTCCCCAGTGGGTGTCATTCTGGATAAAGCCCGACGCGGCGCCCGCGCGGGTGACTCTTGGAGTGACGTCTCTGCTGACCCTGTCCACTCAGCACGCCAAGTCTCAAGCTCAGCTGCCTCCTGTCTCCTACTTAAAAGCCGTGGATGCCTTCATGTCCGTTTGTACCGTGTAAGTATTAAACCCTGTTACCTTTAGGATTGCATTTAGCCACATCTTATATGATGGGAAGCGGGAATGGCCGGGTGAAGGTCAGCAGAAGTTTCATCGACATAAAGTAGTCGGAATGGGCCTCGGCCTTCGAGGTTGCTCCTGCTTGCCCTGGCTGGAGCTCAGGGGGGACTACAACCCCCCGGTTTCTGTATAGCTACACAGGCTACTCTTGGTGATGGTTGCTCCTGCGCTATAACAGAAGAAACCTACTCTCCACTTGAAAACATCCACATATCTTAAATTTTGGCAAAAACCGACGACGTAGTGCAATGAGTTCCACACCGGACTACAGTCAAGTGGGAAGTCTATGTTGAGTAGTGGACGTCTTTCGGCTTGATATGATGATGATGATGATGGGGCGTCCAAAGTATAAGCTTTGGGCCCGCCAGTTGGTCTGGCTCGGATGTGTAATGATGTTGCTGTATATATTAGGAAAGAAGTTTTAAACTAGATTTCTTTTTACATTCTCTAGCTTCGTGTTCATGGCCTTGATGGAGTACTGCCTCATCAACATTGTCCTTGGAGATGGTTCTGGAAAACCAAAGGTAAGCTTAAAAGCCATTTCTTTTAGGAAAAATAACGTAAGTAAAAAAAAAATGTCCAGATTTCCTGTTTCATATCTATTTCTTTATCTATAAAATTATATCGTTTATATATCTATATCATTTCTCTGGGCCGTATGGTCCCACAGCTAAGGATAGTACCACCCCATCTCTTCCCGTGGGTGCCGTAAGAGCCGGCTAAGGGAATATCCAGGGAATGGGCCGCATACTCCTCAGTCAATATCATAATCAGATGCCATCACGGCGACGCCTGCCAAGCGTGCTATGTTATGGCAAAATCACCCTTCATGGTAGAGGAATGTTATCTTCATGGTTCAGCAATGGAAATTTTTCGGCTGACGATTATCCTTACTCTACAGAGGTCCCGCGTGCTTGATTCTAATCTCAAGTTTCTGCCTTTTTTTTTTTTTTTTTTTTTTTTTTATGTTATTAGGTAACGAGACGAGCTGGTCGTTTGCCTGATGGTAAGCATAACGCCGGCCCATAACAATTGCAGTGCCACCCAGAACTTTGAAACACAAAGGCCTGCGCGGCACTGCAATGCGCTCGTTACCCTGAGACATTAGGTATTAAGTCTCATAAGCCCAGTAATTTCACTGGATACTCTGCTCATCAAACCGGAACACAGTAATGCTTGCACACTACTGCTTGGCGGCAGACTTCACGAGCAAAGCGGTGGTAACAACCCAGACGGACACCCGCAGAAGAGTTAGTCCTCCCACTAACAAGTATGCCTATATATTTTTATGACTCATCCTTCTTGGACGATATTCGAAATCTTGTGAGTTCCTTTCCAGCCTTCTTCGCGAACGATAAGTGACAAATCGTTCTAATTTAAATTGATGCCACCATCAGATTTTCAACTAGAGAGTGGTAGCTAGCTAACTGAACTGTCAACTGAACTGTCAAGCTCTTTACAGGATTCAAACTGTCGATAGATAGACGAGCAACGTCTCTACCACTGACGTAACATCACTTGCAGAGAGGTGCTCTTTAGCGACCTTGAAGGCTTCAAAACCATAATATATCTTCTTCTTGATTTGTTATTTAAATATTTCTGCTCTGTTCTGTCCAGGACGCCGCTGAAACAGCGAAGGCGAAGCAGCGAGCCGTCAACATTGACCGCTTCTCTCGCGTCTTCTTCCCTCTTCTCTTCTCGGTGCTCAACGCTACTTACTGGATACAATTCGCTCAATACATTTAGAAATTATTTAAGTGTTTTTTGTATTGTCCGCATTTAGTTTGTTTAATTTTAGGATTCTTCATTGTAAATAAGAGAATCGTTACTTTTTTCCAGTACAAAATAAATTAATTGGAACTAGTACATAACTAAAAACAATTACAAAATAGAAGAAGTACAGAAACCTCACTCCGTACGGAGTGCTAAAACGGCCGCCCGACCTAGCACCACCGCCACGCGCAGTTCTGATAGGTACCTCTGCTACTTGTATATTTTTGACATTATGCGTGCATAATCGAACATGTTTAGCAAGTATGTACTCAAAATTAATTTATTTTTATTGGCTGCAAACTTTGTTACTATATAGATTAAGTTCAAGTTAAAGACGTCATCCTGTTAAAAGTTTTAATTTTTTAATATGCTGAGGAAATATTCTATCCATCTTGCCTCCTCGACTCATATTTTTCCCATGACGCGCTACCAGCGGAAGATAGGGGCGCCTGCACCCCCCGGTCCCACAACTCACAAGGACGGTGCGCTAGATATCTACTAGTCCAGGGACGCTCTTCAGGGGGGCGGGGGCTCCTCACCCGACTACTATATCTAGTGGCATGTAGTCGAAGGTAACACGCTAGACCTTGAATAAGTTCAATAAAATTTCATAATAATTATATATTTATATGTAAAGAAATTCATATTTAAACAGCACAACAACAACTACTTTTTACTATTGAGACAATGCTCTATAGAAAATCAATGTTACAAAATGTTGCGTGGAAAAGCACTTTTCTATTATTGTACTATAATTATGGTTACTAATGTATTTCTAAGTAGTTAGGGTAGGTTATTGTGATAATTCTGTCTTTCTTTACTAATTAAAACATCAGGGTAAAATTTGTATTGCATGGGTAAAAAATCTTGAATAATACAAGTTATATCCGTTGCATGAGTTATTAATAAAATATTTACTATTTATATCGATATATCAATAATTACTGAGGAGAATAACAAACGCTGATGCCTTGTTGTTGTGATGAAGGACAACGCAAATGTAAAGTGTGCAAGCAAAATGTCACCACTCAAGTAATATTAGTCCAATAATGAATGTTTTATGTCATTTCCCCCATCGCTATTAGCGTTTTATTCTCTTTGATTACCATCTTCATTTCATCAAGAAACGATAACATAATATTAATTTAATAAACGTAATATGTGTTCATAATTCAGCTTATTCCTTTTTATGTAATAAACTGTGAAACTTTGCTTGTCATATGCTTTGGTACAAACTGTAAGTGTTACATCAAATAATTTACTGCATTGAAATGAAAGTAAGTAGGTAGGTAATTTACGTTTCAAAGTCGCATCAACACGCGTCACGCCGACAAGACGTCACGTCATGAGTGGTCTTTCTCAACAGTGACATTCAAGTGCAAATCATATTAGAAATATGAGTTTTACGTTGAATACAATGCAATAATCATGATTTGTTATTTTTTTGTAACTGTAGTTATTATCTCCTGTACAAAAACGATTCGATAAACTAAATAAAATATATGGTGTATTCCCGTTATCCCCGTATGCTGTCCCCGGGGACAGCGGTAATTAATTTTTATAATTAAAAATGCTTTCCATTGTCCTCGTTGATATACCTAGTAAAATAAAATAAAGAAAAATATAATATTTTGGATGTTGAATTGTTGACCGAGGCGACCGCTGCTGCCCATGTCCTGGAGGCTGGATCTTACGGCACCCGCGGGAAGAATTCAAATTCAAAACAATTTTTACGATGATGTGGAGTGTGGACCTTATATACGTTAGTGGGAGGACTAACTCTTCTGCGAGTGTCCGTCTGGGTTGTTACCACCGCTTTGCCCGTGAAGTCTGCCGCCAAGCAGTAGTGTGCAAGCATTACTGTGTTCCGGTTTGATGAGCAAAGTATCCAGTGAAATTACTGGGCTTATGAGACTTAATACCTAATGTCTCAGGGTAACGAGCGCACTGCAGTGCCGCGCAGGCCTTTGTGTTACAAAGTTCTGGGTGGCACTGCAATTGTTATGGGCCGGCGTTATACTTACCATAAGGCAAACGACCAGCTCGTCTCGTTACCAAATAAAAAAAAAAAAAATATAGTATATCCCCGTATTACGGGGACAGCCTAAGAGGCTAATTAATTTTTATAATTAAAAATGCTTGCCATTGTCCTCGTTGATATAGGTACCTAGTAAAATAGAATTAAGAAATATATAATATTTTTGATGTTGAATTGTTGACCGAGGCGACCGCTGCTGCCCATTTCCTGGAGGCTGGATCTTGCGGTACCCGCGGGAAGAATTCAAATTCAAAACAATTTTTACGATGCTGTGGAGTGTGGACCTTATATACCTACGATTTACGACTTGATACCTAAACCCGTCTAATTAAAGACAAACGGGCCGACATTATAGTGACAATAAAAGGTTTAGGTTCTCCATTTCGAAGTACGATAGGTAAATGTACCTATATAACCAACTAACTAGATAAACCTGCATAATATGGCGAAGAAAAGTGGATAGGTAGGTATTAGTGTTGATGTGATCTGATGAGAAAAAAATGGTTTAACCTTGTACGGCCTACACGGACAGCTCTTGATTTTGTTAAAATGTCTAGCTATGTTTTTTACTACTTTGGCTGTCATTTTTTTTCTGTGACCAATTTCAAGTAGGTAGTTAGGTAAATATACTTGAAGTTTGTTACTACCAATTTCAAGTATCACTAATCACATTTATTGTTGGAAATACCTATAGGTACCAAGTACTAAGTTGGAATAGTTCTTCTAATTATTACAACATTTTTAGCTGTTGTTACTGCTTCATCTTGAATTTTGAAGCCATAATGACTTATACTCGTAGTATAGGTATACTAATATAGTATGATATGCTGGACGTAGTGCCTATTTACTAAAATATGTGTCTAGAAAATCTGATAGAAACTAGTAGAATATGAATGCACTACGTATACTCACCTATAAAGACCTAGAAGACTGTAACTAGGTATTTACACCTTGGATCACAATTTATGTTTTTATAAATATCTTTCACCAGCTTAACTACATTATTTTATTCTATTTTAAGACGTAAATAAAGGCTGTTTGAGTAAATGTAAGTGGCAATCGCTGGACCGTGAATTGTTAGTTGTCTTTGTAGGTATCTACCCTTTTCTTTTCATCGGTCAAGATCAAGGTTGTTGTAAAAGTGCCAGAGCAATTCTTTTATGGAAAAGATTATTTTGCGCATTCATGTTTTTTGAGATTACAAACAGACACTTCATTTTTATTTATTTGTATAGATGTAGGTAGGTAGGTACTATATTCAGGGGCGTATTTACCCTAGGGCCAAAAGGGCCATGGCCCGGGGCGGCAGGGTGCGAGGGGCGGCACAAGCAGAATAAATTTAAAAAAGCCTACCTAACTAAGGCTCTTATTAATAAACAGTAGTAAACGGTGGAATAGTCAGTTAGTTAGTAATAGGTAGTCAGTTTAAAACTTTCAAAGAACAACAAAGACAAAACATAGTTTAACTAAACCACCGTTTAACACTGTTAATTGATAAGAGCCTAAATCTCGGTGCTCGGGTGTATGTTTGTTACACGTCAAGACGTGGGGCTTTCGTATATACTGACCGGTAGGGCGGCGGGGCCTACAGGCCCGGGGCGCTGAATCCTAAAATACGCCACTGACTATATTATCTATTTCATATGCTTTAACGTCTTTTCATTGTGTAGGTAGTTACTTATTTATTATTATTTTTAATATTAGGAGTTAAATATAACAACTCAATATAATATATTTACATAACGCACTATATTTTCCATTATGCTTGGTGCTTGCAAGTACTCCGCAGCACAGACTTATGTACCTACCTACTTAGATGGTAACTCATAGCTCACCTGTAGATTGTAATGTAGGTACTAAGTACTACACTGTTTACAAATAGGTAACTAGTCTGAGAAGCTGGAAGCAGTCGTGGTTAGTCTTGCAAGTAAAACTAACCATGACCATGACACGACTGTCGACCATGTAACGGTACACAGCTGTTCCAGTAAGTAGGTATATGTAATAAAATAAATTGTGTAATAACTACAATATACAGATTAGTCACATGCTTTCTGCAAATTAATCTGATAAAATAAATTATCTAAAAAGACAAGAGGCAGAATACTGAATAAGAAATCATACGCGGAACGGAACGTTGATAAAAATAAATTGTTACTAGTTGCGTTCCGAATACGGAGCTCGATGTTCGTTTAACAGTGTTATTCATTCTCAACAATATTGTTATAATTCGTATTTACTTATTGTTAATTAATCCAATTAAAAGCAAATAATAATTTGTATAATTTTCATGAATCCAAATAGTGCAATAAGTTCAAGTTCAAGGCTACCAATATCATTCGAATGCGCTGCTGCGTCCTGTCACTTGTCAAGTTTTTGTCACAAATGACAGTCGGTCACTGGATGACGTTCTGTGTGAACGTGTGTTGATATTCGCCGGTGCGCGAGCAATTTGCATTTAAATCCCGTTTGCTCAATTACAAAATTATCTTATTACGATCTTGCGGTCCCCATACGACGAGTGGGGAGATGTCTGACCGCGAATGGACGCAGTGAACCTAATCCACTCGTCTCAACTACAAAAAAAAATTACTCGGTCTATATCGCGCGGTGTGCAGTTTTGTTTTGATAAATCATTTTTGTGTGTAAAATAAAGAACTTTCTGGTGAACGATGAAGGAGATACAGGGCAAAGATGAGACTTCCGACGATGAGTCCGGATTGGGATATCAGAACACTTTGGTAAGTAGTTTTTAAAACTTTTGTAAAACTTTCTCGTTAGTCTTTAGATTTTCTTATCCGGTTTCCGCGTTCACGCTGCTGTTTTTTTACTCACCTACGGTTTGTTAAGTATTATTATAAGCCTTTATCTCTCCAGAAATCAGTACTCCAATGAATAAAAGTAAATAAAAGTGTCTCAGGTAGATGCACCTTTGATTTGACATGTCATTGCACTTGCGAAAACTCCTAATTATATCTCGCTATCCTTGTCTTACGTGCCGGTTGTCCGACCTGCCGTCCCTGTCTTATTAAAATGTTTAGCCATCAGATTAATTATTTACACAAATTATTGTCACTTGGTTTGTTTTGAATTCTTACACCTTCTATTTTTTATTATATGCTTCATTAATATGAACTTGCATATGATTTCTTGTGAGGATCATGCCACTTTGAACATTATGTCAATTGCATAAAGTTTATAATCAAAATACAGTTCACTCATAAAATGTTTTCTATTATTCACAAGTACCTAGGTAAGTTTGATTTGGTTCTACTCTCCAATAATTGTTCCATTGGGTTATTTAAAAGGAGGGTATAATAACTAGTATGATAACTGAGTTTACCAGCTAACTTAAGGTAAGTGTGGCCAATCACAATAGATATGTGTCACAAATTCACAATTAGTTACAAAACCTTATACTTATTGGTGGTAAAATATTTGGTGTTTTTTAGCTCTTCCATGTCATAGTGTAACTACTACAAATTAAGTTACTGTATGTATAAATGTATATGCATAAATTATGAATTAAATATATTTAGTATTATTACTCTTATCATCATAACTAGTCCCCATTTTTGGGGAAACAGAAGGAACACCTGGCTACTGAGTGCTTGTATTACATCTTTCATTCTTAGTAAATCATGTGCAAAAATATTCTAAGCTTAATTAAAAACAAATTATTCAAAGGCAAGACAGACCATTGATTTGTTGAGTCACATTGCTAATGATTATTTATTATCAAATACATGCGGTATAATTAGCTATCAATTTGCAAATAACTAGGTAGGTATTCTTAATAAATATGCTGTTACTTTAAAATATTTTTTTTTCTATTCATGGATTTATCAATGAATAATTTCTTATAAGAAAGCAATGAAATTAAAACGCTTTACCAATCAGGTATTTTAAGACCTTATAATAGACTAGCTTTTGACCACGGTTTTCACCTGCGTTCCCACAGGAACCGTCCATTTTTCTAGGATAAAAAGTAACGTATGTTACTCTCCGGTCAATAAACTATATCTATGTCAAAAATCATGTCGATCCGTTGCTCCGTTACTGTGTGAAAGAAGGACAAATCAACAAAACTCTCTCTCATCTGTAAAGTCATTCAAATTAAATGGCTGTTGATCATTTTGCAAAAACTACCCATAGAATTTAAAACCAAAACTATGGCTTAGGCATCTGCAATTCTGGCATTCTGCAATGGCCAATTCTCAAAATGCTATATATGAGTTTTAGAAGGACTAATTCTGCCATCGTACAAGAGAAGGGCACATCTATTATTTTCGTCAAACCGACATAATAAGGATTAAAGTTTTCACCATATTCTGCTCCATAGTGTGGAAACCTATTGATGCTGTACTGTATCTCCGAATTCCTTAAAGATAAAATTCTACAAAAAATTGAGTAGATGCGCCTTTTTTTCCTGATTCTAAATATGTATATTATATAACTCATTTAAAAAAAAATGTTAGTTGTGCCCTTTTTTCTTACGACGGCAGAATTCTACAAATGGCAAATTCTATAAATAACAAGTTCTCGTAATAAAGTAAAAAGTTTAGCTAAGTATGTAATTTTATTACTAACTGTGAAATACCAACAAATCATGGATTTCTTTTTCTCCTCAGTTTATCATTCCTTAGCAATCTTATCAAAATAGCGACAATGTATATTTTATGTTTGTTTATCTAGGGCAAACTAATAAGCACTCGCACTAAAGTTGTCACGTTGAAGTACCTACTTATAGAGTTATTTGATTAGTAAGATTTGTATTGAAGGTCAAGTTTCTCATAGTTTTACCTGCAGGTGTCAAAACAACACGCTTTAGCAGATCTATATGTCTTGTACTAGTTGGCAGCGTACCCAGCACACTGGTGGCATTGCCCATTGGATTGCAATGCTGACGTCTCTTATAATCAAAACAATTAAAAAACACGACTGCCCTAACCAGTGTCACTTGAGATGATATAAGGATTCTAACGATACCACATACATCGTAATCTGATCATCAGATATTTAAAAGTTATGATGAAATAAAGAAACTCACATACAATACATGAAGCCTGAAAACATTACACTCCTCTTTTGGGCCGTCATATAATTAACCATAATCATTTAGTGACCAAGTGTGTATGATCTGAACTCTAAACGATGTTAGGTACATCGTAATTAGGCATCGTGAAATATTTTGACTGTAGATTGGTGAAATGGTGATATAACAATTTTATAAACAAACTAAATTGTTACGTCATGCGATCAGATCAAGATACCAATCGAACGAACAATAGTTAGTACCTACATTACATACTTACATTTGGTATTTGAAACAGCTGGTATGTAGAACTGTTCAGTGAGTGTCCATCTGGGACCTGTAACCTGGGTGGACGCTTTATTCGTGTAGTCTACCGCCAAGCAGGAATGTGCAAGCATTACGATGAGCAAAGTAGTCAGTGCAATTACTGGGCTTATGAGACTTAATACCTGATGTCACAGGGTAATGAGTACACTGCAGTGCCGCGCAGGCCTTTGTGTTTCAAAGTTCTGGGGGCACTGCAATATGGGCTGGCGTAATACTTACCATCAGGCAAACCATCGGCTATTCTCGTTGTCCAATAGTACGAGGGAAAAAAATAAACCATCTCTTCTCGTCACCTGATTGTAAAATCCAAAACGAATCTACATAATAAATAATCATAATATAGCATATGACTAAAGTGTAGGCATTGCCAATACTTAGGCATTCCTGAAGTCTAATTACCTATTTCATTTACCATTCATGCACTAATAACCACTGCCCGCAATACAGTCGGCTGTGTCGTTCAAATCTAAATGAACAGTTACTTGATTTATTTACATACTAATTGAATGGTGATTACTGTGGCAATATATAAAATATACTTTATTATTCTAGATCTCTCTGGGCTAGAATGTTTTTTATAACATGCCTCACGCTTATACTGGGGCACTGACCTCAAACTAGGATTCCCTGTATCTGGGAAATCAGGAACTGATCGGTCTGTGGTGCCAAAACACCCAGACACAACAAATACTCGCACTTTTTTTTTCAGTTCCAAATATTTGTTCCGTTGGCGGTTGGGTGAATCGAATCCTTATGCGCTATAGAAGACGTCTACCGACGTAAGAACTACTCCACGGAGGCTGTCTGTTAAAGAATAACGAGATAACGGCATAGGTACGTACTGTGTCCAAAGTTCACCATACACGAGCGTCCCAATAAATAAATCCATCGCTCCGCGCATCTTGGATTGAGTGGAACGATGGTCCAATTTCGAGCACCGTCTGTGTGCCGTTCCATTCCCGGCGCGCCATCGCTTTATATTTCGGCCATTCTGTGTCTCGAGTACTGCCAACTGAGCGCAAAATGGATCGTCGTCGTATCGGCTACGAACGAGGAGTTGGAACGTTTGGATTTCTAATATTTCTATCGCTCCACGTAATCCATCTGAGATTCCCCACACACAGGCGGTTTTTGGAGCGTTGGATTGGTACGATGTGGATTGGAGTGCAGCTCTTGTATGTGGGCTCTAAGAATGCGAAGATGGCGCTGAAGCTAGATTAAGATTTGGTTCTCAAGTGTATCTCCTGGAACGCACCGATAGGTGCTTTGATGTCAGACTTTCAAGTCGAGGATGGTAGCTAGCCGTGCGAGCACTAAAATACTCTACCAGTCCTACCGCCAACTAAATCCCCACTTTCCTCATTTTAGGCAGGGCCTCAAAAGATACCGACCTTCAAGGTCATTACCAAAATACGTAATATACACAACACTCGTGTCGCTCTTGACACCCGTATCGCTTGATATAATCAAAGCTGATTAGATTGTAACTGATAACTATTCGGCGCCGTTGCATAATTTTTGTGCGAGATAAGTAAAACGAGCTTGTCAGTCATTGTCACGAATACAATGTAACTAACATTATAAATACTAATATTTACCATTCATTGTGCAACAAAGTCTGTTTGTATTGATTCATTTTAAAAAAGAGCGAATATCGACTCCTACGCAAAATATCGCGATGTTCGAAATTTCTTCCCTCATTTTTCCACCCTTAGGGGTGGTCTTCTTTATAAAATCTATAAAAGAACCACCCTCGATACTAACCGTCAAACTATTTGGCGTCGGACCCCTTTTGGAAAACGAAATATTTGACGGAGTCCTAATATAATCAAAAACTGGTTTTATGTGATATAAAATATAAGATGCATATTTTGGGAGGTATGATATATTAGGTCGGGGAAAAAGTCTTTTCGCATTATAGTATGTATGAACTTGTAATAAAATCTCTTTGGCTATACTATTTGTATCTGGCTGTTTTTGGTATCATATGAAAGTTTAAATTTTAAAGAACATAATTCCAAATTCAAATTAGGAAAATGTGTGATTTTCATTTGTTTTTCGTACTGTCAAAATGAGTGAATCTAGTGAAGAAATTCGATACATTTTAAAATTTTACTACAAAAAAGGTAAAAATGCAACGCAAGCCGCGAAAAAAATTTGCGATGTTTATGGACCTAGTGCAGTGTCTGTGAGAGTAGCACAAATTTGGTTTAAGCGTTTTCAATCCGGAAATTTTGATCTCAAAGATGCACGTCGCTCTGGTCGCCCTATTACGGATAAAATGGATGCCATTTTTGAAAAAGTGGAACAAGATCGGCATATCAGTAGTTACGACGTAGCTGAAGAACTGGGAATTGACCACAAAGCAGTTTTGGCGCATTTGAAAAAAACTGGGTACACAAAAAAGCTCGATATTTGGGTACCTCACGAGCTCACTGAAAGAAACCTAATGAACCGTGTACTCATTTGTGATTCTTTACTACAACGTAATGAAACCGAACCATTTTTGAAGAAGCTGATAACTGGTGATGAAAAGTGAATCACGTACGACAAGAACGTGCGAAAAAGGTCGTGGTCAAAGACCGGTCAGGCTTCACAGACTGTGGCGAAACCCGGGTTACCTCGTAACAAGGTGATGCTGTGTGTGTGGTGGGATTGGAAGGCCATTATTCATTATGAGCTGTTACCACCAGGCAGGACCATCGATTCTGAACTCTACTGCGAACAACTGATGAGATTAAAGCAAGAAGTTGAGAGAAAGCGGCCGGAATTAATCAACAGAAGGGGTGTGGTTTTCATTTTCATGGTTTTTCATGATAACGCTAGACCTCACACATCTTTAGCCACTCAGAAAAAATTAAGAGAGTTTGGCTGGGAGGTGTTAATGCATCCGCCGAATAGTCCTGACCTTACACCTTCAGATTTCCACCTGTTTCGGTATCTTCAGAATTCTTTAGGCAGTGTCAGGTTAACATCACGAGAGGACTGCCAAAACCACTTGTCGCGGTATTTTGATCAGAAGTCCCAAAATTTATATAGCAATGGGATCATGTCCCTACCTACAAGATGGCAAAAAGTTATCGAACAAAATGGTACCTACATACTTTAGTTAAATGTAAATAAACTATATTAAAAAATGTTTTGAATTTTCTTAAAAAATGCGAAGAAACTTTTTCCCCGACCTATTATATTGTTTTTAATTTTTCAAGAGAAAATGTACGTAGAGGAAATACTTAGATAGATTTTATTTTACTCTGCAACCTTATAGTACTCCTTAGTATTTTTCTTTTCATCGTGACCAGTATTTTTGTGGAGCCCCCACAAAGGCTTTGCGGAGCCATAGGTCTCCGCGGATCACACTTTGAGTATGGCTGCTGTTACGTATCACTAATATAGGAGGCAAGGCGAGGTCTGTCCGGTGGACAACGCGGTCAGTCGGCGGGTAATAGACGTACAACCCTTATTTTTCGAACCATTTTCGTAACGATGGCCGGTTTGGCCGGTGGTAAGCATAACGCCGGCCCATAACAATATAGCAGTGCCACTCTGAACACGTCACTAAAACCAAAAACCGTGTATGTACAATTTGTACATAGCTTTATGAAAGAAACACGTAAGTAACTTCTTGCTTCGGTGAATTAGACTAGCCGTTTTAAACTTAACGGTTCAGTAGTTTGGTAAGCTGAAAACCCGTAAATAAATGAGTAGTGAGTACGTATTTTATGTAGGTTAGTTCTACAACACTAATTCGATTTTTATAGAGTAGGTAGGTACCTGCTCTATTATTATGTTACGTATTGACAGTTAGGTTATCAAGTAATTTTATTCTAACGTTCTTTTATTCGTTTGATAAAAATATTGTTAACACGATCATATGACCAAATCCGCCAAAATTATCAGCAAATAGGAAACCAGACCAGTATGGAAAAATAACAGAATGTCATTTTGATATATGGATTACCAATTATCAACAATCTTATCTAATCCTTAGCCACAGAATAATATCAGTGCGCTGTCTAATCTGAATTCCTTGTACGATAACAAGTCATGTGTCTGATAAGGCAGATTAGGGACTTTCGTTTTGTCATCACATCGGCTACTGTTAGTACTGTGACGTCAATGTCTTAGACCAAGCGAATTGCGAAGCGAAAAGCGTAAGGTTCTGCACGTTACTTGAGTTTACTCACCATACTCGCTAAAATGGTAACACATCTTACAATGGTAACCGAGTTCCTTGCCATAACAAACTTTCGCATAAAAAAGTGTCCGGAAGGGACAATTGAATATTTCCTGATTAGGGCACAGTCTACAAAGTAGGTAGTAAGTACCTACCTAAGGCACAAAGTGCTGTGAATTGACCCCTTTTTGTCAAGTGCGGGCACGGTTGTGAAATTAAGAGTTTTATGTAGCCGCTAGAAGTTGTGGCTGCTCTCCGGTTAATAAACTATATCTATGTCAAAAATCACGTCGATTCGTTGCTCCGTTGCTGCGTGAAAGAGGGACAAACCAGCAAACATACAAACAAGCAAAAGTTGCAATTTATATGAGAGTATGGATCCGTTTTGTCAACTTACTTGTGACTTACTCGACTGTTGAATAACCTAGATCTAGGTATTAGGAAGTAGGTACAATAACTAGGCCGGCACAGATTCGTAACTCCATTACAACCAGGTATAAATACCTACTCGCGAATAATGCACATGAAGTGCATTATTGTATGCGTTCCGTTCAGGTTTTGTTGTGCAATGATTGACATTGAGTTATGATATGATTAAGATAATTGGTATTGATTGGCTTGGTGGAAAGTAAATGAATGAAGTTATATTTTCCTTTTGGTTTGTTGTTTTTTCGTGTGCGATTTCGTCAAGATTAAGATCTGTCGCCAAAAGGCTGTCAGTGTTACGGCAGAATGCACTTGAGATTCGAGTCAATACTACCTAATATCAAATTCAAATTTCTAGTTTAACTTGGATCTTAGAATTAGATTAAAGATGCGCTCTTCTGAGCGCAATGAAAGTTAAATGACTCTAGGTTTAGTCTATTCACCAACTTCGCCACATCGTTGCCTAAGATTAGGGAAGTGGTGGTAAAGTAAATGGTCACAGGTCAAACTGTAAAGGAAAGTATCGTGAGGAAACATGTGACCAGCAAGCGATACTGGGTCTGTGGGGTTGATTATAGCCCACCCTCTCCCTGAAAAAAAAAGCCTGTACCTTTATCCCAGCAATAGGAGCGTAATGGACTGATGAGTAAGTGGTCAAAGTTCAAACGCTAAAAATACCATCGCACGTATTAAAGACGGTCTTCTGTGGCCAAGATCATTTCATTAAATCACATCTTGGATATTATTTCAATTTCAATTTGGCTCTGCTCAATTCTCAAGCTCCAGGGCTCGCAGCCTTTGTTTGTTAATTAGATTATGTATATCTATACAAATAAATAAAATTGAAGTGTCTGTTTGTAATATCAAAATAACAGCTTTTTACCAAATGCATATTAAAGTAGGTACCTATAAGAAAACAACCATTTTTAAATTTTTTGTCTGTCTGTCTGTTTGTTCCGGGTAATCTACGAAACGGCTGGGCCGATTTTGACAGGACTTTCACTGGCAGATAGCAGATGTTATAAGGAGTAACTTAGGGTAGTTTTATTTTAGAAAAAGAATTAGGGTTTGGCTCATAAGATAATAATATAACCATGAAATCTAATATCTCCGCGCGAGTGAAACCGTGGGCATCAGCTAGTTTTATACATAAAATTCCTTACTTAACATATCATCGATTTAACAAAACTATACATACTCCGAAGACCTAACTAAAGTGTCGTTCATACATACATACATACATTTTTATATAAATACAATACATCTTGGTTTAAATGCATGCCTTTTCCTTGATGATTTCGCATGCGAATCTCACTACCCATTGTCTAGTCTAGATAATTGTTTAGGCATTAGACAGGGTCGTTTAGCACGCTGCTTGCATACTTTGCTTGCTGTGTGTGAAGGCTAGTGTTATTAGGCAGTGCATTTGGCTAATTAAGATAGTTTCCTTTACTAAAATTCATAGCCTTATGACTAAACAGATTAGAAATCAGTTTTTTAGCTGCAAAATTAGCTGAAGCTTATGTCAGAGGATAAACAAGCCGTAGGACTTGTTTATCACGGCTGTCACGTGAAGTGTCACGACTACACTATCGCTTGACATCAGATTTAGAATCGCTTCGAAGCGAATGCCATTTGTTTAGGCCCTCTAAACTAAGGGCGGCATTAGACGTTAAAGTTCACCATTCACTCCAATCCCATCGCTCCGCGCGTCATAGACTGAGTGGAACGATAGTCCAATTTTTGAGCCCACAGACAGGCACTCCATTCCGGACGCGCCATCGTCGCTCCATTTTTCGGTCTTACTGCGTCTCGAGCACTGCCAGCTGAGCGCCAAATGGATCGTTGTATCGGCCACACACGATGACTTGGAACGTTGGATTTGGAACGTTTAGATATTTAATATTCCTATCCTCGCGTCGTCAGTGATTGATGCATAACCAGCATCAATCATGAATGCATGAATTAGCGTGTAATGTGCCCCTAAACCTAACGCCGTTGGCCGGCTGGTGACGAAAGATGATTATGTTGTTTCATTATGGATATTATATATTGTTAGATATTGTTGATTGACTTCCGATCTGCCCGCCAGTGCTGTAATTTAGTTTTTGTTTCGTATAATTATTTTTGCCTGGCATTGTTATGTTATTTTTTTTATGGAACAAACTATGTACCGTTTAATTTTTTGCTAGTAGCTTATGAATAATAGGTATGTACTATGTTTTTTTTAAAGAGACGAGCGGGTTGATGGTAAGCACATTTCCCACTACAGTACAGTATATGTAACCTCTTTTATACTAAAGCCGCCTCTGTAAATAGGCGACTTCACAGATTTCTTCTTGGCATAACATTATTGATATATATATACTCGTAGTAATAGGTCGGGGAAAAAGTTCGTTCGCATTTTTTAAGAAAATTCAAAACATTTTTTAATATAGTTTATTTACATTTAACTAAAGTATGTAGGTACCATTTTGTTCGATAACTTTTTGCCATCTTGTAGGTAGGGACATGATCCCATTGCTATATAAATTTTGGGACTTCTGATCAAAATACCGCGACAAGTGGTTTTGGCAGTCCTCTCGTGATGTTAACCTGACACTGCCTAAAGAATTCTGAAGAGACCGAAACAGGTGGAAATCTGAAGGTGCAAGGTCAGGACTATACGGCGGATGCATTAACACCTCCCAGCCAAACTCTCTTAATTTTTTCTGAGTGGCTAAAGATGTGTGAGGTCTAGCGTTATCATGATGAAAAACCACATCCCTTCTGTTGATTAATTCCGGCCACTTTCTCTCAACTTCTTGCTTTAATCTCATCAGTTGTTCGCAGTAGAGTTCAGAATCGATGGTCCTGCCTGGTGGTAACAGCTCATAATGAATAATGCCCTTCCAATCCCACCACACACACAGCATCGCCTTGTTGCGAGTTAACCCGGGTTTCGCCACAGTCTGTGAAGCCTGACCGGTCTTTGACCACGACCTTTTTCGCACGTTCTTGTCGTACGTGATTCACTTTTCATCACCAGTTATCAGCTTCTTCAAAAATGGTTCGGTTTCATTATGTCGTAGTAAAGAATCACAAATGAGTACACGGTTCATTAGCAATTCATTAGGTTTCTTTCAGTGAGCTCGTGAGGTACCCAAATATCGAGCTTTTTTGTGTACCCAGTTTTTTTCAAATGCGCCAAAACTCTTTTGTGGTCAATTCCCAGTTCTTCAGCTACGTCGTAACTACTGATCTGCCGATCTTGTTCCACTTTTTCAAAAATGGCATCCATTTTATCCGTAATAGGGCGACCAGAGCGACGTGCATCTTTGAAATCAAAATTTCCGGATTGAAAACGCTTAAACCAAATTTGTGCTACTCTCAGAGACACTGCACTAGGTCCATAAACATCGCAAATTTTTTTCGCGGCTTGCGTTGCATTTTTACCTTTTTTGTAGTAAAATTTTAAAATGTATCGAATTTCTTCATTAGATTCACTCATTTTGACAGTACGAAAAACAAATGAAAATCACACATTTTCCTAATTTGAATTTGGAATTATGTTCTTTAAAATTTAAACTTTCATATGATACCAAAACCAGCCAGATACAAATACTATAGCCAAAGAGATTTTATTACAAGTTCATACATACTATAATGCGAAAAGACTTTTTCCCCAACCTAATATATATCCTTCATGTTACATTTTTAACTATATTCTACTTTAAATATCTTCTATATTCCTGTAAATTACTAGATTTCACTTTATTATAAGACTCCACAAAAAAGGACTGTAATGTTTTTAGGGTTCATGTATGTATGTCTGTATGTGAGTTTCTTTATTCTACCATAATTTTTAAACGCCTGAACAGGTTTGGATGTGTGGGGGGAGGGGTATTGTTACATCACCCCGAGTGACAATGGCTAGGGCAGTTGTGTTTTTTTATGTAACTTTTATTACATCGACTTGTTTGGTTATAATTTTATCAATAATGCCTGAGAACTAATGTAGTGGTTCCCAAAGTTATGAGCGCTCGCGACCCACCAGGAGACACGCGTCTCATACTTTGGGAAAGACTGTTCTAATGATATGTAAGTTTTTTTAAGTCAAGGAATACAGCTGTTGGCTTTCCTTAAAAATAAATAACATAAGTACTAATAAAAAGAAAAAAAATAACAGTAATAATATAATTTACGATACTATGATACTGAGAAGGAATTGATCGTTGTGACCCTTTCGATCAGTATTCGGTGTCATAAAAATTCAAAACACAGTATTATGTTTTTTTTTGCCATTTAACCGGTTTGACTCTCGGCTTACGCAAGCGAATTTTTTAAAATCTGAATGCAGTATTCCTTACTTTCAAAAGTAAAAAAAGTATCTACTTCAATATATTTATTTATACTTGTGCTCCATGTACCACGGCCGCGGAACACGCTGTAGATTTGTGTGGTGCCAAATGGGATTTATCTCAGCATAGCGTTGGAGTTATTAGGTTACCTACCCCTGCAATCTTTATTGTATACGTCTCTTGAGAAGTATTGCAATAATGAGTAAGTAAGTACACTAAAATGTAAATAAGAACAATACAATCTGTTATTTGTTTTTCTGCAAAATCGAGTCAGTAGCATTTCGTTGCAGTTACCAATAACATTACAAAGTTTGGTCACGTGTTTTTTCTTCAAAAATTTTGTAGTGTAATATTAAGTTTTGTAAACGTGAAGTGTATTTACATAAGCGTGAAATAAATAATTCCGAGGTGCGTGTCGCGACTTTGAACCTTATTGGGGGCGTTAAGGTAGGATCAGACGGTTCATTTTTCGCTCACTTCCGACTTTCATTTTGCATCTTTTAAAGTTTATAGTGACACGTCTAAGTACAAAATGAAACAAAAGTTACTATGGAATGAAATAAAAATAAGTAAATATAAACAACGCTGCGTAAAAAAAATAAAGCGGTGGTAACAACCCGGACGGACACTCGCAGAAGAGTTAGTCCTACCCATGTCCTACCACTAATAAAACTTGTTACTCCTTCCCATAAACTACCTCTATGCAATAAATCACGTCGATCCGTTGCTCCGTTGCTGCATGAAAGAACAATAAACAAACATTCTCGCATTTATAATAATCATTTAATATGTCTGTTGACAAAAGGATTTTTAACAGATTCGAATTGATTCAAAGCTGAAAACTTGAAAAGAAAACACCTTTTTTATAACTATAAAAGTGGTGCTTCAACAATCTTCAACTTTAATGAAGAAATTATGTTAACTGCCGTGAAACCGTGCTAAATGTAATGTTTAAATATATTCAGACATAAACAAAGGATGACTATATGAACATTGAACATTATGTTTATCAAGTGTGAAAAATATGCCTTGAGTCGGAACAATGCGAAAATTACATAAATTCTTATTCATAATAAAGTGGGTCATTAATATGTGCATAAACTTATAAGCTCTTTTAAACGCTTTGCAAGGAAACTTGATTATTGTGTGTATAATCTATACAAATAAATAAAATTGGAGTGTTGGTTTGTAATATAAAAATAACAGCTTTTTACTTAATGCATATGAAAGTATATACGGTACCTATAACAAAACAACCAGTGCTATTAAAATGTTTGTGTCTGTCTGTCTGTTTGTTACGGGTAATCTTCGAAACGGCTGGACCGATTTGGACGGGAATTTCACTGGCAGATAGCTGATGTTACAAGGTATAACTTAGACTACTTTAATTTAAGAAAAATAATTATGGTTCCGCTCAAAAAAATAAAACCCATGAAATCCAATATCTCCGCGCGGGTGAGAAAACGCGGGCAACAGCTAGTTATATTATAATATGTTAATAGGAACGGCTGCCTAAAGTGTTCTCCTCGGAGTTTCTTATAAGTATTTTATACATCCATAAAAGTATCTCATCCTACCAAGATCGATTCTGTGTAATAAATAGGTGGTATATTTTCATAAAATTAGTTAGTGAGAATGTTAGTTTTGAATAAATTTATTTAATGCTCAAGTTTGACTGAAGTTGACCTTTAGTTTTTTGCCTTGCGCGATAAAACGGTTAACAGTAACTGGTATATTATAATAATGTATTATGCAATGTAGTGTTATAAAAAACAATAAAATTATTTAATAACCAAATAAACTGATCATCTTTTATTTAAATTATTAAGAGAAATGGAATCTAACGGATGAGTCCATTCGGGGAATTAGACGTTCAGGGAACTAGACATTCGAAGAACTGCTAGTGGGAGGACTAACTCTTCTGCGAGTGTCCGTCTGGGTTGTTACCACAGCTTTGCTCGTGAAGTCTGCCGCCAAGCAGTAGTGTGCAAGCATTACTGTGTTTCTGTTTGATGAGCAGAGTATCCAGTGAAATTACTACATAATGTCTCAGGGTAACGAGCGCACTGCAGTGCCGCGCAGGCCTTTGTGTTTCAAAGTTCTGGGTGGCACTGCAATTGTTATGGGCCGGCGTTATGCTTACTATCAGGCAAACGACCAGCTCGTCTCGTTACCAAATAACATAAAAAAAAACTAGACTTTCCGGGAATTAGACGTTCGGGGAATGGATGTTCCGGGAACTCGACGTAACATACCGACTGGATATTCCTGTAGGACTAGGACTATAAGACAAATATACACTTTTATATACAATAATCTGGGTTGTTAATTAAATGTCACTTCTGATGTGACATTCGTAATCATTTTACTTGTGAAAGTTGTGTTGCGGTGCCTGTCTAGGTAAATAGTTTAACTTTTAGACATTGCCTAACTAAACATGCGTCTAATCTTTGATTTTTGTGGTAAGAAGGTTAATCTCTAAAGGGCGTTCCAGTAGCTGTACCAGATAGCCAGTCCTCC
Organism: Crocallis elinguaria; assembly: GCA_907269065.1. Lineage (NCBI taxonomy): Eukaryota > Metazoa > Arthropoda > Insecta > Lepidoptera > Geometridae > Crocallis > Crocallis elinguaria. Next base: position 14,954,139 of record OU026071.1, on the reverse strand, counting down.
ATTCTATAGGCTGTTCTATTTATTATTTACGTAGAGCCACATAGTCGCCCGATACCATGGTTATATATTAAATCCTATTTGGCGTAAGACAAAGTTTCTACAACCGTTCTGTCAGACATACGGTCATATACTTATAGATAGGTACAGGCAGTATATAATTGCGAGTAAAGGCGCGCGGCGTGTACCTTAATGACCGATATTTTAATCTCCGTGAATTCTGAGACAGACTGTCTGCACTGTACACACATACAGGGTGCCCGGTAAATAATAGATAACCCGGCAGGTACGTGCAGGGGCGTCTCAACGGCTTTGCTTGACACACAAGGCGTGGAATACAAAATGATCCTGTTTTGCGTATCTCGTCTGTCGACGAAAGCAGCAGCGTTCGGTTTTATCTTTTCAAGGTACAAAACCCTAAAATACCGAGGTTCAAATTTCTTTCTAATCGGGTCCCAGACTCTACGCGCGAATCACACGCGGAGGAGCAAGCATAATGGGTAATTGTCCGCGTGTAAGGGGAAGACGTCGCGCGTTTCCATTGTCGTGGCCGCCACGGGATTCTCGTGACGGATGTTTGTACGATAAAAGCAAGTGTTAATTCCAATATTTTTGTGATACTATAGCAAAAGTTAGAAAAGTCTTGGTTTACACATTGTATACTTTATTAATTTTTACATTTTTATTGTTTGTTTTGAAATTTAGTTGGATGAAGTGCTTTAAAATCAATGTAAAAATTCGCATTTTGTATTGTTACAGTACATTTTCTAACCATAGGATATTAAATATTCAAGTAAACTATTAGCCAACCCTCTTTATAAATAGAAACCTTACAGACGTTACATACCTACTATAAAAATACACTTAACACTATTTGCTTAGCTGCTGCCCGCGGTTTCACCCGCACGGAGGTATTGGATTTCATGGGTATTAATTTTTTTGCGCGGAACACTTTTCCGCGCAAAAAAATTAATACCCATGAAAAAATAAAAGTAGTCTAAGTTACTCCTTGTAACATCAGCTATATCTGTGAAAGTCCCGTCAAAATTCGTCCAGCCTTTTCGGAAATTAGCCGGAACAAACAAACAGACTGACAGAAAGAAAGACAAAAATATTAAAAATTGCTTATATATGTTACTAGTTCTGTGCTGCATATATATTAGGTTGGGGAAAAAGTCTTTTCGCATTATAGTATGTATGAACTTGTAATAAAATCTCTTTGGCTATAGTATTTGTATCTGGCTGGTTTTGGTATCATATGAAAGTTTAAATTTTAAAGAACATAATTCCAAATTCAAATTAGGAAAATGTGTGATTTTCATTTGTTTTTCGTACTGTCAAAATGAGTGAATCTAATGAAGAAATTCGATACATTTTAAAATTTTACTACAAAAAAGGTAAAAATGCAACGCAAGCCGCGAAAAAAATTTGCGATGTTTATGGACCTAGTGCAGTGTCTCTGAGAGTAGCACAAATTTGGTTTAAGCGTTTTCAATCCGGAAATTTTGATTTCAAAGATGCACGTCGCTCTGGTCGCCCTATTACGGATAAAATGGATGCCATTTTTGAAAAAGTGGAACAAGATCGGCAGATCAGTAGTTACGACGTAGCTGAAGAACTGGGAATTGACCACAAAACAGTTTTGGCGCATTTGAAAAAAACTGGGTATAAAAGCTCGATATTTGGGTACCTCACGAGCTCACTGAAAGAAACCTAATGAATTGCTAATGAACCGTGTACTCATTTGTGATTCTTTACTACGACATAATGAAACCGAACCATTTTTGATGAAGCTGATAACTGGTGATGAAAAGTGAATCACGTACGACAAGAACGTGCGAAAAAGGTCGTGGTCAAAGACCGGTCAGGCTTCACAGACTGTGGCGAAACCCGGGTTAACTCGCAACAAGGCGATGCTGTGTGTGTGGTGGGATTGGAAGGGCATTATTCATTATGAGCTGTTACCACCAGGCAGGACCATTGATTCTGAACTCTACTGCGAACAACTGATGAGATTAAAGCAAAAAGTTGAGAGAAAGCGGCCGGAATTAATCAACAGAAGGGATGTGGTTTTTCATCATGATAACGCTAGACCTCACACATCTTTAGCCACTCAGAAAAAATTAAGAGAGTTTGGCTGGGAGGTGATAATGCATCCGCCGTATAGTCCTGACCTTGCACCTTCAGATTTCCACCTGTTTCGGTCTCTTCAGAATTCTTTAGGCAGTGTCAGGTTAACATCACGAGAGGACTGCCAAAACCACTTGTCGCGGTATTTTGATCAGAAGTCCCAAAATTTATATAGCAATGGGATCATGTCCCTACCTACAAGATGGCAAAAAGTTATCGAACAAAATGGTACCAACATACTTTAGTTAAATGTAAATAAACTATATTAAAAAATGTTTTGAATTTTCTTAAAAAATGCGAACGAACTTTTTCCCCGACCTATTATATACTTTCATATTATGCATTTAGTAAAAAACTGTTATTTTGACATTACAAACACACACTTCAATTTTATTTATCTCTATAGATTACTTAGAAAGGTTAATTTTGCATTAAATTAGATAATTAATGTGAGAACATTGTCTGTAATCGGTATATTTACGTTTTTTATATGTGTGGGTGTTCCCATTTAAGAAAGTCTGAAAATATCAACAGGTATCTATCTACTGTCATACCTGTAATTTTGCAGATAATAGAATAAAAAGACAAGCTCTGGCTGCTCTTTCCCATGATGACATAAAAGAACTAGTTCCTCCAATAGGACCGAGAGCTCTTTTTCTAAGGTGTTGGAAGGTATGGCAGGCTGATTTAGCAGACTGCAGCTTGAATATATCTGCTGCTGCCGACTTGACTACCTACATTCTTTCTTTAAGCGTAAGTACTGAGGAAATACAATAGTTACACCATCCACACCACAACCGCAAAGCTAATATAATAGCTAAAATAACAGCTTATATAGGTACTTATATTCACACTTTCTTATATAACACAAGCTAACTAGCATAGCTTCACTATCTGGTGCCAATGCCAAGCGTCCTTACTATTGTTCGGTATATGATACGGTTGTTTGTTTTATAAATTGTAATCGCAAATCAAATCGAAGGCTGTGCCCTACTTCTGTTCATTAGCGCCGTTTCTATAAGCATCGAATTAGCACTTCACCTATACATATACAACCACCACACGACACTGAAAGTCGTGTCGTGAGAAACAATGTAGCCGCGACACAGTAGCCACACTCGGCCTTTACAACTTCCGCCACGGTATTGTGCTCGACTCCCAGGTGGTGCCGAGATATCTTATAGTTATTATTATTGTGTAGCAGACTTATAATATGCGTAGAGGAAATTACGTAACTAGGAAAGAAAATGTTAAGCCAATTTCGTCTTTGTTGACAAAGGAAGCGAGTTTCTTTAGTTTTCGAAATGCTCTCTCACATCACAAGACTCAATCACAACTTGCACCAAAATAAAACAGACACTAACCTCTATAGAAACAAACTTTTTGTCTCCTATGTAAATGACTTCGGTTCAGAAGTTAAAGCGGGCTATTCATAATGCAATTTCTTATTGAAGTCGCTTGCTGGGACGGTCGGCTCGACTTTCAACATGTTGAAAGCAAGTGTCAATTTGCCTCCTCATCGGCCCACCGCGCAATTTCTCAAATTAGCTCAAATTCAATCGAGGGATTTAGTGCGAAATTGCATCGTGAGTAGCCAGTGGTGCGATAGCCGTCCAATGCTAAACTACCGTCAAAAAAAGCTAAACTGCATAATCGCGCGATTCATTATCAGCCCCTTACGCTCCCACTGCTGAGATACCGGCCTTCTCTCAGAGAGAGAGGTATGGGCCATAATCCACCACGCGGGCCCAGTGCGGCTTGGTGGATGTCACATGTCCTCGAATTTTTGTGGTTCTTGAACATGCCGGTTTCCTCACGATGTCTTCCTTCATCGTTTTTGAGCGAGTGTGAATAATCCGCATATAAATTGATATAAGTCATTGGTGCGGGCCGAGTCGAGATTCGAATGGTGCATCGGATTGAAAGTCGCACAAGTTCCCGCTCGGCCACACTCGCTCTATCGCGCGATTAATACTGGCCCATTCGTTTTGCAAACACGTGACTCAAACTGCACTATGATTGATTACACCATAATGCGCTCTTTACATGCTCCAGACATGACTACGCTCCCCAAATAAGTCTCTAAGATGTCAATAAATCAGTGGAACTACTCCTGACACCTGTAGCCTATTAAGCTTACTTAGTCATGTTGCTTATTTGGGGCTTATCAATAAACTTGGTGTAGCAGTGACGTAGCTTCACAACGTTGTGTCGTTGACCATTTTTAACAGTTCTTCCTGATTATTATTGATTTTAACAGGTGTTGAAACATTGGGCCCGTTGAAGCCGGGTATGTAATTAGGTATATAGTTATAGCTAGCCCATTTTTAAAAGCAATTTTAACCCGTTATCAGTTCTATTGTAGGGTTATCGTACTGACCACTCTCAATCACACGTAAGTTAGGTCGATGAACTTAGTTAAGAATAATGTAAAATATAAAACCCAAGAGAAACTATTAAAAGTGGTTGAATTCTGAAACCGCTCAAGGACCGTGATTCCACGTAGATCTACGCTAAGGAACATCTAGGCTCGGTGAGCGACCTCATTACCATCGAGCCTCCATCTCTTCAACTGCCCAAATTCTTGAACATCATCCATCATTCTTCGCGATCTCTTTACCCAGACTATTATCAGATAAGCCTATCAGCTCACAAAGGAAAGTGGTAGTAATTCCTTCAAATTTTTCCACAATCTCGATATCAGATTCTTGTACTACATAATAAAACTTGTTTACATGATTTTTATTCGGTTTTGTAGTTGATAAAAATATCAATGAATTAAAAAAATCTGATTTATGTTTATTTTTAGTGCCTGTTGACCTCTATAGCTGTCTAATAGTACGCACAATATGTTTAGGCCGATCGGAACACACGGCACAGGCTCTTTGAACGTAGTTCCATTCCCCATGCCATCATCATCATCAGTGGAAAGACGTCCACTGCTTTGCATAGGCTTATCCCTTATAAAACGACACTTTGAACGCCTCAATACTCAGTCATTTATTGCATCATATGTACATTACGTGGAGGGCTTGGAGTAGTAGGTTAGTTTACATATATGACTACTTGACTAGTTAGGAAATAGAAAAAGATAAAAACTCCAAAGCCTTCATTGGCAAGTTCAGTGTCCTGAACCGGGCTCTGATCAGAATTATCATCCTGTATGTCGCCATGAGTCTGTTCGGGTACCTGCAGTACGGAGACGAAGCCGCCGGCAGTATCACGCTCAACTTACCAGAAGAGAAGGAGATGTAAGTTACTACTCTATACGACTCTTTAAATATGTTTAAGTGCCAGAGGAGCATTGGCGATGGGGTCAAGGATAAAGACAATTAGTAAAAATAAGAATAGGGTAAAGCAAAATAGGGCGGGCTGGTCTTGTGGAAAGCTCATGAGGCTAATGTGAATAAACATTTTTGAATCACACGCTCGAAGGATCTGACTGAGACCTTGACCCAGCAGTGGGACAAAATAAGTTAAATAAAAAAATCATAAGCTCTGAAGGCAAGACGTTGGACGATAATTATTTATGAATCGAATATTAAACAAGTCCCGCGGTGGGGTCAGGGTCACGTATACAGATATTTCCAATGCCGAAAGTGATCTGGAATCGTCATCGACTCATTATTTTGCTTTGTTGTGTATCTGTCTGTCCATACCACCTGCGACACAGGGAATCCTAGTGCATATCGTTTAACGAAACTCCATCTCTTATTACCACCGCTTTGCCCGTGAAGTCTGCCGCTAAGCAGTAATGTGCAAGCATTACTGTGTTCCGGTTTTATGCGCAAAGTAGCCAGTGAACTTACTGGGCTTATGAGACTTAATACCTAATGTCTCAGGGTAACCAGCCCAATGGAATGCCGCGCACAGTTCTGGGTGGCACTGCAATTATTATGGGCCGGCGTTATGCTTTCCATCAGGCAAACTACCGGCTCGTCTCGTTATCCACTAGTATGAAAAAATACCTATGTCTCAACCAGCCGCATCAAAGAGGAAATCGCGTGTGAGCCTGGGAAGCGCTTCCTATCAGGAGCGACCTCCTCTCGATGCTTACTAAACAAAACAATCTAAATCGCCTATCGTGATACGGAAAATATACGTTTTTCCTATGCAATCTCGATTTCCCCTTTTCATCATACTGTCAAGCAACGAGGAAACAGGTTTTCCTTTAGCTAACTCGTATGCCTTAGACACGAAGTATGCGTTCAGGTTTTCTAACTGCAATGCACTACAGTATAAACTGTTGAGGTAAAAGTGAGTTTTATTCAATTAGCCGCCATTTAATGAATTTCCATCTATCTCTCCTCCTGTAATTGTGAATAAATCACGTCATGATGCTTCATACCCAATTACGGATCAATTACGGCAGTTTATCGCGAATTAGGCGGTCTGTTATCACCGCACGGTCGAGGACGCACTAACCGGTTAACCAAACTTAGGTAACGAGGTGGGAACGATGGATCATTGCTTGTAAGGCTTAGTTCACTATGCACTTTATAAAAAGGCGCTAAATTCGAGTCAGTTTGGAGATAGACTCGAGTAGCACAGAGTTGGGTTAGAGTAAACGTTTTGGTGTAAATGTTTAAAATGCCAGGTTAGTTTATGTGGTGTCTTTTAGGCAGGTTTACCGTATCATTTTTTTTTGGGAATCTGTTTTTTGTCCTTACTTTATAGGCCACTAGCTTCTGCCCGCGGTTTTCACCCGCGTTCCCACAGGAACCGTGCATGTTTCCGGGATAAAAAGTAGCCTATGTTACTCTCCGGTCTCAAATTATATTTATGCCAGAAATCACGTCGATACGTTGTTCCGTTATTGCGTGAATGAAGGACAATCCAACAAACACACTTTCGCATTTATAATATTAGACTCCTGATTTCAAGTGACGATGTGGTCGAAGATAGCAATTACGCTAAACTTAGGTTATGGCAGCGGTGGACACAGGGATGTTCACCCCCAGTTTTGGGGCATCGAGGTGGCGCGCACATGTTCCCGCGTGCCTCTTTTGGAGATGGGTATGGCGATAGCGTACATGGAGTACGTTGTCGTCGCAGTTGGGGTCCTATAAATTAGAACCAGTGCGTCGCCGGGGCTGCGGTTGGCTACTAACATGGGCCCGCAGCCACAGAAAATATAATAATACTACGCAGCCTGGCATCATGGCGTCGAGGTGGAACACCGACGGGTTTTTAATGGGTAGGTCGGGCTCATTAGTCGAAGTCTAACATAACCACCGTGCTGACCTTGCGGCGAGTGGAATCTATGAACATTTTTAGCGATGTCAAAAAGGCTTTCAAGTTCAGAATAGTGGGAATACACCAATAGGTGCTTGGCGACAGATTTTCAACTTGAATTTAGTAACTAGTTAGGCGAGCACTAGAAAACGACCATGACCATGATGATAGAAAATACCACAATCCTATGATTGCAACACGACATTTGTTTCAAAGCTTTAGCTAATTGCAGGATTAGAATTACTGAACTATAGATCGACGACCTCACTACCAATGAGCTACCATTGCTGCTCTTCGACAAACTGATGCGTGCTAAAGATCGCTGTAAAAGTGTCCCAATTGCCTTATTAGAAAGACAGTGCACTGTCCAGAACCACAATCAGTAAATTAAGGTGTAGGTACTCTCTGATCCCAAAAGCCTTATTGGGAAGACGGTGCCGCCAAGCAGTAATCTGTAAGCATTACTGTGTTCCAGTTTGATGAGCAAAGAAATTTCTGGGCTTATGAGACTTAATATCTAATGTCTCAGAGTAACGAGCGCAATGCAGTGCCGCGCAGGCCTTTATGTTTCAAAATTTTGAGTGGCACTGCATCTGGTATGGGCTGGCGTTATGCTTACCATCAGGCAAATAAATCGCTCGTCTCGTTACATAATAATAGTATAAAAAAATGTCACAGCTAAACGGTTAGAATAACTGGCAAGGAGGTAGGTAGACCTACGCGGATCCTTGCAAAAGTATTATTTTACAATAGTATATATAGGCTACCATAAAAGCGCATTGAGAAAACGATAAATAAGAATTATAAGTCCTTACAATGTCATGGATCGGACCGTGAGGGTCTTACCACAAAAGAATTAAACACACGTTTAACCTGTGTTAAACACTGTTTAACGCCAAAACATGCCTTAGTCGCGCGATTAAATATGAGCAACCACACATCCTGATTTATGTAGTGTCTAACCGTTGTCTAACACAATTCTGTTGTGACATTTCTAATCATTTTTGACGTTTATCTTTAGACGCTGTCTAGCTAAATAGGCGACTAAAAATGTTTTTTTTGTGGTAGCACTACATGGGTTTAAAGTTACAAATGAGTTGCTCTCGTTATTTATACCATTGCGCACTTGGCCTTAGTTTCAGAGTTTCAGCGTGGTAATGCGCGGGAGTCGGCTCCGTGATTAGTTTCCCCCACTTGCGCCGGCCGGGCGGACAGTTTACGAGATCACACGACCCGCGCGCCTTTGAAATGTAACGGTGAATTAAAAAAAAAATAACACAAAAAGTTAAAAAAAAACTTGGGCGCTGGATTGAAGCTGCGTCTTTCTTTCTTTCTGATAAAACGTTTTCGAAATTGATAAGTAGAAAGTCTGAAGAGTACTTTTGAAATACAGGTCTGATGTTAAAAAGGATACGATTTCGGCCATTTTACCATTTTGCAAAACATAGTTTTTCATATAAGGAGTCAGATATTCAGTATAGTTTTTATGCATATCTAATTAAATGTTTTTTTACTTTTATAATAACAGGATAATTTGATTCAATTAGGACGATAAATAAATTAAAATGGCGCGTCGCCGTACCTAACCAATTTAAATTTATTACATTAGTTAATTATATTGCATTTGCTAAAAAAAACTGCAAAAAGACATAAAAGAATTTGTAATCATATTGATTAAAATCTTGAGCTTTTTTGTTGGTTGTTTAGTAAAATATATTACTTATTATATTCTTTTCTATCTATGCACATTTTTTTAGGTTTCCTTCAGGGAAGATGACGTGACATGCTCGCTCATTTCGGAAACAAAAATCTAGTTTTTATTTCAATTTTATAATTTATTGTTCAAATTGAATATAAGCAAAAAATCTTAACCTCATTTCAGTTAATTTACTTAATCTAAAATAGTTTCTAGAGTGCAGTTCTCAACACTTAAGTCACAAAATTCGCGTATTTTTCGCCGCAAAACCCAGTTGAAGACTGCTTCAGGTTCAGTGCACATCACCCTGTCTGGCGGGACGGTCAAATCAGACCTTTTGTCGAAAATTTTCGAAAATGTTTCCAAAACGCGAAAGAAACTCGACCATGTGCAGAGGAACGTAAAGTGCAATTTGGGGAGAAAGGAACGTTTAAAGGTTTAGTGAATTGCAAATCTAGTTGGAAGTGAATATTTTGAACAGCTTTTTCATGCAAAAATTTGTATGGAAATTATTATACGGTCATAACGACTTACGGCTGAGAGTTAACTGATACTTGTAATTTTTTTTGTGGATATTTTTCATACTTTTTGACAGTTTTTGAATTTGAAAACAAACCTTAAATACTTATTTATTTTGCTGTTATCCTTTTTTCTTATTATCCACCTTTTAATTAAAATTTTTGCAATTATGTATTCGTCACAATGTTACACTGTTACGTATATATGTAAGATACATAAACCCAGTTTAAAGCAAAGAAAAAACTTGGTTACACTTTATTTCTCTACAGATTTTATTAATTCTGACTAAAAAACATTGAAACAAAATCGTCTCGGTTTTCGACTATAACCTAAATAAAACCAGCGGTCGCTAGTCTTCGGCTGGAAGGAATTGCCTAGAGTCCCGCTAGTTTTCGTTTTCGAACAACGACGATTTCATTAGCTGGTAAAGCAGCAGTTGTATCGTCTTCGACCACAGCATAGTAGTCAAACGCTAAGCTATTTATGAGGCGTTTTGCTTCGTCCTTCATCATGCGGACAGCCAAAAAGCGGAACTCTTTGCCGGCATCTGTTATTCTGGGAGTCTTCCAAGACACGAGTGAACAGGTATCTTCTAGGCAAGCGTGCTATAGGTACCGTCGACCGCATTATAGTTTCTCATTAGCGGCGCAAGTACGGATCTTTTTGATCGATAAAATTCGATAAAATTGACAGTTCAAATCGATAAAGTGGGAGTTATCGACTTTTATCGAACCTCGATACTTTCGACAAAAGTTATCGAATAGCTAGGTCGAATCCAAAAAGAATATAGAGCTACTACAATACTTTACGATCAGACTTCAGTACTCGCAACATTCGATAAATTTATCGAGTTTTTCGGTTCGACAAATTTATCGAACCGACTTCCGTACTTGCGCCGCAGATGAGATAGCGGATAAACGCAAGTCCATTTACTGCAAAAAAGTATTAAAGCAACCACTAAGTTGCTAAATTCCTAATAACATCAACACAACACAACTGAAATAAATTTATCACTCTCACACAATGTATAGGAATAACCGCGAAAAACCTTGAACTGTCATTGTCAAATCGTCAATGACAACTTTACTCAAATCGTTATCTGTAACAACGTTGTAAAACTTGTAAACCACATAATTATTACAACATTTACAACACAATGTGATATGCAGTGCCATAAAAATCATAAAACTACATAATCTATATCGAGTCGTAAACTTTATCGATATTTTTTAATAAAAAGTATTAATAGTGATATATAAATGATAATTAATCGATGTTTTGCGAATTAAAATCGTTTTTGAGTGTACTAGGGTAGTGCAGTTCTAAATGTCTGATAAGAAGGTTACTCTTAGACCAAAATCTAGCAGAATTGATTGCGTTACTTTCAAAAATAGTTTCTAATTTGGTGTTATTTAAGAGACGTGGTTTAAAGATATTATTATTGTAATAGACGCTACTAATTTTATAAATGCAAAAGTGTTGGTTTTTACTTCTTTCACGCAGTAGCAGAGCAATGAACAACATTTTTTATGGGCCGGAGAGATTATATAAGTTATAATTAGCCCGGAAAAATACACGGACACCGTGAAAATCTCGGTGAAGATTTCCACGTTTATATAAATTGTTTTACTATACTCGATTTCAATAATTATCTATCTCGCTTGATTTTATCTGATCTGAGAAAAATTTAAGAATTTAGATTGGCTCTCAAGTGCAGTAGACGGAACACCAGTTTGTGTTTGGAGACAGATTTTAATTTTTTTAATTTTAATATTTATAACGAAATTAAAAAAACTACCTATTTGTCATTTATTTCAATTTAAGGTTACTTATTCTTATTTGTAGATAGACATCAGCTAATCCATAAACTAAACCAACATTGGAAACATCTTCGATATAAAATAATGAAAACAAAACAAAACGTCAACATTAAATAGAAACTAAAAGCCTATGCAAAAAATGGTAATTTAATAAATCCTTTCAGTGGAAGTCGAAATCTCGATCGAATAAAAACATCACTAGTATAAAGTGTCCAGTGACGTTTTAAATCTGGTTTGATAAGTGTTCAAAATGAAGTGGCGGAACCAGCAGCAGTTGGTGTCGGGAGACACTTCGGAGGAGGAGATCGGGCACAGCTATCTTGGTACTTTGGTAAGTTTCATCATAGTTTAGAACAAGATTTACTAAATAAACATGTGAATAGTGCTAGGTCTAGTGTTTCAAATTTCGGAACGGAAGTGACTGATGTAAATCGGAACGGTTCAACAGTCCCCTGAAAACCGGGACATCTGGCAATACGAATGCGTATTGCTACACACAAACACATTATAGACACACAAATCAACAAATGTACAAACACAGTTTCAGTGGGATGTCGCTTAAGTCTAACTTGTAACTGTAACATACATTTATTTCAAAGAGACCGCTACATTATTCCTACGAGGCACTCCGAAGTATTTTTTTATGCTATTTGGTAACGAGACGAGCTGCTCGTTTGCCTGATGGTAAGCGTAACGCCGGCCCATAACAATTGCAGTGCCACCCAGAACTTTGAAACACACAGGCCTGCGCGGCACTGTAGTGCGCTCGTTACCCTGAGACAGGCCCAGTAATTTCACTGGCTACTCTGCTCATCAAACCGGAACACAGCAGTGCTCGCACACTACTGCTTGTTTTGGTTTTGGTTTTAAGAGGGGTTACGAGCACACTGCAGTGCCGCCCAGCGCAAGCCTTTATGTTTCAATGGTCTGTGTGGCACCGCAATTACTTTGGGCTGGCGTTATCATCAGGCAAACGATCCGTTCGATCGTCTCGTTACCCAATAGTATAAAAAACGGGAACTATCAAAATTAAATGTGTTTTCGTATCCCATTGATGTGATTTTTATTTAAATAATTGATTAAAATTATAGTGAACCCTGTTGTAATTGGGCATTGAACTCGAAAAAAATACCTACTAATAATTAATTTTAATACTAATAAAATGATAGACCACAAGATATACCTACTCGTATCTTGGTAGTTAATTAGCGTTTGCATCATAAAAGAGGAAATATTATTCGATGTCATTTTTTTAATCATGACAGTACGTCACCAAAATTTGTTTCATTATACATTTTAACGGTTTTGATATAATTGTTACTATTCTTAATTAATAATATAGGATTGTTATTCATTAGAGCAGTTTTGAAAATATGAAATACTAGCTAAATTTATGGACCAATTCGAAAAAATAGTCATTGTTGTAATCTCTTGGTGGGTTCATTTAAATTTGGCCATGATGAAGTTGGGTTACAGCTTTTTTAAATATCTATAATTATTTATTTGAGCCGTCTGAAATTTTTTACTGATTGGCTTTGAGTAACTGCCACAGGTTTTTGATAATACGATATTATAAAATGAGAACCCTTAAGACCATATCACTGTATCTACAAACCGCGCCGTCGACCTTTCTTGTAAACATAACAAAATTCTACAATGTTTGAATTTATGTACAGATACGTACATAATGCTTTTATATGTGAGGTTATATATCGCCAGAGGAAAACCTTTTTTTATTTACCTTATACCGGTTTGGAAATAAAAACCACGTAACTGTTTTCCAAAATATTTGCAATTTTGTACAGACGAGCACAAAAGCCTTGTTGAAGTAAAAAAACGGTGGTGATAGACGTTTGAGCTTTCTGATTACGGTTTTAGACGACGCACAAAACAAATTACAGTCGGAACGAAACATATGAAATTCATGGGATTTAAAGCTGCAGAAACATGTGCGTGTAGAAAAAAAAAACAGTAACATAAAAAGCAAACAATGTTCAAGTACATACAATAAAATAAATATCAATGAAATTATTTGTTTTAAACATTAAAATTTTAATTATTATGCATAATTATTGTTTGCATAATATTATTGTGATTAATTTTATTTTATTGTTCTTGTTGACGTATAATATTGTTATTATCAAATAAATGATTATTGATTATTGGTTAATACGTCCTGCCCAAGCTAACTTAATTGATGATTACTTGTACCTATGTAGTTTTCTGTGGAACTGTACACCTCGTAAATGCAAGTTTCATATATGAGATTAAAATGTTTTTTATTATGTTACGTGCTTTTTTTTTATTAACGCTTGTATTGGGGTCAATATTTATTATTGACATTTTGATAACTCGTATGACAAGTATTTGCGTGATGACGTACTCTCACAGAACATCATACTCGGAGATCTAACTTTATAATTTCGTCACCATGGCGTGTATCATGTGATGGAGTATAATATTGATAGTGGTAGGACTAACTCTTCTGCGAGTGTCCGTCTGGGTTGGTACCACCGCTTTGTGAGTGAAATCCGCCGCCAAGCAGTAATGTGCAAGCATTACAGTGTTCCGGTTTGCCAGAGTAGCCAGTGAAATTACTGGGCTTATGAGACTTAATACCTAATGTCTCAGGGTAACGAGCGCACTGCAGTGCCGCGCAGGCCTTTGTGTTACAAAGTTCTGGGTGGCACTGCAATTGTTAAGGGTCGGTGTTTTGCTTACCATCAGGCAAACGACCAGCTCGTCTCGTTACAAAATAAAAAAAGTACACTAAAAAAAATTGTCATTTTTTATTGGATAACGAGACGTGCGAATCATTTGCATAACTTTGGTGGTAAGCATAACGCCGGCCCATAACGAAAGTGCCATATCTAATTAAAAACCACTTATCTCTTGGAACATAATATATCAAACCTCTTACTATTATTCATTTAACATTCTCTTCCTTCCTTTTTCATATACGCATACCGTCAGCCCTTCCCGGATTTCAATATATAGGATGTGGCGTAAAGAGTGCATAACCCTTTACCAGCGGGTTGGGGACATCATGACTGTTCAGAAAATCAAAAATTATGTTCAGTAAACACGTTTTGTTAGTGGGAGGACTAACTCTTCTGCTAGTGTCCGGCTGGGTTGTTACCACCGCTTTGCTCGTGAAGTCTGCCGCCAAGCAGTGGTGTGCAAGCATTACTGTGTTCCGGTTTGATGAGCAGAGTATCCAGTGAAATTACTGGGCTTATGAGACTTAATACCTAATGTCTCAGGGTAACGAGCGCACTGCAGTGCCGCGCAGGTCTTTGTGTTTCAAAGTTCTGGGTGGCACTGCAATTGTTATGGGCCGGCGTTATGCTTACCATCAGGCAAACGACCAGCTCGTCTCGTTACCATATAACATAAGAAAAAAAAAACGTTCATAGCACGTTTATCCTAGAATACAATTAAAAAACAGACTGAAAAATTTCTTGATTTGTGAATTGTGATCAGGGCAACGAAAAGAATTAGCCAAGACGACAATTTTCAGAAAATTACATGTCCATAAACTCGAAAACCATGTGATTTTTACTGAATATAATTTTTGATTTTATAAACAATCATGATGTTCCCAACCCGCTGGTAAAGGGTTACCAACTCTTTACGCCACACCTGTATATAGTATCATTATTTTCTCTGCGAAACTCTGAGCAACTTAATCAAATATAACATTTTTCATTTCGTTAACCAATAGCACATATTATTTGACCTTAGTTGTTCCACGTGATCTGGTTAGTGCATTTATACCATCAGTGCGAACTGCTGCTCGCTAGAGCCTAATTAATGATTCGCACACTTAGCGGCAGGTCATGTGATGATAGACCATGATTTTTTGCATAATTTGTTCTTCAAATAATGACTCAAAAGACGTAGGAAGTATCTGGCAGCTGTAAAATACTGGGCATAATTATGAGACTTAACACCTGCTTTATTAGGGTAAATGAGCAGTAGGTGATGCACTTGCATAATGCGTTTCAGTGCACCAACTAAGCCATGTGCAGGAGTATTTTATCCCGTCGCCTGATGATGTAAGATAGTTTAAAAAAAGGTGTACTCAAGGATGCCAAAGTAAATTACTTCTTTTTAAAATCCAAATGTCGGAGATATCATTTAACAATTTCATCATCATCATTATCAGCCAGAAGACATCCAGTGCTGAACATAGGTCTGCCCATAGAACACGCCACTTGGATCGGCTACTCGCCTCTTGCATCCAACGGTTCCCTGCGGTTTTGATAAGGTCGTCGGTCCACCTAGTTAACAATAATACATAAAAATAAGGTGGAATTGTAAAGTCCTCCAATGTGAAATCTATCATTATTGCCTATAGTTTCATCATAAAAATGTTTCTCAAAGTAACAATGACAATGATAAAAATATCAGGTATATTTTTATCTCAGTTCGTAAAGATCTTTTAGCGGTATTTTATCGCCAAATATGTGTAGTCCATAATATGCAGTACTAAAGGTTTAACGATCAATATAATGTCTTGAAGTATCTTGTTTTAAGTAGGTGATCTGCTTTCTAAATGTTCCTTTTTTACGTTTATCCTCCCTGTGTTCGGAAAAGGTCTTTTCTCCTACTGAAAGCCGGGACATACGACCATAAAGAAGCAATACAGACAGAAGCTGTCCCTGATCGTGTGCACGTATCACCATAATTACGTGGCTGGAGTACGCGTATTAGTAGTACTACTGTGTACTACTGAGTAGCTACTGTGCAGGACTCGTACCAAATAATACCTACCAATATTCCCTTTCCATCATCAGTCGACCAGACAAACGGCAAGATGACATCGATACATTGCTGATACCTATTCCTCCTTTACGCAAGAAGTGTTTTGCTCCTGCATTCATTTATGCCGTGGTGTACCGGCTTAAGAATAGTCCCGTGTAATATAATCCCGTATAATAATCCCGTGGGAATAGAGGGGGATACTGATAAGGTCTGCAGACCTGATAAGGCCTACATAGAATCATTATCATTATCAGCCTCTTACGATCCCACTGCTGGGATACTGGCCTTCTCTCACAGAGAGGTATTGGCCATAATCCCCCACGCGGGCCCAGAGCGGCTTGGTAGATGTACATAGAATAAGAATAAAGTAATTTTAATAATTACCGTCTCATATAAATCTGACCATAGGATCCATCTGACCATCTGATCTGATCATAGGTTAGGGCTGACGCCTCGGCATCTTTGGCTCAGCAACCCAACCGGCGCAAATATGGTAACCTCAAGAGCGTTGACATATTTGAGCTATTTGGTGTTGAAACGTTGGACCCATGGAGGCCGGAAGATTCTAGTATTCTTAAAAAACGGTTTGAATGCAAAAAGTAAAATTAACGCACCAGGCACCAGGGAGATATGATTGTTTACAGCTACTGATCAAGTTCATTTATATTGATATCTCGGGACTTAGTACACAAACATATGACGGTTGTATTTACTTACGTCGAGTCAACACTGGACGGCAATCATGTGACTGTTATCGTGAGAAAATACGTATCTATAATTTATAATTACTGATATCATTTAGGTAAAGCTTGCGGGTTTGGTAGGCGAGTGACCCGACGCGTTAGTCCTACCATCTCCTATACGTTATTACCAGGTGGTAGAACTATGCTGCTAGTGTCATTCTGGGTGTGTACCACCGCTTTGTGCGTGTAGTCTGGCGCGAAGCAGTAATGGGCAAGCATTACTTACTGTGTTTTGGGTTGATGAGCAAAGTAGTTAGTGAAATTACGGTTATTCATCTGCAAAGGGTTTATGAGACCCTTAATGCCCGAAAAACTAATCACTCAGGATAAAGAGCGCAATTCGATGGCGCTCAGACATTTGTGTTTCAATGTTCTGAGTGGGACTGCAATTGTTATGGGCTAGCGTTATGTTTACCTTCAGGTAAACGACGTGCTCGTCTATTTATCATAAAAGTAAAAAAAATCTGGTTAAATTAGTTGGATCGATTTGATTTGATCTGCAAAGATAATGAAAATTACCTCAAGATCTGATGATGAACTTCGGAGATAAGGTACGCCAAAGATCTGTGGGTACGCCTTATGTACGGAAAATAAGGGTTTGAATTTTTTGGTTATGTTGACAATCGAATTTCCCAGTTTCGCGTATTGCAATTATTATTGACTCCATACATATAAATAATAACATTTTCTCACGATAATTATGATAATAGCCATGTGACTATTACTATCGAGATATTGACTACTATTAATCGACTATAGGCCCTTACGTAAACATCGATTAGTTTGTGCTATTTAAAATCAGTAACTACTAATGAAGATTCTCTTGGAAAATATTTTGCTGTAGCGTAGTAAATATTGTATTTAAATTTATTTATCTTTTTCCTATTTTGTATTATATTGCAAGAAACACATGTTTCTTCCGTCTAGCCTATCTATACTAATATTATAAAGAGGTAAATAGCTTTGTTCGTTTGTTACCTCTAAAACACTCTGGACCGATACTACAAAATTTATCTGTAGCATCTAAAGGGTATCTAAAGTAAAACACTTCGTTATCTACGCTCATCATTCTATTAAGACATCGGTTTAATAGTCTTATAACAAAACAATGACCACGAGGCCCTTCAAACCGACTGCAAGAAGAACGCATCATCGCGCCCCGAAATCTTGAAATGCCATAAAACGTAAGATTCCAGTTCCTCATACCCACACCTCCAACAATTCTCACACATTCACACGATCTGGTTCCTGTCGTAAAATATTAATCTCAAGTCCGGATGTTCATGACTCGCGGCATCGCTTCCTCGACTCCTCGTGAGTCAGGAAGATGCAATTTGGCCACTTTAGTGAGACTTTACGCCAGCTCGGAGTATGTGGCATTGGCCTTATCATCGCCGACCTTGGCCCTGGTTTCGAGGTTCTGATGGATATCTTTATTGTTCTGTTGAGACGTTGGCACGTGGGATGGTACCTAAGTTTAGCCAAAATCTTTTTAAAACGCTGTTGTTGTTCAAGCTTTTATTTAAATAAATCTAAGAACTTGTTTTCTTCTGTTTTCATAAAGCCCAGGGTCAAGTTCATAACTTGAGGGCTGGTCATTTTACATCACTTTCCATTATTTCTTTTTTATTTATTTAGTATTTGTAACCTCAACTCAAACTCAACTAACCACAACTCCACGGCTACCACTCGTCCTTATCTGCATTTATAAATTAGCATCATCTTTCAGTCTTCCTGCTACATGTCATTTGTCAGATCTAAAGGAAGGAACTGTAACTGGGCCGATGGTATCACGCACTGCAGTTATATAGTTAAATGCGAACTTGACAATCGTGCTGCACGCGATGGTAAGGTTAATGCCAACGACTTGTGGTGGAAGGAAGATCGTGGTACCTTTTAATATAATGGCGGTACTACGAAATTTAGTGTAGGTGAAAATGTAGACTGATGTCCCTATCTAACCTCTGACAAGGTTGATGATAAGGAATATGAACTGATAATAATGTTTAATTGCAAAGTGCCTTTCAAAAAGTCTCTTAAACTTACATTTTATTATAATTTTGTGGTTGATGTCCAGTTCACATGATGTTAGTAACGATCATTATTATTAGCCCAAAAACGTCCACTATTAAACATCGGCCTTCCCCATGTAAGGGGGATTTAGCCGATATACACCACGCTCGGCCACCTGCCAAGGTGTTCGCGAACAAAGAATGGACAACATGGATTGAATGGGTTCAGGCTCTAAAATCCAGCTGTCGAAACAACCGATAGGTACTTGATAACACACCTTTTTAGCCTAAAATAATTAAAATATCGAAAGATGCAAGGCAAGTAGTTGAGGAAATAAGCTAGAAATTTCTCGTTTAATATAGATTTCTGGCAAAGTAACGCTTGATGCTATGAAACAATGCTGTACTTTTAATCTATTGCAAAGCATCTAACATATTATTCTGTGTTCCGTCTAGCCTTCGTTTTTGACACGCGCTTGTCATCGCTATTCATCATCACATTGTTAGTTGATAAACAAAAACAACATCTGATGATACGGAAAAATTACAAAAATTACTATGGAATTGATGCAAGCTAACAATTTGTACTACTCTCGTATATTTCCGCTTTTAGTTTGGCGTTGTCCTCTTATCTAAACGAGACAGGATCCACTAACATTTATCTAGCGTCAGTTGAATTAATCCATTAGAGTCGCTATCATATTATCATATTTTTACTGAAATCTACACGTCATGTGCGCGGCATTTTTCTATTAGACCTACACAAAATCACTTTAAGCGCGAGTGACCACCTAGCCACGTAGTTTTAACTTCAAGGACCCCCTGTTCTGGCCTCTTATATACGTAGACGAAGTGCTACAACCTGGTAGCGGGCGAAATTCTACCTCCCTACATAAGACGTGTCTCGAGCGCAAAAATTAAAATGCGCTGCAATATGCAGGTCGGTGCTTGCTATATGTATAGACAACGTTCTGTTCCATTCAATTTAATTATTTTTCTGCATTATAATTGAAACAGAGGAAAGATAATTAATAAATATTTATTTAACAACATAAAAATTCGATCGAGTCGAGTATCGTTTGTGCTCCCAACGTCATTACACTTACTCCTTGCCAGCTTCTTTCGCTTCATCATCCTCTATGGTCCTTGTGACTTGTCTATGTCCTCTATAAATCTTTTCAAGCTCTTTCGCTGATCATGTGTTCTCATTACCCTACCATCTTTAAGCATTTCATACATAATTAACAGTAGCTCGGATACGCCGGTAACACAACACGTCTCATAACATCCTAATTTCGCTGAGCAGGTAAACACTTGGCCCTAATTCCACGGAAATATCGTCTAACCAGTCACACTACGAGAATTTGATACGTCCATCTTTAACTATTGCACAGTGGGAGGAAAGGAAATACCGTCTGATGAAGTAAATTCACAATTGCTGGGCCAATTGAGATTTGTGATATATTTAATGGAGAGAACCTACGAAGTAGGGCTGGGAGTGTGCAAGGTCGTATGTGAATGTGATTTGGTCATACAAGAAGTGTGTTAGAAGAATCTTTAATCTACGTAAGATTGACAACAAGGACCTTTACCGTAAAATTAAGTTAAATGCAGCTATCCTCGATTCCAAAATCGATACTGGGGCCTGTTCTGTCATCTCGTTCCTAAATCTAATTTTAGTTTCAACCTCTCTTTCTAATTGAAAACATGAAAAAGAGATAGAATATATTTTAGACCTATCAAATTAATCCACTTGCTTATGTCTAGCGTAAATTTAACGTCAGTGGCGTCTAATTTATCAAGGATGGAATATATGTATTTGGAGGCTCTAAAACTAAATTTAGATCTGTCAAACATATTTCATCTCTATCACATGTTATGCATTAGAAAGAGAGAGAGAGAGAGAGAGAGAGAGAGAGAGAGCGAATCTAAAATTAGATTTAGGTATGAAACGACAGAATCGATAACTCTGTCTCTTAATTAAGGCTGCCAGTATACCGGCAGGTATTTGGCTACGCTTTTTCCAGATGGAATAAAAAAGACGACGTAAAAGAATAGCTGCCGTTTTGTGGTTCGCTACGGTAGTTTATAGGTAGGACACGTCAGCTAAGAACGGACTTTGCGACAGGGCCGAATTGAGGGGATCTAAGGTTTCTGAAACATTTTCCAAAATGATGTTACGCCACGTGAATGTTTGCACAGGGAGGCCGACTTTAAAGGCCAATTTAATAATGTATAAGTATTATAAAAAAAACCCGTCTTGTAACAAACCTTGTCATCCCAAATTAGTGGCTGTCCTCAATTTTATTTCGTGATAAGGCAAATTCTACCCACCCACACGAAGGTACAACAAAGAGCCCAGGCAGGTACCCTGAGGTAATCACTTTTGAATTATCTGTAATTTGCATTCTTTTTACTTATTTTATCGTATTTTAAGGTCACATTGAATTATTTTTTCCTGTTTTCAGTGTAAAATTGCCTTGAACTCTAAAATTATGTAATACAGTATTATTATGTAAGGCAGTTGACGCTATCAAAAGTTTGGGTAAGGTTAGGGTTGTTGTTAGGTACTATTCACTTCATTGATAAAAATGTTACTTTGTTAGTTTAAGTGTATACAGACAGAAAAAAATTTGTAAAGTTTATTAACAGAAAAAGTAACCAACATAAACTAAAATAACTAAATAAAATACACACTAATTTATTTACAATCTTAATCTAATAATCCGCTACCAATAGGCAACGTTCCCAAAATGCTGGCCGCATTGCCACGTTGAATGGCAATGCTTAATCTTTGACCTAAGTAGAGGCCAGCATTTTGGTCACGTGTGGCTTCGACCAGACGCCCTGAAAGTTGTAAAGTAAACGTAACTATGACCCGTGCTACAAAGACAACGTTATTATATTACACGTTATAAAACGTTATTGACGAAGGAGTGTAATGTTTTCAGTGTTCATGTATGTATTTGAGTTTATCTTTATAGCACCAATAACTTTTCAACGCCAGAACATATTTGAATGTGGATTATTTGTTGACTAATTGTTTATGCAACAATTGTATTGAGATTTATTTTTATTCTAATTTATTTTTAAGAAATTGTAATTTTTACCTGTATTTTTTTTTTATTTCATTGATTGATACTTTCAATTTGTATATTTGTACCGTTCATTGTTGTGTACCTATACATTTCGTATACACAATTATGAAAGTATTTTTTTTTATGTTGTTACGTAACGAGACGAGCCGGTCGTTTGCCTGATGGTAAGCATAACGCCGGCCCATAACAATTACAGTGCCACTCAGAACTTTGAAATACAAAGGCCTGCGCGGCACTGCAATGCGATCGTTACCCTGAGACGCTAGGTATTAAGTCTCATAAGCCCAGTAATTTCACTGGATACTCTGCTCATCAAACCGGAACACAGTAATGCTTGCACACTACTGCTTGGGGGCAGACATCACGAGCAAAGCGGTGGTAACAACCCAGACGGACACTCGCAGAAGAGTTAGTCCTCCCACTAACAAAACTAACAAGTATGATAACTGTGTGATTAACTGGGGGTGTAAAATCCGCTGTACTACTTTTCAATCATCATTAGCATCGTTTGAGGCCGCCCGCCCACTGTTTGGTATGTTACACCTATTTTCATTGCGCTGTTTGTAACGATGCACTAATCGAATCCACTATATTCTAGTTGCATTTGAACATTTTTGAGTTTTATTAATATCATCACACTATGCCCTTTTTGGGTGGGAAAAGAGACATTCACTATATTTGATTTGTAAGTACCCATATAATAACACTAATTCAATAAAGTTATAGTTCAAATTTGAAATCGTTTCGTTAAGTTTGTTATTTTTCCGATGAAGCGAAATTGAAATGTCAATTTCTGGGGACCAATAATTGGATTCAATCGACGTGATATCGATAGAATTCTAGATCGATATGATTCTGCACAGAGTAAGTAGCTTTTGGGCTGGAGAGTGACATTGGCTACATTTTTGCTCAGAAAAATGCACAGTCCACATGGGAATCTCCAAGCAGGTAAAACTGCAGGCCGCAACTAGTCAGTCTACGTTTCCCAAGCTATTTATTTTTTATTTACATTGTCGACTTGCAACTTTATCACAATTGCAACAAGTTGATTGCAGTTTGCCTACAGTACAACACAACTAATTATTACCATGATTTCCTTATCTGTATGAGAAATTGTAGGCTGAAAAACTATTGTTTCCTGGAATTGTTACTGTATACCTAATTAAGGACGATCTTATATATTCCACTGTTGTGTTATAGTGTCCCCGACTCCCCGCCGCTGCCTCATTGCGAGTGCTTTTGAAATCATAATAACTAGACTTGAGCAAAAAAAAAAGTCTCAAAACGGCATATCTGGGCGTTACTAAAGCCAAACATCTCCTCAGCAATTCATTTATTTTAGCATAAAAAAATATGTTGGATGACGCGATGCTAATTATCATTCCCTATTAGTAATCCTAGACGTTCAAGAGAAATACTGTTAGTCAGTTGAGATCAGAGAATCACTTAAGATCATGTGGGCTTTATATTTGTTTGCCACCAATAACGATAAAAATCTAAAAATACATAATAAAGATAACCAGGTTATGCCTGAACTGGTTTTAACGGTAAATCTTTTTGGAAAAACAGCCCCGGATTTGTCACTTATGTCTTTTGCTTTAGTGAAAGGCTTTTGAAAGCCAAAGGTAAATTAAAACATTCGACAACCTGACGACCACAAAACACTTAATCAATTAGGAGTTATTGATAAAAGAATTAGGTATTGCAGGTGACACAAAGAATAAAGATCTTTTTGAAGCTTATTTTTAAATTTGATAGGTTAGCTTTAGTCCACTATGTCACCTGGCTTTAACAGACGATGAGGTCGGAGATGTTGAAAACGCTAAACCTAAATTTCTGAACTCTCATCCCACCGTCGCAGTTCTATCACCGAACATCTCGGAACAAAGCTCATCCACACACAATCGAGTCCTGGAACTCTCAATCGACTTATGCGATCCTTTCTCCCGCATACTTGCAAAATGTGGAACAAGCTCTCTCCACAGGTTTTTCCGCAGTGCTGCAAAATGCAGTCCTTCAAGATGGGTGTTGAATGAGTTCTCAAGGGTCGACAACGCCCCCAGTGTTGCAGATGTCCATAGGCGACGGTGACAGCTTACCAACAGGCGGGCCGTTAGCTTGAAAGCCACGTACGTAAGCCATTTACGTAAAAAAACTGGCTCTTTAATTCATCTCCCGGAACACAGCGATAGGTGCTTGGTGACAGATTTTGAACTTAAAGAGTGGTTGGTAGCTAGCCAGCCGGGCAATGTAAAATGCTCCACCACCATGCTGTTGCATCACAATTTGTTTCTTCTCCGCAAGTCCAAGCTCATTGTAGGATTTCAATTATCAACCCAAAGATCGACGATCGGCGTCACCACGACCGAGTCCACATCGCTTCAAAAATGTTACATTATAGTTGACTATAAATAAAATTTTATTTCTTTCAACATGGTTCTCCTGTGAAACAGGAAAAGTTCCAAGCGATGAAGTTCAACCGTGGCTTGTTTATCGTCGATCTTACACGTAATCTTGCGTAAACGCATCGATTTGCATAACCACGAGATCTGTGCGCTCCGTATAATTACGAGTATTACATGTGCTGCCGAGTATAAATCTGCAGTCGTGCCTACCTCATTACTGCACGGTAACTGTGCGGCTACTGTGCTAATGCCTCAATCACGAACTATGTGTTTGTGTTAATCGAGGCGAGATAGAAAATCAAGTACGAAACAAGTGTCTTTGTTAACGTGCCTTTGGCTCAATCTCAATTCTCAACCGGATCAATATGGATTAGGTTTTGTTTTGTCCTATTGGATAACGTGACGGGTGGATCGTTTTCTTGAAGCATAACGCCATGCAGTCCATAACAATTGCAGTCCCACCCAGAACTTTGAAAGATAAGGCCTGTGCGGCACTGCATTGCACTCGTTACCCTGAGACATTAGGTATTAATTAATACACTCAGTAATTTAACAAGTTGGTGTAATAAGACGTCAAAGCGAGGAGGAAAGTCGCAACTTCAAGTACGCAACTCAGATTTGTTATTATTGATATACCCCTTCGAAGCAAGCATTTGAACAATTCTTATTCGGTCCAGTGGCAATGACTTCAACTAAGTTCCGTGTAAATTTACCACACTCGGTCCAAAACGGTGAAGGAAAACATCGTGAGAAAACTCGCATGTGCAAGAATCACAAAATTGGAAGACATTCATTGTGCCATACTCTCTCGTTGTCTGACAGAAGTCCTATGTCCCAGCATTGGGAACGCAATGGACTGATTATCAATACACCCATGGTCTAAGTTACTGGTAACCGTGAAGTAGCTCCCAGTGCAGAGTTCAACGACACCGCGTGTGACGTCCGCCGTCACCGGTCCGCTAAAACAATGTTTTGCATTGGAACTCCATTGGCATTATACAAGGTTTTAGTGAAAAAAATCAGTGTTTTTAACTTTGCTACCTGTGATAAAATACTTTTTTTCCTCTCGATAGGCTTGTGACCGCTATCTGATAAGAAATGACGATGTGATCGAAGATGCTACTCGTAAGCACGCGCTACACCTAGAGCAGAAGTGGTGTCAAGTGTAGTGCCGGAACATACCGATAGGTGCTACTGGACAGATTGACTTGAGGATTGTAGCTAGCCAGGCGATCACAGGATTCATCATCAGCCTTTTACGGCCTTTTCTCAGCGAGAGAGTGCTGAGTTTCCATCACGCGAGCCCAGTGCGGCTTGGTAGATGTCACAACTCACATGTCATCGAATTTTGTGGTTCTTGAACATCCAGGTTTCGCCAAGATGTTTTCCTTCGCTGTTTTAGAGCGATTGTGATAAATCCTCACATAT
Organism: Crocallis elinguaria; assembly: GCA_907269065.1. NCBI lineage: Eukaryota > Metazoa > Arthropoda > Insecta > Lepidoptera > Geometridae > Crocallis > Crocallis elinguaria. Next base: position 14,928,289 of record OU026071.1, on the reverse strand, counting down.
TTTTATATAAGACCTTGGTGCGGGGCCGAGTCGAGATTCGAACCATAATGCGACGGATTGAATGTATCACAAGTTCCCATTCGGCCAGACTCGCTCTATATAGCATTCATTAGGATAACGCCCCACTAATCGTACCGTCATGCCTTTTATTATTATTTTTTTATGTTATTTGGTAACGAGACGAGCTGGTCGTTTGCCTGATGGTAAGCATAACGCCGGCCCATAACAATTGCAGTACCACCCAGACCTTTGAAACAGAAAGGCCTGCGCGGCACTGCAATGCGCTCGTTACCCTGAGACATTAGGTATTAAGTCTCATAAGCCCAGTAATTTCACTGGATACTCTGCTCATCAAACCGGAACACAGTAATGCCCGCACACTACTGCTTGGCGGCAGACTTCACTCACAAAGCGGTGGTAACAACCCAGACGGACACTTACAGAAGAGTTAGTCCTCCCACTAACAAAACAAAACTTCTCTACCGGAAGGTCAAGCTTTGTAGGACAACAACTATTGATAGAAGATTTAGCAAGGAATTAAAGCATAGACGGTAAATATAAAGAATAGGGTTATAAGAAACTAAATTGATATAATCTAGGATGGTTAGGTATTTGTATTTCAGAAGCCTTAATCCTAAGCCTATAGACATTACCTACATTCAGCGAAGGTCTCTCTAATCCAAGCACGTGATAGTTCGGTTCTCTTATCTGCAGTGTTTTCGTAATCCTTCAATGTTTGCAGAGTCTTACACTGTTGGCGATCACGAACTTAAGTATATATGGAAGTTGTTTGTGTTAAATTCGCTGTTAAATTTTGTCAAATTGGTGTACATCCAGCTAACTCTACAAAATACACAAGAAAACAATACGCAAAAGGCGTTTATGCCTCCACATTTTTTTAGTTGTATATCGTCTACTCGTAGTGTAAAAAAATAACAACTGTCCAATTCTTAGTTAAATGACCAGTTTAACTAACAATAAAAATAACGAACAGTTGACAATCGATACAAAAAATTAAACCCCTATCGCTAATTCGCCAGAAGTTGCATTGTTTGAATTCGGCCACCTCGTGCGGATAAAAAGGCGCGTGGCTCAATAATCGACTACCAATTGTTAATTGATTGGAATCGGATACGCGGAACAATCGAATAACGCGATTGATTTCATTCGCTATCGCGTATTGGTCTCTCGTTTTGTTTACAAGTATATCAAATCAACGACATTGCGATTGTTGATTCTGCTCAATTGCTCCATCAAATTTCCACAGGTGAGGGAGTGGTCAAATACTTGACATATTCTAATGTTTTCGTCTTGTGTGTGTTTCTACATGCGTATTGTCTGACTCCCATGAATTTGTCACTAATCACTTTCTAAAGAAATGTGGCAGCGACTGGATTAGGAGAGGTGGGGTCAGTGACGTCCATTGGCAGAGGCCCACTATCTCCAGCTGCGAACGAATGCAGGCTGACGATCATTCTAACATTAAAAATCTGTCCAATTATTACAAGCTTCTTCGAGTAACACCTACATGTTCAGAGATTTTTTGCTATAGTGGCCCTTGGAATATAATACCTTCCGAAGAAAACTTGGTATCAAGGAAAGTCTGTTTTTTTGTTGGAAAATGGATGGATTTGATTTGGATTTGACCCTCGTTGATTAAAGCCTGACAAACTCTGTTAGCGGCTTAGGATGTTGAAACCATCTGTATATAGGATCACGTGTTGTTGTACCTGATACCTTATTGGTATCTTAAGCAAGGGGTGTTTAAGGATTAGAAGATATAAGATGGACCAAACATTAACGTATAGATTAGCTATGCGTTCAGCGAAAGTAGGTAATGTCTATAGAAATGAAAAGTGTTATCGTGTAAATTGTCCTGTATTATTCTTATGTCCAGTAATGAATCCTTGCCGAATGCTAAATTGATCTCGAGCTTTAATATCCAATTGAGAACATTGGCCTCGTGATACTCTCGGTCAATAATCAGGATGTTGAAAGTTCTGAATAAAAATTAAATTAGGTTCGGTCAGATCGTGAAAAATTTGAGCAAGTCTATCAATATTTGGTGAAATGAGGTGTTATTATTAAGTTTTTTTTATGTTATTTGGTAACGAGACGAGCTCGTCGTTTGTCTGATGGTAAGCATAACGCCAGGCCCATAACAATTGCAGTGCCACCCAGAACTTTGAAACACATAGGCCTGCGCGGCACTGCAGTGCGCTCGTAGTCAGTCATTTCATTGATGAGTTACATGACGATTTGTTCGAAGGTAGTCAAGAATATTTCGACCTAAACAAAACAATTAGGAATGGAATATAAAAAGCAGCAAAGAAACAAGTAAACAATTATAAGTATTATCTCAACTAGGTTGATACATACTAAATTGGAATGAACCTTGAAGACATCAAATAATTATGCGTGCCACTAAATACCGAATTGATGGCTTCACAGATATCCAAACAGCCATAAACTGTTCAGTTTGAGCCGCATTGACCATTTCCAATCTGGAAGGAAGGGGTCTGAACAACTGCGAACTGATTTTAGTATTCATGTTGGCTGGGATGGTGGAAGGGGGGAGATATGGTAGTTATAATTAGGGCAATGAGTATGTGAGTCAACGAAGTGGTGGCAAACAGCGGGTCATGTTGTCTGTGTTGTTGTTGTTGTAGACAATAGTAATAAAACATTACATATTTTGCCCATTTCAGTGACCATTTTAATGTGTGGTCTACAGTTCTTCGGAATAAATTACATTATTTCTTTCTCAGTCCTAATATTTTTCAGAGTCCTAATATGGGGACTGTTTCCACCTTAAAAACTAGTGACAGTTCACGAGAGAATTCACTAAAGTGATATCCAGCAGTGTGTAAAATAAAGCTGCTGGCGCTAATGATACAAATTTCATTAGTTAAAATATTGGATAACTTTCCATCTTTAAAGACTTCCATCCCTTTTCCTCTCATAGCGCATCATGAGATCTTCACCATATTTAGGTACACGAGAACACCTTGAGGTTATAACTTCTGAAATTAAATAAAAAGTTGCATGTATCCAAATATTCCGTAGCTACTTATCGACTTTTTTTGAAATTTAAAAACAAAACGATAAACTTGATAACTTTTTTTTTAAATCACTACATATAAAAATAGGTGTAACATCACCTTGAATGTTGAAATTTCGTAATGAGGAACGGACTACAAAAGTCTTGCAAAGAGCTATGGGATTACTATCTGTGCTATAAGTTAGTGGTAGAACTAACTCTTCTGCGAGTGCCCGTCTGGGTTGTTACCACAGCTTTGTGAGTGAAGTCTGCCGCCAAGCAGTAATGTGCAAGAATTACTGTGTTCCGGTTTGATGAGCAGAGTATCCAGTGAAATTACTGGGCTTATGAGACTTAATACCTGTCTCAGGGTAACGAGTGCACAGCAGTGCCGCGCAGGCCTTTGTGTTTCAAAATTCTGAGTGGCACGCAATTGTTATGGGCCGGCGTTATGCTTACCATACGCAAACGACCAGCCCGTCTCGTTACCAAATAGCATAAAAAAGCATAACGCCTTATTTTTATCGCGATTAAGTTCCGCAGTGCACAATGCTATGCTCACTACCATCAGACAAACTTCTTGTTTATCTGATGGTAATGAGCATCAGTGACAAACTTCTTGTTTGTCTGATTACCTTATAGTTTAAAACAACAACGTATCCTATTTTCCAAACTCTGTGGTCCGTATCGTGTTACGTGTAGTACAATAATTATTGCTACAATTAGACTCGAATGCGTGGGAGATGGTTATTTATAGACGTGCATGCGGCATTGATAAGTTCCTTATGTTTTGAAGGGCTACTAAGAGGTATATTTTTTTGTTATGTTAATTAAGGTAGGTATTAAGTCTCATAATCCCAGTAATTTCACTGGCTACTCTGTTCTTCAAACCGGAACACAGTAATGCTGGCACATTACTGCTTGGCGGCAGACCTCACGAGCAAACCGGCGGTAACAACCCAGACGGACACTCGCAGAAGAGTTAGTCCTACCACTTCAAGAACTTCGACCAGATCATAATATGACACAGTGGTCAAATGCTAACCTTATCCAGAGAAAAACTATTTCCACGTCTCACCTACGCAAGCGGCATTATAAATAATTGCACGGGCATTTACCGATTAATCATCTCTAAACAGCTTCCGAGATTATCAGATAGCTTCGGCAAACACTGCCTTGTTCAAGGCTCCGTTAATGCTGTTCAGATTTCAGTGTTGTTTTAACTTTCTCGGTTAATTGTGGGGTGGTGAAAATTGTTTTGTATACTTTACTGTAAGAAAGGGATTTGAAAATTTCTGGCATAGTAATACTAACTTGGCGTACTGATGTTACGTTCTATGTGGGAGGGCTGTTCTGAAGTGGACGTCTTCCGGCTAATGATGCGATCTTTTTTCATTTACATGAACTATTTTGTAATGCCTAATTAGTAGAATGTTGAATGAAGATATGACCACACATCCACACTTTGTCAGATTGTCAAGAAGCTTTGTCTTAAAAGCCCTTAGACTCTCTTGGTGTGTGCAGCTTTAAAGTCCTTAAAAGTGATAGTAAGATGGACTTAAGTGAAATGGCAGATAAAGGCGAGCGCGTTGTGGTATGTACATCACCATTTGACGATATTAAAAAAACCATGAAGCGATGATGGATCAGTAGTATGTGGCATCGGCTGCCGATCTGTAAATCTCATAGATCTTTGAAACATGGTTATGGAAAACATTGTATTTATAGTTGATAGTTAAATACTAGAGAGCTCAGGATAATAAGTTGCTTACAATAAGGAACTCCTCGTGACTCTCATTTCCACGAGGTAGACCTTTCATCTTTGTGTTATAGCTGTTGATAAGCAAAACATTTTAACCGTTCTTTTCGCTCTTTCCAGATGTATGGTCGCTATCAGCGCGATCTAAGCGAAGCAGCCAGAGAAGAAGCGAGAAGACTCAGGCGGTTACGGAAAAAAAGACGGAAAGATGACAAACTTCGGCAGAAGGAGTTAGAAGCTAGCGGGAAACCTAGGCCTAGGGGGAAGTTCTTTAAAATTTTAGGTGAGTATTTGCAGACATAGACAGGATTGGCAGTGACCTGTCAGAAACAAAGTGATCGTTCAAAGAATTAGCTAACATCAGTGGGCTGGTCAATTCATATCCCTTAAAGCAATTGCATTAGAAGAGCAGAAGACTGCGCTTACTATATGGTGATAGATGACAGATACCACCAGTTGAGTTAATAGATATTTTTAAGGTCAGGTTCCAAAGCTCTATGAATACTTGGTAATGATTAAATCTTCCTTGCTTCAATGACATCATCCTACCTGTATTATTGTTGTCATCATCAGCTGGAAATCGTCCACGTCTCACCCATGAAGGGTGGGTTTTGCCATAATATACCACGCTTGGCAGGCCGTCCAGTAGTTTATGATGTTGATCGAGAAGTTGAATGCGGCTGCCCATTACCTGGATGTTTCCTTAGCCGTTTCTTACAGCTACCACGGGAAGTAACGGGGCGGTACTATTCTTCGGAACTACATGTCCAGTTCTGAGCAAGGCCAGTTGTGTCTATAGCAGCATGTTTTCCATCTCTTCTGGAGTGTCCCTCTTGCTACGTAGTAGTATTTATCCCGTATACTATAAATGAACAATGATATGAAGCGTGTGGCAGGATATGTCTGGAGACACACGTTCGCGCGGCTCGGCGAGGACTGGATCTTCCTGGCGCTCCTGGGCATCATCATGGCTGTGCTCAACTTCGCCATGGACCGGGGGATAGCTGTTTGTAATAATGGTGAGTTTCATCTGTTTTACTTGCTAGCAGTACAGACTAGTACTAGCCTGGCTAGACACCACCCTCAAGGTTCTCGCGGTTATTACTTATACAATGAATTAACAACTTTTAACTGTTCGCAGATCAATTTTATCCTTTTGGGCCTTTGCAGAGTTTGTGGTCAGAAGGTAGACTCCCCTTCGAATCGTCGGAAATTAAAAATAATTTTACGCGAAACAGTTAAAAGTTTTTACCCCCTAGTATATGGGATACCCGCTATGCTTGGCGAATTATGCTTACTGTATGTGTAAATGTGTGTTCCGTCATCTGAACTTGCAGAGAGCCACTCTAGGATTACGTTCTCTATCTTAGACCACATCGTCGCCTAAGATCAAAAATGTAGCACTTAACCACTACCAAATATAAAAAAGAATACGTCAAGAGTGAAGAAAGCTGTAGGTGATTGGTAGTTTGCAAAGAGCTCTATAATATGAAGTTGTCGAGTTCACAACCTCTTATGAATGTGTACAAAATTATTTGATTTTTTTTTAATGTATTTTATCTTTTTACAAGCTGTCCGGAGTGTTATATGAAAAGGTAACGGCGATATATCAATATTTATATTTAAAAATATGATAGCAGTAAAAATATTAAGGGCCTCCCATAAAAGTAACATTGCATGTAATAAAGTATCAAAGTATAAATCTGGACAAGATGGGCTATAAATATCCTGTCGTAAGTTTTTGGTAAGTTCTGGTGACAAATGGCATATTCAATATTGTAATTATTTTCAATGACTAACAATAGATTTATGATTTTTGGAACCAATCTGATCAGATTACAGTACCAACTACGTACTTATTTCATAAAAGCTTATCTGAAAGGATATTGTTCCATAATAAACTTATTCTTACTTAACTTAAAGATCGTTTTGTCGTCCGTCCGTATGATGCAAGGAGACCCATTTAGGACTTAAACTATGTTTGTTAGCGTTATTTATTTTTGACTAGCTGCTGCCCGCGGTTTCACCCGCGCGGAGATATTGTATTTAGTGGTTTTTATTTTTTTGCGCGGAACCCTACCTCTTTTTCTAAAATAAAAGTAACCTATGTTACTCTTTATAACATCAGCTATCTGCCAGTGAAAGTCCCGTCAAAATCAATCCAGCCGTTTCGGAGATTACCCGGAACAAACAGACAGTCAGACAAAAATTTTAAAAATGGTTGTTATAGGTACCGTATATACTTTCTTATGCATTTGTTAAAAAGCTGTTATTTTGATATTACAAACAGACACTTCAATTTTATTTATTTGTATAGAGTATTTGTTGTGTACTTGCAGCTCGTATGTGGATGTACAGCGACTTGGCGACGTCCACGTTCAGTCAGTACATCGCGTGGGTGTCGCTGCCGATCTGCTTGATACTGTTCGCGGCGGGCTTTGTGCACATAGTCGCCGCACAAAGTATAGGTAAGGCAGATAGTTTTTTAACCGACTTTAAAACAAGGAGGAGGTTCTCAATTCGGTTGGTATTTTTTATGTTTGTTACCTCAAATCCGTCATTTATAAATTTTGAAAATACTTTATTGGAAAGGATATACTCTCAGATTGGTCCCATAGAAATTTTTATCAAAATCGGTTCAGTAGTTTGGTTTTTAAATCATAATAACTGAAAAATATTATGTCATCTAAGGAAACAAAATGACTTTTTAGTGCATTTTTTCATAGCTGATTTTTGGAAGTCGGTTTTTTTATGTGACCTTTTTGACATCGACTTGTTTTACTATGTAAATGGATATGGATAATGAGACGAGGTGATTTTCTGATGGTAAGCATAACACCAGCCCATAACGATTGCTTTGCCACACAGAACTTCGGAACACAAAGGTCTGAATTGGAATACAAACATCACTGTTTGGCGGCAAAGTACACGAGCAAAGCGGTGGTAACCAGACGGAAAATCGCAGAAGAGTTAGTTCTGCCACCTAGTATAGTCTTTAGGAACTCACCCGATCTTAAGGGTTCATGGAACTCAGTAGAGTCGAAACCTAATCCAAGTCTACATTTAACAATCTAAAAAATTGGATAAAAAAGCGACGAACCGACTTCAGTGACAAACTACTGAACCGATTTTGATGAAATTTCTATGGGACCAATGTGAAAGTATATCTTTTCAAATAAAAAAAGAATTTTCCAAATCGGTTTATAAATGACAGAGATACGAGATAACAAATATAAAAAACCACCGAATTGATAACCTTCTCCTATTTTGGAAGAAAAATAATAATACATATCTTTTAAGAGTCTGATAATAAAAGAACTTGTTCTTAACAACGTCCTCATTCGAATTCCAGGTTCAGGAATCCCAGAAATGAAGACAATTCTCCGAGGAGTGCATTTGAAAGAGTACCTCACGTACAGAGCCTTGATATCCAAAGTCATCGGTCTCACCGCCACGCTCGGCTCCGGACTGCCGCTCGGGAAAGAGGTAAGAGAAGATATAAAACATTGAAAGCGTGTGTTTGTGTTGTAGTGCATTTTTATTGGTCGTCTGACAAGCTAATATTCTCAAGCTGGAAACCTGCCGCCCAGCACTAGTCAGTATGCTGCCGGCAGCTGCAACTGCGAGTCAGGCCTTATCATAACCATAGTTTGTTGCGGGATGTTGTAGTGGCGGGCGAACGTGAAAATATCTTTCACTTTCAAAATCTACTGGACTTTATTGTAATCTAGATTTACGATATTGATTTCCATAAAATACAGATATATTCCCAACGTTCCCATTAACTTCCGCGCCAGAGAGGAAGCTGGGAATTTTTATTCCCATCTGTCGCAGTAAGTTTGTACTAAATCTATACAAAAAAATAAAATAGAAGTTACTAAATAAAAGAAGTAACTAAATGCAAAAATGCATTTCTTTTAATTTTTGTCTGTACTTGGCTAATCTCCGAAACGGCTGGACAGATTATAACGGGACTTTCGCTGGCAGATAGCTGATGTTACAAACGAGTACCTTAGGCTACGTAGGTGAAATCGCGGGATACAGCTAGTATTAAAACTTATCCCACGCACATAGTACGTTCGGACGTAGTACGTACGTAGGGGACGTTGGGAATATACCAAAATACAAGTACAAAAGTTGATAATAAAAGACACTTAGCCGTACTTTCCCGGTAAAAGCGTGAAAAAATTCTCACATAATATGTCTTTGATCCTGTTGTCCAGGGTCCCTCCGTCCACATAGCGTCCATGGTGGCGGCGCTGCTGTCGAAGCTGGTGACCACGTTCCAGGGGATCTACAGCAACGAGTCCCGCACCAGCGAGATGCTGGCGGCGGCCTGCGCCGTGGGCGTGGCGTCCTGCTTCGCCGCGCCGGTCGGGGGTAAGCTACGAAAAAAAGAAAGAAAGAAAGAAACATCATTTATTTGACGCACAAAGATTAAAGTCATGTTGGAACAAAACATTCATTCATTTGTAAATTGTACGGCGCCAGAAGGGAATTATCACTTGACTCAGCATATGAGTCAGCGGGCCCAAACGGATACTTGTACAAAAGTTACTCCTACCACCTGGTAGTTACTCATACCACCTGGTATTTAATTACAAATGCTGTCTGTTCCAGGTGTGCTGTTTTCAATAGAAGTAACGACCACGTATTTCGCCGTGCGTAATTACTGGCGAGGGTTCTTCGCCGCCTGCTGCAGTGCCATTGTAAGTATAATTTACCCTCTTTGCTCTAAAAATAAAGTGCGGGTAGGGTTGGAAAAAACGAAAATCACAAAAACATTTTTTTATCCGTTATGTTTCATTTATTTGTGGGGCTGTGCTTCCTACATCCATAAAAAACGGTACCTATAGTTTGTAAATTAAAACTTAGGTAATACACGCGTGCCAGGTGTCAACTGGAGAAAACTTTCTTAAAGAGTCAAAGCAATTTAAGAGTAGCTGGAAATGTCCTCAATGTAAGAGCAAAGAGAAGAAGGGCGACAATTCTAATACCCCCATTAGATCTCAACAGCAGCTCGGTTCTCCTATTGGGGACTCAACTGTCTTTGAGGACCTGAAGGCTTACTTCGATTCAAAATTTCAAGAAGTGTCTGCTAAAATCTCGAAAGATATTCAGTCTAAGATCGCTAGTGAGAGCAAAGTAATCAATATAAGAATCGATAGCCTGACCGAAGGAGTGAATTATATTACGAGCCAGTTTGATGAGCTAAAAAAGCGTACTGAGGCCCAATCTCGTGAGATATTGTCTCTGAAGGAGGAGAACTGCAGTTTGAAATCGCTCATTAACGGAATGAGCACTCGTTTCTCTCAGATAGAACAACAATCAAGGGAATGCAATTTGGAAATACAGTGTGTTCCTGAGAGCAGTACCGAAAACGTGCTTACTATAGTTAAGCAAATCAGCCAGACGGTTGCGTTCAACCTAGAGGAAAATGACATAATGTCAGCTCACAGAGTTGCTAAGCTTCGCAACGACTCTCCTAGGGCTCGTTCCATTATTGCTAGATTGGCCACCCCCCGTATTAGGGACAATTTCCTAGCCACAATCAGGATGTACAACAAAGCTAACGAGCAGGACAAGCTTAACACCTGTCATCTTAAAATCCAAGGAGAAAAGCGCCCAATCTATGTTGCGGAGCATCTGTCACCGGCTAACAAACAGCTTCATGCGGCCACAAGAGCCGCCGCTACTGCTAAAAGCTATCAATTTGTGTGGGTTCGCAATGGACGCGTATATGTTCGTAAGGATATCAAATCTAAATCAATTGTTGTCAAGGATATGGATTTTGTGCATTCTTTATGAGACTAAACGGGCGCAAAGGTCAATCTAAAAGTATGTTACCAAAATGTAAGAGGTCTGCGAACTAAAATTCACGAATTATATATGAGTGCTTTGACATGTGATTATGATATCTTGGTATTTACGGAGACGTGGTTAAATGAGACTGTCTATGACAGGGAGCTCTTGGATGGTCGATACAATATCTATAGACGTGATAGGCACGACAGTGCGTCGGCAAAAAAAGATGGAGGTGGAGTTTTGGTAGCAGTGCTCAGTAAGTATAAAGTTCTCCGTCAACCTAAATGGGAATCCTCTTGCGAAGAATTATGGCTAACTCTTAAATTAGGAACAGATTCAACGAAGGTAGTCATCAATATCTGCGTTGCTTATTTACCTCCTCCTATAAAGCTCGAGTTATTGGAATCTTTTTTGAACAATATTTCTAATGTTGTTACTAACGAAGTCTCGCCTAATTCGCAAACTTATATTATGGGTGATTTTAATCTTCCCAATATCAGTTGGGTTCAAAGCGCCGCTGATATTAAGATTTTTTCCCCCTTCAATGGAACTGGTGTATTGGAGATATTATTTGTGGATACATTAGCATTCAACGGTCTTGCACAGCATAATGGTGTCTTAAATGACAATAGTCGCATCCTCGATCTAGTCCTCAGTACTGCCGGTAATACAGTCATGGTCAAGGAAAACCAAAATCCATTACTTGAACCTGACTCTCACCACCCAGCCTTGCACATAACTATCGATCTAGGCAGCTATAGGTCTCTGAAAGGGAAACCTGTCAGACACTTTAATTTCTATAAATCTAATTATGATGTTATAAGGGAGCAGCTGTCAAAGGTAGACTGGGATGGTGAGCTTGCTGCTGACGACAGTGTTGATGAGATGGTAGATACCTTTTATAGAATCTTCATGCCAGTTCTGGAGGGAAACACCCCAATGCATCGAACAAACAATAGTTGCTACCCTGTTTGGTTTTCGGTTCCTTTAATTAAGTCTCTCAATGAAAAAGCCAAATACCATTTAAAATATAAAATTTACAGAAATCTTCAAGACAAATTAGCCTTTAATGATACTAGAAAACGATGTGATAAGCTATTAGTAGAATGCTTTACAAAATTTAAAAAGAATTCCTCCGAGATTTTAAAGAAAAACCCTAAACACATATGGCGGTATGTTAATAACCTTAAAACTAATAATAGTTCGTTACCCGATCAAATGCATTTGGGTCCAAAGGTAGCCGTAGGTGGACAGGAAATATGTAATTTATTTCTGGAACAGTTCAATTCTGTATACCATTTAATTCCTTCTAAAGTTGCTGATGTATCTGGTTTAACTTGCTATGACCATTCTAGTACCTCTCCACTTCAAAGCATACATATTCGGGAGTGTGAAGTGCGTAAAGCGTTAGATTCTCTGGCAATAAAAGGAGCTGGGCCAGATTCGCTTCCTAGTATTGTATTAAAAATGTGCGCCGAAGTGATTGCTAAGCCTTTAGCTAAAATTTTTCAACGTTCACTAACGACGGGATTTTTTCCAACGCGGTGGAAAGTAGCGCATATTACTCCAATCCATAAAAAGGGTGATCTGGCTAGTGTTGAGAATTACAGGCCGATTTCCATTCTTTCGGGATTTGGAAAACTGCTCGAGTCTCTGGTTGTCAGAACAATTTACTGGCATGTTTCCCATCTTCTTAACGATAACCAGCATGGTTTTTTGCCCCGCAGGTCCACTTCTTCCAACCTGATTGGATACGTAACTGATATTCTTGAAGGGTTTGACAAGGGTGAGGAAACGCACGCCATTTACACCGATTTCAGCAAAGCTTTTGATCTAGTTAACCATGATCTGTTGTTAGCAAAACTTCAATGTCTGGGTATACACGGTTCTCTTTTTCGATGGTTGCAATCTTATTTAAAGAATCGGTCTCAACTGGTGGTAGCTAAAGGTTATAAGTCCATTGTAGCAGAGGTACCTTCGGGGGTTCCTCAAGGATCCCACCTGGGTCCTTTGCTTTTCGTTATCTTTATAAATGATCTGCCTTTATTGTTAAAAACCAAAGTCAAATTATTTGCTGATGACTTGAAACTGTACAAAACTATTGTTGATCAGAGGGATGTAGAAGAGTTGCAATCTGATATTGATGTGGTTAGTCGATGGTGTAGACAGAATCACATGTTGCTCAACGCATCTAAGCGCTCTTTCATTAGGTTTTCACGTAAACTCGCACCATTTCCAGCATGCTATACAATTGAAAACAAATTCTTGACCGAACTTTCATCTGTTCGTGATTTGGGAGTAATTGTTGACAGTAAGTTGAATTTCCGCGACCACATTGACTCTATTGTTAAAAAATCGTTTAGGATAGGTGGTTTTGTTGTCAGACAGTCGAAGATCTTTCAAAACTCTAGTCTCTCCATTCAGCTTTTTTATAGTCTCGTCCGCAGCATCTTGGACTACTGTAGCGTTATTTGGAATCCTGTATACCAAGTGCACGCTAACAGGTTGGAGCGGGTCCAAAAGAAATTCCTGTATCACATCACTTTCATGGACAATTTATGTTCATCACTCCGGTCTTATAAATCTCGATTGGATCATTATCAAATTTTACCTCTGGAAAAGCGGCGTAAGGTATCCGATATTATAATGCTTTACAAATTTATCCGTGGATCAGTGGAATGTCAAGAGATCATCAGTAGGATAGCTCTCCGAGTCCCGCGTCCCGGTAGTCGCCTTTTGGACAGAAACTCATTTTTTCTTCCTAGTTGTAGAACCAACATGTTGAGGCACTCTCCTGTTTATCGCATGTGTGAAAGTTACTCCACAGTAAAGAAAGATTTTGATATATTTGACCATAGCTCGCTGGCCTCAGTCAAATATCATCTGAACAAATTAGTGTAGTTAAGTATACCTTTTTTTGTGTTTTTATTTTTGTTGTCAGTAAGCAGCAAAAGAGCTGTATTTTCGCATCTTGTTGTTATAATAGTAGTATAATTGTTAGTTATAATGTAAATGCTAGGTCCACTCCTAGTAGGAGATATGTTTTTCTAAAATATTTTATTCTTAGTTTTGTAATGTTTATCAGTATGTATTTCCAGTTTTGTGGACTTTCAATAAAAAAAAAAAAAACTGTCATCATGACTATGAAGTTCCGTATTTTTTTGCAGTCAAAGACAACTTTTTAAGCTACTTTTCTTTTATCATTGTTTTTAGAGGGATGTTCATTGTATTTTCTGAATCATAAACTATAAAAACCAGCTGTCACATAAATCAAGCTATATTTAACACTATAGATATCAAATAGGATAGACCGTACGGACCGTATTTTAAGGAACTTTCCGGCCACTTACTGGGATTATGGTGGGTGCCACCGCTTTGCTCGTGTAGTCTGCCGCCAAGCAGTAATGTCCAAGCATTACTGTGTTCCGATTTGATGAGCAAAGTAGTCGGTGACTTTACTGGGTTTAGGAGACTTACTACCCAATGTCTCAGGGTAACGAGCGCACTGCAGTGCCGCGCAGGCCTTTGTGTTTCAAACTTCGGAGTGGCACTGCAATTGTTATGGGCCGGCGTTATGATTACCATCAAAACGACCTGCGCGTAACGTAATTCAATAGAATAAAGTTTGTAGTCGCGGACTTATGCTGTGCTGACCTATGCTGTGCTGGTCGACAGTACATGTTCAATGTCCTATTCCAGATGTTCCGTCTCCTGTCGGTGTGGTCGGGCGCGATGCCGACGGTGAAGCCCCTGTTCCCGACGCATCTGCCGCAGGACTTCCCCTTCGACCCTCAGGAGTTTGCAGTCTTCGTTCTACTGGGGTGAGGAGCATTTAAAAAAATTTTTTTAATGTTATTTGGTAACGAGACGAGCTGGTCGTTTGCCTGATGGTTAGCATAACGCCGGCCCATAACAAATTAAGATTGTAAATAGATGTGTGTATTGTATAGTTATTTTAGTTTATTTTTACAAATTTGTTAAATTAGTTTAGTTTCTATTGTAAAATTTAAACCTGATAAATGTATTGTCAAAAACAAAATATGGTGAGGTAAAAATGTATTTTTTATTTTTTTATTTTAGTATTGTAAGTGGTTTGCTGGCTGCGCTGTGGGTGTACCTCCACAGGAAATACGTACTGTTCATGAGAAATACAAAAGTTCTCAGCAACTTCTTACAGAAAAAGTAAGTACAAAGATATGTCCGTCACATGCTGTACGGACCATGTGTTACTGGTACGGACAGACTAAAAAGAAAAGAAATACTGTAAAATTAAGCCGAGCTATCATAATTGAAAGAAAGAAAGAAAGAAAAATCATTTATTTGACGCACAAAGATTAAAGTAATATTGGAACAAAACATTAATTCATTTATAAATTGTACGGCGCCAAAAGGGATTTATCTCAGCACATGAGTCAAGTGCCCAAAAACACTTGACGCTGGTATTCTGTTAAATTGCGAAAGTTTGCTGTGAGAATGCGGGTGAAGCCACATGCTGAAGCTAGTCTTCTGTACTATAAATGCGAGAGTGTGCTTGTTGGTTTGTCCTTCTTTCACGCAGCAATGGACTTACACATTAACGTGTTTTTTGGCATAGATATAGTAGAACGGAGAGTAACATAGGCTACTTTTTGTTCCACAAAAATGCATGATTCCTGTGCGCACGCGGGTCAGCGGGCAGAAACTATATTTTATAAGCGTAGGATTTGCAAATTAGATGTTAAACGTAATGTGTTTGAACGTAAGGTGCGTGTGTGAAAGGGAAGGATGAGCGGAAGTGAGGGAGATAGTTGATTTCACTTATTAGTAAAGCTTCTGCCTGCGACTTCGCCCGCATGGCATATATTTTACTAGGTATATTTACTTAGGTACATAGCCTATGTTTTATTTCAGAATCTATACTATCTACATTCCAAATTTCATCAAAATCTGTTTAGCCGTTACGTAGATACGTGGTAACAAATTCACACACGTACACACACACAAACTTTCGGAATAACAATATTAGGTGGATAGGATTGTTTTAAAGAGGCATTATCTGAATAATAATAACAATTGTAATAGTAATAACCCGTCCGCAGCCGGTTCATCTACCCCGGGGTCATGACGCTGGCCGTGATGTCCATCCTGTTCCCCCCCGGGCTGGGCAAGTACATGGCGGCGGACCTGGGCAACCAGGAACAGGTATATACACTGCTTTATTTATCGGCTTTTACCTGTGCGATCATGAGCAGCAGGGTAATTCTATTTCAATCGGAATAATATCCGTGTCGGAAGCGACTTTCTTGATTGTTTATATCTCGGAAACACACCCCGACAGAGAAATATTTTCGGGATTATATCCGTGTTTATGCAGCTGAGTTATCGAATCTAAACGGGAAATTTCTCTGACGGAATGAGATTCCGAAATATAAACGATCGAGATTGTCGTTTCCGACACGAATATCATTCTGAGTGACTTAAAATAACCCTGCTGTTGAACGATGTGAACCCGCCTTTTGACCATTTTACATCGTATTCTAATTAAGAATATAACAAATAATAACTAAAAATCAGTTATAGTGCTTTCTCGAAAACTGGAATTTTGTGTGATGTCGTCACAGACCAGTAAACCTAGACGCCGCATAATCCCAGTTTTGCATGAGAACACAATCGTGAAATGTTGGCGGAGGACGAGGGAAGACGGCGTCTTGTTCTTTTTTAAACACTGTGCAAAACTTTCAGCAATAATCTCTCTTTCTCTCTTATACATCCCATTTATACATGGGGTCGGTGCGGTGCGTCTGTACAGACATACTCCTTTAGGTATCTGCAATTTTTACAGTCAGCCGCCCGCCTCACACCAACCCTGCTGCCTTATCAGCTAACAATCTCGTGTTCGTTTTCAATACCAGACCGATTAAAACCAGCGGTCACTAGTCTATAATAAAACCAACCACGTTTGCAGTATGCACAGAGTGACTTTTTTTATTTCTATAACCACAGCTTATTTTGGTAGCTACAGACTAACATAGTCTTCGTGTGGAAGGAGTTGTCTAGAATTTTCGCTGGTTATTAAAGAAATAAGCTCTTACAAAACGAAAAGAAGCGTAAACTATTGACAACTCCTTCCACACGAAGACTAGTGACCGCTGGTTTTAATCGGTCCGGTATTAAAAACGAACACGAGATTGTTAGCTGATAAGGCAGCTGCTTGGGCATTCCGAGTGTATAGCCCATAATCCACCACGACGGGCAAAAACTTTCAGCAATAATAATCTCTGTAAACATCCCGTTACAGTATTGTATGGAGTTTTATATGATTTTTAACAGAAACCTTGTTCGTTTCCAGGTCCTATCAATGTTCGCCAACTTCACATGGAGCGACAAGCTGACGGCGGAACAGATGGCGGTAGTGTCGCACTGGCAGACGCCTGACGTTGACATCTATGGATGCCTCGTCATATACTTCTTCTCTATTGTGAGTAAATTACTACTCCGTACAACCACTACACGACTGCAAAAAAATGAGTAATGTTTTTAGGATTTATGTGAGTTTCTTTATTCCACCATAACTTTTAAATGCATGCAGTGTAAATAAATTCCGCAAACGACAATCAAACCCTACGCTTGAACTTGAAATTATTGGCACCACTTTATCACAAAGATTTTCTTGCAAGTTCAATGACGTAAACAAACTTGACAGCTCACCAACCAGTGGTAGATAGAAATTCAAATTTGAATAACTTCATTGGTTGCCATCCACCGAGTTTATTGCATTATTAGACAAGTATAGAAAACCATGGTATGTAATTTTATTCAAAGCAAACAAAACTTAGTATAATACTAATAGTAACTTATATTTGATTTGTATAAACATGTAAAACAAAGAATGGGTAGTATATTTTGGCGGTGGATTGTACATGACGAGGTGGCCGAGTGGTTAAGGCGTTGGACTGCTAATCCAATGTGCTCTGCACGCGTGGGTTCGAATCCCATCCTCGTCGGGTATTTTTGGACGACAAAATCTTCTGCTTATGAGGAAGGCGGGAAGAATAAGAGCAAAATAGAAAAGAACAGAAAAGAAAATGGCACACCTGTATCTAATAACCTGTAATACATTTTTTTTTCAATATAACTAGTTGTATAATCGAAAAATAAAAAGTAGAAAAAAATAATATTAATCATTGACAAAATCTTGTGCTTATGAGGAAGCGGGAAGAATAAGAGCAAAATAGAAAAGAACAGAAGAGAAAATGGCACACCTGTATCTAATAACCTGTAATACATTTTTTTTCTCAATATAACTAGTTGTATAATCGAAAAATAAAAAGTAGAAAAAAATAATATTAATCATTGACAAAATCTTGTGCTTATGTGGAAGCGGGAAGAATAAGAGTAAAATAGATGAGAACAGAAGAGAAAAAGGCATGAATAATTACATTAATTAATTAATTGCAAACCGTGCACCCCCCGCCCAGTTCTTCCTGTGCATGGTGTCGTGCACGCTGCCGGTGCCGGCGGGCATCTTCGTGCCGGCGTTCAAGATGGGCGCGTCGCTGGGCCGGCTCACGGGCGAGCTCATGCACTACTTCTGTCCGCTCGGCGTCGCCTACGGCGGACACGTGCAGAAGATACTGCCTGGTCAGTCACCGCCGACACACACGCACACACACACATCATTATCGTGGCTTTAACCTTAAATATGCCGTGAGCGCGGATCCGCGAACAATAGGAGTGTTACCACAAAAACACAATTTTTAGTCGCCTGTTTAGCTAGACAGCGTCTAGAGATAAACGTCAAAAATTATTAGAAATGTCAACAGAGTTATGTAAGACAATGGTTAGACACTACTTAAATCAGGATTTGTGGTTGCTGATATTTAATCGCGCGACTAAGGCGTTTTTAGGCGTTAAACAGTGCTTAACACAGGGATAACGTGTGTTTATTTTTTTTGTGGTAAGACCCTAGATTTTTAATTGTGTTCGGAATCCCGGCATACGAAAGATAAAGGTCGATTCACACATTTCATGAACGGCATAGTTCCCAGATAGTGTGGCTTAGGAGGCTATATAATAAAATGTTTAACCTAATAGAAGCCAGTCATGAATCGCACTCAGGTCTCATTACGTCCCCCACGGCCTAACACCTTACATGGGCGATTCATGACTGACTTTAATTAGGTTAAACATACTCTTATTTATATAAGGAAGATGTTACCTAATTAATGTGAACCCATTTTTAACAAATTTTATGTTATTCCAAAGGTGGGTACGCGGTGGTGGGCGCCGCGGCGTTCACCGGCGCCGTCACGCACACGGTGTCTACCATCGTTATAGTCTGCGAGATGACCGGACAGGTAAATAAAACAATAACGACACATTATGTGGTGGTAGGTGCTAGGACTAACTCTTCTGCGAGCGCAAGTCTGGGTGGGTACCACCGCTTTGTGAGTGAAGTCTATATAGTCAGTGGAAGTACTGGGCTCTACTGTCTCAGGGTAACGAGCGGACTGCAGTGCCGCGCAGGCCTTTGTGTTTCAAAGTTCTGAGTGGTACTGCAATCGTTATGGGCCGGCGTTATGCTTACCATCAGGCAAACGACCAGCTCGTCAAGTTACCAAATACAAAAAAAATCACCATGGAATGGGCATTCTCCTCATCATAATCTGCTGCCATCACGGCGACGTCTACCACGCGTGCTGTTATGGCAATATCACCTTTTATGAAGAGGCTGATGTTGTTTCCCGTCTGGTGCTGACGATGAACGTCCCCAGGTGACCCACCTGCTGCCCATCATGGCGGCGGTCCTGACTGCCAACGCGGTGGCGTCCGTGCTGCAGCCGTCCTGCTTCGACAGTATCATCCTCATCAAGAAGCTGCCCTACCTGCCTGACCTGCTCTCGTCCGCTAGCCGTTAGTAAAACACTTATTTTTATCCAAAGAAATTACTTGGCTAATGAGACTAACCTTCGTTACCATAAATCATCGAGGAACTAACCCCTAGAGAAGCAGTGATGTTTGGTTTGCACGAAATAAATTCTACCATTTTTACCGTCTCGCGCTGATACGCTGAGCTCTGATATTTGTTACAGCAAAATTTTTGTTAAACTTTTGTAATGTTAGCAACTTCACCGAATGCGATTTGATATAATTATATTTAGTGATTGTTTATCTTCAAAAATGTAGAGATGCGCGAGCGAGATAGCGGCGCGGAGTATCATGCCCTTCAACTGGAACAGAGTAATATGCATGCACAGTACTTCTTGGCGGCAGACTACACGAGCAAAGCGGTGGTACCCACCCACACTGACACTCACAGACGAGTTGGTCCTACCACCTGGTGAAATCTGTCCCCAAAAATCTATCGGAATATTCGCCAATTTACGATTTCATCGTTATTTTAGATCAAAAATAAAACTTTTTAAGTAAAAAATTAAACTGATGTCGAAAACTTTATTGTTTCAAATTTAAATGGAACTTAACTTCGAAGTGTCAATTAAAAAAAAGAATCGTCAAAATCAGACGACTGTAAAAAGTTATCCGTGATCAATACGGGTCGACTTGAGAAGTTGCGAATGTGCTCCCCCGTTTTTAGGTTGGTTAAAAATAAGGCGTTATAGGAAAAAGCGTTAACCTATCGTAGAATTAAATGAAATGCAAATTAAATGAGGTATATGTGTTTATTATGTTAATTTAATTTGCAAAGTATGTAATAAACATAACATAAATAAATTAAAATAGTAAATCAACTATGACAAACATTATAAATAGAGTCCTAATATTCGCGAGAAATAGTACATGACGAGGTGGCCGAGTGGTTAAGGCGTTGGACTGCTAATCCAATGTGCTCTGCACGCGTGGGTTCGAATCCCATCCTCGTCGTTATTTTTGAAATTCAGTTTTGCATATATGAAGGAAAAATAAATAACCAGAAGCGTTTTGTCCCTGAACTTTATGAAAGAGCCTAAGTTTAGATTGGTGTTACAAGGTGTTGTCCTTACAAAGATACTTGCTTTTAAGTTTTAGCATTTTTTTTATGAGTTATGAGTATAAGCCATAATCCACCACGCCGGCCCAGTGCGGCTTGGTGGATGTCACATGTCCTCGAATTTTGTGGTTCTTGAACACGCGGATTTCCTCGCGATGTTTTCCTTCGCTGTTTTAGGGCAAGTGCCTAGTTATTGTGGGTATCTTTAAATGCACAATCCAACATAACTCGACTCAGACTCGAGTGTACGGGTTTTGTTTTTTCTGCCTCTGCTTATTTTTAAGGACTAACTCTTCTGCGAGAGTCCTTCTAGGTGGTTACCATAGCTTTGCTCGAGTAGTTTGTCGCCAAGCAGTAATGTGCAAGCATTTACTAAATGCCGGTTTGATCAGCATAGCAGTCAGTGAAATGACTGGGCTTATGAGACTTAACACCTAATATCTCAGGGTAACGAGTGCACTGCAGTGCCGCGCAGACCTTTGTGTTTCAAAGTTCTGAGTGGCACTATTTTGCAGTTTACATTTAAAGATACGAAGGTGAGTGTAACACGTGTGTCTCGTCTCCGTGTCCGCTGCAGGCATGTACGACATCTGCGTGGAGGACTTCATGGTGCGGCGCGTCAAGTACATCTGGAACAAGATGACCTTCCAGCAGCTCAAAGACCTCTTGAAGGAGAACAAGGTGCGCAAACTTCTATTTGTTTAATTGTCTTAAGAAAACCAGCCTCACACATTCATACGCACACACACACAGACATACACACACTTTATATGACAGTTTTTGTCGACTTTTTGTGGCCGGTGTCGCCTACACGAAGCGAGAAGTGGCGTGAAGCGACTACAGGCGTGACATTGTGAGGCGAGCTCATAGTTCATACAAAATGTTTTCATGGAAACTTCAATCCGCACCACTGCGTCCGTTCATCGTACTGAAGAAGGGTTGAAAGTACAATGATCTTAGCTACCATGTATACTGTGGCGATACTCTCTAACATCCCGTTCTTGTTACCATAAATTGGTCCCAAAGAAATTTCATCAAAATCGGTTCAGTGTCTTATCACTGAAGTCGTTTCGTCACTTTTTTTACAGAGCTACGATGGCAGATGAACAAATACGCACAGTTTGGTCTTAGTTCCCTTCGCTTCTTTTAGTTAATGTATCCAAATGGTTTTTGACAAAACACCGTTTCTCCCGCAGACAATAAAAAGCTTCCCCCTAGTGGACAGTCCTTCGTCCATGGTGCTGCTGGGCTCCATCCACCGCTGGGAGCTGGTGAAAGTGATAGAGAAGCAGGTTGGGCGCGAGCGGCGTCTGCAGGTGGCGGCACTGTGGCACCGGGAGGCCGAGAGGCGCCGCGGGGAGGCGCAGGGCCGGACGCGGAGGCCCAGTCGGTTCGAGGTCAGTAATAGAGTAGTGAAACCATTTTTGGCCAACAGATGGCGCTTTTCTCAATACAGGTGTTCTTAATTGACTTGGTGTGTTAGGGGTGTTGACTAAGTTTCGGAACTGCTTTTACTTCATAGATAGATTTTAAACGCGAATAGAATGTTTTCCTTTTTTTTGTACTGAGTTACTTTGGGTGTAGAAGAAGTTCTATATGTGCTCTTATATAGCTAATATTTCTTCCAAAATATCTAAGATGGTCGATATTTCTTACAAAATATCTAAGATGGTCAATATTTCGTTTTTGCTCCCAGGTTACTCCAGCCCCCGACATGCTGGGGCTCCACCCCCCGGGCGGCATGGTCCGCGGCACTTCGCTTACGACAAAGGACCACGGAGGACTATTACCTTGTAAGTAGTACTACGCAATAGCGGCCCAACGCTAACTTTTCAGAATTAAAAAATATATTTTAATGTGTTAACCAACAGTAGCGGGATGTTCTCATAAACAGATACGTGTCAAAAATTTTACTGTCAACAGTATTCGAACCCGCATCTTCTAGTTATCTAGACCAGACGTCTTAACCAACTAGGCTATCGGAGCGATCGATGGTAGCCCTGAAATTCTTGAGATGATTCTTGAAAGAGTTTTATTTTTGTATTTATGCAAAATTAAATGTAATCTGTGTACCGAATTTCTTTGTACGATAAAATTCAAAAATTTTTTTTTTTAAACATGGTACCTACCAATACGAGTAATACATATTTTATGTTTAGATCGAAAGTTAACTGTGTTTTTTCCTATTTCGGCATGCAAAAATAAGAGTTGAAATGTTATAGAATAAAAGATATTTTTCTAATATATTGATTAATTAATTCCAGCGCCAGGCCAGCTGTTCCGTCCCAAGTCCATCCTCAAGAAGACGAACTCTTTCACGCTCACCCGCGGGCTGGCCTCCCCCTCCGTCCCCTACACCCCCTCCACCCCCACCCCCACGGTCTACACCACCGTCACCGGCGCTGAAACTAGGTCAGTCAAATTTATTTAATTCACATAACCTAGCTGCTCCTCATGGCAGCCAGGTATCTGAAGAAGAGTTACTTTTTGAAAGCAAAATAAGTTTTTTGTACAAAAGTATATTTTTCCAGACAAGCTTTTATAATATACTGTGTGCTGTAATCTTCTGGCCATCTTTCTTTCTTTCTTTCATAATCAGGACCCTGAACATCATCTAGGATCAATTTGTAACGACATAATATCAAACAACTGAATGGGGAGGCACGGGCAAAGCTAATCTCAGATGGCGCCACCATCGCTGGTGCTTGTCATTGTTTACTTTGAGGCTTGATGAATTAAACTATAACCAGTAAACATGCTCGCGTCTTAAAAATCATTACATTTCAATGGTCACTACATAACCAATAAGAAGAATTGGTTTCCAATAATTTTTGATAAGCAATGCACAATTTCCGTTTTTTCTCGTCAGAAGGGAAACGTGTGTTCCTTTATTTTTACACTGAATAGCACTTTGCAAAGACGATTTTTTTGTTTATTTACTAAAATTGTATAATTAAGTTTCATACTAAAACAACACCAGCCATAATGCGCCACCTAGCGGGATAACTAAGCACTGTGGTTTCCCATTGAGTTCCGCCTCCTATTTTGGAAGTTTTTTTAATAAAAGGTAGCATGTATTGAGAGTATGTTCCCGGCAGGATCCGCGCGGCGTTCGAGGCCATCTTCAAGCGCTCCACGCTGCTGCAGGACGTTGAGGGAGCCCTGCCGGAGCACCCCGCGCTGCCGCGGAGCCCCTCCGTCAACAAGAAGGTGCAGCTGGTGAGTGACGCTACGTCGTAGAGGTTTAAAATCTTACGAAAAACTAGCTGCTGCCCGTGGTTTCACCCGCGTGGTGTTATTGGATTTCACGGGTTTTATTTTTTTTCGCGGAACCCTAATACTTTTTCTGAAATAAAAGTAGCCTAAGTTACTCTTTGTAACATCAGCTATCCGCTAGTGAAAGTCCCGTCAAAATCGGTTCAGCTGTTTTAGAGATTACTCGGAACAAACAGACAGACAAAAATGTTATAATTGTAGTTTTGTTCTAGGTCCCGTATATACTTTCATATGCGTTTAGTCAAAAGCTGTTATTTTGATATTACCAACAGACACTTCAATTTTATTTATTTGTATAGATGGTATTTTTGGCCCCTCTGTCTCTCTTATTCTGTCTCCACCCCTCCCTCCATCTCTCTCACTCTGTGTGTGTATGTTGTGACATATGTATATGTCGTATTTGTTATTGTGTGTGTGTATTGCGGCAGCCTCGCGAGCGCGTGTGCGACATGTCCCCTGAGGACCAGAAGGCGTGGGAGCAGCTGGAGATGGTGAAGGAGATTGACTTCGACAGGATGCTCGTCATCGCCAGGAAGCGGGAGCTGGTGAGGACATCACCAATCAGACAAGCTGGAAACATTTTTTTTTTTTTATATATACTAATAGGCTTGCGTTTGACCACTATCTCACCTGGTGGTAAGTGACGATGCGGACGCATCCGTGAATGGCGGTTTACGGACGCGTCCTGTAATATGTTTCCAGCTTTATAGATTATCTTACTTATTATCTAGCTTCCGCCCACGGTTTTCCCCCGTGTTCCCACAGACACCGTGCGTTTTTCCTAAGATAGAAATTTTGAAAATATTTTGTGATTCGCGTACATAAACAACATACAATTAGGCTACTATTAATGCCTTACTTTGGCTTTGTTTAATCTTTATTTAAATTTTGTTTACTTTCAAAGCCAAACTAATATATTAAAAGTAGCGAATTACAAAATAATGTCTTAAATTTTATTCAACCGGGTTAAAAATTACAAAAGAGCATATTTTCACCACCACTTCACGGACCATTCCCTAAATAGCTCAGTTCAGCTAACGTAAGATGTAATTTCCAGAACCCAGAGGAAGCCGACTACGAGGACGAGAGCCTGTATATTTGCCACATCGACCCCGCGCCCTTCCAACTAGTTGAAAGGACCTCGCTACTTAAGGTACGTCCACAAGAACTACTTTATTTAGGCCGACTACACGCTGCGACTTTTTGCAGCGCGTTAGTCTGATGCAAGCAGCAGTGATACAGATATCAATCGTGTATACACACTCGTTCTTATTTCGGCGTAGATACAGTCGCGCACAACATCGCTGCAAACGCAATACGCGATGTATGAATGTTTGTTACTCTGTCAGGCAAAAACTACTGAATGGATTTTGATGAAACTTTACAATAACATAGCTAATACATCCGAATAACACATATATACTACAATTATAAACTTTCACTGAAACATTTTGGGACACTCGGATTTTATATACTCTTCTTTATCATTATCAGCCTCTTACGCTCCCACTGCTGGGATACCGGTCTTCTCTCAGAGAGAGAGAGGTATGGGCCATAATCCACCACGCGGGCCCAGTGCGGCTTGGTGAATGTCACATGTCCTCGAATTTTGTGGTTCTTGAACATGCGGGTTCCCTCACGATGTTTCCCTTCACCGTTTTAGAGCGAGTGTCAATAATCCGCACATAACTTGATATAAGTCATCGGTGCGGACCGAGTCGAGATTCGAACTACGGTGCGTCGGATTGAAAGTCGCACAAGTTCCCGCTCGGACACACTCGCTCTTAGATAGATACTCTTGTACATTACAAAATGCTTGTCCAAGAAGCCACTATTATTATCTATTTTAAACAAGTTGTCATTGAGTTCTTTCAAATGTAACTTGCAGGTACACTCTCTGTTCTCCACGCTGGGCGTGAGCCGCGCCTACGTCACTGCCATCGGACGACTCATCGGCGTCGTCTCGCTCAAAGAGGTATGTCAACATCAACATAAACAGTCCACCACGGCCCCACTAAGATGCCCTGTGTCGGCACGGACACGCATAGATACACAACACAAACATCTAAGACCCGAGTACAACAAAGACAACAGACAAAATCTATCTCGACCGGGAATCGAAACTTGCCCGTCGCTTTGCAGGCAGCATTCTATCAACTTAGTTACTTAGCCGTCTGTGTTGTGTATCATTGTCATAATGTGTGTCTCATTTTTTTTTCTGGAACTAGTTGTGCTCACGTAGCCTAAGTTACTCCTTGTACATCAGCTGTCTGCCAGTGAAAGTCCCGTCAAAATCGATCCAGCCGCTTCGGAGATTACCCGGAACAAACAGATATACAGACAAAATTTTTAAAAATTGTGTTTTTGCTGTAGGTACCGTATATACATTTGGTAAAAAGCTGTAATTTTGACATTACAAACAGACACTTCAATTTTATTTATTTGTATAGATAAATTAATTTGAATTGATTTAATTCAATACGGAACTTCTTTATTGTACACCAAATCCAACATTACAAAAGTAAAAAAAAAACAGTAGAATATATTTTTAATACCTTTTCCCTAAACCTATTTCTTTCCAAAACAGCTCCGAAAAGCAATAGAGGACGTAAACAGCGGCGCTCTAACGGTCGCCACCCGCCCCTCGCCCCCCGGCACGCCCCTCCCCACCATCATCAAGGGGCAGACGACGGAACCCGCACCCCCATCCGACAGCGAAACGGCCAAACTTACCACCACCAACGAGAAAGAAAAATAAACAAAACAATGGGACTGACAAATGGAGGCTAAACATACTATGATGAGAAAGATTTGGGAGACTCGTTCATGAACGTTCATTGGGAATTTTTACCCGATTATTGAACGTATGATGGGATTCTTAATATTAAAATTTTTACAACGCATTTACAGAGTCATAGTAAATTTATATTGTAAAAATGGATTCTTCCAAGTTTTCATGTTAAAAAAGGTTTTCTTAGGTAGGTATCGATATTAAAATGTTCCCAATAGTATGCCATTGAACACCATATTTAAGTAATCTGGTAATTCATAAAATTTTGGTTTTTGTCTGTGGTTTCCAAAGCTGCCGTTTGACGGCTTTGGTCAGATAATAACATTGTTTAAGACTAGCTGTGAATACAAACCTTTATAAAAAATGACTAATAGGTTTTAGTTAGTAATAATACCTTGCGCTAAAATGCTGCAATGCCATTAAAATTTGTGTTTACTCACAAAATATAATTTTACGTAAATAAAAAAAATGAAAGCATTGAAATAATATTATTTGTATACGCCTTAAGATCAATCAGACTTTAAAAAAAACATTATGATAATTAATACCATATCTTTGCTCTGTATCTCTAAGCATAACGGTATCCGTTGTCAGATTTATATATTTTTAACCTTTATAACTGACTATTTTACCTATTTTAGTAAAAACAAATCGTCACAAATTACGGCAAAATAATTTTAGCGATTTTTGTGTATCGTATTATTGATAGACATTTTTGATGTTTTCATTATACGAGTACGTGGTGCTTTCAACGAGATTAGTATTTTTAAACGTTGTAGTGTGTCTTTATGGAGTGTGTTTCTTATTTGGAAACATGTTATTTATATGTGTGGTGACACTAAAGCTAATAGTGCATACTGACAAACGGAATGTACTGATAAATTATATATATAATCATATATACTTGAGAATGCCGCTCGTAACGTACAGTGCCTTATATTTTGGAGTGTTTTTGCAGTCTGTTACTCATTTTTTGAAGTACTTATTTTTGAAATACAAGTTGCGCATATATTTATATAAGTTTTATAGCAATATAGTAAGTATCATAAAATGATTAACGGTCTGGTATTTAACCAAATTTTAAATATCTTTTCAAAAGGCTTGTGATCGTCCAAATCATTCCAAAAGTGTTGTCTCTTAGGAGTTAAGTTTAGTTATAGGATTAATATTAGGAAATGGAGTCAAATACACTGTCCAGTTCAAGACTAGTCTTGAAAGCATCTACTAATGTGCCATTGAATTTGGCATTTTGAGTAAATTTATAAGTAACTAACTATTTGGCTGTTCAAAAGTTTTGTGGGAGTCATACCAAAAAAATATAAATTAAGTACTAGTGATTTTCATTTGGTACAAGAAATTTTTATATACGAGTAGCATCCGTCCTTTTGAGAAATGTTTTCAAAACATTTAAAAATATATTTTCGCTGCAATTTTTTAAGAAATTTATTTCAATAATTGATGTCTAAGTCATTGAATGAAATAATTTTTCAATTTTGTGACTCTTTTTTTTAAAGACCAAGTTTTTATGATATGTTTGTACTAAAACCGCATTAGTAGGTACCTTAATATATATCTAGACTCGAAACTGTTACACAAACGTTGGACTTGCTTGTATCCTCAAATTCTGTGATTTATTGTTATATTTTACATTTTGATTTGTCTAGGTCAGGCTCTGTTACTCTTGTGTTTGAGTTGACATTTTATATGAATATCAGACAATATTTGGTAACAGTCGTGAATGTAGAATAGGTATTAGCATAGGTATAGGCATTGTTATACTATAGTACAATAAAACTAAACGAAATATTATATTTACATGTACAGACTTTACCCGGTTTTCTTATCCAAAAAAAGATACTCTTTCTGAGGGTTTTGTTTCATTTGTATTAAACAATTTTTCCCAAGATTCGGTCAATCAATGGGTCAAATTTTTTTCTTTTATATTTTCATACAAAATGTCAAACAAAATAAAATAAAGGTAAGTAATTCAACGAACACTTGCATGTTAGATATTAGTTGTAAGAAATAATTATTTATATGGACCGCGACGCGCGGGCGTAGCTAGAAAAATGACGGTAGTTGCATTTTGTATTGTGATCTGTTGCTTTTTGGTTAGTAAAGAATGTGTTGTCTCGTTAAAATATGCTTTTGTTTTATTTCCTATCCCCTTTTTAACTTAAGATGTTGAGTATTTATTATTATTGTGTTTTAATTGTGTGTGTGTGTGCGCTTTAGCTCTGAAACGCACGCAATCTCGAACGCAAACATTCTTTTTATGGTCGATTAGCTTCAGCCCGCGATTTTCAGCCGTGTTCCCACAGGAACCGTGCATTTTTTCGGGATAAAAAGTAGCCTATGTTACTCTCCGGTCCATAAACTATATCTATGTCAAAAATCACGTCGATCCGTTGCTCCGTTACTGCGTGAAAGAAGGACAAACCAACAAATCAACAAACCAACACACTTTCGCATTTATAATATTAGTAGGATTTTCAAACTGAGGGTAGTAGCTTGCCAGAATAGACGATGGTTTGCGTGGTAAAAGCTGTTCAATACATTTAGTAGGGTAATAAAAAGATGATTTTATCGTAAAAAATTTTAATTTGGAGATTTCACTAATTTTGATATTAACCTAATCTTACTTCCTATAATACTCAGACACTGTTATGAATGAATCCATCGATTATAATAACACTGGTAATTATACAATAATTTAAGTACATTAAAACAGTAATAGCTATTTTCATTTAAACATTATAGGTGATAACTTGAAAGTCCCAACAATGATATAGGAGTTTGCATATTTTATACAAATATTTGAGTTGCATTAAGTAATCATGTGTTTATAAACCATAATTTCTTTACAAAGGCTTAATTGCTGATTTTACAATTTACGTAATTCCTATCTTGACGTCAATCCAATAAATTAAATTGAAAGAGTATGGTATACAACATATAAATGAATTTTAAAATAAGCAGCAAAGTTATAATTAAATAGAAGTAGGAACATAATGTCTACATAAATATAATTTTAATTACAATAATAGTATCACAACTTATCTAAATTGATGATAATTTATCATACTAGCATTTACATTACGTTAACGTAAACAATTTTAACATTTCACATGAAATGAAATCAAAAATATTACATTTGAATATTTGATATATTTTTTAATGAAATGTAATATTTTTCATACTTAAATATAGGTACTTTATCTGTGCTACGCATTATTTTAACGTAATACACATTCAATTTTTATTACAAACATAAAAACAAACTAGCCTTCGCTTGCACAATTCACGTTAAGTAAACTATTAATTTATCTTACACAATATTTTTAAATTAAGGTAAATATGTAAAAAATAAATGCACTGGTAAGTTCTAACTGCCTTCATCACAACTTTACGTCAATAACTAACATAAGCATCAGTGTTACAGTATCACATTTGAAACCAATTAAAAACGTTTTGCGACTTCTAAAAACAAATAAATCACATCGTCGTCCTTCAGCGCAACTGAGAGAATATAATTTCAAACCGCAAAGGACGTGGTCGGTCGCCTTTGATGCCTCTCTTTATTCTTATAAATTCCTGCTGAAAAGAGAGCCTATCCATCACAGTTGTGTTAAAATAACTTTTTAACACTTAACTTGACTTAGAGCTGATTTATTACATTTTTTCCGAAATGGAGTAGGAAAAAGATCACCCTTACAGGGGTGAAGCTCAACACCAGACATACTAAATTCTTCAAAATACATCTTAAGAACTAATTCCTGAACTCTCTTGGACGCATAGTTCAAAGTCTTTCTCTCACAAGGTCTGTCACATGCACCCACACGACTCCACCACCATGTTCGGCAGAGTCTTCTGCGTCACAGTGTTCGTGGAGTCTAAGTATAGCAGCTGCAGAGAGCTGAACGTGGTCGGCGCACAACAAGGCTTGAATTCCGCTTTTCTATCTGAGACGGTGTAGAAATACTTCTGTGGACAAGAGAAAGATTGGGTTAGTTCAATGGATTCAAATTTCAAACAAGAGTTTTTCTAGTCTGAGGGTGAAACTGGGTGAAGCTCTGAGTGTAGAACTAAAGCAGACTTTAGTTGATAATGACTACAATACAAAGCATTAATTACTTTATTATAATACTAGCTGTGCCCCGCGTAGCCTAAGTTACTTATTACATCAGCTATCTGCCAGTGAAAGTCCCGTCAAAAACGGTCCAGCCGTTTCGGAGATTACCCGGAACAAACAGATAGACAAAAATTGAAACAATTGTGTTTTTGCTATAGGTACCGTATATACTTTCATACGCATTTAGTGAAAAGCTGTTATTTTGATATTACAAACAGACACTTCATTTTATTTATTTGTGTAGATATATACGATTATAAACGGATATTTCAAACTAAGATACTCACTCGTATAATATTATGATGATAACTATTCGCTAACGTGACTGCACTGATAGGCGCGCAGTTTCCCTTACAGAAGTATGCATGGTAACCCTCCGGCTTGATAATCCAGTCGTCCCAGCCCAGCTCCTTAAAGCTGACATAGAGAGGTTCTCGACAGCATTCGTTGGTGGTGGCGCTGCACTCGAGGGCGCGGCCGCGGCGGCGCTTGCCGGCGTACTTGGTGTACAAGACGA
The DNA here is from genome assembly GCA_907269065.1 of Crocallis elinguaria. NCBI lineage: Eukaryota > Metazoa > Arthropoda > Insecta > Lepidoptera > Geometridae > Crocallis > Crocallis elinguaria. Next base: position 14,897,002 of record OU026071.1, on the reverse strand, counting down.
GGAACGGTCGGTGCTTCTCATGGAACGAGAGAGGTGCTCGGCGCAGCTGTAACAAACAGTTTTGGTAAGTTGCAAGTTTCAGTTAGCACTAGTAACAAAACATTTAGAAAAAAATTAAAACTTCGAGAGCAGGACTCTTGAATTTTAGTGATCTTTTATTTTTGACCCCCAGCAAAAAAGGAGACGTGTTATAGGTAAGTTTAACTTGTGTATCTGTGTGTCTATCTGTGGCACAGTAGCTTCTAAACGGACGGACCGATTTTCAAGTAGTTTTTTTTGTTTGAAATGTGACTTGATCGAGAGTGCTCTTTATAGCTATATGATTTTAAAAAATTATAAGCGTTTAAAGATAATCAGCTCCTGTAGTCGGCGTTTTTTAAATTTTGAGAAATATTGTGGATTTGAAATATATTAATTAGTATATTTACCTGACAAGTCCTACAAGCAACATGTAACGTATGTAGTCTCTCCCTTCCTTCTAACCAGACTCGCACCGCCCAGGCAAGCTCCACTCGGACCCAGCCTTCGCCGATCGACGTCTCCTTGATGGCGATTGGCTTGGTTTTCTTGAACTGTTGCTGTTTATCCCAATGAGCTGCCTCGGATATTACGAAAGTCTGGTTGTACTCGTCCATGGGATCTCGCTCCTGGGAAAAGGATAACAAAGGTGTTATTATACTGTACCAAATTTTTATTTTTTGAAGGAGTAGAGTAAATACGATGCAAGAAACTCAATGTCCATCCAGAAAGAGGAATCAAACTATAAGCTGTTACCATCAGGCAAACGAACGGCTCGTGTCATTAAAAAAAAGGTTAAGCATTCTTATTCATTATTTACAAACGAAATTAAATTAAACTAGATGATGATCTTCAAGGTTCCGTTCAGCTATCAAACCAAATTAAACCCGTAAAGTTGGAAGTCTCACCTTATAAAACCACAGTTCCACCACGTTTACTTCCTCGGGCTCCACGTCTGGAGGGAGCTCGAACTGCAGGCATTTGAATGGATATCGACCCGACGTCAAACATTCACCTGCAACAAGGAAACAACAAACATTATAAATTAATCAATTAAAAAAACAGGATTATGACGTAGTGAAATACGAAATATGGAAATAAATTGTAATGATCAATCTTATTTTCAAGATTCTTCAAACATGCTAACAGCGACCTTTAAGACAAGTCACAAGACCACGCTTGCTTTTCAATTGTCCATTGTATAAAATAATTTTTACAATATTGTACAACTAGCGGGATCCAATTAAGTACTCCATATTTATTCAACGTTGAGGTTGAAAATCATGATTTCAAAGCAAAAAATAGCTTATTACAAAAAGTGGTTATAATTAAGTAATGATAATTAAAGTTGCTATGCTCTTAATCTATTATTGATTAATATTTCGGACTTTGTCAAAAATTCCCGACGTCCGAACGAAATCGGACCATCCATCGGGAAAATATCGCGTACTTTGATCGTTCCGCTATTACATTAATGAACCGCTAACGGTTCAAGGATCTGTGCACAACAACTATAATAATTGGAAGTAGGCACGTTAGGCCACTATACTGACCCCTGCTAATTGGACCAAGGAATGACCCCTAGAGTCACAGATAACAGGCGGACATGTGTGTACCTTTCTCTTATCAGCTGTTATCATTTACCCACGCTAAGACACGCGGTTCGCCTCGGGGCTGTATTTAAACTTACGTTTTTATATCTACATTTTACTGCACATTTTTACTCATTACTTTTGTAAGTTAATAATAATATATGGACGTCTCCGTAGCTGAGTTGGTAGTAACCCTGCCTGCAAAGCGAGGGGTCCCGGGTTCGATTCCCAGCCGGGGCAGATTTTGTGTAAGCATAAAGTTTGTTCTCGGGTCTTGGATGTTTGTGATGTGTATCTGTGTGTGTCCATGCCACCTGCGACACAGGGAATCCTAGTGCGGGGGTATGAGTGTGTAAACGTTTATTTATTTATTTATTGTTGAATAAACTATTATACAATTTGTCTGTTGATGCACTAAGCTAACTTTTTGAGAAAGATGCTAAAGTTTTCGAACGAACCTTTGAACGTGGTTAATAAATTACCCTCTCGACCCAATACCCCAGTCAGAAGTTATAAAATCAGTTGAGTTGGATAAAGTAATCTTAGTATTTGTACCTATCTACCCATACATTGATTACATGGCCACCGATTTCCTTGTTGACAAAATATTACTTTGATTTTATCTTAAAAGCACGCGTGTAAATATTTTTAGTAGGTAATATAAATCTGGGAACAATTAAGATACTAAAGTATTTATTTACTGTTAATTTGTTACTGCGTATAAGAGACAGTCCAAGGGTTGAAGTTATAGATAAAGATTGCAATTACGCATGATTATCAATGTTTTTTACCTTACAATAATGTATTGGAATCCCCCATTATTGTTTATATTGACAAAGTGCAGTCATTGAACCATGGCATTTTTACGAGACGAGAAGTTGTGCGCGACAGTTAGATAGCAGGTTGTTTACTATGTCAGTCAACGACACGTCACCAGGTCAATACCAACGTGAGGTGGCTGAGCCTTGCTCTTGTTCATCTAGGCATTAACCTTGTGGTTCATTAGAATTGTCTTTATAAGCCTCTACGGGAAAAAAATTTCGAACAATGTTTCGGTTTCACGTAAGTCACTGACGTGACGGTCTGATCCGGCTTACTCGCGAGCTAGTAAGATGCAACGTAACATGTAGGTACAAAACGCCTACTAACGTTGCAATTTTTTGCAGTAGATTTCAATTTGATTACGAGACGAGCGGGTCGTTTGCCTGATGGTAAGCATAACGGCAGCCCATAAAAATTGCAGCGCCACTCAGAACTTTGAAGCAAAACATCGGACTGCATCGCGATCGTTACCCTGAGACTAACTATTTTGCTCATCAAACCGGAGCACAGTAATATTTGCACATTACTGCTTGGCGGCAGACTACACGAGCAAAGCGGTGGTACCCACCCCAACGAACTCTCGGAGAAGGGTTAGTCCTACCACCTCGTGCAATCGACTTTCGCAAATTTTAAAACAACCGTGATTGTATTTTTTTGTATGCCGAATTCCGACTTCAAACCTGTTACATTTCACATACTCCGCACTCATGGCGATAAGACCGTAAATATTTAAGTGACAGAGACAAAAGGTCGGCTGTTATCGTCCAGGGTGGCGTCTGTAATGACCCGAATATAAATTAATAACTATTAGTCATTTGGTGCCCGCGTGATACCTACCTATTGTGATTTGCACTCGTTCGCGGATTGTAGGCGCCATTTTTACCGGCACGAGTGATTATTTATTTATTTATTTAATTCTTATGTGGGCACGTGGCTTGGGAAGTCTAGGACTCGTAGTGACGTCTAGGTATAGCCTATAGGTCAGTAACAGAACGGTAGAGATAACAAGTTCCGGGAACTACACGTTCCAAGTGATACAACAAATTATACCTAACCTAGGAGAAGCTTTGTACTAAGGTAGTTTAAATCTTTTACTGAGAAATGCGTGAATATTTTATTTAAACCGATACAAAATATATTAGTCTAATATACCTACTGTGTAGGTAAAATATAAAACAAGTAATCCTAACAAAACAATGTACTTAGTAAAATAATTGTTGAAAAAATCACTGATAACAAATAAATAGGTCACGCAGTTATGTAACTTAAAACAATTGTATCTGTTTATACAAACTTATAGATAAAGGAATAGCTGTACTAAGTCATTAACTTCCGTGTGAACAAGTACAAGTTTGACAAAACTTTATAGGTCTCCACAGGGCAGTATAGGGAGCTAGTAAATAAAGGAAATTAGCTCGTCAGTAAAAACACATATAGGTAACATAATTGTGGAACGTGTAAATTTATAACTGTTTACTTTAAAAACGAGATTTAATAGCAATAAAAACACAGATTTAGACGTACATAAAGTTTTCGACAATGTTTTCGAATCGAAGTCTAGCCCTTATTCATAAACGTTCCGTAACTTAAAAGTGTTTTGTCTCGTTTTCAAGCGTAACAGCTTCCGTCATCGAGAAGTTGACAGAGCAGTTTAAATCATAGATTATCTTATTGAGCTTTTATGAATAAGGGCGAATATGATTTAAATTTGATCCGATTTAAAACTCGACATCGTTTGACATCTACCAATTACCTATGCTGTTATAAAGTTGTAACATTGTAAGACGCTTAGAATCCAAATTTACTAATATTGTAATTCCTTTGATTATTTCTACAATACATCTACAGTAATAATTAACTTCCTCGCAGACCAAATAATACCTAACTATCTCTAACGCACCAGTAAATGCCAGTATCCTATCTGCGCCCTGTAATCTCTAGCAGGGCGAGGTGGCGCGTGCGAATCACTCGGAATATAAACAGTTGACTAATATTACGTAACTCGTGTCTTGTCACTGATAACGTGGAGCTTCCGTTTACACGGATTTGAAAGCTCTGCTATCTAATTTCTGAAAGTATGCTTTGGTTTGTTCTTTAGTTACGGCGCATCGGGTCGGGGGTTATTTTCTACTAGCTGCTGCCCGCGGTTTCACCCGCGCAGAGATATTGGATTTCATGGTTTTTATTTTTTTGCGCGGAACCCTAACCGTTTTTCTAAAATAAAAGTAGCCTAAGTTACTCTTTGTAACATCAGCTATCTGCTAGTGAAAGTCCCGTCAAAATCGGCCTAACCGTTTCGGAGATTACCCGGAACAAACAGACAGACAAACAAAAATTTAAAAAATTGTGTTTTTGTTATTGGTACTTTTATATTATATACTTTCATATGCATTTGGTAAAACGCTGTTATTTTGATATTACAAACAGACACTTCAATTTTATTTATTTGTATAGATATAGATAACCTAACCTAAAGAGGTAGGTTGTAGGTACAGTTGTACATTATAGTACTGGATATTTATAGTGTCCAACAAGACGTGTTCTGGCAGGTGAAGCATTAATAATATAATAACAAACCAAAGTCCACACCGGAGTGACCGATGACCGACATTCATTAAGACATATTTGAAATTCATCAGATTCCTTCTTCAGCATCGTGGCATTGTGTAGTAATATGCGGAAATTTCGGTAGAATTATTTGGTACAATGCCTTACTTTTCATTCCGAAAAATGCACAGGCTAAACAGAACCAATCAAATCATAATAGAAAAAGTTCCTTCGCATTTTTTAAGAAAATTCAAAACATTTTTTAATATGGTTTATTTACATTTAACTAAAGTATGTAGGTACCATTTTGTTCGGTAACTTTTTGCCATCTTGTAGGTAGGGACATGATCCCATTGCTATATAAATTTTGGGACTTCTGATCAAAATACCGCGAGAAGTGGTTTTGGCAGTCCTCTCGTGATGTTAACCTGACACTGCCTAAAGAATTCTGAAGAGACCGAAACAGGTGGAAATCTGAAGGTGCAAGGTCAGGACTATACGGCGGATGCATTAACACCTCCCAGCCAAACTCTCTTAATTTTTTCTGAGTGGCTAAAAATGTGTGAGGTCTAGCTTTATCATGAAAAACCATGAAATGAAAACCACACCCCTTCTGTTGATTAATTCCGGCCGCTTTCTCTCAACTTCTTGCTTTAATCTCATCAGTTGTTCGCAGTAGAGTTCAGAATCGATGGTCCTGCCTGGTGGTAACAGCTCATAATGAATAATGCCCTTCCAATCCCACCACACACACAGCATCACCTTGTTGCGAGTTAACCCGGGTTTCGCCACAGTCTGTGAAGCCTGACCGGTCTTTGACCACGACCATTTTCGCACGTTCTTGTCGTACGTGATTCACTTTTCATCACCAGTTATCAGCTTCTTCAAAAATGGTTCGGTTTCATTATGTCGTAGTAAAGAATCACAAATGAGTACACGGTTCATTAGCAATACATTAGGTTTCTTTCAGTGAGCTCGTGAGGTACCCAAATATCGAGCTTTTTTGTGTACCCAGTTTTTTTCAAATGCGCCAAAACTGTTTTGTGGTCAATTCCCAGTTCTTCAGCTACGTCGTAACTACTGATATGCCGATCTTGTTCCACTTTTTCAAAAATGGCATCCATTTTATCCGTAATAGGTCGACCAGAGCGACGTGCATCTTTGAAATCAAAATTTCCGGATTGAAAACGCTTAAACCAAATTTGTGCTACTCTCAGAGACACTGCACTAGGTCCATAAACATCGCAAATTTTTTTCGCGGCTTGCGTTGCATTTTTACCTTTTTTGTAGTAAAATTTTAAAATGTATCGAATTTCTTCATTAGATTCACTCATTTCGACAGTACGAAAAACAAATGAAAATCACACATTTTCCTAATTTGAATTTAGAATTATGTTCTTTAAAATTTAAACTTTCATATGATACCAAAACCAGCCAGATACAAATAGTATAGCCAAAGAGATTTTATTACAAGTTCATACATACTATAATGCGAAAAGACTTTTTCCCCAACCTAATATATACAAGCTTTTATTTATCTTACAATGTGGAACGATGGTCCCAAATCGAGCCCACAGACGGGCACTCCATTCCAGGCGCGCCATCGCTCCATTTTACGGTCATTCCACGTCTCGAGTACTGCCAACTGTGCGCGAAAGAAATCGTATCGGCCACTAACAATGATTTGGAACGTTTGGATGTCTAATATTTCTATCGCTCCACGTAATCCATCTGAGATTTCCCCCATTGAGGTTTTTAGAACGTTGCGTTACAGTGTTGTGGATTGGAGTGCTCGTGTATGTGGGCTCTTAAGGTTCTGCAGCTTTTTAGTTCTGCACGGTTTGTTAATTATACTTTTTTACTATTTGGTTTTAAGTTAAAACCATATAGAGTAAACAAGTATAATTATAAAGATTAAAAACATGACTGCTCTTGCCAGTGCCATTCGGGATGATGTAAGGATTCTACTGGATCCCATATAGGTATCCAAATCTGTCCAGACAATTATAAGTTATGGTGGCATAAAGAAATTAACATGTATACATAAACCATGCAATGCAAACATTACACTCCCTTTTTAGACAATCGTGTAAAAAGTAACAACAAACGATAAACGCAGCATCTTCTATAAAACCTCCGAAACAAGATAAAAGTTTTGCTTGAATGATTAACACGATGAATGTGTTTCTTTAGACATTCAGACAAATTTTAATTTTTTATATCCAGAGATTAAATGACATTTTCACAATGTTCCGTAATTAATGTATGCAAGAGATTTATTTTTTAGATTTTGGTTTGGTTCAGTACCTAATACTTATTTAAAATTTCAATAAAATATCAACAAAATATTTATAATATATTCCTGACTATTTACTCTACATTTATGTATATACAAGGACAAGATACATGATATATGAAAATACAACTCCCATTTTTTCTTGTGTTCTTTCATAATATGTTATCACCTCGAGATTATTATACCATTTACAAAAAAAGAATTTTCAAAATAAATATATACAGTCGAATATATAACCTCCGCCTTTTTCGATGTCAGTTAAAAAATAAAGACTGGCTATGTCAGAATGAGTAACCTTTCTTTGGTTGTAAAATATCTTTAATATATTGTAGACTCATTATTAATGAGTCTACAAAGACTATGTTTATTTTTTTAACCTCTTATCCTTTTGAGGCCAAGAATGCGGGCAAAATATGCTTGCTTATCTGTATTGGATTTCTGTTTTCTCTTTTTATCCCACTGAATCTAGTCTCTACACTTGTGCAAAGAGACAGTTTAATTATAATTTTAAATTATCGTTTTTATTATGATTTTTTTTTACTTTTATTGAATTATGCATTTATTCCCAACATAAACTAAACTGTTTTATATTTTAACGTAATATGATTACATTGTAGTACCTATGATTACAGATATAATATCCTTGTTAGAACCAATGTCAAAGATATTCCCTGAGATAAAGTTGGTAGTAACCGTGAAAAAGGTTGAAATTAACGACATCTGATTAGCTTCTACTTTATAGGTACTAAAAATATCTACGTAAAAATATTTACTAATTGAATAAATAATATAGTTACAACAGACAATGCAGTTCTGCAAAATTAAAATTGTCTTTTATATTGTCATTATTTTTGGTAATGGTTAACATAAACTCTACTACACTCCAAATTTTTTTCATGTTATTATGACGAACGGGTCGTTTGTTATTGTACTTATAAAATTTTAAATATTAAATGAGTATCATCAAATGTTTGCACGGCGGTATTGATGTCAATAATAATAATAATAATAATTATGTATTATTTATGTTATAATTATTTACAATATTTTTATAAGACAACAACGTCCCTACCTATATTCATAGAAATAACAATTTCATTTGAACTAAGTTTTCTTCCGAAAGAATGAAAATTTTAATCCAGTCAATAATACGAATCTCACCTTCAACAGGAAATATGATTTTCTGCTCCGTCCGGCCGTAGTAGTCATCGAACTCCGGCGTCTTCTCCGTCCCCTCGCTGAGCGTCTGCCCCTGCGCCACCGGCATGGGCAGGCTATTCACCGGCAGCGCCACCGCCGGCTTCTTGCTCATCCTCAACTTCTTCAGGATCTGCTGCTTCACGAACTCTATCCGCACTTCGGTCAACTCCGTCACGGACAAGTCCCCGTTAGCGCAATTACCACAACTCCCCAACATCTCCCCCTCTAAACTTAAACAGCTAGTGACTAGAAGAAACACGACAACACGAGGCACTTCCATCATGGTAGATTCCTTCGACGAAGACAGTTAAAATACGAGAGTAAATCTAGCCGCATGCGTGCGGTTAGGACGACTGCTTGTGTGCAACTGGTCCGCTCCACGTTCGTTGGCTTATTAAAAGGGGTGTTCCTATGCTCCAAGATTCCTCTCGTTATCAGTCGAGTGGACAGTGGACCCGCGTGATAGCGGCCGATGACAGGTTTACGAGTGTTTACAATGAATCCTGCTGTAAATGTGTCAAGTTCTTGTTATCTATTGTTTACTAAGGTGGAAAGCCTTTCGTCTGTGTTAGCCTTGGACGGCTTGGTTAGCTTAGTGCTTAGGATAGGTGCCTAGAAGTAAGTTGCAATGGATGTTGTAAGTTACGTCATTCATAAACTCTAGTAGTACATGCCTCTAAATATAGAAGCTTGAGCGTAACTAGCAATCACAGATGCGGGTAACGTTATACAAACAAACCTTTACGAGCAGCTTACTATATGTATGTTAGTATTTATATCTTGACATTTTCGATTGGTTTTCGTTGACACGGAAGACAAGTTTCAAGTTACTTAAACTAAGTTCTCCTGGTAATTTCATAAATGGAGTGAAGACCGGCAGAAAGAAGCTAGCAATAATATTAGCAATTATTGTAATGGGGGTTTTAAAAACTCCGACTTCCTTCAAACAGTCCTAACATTCATCTTGACATCATCCAGAGTCTGGATACATGGTCCTGGGTCTGGACCCAGCTAGCAAATAAGCTAGTTACGAGTCCATTTTACATAATTATGGACTCGTAGGCTAGCTTATTTGCTAGCTGGGTCTGGGCTCTATCTCAAAATTAACTTAATTTTTCAATAGAATCACGATGCGTCAATTTGGCAATGTGTTTACGTCACCGTGCACCGGTGCCAATACACTTGACTTTCTGTTATACATATACTGTTATACATATACTGTTATATATATACATATACATATCTGTACTTCCGTACTATAATAATAATAAATGTGAAAGTGTGCTTATAATGTTTGTTGGTTTGTCCTATTTTCACGCAGCAACGGCGCAACGGTTCGACGCGATTTTTGGCATGGATATAGTTTATTGACCGGAGAGTAACATAGGGTTTATCCCGGAAAAATGCACGTTTCCTGTTGGTATCACCACGCGAGTGAAACCACTGGTACTTATAAAAGGAGTGGAAAACCCTTTACCAGCGGGATGGATGGTCACATCATGATTGCTCAGAAAAGCAAAAATTGGGTTTTAGTAATGGCATGGTTTTGTAGATCATACTGATATTCCTACTAGTAAATGTGTTATACTATAGCTGAAAACTTGTAACTGGCTCAGTTTATTACTGTAACTGTAATAAATAGGCTGTAAGTTTTCCAATGTTTAATAAATAAAATAAATAAATAATTAGCCGAAAAACGTATACCGCTGAACATAGGCCTTTCTCATACGGAGGGCTTCGCCATGCGCCACACTTGTCAGACGTTTTGGTGGTGCAGTAAAAAAATCAGAAGAATGAAACAAGTTTTGGCTGTTTCCTAAAACAGCCAAAACTAGTTTCATTCTTCTGCTGTCGGCCGCCGATTCGTAGGTCGAGCTCGAATCCGAGTTTTCAGTGAAGGAAAATAAAAAAATACAATTCAACAAACAGACCGCAAAATTCCTTGATTTGTGAATATAGCAACGAAAGAGAGCTGGGCACCATTATTAAAATTTTTCAAAATTACCTATTCTTTATACCTTTTTTACTAAACTCCATTTTTGATTTGCTGAACAGTCATGCTGAAGTCCCCCATTCGCTGTCAAAGTCTTATCCACACCTTACATATGATAAAAAGGACATAGCTAAGTAAGTATGGGCGACTGCCCTAACAATGTATAACCATTGTACCTATGAATGTGTAATCCTGAACCGCTGGAAATTAGTATTTCTTATGAAAAAAGCTTCCGGAACTTTGATATGGTTACAATCCTGAAAATAAAATCGTAAAAAACTCCTACGATAAAATTATATCAATGGTACACAAAGTTCAAATAGGTAAACGAAAAGCTTTTTGCTATGAAGCTTAGCTAGGTGTTTATATAAGTAAAATATTTTTTTTTATAGGCAAATCACCCTACACCTACGTATTATACGCACTGATTAAACAAGAGATGTATACTAATATATTAAAGCTGAATAGTTTGTTTTTTGTTTGAAAGCGCTAATATACGAAACGACCTGTGGGCTCCTAAGCAAGTGGGATTTGAAAAATTCTTTTGCATTTGATAGCCCAATTCTTGAAGAAGGCTTTCATTGCATCTTTCATGCATTTTGGTTACGCGTCGCATCAATCAAACACTGAAATTTTTAAGTACCTACGTTCATACATGTCTATTTCATTATTTATATGTACCTAATGAGGAATAGTTACTCATCAAGGTCTATTGTCGTTTGCTAATTCCTCTCCATCCAAAGGCTGCCTCGAAATTATTGCTTTTTATCGATAAGACCGTCCATTGTAATAACATATACCTAGTTATATTTGGGTATTTTACTGTAGGTATTTTTACTTTTGTATAATATTGCAAAGAGCATGTTTGTACAATATAGAGTTTCAATCTATCTCTATGGGCATCTAAGCTCAACTACTGCACTTTGTACTGTATCACAGAATATATAATAAGTACAATACTCCAGGAGGTGATAAATAAATATCCCGTTACGTTATGGCTAAAGTATGCATCACCATTCCACAAGCACCATCGCTCTGCGCCATGCGCTCGCGGCGTGATTACCACGAGGAGCCCACTCCCTTTCAATGGTGTGTTAGACTACAAGCTGTGGGTAAGTTTAGACACTGATCCAGACTTGGAGGGTTGAAGGTAGGGAGGACAATCGGTATGTCGAGAGTATCAGTAGAGCTTGAGCTTCTGCTCAAGGAAAACAGCGTGATTCAGACCTGAGAACATCCTTTTCTGTCCCAAAGTTTGCCCCCTCCGGGGATCTAAGCTGGGGCCGTTATATAGCTTTGCGGATTTTACCACAACCTTTGCATTCACCTTAACGATATTGAAATTTACTTGTCGTGCCATACCTCATAGCCATCTTATCCATAGTGAAAAATATGACAAGCAATCATTATTAACATACTATCGACACTCCATTATGAACATATGCGAGGTTGGCTACTTAGTAGTACTTAGTAGTACCATAAATGCGAAAGTATGTTTTTGTTGTCCTTCTTATACGCAGCAACGGAACAACAGATCGGCATGATTTTTTTGCATAAATGTAGTTTATGGACCGGAGAGAAACATAGGCATAGAACAACACAAGTATTTATCTCGTGATATTGCAAGATTCCTATGGAAATCTCCTTTAGGTAGAAGCTAGTACGTATATAATTTTCTGTGTAAAACAAAACGTAGAATCAATAAGAAAAATATGTTGCTATACAAACACCACCTCTATACATTATTACAAAGCACGGTCGCATTTAATGTACTGTTTTAAACATCGCAAGTTCAAAGTGCATCTGTAATTAATTTCTCCCACAGCGCGCGACCCACGTGGACTTTGCCCCGGATCCGCTCGCACATTGTGCATTGTTCGCCGACGCATGCCCATGCCGGATAAACAGAAGCATTGATCTTAATAATCTTTATATATGGCTTTTCACGGACCATGGTGCGTCATACAACGACCTAGTATATGCAGTTGCGATCAAGTATCAAGCAAGTAACTACATAGAGTTTACAGCTATATTTTTTTATTTTTCGATAGGTTAGTATTTGACCATTCTCACGCCTGCGGCGCAAGTACGGAAGTCCAGACGATAAATTTGTCGAATCGAAAAAACTGATAAATTTATCGAATGTTGCGAGTACAGAAGTCTGATTGTAAAGTATTGTAGTCGCTTTATATTCTCTTTGGATTCGAGCTATTCGATAACTTTTGTGGGTTGTATCAAGGCTCGATAAATTATGTAAATAAATCGATAAAACCCACTTTACCGATTTGAACTGTCAATTTTATCGATCGAAAAGATCTGTACTTGCGCTGCAGGTCTTAAAAGACGATCTCTTGGAAGACGGTGAATATGCTAAACCAAGGTCAGAACTGGCTCGCAAGTTATGCTGCTGGGAGACAGCGATGCACTTTCAACTTGACGATGGTAGCTAGCCAGGCGAGCTCTAGAAAATGCTCTACCACCATGACTTTTATAGCAAATGGGCTTACTACACAAAATTGGCTCTCAAATAAAGCTTAGCTTGGCTCTATTGTAGATTTGTAGACTTTACTTTTATCGAATTATCTAAACTTCTTGAGGCAGTCACAATGTGGCAAAATTAGAAAAAAATCTGTGCCAACTGTCAGTTCCCGCAATCACCCCAAATTATCGTTATTGGCATCATTTCTGCTAGTTCGTTCAACTTGAGATAATACTATTGTTTTTTACTTTCAGAAGCTGTCTACAAATTTACTGGAGTTTTGCTACACAACCTATAGCAAAAATATCCATCGTTGGGTATTTTTGATCGACAGTTTCGATCTTAAAATGTAGGTGCCTTGGAACAGTAAAAACTATTTTTAATTCTATATGTTTTGGAAGATTCGATTACTATGCCAAATGAAACGGCTACTTTTCCTTAACTATCCATATTTCCTGTCCAAACATTGGCTCACGGAATCAACCGTTATTACTTTAGAATTTTTTTAATTTGTTACTTATTTGTTTTTATTTAGATTTTTATTACCTAGCAAAGAATATGACCAGACGTGAATTCATATTGCATGCACATAATGGGCCAGTTGTTGTACAAATACAGATCATTTATTTTGACATAAAAGTATTTAACATAGTTATGCTGAATCCAAAGCCACCCGAACTAGTATACAGTGCAGTTCTAGTATTCAGTTTCTGAAATTATTAATTTAACACCTTGTATAAAACACAGTTCATCAATAAATGATATTCTGATATTATTATATTGGTAGAGTATTATTATCGATCGATAAAAGCAAATCTGAAGTCATCTGAACTATAAGGTTAGTAGTAGTGGAGACAAGCGGCCGCTGCGCGGGTAAAATATCAAGTAGATAGGAATAAGTAGTTACTTAGGAAAGTAGGTATGTGTCTAGTTCGTATTTTGGTGATCGACACCAGTCAGCGCCTTTAGTTAAGTAAAAATATATTAAACTTATATATATTATACTATAGATAACTTAGTGCAGTTACTGGAAAACTACAATGAAGAAAAGTCAAGTTTAATGACAAAAATAATACTTGCAGTTTGTTTACCTAGGTAACCTTCGTAGGGTCAGAGTAAAAATAGATCTGTTTGTGGTTTTACTGAGCAGATAAATATGTAACTAGTGACCAACACAGCTGTAGGTAAGTATGTAAATAATAATATATAAGTATACCTAAGTTAAGACTGCAAGTCAGGACTGGTAAAATATTTATAAATTGACGACTGGTATAAGGGTAAGTATCTAAACCTTCTGCGAGTGTCCCTTTAGGTGGGTACCACCTCTTTTCTCGTGCAGTCGATTTACCCTTCTTTCATGCAGCAACAGAGCAACGGCTCGACGGGATTTTTTGGGTGGGTACTGGGTTCAAACGAGTCAAACTGTGACTCATTGGGTATAGTTTATGGACCGGAGAGTGTAACATAGGGTAGGTACTTTTTATTCCGGAAAATGCACTGTTCCTATAGGAATCGCCACGCGGGAGTAACCGCGGTCAGAAGCTAGTTGAATTATACATTAACTTAGCATACTTACCTACATTATATTATTTATTTTTGCAAGCATACGGCACGAGACTGCGAATACAAGTCTAGGCTTACCATCTTACTTTGACTTGTATTTGCAGTCAAAAACCTTGATATTTTTTTTTACAAAAACAATGATAATTAAGTACCAAGTCACAAACGGAAGTAATAAAAACTGCGAGACAAGTGATGTCACATCATTAAAATATCACGGAAAAATATAGAAGATAGTCTACCTTGTGTAAACGTAAGCTTCGTTAGTGGTAGGACTAACTCTTTGCGAGTGTCCGTCTGGGTTGTTACCACCGCTTTGCTCGTAAAGTCTGCCGCCAAGCAGTAATGTGCAAGCATTACTGTCCGACTGTGACGTAGGTGCTCCCATTTGCCTTCCTCGCACGTTATTTTAACGTATTAGTTGTACCTACTGCGACGTAACACCCGACGCTCTCTGACGAAGCCAGGAGCCTACCTACCTCAATCTTAATGATGCAACCTTCCCTGTTCTGCCAGTCACACGCCGATTTCGATACATTGGTAAAGAATTAAATAACACGTAAATATTGTAATTAAACTCCCAATTTGACTCATTTCACCTTTTGACCAACCATTTATCTCACGCTTCGCAGATCCTCATGTCATCACTTAAGAGGGTGTACAAAACGTTATCGGGTATAACAATTAAACCGTTTCAGTGCCTAAATATAAATAAACTCATAAAGATAGAAGGCACGTGGGATATGAGAGGGTAGTGAGTTTGCGGTTTTTTATCGCTTTTTATTGTACAGTTGGAGTTCCGTTGATGTTTTGGCAGTTCGTCTTCACATTTTACGACAACCTACTTTTCCTGTAAAAGTTAGTCGTAGGTATAGTTTTGTTGTCATCGATGTTTTCCGACAACTGAAAACACTGATTCATGGAAAAAAATTTCTGAACTTGAAAACCTGGTCTTCTATGGCCTAATGACAAAATCTCATGGGAGTCTCCACGCGAGTGAAACCGCGGGCAGCAGTTAGTAATACTTATAAAGTTCCAGATTTATTTTTTAATTTTCTGTTAAGTTTGCGATTAAGTACCATCTCACATAATAACAATATGGTCGATATATGTCATATGAAACTAATACGTACATTGAATGACACTCCAATGTGCCTAAGTAGGTACCTACCTACCTTTTATTGTACTGTGTACATACACACCACGGATCCTATATACATAGGATCAGTGCGGTGAACAAAAAAACGATCACTGGGATCCATGATGCATATTACAATCAATTACATACTCGTAGCTAGAATTTGGAGTAATGGGGGAGAGCGGACATAACATCATTCCGGCCCCAAGTGTCATCCTCACCTGCACGCGCTGAAGGGCGGCGGTGGCCAACTGGCTACCGTGGTGCTCCCTGCTAGATAACGGACGAGGCTCTGGCGACCGAGCAATAGCGGGATAACTATAACACACCTATCTGGGCAACTGGATTAGAAGAGGCTGCAGTAGCCTTAGGGTCCAAATAACCCTTCAAATATCTGGTGCAGAAGGCAACGGGAAACCACTGCACTATTATCCCATGAGTGTCAAAATGGAGTCGATCCAATGACCACGATCCTCAGTAATGAGGGACCGACTGAAGAAGAAGCTAGAATTTAAAGTAATTATTAAATAGAAACTGTTTATTGCACTTATAACAGGCAATGCATGTTATATAGGTAAGTATTCTCATGTGTACATATTTAGAGACATTCAGGTTGAGTTTGGTTTTGCAATCTGTTAATTATGTGTGGGATGTGATTATCCTAAATGGCATCCTGTTTAACTGTTAAGATTATGACGATTATATTTGCAATGAAGTGAAGTAAGGTTCACCATCCACGATCACTCCAATTCCATCGCTTCGCGCGTCGTGGATTGAGGCGAATGATGCTGGTCCAATTGTCAAGCACACAGACGGTAACCCCATTCCAGACGCGCCGTCGCTTTATTTTTCGGTACTGCCAACTGAGCGTGAAATGGATCGTTGTACCGGCCACACACGATGAGTTGGAATGTCGTAGAAGGTCTGGTTTGGAACGTTTAGATATTCAATATTTCTATCATTCCGCGCAATCCATCTGAGTTTCCCCACGCAATTAGGGCTAAAATGCGCACCGTGACAAAATTTTGTCGATGCTTATGTCGTGTATTTGTCTCATGCTCGCGAGAGAAAGAGCGAGACAAAACAGTAGACAACGTTTTGTCGTGGCGCGCATGTAAACTGATTTTTGGAACGTTTGCGTGGAATGTTGTGGAGTGGAGCGCTCGTGAATGGTGAACTTAACTCCGTGTGCCACGCGCCAGTCATGCGTCTCCACACCTCGCAGGCGTGATCGGCTTAACCTAAATCCAGGTTTATTATTATGTTTACAGTCTGAGGTTGTGTACCTGTAGGTAATTCTGCTCTGAAATGTACGAAAAATTCTAATTTTTATACTGAGTTCTTTATTTTGTAATTCACCGAAATTGTGATGCAATAATCGAGGAAGAGTACAACACGTGCTGGATAAAATACCTACTTATTTAAAGCCTACAACATATATATAAACGTCTCAGTCAGTCTGTTGGTTTTGTAACTCGCAAGCTGTATTACATTTAGGTATACCCCTAAATTTACAAAAAAAAAATCGAAATGAAGTGACTAGCTGGTCACGCACGCGCGTACCTAATTACTTTTGTGCAGTTGCACTAGATAGCTAAGTTTGTTTAACAAAGTCTTACGCACCCTACGCAGTAGGTATCGCTGAAAACGCTGTAGATTACTGTAACCTTGAAATTAAAAAACATTTGAAAGAAAGACATTTCTTCTTTCTATTCTTTCTATCAAATTCACCACTTTCTTAGAATAGATAGAGATAAATTGTGGTATAACCATAGAAGTAAAATTAGTAGAATCACAGACAATCGGCGTGTGCAAGCAGCGCACTGACGCCATAAACAAAACAAGCGTCCCGCGGCCGCCTCCCTTCCCACCCGTGCAGTGTTGCTATGACCGTCATTATTTACCCGTTTTTGGGGTACGCATTAAATAAGATATTAAATTGTTATTCAAATGACTTCCAAAATATTTTTTGATTAAAAGCTCGGCTGAACCACGTAAGTGAATCCGGTTAAATAGATATAAATATTTTCCAAAATATTCTCAAAACGTTTATCTTAACGTAGTTAAAATCACAAGAAAATGTATTTTTTTTTTCAATTTCCCGCTACTCTCGTACCTTTCCAAAATTTTAAAAATGGGTGTTTAGTTATAGGTATCGTATATACTTTCATATGCATTTGGTAAAAAACTGTTATTTTGATATTACAAACAGACACTTCAATTTTATTTATTTGTATAGATATTGTATAATCGACACAGAAAAACATAGGACTGAGCGAAGTTTGGCTAAATACTCTTTGGCCAGTTCTATTCTTATTTTAATCGCATTGTAGATTATATTATGCCTATCGTTTAACTAATTATTTGAATAAATACCATCGCCTTGTATTATCTGTGAAAGGACGGTGCTGGCGTAAATCGCATTGTGTAAATTTTTTTGCACGATATGTCATTCATTCAAACGATTGTCAATAGACGGGAAAGCGGGAAACCTAATTGAATTTAATGGCAACCCAACGCCTCTGTTTGTTGTCACCGGTTTTGAATATAAATATTTGCATAAAAACGCATCAAAGTGAGAAATATGTGATACGTACTTGTGGAAATGTATTATTTTGTCTTTCTGTTTAACCCTCGTGTTATTTCGGCAGAATTTAATCGCACAACTCGTCATTTTTTCTCAATATCCGTTTCGTGTAGTGACGTGTGCGGCGCTGTCAGCACTGACTGACGTAAATGGAGTTAGTATGAGTCCTCACTCCTTTATTGTAGCGTCATGGTTTATGGCCGTATTGTCTATCTGCTAAGGTTTATAATCAAAGGGTATAACTTATATTGTCCAGTGACCATCACATTCTGTACGTATGGCCATATAAGTAACTTTCAAGTTCAAGATATCTTAAGCTATACGACAGACCAGTACTGTATAGGTACCTAAAGTCTGTGACCTAGATATACTGATTACCACTTTAGGTTTACCTACCTAACACCGACCACAATCATCTGACATGAGAATCTGTTGATAAAACAAACAAAAAAAATCTCCATACCAAAAGTAACGACATCAGCATTCAATGGGATCACAATAAACGGAGTGAGTGAAAATACAAAACATAAATATAAATAGAATGTAAATCTGTTATTGGCCGTGAGTTATCTGTAGAAGTAATTATTAACTTTAGAAACAATTTTTAAATAATGGTGGAATTTGTTAAATAAATAAACAAATCCAAGCCAAGCCCCAAACAAAAGCGGTTATAAGTTTTACGCTAAATACGAAATTAATTAAGAGATTGATAAGGCGGTTGTTTAACAAACAAATATTTTGGCATGCGGCCGGAACGCGCCGAATCGCCGATAGCAGGGCCGCTGGAGTGCGAGTATCTTCTTACTTTGTATTAACATAAATTGTAACTCGCTTCTGATAATATTATCTACTTGTAATATGAAATGCGGATATAAAACTATCGTAACATAATTGTAATAATTGAAATTACTGGGCTTATGAGACTGTTTCAGGGTAACGAGCGCCCTGTAGTGCCCGCAGGCCTTTGTGTTTCAAAGTTCTGAGTGGCACTGCAATTGATAACAATTGATAACAAGGGCGGGCGTTATGCTTACCATCAGGCAAACGATCAGCTCGTCTCGTTATCAATTAACATAAAAAACACTTATGTATGTTAGTTTCAAGAGAAAACAAACGAAAGATTATAAAATGAATGATTTTAAAATCCTAACGTTTGTTTTTCCGTTATAAGGAAAGCGAATTTTGACGATGAGCCCCAAATAACGAAGGGGGCTTTCAGCAAGAACAGGCTCTAACCGTCTTTTGATGGCAGTAGTGTGCAATAGTAAATGAGTTTGTGTGAAAGGCAATAAGTCATTAAAATTGGCGAATGAATTCCGGAGTGCCTTCGCAGAGGTTGTGTTTGAAAGCTCTGGCCTTTGTGCTTGAAATTGTTTGCGCGAACGCTTGTACCTAAATTGAACATCATGATCAATATTCTACGAGTACTGCGTACATAGAATTATCAAATCAGAACTTTCGGAAAATGAAGCGAGGTCGAATAGCCGTTATTTTTATTTCGGCCACAAACCTCCAAAAATAATTTAACTGTAGACCGTATGATTGTTAATACAAAAAAGATTGCATCATCTTAGATTCACTACGCGAACTAATTATTTACTTTGCTCAAATAAATAGCTGCTAAGCATAAAAATAACTAGTGTACCAGGTTCAGCAACATGAAATTAGTGGGAAAGACCATAGCTGAAGCGAATAAATTACTTTCGAATTTGACTAAAATTCGATGAGGAATGCCATGGCGCTGTACAGTGCAGTATCGTGGCGCGCAGATTTGTCAATCAAAGTTTTTGGTACCTATTACCGTTCAAAAACCTTCATAATACTTCACTGTAAATTCTGGGAAATTGGTAGACCGTAAGGTTACAATTTGACGAGAAAAACGTCATTTGGCTGCGAATTGGCTGCGGATTTGTGTAGACTCTAGGCCCTCAGAGCCTTTTTTATGTTTTGTCTTCCCATGATTTCTGCAAATTCGAGGGCAATATGAGCTAGGTATCGGAGAAAGGCTAAGCCTACCTTTTATCCCTTGTCTTTTAGTAAAGTTACAGGACTTTAATAGGTAGTTTAATTTCTCTCAGGGTTCTTGGAAAAACGTAAAACATTACTACATTTTTCAAATGTTGTTTCATTTCTCTATAATTACTGCACCGTTTTTAAAACTTTTTATAGTTAACTTGAGTTGCATTGTTGTTGCATTGATAAATTATCTGCATTGTAACAAAACACGTGTTTTGTAAAATTAAACACGGATACCACACAATTTATAAAATAACATGATCGCTTTTCGAAAAAGATATTTGAACAAGCTTTGTAAAAACGACTGCACAAAAAAGTAGTGTAATGTTTTTATTAGGGTTCATGTATGTATGTGTGGGATTGTACTGTATGTGAGTTCCTTTATTCCACCATAACTTTTAAATGCCTGAACAGTTTTACATGTGTGGTCTGTGGGGTATAGTTGGAATCCTAACAGTAACACGAGTGACACTGGCTAGGGCAGTCGTATTTTTAATGTATTTTTTGTTACATCGATTTGTTTAACATTATACTGAACTAGCTTCTACCCGCGTTCCCACAGGATGCGCATTGTGCATTGTTCCCTGATAAAAAAGAGCCTAGATTACTCTCCGGTACATAAACTATATCTATGCCAAAAAACACGTCGATCCGTTGCTGCGTGAAATAAAAACACACCAACAAACATACAAACACACTTTCGCATTTACTATAGTACGGATTAATTGTTTTCAGAACCAAAATATCAGGCATGATCGGATGTCGGGAAGTCGAAAAATCCATATTTATCTCTGACAAACAGACAAACGGGCATCGAGGTTAATAAGCTTTTAAAAGCGGGGTTTTCTTAGCTCTATTTAGATATACTACAGGAAAATGAGGTACCTATTACAAAGACTGGACGATCGAGATTCCACGAAGACCAATTAACAGCGAAAAACAATTACCTACAAACCGAAACAATCTAGTGTCTTATAAAAAATGGGTCTCATTAAAATGTTAACAACCCAGAGTTAGTATCACTCGTATCAGCAGGTCTCCGTGTCAAGCGACGCACGTGGCCGGGGAGTGATCCCAATGCGTAGTTGTGTGCTGGGCTTTTTGAGATTGAGAACTACTTGGTTATTTTTGTAGTGAATCATTTACTGACCTTACTTACAGTATCGTATTAGGAGCTAAATGTTGATTTCAGACAGTAATGTAAATTTAAAGTAACAACCGTCCATGGATTATTATAATAATCATCACCACCCGGGAGACGTCCACTCATGAACATAGATCTCGCTCATGAACATAGGTTTTTTTTTTGTTTATTGCTTTTGGGCTTGCGTTTGACCGCAGTCTCACCTGATGTTAAGCGACGACGCGGTCGACGATGTAGCACGTTTGCCCAGAAGATACCTGTTTACTCGTCTCTTGAAGACTCCCAGATTGTAATGTTCAGGAAAAACAGATGCCGGCCGGCAATACGTTCCACTCTTTAGCTTTCCGCATGATGAAGGTGGAAGCGTAACGCTTAGTACGGATAGGTCTCGCCCATGAAAGGGGAGGAGGGCTGCCATTACACACCACGCTTGGCAAGGCTTGCTGATCATCACAGTATAGATTTTAATGTCGACAAGCGGCTGACGAGAAGTGAATGATGGTGCCCATTCCCTAGCTGGATATACCCTTACCTATAGCCGGCTCTTTTGACACCCGCGGGATAATGATGCCGGGTGGGCTATAACATAACATTATTCATACGGTCCCACAAGGCCATTACACCCTACTTAGCTACCTACTGAAAAAATGTAGCAAATCGTTGGTAATCCGCGAATGGCAGGCAATTCGTTTGTGGTAGGACTAACTCTACTGCGAGTGTCCGTCTGGGTTGTTACCACCGCTTTGCTCGTGTAGTCTGCCGCGTTACTGTGTTTCGTTTTGATGAGTGAGTAGCCAGTGAAATTACTGGGCTTATGAGACTTAATACCTAATGTCTCAGGGTAACGAGCGCACTGCAGTGCCGCGCAGGCCTTTGTGTTTCAAAGTTCTGGGTGGCACTGCAATTGTTATGGGCCGGCGTTATGCTTACCATCAGGCAAACGACCAGTTCGTCTGGTTACAAAATAACATAAAAAAAAGTGACACGCGAAGCGATAACGGCATGGTAATCGGAGTGTGAGGCAGCTACAGAGGCAGGAGCAGTTTTTTCCAAATTCTGTGGAGCAAAGCAATGCCAGCGAGAATAACCCTGTTTACATACACGTACTGCAGGTCCCTGCACACATTCCCTTTCCACTGCGAGCCAACTTCGCGTGTGCTGCCAACGACGAGCTGAGTAAGTTCGTGCGTAAAAATACCGAGCTCGTTCGTCTACTACCCCTACCCTGTGAGGATTTCACTTATTTATTAGGTAATCTACTAGCTAACTAGTCCTACTAATATTATAAATGTGAAAGTGTGTTTGTTGGTTTGTCCTTCTTTCACGCAGTAAAGGAGCAACGGATCGATGTGATTTTTGGCATAGATATAGGTAGTTTATGGACCGGAGAGTAACATAGGCTACTTTTTATCCCGGAAAATGCACGGTTCCTGTGGGAAGGCGGGTAAAAATCGCGGGCAGAAACTAGTAAAAAATTATATGGAAACCTACACCTGATATGTTTTCTTGTTATTTATGATTTGATGAATATATGACGATGTGCTAACTTTATTGCAACTTTGTTTCTCCGCTAGGGAAAGTAGGTAGGAATAGGTACGTCGTTCAGTCAACTCTTGTAACCATTGAACTTTGAGGGAGTACTTTGATAATATTGATTTCTAATACCTAATTAACATTTAACTTAGATATAAGACATATTGTAAATGAACATAAGAAAGTGTTTTTTAACTTTTGGATTACAAGCTGTCGTTTGCCTGATGGTAAGGTTGTGCTTACCATAAGGCAAACCACGTTAGCTACTACCTACAATACTTTACGATCAGACTTCGGTACTCGCAACGTTCGATAAATTTATCGAGTTTAACGGTTCGACAAATTTATCGAACCGACTTCCGTACTTGCGCCGCTGAAAGCTTAGAAATACAATGTAATGTTTATAACACAGTATCTTAATTAAGTAGCAACTGAAGCAATTAAAAATGAACTTCAGTTACCTCTGAAAATTGATATCGGTCACTCGCAGTTTTAATGTCTAATTTAAAAATCGGTTAATTGTTAATTGTTTTGACCCTTGCTCCCGGAATCTGATAAAGTGGTCCTTTTTAGGTGTCCCATGATAGCAACGTGTTGTTTGAAGCTGGTATTGTTACTAAGGTAAGCGGAATTCACAATACATCAGAGTTCTGGCGCGGTCTGTCCAGTGGGTACCTATTACAAATATAGAGCAATTATCTCAATCAGGTATCGTACCTCGCAGACGTCGAAAACTTTGCCATTATGATTATATTTCGCCACAGATAGCGCTAGCGTTGACAAAATGTGTATTTTTTTATATTATGCAGTAGGTACCTGCTGATCATGTTTAATCGCGATCTCAGTAATTTTCTATATGACCGCAATTTCATCTGCACCATGGTTGTTTTTTTTATGTTATTTGGTAACGTGACGAGCTGGTCGTTTGCCTGATGGTAAGCATAACGCCGGCCCATAACAATTGCAGTGCCATCCAGAACTTTGGTACACAAAGGCCTGCGCGGCACTGCAGTGCGCTCGTTACCCTGAGACATTAGGTATTAAGTCTCATAAGCCCAGTAATTTCACTGGATACTCTGCTCATCAAACCGGAACACAGTAATGCTTGCACACTACTGCTTGGCGGCAGACTTCACGAGCAAAGCGGTGGTAACAACCCAGACGAACACTCGCAGAAGAGTTAGTCCTCCCACTAACAAAACCATGGTTGTACTTATTGATGTGACGATAGTGTCGAATAGTGTCAACGATGTACAGTAGCCCGCTTGTCTATAAAACTGTTGTCTTGTCTTGAAAGCAGGATTAAAGCTGTTGGGAAACACAGAAGGTAGTTACTAGGTGGTAGGACTAACTCTTCTGCCAGTGTCTGTCTGGGTTGGTACCACCGATTTGTGAGTGAAGTCTGCCACCAAGCGTAAATAAGTAAGTAATGTGCAAGCATTACTGTGTTCCGGTTTGATGAGCAGAGTAGCCAGTGAAATTACTGCAGTGCCGCGTAGTTTGGATTTAAAAGTTCTGAGTGGCACTGCAATTGTTATGGGCCGGCATTACGCTTGCCATGAGGCAAACGCCAGCTCGTCTCGTTATCAAATACATAGCATAAAAAGCTGGGAAAGTATTCCACCACTCTGTCGCGCAAACTTGTAAAAAGTTTGTTGGTTGCCTCTGATTAATTAATTTGATAAGTACAAACACACGTACACTTCTTCTTGTAGGTACCTATGTTCAGGACTCATACCTAAGTACCTACTCAAAATTGTTATGCCCGTTTTCACCAATGACGAATAAGGCGACGCCTAAGTAACTCCAAATATAAGCAAAGTCCTAAGTATATAAGTAGGTACTTCATAAAAGTCGTTAGAACACTCTTAAAGGTTGGTGAAACATTTTTTGGGCCTAGCCACTCCTAATAATTTAGGCGTCTCCTAACTTTGATGAAAATGGGTATTGTAAGAGCTATAAATCTAAAGAGCTATGTATCTTGAACTTTTACGTATTATCAGACTAATTTATTTAGTTAGCAACTGAAATCATGCCCACTCGCTGGGTTAATAACCTTGGCAGAGGTAGATATAAAGTATTGTTGTTATTTGTTTACGCCGAACCTACATTCCCAGTTTGATCCTAAACCAAATTGGAATGTACAAATAATAGTTTTTTTATTTCACTGAAACAGAAAATTATATATAAAAAATAGAAGGAATGAGGAAATTTGTAATAAAAGTATTATATTTTATTAAAACCCATTTAATTCTCTTCTAGTTCCCGATAGGACCTCTCTACTTATAATAACATAATATTTACAATATTCACACATTACCACAATACTCGAATTTTGAGATAGGTCATCAACATCATCATCATCATCATCTACCATATTAGTAACCATGACATATAGCGAGCAATAATCAAGTAGCAATTTTAAAACCGTATCTCAAAATTTCACCATACAACCAGTAAGGACGCTAACGCAGAATTGACGGATTCGATTTGCACACTAATGTAGCCGTTTATATAAAAACGTGCTGGATTATACAAGCTTTTTGTCTTGATCAGCGCGTAGATTAACATGCAATTGCATGTTAGACTACTTCCTACTAATATTATAAATGCGAAAGTGTTTGAACGTTTGTTGGTTTGTCCTTCGTTCAAATGGATCGATATGATTTTTGGCATATATATAGTTTATGGAATATGGACCGGAGAGTTACATAGGCTACTTTTAATCCCGGAAAATGCACGGTTTCTGCGGGAACACAGATGAAAACCGCGGACAGAAGCTAGTTCTATATGTTTAGTTATCTCTGGTGTAATTACATAAGAAATAATCACAGACGAGAAGTAGCAGTATAACGCTTTGGTGACGCCAATTTTTATAGCGTGAGGACTAAAAGTGTGTAAATAAACTATGTCTTGAAACATGGGCCACATTGTTATGAGCCAGAGTTAGGATTAGCTTAGGATCGTCTCGTTATTTTATAGTATAAAAAATTAAAAGTACTTAGTATATTTTCTTTTATAAACGTTATATTAGTATGCATAGACGAATCCAGTTAATTTTAGAGATTCCTTACTTTTTACATTGTGTTCAAACGTAAACTAAGAAAAATATCAAATAAATATAAAAAATATCAATTTCCACAATAATCGATATGTACAATTTTTATCACTTTAATTTCAAGTAGAAAAATAAAATAGCATACGAAAAGTAGATAATTATATTAATAACAACAGACACAGTGTAATCTCATTATAGTAAAAAAACGTTTTAAAATACAAAACTTATTATGAAGGGTGTTTGATGGTAGTGCACAATACTTTACAGCGTTGTGTACTAACAACTTATTTCAACGAGATATTTTTTTAAAACTACTGTTAATTGTTCTACTGTTTATATTGTGTATCTAGTGCGACTTGGTACTCCTATTTTTGAACATCTCAGCGTTCCGCTATCACAATGAGATGAAAAATACTTTACAATTTAAAGTAAAACCTAAGCTATCAGTTTTTGAAAACCGCGTCAACTTCAGTGCAATATTGATATGACAGAACCAAGAAAAAAATTTATCAGTAGAATAGAAACTTCAAATCGTAGATCTTCTAGTTGTTATTATTATATCAAATGCTTAGCATATCTGTGAGACATTATGCACTATCGCCAGACCCCTTCAATTAACTGGTAAATTATTTACATCCACTTAGATTTTACATAAAAAACATAGGTCTAGTTAGAAATATGGTAATTGAAACTGTCTCCTCCTCACAAGTAACATAACCACCAGAACACTCAATCACAGAACACAGCAATCATTAAATCAATGCGAGAGTGTCGCTACCACGCCTGACTGTTTAGACAGTTTTTTAGTTTACACTGTTTAGACAAAGTCACTTTCTATAATCGTTTTCGATAATAGAAAAACTAAAAATGTATAGAACTGAAACCATCATTATACTTATTGAAACCGGATGTCAATAGGGATGGTGACTCTATTTGTTTTATGATGTCAATCAATTCGTTTTCTCATGAGAATCAAATATTTATATATAAACGTCCCAAACAAATTGGTCAAAACATCTGACGTCACTTGTTCTACGCGGGCCGTAGAGCTGTACTAAAAACATGCATTTTCTTTATTTGGCCGTGAAAACATACATTATTTTATAAATTGAAATGTAAAGAATCTGATGGTATCATTACTATTGGGTACTAAATAAACATTGAATTCGGAAAACTTTTAGATATGCAGTATCTTTGTTGTATGTTTTGTTAATTTCATCACAATAAATATATAATTTCCACAAAGCTGTCTTAAACCTGTATAAGTACAGTAATTATGTATTTTATGTTTTATGCATATTTATTCCATTCATTTTTAACTTTTCAAGATAACAACTGTAGATAGTTACTTTGTCAATGCCTCCTGTTCGTTTCGACTGGAAATCACCAAAGTCGATTTGCTTATTCTAAAAAAAATTACATAAATCTCTGCCTACACTTGTATTTATTGCTGTGAATATTCGACTTTGTAAAAGTATCATAAATAAATTATATAAAATCTCTGACTGAGCTGCCAACATGTGCCGCCATCTATGTTTTACACTTTGCACCTTACATACAACATATTTTGTCATGCGAGTATGAACCTTATAAGACATTACATTTACAAGGCATTTAGTTAAACTATTTTATATTTTAAAATCTTCAGCAGCGTTACATTTTTTACTTTTTTAATAATCTCCTTTCACATATCTTGTTTTTTTACCTAGCGTCCTAATAATATCCTTTTAGGTAAGGTAAGCCATAATTTTGTATTTTATCACATAGCCTTATTTATACACAAAAGAAAAAGTTTAAACATTCGTGTTAAGATTTTGAGTTCTCTAATATGTATCTTTTCAAAGCAGCTCTTTTGTTTGCATTCAGATTCGAACTATCGACTTCTGAGCGACCGTCGCTGAGAAAGAGAGAGCGATATAATTACGATACAGTTTCATGGCAATGTTGCGATTTGTGACTACATCGCTGTCGTCACTTTTTAAGCGCTTCAAGCGCCATCTTGTAGTATCTTTCGCTAACAGGTTCATCTTGTGCCGTCATATATTTTTTTAGTAAAAAAATGTCACTTATTTTAAGTGTGAATTTTGTCAAAAAAAAGTGTTCATACATTTTTGAATGAAACTACAATTTATGGTACCATATTATATTTAAATTATATGTTTAATACTATTATAGTAAACTCATCATAATGTCCCGCATTAATAATAATTATAACACCCAACAATCACATAGATCCTCGATCCAAAGGATCAGAAACTACAAAGACCATGGTCCCGCAGACACGAATAAGACTGCACATTCGGTCGCCCAAATATCAAGTCCGGGGATCAATCCAGCAACCCATACACATTACAGGGTCCAGTGACGCCATCTCTACACCGCGAGTTACAACCTATCTTAGATTGCTACTATCGCAGTAGATTCCTTGCTTAAACTAGTAGTAGATGCGGAACTAGTCGCGATATTGGTGGAACTAGTAACGATAGTGTTGGGACTAGTGTCATTGTTGGCACTAGTTGGCCCAGCGCCAGCGGGTGGCAGTGCGGTGCTGATGGCCGGTGCGTCCTTCTCTAGCGGTCTGTAGGACCAGTTACCACATCCGTCAAATTCTAACACGTGCGTGTGGTATTTCCTGAAAATTGTACATTAAAACTTTAGAGTAAAAAAAATGTTCCTAGATTCTTTTTAGTAAATTTTTTTTTCTATTGTATTAGTAAGATAAGCATGACGCCAGCCTATAACAAATGCAGTGCTATATGCAGTGCTGTCAGAACTTTGAAACACAAAGAATCAGTGCAATTTGAACATAATAAAAAATACTCCTCGTCACCGAAGTGACGGTTCAGTAGTTAGCTACTGTACTCATAATACCGTACTACCGTAATACCGTACTCGTAATGTCGTTGAATGATTACTTAAGCGAGTCCTTAGTACAGTACAGTGTGTAATTTTGCGCGTAAAGTGAGAGGCGCCAGCCTAAAATTCCAGACGGGGCAAAAACATAAAGTTTATTCTCAGGTTTTGTGTTATGGTTCAGGATGTTTGTATTATATATCTTTGTGTTCATGCCACGTACGACACAGGGAATCCACTACGATTCCCTGTGTCGCCGGTGGCACTTACAGCACTAGCTATGTGTCTATGTGTAAGCATTTAAATCCTGTCAAGCGTTGTGTACGATTATTATGGCAAACCCCCCCCCCCCCCTTTATGAGGAGGCCGGTGTACAGCAGTGGAGTTTTTACGGGTGATGAAGAGTGTAGCTACTCACCAGACGCTGGGTCGATGGGTGATGGACAGCAGGGTGATGCCCTCGCGGACTGCCTCCTCGTACATCACCACCTCTGTTTCCATGGACACGGCGCTCGTGCACTCGTCCAGGAGGGCGTACACCGGCCTGCGAACACAAATAATATACATCAAAACGTGTAATCAGGCGTAACAGATTGACAAAGCTCAGCAATGTTCGGACTGCACTGGTCTGTCCTTGGATGTGCGAGCGTTTGACATTTTTAAAGTTACACATTACAGTATATGGATCACCTACGAGTTATCTACGTATGGATCACGCGTGGATCAGATTTGTGTCACCTTTGGATCAGTCTCCTTCTAGTGGATCAACTACGGATTATCTATGGATCACGCGTGGATCAGTTTTGTGTTACCTCTGGATCAGTCTCCTTCTAGTGGATCACCTATGGATCACGCGTGGATCAGATTTGTGTCACCTCTGGATCAGTCTCCTTCTACTGGATCAACTACGAATTATCTATGGATCACGCGTGGATGCCCTGTAGACCCCTCACCTGTGGTAGAACATCCTGGCCATGGCCATCCTCTGCTTCTCCCCGCCGGAGAGCGTGGCGCGCCAGTCGCTGACGGCGCGCAGGCCGCCGTGGCGCGCCGCGCACGCGTCCAGGCGCACGAGCCGCAGGATGTGCTGCGCGCGCGCCTCCGCCGCCGCGTCGCCGCTCGCGCACAGCGCCGGGTACGTCACCTGGTCGATGAGCGAGCCCTGCGACATGTACGGCCTGGAACGAACCGCAACAGAATACATAATTAAGCAGGTGAACACTTCTGAAAAAATAATCTTGTAAAACGCTTTATTCTAGTCTATACAAGGTGTATACGGAAACCGTATCAATTTTAAAGGATGTGAATATACAGGTGACATACTACCTGATGGTAAGCGATCACAAATGTAGCACGCTTGCCTAGAAGGTACCTGTTCACTCTAATTTTAAAGACAGACTCTCAAAAGAGTTAGTCGTAACACGTAGTTGTGTAAGGTGACTGACCGCTGCGGTATGTAGAACATGATGGGGCGCTCGGCGCAGGCGGCGGGCGCGCCGGGCTCGTCGGCGCAGGCGGCGCACGCGCACGGCCGCGGCACCGACAGCTCGCCGCCGAACACCGGCCACAGGCCCGACACGATGCGGAACAGGCTGCGACACACACATACACACGTTACCACATTACACAACAACTGAAAGAAAGATAATTTAATTCGAGGCACTAAGGCCCGATTCGACTACATTGGAATAAGGTTTTATCCGAGAGTAAACAGCGAGTTACTCCAGATTAAACCGTATTTCCATTTCTCCAACTGTTAATCTAAGATTAAGTTCAAATATGAAGTTTTTTAATGTTTTAACCCAGTTAGGGTTAAATACTTGAAAATATTTTATAGTTTGCGCAAATTATATACAATTTGGCAACTACTTATGTGATAGTTTGACTTTGAAAGTAACTCAGAAATATAGTTTTCATTAACGATATGTGGCCGTTTTCATATAACTAATATTTCAATTTGGTTTAGTTACAGTTAAAAGGGTCGGTTCAATCTATGTAGTCATTATTTATTATTACAAATTTGTTTGTTAGAATATCTGTGACTGTGAATAGGGCCTCTCCCTTAATAGAAGGGGAGATAATTGCCATAATAATACATAATCGTGTCAAGACACCAAGACGAAGAGGATAATTAAGTTATTAAAAAAATGTATTCAACGTGTTGTGGTCTCAAGTAATAATGAGCCACGTAAAAGAGCACCATATAACAGTGCCCCGGACTCACCTGGACTTCCCGCAGCCGTTGGGCCCGACGATGAGCAGGTGTGTCCCGGGCCGGATGTCCAGGGTCACTCCCCCCGCCACCACGTCGCACGCGGGGGTCACGATTGGAACGTTCCGTAGCCGGATGGAGAGGTCGCTCGTGTACGTTATTTTACCTACAATTGGATATAAATGTGTTTGAGTGCATTTTTATATTATTTGATAATGCCGAGAGTTGATTGATGAAAGTTTGCCTGATGGTATGGTAGCATAATGCCAGAATATGATAATTGCAATGCCACTCAGCAATTCAGATACTGGTCCAATGTTAACCTATGTTAGCAGTAAAATGTCAAGTTTGGTTATTTGGAATGGGGAGGCACAGGCAAAGCTAATCTCAGATGGCGCTACCATCGCTGGTGCTTGTCATTGATGTTTATTTTGAGGGATAATGAATTAAACTATAACCACTAAGAAACATGCTCGCGTCTTAAAAATTATTAGATTTGAAATGGTCCCTATATAAACTAGAAGAATAATTGGTTTCCAATAATATTTGATGAGCAATGCTTTGATCCACAATTTCCGTTTTTTCTCGTCAGCAGCTAAACGTGTGTACCTTAATTTTACACTGAATTAATAACACTTTACAGATGCATACTTTATTGCAGACGAGTTTTAGTTTACTTACTAAAATTTTATAATGAAGTTACATAGTGAAACAACACCACCGATAATGCGCCACCTAGCGGGTTAAGTAAGCAGTGTGGCTCCCCATTGAAACCAAATTCAAGAGTAAAGCCAACATGCAAGGTCTACCGGAAAAGTCTGCCTGTGCAAGTAGACCGGAGCGTCTATTAGACAGGTCTGGACACCTGCAGATGAAGACCTCTGTGGTAGGCCGCGGCGTGTGAGGCCGGTATAAGCCTGATCTATCAGGCTGTCAGGTACCTTGCGGCACGGGCGTGTTGTCCTTGAAGGTGACCTGGAAGACGGCGCTGGAGGCCACATGCACGCCGCGCACGCAGCGCCCCCGCGCGACCTCCTCGAATACTTTCAACATGTCCGACACTCGCGTCGCGTAGCCCGCCAGTGTTACTACTTCCTGTGAAGGGACATTCAGACATGTTTATTTGGAAACTTCAGTCTTTTTTATACTATTTGGTAATGAGACGAGCTGGTCGTTTGCCTGATGGTAAGCATAACGCCGGCTCATAACAATTGCAGTGCCACTCAGAAGTTTGAAACACAAAGGCCTGCGCGGCACTGCAGTGCGCTCGTTACCCTGAGACATTAGGTATTATTCTCATAAGCCCAGTAAATTCACTGGCTACTCTGCTCATCATACGTAATTTCAACGTAAGGTTACTATAGTTACCAGACAGTAGTTTTCCCTGGGTGGCATCACTCAAAGACTATAATATGATATACACTGTTTCCACTCCTGATTTAGGACCGGCTAAAGTAGGCGAACATATTAGTTGTGAATGTTTACCTTGTAACTGGACATGAGCCTCTCGATGGCGTCTGCGGCGGAGTTGAGCAGATTCCTCGAAGTCGTCATGTACTCTGTGCGAGCGCTGATGCTGTCGTCGCCCTTGGCTGCAACGGACACAAACATATGTATATTAAACTAACTATGCCTCGCGGCTTCTCCTACGTAGCTTAAGTTACTCCTTATAACATCAGCTATCTGCCAGTGCAATTCCCGTCAAAAACGGTCCAGCCATTTCGGAGATTAGCCGGAACAAATAGAGAGAAAGACAACAGTTTAGTTTTAAAAATTGTGTTATTTTTATAGGTACCGTACAATTTTTTTTATATATGCATTTAGTAAAAAGCTGTTATTTTGACATTACAAAGAGCCACTTAAATTTTATTTATTTTCAGTTCTGATACTACATACATTCGTGTCGAATTGATAACCTTTTTTTGAAGTAGGTTAAAAAGGGCAAGGAACTCGTCGGGCTGAGCTAGGATTTGAAGTCACATGCGTTAGATTGAAAAACGCACAAGTTCCCGCTCGCTCCACAATAAAGCCGGGGCCTTACCGGTTAACAATCCCGTGTTCGTTTTCGACTCCAACCTGCTGCCTTATCATCTAACAATCTCGTGTTCGTTTTCAATACTAGACCGATTAAAACCAGCGGTCACTAGTCTTCGTGTGGAAGGAGTTGTCAATAGTTTTCGCTTCTTTTCGTGTTGTAAGAGCTTATTTCTTTAATAACCAGCGAAAATTCTAGACTATTCCTTCCACACGAAGACTAGTGACCGCTGGTTTTAATTGGTCTGGTATTGAAAACGAACACGAGAGTGTTAGCTGATAAGGCAGCTGATTAAGACCTTACACTAGGTCTTCGGTTGGAATAGAATTTTCGCTGGTTATCATTTTACAACGAACGTTATTAAGGAAACAAGTTCTTACGAAACGAAAAGAAGCGAAAACTCTAGTCAACTCCTTCCACACGAGGACTAGTGACCGCTAGTTTTAATCGGTTTGGAAACGAAAACGAACACGAGATTGTTAGCCGGTAAGGTCCCAGTATAGGACAATAACGTATACACACATAACAGTATAGTTTGTTAGTGGTAGGACTAACCCTTCTGCGAGTGTTCGTCTGGATTGTTTCCACCGCTTTGTGAGTGAAGTCCGCCGCCAAGCAGTAATGTGTTCCGGTTTGATGAACAGGGTAGCCAGTGAAATTACTGGGCTTATGAGACTTAATAACTAATGTGTCGGGGTAACGAGCGCACTGCAGTGCCGCGCAGGCCTTTGTTTCAAAGT
Organism: Crocallis elinguaria; assembly: GCA_907269065.1. NCBI lineage: Eukaryota > Metazoa > Arthropoda > Insecta > Lepidoptera > Geometridae > Crocallis > Crocallis elinguaria. The sequence goes on along the minus strand of OU026071.1, from coordinate 14,863,179 downwards.
TCCGAGTGGCACTGCAATCGTTATGGGCCGGCGTTACGCTTACCATCAGCCGAACGATCAGCTCGTATCGTTACCAAAAAAAACAAGTACTACATAAAAAAATAACACAGAGACGTGCGTACCTTGTCCACGCGCCGCCGTGAGGATGGGCAGCGCCAGCATCACCATGCCGGTGCCGGACCACACGTACTTCATGCAGAATTGCTCCAGCATCACGTACCACAGCTTCAGCTGGAACACCGACGTCATCTGCGCCACCAGCGCCTTGTACGCCGCCTGCAGCTGGCCCAGCTCCACCTGCGGCCGCGGCCCGACGATCAAATATCGATGGTGACTCAATTTTTTTATGATGTCAATCAATTCATTTTGTCATGAGAATCAAATGTCTATACTCTATATGTATCGAGAAAACTGTAAATCGAACGCTAGAAACGTCAAAAATGACGACGTCAAAGTCGGGCGTATCTACTGAGCGTTGAAACGCTCCATACAAATTGGGCAGAACATCTGACGTCACTTGTTCTACGCGGGCCGTAAAGCTGTACTAAAAACATGAATTTTGTTGATTTGGCCGTGAAAAACTGCGTTTAAGTACATAGTTGTCATACATCTTTTTATTCATTAAAATGTAAAGAATCTGTTGATATCATTTAAATTACTAATGGATGATAAAAAAATTGTTTTATTTGATGCAGTATCTTTGTGGAAATTATATATTTTTTGTGAATTTCGTTTTTATTGTATTAATGTGATCTTCTTAAAACTACTATTATGTATTTTGTGTTTCATGCAACTAACTACCCAATTGGGTTGCAAGCTGGTGATTGAGCAGACCACGGCAGAACGTTGATGCGAGCATCGGTAAGAGTGCGTGTTACAACTCTAGCCGTGTGTGGACGTGCATTGTCGTGCATTAGTCGAAACGAATCGAACAAAGGTTCACTTATATGCCCGCGAGTATAGACTTAAAAGTGCATGCAGTTCTGTACCCTATTGCTAGAGGTGCAAGGTGTAGTGTACCTTGTGCTCACCGTAGAAAGTCACCTTAGAGTATACACGAGTATACTCTCAGGTACAGGTGCGTGCAGTTCTATGCCCTAGAGCTGTAGCCACAAGATCCAGTTTACTTCGTCCCCACCGTACAAAGCCACCTGAGTGTACGAGTGTATACAACTGCGTGCAGTTCTGTGCCCTACAGCTACAGCCACAAGGTTCAGTTTATCTTGTGTCGAATTATAAACAAAAGGTGCTCTTCTGTTCCCGGGAGTATAGACTTAAAGCGCATGCAGTTCTGCACCCTGTTGCTAGAGGCGCAAGGCGCAGTGTACCTTGTGCCCGCCGTAGAAGGCGACCTCCTCCGCGTGCGCGATGAGGCGCGCGTGCACCTGCCGCAGGTTGGCCTTCATGCGCGCCTCCTCGCCCGCCAGCGCGCCGAACCGCGGCGACAGCAGCCGCAGCAGCTGCCCGGTGGCGCAGATCACCACGGTGGCTATACTGGGACCTGCCGACCGGACACAATTCTAATCAAATACAAAAATATTTATTTAACTTTTGTGAGCGCTCTCTTAGAAAGAAAGAAAGAAAGAAAGAAAAATAATTAGTTGACGCACAAAGATTAAAGTCATAACACAAAACATCACAAAACATTCATTCATTTGTAAATTATTGTTATTATTAATGTTATTTGGTAATGAGACGAGCTGGTCGTTTGCCTGATGGTAAGCATAACACCGACCCATAACAATTGCAGTGCCACCCAGAACTTTGAGATACAAAGGCCTGCGCGGCACTGCAGTGCGCTCGTTACCCTGAGACATTAGGTAATAAGTCTCATAAGCCCAGTAATTTCACTAGATACTCTGCTCATCAAACCGGAACACAGTAATGCTTGCACACTACTGCTTAGCGGCAGACTTCACTCACAAAGCGGTGGTAACAACCCAGACGGACACTCGCAGAAGAGTTAGTCCTACCACTAACAAACGGTACGGCGCGGCGCCAGAAGGGAATTATCTCAGCACATGAGTCAAGTGCCTAAAAACACTTGACGCTGGTATTCTGATAAACCCCCGCAGTTGATGTTACAAGGTGCATATAATTTTATAATTATAATTCTTAGGGTCCGAACCCTAAGAGAGCGATCACGAAATTTAAATTACTCTAAGGATTCTAGACCTTAGGATTCAAACTCGAGTCTATGCGTGGAATTCGGTTTCATATGTCAAAACTCTATAGAAGTTTGACATATGAAAGCATGATTTATTCCACTCAATTTCAATTAACACGGTGGAATGACAGATGAACACGCCGATTAATTCGGTTGTATTTTCTTTTTAACGTCTTCCTTTTTTGCAGTCGGTTAATAATCCTTGAGGCCAATTTCCTTCAGATTCCACACGTGCGAAGCCGCGGCCAGAAGCTAGGAGTAAACAAGGGAATGGACGTGGTGTAAGTTCTAAAGCGTCTCCCACACTTACCCAGGAATATGTTCCCCTTCATCTTGCTGGAGTAGCTGGCCAGCGTCAGCACTATCAGCAGCAGGTCGAAGCATGGCTTCGTCAGGGAACTGTATAAGTGTGCCACAGACTGTGTGAACACCGACACGTCTTCTGTTAACCTGGAATCAACAGAGAACTTGATGAATAGGATATTGGACGGCAAATCGTTATATCATGAGAATCAAATAAATATCTATATCGAAAAAACTGGAAATCGAACGCTAGAAACGTCAAAAATGAGAGTCAAAGTCGGGCGTATCAACTGAGCGCTAAAACGCTCCATACAAATATCGCATGGTATGTGACGTCACAAGCCGTACTAAAAACATGCATTGTGTTTATTTTGGCCGTGAAAAACTGCGTACATAGATGTCAGATATTTTTTTATTCATTGAAACGTAATAAAGAATCTGATAGTATCATTTAAATCACTATTGGATGATAAAAAAAATCATTGAATTCGGGAAATATTTAGTTCTTATTAGTCCAGTATATTTGTGAAAACTATATATTTTTTGTGTATCTCATTTTTACTGTGTTAACGTGATGTTCTTAAACATGCACAACCACAATAATTATGTATGTTTTGTCTCATACAACTACATACCATATTATTCTGAAAGTTATCACGGGACATTTATTGTACCATGTACACCATAGTAGTGATGCGCGTAATAAAGGAGTGAGGGAGACGGTAGATCGCTACCATCAGGCAGACGATCTGCTCGTCTCGTCACACAATAGTATCAATAAAATTGTTGTTTAACTACAATCTCCTGTCCAGTTCCCTCACCTGTGGTCAGCGTTCTCTATCCTGGCGTCCAAGTTGCCGACCCTGTAGTAGGTCTGGTTCTTGAAGTACAGGTCATACGCGTGGTTCACTATCCTGGTCCTGAAGGCTAGGGCCAGCCGACCTGTGTAATAAAAGGACATACATTACATTGTGTACTATATATTGTGAGAGCGAGTGTGGCCGAGCTGGAACTTGTGCGACTTTCAATCCGACGCACCGTAGTTCGAATCTCGACTCGGCCGCACCAATGACTTATATCAATTTATGTGCGGATTATTGACACTCACTCTAAAACAGTGAAGGAAAACATCGTGAGGACACCGGCATGTTCAAGAACCACACAATTCGAGGACATATGACATCCACCAAGCCGCACTGGTCCCACGTCGTGGATTATGGCTCACACCTCTCTCTGATAGAAGGCCTGTATCCCAGCAGTGGGAGCGTAAGAGGCTGATATATTATGAACAGGATGCGAACCTCGGTTTCCTCTGGAGATTACCATAGGAACCGTCCTTTTTTCAATGATACAATGTAGCATATGTCACTCCATAAATAATTTACAAAACCGTTAAATACAATCATAAACGGCTATTTAACTCGGTTTCAAGCCTTGTTGTGTAGGGTATTTTAATCCTAGCACACCTGGTTGTGCCTACACCTTTCATGTGAAATACATTTTTATATACAAGCTTTTTCACCATAGTATATTGTACAGTAAGTTTACTCACGAATTCAAAATTTCATAATATTCGAGTCATGGTAACTGGTTCTAAATTCAGTTGCAAAACTTGACCCACATATTCTAACACACAAACAAACTAAAGTAAAATAAAAGCTTCTAATTGTTTAAAAAAATAGCGTTTACCTTCAAGATATCTGATCATGGAGTTGATGAAGGTTGCGGGGATGGCGATGGAGAACCACTGGAGCAGCAGCGCCGCGAACCGATGCATGTCCTTCTGCACTATGTGTTTTACTGTGGACGAAACATAACATCTCATGGTCCCACTTTGTATCGTTTTTCTATAAATTAATCATTTAATCGACTTTAATGAAATGCATGACGCCTTTATACCTACTTACCTACTACTTATCAATGGGTAGGTACAAGTACAAATATAGAGAAAAGACGTACAAAATAGCATGCCCTTCGCTAAATCGTTTAAATAAACATATATGTTTAAGTATGATAATTTACTTATCAACATATACAGAATAAAAACTAAAACGGAACTCTAACTTCTAATATCAATAAAAAACTTAAGAATATTATTAAAAATCGTAATTTTTTTATAATTAATAATAATCGTTTATTGATCCCAAAATGCATCTTAAGGTTACTGTAACCTTAAGGTATTTTAACCTTTTAAGGTGCAACAAAATAACTCACAAGTACTTGAGGTGATTGGCCCCTTTTATTAACCTTACGATTATTAAAATTACGGACAATACTTTGTACACAAAGTGTAGATAGAATATTTGTAACTTTATAATTTAAGAATACGTAACACAATGATCTGACATAAAAAGACTTAAGTAGATTTAATTAGCTTTTTGCTTTAAAGAATCAACTTTCTTCCTTTTACGGTGATCATTAGATCTTGAAGCAGAATCAGTTGAAGTGGCTTGTGGTATTGAGATTAGATCCTAAAGCTGAAACAATTGAAGCGACGGGTTCTGGTATTGAGATCGACCGCTGACCTGTGGATCGAGGGATCGAATCTTTCTTCAGCTTTAGGTGAGGGGAAAATAATGTGATGCTCCCATAGCACGCATGTAGGGTATTTTTAGTGCCTTTATAACTACCACAAAATACGTCCCTAATGGCACATCTCGGTAATAAATAGAAGAGTATCAGGATCTTCAAAGGAAGGCACCAGTGCCCGCTAGCACTGCGCCTACACGCTCATCTCAAGAGCAGTTTATGAACTGCCGATAAAACGGTGAAGGAAAACATCGTGAGGAAACCGGCATGTTCAAGAACCACAAAATTCGAGGACATGTGACATCCACCAAGCCGCACTGGGCCCGCGTGGTGGATTATGGCCCATACCTCTTTCTCTCAGAGAAGGCCAGTATCACAGCAATGGGAGCGTAAGAGGCTGAAAATGAGGTCCAGTAATTTCATAACTACTATGCTCATCAAAACGGAACACAGTAATGCTTGCACACGTACTGCTTGGCGGCAGACAATACACGAGCAAAGCGGTAGCGCCCACCCAGACGGACCCTCGCAGAAGAGTCAGTCCTACAACCTGGTACAGAGTCAAGTTGCTACCTATGGAGCCCTCCAGCGCCGCCACGTAGATGGAGAGGAAGGTCCTGGTGAAGAGGCAGCCGGTGTGCGCGGCCAGCAGCGCCACCTCGTGGCTGCGCAGCCCCGGCACCATGATGCGCGCCAGCGACGCCAGCTGCCGCAGGAACTCTAGGTTCAACCCCGGCACGCGCTCTGCGGGCGGCTCGGACTGGGCATCGTCCGCGTCTTCCTGCGGTTATGAATACCGTACTTTGTACTGTTCTCTACTGCTCTAGCTGCTGCTCACGGTTTCACCCGAGATATTGGATTTGATGGGTTTTATTTTTTAGGCGAAACCCTTTTCTAAAATAAAAGTGGCCTAAACTACTCCTTATGACATCAACTACCTGCCAGTGAAAGTCCCGTCAAAATCGGTCCAGCAGTTTCGGGGATTACCCGGAACAAACAGACAGACCGACATACGAACATTTTATAAATTGTGTTTTTGTTATAGCTTCCGTATATACTTTCATATGCATTTAGTAAAAAGCTGTTATTTTGATATTACAAACAGACACTTCAATTTTATTTATTTGTTGGAAGATTTTGGATTTGAAAGCTGAAAGCCGTCAAGCGTAAATGCTCATAAGATAACCAACCATTATTGTATAACGTATTATATATTGTTATAGATGTATAGTTTATGTGTGCTGTAAAGATGTCAATAAAATCATTTCTTTGTATTCTCTACACAGTGCCAGGCCATTGATACATCGTACAGCGCACGGTATTACAAATTGAAGGAAAACCGAAAATAGCGTTCGGGGTTTTCCTTTTTAAACCAATTTCCTTTAATGAATAGTACTTACAATGTTTTGCTTGTTGTCTGTGTCGACCTCCCCTCTACACAGCGCGCACTGCTCCGCCCCGCACCTCCCCCCGCAGGTCTCCTTCGCTCCCCCATTTGCGACCGTGTGGAGACTGCCATTCTTTGTTACCTGGAAAATTACGACATGATTAAAATTAAAAAAAAAAACCTGACAAAGAGACTTAGAGTTTTGATCTTCAAACTGCTGAAGAGATTTTCTTGTGTCATAGACAAGTACAACCTCGATCAAGTCATCCTTAAATCAAAAAACTTAAAATCAGTTGATACGTATCGGAGCTACGATGAAAGATATAGAAACACAAGTTAAACTTATAATAACACTTTTCAGTCTAAATTCAAAGGGGAATTGACGTTATGGTTATTTGGCCGTATTTTGGTATTAGTCGATGATTCAAATAACACAATGAACTTGAGCGTTCGCTGAAGGAGAACATCGTGCAACCACAGCTTAGCATCTAGCGACGCTTTGCTAGCTACCATCCTAAAGTTGCAAATATATCTGTAGCACCAAATCTACGTTTAACATAACTTTATTCACCAACTTGAGCCACATAGTCAGATACTGACCTATCGAGTACAGAAAAGGTAATAACGAACAAAGACAAGAATTCACACTAAACATTTCAGACAAATAAATAAACATTTTGTTTTTTCGTTTTTTATGTTGTTTGATAACGAGACGAGCTTGTCGTTTGCCTGATGGTAAGCATAACGCCGGCCCATAACAATTGCAGTGCAGAACTTTGAAACACAAAGGCCTGCGCGGCACTGCAGTGCGCTCGTTACCCTGACACATTAGGAATTAAGTCTCATAAGCCCAGTACATTCGCAGAAGACTTAGTCCTACCACTAACAAACTGATGATGAAAATGTAAATAAAAAAATTATAGTGTAAATCGTATCTTTGCAAACAGTGTAACCGAAAAGTAAATAAATATTAATATTCATATTCAGTTTCGAAATATTTTACGATTACACATCATGCAGCAAATAACTATGACAAAAGCATTTCTGCTCGTAAGTTGACAAAGCCTTGCCAAATAGTATTACATCACTACAAGTGGTTACTTTACAACCGACTTCCTTGTGATTCGAGTTTTTGTTCACGTTTTTTCAATTGCAGTTCACCGTTTTTTTACTGTACTTATATACAAAGATTGTACAGTCCGCTGATTGAATCGTTACTCAAAGTAGCTGAACTTACGCTAACCAGGTGGCGAACTCTTCTGCGAGAGTCCTTCTGGGTTGGTATCTACCACCGCTTTGTCAGTGAAGAATGCCGCAAAGCGGTAATGTGCAAGCATTACTGTGTTCCGGTTTGATGAGCAGAGTAGCCAGTGAAATTACTGGGCTTATGAGACTGATGATGACTTAATACCTAATGTCTCAGGGTAACGAGCGCACTGCAGTGCCGCGCAGGACTTTGTGTTTCAAAGTTCTGAGTGGCACTGCAATTGTTATGGGCCGGCGTTATGCTTACCATCATTGCTCAGCTGAGCTCAATTCTACTAAACAAATAGTTCAAAACTGACGATGGTTTCATCGTGATCATTTTAGGAACTTTCGGCATCTTACAACACAACCGTCTTCGCCTACGACAGTGACGGTCATCATAAAACTATTGTTATTTTTCGTATGCCCTTCATTTCAGTAATCAATTTGCGACGAAATCGTTGCTAATTTTAAACAAAATGCCTACCTTATAATTATTGTTATTGTTGCAAGGTGGTGCTTGTTTCTTTTCTCTACCATATACCGCGCAGGCGGCTAGCGCCACCCCCACGCCGAACCCCAGGGCTATGGACGGCTGCACCCGCGATGCCTGAAAATTAATAGAAGATATAAATTGCAAAGTAGCTTAAGATCGTATGTAACAGAGTGGGAACTTGTGCTACTTTCAATTCGACGCACCGAAGTTCGTGCGGTGTTATGTAATATATGTGCGGATTTACCACGTTCGCCCTAAAACAGCGATGGAAAACATCGTGAGGAAACCCGCAGGTTCGAGAACCATCAAACCTTATTGTGCCTGCGTAATGGGTTATGGCCTATACTTCTTCTCTCTCTCTCTCTCTCTCTCTCTCTCTCTCTCTCTCTGAGAGAAGGCCTGCATCCCAGCATCAGAGAGCGTAATAAGCTAATTAAATTAGAGAGAGAAAGCCAAAGCCTTCTAAAGCAGACCACCAGATGAATGATTGGATGACACAGTGAAGTATGTTGGAGGTTGTTGGACATGGAGGTTCGCATCGGAAAGAGTGGTGTTAACGATGGAGCGTATACGCAGCGATGGGTTGATACGGGCTGAGGTAATACAATTTTAATTGCCAGAATATGTAGTTAAAGCAAATAGTCTCTCCCATGAAAGTGGGATTTTGCCATAATACACCACACTTGGCAGGCGTCTTGGTGACCGTAGTAGATTATGATGTTGACCGATGAGAACGCTGATGCCCATTCCCTGGACATTCCCTTAGCCGGCTCTTACGGCACTCACGGGAAGAGATGGGGTGGTACTATATCCGTACTATAATAAATGCTATTGTGAGTTTGTACGTTTGGTTTGTCATTACGCAGCAACGGAGCAACGAATCGAAGTGATTTTTGGCCTGGATATAGTTTATGGACCGGAGAGTAACAGTACTTTTGATTCCGGAAAAATGCACGGTTCCTGTGGGAACGACGGTGAAGTCGCGGGCAGAAGCTAGTAGTCTATACTCTAAGCCGGGAACACCACGACCAACTGTTTGCGTTCAATAAACACATATACATTTATGGATACAGTAAAATAAAGCTACAGTTATCGAGATTACCTGTTCTCTAATCTTCGTAAGTATAGCCGGCATGTTTCCTTATATATCCTTAAGCTATGGAGATCGTAAATGTAATCACAGAGTTTGTGTACTGGGCGATTGGTGCTGGGCGCGCGGGCGTTACATATTGTCAGGACTCGGGATGGCCGTCCATGTTTCTGTAACAATAAGAAAGGTTTCTTTAGTTTACGCGGTTACGCTTTTAAATTATATAAGCATTGCCATTCAGCATGGCAATACTTGGCGTAATGCTGCTAGCATTTTGGAAATGTGGCAAATAGTAGAGCGGCTTATTGGTATGTATCTATTTTCTAATCAAATTTATTGATAAGTAGTAAGATTTTTTATTTTAAATTTTATTATTCTGGTTTAGTCTATTAAGAAATAAAATAAATAAACGTTGATTTGTACAGGTTTCAAGGTTCTTAATTCAATTCGCTTTTTAAGCGGCGTACAACCGGAGGAGTTCGACCCAGTCGGTTGTATATTTGGAATTACTTATTTCCAAGCGATGTTCTCACAACTTGTCGACAACCCTGGTCCAAGTCACCCTCTTCCGGGATAACATACCAATTCATACTCATCCTGTACCTATATGCGACCCTGTTTATAATATAGTCGGTTTAAATAGATGGTCCTATGTAACATAATCCGTAACAAGTTTTGGATCAATTATTATTAAGAAACCTCGAGCTTGTAGAAGCCAGAGAAGTTACGAGATAACCTGTTCCAACCTCAGAAAAAATGAGCATAGAAAAGCAATTTGAAAATAACGTGAAACCGTTACATACATGTTGTACGTTTTAAGAATGCCTAGCTCCTAAATAAATACTTCAGCTTACCACTTTTATATAAACATGTTCTAGCTTAGTTACCCGTTTGGCAGCGAGCCCAGCATGCTGGCAGCATAGTCCGGCAAATTGCAATGCTGATTATTTAAGCTAAATAAGAACCGGGTTATCATATATATTCGTTTTGATACTTAGGATCTGTTTCTCACGCACAATTTTGTCTTTTACTTATCCCGAAATTTATATATAAATACCGGCTAATGTAGGTCAATGCTATGTTTTTTGTTCATGTGACTAAATCGTTGTCTATTACCAAATACAGCTGTAGCCGGCGACAACTGCACCAATTTTGGTACAATAAATTCGGCCTCACTTCAGCGCGCGAATAATGTTTCTAAACATATTTATTCCACGGTCCCAACCTGCATACATTCACATCGCTGCTTGCTTATGCAATAAGCAGAATAGTTATAAAGTCTAGAATAATACCTCTTTTTATGTTAATACTAATCGAACGACTAATCAGTAGGTGTTCACTTATCGCTTTCTTATTATGTAACCTAACACGTCTCGCAATTTGTTTTCTAGTATCGTAAGAAGTAAAACAAAACATATATGTACTTCCAAAGATTACATACATAATCTCCTGACTACTAGCTAGAATTTGCTGATTACTACCGTGTTCCGACAGCTGCACTTGAGGGGACGAGTTCTACTATTCTAGGTTTCACCTCAAACGAGTGGTAATATAGTAGTCGCTAGCCTGTTAAGAGTATAAAAATATCCATCAGCCTTTTACGCTCCCACTACTGGACAACCAGCTTTCTTTCAGAGAGCGAGAGTATGGGCATAATCCATGTGGTGACATGGGCCCAGTGCGGCTTGGTGGATGTCACATGTCCTTGAATTTTGTGGTTCTTGAACATGCGGGTTTCCTCACGATGTTTTTTTTCTTCACCGTTTTAGAGCCAGTGCGATAAATCCGCACATAGCTTGATATAAGTCATTGCTGCGGGGCCGAACCGAAATTCGAAAAATCTCACGTTTTCACACACTCTTCTATACATAAGTATAAATAAAAATCAATTGCCACATATCGTATGACGGAGCTAGCATCGCTTGAGAACCGCTCGATCGATTCGGCTGTTTTTTTGGTTTGTTAGTAATTCTCAGGAAAATGTTTGTATTATAGAAATATTTTGGAAAATCCTCGGGAAAAGTCTGCATAATAATCGAACTTTGAATTTTTTATAAGAAACACAAAACTGAATATCACTGACGAGGCATTTCTGCTCACTGTCAAAAAAGAAGAATTGCATTAAATGAAATGAGGCACATGCTGTCACTGTTAAAAAGCTACCCGTACGAAGCCGGGGCGGGACGCTAGTATTTTTAAATTTAAAAAAAATACATATTTTGGCAAGTTACTACGCGATAACGAAAACAATATTTGCTGATAATTTAAGCTGATGCTACTGCCGGGGTCGGCTCTAAAACTACAAAGACTCGATAAGGTCGTTGGTAGCGATAAGACTTGTGTTTAGTTTGTCACATCTTCTTCACGTTCGGCTTCACCCGCGTGGTGTATCCTACTAATATTATGAATGCGAAAGTGTGTTTGTTGGTTTGTCATTCTTTCACGCAGTAACGGAGCAACGGATCGACGTGATTCTTGGCATAGATATAGTTTATGGACCGGAGAGTAACGTAGCCTACTTTTTATCCCGGAAAAGTGCACGGTTCCAGTGGGAACGCGGGTGAAAACCGCGGGCAGAAGTTAGTATCGGGTTACTCTGATGTATATAATCCATGTTACAATCCGATCAGTAGTTTTTGCTTGAGTAACAAACATCCAGCCATCCTCACAAACTTTCGCTTTTATAGTATTTATAGCTGTAGGAAGCAGGTTGTTTTTTCTCAATAGTTTAATTTTTAATAATATTTGTGTTAATTTAAGAATTATCGTAAACTGTAAAACATAACTATTCATTTTAAAATGCTTTCAGTCGAAGCATTCTCAAAGCAGCTTAGTGGTCCCGCGATTGAATATAATATTATATCAAGTGTAAAATTAAAATGAACGTAAAATAAACTACAAGGTTAACATAGGCTAGTGACCTTATAAGTCCAGATAGTAAACTCAATACATTAATGATAAGACACAGTTATCAAGTCAACTTCGATAATGGTTATTTGAGTCGCTTCATCAACGATTTTCATACATTGATGGTTACTACCTGGGATGGATACGTCAAAGCACTATGATCGTTTGTCTTATAAATACATATTTTTGCTTAGAGCAAAACACATAATTTATAACAATGCATTACATTGTCGTGATTGTGACTACCGACAAGCTAATGACTGTAAACCTTATCATTGTCCTACCACCATCATTGTTCAACATGTGCCAAAGTTCACATCACTACAAACTCTCATTGTTATTATAATGAATCATTTTTATTTCAAAGTCATCTGATCTCTCACTTGAAACACATTTTACTTTATAATCCCTAGAATCAAAGCCGTCAGGTTCAAACCAGTACCACGGATTATGTCAGTTACCTGTTAAATCATTTAAATGTTTACACGTCTATTAAATATAAACATTCGTGACATTTGGTCTGACACGGCAATTATGTTTGTAACGAAGGTGAAGTGTAGGGCGTAGGATTGCCCCCTGAGGAACACCGGACACGTGCTTAGTTTATTGTTTACCGGTGTCAGTGTGAGAGCCTTGACCCTGCCGTGAGTCAGTCACAGAACACTTGGCACCAACCATTACAGTAAAGGAGGATCAAAGGGAAAATCTATTAAAACAAAGCACGTGATGTGCATAATCAAACGCCTTTGTTAAGTCAAAACCATTTATACCTATAATTAAAGCTAACAGGATTAATAAAAAAGCGTGTTTTTTTTAAATTAAATTATGTTTACGACGGTGACCTTAACATAAAAACGGATACTTAATTAATTAATAATTGAAATTAAGGTCTACATATAGATACAGACCGCACCACTGAGCAAATATAAAGTTGTATGTACCTACGTCATTATTTAGTCATTATCTATTACGTCACGGTAGTTATCTGATTTGTACAAGCTGTCATTGAAACTTTTATGACTATTATAGCCACAAACCTTAGATAGATATTAAGCCATAATGTGATAATTGATAATTATGATTTGTTTTCCTTTGCGACTTGTAACATAACATGTTCGGAAGATATGAATCTTGAAAAGCGTGTTTCTGACATACTATATTAGCCAAGAGATAAGCTAAGCGTTGTGAAAGACAAAGTACACTAGCATAATGTACAAATTACGACTGCGTGTTTCGACACAACTGTTGTAATCGTAAAATATTATGAAGATGGGTTTAAACTGAACCGTCAGTTATTTAAGCACTGTCAAAAGTTAGAATATTTAAAGACATTTTGCCAAGTGAAGATCAGTGTCAGAATTTTAATTTCATTACTGAACGAAAAAGTTATTGAGTGTATTTCTTGCAGTATCTTTCTAATACGTATAATAAATGGGACATTTTGGATGTGTATTACTCAAGCATGATGGAACTACATGACCGATTTTGTAACTTAGTAAGAAACTAACCTTACCCTGGAATAACATTTACCTGGAATAATAGACTGCGTTTCATCTGGATTAAAGTGAAAAGGCAAAGCCACCGGGCGCAGTTAGTATGACTATAATGTACGGACAAGAAGCAATTATGTACTAGTGAATGTTTATTACGACTCTGAAAGTTAAGAAGGTCACCGAGAAAATTATCAGCAAAATAATAAAGATAAATGTACTGGTTTAATCTTTGGCGTAATGAGATGTTAATTGCAAGATTAACAAAACAATATCTTTGTTTTGATGTTACTAAATGGTGATGAATACTTAAATGATGAAATTTTATAGTGGTTACTATTATTAATAACTGTGTAATACTGTTTACTTAGACAAAGGCTAGTTAGTTCACCAGCAACCTCTGGTGTTGTGAACCCCACATTTCATTTGTAATAATTAAAATTAAATAATGAATCAATGCGAGCAAAGCTGTTGGTTATCTAATCTAGCAGATAATAAAATATGCCTTCATTTTCTTAGGATTTGAAGGGTGAGAGGCATACAAAAGAATTTATTTACCTTTGCTTTTTTCAATAAAAAATTCCGAATTTCAAAAACTCGTAAAACAAATGTTGTTGACCTCCAGGAGTAGATTGACCCCCCTTTCGGGATAACATACCAATTTAAACTCTAGTTGTTTACATTTATATAATTATATTAAAATTGAATATACACAGAGTAAATTTACAAGACTTGAAGGTCAGAATCTTGACCAAGAAATTGTCAACTGCAGAGCATTCATGTAGTGTTTATGTATGTGTGTGTGTAGAGACGGGAATCATGTGGTGGCGGAGGCCATCGCAGAGTTCGAACGGAGTTGGGCGGCGACGGGAAGTAATTAATATAGGTTATCAAGTAACATAGTTTAAATAAATTGGGTGAACAACCGGAGTGGCCATGGCCACTGGAATGATTTTGCTTGCAGCGGCGTCGTGTGGCAGGTCGCCCTCGTCCCTCTAAAATGGTTGAGGAGAGCGATGGCTGGCACATGCGTCACACTCGTGAACGGGTGCTGCTTGTGGAATCTCGTCCGCTCCGATTGTGTACTCAATTAAGTATTCTGTTTTTAACATTTGTATTTATATAAAACTATAATATATGTATATATAACATGTATGTATGTCAACGACACTTTAGTTAGGCTTTCGGAGTAAGTTTACTTTTGTTAAGTTGATGATAAGTAAGATTTTTTTGTTTTCTGTATATATAATTTAAATTATCAAACAAAGGGTGCGAGCCCTGGAGCTTGCAGAGGAAAAAAAAAAAAAAAAAAAAAATGTAGTGTTTATTATCTATATTAATTTTACGTGTCGCTAATGCTAATGTAACAATCTATAATGAGTGGTCAAGCTCTTTAGGATGCCGAAGCTTTACTTGGAATATATTAAGTATGTATGTCTCTTTCATTATAACGAAGCAAAACACAGTATTTATTTTAAGTATCATCAAATGCTGCAAAGTTTCAAAAGATTAACAAAAACATATAAATAAGGAAGATAACGATATAAAGTGCCGGAGATACTGATTACAATGACGTATTGTCACCATATTTGGTTTTTTTTTCTTATTTATTTTGAGGCTTTTACCTAACAAAGGTATGCCAGCCCCATCGTACCCTAAACAATAATTCCACTTACAATACTAATTTCATTCACAGGTGGACTTAATTATACAAAAACATCTGACTAGTCAGCTAGAAACGTTAGCTAGCTAACTTAATTGGGTCAAAATACGACCAAGCTAAAACAAAACGTAAAGCAGTACTTCAATAGAATGTTCTATATGAAGCCCTTTTCCATGTAAAGGTATCATATCCCGAATTGCGCGAAGAGATGCGCAGGGAAAAGCCTACAAGAATCGATAGATAAGGATATTATTTTTTATAAATCAAAACACTAATCTGCAATGGAGACAGAGGTTGGGTGTGCATAAAAAACTAATTATAAAAACTGACTTATGACGATGTTAACAAAAATAATAACAAAATAAAATATTATTTTTGTAAGAATAACAAAAACAAACATACCTACTAGCATTATACCAAATACTTATATATCTAAAGGCTGTCAGGAAATAATAGATAAACAGTTAAACACAACGAATAAAGGAAAAACCTGCTGTAGTGACTTGTAAGATAGAACTTTCTGGAAAAAAACGACCGATTGAACTTATTTGAGCAGGAGATGCCTACGTGCACCAGTGCACGATTATTTGATGCTGATAGGTGCACATAAGAATTGCTTTCTCAAGGTAATGGACAGAATACAACTACACACAGTTCCGCATACGTAAGACTTCATTTTGGTTTACACAAACTTTTTGCAGCTTTTGGTAATAAGACGGCGGTGTTTCCTGATCCTGACGAACAGCAATCCTACGGCATACATGAAGCTAACAAAAAAAATGTTTTGATTGTGTTGCATTCTCAATAAGGCCAAGAATCGTTACGGTTGGAACCATCTTGTATGCGGAAGCTTGTAGCATCTACAAAGCAAATTGGTAAAACACATTTTGAAGCTATTTGGTCTTCGTAATTTGTAAGTACCTTTAGAAGAGACTAGACTTATCAAGACTCAGAATTTTAGTATTGATTAACGTAATCAACTTGGGCTCACGTACATACTTAACTATGAACATAAAAAGTTGTTTATCTATTCAGAGCAAGAAACAAAACGTTTACACAAACAAATTACTACTGATAACAACAAATACCTAATTAACAAATTATCCATTCCAATTTTATATTTTTTGTGTATATTTTACTAGATTTCCCGTGGCTTCGCACACTTCGAAATAGGATAAACAAGCACTTAGGGACGGATAATGTAACTTCCTATTAGTTAAACCATTTTTAGAATCTGGCTAATAGTTTCAAAGGTTAACAGTAACAAACATATACTATCAAATTATAATACTATACTATGGATAATTATTATTCTTTTATAGATTTGAAGATCCCGTTCTTAAGTTGATCTTTATGAAATATATTTTATAGTGTTAACCGATAAAGCGGGTCTGCTAGATGGAGCTACGGCTTGTAAGCCGGAAAGAAATACATCATACTATCAAGAATTTCGCAGTCAACATTGATTGCTCCCATAGCCTAGTTGGTTAAGGCATCTGGCCCGGATAGCCAGAAGACGCAGATTCGAATCCTGTTGGAAGCGAAATTTTTGTGATGTATATATTTAAGTTGATATTTTTAAACTCATCATAAGAAACAAACGTATGATAATTTATTCAATAACAGTGCAATAGAAATGAATAAGACAAGTAAATTGACAATGCATTCTAACAATAACCCGGAACTACTCGTATTAGATAATTATACCCGGCTAGCTGCGGCCCGCAGTTTTACCCGCGAGATTCCAACTATCTCTATGCAAAAAAACACGTCGCGTCTCTCCGTTGCTGCATGGAAGGGGGACAAAACACAATTTCTATATATTTATAGTAGGTTTGGTTCATGAAGAGACTTAAAAGATGACGAGGTAAAAGGTTCAAGAATCGACGATCAATGAACAATTATGTTAACTTACTGATAAACTTTACTTTGGAAATATACTTGAGAAGAGATCTTCGTTGCCATATTTGAAACGGTGAATAAAAACAGTGTGAGGAGCAGGCGTGCAGCAAATAAACACTATACAGACCTCTAAGCAAATAAACACTATTTAAGACATGAACAGAGGTTCATGCCTCAAATAATCATGTAGAGACATACCTCTACCATTGTATTGAATTGAAACAAATTCAGATAACATTTGACCAAATCTTAGAATTGGATTTGATTGTGGATTATACATTATGCTCTCTGCCTCAGGGAGAGTCTGTGTCACGTGAACGATTGATGGTGATGATAATGATTAGACATTTATGGCCTCATTGATTCAAGAAGAAACATGTATAAACTGTGGCTTACAAATTAGAAGGCTAAAGATAAAGAAGTCAAAGGTCGTTGAATAAGTTGTTCGTATACATTAGAGTGGAATTAAGATTAAAATAGTATACATTCAATAAAACTGTTCTAGAAGTTTCTGGTAGTCTTATGCGTTACAGTTAACATCGTAAAAAATCCAGGAGCACATATATTAGGTATTTAACCAAGTTGATTCGAACCATGCCGTGGCCAAAGTGCTGATTATTTATGTGAATCAAACGAAATCACTTATTTGCATAAAATGTGATGAAATAGAAATATTTAGCTGTTTATAAATAGAAATATAATTTTGCAAACACGTTTTTTTTGCCCAGATACAAGCGTGCAAATGTAAAAAAGTATAAGGAAATAATGATTGAGATATTCAGAATAATACAGCAAATTTCAACGGCTTAAAGAATCGACTTTGTCATTAGACGAGGCCGTGGTATCATGGAATACCTACATCTGTTTTATATCTTAATACGTTGAATATTTATTAGATACTAGCTGCTGCCCGCGGTTTCACCCGCGTGGAGATATTTGATTATTATATTGATAAGATATTTGTTTATATTTTTTTGCGCGGAACCCTAATCCTTTTTCTATAATAAAAGTAGCCTAAGTTACTCCTTGTAACATCAGCTATCTGCCAGTGAAAGTCGCACGGGTAAAACCGCGGGCAGCAGCTAGTCATCATTAAAAACGTAGCCCGTGGATTTTTGTTATAAACTTTTTAAGTGACGTCATTATTTACTTATTTACTACAAAGAGAAAATGTCTGCACAAACATTTAAATTTTTATAATGTACTGAACGAGTATTTCATACTTAATACTGCATCAAAAGGCCCTAACTCTTATATTAAAAACATGCTATGAAATTATTTTTTGCGATATCAATACCGCGCTCTCCTTGACCGCTCTGTAGCGCAACGGCACTAAATACTAATTGGCAGTTACTATTAATTACCAAAACTGATTGAATTGTTTCTAGCAAGTTCAAAAACCTGTGTATTGATTCAATGAGTAATTATTGAGTAATTCTTTACCTTGTACAAAAAAAACAACTTTTAAACGCCTGTATGGCTAGACAGTATCTAAAGATAAACGACTAAAAATATTAGAAATTCTAAGATAAATTTCGACAAAGATCAAACTGCATCTAAAAGTTTCCCAAATTCAACAATTGTTTTTTATCTTCCATTATCAATTTAAATTATAGATACCAACAGATTCTTTAAATTTTAATGAATAAAGAAATGTATTACATCTATGTACTTAAACGCAGTTTTTCACGGCCAAATCAACAAAATACATGTTTTTAGTACAGCTTCACGGCCCGCGTTGAACAATTGACGTCAGATGTTCTGTCCAATTTGTATGGGGCGTTTTAGCGCTCAGTACATACGCCCGACATAGACTCAGATTTTTGACGTTTCTAACGTTCGATTTCCAATTTTTTTGATTGAGACATTTGTTTCTCATGGGATAACTAGTTGATTGACATCATAAAAAATGGAGTCAAATTCCGTATTTATGTATCGCTCTTCATGAAAATAGTCACTTTGCAACGAAACCATTGTCCTTTTTAAACCATTTGTTTAGCAGGATTTGTGCTCCGATGGCGGCTGACCGCACAACCACCGAGCTATCATCACTGGAGTCCAATTCCACGACCCTATCTATTTAAATAATTGCCTATTGATTACGACCCTCTTCGTCTTTACCTTTTACCCTTGACGGGGTCAGTTACCTAAAGAAGGTCAGATTGATAAAATCTACCATTACCTATAAATATTCATGTTTGTGTATACACAAAACATCCTACTTAATATTATAAATGCGAAAGTGTGTTTGTTGGTTTGTCCTTCTTTCACGCAGTAACGGAGCAACGGATCAACGTGATTTTTGGCATAGATTTAGTTTATGGACCGGAGAGTAACATAGGCTACTTTTTATCCCGGAAAAATGCATGGTTCCTGTGGAAGCGCGGGTGAAAACCGCTGGCAAAAGCTAGTTTTAATATATTCATAATCTTAAAGTAAGGTAGGGTGGGAACATCTTATCATCTCTGAAATGAATTAAACATGTTTTAATTGCTTTTAAGAAATACGAAAAATCAGCAGAGTGCCTCCTGAGCAACATATTTTAAGAAAGAAAAAAGTATTCGAGGTCGTTATTCGAGTTTAAACTTATTTACATAGGATTTTTGAAGGACCTATGCGTATAATTAATAAAAGAATATAATTGGTCCATAAATTTTTAAGATACAGAACCACATTTAAAGTTTCGCATTAAAAACTACTTTTTTGGAATTCGTTAAAAATCAAAATAGCGATGTTCAGTGACCGCCGATCTGTAGGTTCGAATACTTCGGAGAAAGAAAACAACGTGGTGCAAGTATGGTCTGGTTTTCTACACTTGTCCGATAATGTAAACAAACTCAAGCCAACCAATTACATCAACAGTGAACCGGTCGCCAACCAGTGACATGATTCGAATTCGAATTTCTACGTGTCATGGGTTGGTATTCCGCCAAGTTTGTTTACATTATTGTAAACTCACATCTAGATTCTAGGTGGTAGGACTAACTCTTCTGCGAGAGTCCGTTTGGGTGCGGAAGACTTCACGAGCAAAGCGGTGATTGCTCCTGAAGTCTGCCGCCAAGCAGTAATATGCAAGCATTATTGATTTCCGGCTAAACGAGCAAAGTAGCCAGGGAAATTATCGGGCTTATGAGACTTAATATCTAATGTCTCTGGGTAACGAGGGCACTGCAGTGCCGCGCGTGTCTTTTTGTTTCAAAGTACTACCTACTTACTTACTACTACTTGTTCACTGCTTTTAGCGCAACAGTAACAAAAACAAACAGCTCGACCATCAGAAGCAACAACGATAACTTTTTACCGTAAGCCCTAAGTAAGCCGGTGAAAGTGCGCACAAAAATACGCATCGTAAACACTACTGACATTAATTTTACTGTAGAATCCACAGAGGCGAGGCGAGCAGAACTGTATCAAGTCTCTGCGTACTATTACTTATTCTGTAGTCTCGGTAGGTATTATTCAAATACAAAATCGTGGATTATGAAACGAAAACAATTTTAATACTAAAACTGCAAAGCGCAGTTTTGAATTCCAATAATTAAAATCGTAAAAAAGTGGTGAATGGTGAACTCTAGTAGCTTATTTTCGCGAAATTATCTATACAAATAAATATAATTGAAGTGTCTGTTTGTAATATCAAAATAACAGCTTTTAACCAAATGCATATGAAAGTATATACGGTCCCTATATCACACACCAACTATTTTTAAAATTTTTGTCTGTGTCTGTCTGTTTGTTCCGGGTAATCTCCGAAACGGCTGGACCGATTTTGACGGAACTTTCACTGGCAGATAGCTGATGTTATAAGGAGTAACTTAGGCTAATTTTATTTTAGATAAAGAATTAAGGTTCCGCGCAAAAAAATAAAAACCACAAAATCCAATATCTCCGCGCGGGTGAAACCACGGGCATCAACTAGTCCTTTAATAAAATCACGCCGATCGACAGCTAGACCTATAAAACGACTAGACGCTAAATATACATAACGGTTGCAAAAAATACAACTATACATTCCAAGAAATTTCGCAACAACACGCAACACTGACTTGTTCATAAAAACTGTTTACGTCAAAACATTTTGATTTAGCATTAGCAGGCACATATTATATACTTTTTGCGTCATTGACACCATAATTATGATTATTTATATGTGTTTAATTGATTATATAATGTCCATAATATATACAGTTCATATACTAAATATGACGAATTTTTGGACTTGAATACAGGCTTGTACTATTATGTATTCTGTGATAAAGGCTTCGTTTATGTGCCAAGTTATTTGTATAATTTATCAGATACTATGTTAATTTAAATGAATCAAATAAAGGTCAAACTAAGCCTGAGCCTTCCTTACACCTATTAGTGAATCAGGAACCACAGGGACTATGGTGCCACACTACCCCAATACGGAACAAATGTTTGTCCCGCCAACATTACAATTGAACAAAAAAAAATTACTTTAAAAAAGCGACGAACCGATTTCAGTGACAAACTACTGAACCGATTTTGATGAAATTTCTATGGGACCAATCTGAAAGTATACCCTTTCAAATAAAAAAAGAATTTTCCAAATCGGTTTATAAATGACCGAGATCTGAGGTAACAAACATAAAAAAAAATAAAAAAATACCCGACGAATTGATAACCTCCTCAAGTCGGTTAAAAACGATCCGAGACGAGCTTTTGCCTGATGGTAAGCATAACACCGGCCCCATAACAATTGCAGTGCCACTTTGAAACACAAAGGCCTGCGCGGCACTGCGCACTGCGCTCGTTATCCTGAGACATTAGCATAGCGATTTTACTGGCTACGTTGCTCATCAAACCGGAACACCGTAATGCTTTCACATTACTGCTTGGAGGCAGACTACACGAGCAAAACGGTGGTAACTGGTACCCACCCAGACCGACACTGGCAAAAGAGTTAGTCCTATACCAGCTGGTAAACCATCTTAAATTCAGACTTCAACACTAGGATTCCCTGTCGCAGGTGGCATGGACATACAGATACGTAACACAAACATTCAAGACCCGAGAACAAGCTTTATTCTCGCCACACAAATCTTACCCCGGCCAGAGATCGTATCAGGGTTCTCGCTTTATAGTCAGTGCTACTAATTACTACCAACTTGGCCACGGATTGTAAAGATAGTGTAAAACAAGGTAAACGCGGTCCGATCCAGTCTGTCATACCGTCATAACTTCTACAACCTATGAGCCAAAATGCCTGATATTGAGGACAAGGATATTTTAGATAAAGATCTCAATATAATTCTGTCAGAGTGCCTGGTGGAAGAAAAATGAGCCCCTATACACGACCGTGCCAAATCCAACGCGCCACCCATTGTGGATTGAGTAGAACCACACAGTAGAACGATGGTCCAATTATTATGAGCACACAGACGGTCACTCCCTTCCAACGATGAGTTGGAACGTTTGGATTTGGAACGTTTGGATTTCTAACATTTCTATCACTCCACGTAACCCATCTGAGATTTCCCCCACTGAGGTTTTAGGACCGCTGGATTCTGGAATGTTGTGGATTGGAGTGCTCGTGTATGTGGGCTCTATGGGATGCCTCCCTATCGTTTTAATGCTGCCACACATTGGGACACCGAACGCAGCCACTAACCACAACCTGCTGACAAGATATTTCATACATTTTATATGGCATCAGCGCACTCTGAGCGTTTGAGTGGCCGCGACCGAGCAGCAAGCTGAGGCGGTGGTCACGTTTATGGCTCGCCTCCCGCGCACACTAGACCACAAACGCCGGCTTCTCCCCGCCCAAGCTCATGCTGAGTACAATTATGTAGTTATCTATACGATATTTCAGACAACAACAACACAGTCTTTGTGTTTTGTCTTTGATAACACAGCTACCTTTGGTCTTTTTTGCGTTGTTTGTTAGCAAGTCAGCAATAAAATGGATTTATGAGTGTCTATTATATTAATTGCATTCACACATAAGTGTTACCTTTTACCCTGATTTTAAATACGATCTCAAAATCAGTTGCGAACCTGTCCAAACTAATGAAGGCAAATATTACCTAATAAAAATACCATAAATCAAAAAACCAACTATTTATTTATATAGGTACTAGCGCTGCCCCGCGGTTTCACCCGCGTGGAGATTTTGGATTTCATAGTTTTTATTTTTTTGCGCGAAACCCTAATAGAATTTGCAATAAAATAATATTGCAGCTATAAATTGAGTTAAACATAAACATAAACGCTTACACACTCATACCCCCGCACTAGGATTCCCTGTGTCGCAGGTGGCATGGACATACACAGATACACATCACAAACATCCAAGACCCGAGAACAAACTTTATGCTTCCACAAAATCTGCCCCGGCCGGGAATCGAACCCGGGACCCCTCGCCTTGCAGGCAGGGTTACTACCAACTTAGCTACGGAGTTGTAAACTTTCCTATCTTTTAAGTTAGATCAAACTGCACACGGTGTGCAAATTTGATTAAAATCAGTTTAGTAGTTTAGGAGTCCATCGCGGACAAACAACGTCACGCGTAATTTATATATATTCTGGTTTAAGATTCTTTATTTCTCTAAAGAACATACATCGTTCACTTATAAGAGAGTTAACTTATTAACTAAGATAAATGTTTGCCTTTGAGCATGCAGGCGAATTTTATCTTATTAAGATAGATTTAAATTCCTACTTTATACTATAAATGCAAAAGTGTGTTTGTTGGCTATTCGTTCTTTTACGCAGCAACGGAGCAACAGATCGACGTGATTTTTAGTGTAGATATAGTTTATAGAACGGAGAATAACAACGGCGACTTTTCATCCCGGTAAATTCACGGTTCCCGTACGAGTGAAACCGCGGGCGGCAGCTAGTGATGCATAACTTTGACCCAATAAACTTTTTACATAACAATAAAACCTGGCCTCGGCCAAGGCAGCGAAGACGAATATATTAAAACAACCGATATACATACATACCTACCGTGAATATTATGTAAATAACTAGCAATTCTACCGCTAGAACATATTTAACTTTACATTAAATATTTGATAACCTTCAAGAATACCGTTAGTTTTTTTTGTTTGTACTAGTATAAAAATATGAAAGTATGTTTATACGTTTGTTGGTTTGTCCTTCTTTCACGCAGCAACGGAGCAACGGATCCATGTGATTTTTGGCATAGATATAATTTACGGAGGAGCACAAAAGTCGCCGACATAGCTCTCAAAGTCATTAAGTTGAAATGGCAATGGGCAGGCCACATCGCTCGCAGAACCGATAACCGATAGGGAAGAAAGGTTCTCGAGTGGCGACCACGAACCGGAAGACGTAGTGTAGGCCGCCCCCCCACTAGGTGGACCGATGACCTTGTCAAAACCGCCGGAAACCGTTGGATACAAGAGGCGAGTAGCCGATCAAAGTGGCGTTCTATGGGGGAGGCCTATGTTCAACAGTGGACGTCTTCCGGCTGATGATGAGTAACATAGGCTACTATTTATCTCAGAACAATGTTATCGTTAGTTATACGACGATCCATTTCGCACGAGTAGTACTCGAAACGGAGAATAACCGAAAAATGGAGCGATTGCGCGCCGAGAATGGAGAGCCCGTCTCCACAGCCCACGCTTGAAATTGGACCATCGTTCCACTCAATCGACGACGCGCGGAGTGACGGATTTGGAAGCCTCGCCTATGTGGGCTCTTATACAGACATAAGACGCTTATGCAAACGTGCGTTTGTTTATCAAAATAACAACGCTTTTGCATCAAAGTTTGTTAGTGGGAGGACTAACTCTTCTGCTAGTGTCTGTCTGGGTTGGTACCAACTCTTTGCTCGTGAAGTCTGCCGCCAAGCAGTAGTCTTCCGGTTTGATGAGCAGAGTATGCAGTGAAATTACTGGGCTTATGAGACTTAGTACCTAATGTCTCAGGGTAACGAGCGCACTGCACTGCCGCGCAGGCCTTTGTGTTTCAAACTTCTGGGTGGCACTGCAATTGGTATAGGCCGGCGTTATGCTTACCATCAGGCAAACGACCAGCTCGTCTCGTTACCAAATAACATAAAAAAAAAATCAAGCGCGGATTTCGAGTATCTCGTAATCGACGCTTGATGCAAAAGCGTTGTTATTCTGACAAGCAAATGCACGTTTGCATAAGCGTCTACGGTCTGCACAACTCCTTCGCTCCGGGTCGGCACTTCCATCAGATCGCCACTTAAGATCAGGAGAGGGTAGTTAAACGCAATCGTGTATTTAGGCCATGGTTGGCGGCAGTAACTTTAAGCTAATCACTTGTCAAGTTGTCAGTTTACTCGGTTACTAAATCTTATTAAAAATTCATGATACTGATTAATGGAACGGCATGTCTACGAGGAATCTATTTCGACAGGTGGTCAAATACCATGGGATTTCCTAACCAGCTGAAGACCTTGGTTTAGGACCATGGATATATTTCACTCGGTTTCGTAATAAATACCTCTTAAATAGGTAAGTAAGTAAAGGTTTGTTGTGGAAGATGTAGTGTCGAAACGGAGTTTGTGAACTTGAGCAATGGGTATCACACCTCTTACTTAATTAATGCATACAAACTAATAGGCCTCATCCGTTCCCTTGCAGCCTTGTGACTGACAAGACCGATATTCATAAATAACTGATTGATAAATACGACATATCATAGTATATCGGTATTAGCTGAATTTCATACAGTTTCACCCGCGTGGAACCCACCAGGAAATGACAGGAACCGTCCATTTTCCGGGTTAAAAAATAGCATGTCACTCTCCTGTCTAATCTCTATGCAACAAGAAAAAGTTTAAAAAACTAACCCGGCTATGTAAAAAGAAATCGGAGACCCCACTTTTTTGGATATCATATTTTATGGATTCTGCGGCGCAAGTACGGAAGTCGGTTCGATAAATTTGTCGAATCGAAAACGCTGATAAATTTATCGAATGTTGCGAGTACCGAAGTCTGATCGTAAAGTATTGTAGTAGCTCTATATTCTCTTTAGATTCAACCTAGCTATTCGATAACTTTTGTCGATTCGATTTGTCAATTTTATCGAATTTTATCGATTGAAAAGATCCGTACTTGCGCCGCTGTTCGTACAACATGTAGCCTATTTTCCCGGACTATAATAACGACGTTCAAATTTCATTTATCAAAATCGGATGAGTAGTTAGCCGTTACGGTTACATCCAAGGTAAATACAAACCTACATAAACTGCTAAAAATATAACACTTTCTTTCTGCTTTAAAAAATCACATCATTACTGCGTCAAAGAAGGAATTAACTAACAAGCACACTTTCGGATTTATATTAGTTATTAAGAAGGATTATATCATCAAAGTCATCATACATATGTAATCATACATATAATAATATAAATTATCAGATAGATATTACAATCATTATTAAAATGTAGGTAAGTATATATATGTCGTCCGAGAATGACTATTCTTTAATATTGTTGCTAATGATTAAACAAGTTGTAAGACTAGCACGTGACCAGTTTGGACCATGTTTGGACACAGTTTGCAGATATACTAATTTTTGTATGTCATATAATCGATATTATCATAGATTAATATACAAAAAAAACGCGGGTCAAGTGTAGGTATTAAATTATCAAATTTATTTTTGACGTGCGATTTGTGACTAGCAATATATTTTAATCTAGCTGCTGCCCGCGGTTTCACCCGCGCGTAGATATTGTATTTTATGGTTTTTATTTTTTGCGGCTCATTCAGCTATCTGCCAGTGAAAGTCCCATCAAAATCTGTCCAGCAGTTTCGGAGATTACTCGGAAGAAACAGACAGACAGACAGACCGACAGACAGACAAAAATGTTAAAAATTGTGTTTTTGCTATAGGTACCGTATATACTTTCAAATGCATTTAGTAAAAAGCTGTTATTTTGATATTACAAACAGACACTTCAATTTTATTTATTTGTAATAGATAAATACTAGCTGTTGTACGCGGTCATTCGCGTGAAGATTCCAATAACATGGGATTTATTTATTTTATTTACACATACATGATTTTTCGATATACCTAAATACCAAGGTTAGTCTCCGCCTCATCTCTATGATAAAAATCACGTCGATCTGTTGGGCCGTTGTTGTTTGAAACAAGGATCAACAAACACATTCTCGCATTTATTGATTGATAATTCTCAAGCTTATATTGAATTAACATATTTAATATAAAAAAAGATAAAATATAATTTAAAAATATGCAAATAGGGTAGCAAACATCAACATGTACCGTGGTAATAATTATGCAAATGAGGTAGAAATATTATTTCATATATATGACCTGTGCAATAAATTACTATATGTTTATTCCAAAAACAGAATGTTCTTAATTGAACCCATTTTTATTCAAATTCATTAAGCTCAAATACGTTTGATGCAAGAATGTTGCACATAAAGATGAAAATGCATATCATCACTATTATATTTATGAGCCGATTCTAAAAGGGCAGGGGCCTGTTTCATAAAAAATATTAGTCTAATATTATGAGCTTTTTTTTTCTTTTTTCCATATAAAATGTGAGACTAATACTCATAATATTAGTCTCATATTATGAGCTTTTTTTCTTCTTTTTCCATATATAATATGACGCTAATACTCATAATATTAGACTAAGATTTTTTAAGAAACAGGCCCCTGCCCTTTTAGAATCGGCCCATAAATATGGCCCAGGGACTGATATTATTTATTAACCAGCTACTGCATAAATAGTGCTAATTACATCAAATTAATCTACAAAAACATTAGGGTCATCTACTATATATATACCATTGTAGGGCTGTAGATAACTATCTGCTGCCGTCGGTTTCACTCGGGCCGTGTAGCGATTCCAACAGGAACCGTGCATTTTTCGGGATAAAAAGTAGCCTATGCTACTCTCCAGTCCTTATACATAAAATCACGTCGATCCGTTGCTCAGTTGCTGCATGAAAGATTGACAAACCGATATACACACTTTCGCATTCGTACGGATAATCCAAATGTTCTAGCTCTCTAACAGTTGCGGAGTGGGACCATTTCAATCTTGTAGACCACTTTTTAAAAAACTAAAATTGTTGACATTAACCGGTCTATATATATTTCAAATTGGCTGTTTCGTTAGGGAGCATGCATCATTTTTTGACAATTTCAAAGACAAATGCAACTTTAGGTTTAGGATAAAATAATATAAAATATAATAATATATAAACATATTAAAATAAAAAATATTAGTTTAAAAAGTATTAGTCTGGTGTCGGTCTAGCAATTTTTACAGGTGTCACCGAACGGTGGGAGTGCGCAGAAGTTCCTCAAGAGTTCCTTGGAGCTGTCTTCTCTATCTGACGGCTCCGTAGCTAAGTTGGTAGTAACCCTGGCTTGCAAAGCGGGAGGACACGGTTTCGATTCCCAACCAGTGCAGATTTTGCGCGGTGAACATGAACATCCTTATTCATAACAGCATAACATTCAATAAGATAATCTATGCTTTAAACTGCTCTGTCAACTTCTCGTTGACGGAAGCTGTTGCGCGTGAAAACGAGACAAAACACTTTCTTGTAATTAAGTAAGTTACGGAACGTTTATGAATAAGGGGGTAAGTCTGTTCTCGTGTCTTGGATGTTTGTGTTTTGTATCTGTATGTGGCCATGCCACCTGTGACATTGTGAATCCTATGAGGTGGAAGCGGTTGTTTATCGGGCATACTTGGGAAACAACACGGTTAGAGTCAGAAGCGTGATTTATTTCCTCGTGTTATTCGAGAATCGGTAGCGGATCGGTAGCGGAAAATAAAAACATAAACAACAACTGTTTTATAACTCAATGACGAGATTAATAATTCAGTATACAATACAATACAAAATTCTTTATTGCATACCACAAAATACACACATTGCATACTAAATAATTAGTCCTTAAATATGGTAATAAGTATAGTAATTACCTGTACAATAGTGAAACGATTATATTGCTCCCAAAGTTAATTAATTTCAGTAACATTGTTCAGTCTGTTCCCATTTCCGGTTCCATTGTTTCCAATACGAACTTGGGAAAAGGATGGAAAATATTTTAGACATTTTTAAACCTGTTATATTAATCCACTTGTAAGTAATGACCATGAATTTAATGGTGTTTATTTTCCCGCTTGACCAAAACGATGGAACAAATTGGACAGATTTAATAACATCTTTATCTCGCATTTTAAATGTTGGAAATTCATCAAATTGGAAACAGATAGTGTTACTCACAGAATAGGGAATAGTAGTAAAATCTGTTCCCTATTCTGTGGTGATACTTCAGTTTAACTAAAGTTGAGAGCCATACAATCGGGCGGGTATCTTCAAGTTTTATTTTATAAAATACGTGTGTTAAATATTGCTTATTTACAATAAATAAATTAAGAGTTTTCTGTTTTGAGTTTCCGAAAAGTCCGTCAGATGAAATGTCCGTTTTCGGCTAAGAGGCTAGACCGACTGCCAAAACCGCAGCCAGTCAACTTTCTCTTCGAGATTGTATCTCACACTTTTGGCCGGAGAAAGTTTCAATAACGTAATTGAAGTAAGTAACAGAATAGATCTGTGTTTTTGATTTCTCTTTGGTATACGATTAATAAGAAGCAGTACCTTCAGTAAAATACTTTTTGACGTAGTTTTTTTTCTACAATAAATTAGCATTACTATCAAGCGAGCAGTAGAAAATCCTCTACCACCATGGTTGCTCTGCTACACGATGTCATCCTCTGTTTATAGAGAGGCACATATTATACAAGTTGTTGAATTATAATCAGACGTGGTGCCAAACATTGCAGTGCCGCGAGTGATTCAAACCCTGGGTGGTATTGCAATTGCTAAAAACAATAAAATAATCTTAGATAAGAAATTCGCTTGGATAGATTATAAATGTAGACACGTGTGCACTGTGCATGTGCGTACATCTGGAATCCACGTGATAAAAATAAACAGTCTTTTTTTATGTTATTTGGTAACGAGACGATCTGGTCGTTTGCCTGATGGTAAGCAAAACGCCGCGGCCCATAACAATTGCAGTGCCACCCAGAACTTTGAAACACAAAGGCCTGCGCGGCACTGCAATGCGCTCGTTACCCTGAGACATTAGGTATTAAGTCTCATAAGCCCAGTAATTTCACTGGATACTCTGCTCATCAAACCGGAACACAGTAATGCTTGCACACTATTGCTTGGCGGCAGAATTCACGAGCAAAGCGGTGGTAACAACGGAAACTCGCAGAAGAGTTAGTCCTCCCACTAAAAAAATTATGGATGTAAAACAATATCATCCAATAACGCCAAAACGCTTGAAAACATTTTGTTAAAATATGACACACAGACTGATAATACTTTAAATTCACAGTGAGCAAACCTTTTATATCGGAAAAATGGTAAGATCTCTCGGAAAAACTAGTTAAAGTGCTGTGAAGTCACGCGGGCATGATTAGTATAACTACGATTTTAGTAATCACACTAAATCGTTTGACAAATCCTTTGATTAATGTACTATTTAATTAAAGATTCGATAAAAGATTATGAAATTCCTGATAGTATTCGTGCCAAGCGATTAAAGAATTAGAATTTATACCTACTACTATTATTATACTCTATAGTACAATTAAGTTATTAAATTTAATATATAAACTGTCATTTGATCTTTTATGTCGTCGCTTAAAATTAGGGGAGACAGGGGTAAAATGCTACCTATCAAGTATAAAAAAATATCTAAAAATGTATCATAGGAGCAGTTGAAAGAAAGGACTTTTTTGAACTCTCTTGCTCTCTCGAGTCACGTACAATGTTTTCATTTGTTTTAAGTTTCCGATATAACGGCGCTGTTGCAACCACGGACCACGGGTGAACTGATACAAATTACACGTTTATTGTGTTTATTTATAGTAAACTAACTGTGAACCGCGGCTTCGCCCACGTAACCTGAGTTACTCCTTGTAACATCAGCTATCTGCCAGTGAAACTCCCGTCAAGATTGGCCCAACCGTTTCAGAGATAACCCGGAACAAACGGACAGACAGACAAAAATTTTAAAAATAGTTATTTTGTTATTTGTACCGTATATACTTTAATATGCATTTAGTAAAAAGCTGTTATTTTGATTTTAAAAACAGACGCTTCAATTTTATTTATTTGTATAGATGTTGATGACCATGACGAGTTTAAAAAACGTAATATCTAGGTATATGTATACCTACCTACTTACTTAACAAGTTAACCATATCTGTAAAAAAAGATTCTTCCTTCTCGTACAGTCATGTGGCCAAGTCTATAGTATCAAAAATATGTAGTCTGGGTCTAAATCTATATGATTTTGTTTATAAACCTCATAGCTAAGTCGTATTGAAGTAAAAAAGGGATTTAATGAAATCGTTTAAAAAGTCTTATCTGTAGCACCACTATGATAGGCACTGCCTGTATACGGTAAGCCAAAATTTTATTTTTTATACTTCTTGATAACCAGACGAGCCGGTCGTTTGCCTAATGGCAAGCCTAATTTTAATAACATTCTGTTATTTTTTCAAGTATGAACTTTAAAACAAGATCTACAAGGCGCATGGCGAAAAACTAGCATTAATATAAACAGGTAAGTAACGTTTTCTAAAGATAACAATTTCCATTACCCGAGCGAAAGTCGCTGCACTGTGGGAAAATTACCTTTTAGCCGAGACCTACATTGCTCGAGGAAATTGGGGCAAGGCTCGGGGGCGCGCGATGGTTGAGGAGGTAGCACGGCTTGTGCACTGCGTGTTCGATTACAGTTTAGAAAGACATTCCTATTTGGATATTGTAATTTACAAAAGGCTGAACAAGAGCTTAATTATAGCTAAGAACACTCTCAGTTGAACCACCTTTCAAATAAAAAAAAAACTAAATCAAAATCGGTGTAAACGTAGAGCTACGATGCCATAGACAGACAAATATACACGTTAAACCTATATCACCCCTCCTTTTTCGCGTCGGGAGTTAACAAATTAACAAGTTTCATTTCAGACAACTCAAGAGAAAGGCAACACCAGCTGAGGAGCTATTTATTACCTACATTCAATTCACTTTTACTACCAACTTAAAGAGAATCGTAACACCCAAGACCTTCAGCCTCAGAAGCCGACCGACCGCTAACCATTACAAAACAAAGTTACTGAATACAAATCTGAAATCAACTCACCTGAACATAAAGTCCTTAAAACAAAGTCCTCGAACGTGTAAAGGCACTCACAAAGGCACTAGTAATAATAATCACGACACAGATTAAAAATTAATTAGTAAGTCGATTATCACGGTGTTATTCGATAATAATTATTATCGGAGACATGTGCCGTCTCTGGCGACCTCCATAAGACTGGCACGGGCGGCTGGCCGGCTGCTGCCTGCTCGCGCGATATAAGCTGAACGACGAATACAACCTTACGACGCAGTAGCGTTAGGTCGCAGTAAGATAAATGACGTGTTTCTGGATACGATCGATGGAAACCCTGTTATCGATTTTAACCCAATTTTATTTATTTATTTAACTATTTAACATACCTTTGGGTGGGTATTACAGTATGCCCAATTCGCCCACCCACGGTCACTACTTACTTACAAAATACAATTACCTATTAGTCACATTAACGTAAACTACGCAACTTTGACTTGACACTAACGAAATCCATTGCCGCTATGTGAAACTCGCCGCAAGTGCATTCAAATATATCCAGATCTTAGTTTTGGTCCTGACCAAGGCCGCAAGTACAGATCTATTCGGGTCGATAATATTCGATAAAATTGACAGTTCAAATCGATAAGGTGGGATCTATCGAGCCTCGAAACAATCGACAAAAGTTATCGAAAAACTAGGTCGAATCCAAAGAGAATATAGAGCTACTACAATACTTTACGATCAGACTTCGGTACTCGCAACATTCGATAAATTTGTCGAGTTTTTCGGTTCTACAAATTTATCGAACCGACTTCCGTACTCGCGCCGCAAGAACAGCATTGAGCATGCGCATATATTCACTGCGTTTTAATTTCAATATCAGCAAACAAAAAAAGCAGTTCTGCTGAAAGTGGAATAGTCAAGTTTTGAAAAAAACCTCCTCAATTATTTTTTCAATTACTTTTTTTTATGATGAACTTGCAAGTCTGTAGGTACCAAATAGGCGTGATTTTCAACCTTCTTGACTGTACATGATCTACTGCTACGTTATGTACTGTCGAGGATACATGCATAAACATTAAGGTTGATCGTACAATGGCGAATGACGAATAGCCGATGATAAGATCCATGGTTTTGGAGAATTAGGGGATCTGCTTTTTCCTGTACAAAACACATGTAATTGTAAATGATAACAATGATAAGGAATATTATTTATGATTTGTTTATATTGAATTTCTACAAACTGGATTAGGGTATTCGAGCAGTTGGCAGTACTCGAGACGCAGAATGACTGAAAAATGGAGTGATGGCGCGCCCGGAATGGAGTGCCCGTCTGTGGGCTCGAAATTGGACCATCGTTCCACTCAATCCACGACGCGCGTAGCGATGGATTTGGAACGATCGTGTATGGTGGCCATAAGACCTGCTGCACTGACTCCATAGTGGGATATGGGTAGGCGAATGATGAATAACTTTGTTAGTGGTAGGACTAACTCTTCTGCGAGTGTCCGTCTGGGTTGTTACCACCGCTATGCTTGTGAAGTCTGCCGCCAAACAGTAATGTGCAAGCATTACTGTGTTCCGGTTTGATGAGCAGAGTAGCGAAATTACTGGGCTTATGAGACTTCATACCTAATGTCTCAGGGTAACGAGCGCACTGCAGTGCCGCGTAGGCCTTTGTGTTTCAAAGTTCTGGGTAGCACTGCAATTGTTATGCGCCGGCGTTATGCTTATCATCAGGCAAACGACTAGCTAGTCGCGTTACCAAACAGCATACAAAAAAAACTGGAAAATTAGTGAATACTCCCAGCTCTCCACCAGCGCTCCTTACTCTTACCTAATTAGGACTATTTTTGAGTCATCATCAGGTCAATGGCTCTTGAGAACCTTATACGAAGTGGTCGTTTTTCGCATTACATAAGGTCCATGGACAACATTCACCACAGTTATGTAAACACGACGCACGTGCTGGGCGTGTATCCATAGGCACGTGTGTAAACAGCCGGAATTATATCTTGGAGTAAGCTGGTGTTATAGATAATAAACCATTTGATAAGGAAAAAGGACAGGAAAATGCTATAAAATTAGAGATATACCGAGTTGACCATCTGTTTTATGATGTCAATCAACTCGTTTTCTCAATTAATATCAAATGTCGAAAAAACTGCAAATCGAACGCTAGATATACAAAGTCGGGCGTATCTACCTATCTACTGAGCGCTAAAACACCCCATATAAATTTAATAGAAAATCTGACGTCTACGACTGTGCAACGCGGGCTATAGCACTGTACTACAAAATTTAGCATTGTGTTGATTTGGTCGTGAAAACATAGTTGCTCTACATTTTTTTATTCATTGAAATGTAAAGTATCAGTATAGTAAGTAATCATTGTCATATCATTTAACTTTAATTTATTTTCAATATTTTACTATTGGATGATATATTTTTTGTGATGTTCTTAAACCTGTATAATAACAGTAATATGTATTTTGTGTTTCACGTAACATCCCTATTGCAGTGTTACACAGAACAATGAAAAACAAAGGCCTGCGTGGCACTGCAGTGCGCTCGTTACCCTCATCAAATCGGACCTAAGTAATGCTTGCACATTTCTGGTTGGTGCCAGAAAAAAGCGATCAAAGCGATGGTACACCCATCCAGACGGCCACTCGCCTCTCGTCTTGAAAACACCCAAATTATAGCTATTGGGAAACACAGAGGCCGGCAAAGAATTCCACTCCTTAGCCGTCCGTATAATGAAGGTTGAAGCAAAACGCTTGGTATAAGGACAGGAGGGATATCAACCATATACGGGTGACGCAGTGCCGTGCCTCTAGTCGTCTGTTGGTAAAATCATTCTAGATTTAGTGAATTTACCACCTTTGACCAGATCGAAAATTAATGGTGTTGAGAGCAGACGAACTAGTTATTAATTCTCGATAAGTTAGCATTTACTGTAAATCTGTGATCGAAGATTCCAAATGCTACTTTCATCAATTTGTTTATCTGAAGACATGACGACCGTTTCCAGTAACCCCGACATTTCGAGCGTGGTCACCGCGCGAATGTCGAGGCTAGTCAAATATTTTTTTTAGTTTTTTTTTATTACTGCGTCGTCTGCGACTAAGTCCATTAAAATCAATGCGATCACGATTGCGAGAGTGTTTCGAAACGACGCTGCTGGTGTTGTAATAACTACTACTTTAACTTTTTTTAATAAAATGTGTCTTGGATTTTTTTTGCAACTAACTTATAGATGAGAATACGAGCATACGATTTATTACTACTAGCTGCTGCCCACGGTTTCACCCGCGCGGATATATTGGATTTCATAGTTTTTATTTTTTTCCGCGGAACCCTAATTCTTTTTCTAAAATAAAAGTCTCCTTATAACATCAGCTATCTGCCAGTGAAAATCCCGTCAATATCGGCCCAGCCGTCTCAGAGATTACCCGGAAAAAACAGACAGACAGACACAAAAATTTTTAAAATGGTTGTTTTGTTATAGATACCGTATATACTTTCACATGAATTTGGTAAAAAGCTGTTATTTTGGTATAACAAACAGACACTTCAATTTTATTTATTTGTATAGATATGCTATTGGAGTATTTTGTTCTAGAATAATAATCACCATGAGCGCTCAAGAGAGCGCTCATGGTGATTATTGCACATAAGAAGGTGCAAGTTCTCACGCGTAAAACCGTCACGTACGTAAAAAATCGTTTGTTAATTCGAGTGATAAATGCGACACTCGTAACGACGATGATTCTCGACTCGTAAGTACACGAGTCGAGAATCACTCCGCCCGCCCTATGACGTCAATAGCGCAATGATTTAGCGCTGATGTTGAGCCGAAACGATAACATGTCGATGGAGCGCGCCGATCGAATACGAATGGGTTGGGATGTAAGAATAAACACGCGTAGAAGGGTAGTTAAGACAAAGCACTCGCGCATGATGAAGTCTTTTCATATTTTTAAAAAGCTGCACCTTGCTCTTTAAGTAGTCGATATGAAACAAACAGCCTGTGTGTTATTTCAAGGTGAGGTCTCCATACCAAGTTTTGTCTAAATCGGTCCTGTATAGTTTCAGCTTGAATGAGTATCATACAACAGTAATTAGAACAATTAAATTGAGCCGTCTTTTGTTTCAGACTACAAAGTCCATGCAAAATTGAAAAGAATTTCAAACCTTCTTGCTGCGTGGTATATAATAGTAAAACAAATTATTATTTGCTTTACCAAGATCTTATGAAGATATACTTCTGATGATCTTGACCTTTTTTTCAATACATCCCCTACTCCCCTAAGATACTGTAAATGCATGGTCATGTGATTGAATGGTTGTGGTCTACCAAATATTACTGAAACTGGGCGTCAGGCCATAATAAACATCAAAAATCAATGACGAAGCGTATATAAATAATCGTTGTTCATTATACCAAAGAGTGAAGCATGTTCGCGTTTACTTTTGCGCGCGAACTAGATTTCTATTCGTATGTACTCCAAGGCGAAAACATTAGAAGTTCAGTAGAACCAGATGAGCTATAAAGTTGAGAATTTCAGATTACATCTAGTTTTACCTTGAACTTTTTGGCAAGTTCTTGTTTAGATAATTTTGTATCTAATACTGTAGTGGTGCGGTGGAGGTTATTGAGATTAACACTTTCTTATGTAGGCTTGGAGTTGGAATCAAACACAAAGAAGTGAGACGGGAAAATCTCTTGCAAAGCATTTTTCGGTGTGTTCCGGCAACTGCACTTGAGAGCCGTAACCTAGGTTTAGCGTACTCGCAATCTTCGACCACATCGCTTAAAATCAGACTAGATAATAGTCAAATGTCGCATTGTCAAATGTCGCAAATGGTTAAAAGTGAGAGTTCAATGACACTGTGTATAGAACGGGAACTAACTCTCACGTGCAGATGTCCGAGTCAGACCGTACTAGGTGGTAGGACTAACTTTTCTGCGAGTGTCCGTCTGGGTTGTTACCACCGTTTTGTGAGTAAAGTCGGCCGCCAAGCAGTAGTGTGCAAGCATTACTGTGTTCCAGTTTGATGAGCAACATAGTCAGTAAAATCGCTAGGCTAATGTCTCAGGATAACGAGCGCAGTGCGCAGTGCCGCGCAGGCCTTTGTATTTCAAAGTGGCA
This sequence comes from Crocallis elinguaria, assembly GCA_907269065.1. NCBI lineage: Eukaryota > Metazoa > Arthropoda > Insecta > Lepidoptera > Geometridae > Crocallis > Crocallis elinguaria. The sequence continues at coordinate 14,825,670 of OU026071.1, read as the reverse complement.
CTGCAATTGTTATGGGGCCGGTGTTATGCTTACCATCAGGCAAACGACCAGCTCGTCTCGCTACCAAAAAACATTTAAAAAAACACAATTTTGAACGCTTTAACTTCACTTTAAATTCAACTCAAATGGCCACATCAATTTAAATGGTTATAAACACAAGAGCTAAAGGATTAAAGAGCCGACCGTGAGTGTGTGAATAAATACAATTCGCAGTCAGCCATGACCATGAGTGACCATGCCCCATGACACTGATCACTGTAAGCATCGTAAGAACATGATGCCTGACCTTTTGCACCTCAGACAAGTCTCGAATTGGCGTTGCCATTGGCAAAAAACTTGACATTAAATTGTTAAAACAATGAGACAAGGAGGAAATGTAGAATCGGGGTTAACTGCAGAAGCGCAGATGGTTAAGTAGTTCTCTCTTCTTTCTGACCTTGTCCCATTTTACATGAGGTCGGCGCAATAGGTACGTTTTTACAGAAGCTTTTTACAGCCGAGCCGCCCGTCTCCAATCTTCCTTGGGAATTCGGAGAGTACGCGTGGTGGATACACCATCTCCTTTCATGTCATGCAGCAACGGAGCGACGGATGGACAGAGATATTTATTTTATGGGCCGGAAAACAAAATAGACTGCTTTTTGTCCTGAAAAATGCACGGTTCCTGTAGGAATCGATACGATAAACACAATAAGGATATTGACTCCATTTTTTTTATTATGTCAATCAATTCGGTTTCTCATTAGAATCAAATTTTAAAAAACTATATCTAAAAAACTAAAAATCGAACGCTGGAAAAGCAAAAAATTACAGTCAAAGTCGGGTGTATCAACTGAGCGCTAAAACGCCCCGTACAAATTGGTCAGAACTTCTGACGTCACTTGTTCTACGTGTAAAGCTGCACTGAAAACATGCATTTTGTTGATTATGACGTTAAAACTGCGAAGTACCTACATAAAGATAATGTAAACAATAATATATGTTTCGTTTATTTATTTTTTATAGTGTTAATGTGATGTTCTTAAACCTGTATAACAACAGTATTTATGTTTTTTGTGTTGGATGCAACATCCCTATTAGAGCCGCACGTGTGCTGAATTGCTGATGTCTGTGAACGTCATAGTTTTTTGCCACAACGGTTCCAGCACAGGATTTTTCTTGTCTCTACGAAAGATAATTGCAAATAATTACAGAAAATACCCGTATTTACATATTAATTGTGAATTGCTATCTCCACCGGCGATTACTGATAAGTATGTACTGGTACAATGTCCGTTCTTTGTTTCAACCAGTGTATCTAGATTTGTAAAACTTGCTGATAATTACTAGTGATATTAGATTAAAAAACCCCTGCAGATATATTAAATACTTAGCCACCGTTAATTTACATATTTAAATGTTATTCTTTTTTTTTCATTTTATCAAATTTGCTGCGATGCATGGGGCGATGTGGTCGCACAGCAGCGACCAAGTCCTATTTTGACATTGCAAAATAAAAAAATGTTATTACTTATTCTGGATGACGCTGCATTGTTATAGTCACTGACTGTTTATATAGTCGTTGCTTACCATCATGCTAACGACCTGCTGAATATTTTTTTTATGTTATTTGGTAGCGAGACGATCTGGTCCTTTGCCTGAAGGTAAGCATAACGCCGGCCCATAACAATTGCAGTGCCACCCAGAACTTTGAAACACAAAGGCCTGCGCGGCACTGCAGTGCGCTCGTTACCCGGAGACATTAGGTATTAAGTCTCATAAGCCCAGTAATTTCACTGTATACTCTGCTCATCAAACCGGAACACAGTGATGCTTGCACACTACTGCTTGGCGGCAGACTTCACGAGCAAAGCGGTGGTAACAACCCAGACGGACACTCGCAGAAAAGTTAGTCCTCCCACTAACAAAACTTGTTGTAAAAAAAGTACAATAATACAAAAAAATCTGTAGTGTAAGAGTTTATCACCAAATCTGACAGCACCTATGGCCAACAGTGAACAAACGAAACATGATAGTTGATACAAAACTAACACTTTACACAAAGGATAACGTCGATCTGTTGCTGCGTGAAAGAAGGACAAATCAACTAACTCCTGTTAGTTAATTGTATTTTATAAATACATATAGGTATTTACACATGTTATACGTAGCAACTTTCAATAACACGTAAACGTTAGTACAATACGTATAACATATACGTAATAAGATGCAATACCACAGGTCGGAGAAAAGCAAGACTCGGACCAACATTTCATAACACTTGGGATGGGACAGGGTGGTATCGACAAAAACATTTACTTTCACATAAAAAATGTGTAAGTATAAAATGTGAAAAATTATAAATTATGCGAAGGTGTGTTTTTGGTTTGTCATTCTTTCACGCATCTATGGATCAACGTGATTTTTTGCATAGGTATATGTAGTGTAAGAATAAAGTTAGAACATGGTGTGGTGCTGTGGTGCTACGCTATGACCAAAGACTATAAATCCTGTTGACTAATGATACAACTTCCCCTCATACGAAAACGGCATATGTAAATACACTTCTCGCCACTGCGAGTACGAGTGCAGACTTATAACTTATCGATATTCAATGTATACTTTACAATTAATATATATACTATTATTAATTATTTTGGAAAAATAATAACCTTTCGTTTGGATTTGTTAACCGACTTCGAAAAAAGAGGAGGAGGTTAAATGTTCGACTGTACGTATTTTTTTAAGTATTTTAACTGATTTCTCCGTCAATTGTGGACCGATTTTGAAAATTATTTTTGTTGTTTGAAAGTGTATCATCTCAAGGTGGTCCCATATACATTTTATGGAAGAAAATCTGAAAATGAAAAAATGGTACTTGAATTTTCATATATCGCGATATTTTCATCGAAGTAGGTTCCCGGTTTTTTTAAAGTATTTCTGCTTTTTGTTGTTAGATTTCCAGACATCCCAGAAATAAAGGAAAAGTGGATAGAAGCGACTCAAAAAGAGAATTGGTTCCATACATCGCAAGTCATGGAATCCATTCAGTAGCTTCGACGTGATGCGTGGCCAAAATACAGACAGACAGACAAAAATAAAAATACAGTTTTGGCTTCAGTGTAGATAGGAGTGCCATCCAAAAAAAATGTGACCTGGAGTTTTATTATAAGTAGTATTATAGATTAATTTATAAAGTAAGTATGTATTGTCTAGGTTTTCCATATAATAATTTATTATTAATCGTATATGTCAGGGAATCAAGAATGAGGTGCTAACTACCTATTCAATTTTATCGATATTATTCTGTTCAGTAGTAGTCGTACCACATCACTAAATTACGTCATCCAAATGATCGGCCAATTGCAAGCATAGAATATTACCTCGCCCCCTGCCCGCGCCGGTGAGATATGTTTGTATGAGGAATTGTGTTCATGAGCTATCAACAGGCTAAATAATCTGTGGCTATGACGTCGGCAAGTCAGTGCTACGCCGTAGTCGTACCGGCGCTACGCAAGGGGAAGACGCGGAGAAGGACGGCAGTTCTCATTGAACTACGAGTGAAAACACACGTGTGTCGATTATTCACACCGAGTTGTCTCATTTCTGGACCTAACAGCAGTTTATGGACAGAATAGTAAAAAAGGCTACTTACAGACAGTTGCGTTCGTATTATGTTTGATACACAACTCGGTAATTACTTACTGAAAGGATTTTATTGAAATTTAGTATTTAAATAATATATAGGAGATAGTTTATGGGCTGGAAGTGACATTAATAAGCTACTTTTATCCTGGAAAAATACACGGTTCTCGTGGTCTCCACGAGGGAGAAACTGCGGGCAGAATCGACTAATATTAACAATCAACGATCAATTTAAAAATCAAAACAACGGATTAGTACAAAGCTGTTTTAACAGGATAATCGAATAACTAGTGTAAGTTTTAGATAATATTTGGTTTTTACTTTATTTATTTTTTGTGACGTTATTGTTTTTTAACATTTGCACGCCTGCTTGCAGGTTGAATATTTTGAGACCAAAAATGATGCTTTTTATTACCTATTTAGTTTTAATTAAAACACTGACATAAGCAAGATTATATTTACAATCCGAGTTTATTGCGTGAAACAATACATAAATCTAAAGAAATAACGTTAACAATTAGCGATAAAATTATACTTTTTCTCACGCAAAATATAAAACAAAAACTTGCACGGATATGTTCTGGTTCATATACAACAGAAGGTAAGTAAAATCCTACATTCGAAAAAACTACTTCTTTAAATTGTTTTAATTATTAGGTAGTGACAGATAAAGAACATGACAGTAAAAATACTGTTAAAAATATTTTAGCAATTTTAATCGCGTATATTTAACAAAATTTTTAATAGGGATTTTTCGAATAAAAACTTGTTATAATCGAGATAAAATAAACAGTGACAATTAGAACTAGTAATGGCTTACAGCGTATTTTCAAATGATATACAATAACAGCTTTAAAAAAACTAGCTGTCTGTGTTGATGTTATCGATATGTAATGTTAGCTCAAATGTGCGCATCACTAGACACTGAGGCAGGTCAGCGCGGAACGAAAGGCGTCGAGCATTGTGTAGCTCGGCCCATAGACCTACGAGCATAATTGTAGACGGCTTTGTGACATAAATGCATCGCTGTTGCGTAAGGGAATGTAGGGTAGGGGACCTAAGACGTTGGTTATGAGAAGTTTTGGACTGAAGATATTTATTTTACACTAGCTGCTGCGGTGCCGCGGTTTTACTCGCGCGGAGATATTGGATTTCATGGGTTTATTTATTTGAAAGTATATACTTTCAGATTGGTCCGATAGAAATTTCATCAATATCGGTTCAGTAGTTTGTAACTGAAGTCGGTTCGTAGCTTTTTTAAAGCAATTTTTTGTGATATACGATATAGGTCTACGATCTAAGTAGCATCTCCAATAACACGAATCTCTCTTACGCAAGTGTATCTGGGGCACGAGATTTGCGATGGTTTTGCTAGATGTTTACGTAATTTTTTATGGTTGTTTTCCGTTTTGGTTAGCCTACTTTATGGTGGTAGGATTGCGGATGTGTCTAATTCTTTAATCCTTGATATGGTAGCGTTTGCCCTCGCCTGATTTAGAGACGATGTGGTCGATTGTGGGGAACATGTTTAACCGAGACACACTTTAACCTTTGACAAAATCTCAGAATGGTTTGCTGCTAATAAACTACTACTCAACGCTAGTAAAACTAAATGTTAAAATTATCCCTTCCACACGTGGACTCAGACGTGGTATTGGAAGGCAGCAAACTTGACCTGGGCCCTATTTAATAAAGCTGACAATCCGACAAGTCCGACATATGTCAATAAGTTACAATTCGACAGTTTTTCTGTTTAATAAAACTTACAGGCGACAAAATTGTCATGGTGGAAAATTGACAAATTTGTCGCGACAGTTTTCTTATTGTCAGATTAAATTTGACTGGTGGTATTTTGACATATGTCGAGTTTTATTAAACGCGTTTTTAGATGACAAATATGTCAAGATTTCACCGGTCGATTTTTGACATATTTGTCACTTTTATTAAACAGCCTAAGCGCGACAATTCTACAATTATGTCATTTTTTGACATATATGTCGAATTGTCAGCTTTATTAAATAGGGCCCTGGTATATGGTATGAATAATACTTTTTTCTTAGGATTATCTATAGACTCCTAAATGCTGTGGGACCTCACATGCCAATCACATGCTCAGTGCCTTATCGTGTCGTTTGAGTTCCGCTGCATTTGCAGTGCGTAAAATTAGACAACTGAGTGATGTGGCGCCGGCAAGGTTGGTATACTTTGCATATTTTCATAATTTGATGTCTTATGGCGTTCCTACTTTGTCGTTGTGTTATCGTTATTCCCCCCTTTATCACTACCTACTCATTATCATAGTTATTGTAGAAGCGAATCGGTTCGTGCAAGGCCCGCTTACGTTTGAAAGTCTCAAGTTTTTATAACATTGCACAATCTTCGCAGCACTAACTCAAAATTAAGACATAACACCTTGGACGTCAGACTTAAGATCGATTTGAGTGATAAAACTACCCGGTAAATCGTGTTGATTATTAAAATAACTATAATTAGTACTAATCGCAGTGCTTTACACGCTGTTACGTATTTTGGGACGCGAAATTTAATTATATTCAAGTTTAAAAAGGTTTTGATTGCCCGATTATAAGCAATTCCATGTTGGAGCACATTTTTAATTGTTTGTATGACCACAAAATGTTTTTAATTGGCCCATATTTAGAAGTGACCGTGCTAATAGTGTTAAGTATTACTTTTTTTCGTTATTTTTTTTATCGACTTGACTCGCGCTCGAAGACGGCTAGAAACCTGAATGATTTTTCGTCTAAAATCCGTACTATAATAAATTCGAAAGTGTGTTTGTACATTTGTTGATTTGTACTTTTGTTGGTTTATCCTTCTTTCAGGCAGTAACGGAGCAACGGATCGACGTGATTTTTGGCACAGATATAGTCCGGACCGGTGTGTAACATAAGGCTACTTTTTATCCCGGAAAAATGCACGATTACTGTGGGAACGCGCATGGAAACCGCGGGCAGAAGTTAGTAGAATACCTATATAAATGCTACAATATACAGGATGTCCGGTAATGAGTGGATAATCCTGCAGGTACGTGTAGGGAGGGTCAAGGCCGAGTATAAAAAAAAATAAAAAAAAAACTTACCCAGATATCATATGACTTACGAATTTATTTAAAAACTTACGGAAATTCCTACCCTTCTTCACATATTTGAGCACCATTCTCATAAATTCAGTAATACGATTGGTTTTTTTATTTTAATGTAATGAAGAATAGTGGTGCTCAGCAACACGCATTAAAATATTTTGGTAGATATAGCCACTTATTATTAAAAAATCCTTAAAAAAATTATTTTAGTATCATTCATTTTATACGGCTAAGTTTGAGCATCTGTGGTGTAAAAAAAATGTATGAGGCCTGGATGGCCAACTGCTTTAAAAACATGTCTACTTCATGCGATTTCTAAAATAGTATCACACACAATATTTTTATCTAGAAATTTCTGAGTTACGGCTTAATTTTGTACCAAACAACAATTTTTACGAAACTGAAAATTCGTAGAAGTTATTTTTTAAAGTGTACCCATAAGTCAGTGTCCTTGAGTTTACTACCTGCTGCCACGGCGGACGTTATTGTGTGAGAGAGACAACATTATTTGGTTATAATCTTATTTTTATGATTTTTTATTTACGGCTAATAATTATCAAATGCGCTATCCTAACTTCAACAAAGATCCAGATAGAGAATAAAAATGTTAATTATTTATTCGACATGAAGTGTAAAGGATGTTAAAATAAAATTAAACAAACATTTCAGTAAAAATATTTGTATTCAATTAATTTTATAGTATGTGCTCAAATTATTTCGCACCTAATGTAATGCAGGCCCTTCACCTTCTAATAAATGAGCGCTTGAGCAGCCGCGTGTATCTCTGCTGACTTATTAATTGATCGGCTGCCTGGACACGACGACGCAGTTCTGGATGAGACGTATCCCAATAGATGGATGGGCGTTTGGGCCCAATTTTGTGGCCACCGCGTTCACCTCATTTAAACCCGTTGTATTTTTTTCATTGGGGCAGCCTTAAGTAAAAGTTGTATCAAAAACCCATCGGAACAGTTGAGGGACTGCGCCATCGTGTCTAGGCAGCCGCTCAAGTAATAAGTCAGTAGAGATACACGCGGCTGCTTAAACGCTCATTTAGTAGAAGGTGCAGAGCCTGCTTTACATTAGGTGCGAAACAATTTGAGCACATTACTTTAAAATTAATTGAATACAAATATTTTTACTGAAATGTTTGTTTAATTTTATTTTAACATCCTTTACACTTCATGTCGAATAAATAATTAACATTTTTATTCTCTATCTGGATCTTTGTTGAAGTTAGGATAGCGCATTTGATAATTATTAGCCGTAAATAAAAAATCATAAAAATAAGATTATAACCAAATAATGTTGTCTCTCTCACACAATAACGTCCGCCGTGGCAGCAGGTAGTAAACTCAAGGACACTGACTTATGGGTACACTTTAAAAAATAACTTCTACGAATTTTCAGTTTCGTAAAAATTGTTGTTTGGTACAAAATTAAGCCGTAACTCAGAAATTTCTAGATAAAAATATTGTGTGTGATACTATTTTAGAAATCGCATGAAGTAGACATGTTTTTAAAGCAGTTGGCCATCCAGTAGGGCTAACATGCGCACCGTGACAAAATTTACTCGTGGCGTTATCTCGTGGAAAGAAAAGATAACTAGTCTTCTCGACAACCGCTAACATGGCTTAGCGAGTTTGTCGTTTCGTTTTGTCATATGACGACAAACACGAACGGTTCTATTATCTGTGTCTCTTTTGTCGACAAACGCTAACATGGCGCGTCAAGTTTTCTCATTATTTGTCTACTTTTGACGAGTAGTTTGTCGTCGAACTTTTTGAGGACGAGTAAAACTGTAACACGGTAACTAGTGTTCTGTGATACCCTGATACCTATATAATTTGTGTTTCTGTTCTGTGACTATTACTGCCAACGACTATCGCCGAAAGCATACATACTGATCTGTGTCCGAAAGCGTGATAATGGCAGTACCATATTAGAATTATGTTTTAACTATAAATGAAGAGCGCGAGCGACGCAAAATTCAAAGGAAAGTAGGTAGGGAGGAATAAAAAATTAAAAATGTTACTATACATATGTACTATAGCTGAATTTTTAAAGTAATTCATTTGACCACTGAATTTCTTGAATTTCACAGAATTCTATTTAAATTATTGGTTTTATTTTTTGACACTTTAGTATAATTAATAAGAAAAATAATAACATTTGATATTACATATAAGTACCTATAGGAAATGAAATATGAATTGTGTTACTATTATTGGGTCATTCGTTTTTTGTAATATTTTCAATTCAAGGATAGTTAATTATTCTAATATTTGCATGTCACAATGAGCTGTAACAGTTGTTTATTTAGATATTTGTTTGGTTTTATTTACAAAAGAAAACATTAAAATTTTATGGACGACATCGAGACTACATTTTCTATATGTACTGGGATCTCGGACATAGTTTAACGATATTATTTACTTAGTAGTGTTTACTTAACGTTTTACTCACATTTTTCTGCCTGGCAAAATGCAAGCAATTTTTAAAGTAAATAACTATAATAATCAAATTAACTCAATTCTTATGTGGAATAATCTAATACTTCTTCTTTCTTTATTTCCTATATGATAGTGTGTAAATAAAATTCAAATTCACAACAGCCAGATAAGTCACATTCCCGGAGTTTTGGCGGGAATGCGAAAATGTGCTGTTGTTGATTTTGTGTTATTTACTAAAACCTGTGTTTTATCGAGTGTTAATGTGTAATAATGGTGGATTATTAACCATTAAGTGTTCGTAAACGTGCATGAGTGAAAGGAAAATAGTACAAAGATGAAAAACGTGTATTCTCGTATTCTATCCAAAACTCCATAGAAGCTTCAGTAAAGTATCCACCGCTTTACTGAAGCATCACTTCGACTTGACCGCGCCTAGACTAAACTTTAACGACTTTTATTTACCAAAACTAGAGATTTATTATAACTTGACACTGGCTAAATACGCAAATCGCGTGGAGCCAAATACAAAACAAACAAAAAAGTCATATTCCCGATATTTACTTGTCAACTTCACTAAAATGTCATTGTTATGAACGCGTTCACACAGCAAATTAAATAAAACTATAGTAAATAAGACAAATTGAATGAACTAAGCCGGTGTTGCTAATCACATGGCAGCACTGGTTTGGCGTCCATTGTCTTCGAAGAGATAATAGTCTCTCGTGTTTGCCATGTTAGCATAATCGACTAAAACGTCGTCCGCGAGAAATCTTGTCGTAGCGCGCGCGCCATATTGCTACTTTGCCATGCTAGGCCAGCAGGCCTCATACATTTTTTTTACACCACAGATGCTCAAACTTAGCCGTATAAAATGAATGATACTAAAATAATTTTTTTAAGGATTTTTTAATAATAAGTGGCTATATCTACCAAAATATTTTAATGCGTGTTGCTGAGCACCACTATTCTTCATTACATTAAAATAAAAAAACCAATCGTATTACTGAATTTATGAGAATGGTGCTCAAATATGTGAAGAAGGGTAGGAATTTCCGTAAGTTTTTAAATAAATTCGTTAGTCATATGATATCTGGGTAAGTTTTTTTTTTATTTTTTTTTCTACTCGGCCTTGACCCCCCCTACACGTACCTGCAGGATTATCCACTCATTACCGGACACCCTGTATAAGCAGGTCGTTGTCCTGATTTTAAGCGGTCCGCCCTCCTCTAACAATTGCAGTGGCTCGCAGAGCTTATATCGAAACATAATCGAAAACAATATATCCGAGTACATTTTTTATTTCACTGGAGGTTACATGCGTACTAGAGTCTAGATGAACTGTAAATAATCGCCTTTTTTGAAGTCGGTTAATTATTAATACGATTACTTACTTAATATCAGCTAAATCAGTGCCTGAAACAAAGAAAAACCACATCAATACATAATTGTGTTAGACTTATAAAAAAATATTTTGAGGCTCATTAAAATACCTGAATAACGGAATACGGACTCCTTACTCTTTTTCGAATGTGTCTATATTGTCAAATACTGGACGTTTTTTCAAAACCATGTCAGGGGCCTGTTTCATAAAAAATATTAGCCTAATATTATGAGTATTAGCGTCATATTATATATGGAAAAAAGAAAAAAAAAAGCTAAAAATATTAGTCTAATATTATGAGTATTTGTCTCATATTTTGTATGGAGAAAAGAAAAAAAAGCTCATAATATTAGACTAATATTTTTTATGCAACAGGCCCCAGGAAGTATAGCAATGATGCCAATTGCAATTCAGTCATGCAACACGGGCATTGCACCTCTGCAATAGCAACACGTTGCTAAAGAACTGCAACGTGATAACACTAATTAAAACATCGGCGCTGCTATCGAATTACGGGTTAGGTGAATAGTGATGTAAGAGCCCACATACACGAGTACTCCAACTACTCCAGTCTCCAATCCAACGTTCCAAAAACCGCCCGTGTGTGGGGAATCTCAGATGGATTACGTGGAGTGATAGAAATATTAGAGTCCACATACACGAGCACTCCAATCCACATTCCATTCTAACGTTCCAAACACCGCCCGTGTGTGGGGAATCTCAGATGAATTACGTGGAGTGATAGAAATATTGTATTTCCAAACGTTTCAATTCCGACGTTCAACCTCGTCGTGTGTGGCCGATACAAAGATCCATTTCACGTTCAGTTGGCAGTGCTCGAAACGCAGTATGAAAGAAAAATGGAGTGATGACGCGCCCGAAATGGAGTGACTATGTGCTCGAAATTGGACCATCATTCCATTCAATCCACGACGCGCGGAGTGATGTGATTGAAGTGATCGTCAATGTGAACTTGTTGCCCCACTGACCGTTAGTTTACTTAATAAAACGCGGGCTAGGAATAAAACAATTCAAATAAAGACTGATAGAATGGATCATAAAATGAGTAATTACTAATTTACATAACATATTACACGATAAAAGTCATTATTACAATCTACATCCACCTACAAAAGAAACTTAACACTCGTCCAATTACATACAGATTGCACATCTTACATACATTTGAAAACGAATGTTATATAATATCTCACAAAAATGGTAAACAATACAAGCAACTAATAAAAAACTAACTATTTTAGACCATTTTGTTGTCTGATAGTTCAAACGATGTTTATTTATGTATTCTTAAGTTTTTTATTGATATTAGGAGTTAGAGTTCCGTTTTAGTTTTTAATTTTTATTCTGTATATATATTGAGTTGTCATACATTTTTTGTATTTTAATAAATCTTTCTACACGTCAAAATAGCAACTAATTATAAAATACAATTACTATAAAATTCGCGATCTGGGCCAGACCACAGAACAGAAAGAGAGCAGAAGTGAACGGTCACGAGAGACCAGCGTCAACGAAATATCAAACGGTACCAAAGGGAGTCCTCTGAAACAGTCTGAAATCTCCTTGACGGGGGTAACGTAGGGTCACGTGATCTTTTAGAGCGCCGAGTATTACGTGTCACTTCTGCTCATCTGTTTTGTGTTGTAACTGTGGTATGTGAGCGCGCCAGTACGCACGTTGCAGGCACCACAGGGTCCACAGGACAACATCTAGACTGCCACAGCAGCGCTACCAGTTTATGAAGATGACCTACTTTTCAGTTTTTACTATGTTACAACATCACAGCAATCGGATCTTTAACCGCTGTTGCAAGGCGTAGGAATGGAATTCAAATCGGACGGAAGCACTGAACAATTAATGCAATTATAACAAAGAACTATAGCAATTATAGTACTCGTATGTTATATAGGTCATATAAGTCTGCATAATTATGCTTGAACAAAATTTAGATGATTACGATTTTGAAAATTTATTTTAACTTTCATAAGTGCTCCTTTGGGGCCTATTTGAATTAGAATTGAATTATATTTTTGTTTGAAAGGTACTCTCGAGGTGGTCCCATATAAATTTTATGAAAGAACATCTAAAGGCTAAAAAGAATTGCTGCTGCCCGCGGTTTCAACCCCGTTGAGATTCCCACCATATATTTTTCCATGAAACAACGACAAACCAACAGACACACTTTCATAAGAATTTATAGTATTAGTAGGGATACAAGCTCGCGATATTTCAGCATATTTGCAAGCGATAGAGCTTGCAAAATTGCTAGCAACAAAGACAGTGTACCGAGTCACTGACTGATTGCAGCCACAGTGCAGTGTCGAAAGATGCCTGCATTTGTGGCAGTTATTTCTGATAGCTGCTGCACTTATTCACCTTGTATATTATCTTTTCTATACCCCGTATGTTATTATCTGACGAAGGGTGCCAAAGCCATGCTTATCATAGAAAAAGAATCTCTCGATTGCGGATACCCTAAGCCTAATAAGTACGCCGCAAGTTGCTTGCGGAAGAAAAAAAACAATTTGAAACTGATAGCTAGCCATGTGAGCAAATGCGCTATTTTTATTCCTTCCACCCGAAGACCTAGCGACCGCTTGTCTTAATCGGTTTCGAGTTGAAAACGAACACGAGATTGTTAGCCGGTAAGGCCCCTGATCTTAATAATTCTAGTCTCTATTGTTTGCATACACAGATATATACACATTTCAAGCGATCCGTTTCCAAGATATTGCTATTAACCTTTACTATTTCATACTATGCGTTTTATAGTACATCCTGGAGCAATTTACTTACTGTATAACTTAACGATTCCTAAATGTCAAGTACTAAAGACCAGCCTCCTCCAATAAGTATGTCCTAGACTTAACGAGACAGGCAGAAGACAGGCGAGACGTGCTTAGTCTAAATTATCCGGCACATTACCATTCTCGAATGACAAATAGGCAAATAGAACAAATTATAGTAATTGCTTCGCGTGACCTTATTTGCACAAAAGACGTGTGTGTCACTGTCAATCAATCCATACATAAATAATAACTGGATAAGTGTGTTTGTACGTTTGTTGGTTTGTCCTTCTTTCACGTAACAACGGATCGACGTCATTATGGGTACTTATATAGTTTATGGACCGGAGAGTAACATACCTACTTTTTCTCCAGAAAATGCAGGGTACCTGTGGGAACGTGGGTGAAACCGCGGGCAGAAGCTAGTAGGTAATAAATTTATAATGCAGTCGGTTAGGGAAGTCATTGTTGTACCCGGTCACAGTCGTAAGAGCTTTAGTGTCTAAACTAGTATTGACAGTTATTTATTATCCTTATATAGTTTGGGGCGGTTTGGAAGACAAAAAAATATGGACTACAGATTAAATTATATAAAAACTGGTTATGTATGTTGGTCGCTTAGTGTAGTATGCCGTGTTTTTCTCTTCTTAAAACGAAGATTTTTGTTCACAGGCGTCTCCTGAAGGAATCAAGGGTGTTTCTGTCCTCACGGTACAGGCTTGAGTGAAGACCACAGATATACCATATATAAATCACTCAGCGCTAGTCTCAATGACTAATATTTCTTCCTATAATATTTTCTAGTAACTGTAGCATTGTGCTTAATAAACACTTTTTGTTTTTTTTTAACATAGCGAATAACAAGTTTCTAATTGAAAAATTCTTATGAACCAGTCATCAAGAAGCACGTATAATTGCGGTTGTTTTGAGTAAATATTGAATTTACCGTACAGTCATAGAGTGCTTTTGTTTATCTAGGCGAACTAGGATTTGAGCTGCCAAGGATTACAAACAGCAATTAAAATTATACACCAGCCGCGAAATTACTGGGTTAATTGTTTAATCTTAAAATCAGCATGTTCTGCATATATAATTTAATTTTACAAGATTCATCTTCATACATAATGGCTACATCTTCGATTGCATCATCGTTTTGGTCAAAAATTCAATAATAATCTAACATCTCATACTAATTTTGTATTTTCGTAAAGGTACCTAAGTAATATTGCAGTAATAGGTATATTGTATAAAGCTTTACAACACAAAAAAGTGAAATCAGACAACTATAAGACGAATGTTTACACTGTACACAAACAAGTATTTAAACTAGTAGTTCAAACATTACTACTAGAGAGTTCGACTTTTAAAGTTGTTTTGAAACGACAAGTCACTGACATTTGATATTGTTTACTAAGAAAGAATAAGTGTCTCACAAGGCAGTGCTGTAGGTCCTTCACTATTGAGAAAACTTTAGAAACGAAAGTGAAACTACTTTAGCGTAAATATTTAACTAGTACTTGATAATTTCTAGGAGAAAGAGTCTTGGTGCGGTTTGACTTGGCCTCAGAAATTACAGAAGTCTACGTGACTAAAGAGCATTAATTGATCAAAGATGCTTTGAAGGCACCGACACCATCTAAATGACTCGAAATCAAGGAACATTTTTGGTACCAAACATGATTTATTTATTTGTTTATTAAAAGACCAACAGCACAAATGATAAATACAGATAAACTACATAAAGTTTCGAAATACAGCCAATAATAGGTCTCGATAATAGTGTTTTTCTTTTTGTTGAACATTTTGAAAGAGACACAAACGAAAAATAAAAACAAAATAAAAACATTCATGTATGTATCCGTGAATGTGTGAGTAAGTGTTTATGTGATGTATGTGTGTGTATGTGATTGTATGTGATATATGTGTGTGTAAATGGAAGGAGGTGTAGTAAAATAAATTCACTCTATTATTACAAGAGATAACTTTAGTAACGGGATATTTACCATGTATTTTATTTCTTTTGAGCACTCGATATTTCGGCACTGTTGCAAGCGCCATGTTAGTGCCCATGAAAGTTTAAAACTTAAATCACTCTATTATTATTATCATGATCACACAGGATCAATAGATAATAATTATCTATTATTAGGTACACTATAAGTAAGTAGTAGGTACGCTGAAATGAAATAGCTACACATAAGTGTACTTAATAGAAATTTTTGAAGGGATAATGTTTACATATATGTATGGTAGCGGTTACGGTTGAGATATTGAACTGAGGGTTCGTTTTCAGCAGTTCGACTCCATAGTTTAACTAACCGGACCAGATAGATACAATACGGGGACTTCTCGGTTGTCCTTTTTGAATTAGGTAGTTATTTTTTTACGTTTCTCTTTTTTTATTTATCCGACATAAGAGACGCATGACGTAGCCTAACATACTCGAAGAAGACACCCAAGCATCGATGTAATACTTGCTATAGTAACCCTATCCTATATATCCCAATGGTACTTTCGTCTGATGTAGGTTCTTAGCGCATTCCTTGCTTTAATTGCTTGCTGGATTAATCCCTACGCAACGATATCCAATGCACGGTAAGTCTATCTATGCTAGCTGAGACAGGAAGTGGATCAGAAGACCTTCCAATTGCTCAGTACTCCTAGCTGTGACATCAGAAAGTGGATCAGGAGCTCTCCCGCTCCCGTGCAATGCGTTTTGCACTCGATAATTCGATAACCTACAGATTTTTTCAATTCATTACGAAACTTTTTTGTATCAGCCCGTTAAAACGAGCAATAAATTTTTATGCAATCAATAAAACTGCAATCGACTACCGTATTCTTTATAGACGTTGTATAATTTTAATACATCAGTCTTATTTACTTAATAGCTTGGTTTTTTATACTGAAATAGGCTTGCCTTTGACCTCTATCTCACCTGCAGCGCAAGTACGGATCTTTTCGATCGATAAATTGGGTTTTTTTTTTAATATAATTTATCGAGCCTTGATACAATCGATAAAAGTTATCGAACAGCTAGGTCGAATCCAAAGAGAATATAAAGCTACTAGAACACTTTACGATCAGACTTCGGTACACGCAACATTCGCAATTTATCAGTTTTTTCGATTCGACCAATTTATCGTGTGGACTTCCGTACTTGCGCCGCTGATGTTAAGCGACGATGCGGTTGAAAGTGGTAAAACGAAATGAACCTAAATAGAATCTTGCTTTCTTGGTGACAAGACTTTCAGTTTGAAGGTGGTAGGTAGACATGCGAGTACTAAAAAAGTTCTATATCTTCTACAGCGAGCAGTAAGCACGAACACCGCGCCTTTTATTGCTTGATCAAATAGTAATGTAATATCTATTTATATAGTGTCTCTATAGATATATAGAGTCTCTATAGAGTCTCTATAGATCGATATGTATAGAGAATTTATAGCTTTTTAGTGATCAATTTGGAGATGAACCGGTGTGATTGTTTTTGTATGACCTCGCACATTCGAGGGCTATCATTATCGTGTTACTTTTATAATTAAACGAATTATGTATTTCAACACAAGATTAAATTGATAACTTAGCTATTATTCTAAAGGTTCAAATAACCAGAATGTTATAACAGTAAATAATTCTTAAAATTAACTTTTGTACTTAGCATAAAAAGTTCTCTTAGTGTGAATTCAATTATTATTGTTTTTATATATCTCATTGTTTACGTTTCAAGTTTAAACTTTAAGATAACACCTGCAATTTATACATTACCGCTATCTGTGTATATTATGTCATCGAACCCAGGTGACAAATGACTAAGGACGAAGTTGATATATCACGCCTAACCTAGACAGCAAACACGACGATAGGCGACCCCTAGTCGTAGTCTATGCGTCTTTTCCAACACCTCCCGTGTTGGAAAAGACGATACTGAAGATACTGATAAATTCTAAAATCGTGATCACTTCCTACGTATTTTTCTATCTCCTACAGTTTCAGACTGACGCATCTTGATTAATGACCCGGTATACAAGTTTACAATTTTTATAATTTAGAACCTACTAGCTTCTGCCCGCGGTTTACACCCGCTTTCCCACAGGAACCGTGCATTTTTCCGGGATAAAAAGTAGCCTATTTTACTCTCCGGTCCATAAACTATATTTATGCCAAAGATCACGTCGATCCGTTACTGCGTGAAAGAAGGACAAACCAACAAACACACTTTTGCATTTATAATATTAGTAGGATTACATACAATTTAGCATACATTTCAGCAATATATATTTGGATGATTAAAGAACATACGTAGTAGATCATCATCCGCCCATAACCCATCACGCTCCCAGCCTCCCACTGCTGGACACAGGCCTACAATCAGAGAGAGGAGGGTACGGGCCGTAATCAATCACGCGGACTCAGTGCCGCTTGGTGGATGCAGTAAATGTTTATAGATAAATAGACACTCAAATTAAGAGAGCTCCAGTGACTAATGACCAATGTGTGTCCAATCCAGTGATAACATGCTGCTCTCGAAGGCTCAACATCCAAAGTTCACTGTATTATCAAAACAAATAGCTTTATTATAATAAACCATGTTGATAAAACAATATAACTTGCATAATATGTACTACGAAATTGGAGCGACAATATTGATTAATATAACACATGAGCAAAATATAGAATCGCCTAAGTTGTCATGATTAGGAGTGATTGAAATAAAACGATTGTAAAACCAGCAATCTTGGTCTGTGTAATAATGATTTTTTGTTGACTTGATGTAAATATTATTTTGAGTTCTCCGTAAAAAATAACGTCATAGTGATGCAACCATACCAGCTGCCTTATCAGCTAACAATCTCGTGTTCGTTTTCAATACCAGACCGATTAAAACCAGCGGTCACTTAGTCTTCGTGTGGAATGGTGGTGGTGATGGTTTAAAGATTAATCATAATTGTAGAGATTTTTAAATACATTTATTTAAATGTATGTTTAAGCCTGTCGTTTAAGCACTAATTTGTTTGAATGCAAAGTCATTTTTATTCTTGATCGAAGATGGTGAGTATTGATATACCTAGATTAGAACTGGCTCTCAAGTGCAGCTGCCGCTACACAGAGACAGGTACTTGGCGACCAATTATCAAACTATGGATAGTAGCTAGCCAGCCGAGCAATAGAAAATGGCCTACCTATGTGCCCTAGCTTGGTGGTAACCAAGCTATTATTGCATCACGGTTTTTTCCTTCACTGAACGCTGAAGCTCATTGTAGGAATCAAAGCACCGACCTTCTGATCGGCCACCAACGCCACTACCGCTCAGGCATCATCGCTTTAAAACCATGATGCACTCTGAAAATACCAAACTACAAGGCTGTTTACCCCTTTTTTGTAAATATTACCTTTCAGTTCTTTGTATTCCATGAGTCATTAAGCGGCTGGAAGGTCGTAACTTCTGTTAATACCTACAGACCCTTCTATAGTACAAAACATACCTAATGACAACAGGTTAAGGATCTTAAAAAAGGGACAGACGTGTGACGAGCTAGCTAAAGCTGACACTACAAAGTAATACTGCAGTGTAAAAATAGAGGTCATTCACATCAGTCATTTATTTGATTTCTCGCTTAAGTGCTAAGTGAGTAAGTGCTAAGTGAGGATAATGCAGTTGCATTCACGGGTAACTTCAATAAACTTAGTAATCAGGTACTTACACAAAAACTATACTTATATCCTTTTTCAATTAGTATTTTTCCGAGAAGTTTACTTTTGCTTGCACGTTTTTTTAATGATAAGCCATTTCATAGAGGAAACATAATTATAATAATTCATAAAAAAAACAAAGACATGTCGTTTTTATCTTTATTAGCTTTAATTTCAATTTTAGATCACAACAAGCAGAAAGTGTTCTCATCATGGTATTTTAGATAGGACAATCTTATTCTCTCACGGCCGGCTTTGAAACTCTTTGGATAGATAATTCAGATCGTTAACCTTTTTCATATTATTATTAAAAAATAAGTTTGCGATTGATTGCTTTTTTAATACTATAGGATAACGAGAAGAGCGGGTCGGAAGCACAACGCAAGGGCATACTCAGAACTTTGAAACACTAAGGCCTGCGCAGCACTACATTGCGCTCGTTACCCTGAGACAGTCTCGTAAGTCGTAAGCCCAGTAATTTCACTGGCTACTTTTCTCATCACACCGGAACACAGTAATGCTTGCACATTATTGTTAGGCGGCAGACTTCACTCACAAAGCGGTGGTACCAACCCAGACGGACATTCGCAGAAGAGTTAGTCCCGCCACCTAGTAAGATATAAAAGCTGTTTCCCGCTGAGCAGTCACTCTTAACTTTATTGCCATCGCACCTTGAAATAATCCCATATCTAATAGAAACTAATCCTAACTGTAACGCTACGGCAAACTTGACAGATCAGCGGCGCAAGTACGGAAGTCGGTTCGACAAATTTATCGAATCGAAAAACTCGATAAATTTATCGAATGTTGCGAGTAGGTACCGAAGTCTGATCGTAAAGTATTGTAGTAGCTCTATATTATCTTTGGATTCGACAGTAGCTTTTCGATAACTTTTGTCAATTGTTTCGAGGCTCGATAAAACCCACTTTATCGATTTGAACTGTCAATTTTATTGAATTTTATCGAATATTATCGAATTTTAACGACCGAAAAGATCCGTACTTGCACCGCAGATCATTATTGTGAAAATCCTGTGAGTTTTTTATGTACACAGGTATACCTTCCGGCTCCCTCCTTCTCATCCTCGGACCAAAATAATTATTTATAATGTTTCATTTTCTAATAACCCTTAATTATCAGGCATATAAAACCCGTAAAATAGAAATTACAATTTTAAACTGTTCATAGTGAGTGTTGAAATACACGACAAATAATCACAGGCCAATAATTTGTTATCATGTAATAGGTACCATCAAGGCTTCTCCGTTTCTAGACACTTAACTAGAAATTGATGTACAAACGTATTACTTACATCCGGTTGAAACGACGGACGGGGAATCATGAGGCATGGCGGAAAATTATGCGGCGCGGCGGCGGGCACGCGAGCGCGGTGACACCAATGTCGGGAAGAGGTGGTATAATTTTCAAAATAACGTTACTTTTTTTATTCGCACTAAGCTTTTGGACACTACCTCTCAAGTATGCCGAGAGCTTCGCGGTTCTCATCGAAATACATTTACGCGACGAACGCGTTTGTCGAGTAAAAGCATGTGCGATGTTAGTTCATAAACACGCCGCTAGGGGCGCTGTATATTTTTTCATACAAAATCCACGTTAACGCGTTAACTTGATGCAAAACTTACACTACGTCATCAGATAATAAGTGAAGACATGGTCAACTTGCAAGATTGGCTGTCAAGTGCGGCTGTAGGAAGCGCGCTATTCATAGGTGCTCAGCGACAGACTTTTCGCTTGAATGATGCTGATCTATTCGATCGGTCTTTGGATGGTATTTTACGCAGTCAGGTTCCTTATCTGTATTTTGCATGATAAGATGGTCTTTGGAGCTTATATACATTTGAGAGTTTGTCTAGGCGTTTTTATACGACTGCGACTGCACAAACTAATACTGATGAGTAATAATATCAAAGTCAGAGAATTTTTATGAACTATGGTCACCCTCAAGCAAGAAATCATGAAACAGTACCATAATTGTGGTAATACACCATTTCACTCGTCACATAACCATACTGAACCTACTATATCAGTCTGAGAAAGTACTATCAAATTACTGTCACGCGACGTCAAGATACCTATTGTGGAGTCCACAGAGACTAGTGGAGTCATTAGACCCAAAGGGTCCGAAAATTGAATGATTCTGTTTCGGTATTTTCATTTTCACAAAGCTAATGTTACTTAAATTACATATTGCTCATAGTGTAGCTCGAGGGCTCGAGGCTAGACTCATCGTTCCAACCTAACCGATCGGTAAAGGTCGATTTACATTGAGTCAGTTACCGACGCCACTATTTACGTCGAGAACTGACTCACACTGTTCCTATCACTTCCTACTAAGCGTAGCTAGGGAGCAGGTATAGCAAGGTGTAAACAAGTGACGTCATTTGTTGTTCCGAGTCAAATCATCAAACTAGTTTATTTATAAAATACTTTTAAAGTTAGTTATTCATTACGGGTTATCTAATAAATCATTTAAACTATAATGAAACATTATTTTGACATTAAACTCTATTAAAGATGTTATATCTATGTGTTATACAATTCAACAGCAAATCATAAAAGCAAATTAATCTAGATCGAAACTGACCGCGCCCTCATATAGTAGGTATATGTATATTGTATATACAGTATACATGTTTACATTAGATTGAAAGACCCTTCGGCATATTCGGATAAGAAGCTCGTTATTCATATACGTACTACCTATATAGCCTACAAAACTCGTAGTAGAGTAGTTCCTAGCAAAGGGCCGAGTACAAACTACATTTCCTTCCTCACTATTAAGCAAGACCGAGTTAGTGTCGCAAACGGTGGTTACAAAGTTAATCTAGACTTTTAGTGCCTGAAGTGAAGGGCCCAGGGTCAGATGCCAAGATTATTAAGTGATAAGTACATAAAGAAAAGCAAAAATTATGGATGGATTACTAATAGTAGATTATGCACCAAGAGGATAAAGCAGTGTCTTACGTCACGGGCAGCTTATTGGACCCTGAGCGTAACGCGAGCGAAGCGAGGGATATATGTAGAGTCCTGAGTGAAGCGAGGTTCAAGCCGCCCAAGTCGAAGACAGACTTTATCCTGGAGGTGAATACTCTACTTTTCACACCTTCTGCGAAACAATAAAAAGCCAGGGCTACATAAAGCTGCGTTCTTTTTTTTTGTTGAGCCTATGGTGTCAAGTTCGATTTTCTAATAAACTCTTATTACAATGCCCGTATGCTGGGTTTTCATTCAACTTTTAACCTCATTGCTCGGAAATTCCTTTGGGATTTTCATACAACATTCTCTCCCTAGGGAGGAAATGCCTTGCTTTATGTTGACACTACGTGATTTGTAATTGATCATTGTCGAGCAGTTGGTGTGAAAAGGCTATTATTGTATACTGATATACTGTGTTGGGTAGGGTTCTGACTGGAGTGAGTCAAACGTGTGTAACTATCTGTTAAGTTATGTACTTACATTAACCAGGTACATGTAACATGAATAACATGTATCTGGTTATGATTTTTAACTGCAACACAGAATGAAAAGTTAAATTACATACAAAGTTTTTTTGGTGTTTTTAAGGTTTTTTTTTATTTCAATTATCCATAACTAAGTAGGTACCTGGGCGAGGCAGGGCTTAGGGTTTCCTATTGTCAGGGCTGGCGGTTGATGGTGAGCGGAGAAATAAATAAAAACTCGAGACCTTCGTTTGATCTTGTATTGTCACACACGCAGCAAAAGCAAGAGAGAAAAAATGTACGAAGTTGCCACACGCACGCACTAAAATTACTTTACAATTATTGCCAGTTCATACGAAATTTTAATGTTGGTAATGAATCCAACAGTACCTAAAAACTAATGGGCAAACAATCATAGGAGGTTTAAGTAAAAGACTGAATTAAATTTTAACCTTTTGAATGGTTTTAATTGTGTAATTTTAATGTTTTTTGTTTTTGGTGAATAAATAAAATCCAAAATCTCACACACTCATATCACTGTACTAAGATTCTCTGTGTTGCAGTGGCACTGATTATACATAAGTACAGACACACAACACAAACATCCAAGACTTGACAACAAACTTGATGCTCACCACACAAAATCTGCCACCGCGGCCGGCTGGGTATTGCGGAGTTATTACTAACTTGGCTATGAAGCTGTCATATGACCACTATCTTAAGTGACAACATAGTGGTAAATGGACCGGGGGTTAATATAATTTAAGAATAATTAAAAACATTAAAAACACAGCTTAAAGTAATATGGATTTTAATTTTTTCACTTTTGATCTCCATTTGACACCTGCAGGAATATTCCACATTTATTGCAACAATCGCATTCCTGTAAGCTTCAGGCAATCAGAGTGCAGAATTGTTAATTAATAAATATAACTTAATGAAGTTATGACTTTTATACTATTTTCATCTTGATAACAAGTAGTTCATTGAAACTGGTACATGTACAGTCTTTTTGTGTTAGGCTTATTTGTTGTAATAAATAACAACACAGTGCACATTTATAGATAGTTATAGAAACTTATATTATCAATGTTGCTAAGTACTTAATTATCAAGTAAGTAGGTAATGAGGTAGTTTATCAGGAATTAAAAATTACCCAAGCAAAGGATAAAAACATATTCAAATTAAAACTGATCATATTTTTTAAGGTCACTTGTTATTCTACTATAATACTATAAATGCGAAAGTGTGTTTGTTGGTTTGTCCTTCTTTCACTCAGTAACGGATCAACATAATTTTTGGCATAGATATAGTTTATGGACCGGAGAGTCACATAGGCTACTTTTTATCCTGTAAAAATGCATGTTTCCTGAGGGAACACAGGTGAAAACTGCGGGTGGAATGTAGTAATTTATATAAAATGTATAACTTATTCTATGGAAGCTGTATTTGTAAATACATACATACTTCATCAACCCTATGTGAAAATGGGACCATAGCAGAAAGAAGGGGGAGGCATCAGGCATGAATGAGCTTTTCTAATTATTAATATACTTAATATTGTATATTTTCTATGAATGGCATAACATTAGGTAATATGCTGTAAAGTAAAAAATATAGCCCTGTTAAGTAGTTACTTAAGAGAAATAAATAACAAACCAAGCCTTTTTTTATAAAGAATTTTTAAGAGTTTTATATTTATAAAGAGTTTTTAATACATACATAATTATGTCTTATATTTTATTTATTATTTGATATGTACTAGTTTTTTTATATTGTAATGTCTTGTACTCATTTTGGAGTAAATTTATTTGGTTTTTTTTTAATTGATTAAGTAGCTATGTATGTACCTATTACTTTAATTAGTAGCTTTTCCTTCACTTGTTCACTAAATTAAAAACTTCAGTTTGGGCTATGTGGAATTGCTATATTATTTTAATATATTAAGGTAATATTTTTAAAATGTTCCTAAAACATTAGGAACATTTAACAAAATATAATAATTTGTATCAGTTTTTCATTACTTATATGTAGGTAATAGGTAATTATATCTAGGTAAGTATATAATATGAGGAAGATTAAGGCTGAGATTCAGAGACGAATCTAAGCGTGGACTCACGCTTTCATACGTCAAAATTCTATACAGTTTTGACATATGGAAGCCAAAGTCTACGCTTAGAATTGTCTCTGAATCTTAGCCTTAGACTGGACCACAACTAAGGCCAGTAGGTAAACAAAAAGCCTACTGAAAAAGGTAAAAGCCTATAATAATTATTATACTTATGGTATTTAGGCTATGACCAAAGAGAATATAACCACTACGTTTAGCTATATGGCAAAATTAATACTAATGAAAAATAAGTAATTGATTATTTAGCTACAGCGTTTTCGCTACTGAATAATCGATTAATTATCGACTAATGTTGCTCTAATCGAAGTAAAGAAAAATATTATCGTGGAAACTAAATTATACTAAACCACCGCGGTTTATTGTCTAAATAAGAATCGCGCAGTGCTGTGGAAAGAAACACAAGACAAAGAACCTTGAGATAAATAATATCATACCTACTCGGCCTACTAAGATTCTTAGTGGAAAAGATTTATTTTTAGTTAAATCATCGGGTGTGTACATACACTACAGCTAGTTATTAAATTGCTTTTGTTTATATTTTGCAATACTTACCAAAGTAGTGATGAAACAATCTTTACAAACTTTGAATATGAGTTTACGATTTAGATTTAAAGAATTTCACTTTAAAGCAAACACAGCCCACTGCATTTATTTCAACAGTTTTCTATTATTTATTTTACGGAATAAATAATAGGAACACTTTAGCTCACAGCATCAGCAATCACAAACTATAGATACTTATACATAAATAATCAAAACATTAATAAGTCGACCGCAATGTCACTTGTCAGATACACCACTTTTTTTTGTTTTAGTTTAGCTTCACGTGATTTGCGTAATTAGCCAGTGTAAAGTAATTTTCAAGTTGAAAGTTGAAAATCGTCAAAGTCAAGTCAAAGTCTCGTCGAGTCTAGTTTCGTTTGAGTTAAAGTCACGGTTCAGTAAAGCATTGGATCAAGGAATTTGGGTATAAATTCCTTGCGTTGGATACGTTTCCTCACAGACCTCCAACACTTATAACTTGTAACGAGATTGTTAGAAAAGATGAGATTATACGACATGGTATGAGAAAGAAAAGGACACATCACACAAGTATTTTTTGTCTCTATCCGCGTGCCCATTTCTTTTTTGGCCCACTCTCAAAATGTGACTTAATCGGGGCCAAACAATAACATCGCGAAAAGAAATTCGTGTTTGTTGAATTTTAATACATGGGTTTTTAACGACCGTGTTTTACACTTTACATTTCACTAAGAGTGCGAGAAAATAAAATAATCACAGCGCGGCGATGATATTTTTACACGGATTATAGAAGTGTTTTTATTCCATGTATTTTTATTTCCATGTATTTTTATCTTAAAAAAATTTAGCGAGCTATACAAATTTTTACTCATTCTTCTGTTTTCACCATTTCATAACACAAATATTTAAAAATATGCCAAAAAAATCTTCAGATCTGCTGCCTTATCAGCTAACAATCTCGTGTTCGTTTTCAATACCAGACCGATTAAAACCAGCGGTCACTAGTCTTCGTGTGAAAGAAGTTGTCAATAGTTTTCGTTTTGTAAGAGCTTATTTCTTTAATAACCAGCGCAAATTCTAGACTATTCCTTCTACACGAAGACTAGTGACCGCTGGTTTTAATCGGTCTGGTATTGAAAACGAACACGAGATTGTTAGCTGATAAGGCAGCTGGTTCCTGAGTAATCAGGGCACTGAACAAATTTATGTACTTACAGACACATCGTTCATTCTATGCAGTAAAAAATGTGAATTAAAGCTAGCTTATGTGTCGAAGTAGTTTTTTTTTTCAAAATGTAACAGTAACAGTAAAAAAACACGCCTTGAAAATAATTAAAAAACAAAAAAGAATAGCGAATTCAGCAGTATCTTAAGCACTTTTTATTCGAGATTTTTCACGATTGGACTCATATGCTTTTTTTGCTTGAGCCTCTTTGCTTGAGCCCCCAGGCCCCCACATGGATCTGCCCATAGAGATAGTTTAGTTAGGCACCCAAGGGGTAAATACGTGGGGGTGAGCAAGTGATGTATGTAGCGTAAAGCGCGAGCGGAGCCGTTTTCATTTTGAGCCCAGTCAGGGAGTGAATGAGACAGCACTATCTAGCTGTGTAGCTGTTCTTGTCTATTACATTAGGTACTTATTTTTACATCATTAGTATGGTCTTTATTTTATTTAATAAAACTACGTTACGATGTGTTTCTTCCATTGCCTATATTATTTTTCTCTATGGCCGCCTATATGTGATACATTATACAATCATGAATTGATTTCATAATGTTATGATTGCCACTCACCGTAAAATGGAACGTATCGATCGAAGATGTTCGACCCGTTAAAATGGCGAGAAAAGAAATATTTTGTTTGTCTTTGTGTCAAAAAGTTTTAAAATATTTAATAATACATATTTTACTTCATTCATTTAATTTATTTTAATTTTTAATAAAATTCCAGGTAATAATATGTTTCTGTATTCTGCAATGTTGTATTTCAAACACCCGCCTTTTGTACCTCACGCCCAGTATGACGTCACATCAGTGTGGGGTTCTCACATTGAAGTCGTACCGCACTCTGCTTTAGCTAAGCCAAAACGACATAACTTAGTGAAATAAAAAATACAGTAGCCTTTAACTCATAACGATAGAGTTTATTTTTGTAAAACCAAGATTTTAGTTCTTTGTGCCAACGCTAGATGGCAGTAAAACTTTCAACTTCATCAACGCAGAAAACACCAATCACGTTCCAGGAACTTTGACGCAATTTGCAAATGGCCGTGAAAAGAACCGATCTCGAGGGTGTCTAGCTGATGGTGAATAATTGTTCCGTGATAAAAACTAGTGATTAATACTTGAGACAGTGTGGTGCCGTTCAAAATATACAAAATGTGCCAAAAAGTGAAAATCCAGTCTTAACGGTGGTTTAGGTAGCGCCCAAAAACTGCTGGAACGACGATCGAAGGGACACTACTGACAGAAGGGTAAGGATCTGGCTTCATTATCGCTAATCCTTCGTCGGATCATGGCCTAGGCGTTGTACTTTCATTGTGGAGTAGTGTCATTAGATATTTCTGGGGCTAATTGCGGGAATGATGTGCCTAAATCGTTGTGTGTGATGGGTGTATACCTACGTGAGTTTACCGGTAGGAGTCCATATCTTGTCTCGTGTAGCTTAGTACCTGAGCTGACAGCGTCACGCACTCCACCCTAGGGCTCAAGGAAGCCTTGTATTATTCGCCGGATGGAAGGTTATTGGAAATAAACGAGATAGATTTGTGGATTTTTAAAATAGGTATGTAGGTATAGACTAGGTACGGCACTGCCCTGTTGCTAGATGTAACATCGATCTGTTCGTCTTCGTACATCGTTTACATGTAACTATTGCATTCAAAACGTTATTTCATTCTGTTTTGATGTAAAAACGTTAAATAGCGTAGTTGTAATTGTAACATTACAGACGTTTCGTAGTGAAATTGTAGTGATTAGCATAATCATTTCTGCCTCCCTTATTCTATCCCCCATAATTCCAACAGAGTGTAGATAAGGCGAATACTTACCGATTGTAGAAAAATACTATTTCAAGAAAATAACTGAGATATTAATAAATACCTGAATTTGGTGTCAACATCTAGTGTATGCTAGTTGATGGACGAAAAGTTGGAGAAGAAACTTGCCTGCTTTTTTCTCATCTTTCTCTGAACCACAGTTTGTTTTATCTTCAAAAATGTATATAGATTTACCTACCAATGTATTTTTGAGCTGCTACACATATCATCATCAGCATTTAGCGACACAAGACAACATTGCTTAAACATCACAATTAACCTAAACACAAAACAAAAACCTTAGTTAAGTATGATTCACTTCAGAATATTATGATAGTATAGACCATATACATAATATACAGCACACCCTTTTGTTGTCTTTTGATAACATTTATAATTTACATAATTATGTAGGGTTAGTTATCCATGTTAAATTAAACTTGTGCATGGTCAAAGAGCAATTCACCTTTTGTCTATGTTCAATGAAGACCTAAGTGACAAGCAGTATGTGTACAAGTAAGATAGGTATAATATAAGCTAGGTCTAACATCAGTTTTGTATATTCCCACTGATATGAAAGTATGACACAGGCCTTATCACAAAAGCTGGCTTCTGATATGTGCATGCATGTGCATGGTAAATATTTGTTAGATAAAAAGATGCAGCTATACAACTTGCAGTACCTTTTTTATTTAGCACCAAGTGAGAACTTTTTCTTATCTTTGATGGGTTTGCCTTTGGTCTTATCTCACCTGATAGAAAGCAAAAATGGAGCCGAAAGTGGAAGACGCTCACCCAGAAGAAACCTATTCACCCTTGACTTGCAAACTGTAAATTTTGGGAAAGACTGATGACCGAAATGAGTTCTACATCTTCGCCGTGTGGATGATAAAAGAGTTTGCAAAACGAGATATCCGTATAGGTGGAATATCAACGACAAAGGGATGGAAACTCTCTGCATCTTGATGTTCTATTGCGGAACTTAGCTGAAGAGAGACATACTATCTATCTATCTAAGGCTGAGATTCAGAGACGAATCTAAGCGTGGACTCACGCTTCCATACGTCAAAATTCTATACAGTTTTGACATATGAAAGCCAAAGTCTACGCTTAGAATCGCCTCTGAATCTTAGCCTTACACTATCTTTAGAGCTGCCAATAAAGGTAGGTGGCTCAAATCCTTAAATTTGGGGATCCTGGATATCCACCAGTATTTGACAAGCTTACTATTTTTGCTATTAAAACTGCTGTACATGACATAGGGGGGAACAAACAAGTTGCACTGTAATATGTAATTATTATACAATTTTTTTATCAGATTAGCTGGTTCATTCCTGTGTTATGCTTTTTACAATTTGATTTTACGGGTGTTTTGGTACATACATTGCCCACGCATCAAATTCTCATGCTCTGGGTGAGGCCAGGCTTTTTCTTTCTCTGGAAACTATGAATCATTTTATTTTCTTTGTGTACTGATAGGTTGTATTTGACCACTATGTGGCCTGATTTTAAGTGACTATATGCTTGAAGGTGATGAATGCCATGGTCATGCAAAACCCAGGATAGAACTGGCTCTCAAGTGCAGCTAGTGAAATACACCAAAAGTGCTTGGGAACAGATTTTGAACTTGAAGGTGGTAGCACGCTGGATGAAGATTAGAAAATGTCCTACCACCATGCTGTACACACAATATTTTCCTTCACCTCATTGTCCAACCACAAACCTTCAGATTGACAGTTGAAAGTAACCTATCTCTGAGCCATCATTTCTTCCAATCCAGAGTAAGACTGATTAATCAATCAACAATTTGATTTTATGGTATCGCCTATCTATCCTAAATTGATGGGCTATCTAGGACTTTCATTTACTTTCATTTATTTATGTTAATCATATTGTAGTGCTATCATAGATTAGAAGTCTCTCAGCAACTAATTTCACATATAAAGACACATTTTATTTGCAAAGATTAAATAAGAAAACAAATATTTAGTCAAGATTTTTTCAATTCAGTCAAGTTTTTTGCATACACTTTGAAAGCATTGCATGACTGCATCACATAGTTTATAAATCATGTTTGTTTTTGGCATTGATAAAGGAAATACCATGTTCAGTCAATTGAAGCTCTACAATCATTAATTATTAATTTTAATGCATATCCTTATTGTATATATTTATTATATGAATTTCATTTTAATATTGTGTGCATAATTCTGTTATAATTAAATGACTCTCAATCAGAAACTAATTGTGACCGCTCCTATAGCCTAGTCTGGTCTAGATAACCAGAATATGCAGTTTCGAATCCCTTTGGCAGAAAAAATTAGTTATACTTTAAAATATACTATCTTTAATTAATTTTGATGTTGTTAGCATTGGGTCCACGTGGCTGGAATTACATTCTGCTTAATGTGTATGCGGGGTTGCAATTGTTGCAAAACCTTTTTGGTTGCCTTCAACAACTTAAATGTTTCTGATCAATTGAGTACATTTGATCAGTAAATGTCAATATAATTAACATTATCTATCACTGAACTGGAAAGCTGAGGTTATCAGCCTCTTCTTGGTAACTAAATAAACAAGTCTGTATAAAGCAGGTGACAGCGATTTTCAAATTTGACATCCATTAATATTCTCAAGTATTGTTTTCAAAAATAAATATGATATATATCTCATATTTATATTATCTTGATTATTTCAATACAATCTAACTATAGTATGTGGGGGCATGCCTCATGAGTGTGTTGCAGGTTGATATTTCGCAAGCGAGGCAAACTAGGCACTTGGCGCCAGTCGCACCACCACCTTGTAGCCGCGTGCCCGTGCGGCAACCCTCATTCTATGATTACGTGTGTCCAATTAAATGAACTCTAATGTGACGTACTTATGCTTTCCTACTGAGTAGAGTAAACAGACTTGTAGGACACTATACCGTATATCGCGAAAAGTAGTCAATTTTAAATATTATGCCTTTGAAGCTTCTCATAGTTTGTGCAGAATACTATATTATACTAACGTGTACATATATAGATCATCTCGCTGGTATGCATCATGCTTTTTTTAACTATTGGATAACGAGACGAGCTGGTATTTTGCCTCATCGTAAGCATATGACAATTGCAGTGCCATTCAGAACTTTCAATCACAAAGGGCTGCGCGGCACAACAGTGTTGTAAATTGATTTTCATCCATGTATCAATGAGAAAATAAATTGGTTGTTCAGTTTAGTTAATCGGAGTGGAACAAATGTAGATATTCCTATCGAACCAACGAAATAGTTGTATCTTTAGGAAAGAAAATTAGTTGATCTGTTTCAGTTGGTCAGTTTAGTTGGTAACAGTGTAATGACTGCAAGCCCTGTATACAAAAGTGAGAGAAGTAGGGCGTGCGCGTACTCAGACCAGTCAAAACTTTAGCTCAAGTAATGTTATTTAAAAATCCGATATACATGACAGCTGGCAGCTAATATAACAAATTAGTAACAAGCGGCACAAATAAGCAGAATCACGAGCGTCTGCCGAGTGCCGACCTTGTTTGTGTAACGTGCGCATATACAACGTTGGAAATTGACC
This sequence comes from Crocallis elinguaria, assembly GCA_907269065.1. Classification (NCBI taxonomy): domain Eukaryota; kingdom Metazoa; phylum Arthropoda; class Insecta; order Lepidoptera; family Geometridae; genus Crocallis; species Crocallis elinguaria. The sequence goes on along the minus strand of OU026071.1, from coordinate 14,793,890 downwards.
GTTTGACGGATAGTTTCGTGCGTGGTTGCCATAATGGACGGACGAGTCGGTTTTATAATATCGAGAGTAGGAAAACCAGCGAGCTTGTATAGATTCTTTGTATAATAGGATGCTGTACCTGTGTGGTGACATGATAGCTCAGTATTAGTAATACAGTAATAGTAGTGTAGTAGTGGTGATAGGACATTTACAGGTGCTCATCTCTGCTAGGTGCCTACAAATGCTCTACCGCCCTAGGCTAGCCACCGTTGAACCGTCAAGACTCTTAGAGCCCCCATATATGAGTGCTTCAATCCACAAAATAAAATAAACATGCCACGCCAACGTTCCATAAACCGCCTGCGTGTGGGGGGAATCTCAGATGGATTACATGAAGTGATAGGAACATTCACAGATTTGTAAGTCTGTGGGAACATTGGATATCCAAACGTTCCAAATCCAACGTTCCAACTCATCGTGTGTGGCCGATACAACAGCATATTTCTACACCATCATAATTTAATTCCTACCACCCAAGACTTTAATTAGGCGTACAATAGGGATTTGACTCTATTTTTTTATGATGTCAATAAATTCGTTTTCTCATGAGATTCGAATGTCTATATCGAAAAAACTGAAAAACGAACGTTAGAATCGTCAAAAATTGGGGTCAAAGTCGGGCGTTTCTACTGAGCGCTAAAACGCTCGTGTATGGTGGCTTACGGCGGCCGCTTTGGAGAGTTCCCCATTGTAAGTGTAACGTATATACCATATTCGACCACGTTGTCCCTTGAGATCGGATAGTGATATCAAGATAAAAGAAGTAAGTTTCAAATCCTCCAATGAGCGTGAGGTTGAAGGAACACATCGTGATGCAAATTCGTACCTACCATGTGTTCAGGTATTTCTAGTTTGCATTTTATTTGTTCGCCTGGCTAGTCGCAATGCGGACGAAATGCTTATCGAGTCGTAGAGTACCTGTACTACCTACAATCTACTACGTATCAAAAAACTTGTACTCTCGGTCCTAGTGAAGCTCGTCCAATGGTGAACATGCATACCAAATACCGTATACGGCACAAAGGGTGCATTGAGCCAAACAGGTGCTCTTCAAACACAAGTAGTCGCCTACAACACTAGGACCATTTCACAATAACCGACGACTCCTCCACGTGTAGATAAACTATCAGGAGTTTATTGCGACTAAGGACTAACGTCTTTCTTGATGTATATGTGTGTAGTTGTCTCTAAGGGGCAGTCTACAGTGCTCACCTGCCTTGAATACCTATGCTATGGCAGCCCATATACCTAATGCATGATTGAAGGATAAGCATCAATCACGGACCACGCAAAAACCATGGAAAAGCCACGTTCCATTTGACGCATATCGTACCTTCTATTGGTGGAGCTTGGTAGAAATCTAGCCCGAACGGTAACCGTACCAAGGTTAGAGGTAGTGATTATATGATAACGAGAAGAGCCGGTCGTTTGCCTGATGGTAAGCATAAGGCCGGCCAATTGCATTGCCACTCAGAAGTTTGAAACACAGGCCTGTGCGGCACTGCAGTGCGCTCGTTGCCCTGAGACAGGTATTAAGTCTCATAAGCCCAGTAATTTCACTGGCTACTCTGCTCATCAAACCGGAGCACAGTAATTCTTGCACATTACTGCTTGGTAGCGGATTTCACGAGCAATTGCGTTCCGTGTTGCGTTACGTATATGAATTGGAGCATTAGAACGACGCAATGCATCCATCCTGAGACGTAGTACGAAACGACCCCCACCAATTTGCCCTCCAAATCTACAATTCTAGTTTCTTATGACACTGGAACGCCTTAGATTTAAAAACTGACGCATGCGAATTGAAAAACCGGTTTGGTGGTAATCAAAACATTGATTCATATCGCGCCCAAACAAAACACATTCTATCGGAGCTTTCCGAGAAATCAATGTGAAATGTACGTTCTCTTGAAACGCTTCCTATAACCGTTTCCACATTACCCGCTTTTCCTCAACGCCGCAATTTTACGGGTTCATTGGAATGGTCAGGGTTGTTGCATGATGTTTAATACGATCATGCGGTTTTTCATCGGTAGTCGTAAGGTATAATGAGCGACTGAGGCGCAATGATAGGTAGCTAAACCTTTTTTACGTGCGGAATATTGGTTTGCGGGCGGCACTGCAATAGTGATGTTGACTCCATTTTTTTATAATTTTTTTTATTTATTTGTTAACGAGATGAGCTGGTCGTTTGCCTGATGGTAAGCATAACGCCGGCCCATAACAATTGCAGTGCCACTCAGAACTTTGAAACACAAAGGCCTGCGCGGCACTGCAGTGCGCTCGTTACCCTGAGACATTAGGTATTAAGTCTCATAAGCCCAGTACTTTCACTGGCTTACTCTGCTCATCAATCCGGAACACAGTAATGCTTGCACAGTACTGCTTGGCGGCAGACTTCACGAGCAAAGCGGTGGTACTAACCCAGACGGACACTCGCAGAAGAGTTAGTCCTCCCACTAACATAACTTCAGTACAATACTACGAAAGCTAAGTACGAGCAAGTACGTCTTAAGCGCTTGAATTTGTCTTAATGCTAGACTTGTTTAATGTAAGCTAGTAACCCTGATATGTTTCTTAGCAAAGCAAGTCTCGGTTATGCGTAGGCAGCGTTCCGAGTACCAAACCTTGTAGTATTATTGCTTTATGGACTATGGGAGCCGAGCGCGCGAAACTATGATGTAAAACCAATGTATTGTTTCCAAGCTCAAGGAGGGGTTATTATAGTAGCATAGATATTTGAATGGACAAACAATAATTGATGGTTGTAAAGAATGTGAAAATGGTTCACTGTTAAAATGGTTAAGAGCAAAAAAATTACTTTAAAAAAACGACGAACCGACTTCAGTGACAAACTACTGAACCGATTTTGATGAAATTTCTATGGGACCAATCTGAAAGTATATCCTTTCAAACAAAGAAAGAATTTTCCAAATCGATTTATAAATGACAGAGACATGAGATAAAAATCTTTAAAAAAAAATACCCACCGAATTGATAACCTTCTCCTTTTTTGGAAGTCGGTTAAAAATGATTAGGTACACGAGGCATGCATAACAGTTTTAAGGAAAGAAAAATCAGTAATTAGCTCTTAACGCAGTGCGTAATTTTAATACGCCTCCACCTGATTTTTTCAGAAAAAGGAAATTTGGTCTTATCAATACCATGTCCCAGTATGGGTAACATACGTTGAGCATAACCACTGGTTAATTAGAAATTTCAGAATTTCAAATCCTCATTTAACCGACGTTTCGTTTGTTTACACAACGTGAAAGCTAGCGCAAAGTTTATTTTTACTTCTGTAGTAAACAAAAACTGAACCAAATTCGGTGCAAGGCGAATATCATGCTTTGTTTACGTAAAATTCACAAGAAACACAGCGGGAGACGTAGTGTCATATAAACTGTTTACTCAGTTATGTTTTGATGTACTTAGTTTAAATACAGCCTGTTAGTAAGATAACAATAGAGTTGAAATCATTTCCTTGTAAGCGGTGTGAGTTGTGACTTTTGATTACCTACTGCCAAAGACAGACATTGAGGCGAACTCAACGACACGACGTGATTAAATAAGATTTATAAAAGCAATACAACTAAATCTGTGTCTCGAGAACGTATATTTTAATGTCATCATAGATATAATAGGAAAAGAGAGAGCCGATAGCACTTGGTGAGCAGTGCAGTGCCGTGCCCACTCTTCAAAGATCCAAGTTCTGTGTCCCTTATTTGATCAAAGTTCTTTGATAGAAGCCCATTCCAGTCGTCCAAGGTCTTTGTCCAAGTTTTCTTAGGAAATTTTGCATAGTATTTTTCGTAGGTCGAAAAATGGAGGAATTTCGATCCTACGACTGTATGTGCTCCTATTATCGTTGTCATAATCTTTGATCAAACATTGATATTCCTAAGTGATTTGATGAAGTCATCCAATTTATTTGATCAAATGTACCTTGGACAAAGATCTTTGATGAATGAAATACCATACTAAGATCTGGGTGGCACTGCCTTTATTATGGCCATACGTGGCGCATACAAAATAATGACCGGCTTGTCTTAAAAACCCTACAAAAGAAAGAAAGTACACTTCAGTTTAGCAGTTCTAAGCTGGACTGAAGTTGACTTTGGCATGTCTTGCCACAACTATGTGGGTATCTGGGACGAAACAAGAACGGAGTGGGTCCCTATACAAAGACAGCGCGGTAGACAGAGATGGAGATGGCGAGAGGAGCTGGACTCATACTTGAGAGACTGGCCTTGCGAGACCGAGAAAAATGGAAGATTCTGAGGCATTTGCCTTGCAGTGAGAAGAAACTAGCTGACAATAACAATAAAACAAAAGACAGTCTTCCATTTCACAAGATCCTTGACAAAACCACTGCCGCTCCGAGCAGACACTTTCAAAACGATTAACTTCTCTAGAGGTAATGTTTACACAAACTTCTCTCGTTCACAGCGGGTTGTGCAACTTGTGCAATTTTTAGTACAGATTAGGTAACAGTTTAAAAATTTAAAGCAAGCAACTGTAGGAATTTTAGTGGCGCTATGTATCTAGAGCTTGGCGAACACTGGTCTCGCTAAAAATAGGCTGATCTCCAATATCCATTGTCATTTACTTATGTCTCCGATATTGATTATTCGTTTTTTGTTTTTCAAATTCGCAATTCTTTATTGACATGGACTTCAGGAGAGCGTTTATGAAAGTTAATGCTTATGTAATTTATCAACAGATAGGTACAACTCTGTGGTTCCTTGAAAATTTTGATCATAGACATTAGGGCGTCTGAAACAGTACGCAAACCTTTCGTCAATATTCAAACTAATCTTAGATAACTAAATTTATTTTTCGCAAGTGTTTTTAACCGACTTCCAAAAAAGGAGAAGGTTATCAATTCGGTGGGTATTTTTTTATTTCTTTTTGTTTCTTACCTCAGATCTCCGTCATTTATAAACCGATTCGGCAAATTCTTTTTTTATTTGAAAGGATATACTTTCAGATTAGTCCCATAGAAATTTCATCAAAATCGGTTCAGTAGTTCGTCACTGAAGTCGGTTCATCGCTTTTTTAAAGCAAATTTTTGTTTCGCAAGATTGTTTTTGGGGTGGAGCTAGCTGCACAGTGCACACTGCACATGTAAGAATTATGTCAGCAAAATAAATTGCAGAAAGCATCTCTTATGATTGATCACTATAAAAGACAGGTAGGTATATAATAATAATCTAATCTAAAATTCACATTTCAAACGACACATGATCCGCATTCATTCAAGATAATCGGATCCACATTCTTTTCCATGTTATCAGTTATTCTGTTTGGAATACATAGTTTGGATACTTTTTTTAGGTACTATTTGATGACGAGACGAGCTCGGAGCTGGTTGTTTGCGTGATGGTAAACACAACACCGGTCAATAAGAGCAGCTGGTGGTAGCTAAAAAGAGGCGAGCAGTAGAAAATATCCTACCCCGCTCTGGTTGAACCACCGACCCACAGATCGGCGGCCGACGTCACTATACCTACCACAGAGCCCATCATCGCCTCCACATCACGTCACCAAGCCACATCCACTTCATATTCATTATGCCTACAGTACGTAGTTAAGGTGTGGAACTCTTTCGGACGCTGTGTTTCCCAATCATTATAGCCTGGGCATCCATCGCAAGTGAATATCCTTTTCAGAACCGTCCGATACATAAGATTCACTTTCGTATGTATGTAAAGTATTTTCTAAGGTAAGGTAAGGTGAGGTTCGGCGCTACACGATTGCACATGGCCTACTAATATATATTCGTATTTCATATTAAAATTAACACAATTCACATTGTGAATAGTGAAGTGTCTAGCCGAGAGATAAATAATGTCGTCTTCAATTGTATTATTTTACGATTAATTTATTTGATTTACTGGTCTCATCTTCTAGCAGTTTTATTGTAACAACTTCGATACCGTAACCTGCGTAAACATGCGGCAAGGCCGCTTCTTCTCCTGGTTTCGTTCTCTAACGAAACCAATGAACTAGTTTTCTTAAAACAGCTATTGCACAGCGGATCATAGAAATCTTACAATTTGATGACAAGCTACTTCATTCCCGTAAAACCAAATGGCTGGCCTTGATATTTTTTCTTAATCTGCTCTAAACCCTTTGACATGACTTAACAACAACGATCGCGACCGACGACTATGCAAAGTGCTCAGTTATAAACGCCGCTATCAATCAAGTACTGACCGGTCGGTCGGAACGCTGGAAAGGCTGGTTAGACTCATTGGCTAGACCACAAGAGCTTTACCAGCAGTATAACCACATCTAGCCAGTCATCGACCGCACATTATCTACACGAGCACAACGGGCGGGCAGGCGCGGCGTGACGCGGCGCGGCGCATGCGCATCGCTTCCGTTTCCGTTACATTGTTGGTTCGAAAGCATAAGTTTTATAAGGTCTGTGTGATACCAAATGGGGAAATGCAACGCTATAAACTGTATCCCTAGGTTACTAGTTTTCTTTACCTGGTGAAACTTTAGTGATGTTGACGGTAGCCGTGGTCACTGATAAGAATCTCACCCTGATAAAATATTAAAGAAGAAACTTTCGTAGTTTCGTAAGTCTTTTGTTAATTTTTTTAATTGTTTTAACCGCACTTGCCTTCTTCTTGCATCTTTTAATGTTGGTCCAAACATAGGTACCTACATAGGAATTCAGGAAGATATGTATAACAAAATCTAGTCTAAGTTATTGCCTTTTGCTATAAACTCCAATAAGGACAAATATTACATGTAATATAATTTATCATGTTAAATTAATAAAAAATAAACAAAAATCACAGAACAAAGAAAAAACACGGATTATGGACGAACACACTCGCATTCAGAGGAAAGAAGCCATACCTTGCGATGACTAATTTAGCTGGAACCACGCGCGGTTTGGAATAACCACATAGCTGGAAAGAGTACTTTAATAGATCAAATACGCGGTACATCTTCCAATAGTTTGTAGAAGTTTACCTCTAGTTTAACATCGTGTGCGGACGCAGAAAACAACGAAATAATTTGCGAAAAGGACAGTCACATTCAATCTAAAAGCACTACTAGAACAGCTATGTCTGCTACTTGGGAGTTGAGATCTAGCTTGGTCCCGAGCTGCGGCGCAAGGTCGGAAATCGGTTCGATAAATATGTCGAATCGAAAAAAATTATAAATTTATCGAATGTTGCGAGTACCGAAGTCTGATCGTAAAGTATTGTACTAGCTCTATATTGTCTTTGGATTCGACCTAGCTATTCGATAACTTTTGTCGATTGTATGAAGGTTCGATATATTATATAAAAAGTCGATAAAACCCAATTTATCGATTGAACTGTTAATTTTATCGATCTAAAAGATCCGTACTTGCGCTGCTGGACGTCAAAGCGCTACCGCCCTTCACAAAAATGAGAAGTAATAAAACTAAACTACAGATAACATTTATTCCAAAAACCTTGTTCTCTTTATAATTTATTTACACTAGCAACTCATTGGATTAAATTATGGATAGATCGAAACGTAGCTTGATGACGGAGTTTAACTAATCAACCAATGACATGGAGATAACCGCAATCTATCCAACTTATCCTAATTTTTAGGAATATTTTTTATACTTGATAAGCGTTTCATCACTATCTCGTCTGACTTTTATGAGACGATGTGGTAAGTCTAATACGCTAAACTAAAGCTAGATTAGGGCTAGCTATCTTTCACAGCTGCTGGAAAACACGATTGGTGCTTTGCGACAGATTTCTAAACTTGGTGGTAGCGAGCACTAGAAGCGCTGTACCGCCATGCTTTAGACGCTGTAGTTGCATTTTACGATGTTTTCCATAACTGAAAGCTCAAGCTTTGTAGGATTCAAACCCTCTACAAGTCTACACCGACAGATCGACGGCTGACGTTATTACCACAGAGCCGTCGTCACATCGGAGTTTTTCTTTTTTATTTACAAGTATAAGTGGCAACTTCATCATCATCAGCCGGAAGACGTCCACTGCTGGACATAGGCCTCCCCCGTAGAACGCCACTTGGATCGACTACTCGCCTCTTGAATCCAGCGGTTCCCCGCGGTTTTGACAAGGTCATCGGTCCACCTAGTGGGTGCCGTCCTACACTACGTCTTCCGGTTCGTGGTCGCCACTCGAGAACATTTCTTCCCCATCGGTTATCGGTTCTGCGAGCGATGTGGCCTGCCCATTGCCATTTTAACTTGCTAACTTTTCAAGTGGCAACTTAACAGATAAATATATGGCCCCGTTCAATGACTTGCTCAATTCATTTTCTTTCGTCATCGTTCTTGTAGCATCGCTTAGCTGAATTCAGTGTTGAAAAACTACACCGGCACGCAACCGACGCGGTTGAGTAACCGTCAGTTTTTACAGAATTGTAAATAATCAACGTAAGCGACGGTAGCCGGATTGCAACATCACCGTAAGACTTTTGTTGTTTACGAGGTCGAAACTGAAACTAAAGTATGTTTAATACATACTCTATTGCACCAGGGAAACGGCGTGCTGGTAAATTATTTTTCTCCCACTTCCTCGGAAAGCACTTCGTTACATAAAAGAAAGAATACATTGTTTACATTTAAGGACGGGACTTAATCTCGATAAAAACACAGGTTTATATTTACCTCGACGTTTCGATCGAGCTGCATTAATCGTTGTCAGGAGAAGACTCCGCTCGAGAAGAGTCTTCGGGGCATGCTGAACGCAATACAATCCAGGACTATAAACTTCTTCAGTTCTTTGTGACACTGCAATTTGGGCAACCGCGGAACTAACGAACATGCGAAGTGGTTCTCTACCATAAACTATGAAATCTAACACTCCATAACAACAAAAAAAGGTTTTGTTTTTGGGTTCAGCTCCACAAATGCTTTCAAACAGTCTGTGCTAAAATATTAGTTAGAGAAGTCCAATAAAATAAAAATCATCAAAACATGATGGGTACCAAAAACTTTCGTCTTCTAGTCTATAGAATTTGACGTTTTTAAATAAAATCAGACTGTATAAAAGTACTAAATATATCGACAATAATTATTGTAGTGCACGGCTTGTTTCATAACAATAGCACGTTATTTTTAGTATCTGACAAAATTGTTACAAAACTGGGAAATCGAAAAGCATACTAACTATTACACGTAAAAACCGTTGTACAGTAAGAAAACGGGATAGGGTGTTGCTACCCTACATAATGAGGATATAATTTAGGGTCGCCGTCCGTAAAAACTATGATCAGAGTACAAAAAGGGTTTCATTTTTGCGCCACGATGGCGTCGCAGAATACTGAATAAATAATGCTGAACAGATAACCGGTTTCCCCCTATCGATCATAGAAGGGGTTCCTCGCCCGTGTATTTTAGTACATAATCCAGTTAATTTGACAGAATGCGTGGACTGTTATTGGTAGAATCTCAATTTGTAGAGCGAATAGAAATTGAGTCCATGAAATGTAAGTCTGTGGTTGTTGGTTGGTTTATTCCTTCTAAATCCTTATGTGTTTTATGCGGTGGGCAAGTTAGGGAGAACCTAATTTTGGAGACCACCCGACGGCCTCACTTGTATTATCAACTATTGTCTACGACTGCAACTGGGGCAGAAGGATTAACGTCAAGGACCATGAAAAACCATGATTTTCAATCGTCAATGGCGGTTATCTAACCGCAAGTTAGAACCTGGTCTTAACAAGGCCTGACCTATCCAAAGCACAACTTAGCTAAGGAAGTATATACCAGATACTTCGCGCTAGAGGTTTCGTCCTAAACAAGATTTGTCTGCCACTAGCGGTTACCCATCCAAGTGCTGACCTATCCGAATAACTAAATTAGATTGATAACGTAAGATAAAGTAAGACGTATAAAGACATAACATAGAAAAACTATGATTAATTTTATTCATTGAATGCCGTTGGAATTTCCGATGTCCCAAAATACTTTAAATTGAGAATTAGGTTAGGCCTTGAGTTGTCCTTGTTTAGCTTATCTCCATTATGCCAGAGCTTATTAACGTAATGGGGATAATACCAATTTGAAGGAAAATTAGAGGCATCCAAGGGCTGCAGCCGAACATAAAGCGGGAAGGTTAGAGCTTCCCATAACAAGTGACAGGATGTTTTTGTGAAATATTCTAAACAGCAAATAACGCTGATATGCACTGTTGATAGGCAGGGTTTAATTGATCTGCGCCGTCTCATCATCAGGCTTTTTTACATCATCACTGGTGAGGGTCTCGTCCTAAAGCTAGATTTTTGTCTTCTAGTTTGCTGTGCAAAACACATTTGATGTCGTGCCTTTTTGAAACACCAAGTGGACAGTAATGGTGGCAAGTTTTATTAAGACTCATTGTCTTTTCAATTTTACGTGCAGTTATCTAGATTGACCACCTGATTCTCTGGGAAGCATACATCAGTACACTAGCGTAGCGGTCGGTATCCAGACATCGACCGCACCGAACCTTACGTATCAAACAGTTATCAGACTGAGCATCAAGTTGAGGTAAAATTACTTCAGATACCCTAGTTGGAGGGTGTTTCCCACAGGGGTAACCCTGGTATTAGCATGCATTAAATAGTAGTATCATTAGGCATGCACGCATGACGCACGCAGGAGTCCCTGTGAATGTCTTATGAAGAAGTATGTATAGTAGAGTATAGAGTAGGGTAGCACAGGGTAGAGTACAATAATACTTTATTGGATAATTGCAAGATACAATTTATGCGAGGTGTTATTGCACATTGGGTCACACCCCCTAAGGGTTTAGGGGTTTGTGCAATAACTTGTATGGAAAATTTGATTCCTTGTTCCGACTCACTCAAAACTCGGTACAAATAAATTTTAAAATAAATTAAAAACATGAATTTTTAATTTTTTCAAAACTACACCGGGCGGTACTACACTGCGCTCCACAGCTCGCGTCAATCAGTTGTCAATGTTGCGTATGATAGACAATTTTGTGTTTGTTGTGAATGTAAACTATTCGTCAAACTTTAATCCCTGAAGCTCGTCTAGGACATTGCGCAGAACGTGTTGTTAGCCAACTAGATTCGATCGATCATTCCTCTCGCCCGTTTACGTCACACTGGTCATCTTACGTCCTGCTTTCCGACAGTCGATCATTCGTCTGTCGCCCCGCAGCTTACTTCATTTGATTTTTGTGAATAAACTAAAATTCTACTGATACCAACAAAACAAAAACACATCAAATAAAATTAGTCAATAGAATAAACTTACAAAACTGAAATTTTGTAACTGAACACAACAATAAGTGTTACTGGTGGTCTGATCTTAATTCTCTTTCCAAATGAGACGAATTCTTTTTTTATATCATCTGCTTTCGCCTTCTTTTTCAGTAAATAATAAATTATCTTCAATAGAATAGCTTTCAACAACGTTTTCACCGCAGAATCTGTCTTCCAACTTTGGAAACATTAAACACATAGTAACTTCAAATACCACACCCAAGTGATATATCGATCAAATGCTCGTCTATTCCAAATAAAATGTCATGGAAAGTTAGGTGTATTAAATAAAGTACACCCATCCATCGAATGATCTTTATGGTAGTCGTAAAAACATCAGTGGTCCGAATTTTCGTTTTACTGCAAGACATACTGAATTAGACGAGTGATTAATCCACTTTTAACCGGATATCTATGTGTTCTGTGTTTAGTCAGATAGGCATAGACTAGAAGACGCGCCGTAGGTGGAACACGAGAAAACAATACGTTAATGCTTGTTTGGAAAGCTGTGTAGATAAGAAATGTCGTGAGTGTTTTGTTTTTTAACAAAAGCTACAGAGAAGCTAGCACGAGTTTACGAACACATATCAAAAACACGCTAACATTGGCTACTATTTTATCTTCTTTTTAGTATTTTTGTAGGCTATTAATGTGGATTACTATCTTAATCAACTGATTAGCGATAACTATGATCACGTATAATAGGCAGCTAAGTGTAACGCTGTTCACTCTTCATTTCGTAGTTTCTATAATAAACTACTCGCTCGCCTTCATACACTCATCGTATCGTTTCCTTTACGTTTCACTAATCGGATGTTGATCACTGATTACTGGGCTATTAACTGATGATTAGATTGACTCGCGTGTTGTCGGTCGTTGTTTTGGTGGCGTAGTGTCATCAATACGGTGTTATGAGGCCGGACACGTTTGGTATACGGAAATAGGGACAGTCATTGTATAGAAAGAAGCAATGGTTAGGCAAAGGCTTAAATTTTTTTAATGTCTTGTCAAGGTAGCCTTTGGATACCTTCTCACCTGTAACCATGTGTTCGAAAGAGGTAAACAAATCTATGGGGAATTAGCCCTCTAGTGGACATTTAGCCTGAGGGTGCAAATAACTAGTAAGTAAGTAATGATGTTGAATGCTTGAATCCCATTTAGGAATAAATATTGGAATTGTAAAAAAGCTAGAATGTAGAATGCCAAAATTCTTTTTCTAGACAAGTTTTTTTTAATACGTAATTGGTGCTGTGGCCACCTTCCGGCTTCATCATCAGGACTCTGGATGTCACCTAGGATCAGAGTACTTGTAAAGAAAATCAAACGAGCCCAAACTCGATGGGGTTACGTCGTTGCGTTACAGAGTTCCTCTGGCCGTCTTCCGGCTCCATCTTCAGACCAGATGTGTGATATCATTATATTGCATTGTTATCCGATTTATATCCATACATAAGTATGTATGTAAAATTTCAATCGAACACCTGGAAGTATGTCAAATTTAACTTGCAAGATTTGACCTCAACAAACATACATACAAACATTGCAATCTAAATAAAAGCTTGTAATTAAATTACTCTCTGTCGCGTTATCTTCAGAGTGCGTCATTAGATCATTAAAAAATTCAAACCGATTTGTAAATGCCGAAGTTAATTAAACATATTTTTAGATATCTGTAAGGGGCAGCATAGACGCTTATGCAAACGTACGTTTCCTTGTCAGAATAACAACGCTTTTGCGTCAAGCGCGGATTTCGTGATACTCGAAATGCGCGCTTGACGCAAAAGCGTAAGAAGTGCCAGGCCAGGTTTTATCAACACCCCAGCTTGGGACATAGTTACAATGACATTTCAATGTGGACCACGTGTCGTGTCTTGTCTCTTTCACACATCTGGAGATATGTCGCGCTTTCTCACTTTACATAAGCCGCATGTTTTCCGGCATATTACCCGAGCTAGCTTCCGATTGTAGCCAATTACACTCGAGCCCTCGCGACCGCAATGCAAATAAAGAGTAAAGTTGGCAAAACTATATTTTGTTTCATTTTTATTTCAAGTTTTTTTTTTAATGCGTTATAGACTGATAGAGAAAGAGCTCTTGTTTGTGTACTTTCTAAAGTTAAATTTGTCATTTGACTAAAGTTGTATCGTTATTTGGATTGTTTCAGTTTATTTTAGTGAGATTTATAGCCTGGCTTCCCTTTATAAATTATCCACCCTTCGCCACTGTTAAAAGTAGTAATCCTGCCTGGGAAGCCAAGGTCCCAGGGACTGGTGCGGCACCGCATCCGAAATTATCATGTATTGTGCGACGTCGTAGGTTTTTACGTTGCGTCGCCGCATCGCAATGTTGTGGTCTTGGTGTTACAGTTTTATTCTAACTACATCTTCTATTATCTTGTATTCTTTTGTTTAAAACCGTGTTTTCTTGTTGTCCAGGTCGGTGCGTTGCGCGAGGGTAGCGGACGCGACGCGCTAGTCGATCGTTTCCACATAGAACTGCTGAAGCACACGGCGCCATGAACGAACTCGACAGCCTGCGCCAGGAGGCGGAGACCCTCAAGAATGCTATCAGGGTAAGGATGCCTTGAACTCCTCTACACTTCTTAGAGCCAGAACTAAATTAAGGTAGTGCTAAACGCTAACCTATCGAGCTTTAAAAAGCCTTGGTTGTTTATTTAAATTAAACTTTTTGAATAGAGCAAACGACAACTTAACCACCACGACACAGAGCTGCGGCCTTATCGCCGTGACCACGACCATGACCTTATTAATTATGAGGTCAGACTTAAATTTTGAACGTCTTGGCTATCCATTTTGAAGGCGGATGAATTAACTAAACTATATGTTTAATCTCTGAAGAGGACTTCAAGCCGATTCTTATACGTCAAATGAAGGATTCATTTGACGTATAAGTCGTCATAGAGTTCTTTTTTAATTAGTTTCAAGACAATGACCACCGAAAACCTAACGACTTTCTCGGAATGAAATAATTCCCCAAATTGCGTTCGGCTTGAAGTTCGTCGTCAGAAGGTCCAGATTTATAAAACTAAAATATTAAGTGTTGACCAACAATAGTCACTAGTGATGGGATGTTAGCAGTGTGGATGGGACCTGGGCCCCAAATCTTCCAAACAAATGGTTTAAACATGACAATGGTTTCGTTGCAAAATGATCACTTTAGGCACCTTCTGTATTTTTATAGCACTATCGTATTTGTTAATTAATTATGCTCCTCATCAAAGTGATCATTTTGCGATAAAACCATTTTCATTTTTAAACTATTTGTTTAGTAGAATTCGGGCCCTGAATTAGTAATAATTAGAGCAGGTCCTAAAGAACGATACGAAAACTTTTCTAATTTGTAGTATCTTTGTGATCACCAATACAATCAGCTTCTGTCGAAGGGTCAAGGTCGTCCGTCTGTCGTTATTCTGTCGCTCTCTAAGTATTACAGGCCCCAGGGTGTTCAATACCGCAGTTTAGTTTATATAAGTACATCATTTGGTGATTATTTTTGTGTGTACCTTGAAATGACAAAATTTGATTCCTCACACCACGATAATTATGACGAACTGCCATCTGTATGTGAAGCTTATTTGACTGGTAGGTAAAGTATTAAGCAAAGAAATAAATTGTTTTATTTTTCGGAGTCTGTGGTTTCTTATAAAAATCACCATTAGGTGACATATTGATCTAATTTATTATTTTGTTAAAAGCTAGTAACACTATAATAGTATAGTCATCACGACAAGTCTATCTTGGAATGGGTAGAGAGGAAGGAATGAAAATGTGTCGTCGAGCTTGTACCGACAGCTGCTGTTAGAGGCAGTCCTACTATATTTATGTGCCTACGGCCTTCTACCACTGAAATAGTAGTCAAACGCTAATCTACTGAGGACAAAATAAAAATGCTTTTAAAAAAGCTAGAATCGACTTGGACGAAAATTTCATTATATTTGGAATTTAATCCCCCATTTTTCCATCCTTAGGTGCGGTATATTTTCACAAAATTTGCAGAAGGGCCACCATTGAAATACATCCTACTCATGAAAAAATACTAATTCAAATCAGTTGACATTACTGGCGGAGAGATATCGATTAACATCGCCACAAAAAATACAGATCATTAGAGAACCTCACTTTTTTTGAAGTCGGTTAATAATGTTCTTGTATCAGCAAAATGTTTGCTTTCCACTTCACAAAGGACTGTTATTCTCATACACTTTGAATAATGTTGGTAGCTTCAGCTTCGTTTTTTACATGCTAAGTAAAAGCCGTATTAACTAAGATGTCACGATTTCGTGTCACACCGTCCAAGGTAGTCAATAATTTAGACGAAGTTATTTGGCCAATAAACTGAGCCTTTGCGAATAGCCCGCGCGGCTGGACTGAACGAATGCGTAGATCTTTTGTAAACAAGTTAGTTATAAAAGAATTAGACTTGAATCAATTTGAGATTGCCCCAATGCAATGTCAGCGGCGCACGTACGGAAGTCGGTTCGATAAATTTGTAGAATCGAAAACCCTGATAAATTTATCGAATGTTGCGAGTACCCAACTCTGAACGTAAAGTATTGTAGTAGCTCTATATTCTCTTTGGATTCGATCTAGGTATTCGATAACTTTTGTCGATTGTGTCGAGGCTCGATAAAATATTATAAAAAATATATAAAAAATCGATAAACCCCAATTTATTTATTTGAACTGTCAATTTTATCGAATTTTATCGATCGAAAAGATCCGTACTTGCGCCGCAGGTACGATTTACTATCGCAGTAGATTTTACACCGAGGGACGAAATAATTTTGATTGTATTACTTTATTTATTTCACACTGTGTGAAAACAACAATATCAAGTGCAGCTGGTGGAACACACCGATAGGTGCTTTACGAGGGCGGTAGCTAGCCAGGCGGGCACTAGAAAATACTCATCTCGGTCTTTCATTCGCACGTCACGATGTGGCCATTTGCAGACCGTAGACGCTTATGCAAACGGATTTAGTGATACTCGAAATGCGCGCTTGACGTAAAAGCGTTGTTATTCTGACAAGCAATATATACGTTTGCATAAGCGTCTACGGTCTGCATTTGAAAGTTCAAGCACATGAATTTGAATCATCGACCGTCGAACCATCAACTTACGGATTGGTTGGTCGGCATCACTACTACTGCGCAGCATCGTTTTAAAAACGTATTATGCTAGGTTTCTCTAGAGTCTAGACTGTCTAGACTTTACAAAGGCTCAAAGCGTGTTGGCATAGCCGCGGAATAAATATTAATAAACTGAACTAGTTACCGGCGGACTAAGATGCTCCGCTATGCCACTGTCAAAACAAAGTGCAGGCTATTCGCAGTCCCAGCTCGAGCCCGCCAGATGCCCAAACGCGGTGTCGATGTATTTATATTTGTTGACTCTGTTATCACGGTTGGTGGGGCTACGCGAGATCGCAGACAGTTCTATGTTGGGTGGAGTTACGTGCGCGGCGAGATTCGTTATCATTTTTGTACTTGAATTTTTGACATGAATTAACCGATTTTAATGAAACTCAATATGCATAAATAGGATACATAGCTCTTAGTAGTTAGTAGAGAACGATTTAAAATTTACTGGATGTAGGACTGGCTCATAAGTGAAGCCACCGGACCGTACGATAGATGCTTAGCGGTTGTTGTTCTTTTCCTAGTACATATTAAAACGCGTTGTTTAGTCCATAGAGTAAAGTACTAGTGGAGCTATGTGAAACAAAAGTCTTGTTCCATTTTATGTTTAAGCTAAAGTCCGCTGCAGCGCTAATACCATAATTATGCCGTCTAACCAAACAAATAAAACATGTAGCGCTAGATTGCGTCTAAGGTGTAGTTTCCTCGCGATCAAAAGGTCGAAAGCGCCGCTAATTCCACGGCGCTTATGCGTTTTGTTCAAGGATGGATTGGGATAGTTGCGGTCCATGGACTGCAGTGTGGCGCAAAATATGCTTTCACGGTGTGGATTCTATTATCTCTGTGGTTTAGTCTATTCGTTCCGTATCTTTACCGTTGTTTCTGTTGTCCAGGATGCCAGGAAGGCGGCGTGCGACACGTCGCTCGCTCAAGCGACGATCAACTTGGAGCCCATCGGGCGCATACAGATGCGCACGCGGCGCACGCTGCGAGGGCATCTCGCCAAGATATACGCCATGCACTGGGGCAGCGACTCCAGGTAACAAACACTGACATTTAACAGCTTAATTACAAGTTTGAAGGATGTTTTAAGTTTCAAGCCTTTTTCTGTTCCCACTAAACTCCGCTGTCGACCCTTATTGCTCTTGTACTCCATGGTATAGCTTGGGAGCGAGGTAACTAAAATCAATACAACTTCTATGAAGGCGCCTACATATTTGGTCCTTTGTGGAATAGCTTTAGTTAGATTAAGAGCCCATACCAAACGGATGCTTCCGCTCGGGGCTATTCTCTCCTGGTTCTCCGTATTCCGGCGACTACAGTCCAAGTCGATGTGCCTTACTGCGTATAGTACACCCCATGAAGTCCCTTAAAGGCCAAACACCATGTTTTAGGGTTACCTTGATCCCTCTCCTACCGTTCGCTGACATTGTAAAGATTGCCAGACCAACACAGTCTTTAAAAACAAATATAACAAACTATGCCACCTATGTCATTTTATTTAATTGCAAAATACTGGTGGGCAAAAAAAAACTGAGTTGCCCGTCTATGGGACAATTTTATACTGGCACTGCATTGTTTATGGACAGTCAGCTGCACAGAGGAAAACAGGCTTGAAACCATAATGAACACGGTACAATACAAGTAATTACGTAAACAATGACAGCAGCTCACATAGGAGGATACGAAACAATGGTGCGTTGAAATCCAAACATGGATACTGGCATTCAAATGACTTAACAACTAGTTTGGGTTGTATATTCATATTGCATTAGAACAAAATATTTATGCAGGTTGTGAATACAGCTAAAAACTGTGACGCATTCATAACACGGTATTTTCTAGTGATTAGCAACCACCCTCAAGTGGATAATGAACGCAATTTAGAATTTTGAATCGTATCGATATGGGCATTGGAGCTACCACCCAGACAGAAACGCAGAAGAGTAAGTCCCACTTGAACCTGAAAGCAAACTATTTTCTACTAGCTTCTACCCGCGGTTTCACACGAACCGTGCATTTTTCAGGGATAAAAAGTAGCCTATGTTACTCTCCGGTCCATAAACTAGATCTATGCCAAATATCACGTCGATCCGTTGCTCCGTTGATGCGTGAAAGGACAAACCAACAAACGTACAAACACACTCGCATTTATTATCGTACTGATTTAATTTCCCGCACCGCATCGCTTCCATAACACCGTTCATAGCTATCGGTGACGTAGACTGTCTACGTGGCATTGAGTTTTACGATCAGATACGATGCGGTGACCTATAAATTGTTGAGTAGATCGAGACTTGAGATTCAACTCGTGTGTTCGACTCTTGGATGCTGTAACTGGGTGGAGACGACGGTTTTTTTGCCTAACTATCACATACTGGGGAATCTAGGGAAACAGGGATATATTGGGAAACAGTAACTATTAAGACCATGGTCCCATAAGACAAAAGCAAGAAAGAGTTGCGTTAAATCGTGAGACAGGGTCAAACGCTTACACTATTCAGAGGCGAATTTATGCGTGGACTCATGGTGCAAAGTTCTATACAGTTTTGGCATATGGAAGCAAAAGTCAACGCTTAGAGCCTACATACACGAGCACTCCAATCCACAACACTCCAATCCAACATTCCAAAAACCGGCCGTGTGTGGGGAACCTTAAGGCCCAGAAATCGCTATATTGCCACCCATATTGTATCGTTCCTGCTTACTGTATAGTATTGATATTTTTATAAGTTATACTCAAGGATATAAATGACTAATCGACCGGTTTAAAAACACGAATTAAGGTAAAAGTCTCGATAAAAAAAAATGTCAAACGCAACCCTGAAAATTAAGTTATTCCCTTGTATATCCTAAACACGAAAGTGTATCGGTCTTATATTTCACTTAAATATTCTCCAAATAATAAGAAAACAATCGACCGAGCTAATTTTTTGATTAATTGTTTTATTTTTACATAATATGGATTTTTAGAAATGTCGCTTACGTTTTTAATTTCGAGCAGCGGCAACATCGTGGCGCTCTCTTTTCTCTTGTTACTCGCGTGTTTTGCTTCACGCTCTATCTCATTCCGCGGCGATCCGCGCTGCTAGACGGACCTGTGTCACTTTTCTCCAGGACATTTACACAAATAAAACTCTCATATTTATGGGTAAACAATCTTATAAAAAAATGTACATGAGGCGAATTTGTTTTATCAATCTTTGAGAAATGATTTGACATTAAAACTGTGATACATATCCGTTTTCTAATTTGTAAATAAAAAACAAGTTCTGTTACCAATTTCGACCGCATAGATTGCGTGTCGTCAAAGGCGTACGATTGCACTTAGCTCCATATATCGAATCTCAGCAAGGGCTCTTTTTGCACAATTTTTTTTTTTGTGTTTTCTGGTCTTTGTTCAAACTTTGACGTTCCTAGATGATTTGATGAAGTCATCCAAGTTCTTCGATCAAAGGCAACTTGGTCAAAGATCTTTGACGGGTGGAATATCAGCTTTAGGTACGGGAGAATACGGGAGAAGTAAGTAGGTATTACCTACCTCCTATAATAATGGATATAGGTGTTGGTTCGAATCCCACCAATTTGTCGGTTTTAGTTATATATATATACCCATCCAGTCTCGAGGGTCCCAAAGGAGCTGGCGCGGGGGAAAAATACCTGTTTCTCCCACCTTAGCAATTTTAATAGTAATTTTATTATTTTATTATAGGTCAAGCTATTTTGAACCTTATCACCACTGAATAAGGTCTAACTGTTTTTTTTATCGACTTACGTGGTACCGGCCGACATTAAAGCGTCATTAAGGTTCAATATAGTTAGCAATTTTATTATTTTATTAGTTCAAGCTATTTTGAACCTTATCACAACTGAATAAGGGCTAACTGTTTTTTTTTTTTGCCGCCGGACCGACGTGGTTCCGGCCGACATTTGAGGGGTTATATAATTATATATTTATATAATATAATATAATATACTACATATAATACGTCAACACGTAATTAACTGTAACTGATCGAAAATATTCGAAATAAAATAATTCAAGTAGTTTGAGAATCAAGTTACCATATTTTATCAGAGTGAAAATTTGTGGTCCGATGAAAAAATGTAGGTATCAAAAAATTGCTGTAACTGTAAATCAAACTGTGAATAACTAATTGATTTATCAAGCTTGTGGGTAAGCTGAGAAATGAGTTGATATTGTAACTATGATGATACAATTCCGTTTTGTAATTTGGAAACAAAATACAAGTACTAGTAATATGTTACTAATTTCGACCCAACACATAGCTGTCGTGTTGGTTTAGTGGTCGAAGCGTTCGGTCTCGAAGGCGTACGATTGCACTTAGCACCATATATCGAATCTCATCAAAGGTCACTTTTTGCACAATTTTATTTTTTGTGTTTTCATCGTCGCACGTGTTATTATGAACCCCGATTTTGTCTCATCTCGTTATTCAGGTAGTTTATTTGAAAAAATTATCAAATCTATCCTACAACCGGGTCATGAAATTAACAAAAAAAAAATATTTAAAACGAACTGGAGTACCTACTTACTTATTTAAGTTTTTATCTATACAAATAAATAAAATTGAAGTGTCTGTTTGTAATATCAAAATATCAGCTTTTTACCAAATGCATACGAAAGTATTACGGTACCTATAACAAAACAACCATTTTAAAATTTTTGTCTGTCCATCTGTTTGTTTGTTCCGGCTAATCTCCGAAACGGCTGGGCCGATTTTGACGGGACTTTCACTGGCAGATAGCTGATGTTACAATGAGTAACTAAGGCTACTTTTATTTTAGAATAAAAATTAGGGTTCCGCGCAAAAAAATAAAAACCATAAAATCCAATATAACCGCGCGGGTGAAACCGCGGCCAGCAGCTAGTTTTACTACATAATCTTACACTTCATAACACACCTTCTGGCCAGTTTTGTCTTTTTATTTTGTGTAGGTAACGAAATATAAATATTTTTACCTTTTTTCTTTATATTTTATTCTCGACTATAATGCCGTATTAGACGGAGATTTCTAAATTAAACGATTGTTTAGACATATTCTTATCGATATTATTAAAACCACAATCTAATTCCGCGTTATCTACAATTTATAAGCAATTTTCTTTTTTTGTCAGGGTTGTCACTTTCGCACATCCGGATGCTTATAGTGTTTTTATCCGGATCAATTAATTTTTTTTTATTTACATGGGACTCCAGGCCCGTCCCAAGTAGGTAAGTATACACTAATCAAAATAAAGAGACAGAAACTCGCCGACATTATTTTAAAATAAATAGTGATTAGTGATGGAGTGCCTATTTCTTTAAAAAATGTGTCTAATAGATTCGCGTGTACCCATGTTGTAGAGGCAAGTACCTACTCTTTCTTTTGTAATAATTATAGAAATTACATCGATGACAGCAGCTAAAAAAGAGGGTCAAAGAGTTATTGTTAGATACAAATTTAATCGTAGAACTTCATTCAGAATGAAGATTCTGAATGACTACATTTTCATCATCAGAGTCTTCTGGAGTAATAAATAAAATATTTTGTTCAACAACAGGTTTCAATAAATATACTGCTTCAGCTGATAATGGGATCTTTTTATTTTCTTCTTTCTTTCGGCCATTTTAAAGTCGGAAATGAAAGAGCGAGAAATACCTTCGACGAAAATGTCGCGATATAGATATGAAATTTCATCCCCCATTTTTCCACCCTTAGATAAAAGAATACCACCCGTATTTTTTTTATAAAATTAGTAAATTTGTGTAATTAATACCTTTTATTGAAGACGGTTAAATTATTTGACGTTCATTTCGTATAAAATATTAACAATAAAAATGCATAATTATGTCAAAAGAATATTTTCAGGTGAGACGGTGTCACCCCCTTGGACCCGGATTAGTCTGGATATAACATTAATTGCTGATAACTTCTAGATAACGCGGAATTAGATTGCGGTTTTAATATTATCGATAAAAATATGTCTAAACAATCGCTTAGTTTTGAAATCTCAGTTTAATACGGCGTCATAGTCGAAAGAAAAAAATATTAAGAAAAAGGATAAAAATATTTATATTTCGTTATCTACACAAAGTAAAAAGACAAAAACTGATCAGGTGTGTTATGAAGTGTATGATTATCTAATATAGTAAAATAAAAACTCAAATAAGTCCTCCAGCAGCGCAAGTACATCTTTTCGATCGATGAAATTGACAGTTCAACTCGATAAATTGGTTTTTTATATAATTTATCGAGCCTTGAACAACCTACAAAAGTTATCGAATTGCTAGGTCAAATCCAAATCCAAAGAGAATATAAAGCTACTATAATATTTTACGATCAGATTTCGGTACTCGCAACATTCGATAAATTTATCATCAGTATTTTCGATTCGACAAATTTATCGTTAGGAGTTTAGGACATCCGTACTTGCGCCGCAGTTCTTTTTAAATATTTTTTTGTGTTAATTTCATGACCCGATTGTAGGGCAACTTTGATAATTGTTTTAAATAAACTACTTGTCGTGTCCTTGTTATTCTAGAGATTACTTTACTAAAACTATTGATACCTATTTGTAAAAAATCGAGACGAGACAAAATTGGGGTTCATAATATACTATGCAACTTCGTACCGTGCGGCGTTGCGCGCGCCACGCTATAATATAAAATCAGTGGATATAATGTACTTCTGCACGCAGATTTCGAGTGATAAACAAGACCTTTCTGAGCTTGCGAGGTGAAAAACTATTTTTATACTTATTTGTATAAATATACCTACTACACTCGCAAGCAAAAATAAAGGGTCTTAAAGTTAACTCCAAATAACATAAAAACCACACAAGCTAACTCTTTAGATTAAAATGAATGAATAATTAAAGGAAATTTAATTTCGCATAAAATAAACTACTATGACTAATTCCTGACTGATTTTGTGTCATTCCATTTTTACTGCAAAACCTAATAGTTTTAATTAAACAAAATGCAAGAGTAAAACTCCCAGGTATCAAAAGTATCTAGTTCCAGAAATATGATTTTTTGAAAATCGTCCCAATTTGATCCGGATAACCGCAAAAATAAATATATCATAAAATACTATATACTATTATATACTCTACATATACTATATACTATTCATATACTCCTACCTATAAACTACCTACCTGCCATATTCCACTTGTCAATAATTAATAAAAAAATAAAAAAAACAAAGTATCATTCCTGTAACCGAGTAAACCGGACATACAATGTTTTGGCTGATAACTTTATTAGCCCATGGAATTATGACGAGATATGTTGTGAGGGCGTAGAGGAGTTAGTGAGGTATCTTTTTGTGTAAATAACTATTCTGGAAACGGCCGATAGTTTCAGAAAAAAAAAGAAAATGTTTAAATTCGTAATGACACGGAAACAAACGATCCTAGGACTTCGCTGAAACATAGATTTTATTGCCTTCTAAACATTTCATTCGAACAGCTTTGTGATTTAGTTCGTGAATTCATAACACACCTTCTGACCAGATTTTGTCTTTTTACTTTGTGTAGATGACGAAATATGAATATTATTATCCTTTTTCTTTATATTTCTTTTTTCTCGACTATAACACCGTATTAGTCGGAGATTTCTAAACTAAACGATTGTTTAGGCATTCGTTTATCGATATTATTAAAACCATAAACTAATTCTGCGTTATCTAGAAGTTATCAGCTATTAATGTTATATCCGGGTCCAGGGTCATCACCTTCTCATCTGAAAATACTCTCTTGAGATAATTATGGTTTTTTGTTGTTCATATTTCATACGAAACAAACTACTAATATTTTAACCAACTTCAATTAAAGGAGGAGGTTCAGTTATCTGTAGTTTTTTTGGTGACTTAATTTGATTTATCTGCCAATTGTCAACTGATTTAAATGATTATTGTTTTAAGTAGGCAGGGCACCACCCTATATTAATTACACAAATTTACTAATTTCATGAAGGAATACCAACCCTAAGGGTGGAAAATTGGGGGATGAAAGTTCATACCTATATTGCGACATTTTCATCGAAGTCGTTTCCCGCTTATTTAAAAGCAATTTATTATAAATATAACATATTTGTACGTGAACTGTCGGTAAATATATTTAATACTAGCTGCTGCCCGCGGTTTAACCCGCACGGAGATATTGGATTTCATGGGTTTTATTTTTTGGCGCGGAACCCTAATTCTTTTACTAAATTAAAAGTAGCCTTAGTTACTACTTATAACGTCAGTTATCTGCCAGTGAAACTCCTGTCAAAATCAGTCCATCCGTTTCGGAAATTATCCGGATCAAACAGAGAGACAGACAGAAAAACAACATTTTAAAAATTGTGTTTTTGTTATAGGTACCGTATATAATTTCATATATATTTAGTAAAAATCTGTAATTTTGTTCTTACAAACAGACACTTCAATTTTATTTATTTGTATAGAAGAGAGAGTAGGGACATGCATCTACAACATGGGTTCACGCGAATCTATTACACCTTTTTTAAAGAAAATAGAAATAGGCACTCTAAACTTGCCATCACTAATCACTATTTATTTTAAAATAATGTCGACGAGTTTCTGGGTCTTGATTTTGATTAGTGTTACATCTTTGGGACGGGCCTGGAGCCCCATCTGAATAAAGAAATTTGAATTGATCCGGATAAAAATACCATAAGCATCCGGATGTGCGTACGTGACAACCCTGACAAAAATGAAAAAATTGCTGATAACTTCTAGATAACGCGGAATTAGTTTATGGTTTTAATAATATCGATAAACTGATACCTATTACGGCATTATAGTCGAGAAAAAAAATATAAAGAAAGAGGATAAAAATATTCATATTTCGTTATCTACACAAAGTAAAATGACAAAATCTAGTCAGAAGGTGTTTTATGAAGTGTATGATTATATAATAAAATAAAAACTCAAATAAGTCCTCCAGTTCTTTTTATATATATATTTTTTGTTAATGTCATGACCCGGTTGTATGGCAACTTTGATATTTTTTTTAAAATAAAATGCATGTCGTATCCATGCGGGAGTTTTACTCTACAGCTTACATTTATTAAAAATATTGATATTTGTAAAGAAACGAAATGAGTCAAAATCGGGGTTCATAATACACTATGCGTGTATGTACTATCATTTACTGTCGCAAACTGGCTATATCATTCACAGCTAGTTCTTGTATGAAAATACAGATGGCGTGTGGCGTGTGCGTATTGAAACGTAGTCCCAGCAGTCCTAATCAGATGGCGCTAATACATACTTGGAAGTGTTTGGTTCCGCAAATTTATAATTGTGAAAATGGCGCTAGGTGTTGCAGGGGTACATTTTGTTCCGGGGAAGTGGGGGTGAAAACTGAAATCCGTGCGGCCGAATTCTGGCCCTTAAAAGGATTACGTGGAAGGATAGAAATATTAGAAATCCAAACGTTCCAAATCCAACGTTCCATCGTTAGTGGCTGATACGACGATCCATTTCATGCGCTGGCAGGACTCGAAATGCGGAATGGCCGAAAAATGGAGCGATGGCGCGCCCGGAATGGAGTGACCGTCTGTGGGCTCGAAATTGAACCATCGATCCACTCAATCCACGTCGCGCGGTGCGATGGATTTGGAACGATCGTGTATGGTGTGAACTTTAGATTCGTCTCTGAGTCGAAGCCTTAGGGGCAGCTTAGACGCTCAAGCAAACGTACGTTTGCTTGAGTGTCTAAGCTGCCCCTTAGGTCTTGCCCAGCAAATGTTGCTGGTCGCGCAGCGTCATGCAGGCAAAGTTGCGCGACAAATTTTGCCCCAAAGTGTATCATAATCTTGAGGACACATTAAAAAATATAACTAGGCATAAATATGACAAGTTTACTAACAATGAAATTAATAGTTATTATTCCGTTAGTTGTTTTCCTGTAGATTACGGCAAGGCCTCGAACGATGATCCCCGTGGTTGTGACTAAGTTAAAAACTACGATTTTGACCCTTATTACGATCTGTTAGAAACTACTCACGCAAGCTTTGAGTCATTGGTAACTTTGACATGTTACTATGTTAGCTATTGTGTTTGAACTCTTGTTTCTGCTTACGTACACGTCGGACTCCATTCTTTCACAATGGTTTTTGACGTGACAAAATTATTTATGAGCATGTAATTTACCTATTGTATTTGCTCCAAAATGCCTCAAATCAGTGCTGATCGAGGAGTCTGTAGCCAAAATTCGATGTTTTGAATCACGACTGAGTGCTACTGGAGCAGTCTTTGGGCGAAGAGGTTCAAGCCTGGAGAATATTTAGTCTTTGAATAAAAACTACGTTGTTGTTAAATATCACGCTCATGTGGGGCTGAATTGCTGAGTACCTACCTGATTTTGTTTTAGTTTTATAATTTGGAATTGTGTGGTTCTCTTTATTGTACCTTATGTTCGAAAACGACAAAACTGGTGGCACTAAATTTGTAATTTGCTTATAATTATGATCATTTTGTACACACTTAAAACAGTAAAAAAAAATATTGTATTCTATTAAAAATACCAAAATCTATATATTAGGTAGACTAAAGAGCAGAGTTGAGATATGGTTCAAAGATACAAAGGTATCTTACAGTAGATATTTCATTACGTTTCATTACTCCTGTTTTTTAAAATGTCTTTTCGGCCAGCCAAGAATCA
This sequence comes from Crocallis elinguaria, assembly GCA_907269065.1. Taxonomy (NCBI): domain Eukaryota; kingdom Metazoa; phylum Arthropoda; class Insecta; order Lepidoptera; family Geometridae; genus Crocallis; species Crocallis elinguaria. The sequence goes on along the minus strand of OU026071.1, from coordinate 14,766,755 downwards.
AGTTTCCCCCAAGTCTAACCGAACACCTTCCCCCAAGTCTAACCGAACACCTTCCCCCAGGAACCTGGTGTCGGCCAGCCAGGACGGCAAGCTGATAGTGTGGGACAGCCACACCACCAACAAGGTGCACGCCATCCCGCTGCGTTCCTCGTGGGTCATGACCTGCGCCTACGCGCCCTCCGGCTCGTACGTGGCGTGCGGCGGGCTCGACAACATCTGCTCCATCTATAGGTAACTATTCACAGGTCAATCTACACTCTACAAGTATACCGTGTGGTCCCGCCACACATCTGCGGACTGCACAGCAGTTCTCGTACATTTTGTGTAAGCTCGCCGCACACGAGTCGCTTCACGCCACAAAACGTCGACAAAAGCTTCATGTGGCGATGTTTTATGCCTGTAGCGTGAGCCCCGTGTGAGATCAGAGTTAAGAATAATATCACCCCATCTCTTTCTTTGTGTATGTGCATAGTACCTACCCCCATCATTCAGGTAACTATTCTCAATAATATTTTTTGTTTACTGTTTTTTTTGTTACCCAACTAATGGGGGCATGTAACTATTCACATACAAACATAAAATATTAGAGTAAAAATATTCCGAAGACTTTCTTGCCCGAATGGCTGAGACAGTTTTTTTATATTGTTGGGTAAGGAGGCGCGGGGTCGTTTGCCTGTTTGTAAGTATAACGCCATCTCATAGCAATTGCAGTGCCACTGAGTTTGAAACACAATGGTCTGAGCGCCACTGCAGTGCGCTCGTACCGCAGCGTTCGTCTACTATTTTTGGAGAACTTTGCCATCTTTTAGTGGAGAAACATATATTACTTTTAACAAACTTTTCTTGCACTTTTACACTGAAAAAAAATTAGGTGATATTTGCTGAGACCTCCCCTCTCCCCCAGGTGAGATTCGGCTTGACCCCCCCCCCCTAAACACCTCACGTAAGTTATGGACGACCCCTAAGAGTGTATAATTTCCGTTTCAGCTTAAAGACCCGCGAGGGCAACGTGCGCGTGTCCCGTGAGCTGCCGGGCCACTCGGGCTACCTGTCGTGCTGCCGCTTCCTCGACGACAACCAGATACTCACCAGCTCCGGGGACATGACCTGGTCAGTGCACACTACTACGCGCCAAAACGAACCGGGCTTTATCTTAATAAAAATGCTATTCACCTCGCCAAAGGACGTCACGCCGTATATAATTATAATTAATCGTAATTTCAGCACTAAATAATCCCAGAAACAAATTATTTTTTAAGTGCCTACATTAGTTCTCGGTAGGTTTACGTCAGTCCTACAAAAAAATAAGTCCGGCGGTGACTTCCAGTGAAGTCTAAATTTAAATGATTTATTTTGAGAGTGCATGCTGTGCCGATAACCGAGTGACGGCGGCCTTAGAGTAAATACCTTCACTGGAGTGTGTATCTCGTGTGTGTGTTTGTAGGCGCCATATCGACTGATGGCACCGATAGTTGACAGAGAGGCCCTAAGTGTCCGAATGTTCGAGCGATGATGGCTGATGCTTGGTGGCGTGGTAGTGGCCTATTGATCGATGGTTGAAATGAGGTTGAGGTTTTTAAATTCAAATTCTAAATGCTTTATTCATATAGGCCTCAACGGAGCACTTATGAAAGTTAAATAAATGACTCCAACAGTGAGCCTCTGTAACATTCGTCTACCCGAATCACAGACTAAAACTAATGCTGTCTTTATCAGAACATAATAAATGAAAAAGACACCAACAGACCCAATCCGTACTCGAAAGTCAACGAACCTTCCAGAATCACGCCGTGCCCGTTTGAAATTGGTATAGGACGAGCAAGAAGAAGGGCAAGAAACTCGTCTCGGTTTTGTGAAAGAAAGCATCGTGATGAATTTTGATTGTTCATTTTGTAGTGTTTACCTGCCTAGCTAACAATCTCAGGTTGAAACTAAGCTACTGAGCACCTGCACTGGTATAAACCCGGGAATATTGTTGAAATATCAGGTGCTCAACAGTTAATAATGACCATGTCAAATAACCTGTTCTTGTGTAAAGTTGTAAATAATCGTGATTGTTTGAAGATGTATTGTCGGAAGACACCGATAGGTGCTGTCACAGATTTTTGAACTTTTGAAAGCGTTAGCTAACCAAGCCACGCAAGCACTAGAAAATACACTAACTTCAGGACAATATGTAAATGTTAACATTTAAAAAACTACGGTTGATTTGTTGGTTTGTCATTCTTTCACGCAGTAACGGAGCAACGGATCGACGTGATTTTTGGCATAGATATAGTCTATGGACCGGAGACTAACATAGGCTACTTTTATCCCGAAAAAAATGCACAGTTCCTGTGGGAATGAGGGTTAAATACCGCGGGCAAGAGTTAGTATTAGCATAAAAGTATAAACTAGTACAATTTTTTTTTCCATCTGTTAACATTGTAAAGTTCACTCGTATTGTAACGTTGTGTAACATAAAACAGTAGTCGACCTCCGACCTAAGCTGACTCGTGTCGTGCGTTGTGTTGCAGCGCGCTGTGGGACATCGAGACGGGCCAGCAGTGCGGCCAGTTCACGGGGCACACGGGCGACGTCATGTCGCTGTCTCTGGCGCCGGACCAGCGCACCTTCGTGTCGGGCGCGTGCGACGCGTCCGCCAAGCTGTGGGACATCCGCGACTGCGCCTGCAAGCAGACCTTCCCGGGCCACGAGAGCGACATCAACGCGGTCACGGTCAGTCGCAAGTCTACTGAACAGGGCACACACACGGGCGCGTGCGTCGCGTCCGCCAAGCTGTGGGACATCCGCGACTGCGCCTGCAAGCAGACCTTCCCGGGCCACGAGAGCGACATCAACGCGGTCACGGTCAGTCGCAAGTCTACTGAACAGGGCACACACACGGGCGCGTGCGACGCGTCCGCCAAGCTGTGGGACATCCGCGACTGCGCCTGCAAGCAGACCTTCCCGGGCCACGAGAGCGACATCAACGCGGTCACGGTCAGTCGCAAGTCTACTGAACAGGGCACACACACGGGCGCGTGCGTCGCGTCCGCCAAGCTGTGGGACATCCGCGACTGCGCCTGCAAGCAGACCTTCCCGGGCCACGAGAGCGACATCAACGCGGTCACGGTCAGTCGCAAGTCTACTGAACAGGGCACACACACGGGCGCGTGCGTCGCGTCCGCCAAGGTGTGGGACATCCGCGACTGCGCCTGCAAGCAGACCTTCCCGGGCCACGAGAGCGACATCAACGCGGTCACGGTCAGTCGCAAGTCTACTGAACAGTGCGCGGGGCACTATGGCGACGTCATGTAGCTGTCGCCGGACCGGCAAAATTATACATCATCACCGTTATCCTAAAACTATGTGTACTATAAAGACATCGAGATACTAACCTAAAGAGGACTTTGTGTTTGCACGAAATAAATTCCACCATTTTTGTCTAGACATAATGCGCTCTGATTGGCTAAGCCACCGCCTCGCGCCTATTCCGCGTGCGCTGATACGCTGAGCGCTGATATTTGTTATAGCAAAATCATAATGTGAGATCGGATAGTACAGTATCCGACGCTCCAAAGCCGACGACTGTATTTATTTTAATATTATTTGATAACAAGACGAGCTGGTCGTTTGCCTGATAGTAAGCAAATCGCCGGCCCATAACAATTGCAGTGCCACCCAGAACTTTGAAACACAAAGGCCTGCGCGGAACTGCAGTGCGCTCGTTACCCTGAGACATTAGGTATTAAGTCTCATAGGCCCAGTAATTTCACTGGCTACTCTGCTCACCAAACCGGAACACAGTGATGCTTGCACACTACTGCTTGGCGGCAGACGTCACCCACAAAGCGGTGGTAACCCAGACGGACACTCGCAGAAGAGTTAGTCCTCCCACTAACAAATGATGACGCCGGCATTGGACCCGATGGTCCAAAGCCGGCGACTGCATCCACCGCAAGCCCTGGTACCTGACGCCCCGCTTGGCCCGCAGTTCTTCCCGTCGGGCTTCGCGTTCGCGACGGGCTCGGACGACGCCACGTGCCGCATGTTCGACATCCGCGCCGACCAGGAGCTGGCCATGTACTCGCACGACAATATCATCTGCGGCATAACTTCGGTCGCATTCTCCAAGTCGGGCCGCCTGCTGCTGGCCGGCTACGACGACTTCAACTGCAACGTGTGGGACTCCATGAAGAGCGAGCGCGCCGGTCAGTACCGTTTATGAAATATATTTTATAGTGTTAACCGACACTAGCGGATGTTCACATAAATACGAAACGCATCACACCACGCACATCATCACAAAAATTTCGCTTCGAACAGGATTCGAACCTGCGTCTTCTGGCTATCCGGGCCAGACGCCTTAACCAACTAGGCTATGGGAGCAATCGATGTTGACTGCGAAATTCTTGATGTGATGTTTTTCTTTCCGACTTACAAGCCGTAGAGCTCCATCTAGCAGACCCGCTTTGTAGCGATTGCCTAAAGTACCATTTATTTATTTACTAGCTGCTGCCCACGGTTTCACCCGCGTGGAGATTTTAGATTTTATTTTTGTGCGGCGGAACAATAAATCTTTTTCTGAAATTAAAGTAGCCTAAGTTATTCCTTGTAACATCAGCTATCTGCCAGTGAAAGTCCCGTCAAAATCGGTCCAGCCGTTTTGGAGATTACCCGGAACAAACAGACCGATAGACAAAAATTTTAAAAATGGTTCGTTCGTCATGATCCATTTCGGAAGCGACAGTTTTAATCGTTTATATTTCGCAATTGCATCCCCGTTCAGATTCAACAACTCAGCTGCATAAACACGGATATTATCCCGACAATTATATTTCTCTGTCGGAATGCGTTTCCGAGATATAAACGATCAAGAAAGTCACTTCCGACACGGATATCATTCCGAGAGAATTAAAATCACCCTGCAGAAGGCTGCACACAGTCATCCCTGCTTTAGGATTGTCTCAGGTGACATGACAATATTTTGCCTATCGGTTATCGAAACCAATGTTCCGAGCTTTGCAAGCCGGGTATTTTTAAATATGTATCCTTTTGTTTGTTATCTCCTTTGTTTCTTTTTTTAAATATTGTTTGGTGTCAAACATTTTTTTCTTTTTATATTTCTAACCGAGCGTTTCTGTCCGCAGGCATTCTGGCTGGCCACGACAACCGCGTGTCGTGCCTCGGCGTCACCGAGAACGGGATGGCGGTCGCCACCGGCTCCTGGGACTCGTTCCTCCGCATCTGGAACTAAACGCACCCCCACCACCCTAATACGCCCCCCACTCTCTCTCACGAACACCCGCACACACCTACATACAAGCCAGGGGCGGACTCGGGGCGTTAAAAGATGAGGCAAATATGGCAGTTTACTTACTGTCTTTGTCGGAGAGCGGGCAACTTTGGGTGAAGCTTACAAGTGCTTAGTTTACACTTTGCGTTACACGCGATTGTAAACGTGAATAAAGCGTGATATGGGGCCGTGAAGTATGTATATTCTAAATAGCTAAATGAGTTCGTAAATTTTCGTGGTCACAATATGTGTTAGCGGCTGGCCCAGTTCGCGCCCGGCTCTCGGAGCCCGCCCCTGGCTGACATTGTCGTTTTTATAATTTTATAATAAAATCGCGAAAAACCGCGGTGTGTGGTTGGTGTAAAAAGCTTCATTGTGAAGAGCGTCACGGAACGTACAAGCGGTGCAGTTATGCGATTTTGTGCTTAGCTACGTAGTGGTAAAGTTTAAAATCGATAATGAAAACGCGCGTGCGTTTTGTCGTTGCTGCGTTGCGTCGGAATTTATTAACAAAAATATCACAGCCTTTGCTAAGATCCATTCAGATCGGTTAACACAAAAGTTTGGGTAATTTTGTTAATTGTTTTTGATAACGATAGTAACAAAGACGCTCAGGATTTCCTATTACGATCTGTCACGACAAAAAATCGTTGCACTAGCCATCGAGAGTCTGACATGATTTTTGATGTGCGTTTAGGCTTATAACAGACTATTATTTCGAATATTAGCACAAATTGTCGCCGATTTTCTTCTTATTTATTTAGTCGTTTCACAAAATGTTTATCATGAGTTATTTAAATCTCACAGCTTGGAAACTATTTGTGAAATAAACATTACTGAGACAAGTTCTAAAGCAAGAAATCGGTGTAAACAGTAACGCCCGCACACACGATTGCTTTATTTATTTACATAAACTATATTAGAGTATCTCTTACAATAGGGAAAGCATTTAATGTTACGATTATATATATAGGATGGTATTTTGTTGGAGGATGTCTGTCTGGTATGCGTGCGTTTTTGTGTATGTGTGTGTGCCGCCAAATGGAGCGGCGGAGAGATGGCTGCGGGCTAGAGATAAAGATTCGTTGACAGAACTGTATTTCTTTGATTGAATTCTTGGAAATGATAGTGGCAAGAATGATTTTGTATCGAAAACTGTTTCGAACGTGAAATGCCTGAGGAGTCTACCAACAATAGTAGAAATAAGTATGTCAATGATTCTTCTTACTTCAGCCATCCTCATGCATCTTACGATTCACTGTTCAAGAAATACAACACAGACTTGGAGAGAATAGACGACACATTCTGACCCGAATATAATAAAATTAATCGAATTGCGTGCTGGTAAGCCTGCCTCTAAATGTTTGATCAAGCCTTCAAGGTGAAAAAACGAATAGCGAAAATTCATTAAGTACATTTTGGTGTACAAGAACGAATTAATTTTCATATAATTCTATGTATTTGCGGCGTCTATTTCCTTCATATGTGTAGAATATATATTATATGGTTATGTAACGACTTATATGATACGTTTATACGATAGCTGGACGCCTTTCAATGGGTACGCGCCGCTGGATCATGTTTCTGTTTATTGGTAAGTGTGTGAAAGCATTTACTTAAACTCTAGTACATACCTTTACTAATGTTTCCATTGGACTAAATTAATTGTGACAATTTTGATTCAGTACAATAATCTTTATAAGCATAAAAATGCTTTTCAAACAAAGAGCCAGTTCTATTCTCGAACGAGGTGGAATCCTTCTGAATGGGTACCACCGCTTTGCTCGTGTAGTCTGCCGCCAAGCAGTAATGTGCATTGCTGTTTCGGTTTGATGAGCAAAGTATTCGGTGAAATTACTGAGCTCATGTGACTAACTAATGCCTCTGGGCAATTGTTGTTCAGCATTTGATCACGCCAAGAACAGACCCAAACACGACGAATCTATAAAATAATAATGTCACTAAAACCTGTGGTGCAAGTACGGAACTTTGCGATCCATGGCGATTAACAGTTCGATAAGATAAAATTAGAAATAGGTAGGACGTTGTTGAAAACGAAACGCAACCGAAAACTAATCTCCGAAACTAGTTTTGAGACTACGACAAGTTTGACTTGTAATCTGTTATAGATTGCATTCTCTACACACAATGAAGTTCAATTTTCAATGCATTTACCGAATGACTAATTTCGCGAAGTGATTTTCGCGTGAAAACCGTGGCGAACGACGATAAATAATAATAATAAATCTAGAACTACCTATCTCTAATTTAGATTTGTAACCATTCGAACTGTCAATTTTATTTATCGAAAAGATCGGTACTTGTACTGCTGCCGTGATAGCATGCGCGCGCGCCGTGACAAAATTTTGTCGATGCTTATATCGTGCATTTATCTCATATTCGCACGAGAAAGAGCGAGACAAAACAGTAGACAAAATTTTGTCGTGGTGCGCATGCTAGCCTGGCTGGTGTGCAAATTTCTCGCGTTGCAAAATGTGTAAAGTTATCAAGATGGGATAAAAATACAAAATACTGATTAGCTTTTTTTAGGAGGTAAAGTTAGATTCGACGGCTCCGTAGCTAAGTTGGTAGTAACCCTGCCTGCAAAGCGAGGGGTCCCGGGTTCGATTCCTGGCCGGGGCAGATTTTGTGTAAGCATAAAGTTTGTTCTTGGGTCTTGGATGTTTGTGATGTGTATCTGTATGTGTCCATGCCACCTGCGACACAGGGAATTCTAGTGCGGGGTTATGATTGTAAGCGTTTATTTATTTATTGATAGGTTTGGTCAAACATTGGATTAACGTCTTATTTTTCGGTTTTCGCAGGTGATACAACATCGCACAACAGAATTGTCCACCATCCTAAAAATCCTACGATTAAAGAACCAAATATTATTCTTAATTTGTATCTATTCGTAATTTATTGAGAATGTCTCTTTTTTTCGTCACTTTATAATCGTAATCCTAGAGCGCGGTCGGAGTTAATTAATGTTTTTTTGAAATATATGTTTAGAATTTAGATTTTCACAATTTAATATTTTAAAGAAATCAAGATTTTATATAAGATCTTAACGGAAATATAGTTCGATTGTTATCATTTTTCGTTGAAGTTTACGCACGAAATTAAAATTGTATTAACGGTAACGCTGTATCTTTTTTTTGTTATTGCAACACTGCTAAAGATTCGATTACAATAATTGGCGTTATCGGAATTTTATTAATATGAGATCTATAGGAATTTAGCCTTAAGTTTACAGTGATTTATATTTTGACATTGCAATATATAATATAATTTTATACATTTTGTTTATTCGTCTCAATCCTCAACTCCTTCCAAGTTATTTTGAAAGGGTTATTATATAATAGTCGTTACAAATTATCGGTTTTGCAATTCGATAGTTTGAAGTTAACGCACAAAAGCTCAAATCACTTGGCGATTACAATTCGATGGCAGATTACAAGTCGAACGCACAATTTGAATTAATAACAATCTTCAGATTCGTATCTAATTTCAAAGCCGAATAAAAACGATTATTTGTAGCGCTACAGAAATACGCACATTTTTTTTTATAGTCTATGATTATGTAATTCTTCTTGAATTTGTTCAAATGTAAAATGTCATTTCTTTTCCATTCCTTCGGAACAAAATTTTAATTTTATTTTATATTACCGCGTTTTTACACTTTATGGATACATTTAACATATGAGATTTTTTTAATTGAAATAATACACATTTAGGCGTCATAAATTCTAGTAAGTTAATTTCATAAAGCCATAAAAAAAATGTCGAGGAAGCGCTAAGTTTTTGTATGTTTATACTGATAGCTTGCACTTGCGTTTTTTAAAATCACACTCACATTTTTTTAATACTTAGTGCTATGTAAACAATGTAATTTTGTATAAAAATATTTTATCGGATACCATCGTGGAATATTCGTGCAAGTACCACCATTTAAACCTGTCGCAGGTGACCATCGTGTCGGAACCAGTCGGCGTGTAGAACGATTTTCTGTTGGATGTATGCAAGTACGATTTAAATACAATGTTCGACCGATTTAATAGGTCGTCTGTGATTGGTCTAAAGCTACATACTGTATGTTATCTCTAAAAATAAACATTTTATAATTTATTAGACGGGGACGCCGCAACATTCACACAAGTCCCGAGTTCATTTCTCTAGATATAAGCTAGCTTTAGGTATATAAGGGTAAAATATACAAACATTAGGCATTTGTAACTCAATACATTCTGTGTGTTGTTACATACAATCTGCAAAAATTCGATGCCAATTTCTTTATTTTTTCATTGTGGTAACACTAGATTAATTTAACCTTCGTTGCAGTATTCTTTGGAATCCTAAGCACTTTATATTTAATTTGTCGGCTTTTTAATTTAATTATTTAGTCGATGAACGGTTGTCGCGCTATTTTGTGTTAAGCCTTTTCGTATTAGATAGGATACAATATACGTAGATGTTTATAAATTAAGGCAGACGCGGTTCGTTCTGGCAACACCGGGGTATCCGTTAAGATAATTTCTTTCACAATTTTCTATCCTAATCCTTAACATGCTCAATATAATAACCGCATTTTCTATAACCATTACAAATCATACAATCACAACTTTGCAATAGTTTTCAAGGTGGTAATAATGAGTGGCATATCAAAAACGAATCACTCCGCCATTTTGTGTATCCACCACAAAATACACAAATAATTGTATATGTAATATAAGTTGTTTTCAATCATCATGCCGAGTTATCACATCTTTTATATACACATGCATCTATTTATCTGTACGTAAGAAATATATGGAATAAAGAAATATTTGTCCAACTCAAAACAATAATGGCTGCCGAAATGTGGCGGGAAAACACGAGGCAAAGGCAATCCACTGCATAGAGCCAACGCGTTGGATGAATAGTACCATAGTTGAGTTCTGGAGTTGGCTCCGGTCTGCTAGTTTTACGCCTAGTAATAAGACTTTTTTAAAAATAAAAACATTGGTTTTCTACTGTAATAGCTTCTTTTAAAATCGATGTACGATTAACTATAATATAACATAGCGTATGTATGATATTTAATGGATAGTTTCTAAAGTTCGCAATTCGGTTTTTTGTCATTCAGACCAATTTTTCTCACTTTTTACATTGTTATATTGGAATGGACTGCCATTAACCTTATACTGTAACTAATTGTAAACCTTATTTATATAGGAGGATGTTTGGTCTGTACTCGAAATGGTAAGTGGTCTATCTTTTACGCTGATCTTGCAAGTTACCGCGTGGGTGTAACTCCTACGGCCATCAGACTCTGGTGGAAGAAGTAGGATACCGTTTCCTCATTTCTTTTCGAACGTTGTCACCGAACTGTTCAAGATTCTTTTGACACAAAAAAAATGAATGGATTTGTATAATTTAATTTTTATTTGCTAGTCCACATCTTTGATATGTTTAAATAATTATTCTTAGTGGTGTAATACTAATTATAATGTATTGTGTAAAATATTTTTTTTAGTTATATCAATAAATTAAAATTTGTTTATTTTATGTTGTGTTTTATTTTCAAAAATGTCCATTTTCCTTTACGATCTATGCACTATTTCCTAACATCGGGTATTTTAGTGTAGTGAAGTAGGTATTTACGATCATAGCAGGTACTCATAATTTTTTTTTTCTAAATTTCGAATGTAACTACGCTTTGGCAAAATGGCAATCATAAACCTACCTAGGTTCCTTGTTACTCTGGTAATCCTTATAAAATATAGGATATTACCATATATAACAGAACTAATCTAATGGCATTCTCTTATTCTACTAAGTACACCATCGTCGTTACATAGCGACAATGGTGTACTTAGCAGTAAATTATGTAATAGTTTAATCGAGGGCGATGCCGCGCGTCCCCGCGTCGGTATTCATGCCGTCTGGGAAAAACGACTTTTTTATCGTACAAAACTTTGATTATAAACTTTATTTCTATGGCACTAAACAACAGAATCATCGTCACTACCAAAAAAGAAAGACTGCACTCGGCTTGGGTATAATGGATACTCCATAAAGTATCCGTACCTATAGGTACTATGCATTTGGTAGAGCCATCAGAGATTTTCTCTACCATCAACACATACCTACCAACATCCACTCGTAAGGATTTCAAACTAACAAAATGCTCTCCAATGTATATAATTCTGGCAATATTTTATTGTGTCTAGGTGTCTTTTTTATTATAGAACGTTGAAACGTGGCCTAATCTTATAAGATTAGGTTTATATAAGGTTTCCCGTTTTCATTTTGAGGCATGGAACGCTAACTATATGGACAGCGTGGTTTGTCGGTTGATAATAGACAAATAATGTAAACAACCAAAAAATTATTATTATTCAGCACTACATAGTTCTAATATGAATTACCATTTTCCCAATAAACAAGGGGTATCTACGTCTAAAAAGTAGTAGGTACGTACTGGGCTGGTTGCCACACTGTTGACGTGAGGTTCAGGTGCAGTCTGCTGACCTGATTCAGCGGATTAATCCAGAACTATGTAACGTCCTCAAACTACTGAGCATTTTAATACCTAGTTGTGTAAGTAGTACAGTACTATTATCTATTCTGTGATAGTATCTAGCGATAGGGGATAGGTTGCTGAATATTTTTTCTGAGTTAGGTCAAATCTATGACGCTGACAGCCATACCTACCTACTTATTCTATTGCCGTATCTGCATTTACCTTCTGTTTAATTAAGGTTAGGTTTAGTGTTACATAAAAACACTAAACTTAGAATGGGGCTCAGCTCTCAAGTGCATCTGTCGGAACACACCGAAAAGCGCTACAAGGCAGATCTAGACACTAGAGACATGAGAACACGAACTGATTGACATAAAAAATGGAGTCAACATCCCTATTAGGTACCCGCCTTGATTATATTCTGTCCAGCTTACAAAGTGCCAGTTTACTGAGCCGATATAATAGTAATTATGATAATATGATCATCAAAAACTTTTCTTGTTGACTATACTTCAACACTCCGGCATGGAGGTAAAGAAAATAATATTTAATAATTCAATTTTAGATTTCGTGGAGGTTCGAAGAACTACGTTTGAAAGTTTATTTTTCGAGAACAATGGGATTGAAGGTTAGGAATAAGCCGATACAATGATCCATTGCGCGCTCAATTGGCCTGAGACGCAGATTGACCGAAAAATGGGGCGACGACGTCGCGACATCGCGCGACGATGCATGGCGCGCCTGGAATGGAGTATCCGTCTGTGTGTTCGAAATTGGACCATCGTTCCACTCACGACACGCAGAGCGATGGATTTGAACGCTCACGTATGTTGGCTATTAGACAACGCTCTACCACCATGTTATGGTTAGATCAGGATGTTTTCCTTCATCGAAAACTCAAGCTCATTGTAGGATTCGAACCATCGACCTACAGACCGACGACAGGCCGACTCAACCGGCTAAGAAAATCGTCTTCGTTTTCAACTCCAACCCTATTAAAACCAGCGGTTGCTACGTCTTCGGCTGGAAGGAATTGTCTAGAGTTTTCGCTAGTTTTCATTTTGTAACAACTGGTTTCCTCAATAACGTTCGTTCTAAAATGAAAACCAGCGAAAATTCTAGACAATTCCTTCCAGCCGAAGACCTGGCGACCGCTGGTCTTAATCGGGTTGGAGTCGAAAACGAATACGACTTTGTTAGGTAAGATCCCTGTATGTAAGTAAATGTACTCGATCTACTATCTACTACGCTTAAATTCATAAGAAAAAAGTTCAAAGATTCATCTTGGAGACCACATATAAATCTGAACTGGAAGACGTGAAACAATATTGTATTTAGCATCGGAATAATTAATGTTTGCGCTCTGATGTTGTGTGTTGAAACAACAGCGCAGCGAGGCCCAAATTAGAACTGGCAGTGCTCGGACCCAATTAGGGTGACCATGAGCGGTGCTTCTTCGATGATATTCACCAGGTGGTTGGACTCTTCTGCGAGTTTGCGTCTGGGTGGTAGCGTTAGCCGTGTAATCTGGCGCCAAGCAGTAATGTGCAAGCATTACTGTGTTTCGGTTTGATGAGCAAAGTCATCAGTGAAATTGCTGTGCTTAAAACTATGTCTCAGAGTAACGAACTGAATTCGTTACTCGACATTTTGCATTAGAATCGATCAAGTTACGAATATTCAATCGAATGTCGGCTCCAAAAAATTTTAATGGTAGGAAAACTGCGATCCAACGATGGCCAAAGCTTCGACGTTCGATTTTCGGTGTAAGGCACTACGGACTGTAGTGGCCTTTGTGTTTCAAAGTTCTGAGTTGCACTGCAATTGTTACGGGCCGGCGTTATACTTACCATCAGGCAAACGACCCGCTCCTCTTATAGTACAATTAGACAATTGTATATAAAAAGTAGGTAGGTGCCTAATTGACAAAGGTATGGCTGTCGTAATAATGCGGTGGCACTACACATTTGGTCTGAGAATTTAGTGCCACGACATCGACAAATGCATTTGGTAGACCAATATACCCTAAACCTGCCTAAAAAATAAAAAAAGAACTTTATTTCCTTTCTCATGTATAGGTACCTACATACCTATAAGTATGTGTAATTTTCAAGCCAACATCAGTAATTAAAACGTTTGTTTTTCGAAGCCACTTTTGACAGAGTAGTTATTATAATAGCTACGGTTTTCCTTATATCCGTGAAAACCATCTAACTCGTGGCTACTCTACATTAGGCGAAGCTTTTCTGCGTATTATGCAATGGCGTTTCTGAACTTATTTTAGTTAGTACGAAAACTGCTCGCGACCAAAGACACGTCTTCCGTAAAGTACACGCAAGAACGGTCTTACATATTCGTCAATACGATTTATTTTTGCTTTCAGTGTAATTCGCAATATTTCTCAGCTTATTCAAAGTGTATTTTCGAAAACCGGTGTGACAAAATTATTTTTTGTTGTGTAGGAGTGAATACAACGGCGGCCATCTTGGTTTTTGTTTTGTTTGTATCTGACAAGCGGGTAGTTACATTTTCCGGGATGACTAATCTTTAATGTCGATGGTTTTTTAGATGTGGATTTTGCGACGTAAGGAAGCGAAGTTTAAATACAAAACAAAGTTTGTTAATTCTAAGTGCATCATGAGATTTTTAGTAAATATATCTATTTGAGCTAGGATAAAGTAGGTAAGTATCAATATTTGAGGTTGACATTTGGCAGGACTTTTTCTTTTTTTGATAAAAACTTGACGTGTCTACTTATTAAAATAATATAAATGCCAGATATATCCTGTAACGTACCTACTTATATCTATAAGGAATGGGTTAACTGTTAAATTGTTTGGATGTCGAGAGACGCGATTTTCAAGTTTGACTTTGAGTCTAATAATTATATTACATATCTGTGCTTTGAGTTAATTTAACCAAGCTTGTTTTTCTGCGATCAAAAGATGCTGATTTTGATTCATTTGTAAAATTAGTAGGTACGTACTTCGTGACAAACATGATTAGATTCATACAAACGTTTCTGGAACGAAGTAATGACGTTTTTACAAGGTTGCAACGTGCGATGCGGCCATTTTTGGCAAACCATGTAATACAGTGCGCTGGAAATCCACAAATTAAATAAGCTTGTATTTTTTTAAATATTATGTAGGTACCTAGTAAGCCTAAAGCAAACAGATACATTACAAATAGGTATTTCGACACAAGTAAATTACAGAGGTTTTTACAAATTTGCACAATCGGCGGCTATATCACTAAGCAGTGAGTGATCTCTTCCAGGCACCCGTAGGCTGTTTGGAGACTTAAGTCTGATTATATCTGATGACAGTCATAATCGTGGCTTCCCAAATTAACGTGGTAGTTTGCAGAAACATTTACATGGCTAAATTCAAAGACTTAAGTAGATCTTTCTCAATCTGGCTGTATTTTACCGCTTTTATTATTCTTGCTGTATAATATATTATACTTATAATATTATAGTCTATGATTTTACCATCGATCAACCACTCCTCTATCTCTGCCTGCAATAGTCTTAAAATCTATACCTGCATTATTGTATCAAATTTTATTTTTAAACATAAAATATTGTAATAGTAGGAAAATCAAGTTGTAACATAACTTGTTATATTGCCTCATGAGGATCAATTTGCTTATTGATCCTCTGGTTGGTTCCGGTTGGCTCTGGATAGTTAGGGCCAGCAAAATGACCTAGTGTAACCAAAAGCTTTCAATCACAAACTACATAGTTTTGACAAGTCCTGCGTATCACTGCAACGCTTGTCCTTTCTCGTTACTGAATTTCTCATCATTTCATCAAATAGTGATAAAATAATTATTGTTATCCGAATTCTTCGACGTTTATCTTTGAAGCGCAAAACTCAAAGCAATGTAAGTCAAAAAACAAAGAATCCCAGCCACGTAAACAGATCCAAAGTCGCAAACAGCCTGGCAACTGATTCTTTAACCAATTTATTTCTGTACGTTACGACAAGAGTTATTACATTCGTCTACAGACGGCTGTACGATTCTCGACCTTATTACAATCAAACACGAATCCAAAAGCAAATATCGATACGAATCTATACAGTTTCTTCAGAACACTTTCAAAAGAAATTGCGTTTTCATTGCTTGGGTTTCGCGAAGTGATCTTAAAAACATATAAAAATAGTATTAAATTCGTATCAGGTCGAACGTTGATCCTGATGCTTCTGTTTTAAAAAGCTGCGTTGTTTGAAAACTGTATTACAAATCACTAGCTACTAAAGTCAATCGTATTTTTAACGTATTAGTTTAAAATATATGGAATTAACATAAGGATGTCAGTTTCACACATTTTTAACTTTTCTACCATCGACGTAAGATTGTAGAAAGTAATTTTATCTAGGCCCCCTTTGCTACAAACGCGTGATAATTTAGTCCCAACTTACTCAAAACCAAACCCCTATCAATTTAGTTCAGATTCTATGACTAAACTTGGGTTTGGAACGGGTACGCAGAGTCATTTATTTTAACTTTCATGAGTGCTCCCTTGGACCCATGTGAATACAGTAATTTGAATTTGCAATTTTCATCATCAACATTATCAGCAAATATCTCCATAGCTAGACATAAGCCACCCCAAGGTGGCCACTGTGGCAGATCCCGGTTCTTCAATTTCTTTTGCAATGTTAAGCCCTAGTAAATGTATTTACTCGTAAACTACCACGTGGCATTGAAAACAACATTAGACCACAGCTAGCTGTTTGTTTCAATAACAGTACGTGCTCTCAAACTAAACAACGCTGATGCTGATGCCCTAAACCTTGATATGTTTGCGTCATGTTGTGTATGCCCCTTGCGTACTTATTATTACAATCAGTAGAGCATTGATATTTGATGTTTTTTAAAACAAACATTTGTAATATTGTATTATAAGTTATAATACAATGATTAATTAACTAACTAACTATTAAACGATTGATTTTGTATTTAGATTTGATATAATTTGTTTCGTAGAGAAATAACTAAACTAATATGAGAGTATTATTTTCTAACAATGTTACGAGATGTTATGATCAGTGAAAATGTATGTCTCTTGAAATTAGCGATGAAAAGATGTTCTCAGAAATTACTCCTAAAATTAAAGTACATGTTTTTAAGTACCTTGGCAATACATTTGGCAATTATAGCTGGCCTGCAAAAAAATCGACACCACTTCATTTGCAGAACAATCAAAAGATATTTTCAGTTTTTCTTTTTAGCTAGGGAAATACTAGTTCGTTCCCTGATAAAATGTTTCACCCATAAACAATTTGAACAAAATATTTATTTACCTCTAGTTCATAATGTAATGTTTGTCTTTCGAAAATAACTGATGCGTCGATTTTCATGTTTACCAGTTACATATATCAATATAAATTTTCTGTTAGCTCTAGCTTGTTGCTATATTGATAAAATATTTGTAGATATAGATGTTAGTGTAGTGTAGTTTGTTGTTAGTGGTAGGATTAACTCTTCTGCAAGTGTCCGTCTGGGTTGTTACCACCGCTTTGCTCGTGAAGTCTGCCGTCTGCCCTTTGATGAGCAGAGTAGCCAGTGAAATTACTGTGCTTATGAGACTTAATACCTAATGTCTCAGGGTAACGAGCGCACTGCAGTGCCGCGCAGGCGTTTGTGTTTCAAAGTTCTGGGTGGCATTGCAATTGTTATGGGCCGGCGTTATGCTTTCCATCAGGCAAACGACCAGCTCGTCCCGTTACCAAATAATATATAATTATATAAAAAAAAAAGTTTGATGCCTTTCACACCAGCCCACCAATATCAATTATTTTCAAGAATAAAAATGAAAAATGCAGTAGTGTAAATAATGATCATATTATTTATTCTCCAGAATAATCTAATCGTCTTCAGTGAAGTCTAGCTTTAGTAAAGGGATTTTAAATTTAGATCTTATGAAACTCACAGGCGTTTTTGCGCTCTCAAGTTAGTGTAGTACGTACGGTTCGGTCTATTCTTTCAACAGAGCATCCGTGTGACTTTGAATTTACATCTTTCAAGTTGTTATTTGTGCCACTAACACCCATACCTCTGTTTTTGCATTGGCAAATATTCCGAAAGCGTCCCACGACGCCCGACGTCGGTTGATATCCGACGTCACAAAACCTACATACAATGAGCTGTAATGATTCATCCCAAGAGAAAATACGCAAATGTTTTTAGTCAGGAAAAGCGCGAGCGCCCGTTGACATCTAGACATCATACATCTATCAAATCATTTTAAAACTATACATAAATTTTTATAGTATAGTGTGTCCCAAAACCACAAAATTTCATTTTAGATCACAAAGTTCAAATCGAATCGAAGACTAAAAGGCAAAACAGTGTAAGTGCGAAACCCAAAAAAATCAGTGTAAAAAAACTGTCAAAATGATGACAATAAGCGAAAGCCAGTACTCCTCTAACAAGATGTCCAGCATCCACACAGTCAACGACCGGGTGGTCCATCGGGACAGCTACGACGACGTGAAGAGTTCTTCCAGTGTGAACAGCGCGCTGGTCACCAAACGGGGGTTCAAGCCGTCCGACATGTTCGACCCGCAAAAGAAAGAATTCCTCACGAACCTGAGTTATAAGTTGTTCCCTGTAAGTTGGGTAAGTTAAATTAATCCTTTATAGTGTAAGAGGCTTCTAACCATCACGGCGGAGTGGCAGGCTGGTATTTACGTATTTATCATAAATATCATATTGCTATATTTATTTTGGGAAGCAGAGCTGAATTTTGCAGAGGTTTTTACTGCTATCCAACAGTGGATGGTTATTATTTTGTTTTGAATATAAACTTTTGTACAAGGTGTAGTTTAAAATATGATCATTATCATTTTTAATGATATAAACTAATCTAATCTTTTTTTTCTTGATATACTTACAGTTTTTTCTCAAGTTTTGCTTCCCAACTGATGATATAATTTACTATAATTATCTAAGTATATATTTTTATTTTGATGTAGTTAGATGTACTGACCGTTCTTTTTCTCACTAACTGATTCAAAAGTATTACAGTTTTGTTTTTCGATGTAGGCCAGACAAGACATTTAACATTTTTTTATTGTTAGTAATTCAGGCTTATCGTTAGTTTCAGTTAATTCCTTAATGTCTCAACAATAGAGTTGAATTTTAGATAAATGGTTTTAACGATATCTGGCTTCTATCCAGACTCCAGACTGTTACTCTAAACTTTACTCAGAACTGAGATGGTCAGATAATGAAAGAAGTAATTTATACTTTTCAAAGTTGAGAAGAAAATAATGGCAACACGTAAGCTTGTTGTAGAGTTGGTAATAATGGATAAAGTTTTGTATGTTTTTTATTTATTACTTAGTTATAGAAAATAAAATTGAAATTGTAGTGCAACATCTTGAAAAATTACGTTTTTTACAACCCATGATTTTTTTTCTATACACACAGTCAAAACAATTTTTTTTAATAAAAAAATTTACATGTCTCTATTACAAAAGCTATGATAAAAAATATAACAATTATTGTTACAATACTAACGAAGATTTATGATATAAAAATGTATAAAGTACCTATAATTCATCAAGGTTCAAACTATACATATCGCAACATCTTCTATCTGTCTGTAAACAAAGCTCTTTTAAACCACATCGTCAACAGACTAAGAACTGTTTTTAAACTCTCAACCGAACTTAAACACGCGGGTACGTCCTCTGTGAACAGACAGACGCACAGATTAACCTATATTATCTATAATTATACCGGACTTCGGCCACTGATCACGGATTATGAAGATGGTTTTAAGTTTATTTTAAACGGTTTTGATTGCTCTTGAGAGTCTTGGGAAACAAATAGATCATTATATTTTTATGTTGTAGTATTTTACAATGGTAATTAAAATGGCCATAGTAGCGAATGTGTTAGGGTTTTTCGTATTTAGATGCTAAAAGTATTTAAAAGTATTTATTTAGAAGCTAAAATAATAAATGTATAACATCTGTAGCCAAGAACCGCAGTGAAGTTGACTGACCTACAGTTGAATTTTTTAGGCAGTCAACATTTTCGGCTTAGTCTTACTAAAGCTGAACATGATCTTCGTTAGCCAGGTGAGATCCTATCACAAAATACATAATAGCGATTAAGCTCAAAAGCTTTCCTGAGTAGGTATATTTTTTGTTTAGTATATTTACCGTTCCTAGATAGCTTATCTAGAATACCTAGTAAACATCGCGATTGATCAAAACATAAAATTAAATGAATGTACATTTCTTAATAAGGCAATGATTGTGTAGGTGTTCGATTCAATCACATGTATTCTTCAAAAACCTTAAGTGCTACTTACTAGTGTAAATTTATAACGAGATATGACACACTGCAGACTGCTTAAACATTACTACCATAATATTTAAATTGATGTTTACAATACATTCATCCATTAAAATAAATTCTAAGAAGTCCCTAGGCTCTCTACTTCACTTACACGTTTCGAATGATGAATCAATTCATGGAACGAAAAATCGTATTTTTTGAGTTGGTCGGTGTTGTTATAAAGTACTATAATTCACAGAAATTAATTTAGCGTTTCTTTGTAGTGATGATAAATGATAAGGGACGAAATAATACTTTTGTTAATTTGTTAAACAGACCTTAAAAGGTTTGTTAATTGCAAAAAGGAGCTTCTGTTATTCATTAGTTTCATGTTTCCTAGCCTTAAACTGGATCTTAGCTCAAGATGTTATCAAACGCGAGTTGATTTCCAGATATTTTAATATTTTGTGTTAATTCATGTAGTTATAACAGTTTATCTGTATCTAGTTAATTGTGTTTTTATAGGCTACCTATTTATCTCTTTTCTTTTGCCTCCTATCTACATAGGATTTACATAAAAATAACACATACTTATACGTGGAGAATTTATTTTGCAGGCATAAGAAATTTGCAAGTTTTAACTTTTTTTAGTAGGTACATAGTCGCAGTAAGAAAAGTTTCGTCACCTTAAGGTCTATTTTTGTTTGCGTAGTTGTTGTGTGTTGACTCCTTACTTAAACGTATTTGTCTAGTATTGCGCTACCGTGAGTCGTGACAACGACTCTGTTATAATAAGATTTATGAATAAAGAGAAAATTAATGGGGAGATGCAAGTGATACTGACAGATTTTGACAGCTAAAAAAAACAAATTAGATTTATTTTTCTAAATAGCCAGGACATTATGTTGATGTAAACTAGACATTGGTCAAAGGAGACTGCTATTTTAACCTTTACATGTAACCTTTAAATAATAGTATTCTATACAATAGTCTGCTAACTGCCGTAAGATCAAAAGGTACTACTACTAAGTGGCCTTACGCGATAACGGAAAGAACTTGGAAACTGACGAAGGTATTCTTACCGTGACGGTACTTTCCAAAAAGCAAATGACGGATGACTAGAAATATGGCAGCCCTAGATGAAATGCCAATGACCACATAATTTCTAAACCAGGGTCACTTAGAAACTGAAAGCTATTAGTATCTATTTCCGTTGTAGGAACTACTGATAGTGCAATGACCCTTTCTAAATTTTTCCGACGTCTAAAGTGGTACCGAAATATCTGGAAACCCATATTGGAAACACATTTGCTGGTCGGGATATTTATTGGTTCTGAATAGTTCGGAGCATAGTCTGACCTCTCTATAAAATACTTAGCTTTCAAAAGGTATATTAGATCTGATAAACTTATTAATATCAATAGCGTCTGCCCTCGTCTTCACACACGTGGAATCAAATAAAATGTAGCCTATAACACTCAGGGATAATGTATTCCCTTTCACTAATATGAAGCTATAGATTTCTATTAGTGAAAGAATTTTTAGAAGCGGACCAGTGGTTCTAGAGATTAGCAGTAACAAACAAACAAACTTACAAAATGTATTGCTTTATAATATTGGTATAGATATAGATTTATCGTATTAATTGTTAGGTACGCAACGCCAAAGAATTGAAGTGACGTCTAGGTACACCACCCTTAAAATTTTATTACAATTCCCAGAGCCAGATGTGAGCTGATTATCTCGCGGCGGTTTTCATAATTTTGGTCAGCTTATTTTGCCAGCAACGCTTCCATTAAAATTGAAAGATAGCTTTAAAAGCTTCTTCTAAAGTTTCAGTTCTTTGTTACTTAATTAAAGTCATCAAAAGTGACTCTGACTGACTGAATAGCGTGTTAAAAAGAAGTACCTACTTACACCACATATTTCACATATTATCTGAAATTTTAGGATAATATGTCCTCCTGACTAGTCCTGAACGTTGTAAAATATTTTTTACAATGGACGAGCTTCATTTTGGACTATAGTGTATAGTGACCACAATTTCATATAAGGACTGAAGATAATTATTTTATTATAAAAATTCAAATTACATTAGTAAAATTTTACTCGACTCGGACACAGTTTCAGAAATAACCTCCAAAAAAGAAATAAGTAAATAGATAATTTACACCGAAAAACTGCACCATAAATAAACAAAAAAAAAAATATGCATACTAAGACACAAGACATTTAAGTGCATACTACATCATTTTACTTTTCTAGACGTGACCGTTTTTATTTATAAAATCATACTAATGTTTCTGTTAGTCATATAATAAATCTTTCTCTATACTCAATATGATGTAAGAAAAGGTAGTCCAAGTGCACAAACTATCTACTGTCAAGCAAGTGCCAAGAATGACTAACAATGTCTGACATTGCTTTCGCTCAACGAAACGAATTGTGAAGAAAAGAACGAATTAATTACCTACACAGATATTTTAAGGTTCATTTTGATTTATTTCAATAATATCTATCTGGATAACGTTAATTCAAATTTTACAATTAAAAATTAGAATAACGCTTCGAAAAACACCCGTACAAACTTTCTGAGCGCTACAATACCTTGACTTTCATTCAAAATGCCAAAGCTACCTCTAGTACGTAGGCCTAGATATTCTTTAGTACTCTAAATCCATTCACGGGGCATCGAACCTGCACTCACGTAGTCTTGGCCTCGGCTGGAAGTAGGGCGGCATTGGCACTGTCTGCTGCAAATTTTAAAAGTAATTAGAATGATTAACAGTGATTTCAATGTTTAAATGATTGTGTTTTAATACAATATAGCTTAAATTTTATGATTAGTACGACCTGCCAGATTGATTGATTGCCAGATTGATTTTTAATTTGGATAATGGTAAAATGTTAGGGTTGATAGTTACTTTCCTAAATCATAAAGTTAGGTCGTCAAGAAATAACGCTAATTATATCAAAATATATTTAATCGAACAAACTATTTTTTAAACGTATCTTCATTAGATTCCATTCTTAAATTTTTACATGACTATGCTTATGTTCAAATTAATTAACTACAAAACATGAAGCAACTCTAATAAAACAAATAATAACCATGAGCTTAATACATTTGGCCTGGTTATAAAAAAATGCTAGAGATCGTAAATTATGTCGGAAACTTGCCAAGGGGCTCTTGGGCTGGCGCCAAAAACGTTCATATGTCATATCCAGAGATTGAACGTCGAATTTGAAATTTTAATCAATTTTCTGGGCTTAATTACCGTGTAATTCTATAAGTTCTTTTTCAGGATTCCTCAAATGTTTTATGAAAAAATATAGGTTGCATTAAAAATTACAACAAAGCCATGCCAAATTAGCCCTAGACCGTGAAATATGAAATTATCTTGACAAATAACAATTAATTTGCCAATAAGCTTATGTAACCAATCATACTTATTCCAATTGGTAACATAAAGATTAAAGACAGATTTTTTACCATCAAAGATTTTTAAATTAGCATATTTGTAAGGTACCTTACACATAAGATAATATTTTCTTAACGAATATAGGATTTACGGTAAACTCCAAATAAAATTTATCATGATATCAATGTAGAATGGTCGTTCCATGTTATTAAAATAAATGTTAAACTTATACAGAAAGATGGAGAGTCGAAGGAATTATCTGAGGAACGCGAAGCTATTGAAAATCCATTAAAATGACCGGAATCTGTTGCTGTAAGATGGTCTCCTAACTTTGTTACATTACGAAATTTTGCCACTAGTTTCGTAATTCACTAGCTGGCCTTAAAATATAAAAAATGGATTTAAAGACATCCAAAATATATAACAGTATTTTTTTGTCAAAATCGGTAACTGTAATCTTTTAGTATTTCGTGCAGCAACACTTTGTAAATTATAAGTCTTACAAAATTAATAATCAATGTAATGAGTACATGAGTTGATTTTGCTAGGACAGATAATATTTTTTCTTTATTCAAATATGAGCTACTGATTTATAGTTAACTCTTTTGTGAAATAATTGTAATAAATGTTATACAGAACGATGGAGAATTATCCGGGGAACGCGAGGAAGCTATTCTGCAGCCACCAGAACCGGAATATCCAGAATCCGTTTCTGTAAGGCTGTCCTGACATTATTTTCAAAATTATGCGGTCACTAGTTTTGAGACACTACTTTGTGACCTTTTAATAGGCTGTAATCTAGCGTCTAGCGGCTAGATGATAGTTATTCGGACGTCCCAATTTATGGATTCTATCACGTTTTAAAATTTATAACAGATAATAATTGGTATAGGTTACAAGGTCTTTAAAACCGTGATATTGTATTTCTATCAATTTCTGCCCGCGGTTTCACCCGCGTTTCCATAGGAACCGTGCATTTTCCGGGATATAAAGTATTGCTCCGGGATATAAAATGTTACTCTCCGGTCTATAAGCTATATCCGGTCCACAAAAATTACGTCGATCCGTTGCTCCGTTGTTGTATAGAGACGAACCAACAAGCGTACAAATACACTTCGCTTTTATTATAAATAAAGTATGGATTGTCCATTTCACATTTAAATACAAACCATTTATGTAAAACAAATGTTACACAGAATGATGGCGAATTGTCTGGGGGACGCGACGATGCTATATTGCAGCCACCGGAATACGCTTCTGTAAGACTGTCCTGACATATTTCGAAAAAATGCAGTCACTAGTTTCATTCCTTTTGTAAATATTTTCATTAGGGCATTTGACAGAACCAATGTCTTGAAGATTATTATTTTGTTCTCTTGTGGTAATCGATTTTAGTTGGATTTAGGTATTTATATAAATATTTTTAATTCTGTTGTAAATACTTTCTTTGTTTTGCACCTCGCTTTGCTTGCACTATATTCATTATATTTATGTATTTTATATTGTTATGTAATTATGGTGAACATTTTTTTCCACAGTTTCATCAACAATTACCTAACTGTTTAGTTAGTGGCAATATTTGGTAACAATTTTTTTTAGTAAAATATTTAGTAAAATTACTATTTAGTATATCTGCGATTTGTTAAATAATTGAAAGGTATATGAACCAATTAGTTTGAAGTATAGTCGGTTGTACTAAAATATATTTCATTGTCAGATTTTCAAATGTATGTACTCAAATAAATGATATTGCTAAAATAAGTGTACTCAGTAGGTACTGAGTTACATTTCACAATTAATTACCTACGTAATATCAAAACGTAGCTTAGTACATGTATTTTCGCAAAATCGTTTAGTTATAAATACATTTGAAAATCTGAAAGTGTATACAGATTATTGCAGCCGAATGTACCTATATAATAGATTAATTGTCAATGAAACTGTTACCTGTTACTTTTGCTTCAGCACGCTTACTAAACCCAATACATTATTAATTAAATGCTCACAAAAAAATCTTATTTATATCTATTTAACCGGATTCACTTACGTGGTTCAGCCGAGCTGAATCCGGTTAAATAGATATAAATATGAGTAATACTTACGAAAGTTTTAATCAAAAAATCACAAAAAAATCGATTTATTATCGGTTTATCTTCGAATCCCATCGACTTCTTGTCCAAATTCAAACAGGACCAATCTGAGCATTTAAAAACCACATCAAAAAAATCGAATCCGTCCATAAATGGCTGTTTAAAAATTACCAAAAAAGTCCAAACTCAAGTTGTATAATTGTATATATTGTAGAAATGTATAAGAGATTGTGTTCAGTAAAAAATATCCGTATTTTCATTAAAGTCAACAGCTTTACAAAACTCATCTAAGCACATTGTATTATTTCAACATACAATCATACATTTAAATGATAAGTACATGTCCCAATATTAAAAAAATCAACGTAACAAAACTAAAGTCATAAATATGCAAGAATAGTTGCCAATCATTAAAACTTTCATTGCAGACTTGTAAACTTTCATTCAGATTTGGTTTTTTCTATTTCGCATTTGGTTTTTTATGTTTGCTTACTATACCTAAATGCTATTTTTAAGTAGTATCGTATACAGTATACGTAACTAGTTGGAAGTTATTTTAACCCCCTCACTAAGAAACACAGATGTCATAAGAATCCTAGTTCAAAATATAACTATCTAGTTATTATTACCAAAAATAGTAAATTGGTTTGAAAAGTACACGACAAGTTTATTCGCTTGATTTCAAAATGTTTAATTATAATTAAACCCTTTATTTAAGAACCACTAAGAGAATAAAAAAGATGTGAATTTCTAAAATTTAGATTTCAAAACTAATGAACACTTTGCCACGCAAAGTTCACGACAACCCATGACATAAACATGAAAAGCTTTTGAAAACACGCAAAGATATTGTTTGCAAACCTTTATATTCCATACCATAATTTTCCAGGAGGACATGGAGAACAAACCGGTCATCGTAGGAGACAAAGAGGTGGACCTGAACAAGATATTCACGCCAGCGCCTGATGCTGAAGAACACATCATCAAAAAGGACCGGAAATTCGGTAAGAAGAGCTTTTTTAGTTAAGGGGCTAGGATCGCCAAAACGACTACTTTCTCCTCCTAAAACTCCCACACGGCTTGGTTTAACGACTTGAAAAAAATACTACCTGAATAATCAATTCAAGGGCATTAATTTCACTGATTGATTTTTTTGTGTTACCATTACTTATGGCTTGAAAAAATATTTAACAGCATGCTGTTTTAAAACTATTTTCCCTAAAACTTCTAAATGACTTAGACGTTTGGGATTAATTTTACACCAAAAAATAAGGAAGAAAATTTTCTATAAACTGGCCGTTTCATTTGTGCATAGAGCAATATTTCGCAAAGAAATGATCAAAAAACTGAATTCCAAATGTACAAGTCTCAGAGGTGCTCTGCGCGGGCGCGCGCGGCAGTCATGCACTGGCATTCAGACGGGGAGGTTGTGTCGCTCGTTGCTCTGCAAACGCTGTCCGCCGACGTTACATATTTGTGTGCGTGAATGATATACAATACAAGTATTTGTTTTCGTGTGGGTTTGAAGCTTGCTCAAAGAGTAGCGTCTAGAGCGGTGAAATGTGATTCATTCCGTGATTTGCGCGTGGACGCTCCTCGTATACATATTGAATGGGTTACATTTTTGATTACAATTTCTTGTTTACGTACTTACATCATTTTTACGAGTGGAAAATATATGTATTGGTAAACAAATTATTAGCGGCAGCTACAGGAATATCGGGAGGTTTAGAACTGTTTAAGAAAGACTGGAAATGAAATTGAAAAGTAAAATTACTCTGGTTAACGAGTACAATGCGGTACTGCATCTTTTTGTTTCAAAATATTTATTGGCACTGCAATTGTTATGGGCCGGCGTTATCTTTATCATCAGGCAAACGACCACCAAACGATCAGGGCCATCTACAGTAAAAATGATATCGAAAATGATAACAATTTTAAAATCCAAGATATCGGACATTTTTATTTTTCAATAAAATGGTATGGGTATCATTTTCGAGATTTCTCGGGGTGCTGATTACAGAAATGACAACCATTTTTAAATTCAAGATGACATTTTTTTAGCAAATCGATAATATGGGTGCCATTTTCTAGGTTTCTCGGGGTGCTGATATCGAAAATGACAACGATTTAAAATCCTACATAGCGGACAATATTTTTTTTTCAATAAAATGCTATGGGTGTAAGTTTCGAGATTTCTCGGGGTACTGTGTACAAAAATGAAAAATTCTTTTATAATCCAAGATGGTGGACAATTCTTTTGTAAAATGATATGGGTGTCGTGTTGGAGGTTTCTCAGGGTGCTGATTTTGAAAATGACTACTATTTTCAAATCCAAGATGGCGGACAAATTTTTTTAGTAAAAGGATATGGGTGTCTTTTTCGAGGTTTCTCAGGGTACTGATAATGAAAATGACAACGATTTTAAAATCCAAAATGGCGGACACGTTTTTTTTTCAATTAAATGGTATGGGTGTCATTTTCGAGATTTCTAGGGGTGCTGATTACGGAAATGACAACCATTTTTAAATCCAAGATGGCGGAAATTTTTTTAGGAAATCGATAATATGGGTGCCATTTTCTAGGTTTCTCGGGGTGCTGATATCGAAAATAATAACGATTTAAAATCCATTCAAGACCTATAGGGTGGTTCACGGAGACCTAGAGCAATAGACCAAGAGACTAGAATCATTAAATTTGGCAAGAAGTATTGTCTTATACCACAAGTAAAGCGAAAAATCCGAAAACTAATTATGTATAACACACACACGCGCACGCGCATGCACACGCTCGCGCAAGCGCACGCACGCACGCATGCACACACATGCTCACGCACACGCTCGCATACGCGCACACGTGCACACGCGCAAACGCACGCACGTACGCAAGCAAGCACGCACGCACGCACGTACGCAAGCAAGCACGCACACAAGCAAGCACGCACACAAGCAAGCACGCACACAAGCAAGCACGCACGCAAGCAAGCACGCATGCACGCACGCACGCACTCACACACACGCACATTATCAATGAGTGTATTGTGTACAATTTTTTAGGGTTAATTATTTTGTTGAATGTAGCTGTAAAAGGACCTAACGATTCCAGTCTTGAACGAACTATTTACATGCTTACAAGTCTTTTCGGAATCCTCGGCTTGCGAGTCCAACCCACACTTGTCTATTTTTTCTATTGTATTGGTTAACGAGACGAGCTGGACGTTTGCCTGATAGGAGTCATAATGCCGGCCCATAAAAATTGCAGTGCCATTCAGAACTTTGAAACACAAAAGCCTGCGCGGCACCGCAGTGTGCTCATAACTAAGTCTCATATCTTAGTAATTTCGCTGGCTACTTTGCTCAACAAACCGGAACACAATAATGCTTGCACATTACTGTTTGCCGGCAGACTTCATGAACAAAACGGAAACCCAGACGGACACTCGCAGATGACTCGATACCTCGTAAATGACATCAATATAAAAAACATGACTACAAAAGTAAAAAATAAAAAATAACCCGAAAATCATTTATTTACGTACACGTTCGTTTTTGGGTCAAAAGGTGTAACAAATTTCAACGTTACGGAGCAAATTGGCTGTCTGTACTTTTATTATAGTCCACAGCGATGTTTTGAGATAAATCTCAACGTTGTATGATCTCATGTGCGTCCGTCCCGTTTATTTACGAACTAGCTTCTACCCGCGGTTTTCACCCACGTTCCCATAGGAACCGTGCATTGTTCCGGGACAAAAAGTAGCTTATGTTATTCTCCGGTCCATAAACTATATCTATGCCAAAAACCACGTCGATCCGTTGATTCGTTACTGCGTGAAAGAAGGACAAACCAACAAATCAACAAACACACTTTCGCATTAATAATATAACTAGCTTCTGCCCGCGGTTTTCACCCGCGTTCCCACAGGAAACATGCATTTTCCGGATACAAAGAACCCTATGTTACTCTCCGGTCCATAAACTATTACTATGCCAAAAATCACGTCGATCCGACGCTCCGTTACTGCGTGAAAGAAGGACAAACCAACAAATTAACAAACCAACAAACAAACTTTCGCATTTATAATAGAGTAGGATATAGGATATATTTAGTATGGAAGTATGGATAGTATGGATAATGATGATCAAACTTCACTTTCAATGAAGAACTTTCCACTAAATGAATTCAAAGAATTATAGGCAAAGAAGATGCCGTGCGCGCTACTCGCACGCGCGTTCGTTCATCCGCGTATTCTATGACGTTAGGTTTTGCGATGTTCTTGAAAGACGAAGTGTGGACCGCGCGGGTGAAGTGGGATTGACTCCACCCATTCGAGCAAGGCCATTGGCGCGTGGTAGGGTCTTAACCATTAGTGCCTGTATCAGCACCTGCGTCACTTGCGTCAGCACGGCGGTCCCGGTTGTTGTTGTTGTTCAGCAGTCGTTAAGGAAGTAGTGGCTATATTAAACTGCAACCCTACCCTGGCAATCCTTTCTGGTCCTGTATTAGGTGCATTGCCTTCCTGTTATGTCTAGTCTATACAAACATTATATATATAGAAATAAAGTTTTGTAGGGTTTTTGTTTGTTTGTTACCGCTATAAATCTGGAACCGCTGATCAGATTGTAAAAATTCTTTCACTAGGTGGAAGCTACGTTAGCGACGGTAACCTTCAATAAAAATATTTTAATTTACTTTTGTTCTTAAAGCACCTGGTGTGTGAACGTTCTCTTTTACTATCTTCGTAATTTGTCATTAAGTGTCAGTCTTAATTCACGTCACATCATCGTCATCATGTTAGAGCTATAACGCACAGTGACTCAGAGCTATACGTTGACCCTCGGGAGTCGCGAGTACTGCCGTCAGCCGAGTTTGCTGCCAGGTGCGTCTTAAATAATAATTTACTAATCAGTGCGAAGCTAAACTGGCATTTGGTGCAAACGTGTCGTTCCATCATTGCGTGTGATTATCTGCTTTCCGTCCACCTTGCCCTATTAAGTATTTTAATAACACAAGCTTTCAAAAGCTTAAGAAAAGCCAGGAACCATTTTTAATCACTTCAAAAATAAATTTTCAGAAAAAACATTCGCGTCATCAGCATTCTACGTGCCAGGAGTGCACCCCACAGTGAAGGAACAGATGGATCTGGCCAGAGCAATCTCCAAGTCCCTGAGCGACTCCAGCAACCATATGAGCAGGGGACAGAGCATGTACGTGAACAGGAAGAAACGTTCCGTCAAATGGGTGCACGAAGGAAGAGGTGAGAATCTTTGGAATTTCTTTCAGTTTTTGTAGGTGTTGCGAGCTTTGACGTAACTTGATCAAAATAATTGGTTGCTAGCATTAGTTCCTTTGGAACTATGGAACTAAACATCCGTTTTGTGTAAATCGGATGTTGTAGATTTGTCACACTTCTGAAGAACTGACAGATGTGTGGGATGGAAACCATGCTAAATTGTAAACTTTAAAGCTATTGACGAAGATGATGCTTTGACATCATCATCGTGCTGTATTTTTATTTCACTCATGAATACATTGGGAAAGACATCACCTGATAGCATTTCCCAATGAATACCTGTAGGATCAATATTCTCATCACGTCTGACCGACTTCAGGCGACTTTGGAGTGATTTAGAAGCCACATAAAATTCCAAAGTCCGGAAGATATAGGCCAACAAGTATGACAAACGGCCTCACGGATAGACCCGACATTATTCCATGTTGACAGCTTACAAATAACAAACGTGATCGAATTGGCAGGTTGATCGTGCGCCAAGCTGATATTAATAGAGTTAATCCACGTATTGGTATTATGTGGCCTACAAGATATATAAATAAAACCTTTGGAAGTGACCATGTCTTGGTAGAAAGATCCATCGATACATAAAACCGAATACCACGTGTGCTTAATCTTTCGGAACGAAAACATTGTTATGCAACTACAACATGGTGGTCAGGCATTTGCTGGTGGCTGGCTATCTCCCTCAAGATCTGTCCTTAAACACCTAACGGTGTGTTCTGGCAGTCTGGCAGTTGTACTTGAGACCCAGATCCCATTGCACATCGTCACTTAATATCACGTGAGAAAGTACTCAAACACCAAGGTTAGGTTTAGATTAGAATCTACGAGTTTTCAACAGTTCAGATATGAAGATTACGCTTACAAATACAAAATTACACTTTTTTAATGACATTTTTACCTTGCCGGGAATCGAACTCACTACCGTAATCTCGGGCCATTGAGCTTTATAATATTGTTGTGCAAAAACACATCCATCTTGTTTGAACATATCATATCATTTGTTCTTTCTCATCACCTATTCTGTTTACTAGTTTTTATTTATGCAATTAAGAACAGGAGACAGTCCGTTCTCTTGATTCACCCCCAAAGGCTGGAACGGATTAATTACCTACCCTCCCTCCGACAAGTCTAGACAGTTCTCCTGCCCTAAGTATTGATTTTTGTAGTCGGGAGGTTTGCCTTCCTCTTTTCAATGAAAAGCGCATAATTAGTATGTGTTAGTAGTGTGGTTTTCGGCTGGTTGCGTTTAGGGGACTCCCGATGTATGGGGATTACCTTAAATCCGTATTAAACTTTTGTAACAAAAGAAATAGTGAAGATGTTGCTATGCATGCTTTTCAAGGGATAATGGCTCAGTGGTAGTGAGGTCGGCTGCCGAACTACAGGTTGATGGTTCGAATTCTAGAATGAGCGCGAGCTTGCAATGCAACCATAGCATGGTGGTAGCGCATACTCCAGGGATCGCCTGGCTAACTCAAGTGAAAAATGTATCGCAAAACGCCTATCGAATTTGTTCCGGCAGTTACATTTGTGAGCCAGTCGTTATCAAGCTCTAGCGTGTTCGCTATCTCCAACCAGATCGTCACTTAAGATCGGGTGAGGTAGCCGTCCATGCTAACCTATCGAGTGTAAAAAGATGCTTTCGTTGTTCGCAGGACGCAACACATCAAACTCATGCTCAACCCCGACGCCAGTCGCCAGCCACGACACAGCCTACCGCCCGCCCTCTAGTCTGCGCAACCAGAAAACCTACCCCAAATCGGTCCTAAAGCACTCCCCGAACTACATACCCAAAATGGAGCCCTTCCCTGTCTCAGCACCATTCATCCAAAACCAGGACCTTCCCGTTCCCTTAGCCCCGACGAAGTTGAACGATGTCTATGCGTCGCCGAAGAGCCCGCGTATGCCTCTGGTTTGCGGACCCAACTTCAACGTAGCCCCCAGGGGATGGGGAGAAATGAAGGACTACTACAGGCCTGTTCCACTAGATGTCGGCGCGAAAGGGTACTCCGACTTTTAACTTTTTTCGAACAACTAGGGGTGTGCTTGATGTACTTCTTATACGATAATAAAGATCGAGGGATGGAAAAGAACTGGAGTTTATATTTATGGGGATGAGTTGTTGAGACGCTAGATTTAGATTACGTTAAGTGCCTTAAAATGATGCTGTAAGGTATTTGTAGTGAGGTAAGCCAAAATGTTACTCGAGTGTATTTTTACGTTTTTGAAATTTAAATTTTATGAAAACAGCAATGTCGTGTTATTTTATAGTTTGTATACAATGTTTTAAAATTATACAACCTGAGTTTAAATTGGTATATTATCCCGAAAGGGTATCAATGTCCTCCTGGAGGTCAACAACATTTGTTTCACGAGTATTTGAAATTCATAAATTTTCATTGAAGAAAAGGCATTTAAAGTTTACGTCAAAATTCTACTACACAACTTCCGGGCAGCCCTAGCTCAGCGGATTCTCTTGTACTATGTTGAAATTTGTCAAATGATAATGTTGATTAGAAGAGACTTAAAATTCAGAAAATACCGCGCACTTCCGGTTCGAAGTTTTTTTTTTGGAAATTTTTATGACGTTTCTTCCAAGGGTGGCTCTCACAACTTGTCGACAACCGTGGTCCTAATCACCCCCTTCCGGGAAAACATACCAATTCGAACTCACCCTGTATAATATCACATTAAGAAGCTGTAAATGTTTTATTACTGATTATCTAAGCATTTTATGAGACCTCATTATCACGTATAGAGGTCATTCAGAATATTAATGAATTAAGTTAGTTTTTGTGTTAATTAAACAAAAATGAATTAGTCCGAGAACTAGTCATAGTAATAAACTATTATTTAGATACTCATGTGTAATCCACAAATTATTTTAATAAAATTATAACATATTAATTTATAAATTGTAACTTATATTATCGTTATTATATGTGGAATTAATAATAAATTTAAGGCAATATCCAATTTTTAAATGTAATAAATACAAAAAATATTTTGATTATTAAATTGAATGTCACTAATATAATTTTAAGTAAGTATTAAAGGAAATTATTTATATTTTTGGTAAGTTTCTAACTTATCTCCTCTTTGAGCCTACGTAAACTATCCTTTCTTTTCGTAGTTTTCAAGTCATTTTATTTGCCAACTTACGTATACTTACATGTTATATTATATTATAATTTTGTATTTGATACTTAAAAATAAGATGTTGAATTTGTTGAAAATGTGTTAAGTACTTATTTATTTGACGTGATCGTGATATTTCTAAACGATACAAATAAAAAAAATTAAACCATCCTTGTGACTATTTATTTTATACTATTCGTAGACACCCAAGTTTATTATAACCCTAGATAACCCATTTTCTGCAGTATGGTCCCGGCTGTGACAAGTAGTATTTTCTGAGAATCTACCGCGACAGCCAAGACGTCTGCCTATCATGGTTTATAATGGCGACTACCCTATTCTCCAGGGGGTCTATAAATGTTCAGCAGTGTACGTCTTCTGGCTAATGATGATGATGATGATGTATTTTTGTTTACCAAAGGCGCTGTTTACAGCAAAGCGTCCTGTTTTTACCTGTTTCACAAAATATATACGACGGATATACAATATACATAATATATTGGTTACCATACATATTCCCAGCAATAAAAAATACAGTAAGTAAGTGTTATATATAGTCAACCGTTTAAAGAAAATACTTATTAAAAATATTTTATAACTAGCAGCTGCCCGCGGTTTCACTCGCGCGGATATATTGGATTTCATGGGTTTTATTTTTTTGCGCGGAACTCTAATTCTTTTTCAAAAATAAAAGTAGCCGAAGTTACTCCTTGTAACTTCAGCTATCTTTCAGTGAAAGTCCCGTCAAAATCGGTCCAGCTGTTTCGAAGATTACCCGGAACAAACAGACAGACAAAAATTTTAAAAATGGTTGTTTTGTTGTAGGGACCGTTTATACGTTCATATTGTTAGACTCTACCATACGTGGTTACTAATTACGTGTGTGTGGACTCTACTAAAACTTCGTGCGAAGTTCTAAGTAGCTAAACCCATCGACCTATAGGTACCTACTATAAAAAAAATAATTGAAATGTCTGTTTGTAATGTCCAAATAACAGCTTTTTACTAAATGCATATGAAATAATATACGGTAATTATAACAAAAACACAATTTTTAAATTTTTTGTATGTCTGTTAGTTCGGGCTAATATCCCAAACGGCTGCACTGATTTCGACGGGACTGTCACTGCCAGATAGCTGATGTTATAAGTAGTAACTTTTATTACGTGGGAGAAGCCGCTGGGTACAGATAGTAGAATATAAAATTTAGTAGAAATAAAAAAACAATATGATTTAAGTAAGTAAAAAATCTGTTTTTAGATTTACATAGAACCTTGAACTTCTTTTATATATATGCAAACACATTGTAGTGTTGGGCTGTTAGATTAAATAGGCACTTAATTTTCATTTGTAAATATTCTATAGGTCATTCTAGACCGGTCATCTTCTTTTGGAGCGACTATTGTGTACGTTGTTTTAGGTAACTACCTACGTGTACATTGAACTAGATATTTCAATCGAATTGCTATTGTCGGTGTGGTTAATATGGTGAATAGGGTCACTGCAGATGACGGCTAAAGGAATATGTGTACCGCGTCTTCAAACCTTCTCTAAACATTTGATCAGCACGACCAATGGCGTCCCTGATTTCTCAGTCACGTGAGTGAGTGGAGTCACGTGAGTGAGGGGGGTTACATGACGCTTGTGAAAGATGTGCTGCGAGGCCTGCAAGCCTGCGAGATGTTGTAATAAATACCTACAAATGTAACTTGCGACATTCTAAAGCGGTTATGCAGGTTCAGAGGACGGGCGTGGGTTCAATTCCCTCTACGAGATAGAGTTGGAAGCTGTGCGTGAAGCACGTTGACATTAAGGCATTTTTATACTAGTGGGTAAAGAGACGACTCATTACTGGCTTGCATTTCTGTGCATCACCTGGGCTGTGCAGTTTCTTTCCCTGAGGCGAGTTTGTCGGGGACGAATGACGGCTGACGGGGTCCTACGCGGCACTACGGGACTTTGAGTGTGACCTCGTCCAAGAGCTAAGCCGGAATGAAACGTCCCAGTGATGGTTTACGCTGTGCAGTGGGCAAGCGGTGAGTCCCACAATTAAAAGGGATATTTTCTAGTGCTCGCCTGGCTACCATATTGACCGACAGCTCTACTTGAGAGCCAGTCCTCGTTCTAACTTATTTTTACTAGGTTATATTAGGTGAGACAGTCAAACATTACTCTTATCACTTTTATTCAATGTAGGAGCGGTAAGGCCTGCACTGACGATGACGTCCCGGTTGGGGTGTTTTGTGCATTTCCCCCTGCTCTACCCAAGCCATCTCAACTGCTTGACTGACACATCCTTGACACTTCCTACCCCTAGTACGAGTTTTAAAATTACGAAAACGGTAATAGTTTTCGTGGGCTCACTAAACTAATAGTTTTCATTGTAATCGGTAGTATGAGTTAACATTTTCGAACGACGTTTACACCATATCGAATATCGACGATCTCGAATGAACGAACTTCATACTGTATATTTCTATCTCTCTTACACTTGTAGAAATATAAAGAGACAAATATATTTTGCTATTTTTATCTGTTTGACGTTATGTTTATCGTATTTATCCACAGACATTGTATTTATCGTAGGTTAGGACCAAAGAGTATAATAACTATCCATGTTAGGACATACATTCTATAATTCTTTATTCTTTAACATAATTTGGGACAATTATTGGAGTGCTTGTAAATTTATTGTTTTATGCAATGCGTTTTATCAATGCACTTACTAATTACATGTAAATAATAAATCTCATTAAAACAAAGTGGTTCTAGATATTTTTTTAAATATTTATTTAACCTATACATTTGCAATAGAAAATAAAAATCTTAGGAAGTACCTTTGTCTTCAGTGTGATTCTTTGAGAGCTCCTGAGATTTGAGTCTCACAGAGGTACGCAAAACTTTTTTTTGTGAGCCGATACCGCTACACAAAGTGAGTGTTGGAGATACGGCTGGGTACCAATAACCGCCGCCTCTGTGTTAGCTCCCGACGCTCCTCATCACGACGGTCAGCTTCTACAGCTTCCGCAGCTAACCGCATCGCAAAATTCCGTCTTTTCATCATAGTTTCCACAAAAATCACAAGACGATTACACGCTCTCACGACGATTTAGTCAACGAGTAACAAAACTTTTTAAGTTTTCGAAAACGTCTTTGTTTACTACCGTCACCGTGTCAAAGTGGCAACTCATACTGCCCAAATGCAAAATACTACTCGAAAACTTTTTTCGTTTTCGAATACTACGATTCGAAATAGCTCATACTACCGATTTCAGTTCCTCCAAGTTTTCGCTAGGGGCGCTGCACGTAAATGTATGGGAGCAAACGATACGAAATGTAGTATTCGAAAACTATCAAATCTCGTACTAGGGGTACAGTACCCCTAGTACGAGTTTTGATAGTTTTCGAATACTACATTTCGTATCGTTTGCTCCCATACATTTACGTGCAGCGCCCCTAGCGAAAACTTGGAGGAACTGAAATCGGTAGTATGAGCTATTTCGAATCGTAGTATTCGAAAACGAAAAAAGTTTTCGAGTAGTATTTTGCATTTGGGCAGTATGAGTTGCCACTTTGACACGGTGACGGTAGTAAACAAAGACGTTTTCGAAAACTTAAAAAGTTTTGTTATTCGTTGACTAAATCGTCGTGAGAGCGTGTAATCGTCTTGTGATTTTTGTGGAAACTATGATGAAAAGACGGAATTTTGCGATGCGGTTAGCTGCGGAAGCTGTAGAAGCTGACCGTCGTGATGAGGAGCGTCGGGAGCTAACACAGAGGCGGCGGTTATTGGTACCCAGCCGTATCTCCAACACTCACTTTATGTAAGGGTATCGGCTCACAAAAGAAAGTTTTGCGTACCTCTGTGAGACTCAAATCTCAGGAGCTCTCAAAGAATCACACTGAAGACAAAGGTACTTCCTAAGATTTTTATTTTCTATTGCAAATGTATAGGTTAAATAAATATTTAAAAAAATATCTAGAACCACTTTGTTTTAATGAGATTTATTATTTACATGTAATTAGTAAGTGCTTTGATAAAACGCATTGCATAAAACAATAAATTTACAAGCACTCCAATAAATGTCCCAAATTATGTTAAAGAATAAAGAATTATAGAATGTATGTCCTAACATGGATAGTTATTATTATACTCTTTGGTCCTAACCTACGATAAATACAATGTCTGTGGATAAATACGATAAACATAACGTCAAACAGATAAAAGTAGCAAAATATATTTGTCTCTTTACATTTCTCCAAGTGTAAGAGAGATAGAAATATACAGTATGAAGTTCGTTCATTCGAGATCGTCGATATTCGATATGGTGTAAACGTCGTTCGAAAATGTTAACTCATACTACCGATTACAATGAAAACTATTAGTTTAATGAGCTCACGAAAACTATTATCGTTTTCGTAATTTTAAAACTCGTACTAGGGGTACAGGAGTAAGGTCGCTGGCATATATAGCTGTTCCATTGTTTACACGGTAAAACACTCAAGCTTTTTGCGTGAATGGAGGTTCACTGATCCACTAGATATGGTAGTGTCAATCAGAATAATTGTTGTCTCTTGTATTTTTGGATGTCGCACGTAAGATAGATGTATCTATTGTATTATATTGGAACATGTCATTGTGTTCGTTGAATGTGTCGTTTCAAAATTGTGTCTTGGACGGCTGTCCGTCCATCGAAGATGTGTAGAGATTGCAAAGAGGGCAAAATTGAAAACTCCGGCCAAATCATCTGGTAAAATAGAAGTGGCGGATAATTCTCATCTATGGACTGTAACAAAAATATACGCGACAAAAACTGTTCAAAGTTGTTTTTAATTCACTAACGTTCTTTTAAATGAGTAATATAGGTACTATACTCGTATTATACATTATTAACTTTACAAAAAAATTGGTCACGTGACTTGTTTATTTTTCGTAACGAGATGAGGTTGCAAAACGATAGAGGTAAAATGTTTGTAATCAACAAAAGGACGCGATCACAGGTCGTTGGCCTGATAGGAAGCGTCGAAATATTGAGTGAATAAGGTAGTCCTGCGCGGTTATGGACTGCGCCGCGAAATTATACTGGGCTTATGAGACTGCCATATATAATATTCCTGTCACTCCATTTACTATCGAAACACATGAGCGCTTTTTGGAACGATTTCGTGGAATGTTGTGCAGTGGAGCACGAAACTGATAGGAATATAAAATTATTTTGTGGTGCTGTAGGTACACTAACAGCACAACATCTCCTAAATTATGATAGCAATAAGTAAATTAAGAATTAATCAAGAATTCAGTAGGTATAAGTATTGTTAGTATTAACTATTTGAATACTCTGAAATAAGAAATTTATCAATTAGGCGGTAATATCATATTATATGAGTTCAAATGTATGCAATAAACGTAAACCAGGCAATCGCAGCTGGGCAGGTCAGCTCCCACAGACTGGTTTGCTAGATTCACACGGTGCATTTCTCTCTGTGCTAACGAACTTGATTTTAGGAGTCCGCGGCGGAAAATCAATACCATACAGACAGAAAGATTATCGGTTCATAATTGACTTCGCCATGGAACGCCATTTGGAAAAGCTATTCGCCTCTTGCATCCAGCGGTTCCCTGCGGGTTTGAGTGTGGGGACAGAAGAGATCTGTGGAGGACAGCCTACACATCACACAGGTACATATTATTATAAGGTATATTTTTGTACATTGTACCTATATTATATCCACTTGCACACGAATCACATTTTTTTATGTTATTTGGTAACGAGACGAGCTGGTCGTTTGCCTGATGTTAAGCACAAAAAATTTGACCTAGGTAGGTAAGAGCATATTAATTTACTCTAATGAGTTGCAAATCGACCACCCGTCTATTTCACAGACTTATAGTATATGTGCAGGTCTATTCTTTACAATAGTCAGAGGCGAAGCGTACAACGGAATAATGGCTTATGTGATTCCACCGATTTCCACCAAATACTTAACTATAATGCAGGGTCATTTATTTATTCTTTAGCACACAGATTAAATAATAATGTACAAGGAAGGACGTAATGCTATATAGCATTTTCTACCAGGCATCATCTTGGACGTGCAAGAAAATAATAAAACAGAACCCGGAAATTAAAAATGCAAATATGTCGAGAGTCAACCCTAATCTAGGTTTAGTGCATTTTTTTTTCTTCTTTCGTGGCCAGAGCAGCCAGTGGCAGGTTTATGTATTTTTAGTGTATTTGTATTCACCATGTTCAAAGGCGTCGTTCGCTTAGAGCCCACATTCACGAGCGTTCCAAATCCAAAACTCCATTTTTTGGGTATTCTGCGTCTCGAGTAAGTACCTAAGTACTGCCGACTGAGCGCGAAATGGATCGTCGTATCGGCCACTAACGATGAATTGGAACGTTTAGATATTCCTTTTTTTATATTATTTGGTATTTAGACGAGCTGGTCGTTTGCCTGATGGTAAGCATAACGCCAGCCCATAACAATTGCAGTGCCACCCAGAACTTTGAAACACAAAGGCCTGCGCGGCACTCCAGTGCGCTCGTTACCCTGAGACATTAGGTATTAAGTCTCATAAGCCCAGTAATTTCACTGGAAACTCTGCTCATCAAACCGGAACACAGTAATGCTTTGCGGCAGACTTCACGAGCACAGCGGGGGTAACAACCCAGACGGACACTCGCAGAAGAGTTAGTCCTCCCACTAACAAATTTCTTATTATTCAATATTCCTATCATTCCACGTAATACGTGGAATGATAGGAATATTGAATCATCTGATATTCCCCACACACGGGCAGCATTTGTAACGTTGGATTCGAATTTTGTGGATTGGAGCGCTCGTGTGTGGGGGCTCTAATAGAGATCAGACGAGATAGTGATCGCTAGTAAACATAAAACAGAAAATCAATTTATTCCCACGCCTCTGCCTGGCATTGACTATAAACGCCGAAAAGGTTATCAACATAATGATATTCATTAAAACAAATGCTACGGAATCAGGGACATCGGACTCGCTCGTGGACATATTTGTTGTATTGTGACAACGTTGAAGAAAATAATTTCAGGACACTGACGCGCGATAAATGTTTTATTGATAATTTCAATAAAACAATAGACTAGATCTTTATACTACTGTATCGTCATCAAAATAAAAGGTCCGTGCAAACAGCATGGTTGAATATCGGGAAGTGGTGGAAAAGGCGATAGATTTGTTATATAGTAGTACCCTGTAAAAAGCGAAAATCCGTCTTTTATCGCTTTACCTTTCATGTGCATTGCCAGATTTAGTCCAAATTTAATATGACTATTTAATTTAATATGGGCTGTGGCCATTTACTTTTAAAAAAGTACTTGCACATTGTTTTGGTGCACGAATATTTGTCCTCTTGCAAGAATCGAAGCCATAAACTACAAAAGTTGCATGTTTTACTAACTTAGCCTGTGTTTATCTGAACGAATATCGATTATTTAATTTAAACTTAACACCCCATGTAATTTCATACATGTTTTCAAAACCAATTATAATACCACAAATTGAAGACTGCAAGTATGTGTTTTTAAAGTATTAGGAGTTGGGCCTTGCAGATGATGCTAATATAAAATAATATGATAACCATGTTTTCTGGTAAGTATAAATAAACCTGAGTATATTATATTTGCAAAATTTAAATTTATTTATACTAAATAAAAAACGATACTTACTTAGTTTTTCAAAACATGTTACATATCTAATATTACGTCTATTACGTCTAATGTGTATGTATTTTATAAAAAGTAAAAAAGGTTATCTGTTACATTCAGAATGTCAACAATGTATGCCAGACGTTATTCAAACGCTTTATAACAAGCATGCGTCAGCATAGGTATTCATGTGTATGTAAAATAAGTGAAAGTAACGCGAATGCAAATAACACAACACTTAGTACAAAAATTTATACCTAAATAATGTTTACATTCCCTTGTGAGCTTAGTCTCTAGAACACATTTTTTTAAAATAATTACAAGCCAGATAAGTATTAAAATATTAAACAATTATTTTAATTATCAATATAAATAGGGGTGTTGCATGAATCACGCGTAATTACTTAGGAAAATATCACATTAACACAGTAAAAATGAAATTCACAAAAAATATATAATTTCCACAAAGATACTGCATCTAACAGTTTTTCGATATAGACATTTGATTCTCATGAGAAAACGAATTGATTGACATCATAAAAAAAATGGAGTCAACATCCCTATTGACGGTTAAACTAAAACATGAAATTTAAAAGAGTTACGCACTCATGCCTCTGCACTAGGATTCCCTGTGTTAAAGGTACCATGGAAACACACACAACACAAACATCTAAAATCCAAGAACAAATTAAAACTGGTTCTCTTTGTTTGTTTGTTTTTTTTTGTTCGCCCCACGTTTGTCCCGGCCCGGCCAAGGACTGGACCCGTGGCAGGGGTTACTAACTTACTACCAACTAAACACGGAGCGATCAAACAACTGGGCGTCCTGCTTGTCTCGACTTAGATGTATTTTTTTCATTACGTCCTAAAAATATATAAGTATATAATATATATGTAAATTGTTTCATTGAAATATTTTTAGTTTCATTGATAAATTATTATAAACATCGTCTACAAATAAATTACTTCTAGACAGACGTACAAAAAAATGGGTCAATCTGATAACCATTTTTTTTATTCATCTGGGCAAAAATTCATTCAATGTACGCATTAAAATGCAAATAAAGAAGAACCGAAGTGATGTCATATCGTCCTTTCTCGCTTCATTTTTGTACAGTTAGCAACAAAGCTTTGCATAAATCGAAATTTTATTAAAAACTTTATTACCCGGGGTTAAGGATACCGCTGAAGTTAGTTTGCAAACAGTACACATACGTAATATTATAACTCGTAGTAGGTATAATAGGATGACCATTTGTTTTTGTCAGAAATGCTGGACTTACTTAGCAGGAAACTATGTGTTTCTTTATGTGTGTAACTTTTAGTGTTTATGTATAATGTAGTAGCTAGTTAATAAAGGCTTTTAACCCGTTGAAATAAATATAATGTTTTTGTAATATTATAAAACATCGTTGAAGTTAATTAAACAGAGAAAAGAATATACTTGGGAAATTTATTTATTTGCGGAATCTGTACCTTGTTACAGTTATATTTTTAATAATAATTCAGTAGGGAATTTAAAACATTAATTTCCACGTTGGTTAATAGATTTTTGAAGTGGTAGCCTACTTTTCCGATAAACCAGATACTGAGCCTGGGCCGGACACGTTTGCCGTTTGTCAGAGCCTAGACGGCTCAGACAAGCTGTAGGCATAAATTACTACAGAGGCGTGGACCCCACAGTCAAGGCCACTAGGCCGCAGCATTTGGTAAATACAAGTAGCCTCTCTTCCCTCCCCTCAAAGCTTTGAGAGGAGGGAAGAGATGCCTTTATCCGGGCTGACAGTAATAAATAAAAACCACACACGCCACTCATCGTCACTTGAGATAGCGTGGCTGCAGATACCATGGATGGTGATGGATATAAACAAGTCGATGTAACAAAAGTTACATAAAAAAATCACGACTCCCCTCGCCAGTGTCACTCGGGATGATGTAAGGATCCTAACGATACCCCATACATCTAAATCTGTTCAAGCATTTAAAAGCTATAGTGGAATGAAGAAACTCACATACAAATACAAACTTACATGAACCTTAATAAAAATATTACAGTCGTTTTTTGTGTAGTCGTGTAAAAAAAACAAGTAGCGATAAAAAGCGCATGCTCGTCCCGCTAAAACCGGTACAAATGGTCACCCTGCAGTAGGTACGTGTAGTCACCACACGAGTGAGTTTCGCGAATCGCGACAGTGCTCCCGCGACTGCGAAACCACACACTTTATACACCATTATATTATTATACAAATGTATTATCTCGGTTAAAACTGGTTTTATGAATTAAAATGTGACAATAGCTTAAAAATACGCCATGTGCTTGTGATTCAAGTTCTAAGGAATGGTAGTGAGGTAAGTTTGTTTGAGTTTTTTTTTACTTTAGTTTTGAGCAGGCAATGATTTTATTTTGACAGCACTAGTGGTGCGACCCCATCCTTAACATAATATAATCTGAATTTATACTGCGTCGAAAAATTTTTGACGTTCAGCGTAATATTAATTTTGTACTCCTTAGAAATAAAACAAGTTATTTATTCAAGACTGGATTTGAAGAGCAGGGCCTCGCAAAATATAGGTAGCGGAGATACGTTCCCACGGCTTCAGCAACATATTATATTAAATTGGGAAAACAGGTTTATAATAATTATGGTTTTATCCTTTACGTTTTTATAATAATTTGAATGACATAAATGTAACAAAAAGTTTATCTGTTTTTAATAAACCATGATAATGTGGTAGGGTTTTTTTGTTGACATCTTCCGTGCGATGATAATGATAATCTTATTTTTTTTTGTGTAGTTGCTTAGGTACCTGCAGGTACTACCTATGCAACTACTTTACTTGCCTTTATTTGGTTCGTTTAATTTTATTTGTTACCAATGATGAATCTTTGTAACCAACTTAAAAAAGAGGTTATCAATTCGACACGTAGTATGAATGTAATATTATTGGAACTGCAATATATTCACATATCAGATAAGGACTTTCAAACTAATACACAAAATTTTATA
This sequence comes from Crocallis elinguaria, assembly GCA_907269065.1. Classification (NCBI taxonomy): domain Eukaryota; kingdom Metazoa; phylum Arthropoda; class Insecta; order Lepidoptera; family Geometridae; genus Crocallis; species Crocallis elinguaria. The sequence goes on along the minus strand of OU026071.1, from coordinate 14,722,029 downwards.
GTTGACCGTTTCTTTTTATTTGCATAGATTTCCTTCAACTTAGGAAACAGTGTAACTTTCATCAAAATCGGTTCAGTAGTTTCAAAGATTCGGTCCAAAATGTTATATGAAGTCGGTTGATACCATAGACTTACATCTGAGAAGACAGAAACTTAATAGATTTGTTTATTTTCCTTATTATAAAAACGCACCTAAATGTATAGGTAATAACTGGTAAAACTAGCTGCATGCATAATATTTAGTAGCACAAAGAAATTAGCGTGTGTAGAAAGTCTCGATCAGCTGATAGCTACTACTGGCTCGGTAGCAAGAACACGTACATATTCTGTGGCTGCATATTGGGCCACCAAACGCGGCCACTACGGCACTACAAGTTGCGGACAAGATTTTTGATACATTTTGCATGGCATCGGCGCAGACGGCCCGGCCCGTACACCTAAGGCAGCCCTCACACCTAATTCAAGATTGATGCATAAGCATCAATCTTATCCGGTATTACATAATTCCTGTTGGCATCTCCACGCGGGTGAGACCACGGGCCGCGACTAGGTCTTTTACCTAATCAAATAAAATTGAAGTGTCTGTTTGTAATATCAAAATAACAGCTTTTTACTAAATGCATATGAAAGTATGTACGGTACCAATAACAAAAAAAAAACATTTTTAAAATTTTTGGCTGTCTGTCTGTTTGTTCCGGGTAATCTCCGAAACGGCTGGAGCGATTTTGACGAGACTTTCACTGGCAGATAGCTGATATTACAAAGAGTAACTTAGACTACTTTAATTTTAGAAAAAGAATTAGGGTTCCGCACAAAAATATAAAAACCATGAAATCCAATATCTCCACGCGGGTGAAACCGCGCGCAGCATAATAATAATTAGCTTCAAGAGTTTTTCTTTAACTAATTAAAATTAAAATTAAATTTAGTAAAAGTCAAGTGACTTTTACTAATTGAAAAAAAAACATGTAATTAGACCATTTTTAATTAGATACCTTTTTATATTTGTCACGAACTAATCTAGCATGCCAGTTAGGTTGGCACCTACTTTCTTTGTATGAAAGACTTCTCTGACTTCTTTGATGTCAATGGCAGCTGGCATTACATGGTGACGGTAATGCATGATTGATTGATATGCATCAATCACAGACCACGCAGCAACGCACGTCGTACCGTCTAATATGGTGCTTGATGAAAATCTAGAAAATCTAGTCCAAGCGCTAACCGTGGTATTCGAGGGAGTGAACGAGACACACGGCAGCCGCTTCTAAGACCTTTACTAAAAAAAATAGTTTAACAACCACTGCGTGTTCAGTGCAGAAGCCGCGGTGAACACGCGATGATGCGCAAGTGATGTATGTAGGGTAAAGTGGAACAGTCGTCGTTTGGAGCCAGGCAGGGCTTCGAAAGAGGAAAAGAGACAGCCCTAGTGCTGTACCGGTCTGCTGCATGGGTTTTTGATGGATTTCAAGCCGCGCTTGAGCGTGTAATGCTTCGTAATCGACGCTTGTTGCAAAACCATGTTTAATTTGACAGCAAAACGCAAACATGCATGAGCGTGTAATGCAGCACGCTTGGCTTGGTTTGGTCTTGGTATACACTATTATTAGTCTGTTGTGTAGTTCTACTCACACCTAAGAATTTATTTTTAATTTTTTAATTAAGGTTGGTTCGATCGAACCTCTTCGGTATTCAATTCAAACTTTGGGGCCCAGACAAAGTTATTTTCTACAATCGCTATCGGTAGTAGAAAAGCCAAAATGTGTGCTAGTGACTTGTCATCATGGGCATGGTTATGATGGTAACTTACCGAATCATTACCACAGAATATACACCAGTCCTTTCCTCAGTTTCATACAAACTTCTTGCGATAACAACTGTAGAAGCAGAATCGCTACGTATCGAATGCCGTTTGTCTGACTCCGTCCGATCCGTACTCGTATAAATGCGAGCGTGATTGATTTATTGGTTTGCTCTTTCACGCAGCAACGGAGCAATGAAACTACGTGATTTGTAATAGTTTGTGGACCGGAAAATCACATAGACACAGATCTCTATGGACATAAGACTTCTTTTCCCCTAGGGTTTTTCACCCGCATGGAAGTTCTCATAGGAATCCTACTAATATCATAAATGCGAAAGTGTGTTTGTTGGTTTTTCCTTCTTTCACGTAGCAACGGATCGACGTGATTTTTGGCATAGATATAGTATATAGTTTGGCATAGCCGGAGAGTAACATAGGCTACTTTTTATTCCGGAAAAATGCACGGTATCTGTGGGAACGCGGGTGAAAACCGCGGGCGGAAGCTAGTCTTTCTATATAGGAACACTTTCTCATAGTCTCTCATAGTCAAGTCATAGGGTCACGACAGATCGGTATCGTGAGAGAAGCGACTTAGTACCAGCGATATAAAAACGCTAGTTCACCTTCATCGGTAGCAATCAATCCTACAATACCTAGCAATTAATTGTAGGCTAGAACTGTCAAGGAACTGCTAGACGGGAAGTGCGTTACTAATTTATGTTTTACCTTAACTTATAAGAAGACTAACATTCAGATACGAATGTAAGCTTGGATTCATGCTTCAAAATGTCAAATCTCTATAGAATTTTGACAGGAAGCATACACATACACGAGCTCCCATACACGAGCACTCCAATCCACAACATACCACGCAAATTTTCAAAAAACCACCCGTGTGTGGGGAATCTCAGATGGATTACGTGGTGTGATGGGAATATTGGATACTTATCCATCTTGTGTGACCGATACAACGATCCATTTCGCGCTCAGTTGGCAGTACTCGAGACGCAGAATGACCGAAATATGGAGTGACCATATTCTGTGTCCTCGAAATTGGACCATTGCATCGTTCCACCTAAAGATCTGTGGTTCCAACCAATCCATGACGCGCGGAGCAATAGCTTTGGAACCTTATATAAGTACGGATTATACCTATACCTAACCTATTAGTAGGATAGTAGAAATATAAACGCGAAAGTTTGTGAGGATGGATGGATGAACACCTAGGTACCTATATGAATGGATATTTGTTACTCTTTCACGCAAAAACCACTGAACGGATTTTGATAAAACTTTAAAATAATATAGCTTATATATCAGAATAACGCATAGGCTATAATTTATAACCGGATGAGGCCGCGGACGGAACCTAGTATATATATATATATATATATATATATATATATATATATATATATATATATATTTAATAATTGCTCGTTTAAAGTTCTTATATGTTACTGTGGTTACTCTACGAAATACCTATCCTCCGGTTAGCTCATATTAGCTGATTGTGTTCAAACACCTGTAATTACTGTTTGATTGAGTAATTATTACGTTTAATGTTTAATAGCGATGAATAGGTAACCTATATCTAGGTTTGAAAGTTAGACAATGTTATGTAAGATGTTATTATGTCATTATTATTATCAGCCTCTTAACGCTCCCACTTGTGGCATACCGGCCTTCTCTCAGAGACAGAGGTATGGGCCATAATCCACCAAGCGGGGCCCGGCAGTGCGGCTTGGTGGATGACACATGTCCTGGAATTTTGTGGTTCTTGAACATGCTGGTTTCCTGACGATGTTTTGTTTCACCGTTTTAGAGTGAGTGTGAATAATCCGCACATAACTTGATGTAAGTCATTGGTGCGGGCCGAGTCGAGATTCGAACTATGGTGCGTCGGATTGAAAGTCGCACACGTTCCCGCTCGGCCACACTCGCTTTGGTTATTATGTAGTTTCGTAGTAATAATAGCTCGATGTTAGGTAGTATTACGTTATTAGGTATTATGAAGTTACAGTCTCACTCGCGTCACAGAATAGATAATACGAGTAGCAAAACCCGCGTGGAGCTTGTCATAATATGCTGACCGTAGACGGTTATGCAAACGTGTGTTTGCTTGTCAACATAACAACGCTTTTTTATCAAGCGTTGATTACTAGATACTTGATATTCGCGCGTGATGCAAAAGCGTTGTTATTCTGACAAGCAAACGCACCCTTAGGCATAAGCGTCTACGGTCTGCAATTGATAATGATCGATGATGAAAGTTGGTTTCCTGCTTTTATTAATAGAGTACCTAGTTGTTTATACTTAATTATATTTTTTTAAAGTGTAGTTCAACTGGTACAATATGGTTTAAATTTAATTGTCCGCTATAATTTTAATTAGATTTAGTAAAAACGCGGCAGTAAATCAAAGAGCTAGTCTGGAATGTGGCCGCCACGTGTGGCACAGACTAATACAGTTCCTATTACAGGACATACAATCATAGAACCTATTATCTATAATAATTATAGTTAAAAGAATTGCTTCCTTGTTTAAGGGCAAACATCTCGTGTCGCTAAGCAACTTATCCCACGAGATGGCGCTGTTTCTCCAAAAACATGTTTTTATTTATTTTACTCTAAGTAGCGAGAAATAAACTCATTTTAGGTGATTTTGCCGTATTATCAATTTGTTCTTAGCACATATCAAACATAGTTGAACCCATTGATACTACACTTTTGAGAAAATGTTAATCAAAACCGTACTCCTGTATATATGTAAATGAACGACACACACACATGCAAATGGGAAAACAGTATTATCGGTACATATACTAAAATTGGCCGAATTAGCGCAGTTGTCACAGCGGCAGACTTGCGATTTGAAGAACCAGAGTTCGAATCTGGAATACTATAAGTAGTCTCATTTTGTGCTGAAGAATATTTTTTTAGACATTTTGGTTATCTATTGCACTTAGTAATAATAACAATTACCTAGTTTTTGTGCTAGATTGAAAAGTAAAATGAAAGACTAGGTAACATTTAAAAAGATTTATTGCGTGTGTCTACTTTGGAGATGAAGCATGTCGCCTATTTTTGCTACTATAAAAGTTGTTTATTGTTATTTAGTTTATTACATAGATTTTAGAATAAGTGAGACAACCACCGCCAGGATAAACTCTTCATCTCTCTCAATTTCTACTACTCTTGTGGGTTGGGCTGATGAGATAAAGCACTCCAAATAAAATCTCTTCATTTTGACTCTTAGCTGGCTCTGTATCTGGTAATAATAAAGTGTGATTTTTTTTTATCTTCCCTCTTTGAATACCAGTGGATTTTATTTTCCTTGGCAGCGCTTTCGATACCTTCGATCAACCATCAACGAAGGAAAGCACTTTCATTCTAAAATCGCTTCTTCATTTGTAATCACGCCATCTGGGCTTGCTCCTAGAAACCCATATCCCTCGTTGATATAGAATCCAGAAAGACGAACTGCTTTTGAAAATTTTCAGCAAAACTAGTTCATTTTAGATTCATTTTGCTGACCGAACACCATATCCGTTGACAATTACTTCTTGGACGTTTTCAGGCATGGTTTGCTGTGTTACTGGTCTATTTTTTGTTATAGTCAACCTCAACACGGATCCGTCTTGATTTTCTAGCATTTTTTATTGTCAAAGGTAACACTTCAGAACTTGAACTGGGTTTGACAAAAAAATCTAAGCTGAGCTTAGCTAAGATGTTTTTCGCCATGCGTCTTCCCGTCTGTAAAAATGAAATAATACCTGCTTAGTATCTCAGAATTCAAAAAATTTGTTCCATGTTTGTTTACATATGTTCAATACTTACGAAACTTCGTCGCCATGGAAACGCTTGAGCTGACCACGAACCTATTTTCGGTTTACTTTTAGGACAGAATGAGTTTTATAACACGGTTTTGATCTATTAGGTCTATTAATTTTGCTGTTATAACAGCTGGATGATGAATACAAACATTATGCTGCAAAATACAAACACTAACCTAACCTAAAAACTGCGAACTGAAAACACAACAAAATTTGTATTTTGTGTTGCCAGTACGTTACATTCAATTTGGCCAGTCTACTGCGGCCAAAAGTAGTGTCTTGATTGATTAGGTTCGCGTACTGAGTATTGTTACAGTAAAATAAAAAATTCTATTGTTATTTAAGTCACTTGAGCTCATAGCTGTGTTTCCCGATAAAGCTTGCTAGGAAATTTTCTTTGATAATAATTAATTACTTATTATCCCCATCATCACCCTGAACGTGTTCTTTGTTGATAAACTTGAAACCCCCTATTTTTTTAAAGCAAACGCGTCTATAATACAAATTAATGGTAATCTCTATGAAAAGGTCCTAAATAAAACATTCATATAGCAGGAGAGTTACGCGATAATGTCATAAGTTACTCAAAATGTTACACTCGCAAGGTCTGGCAGCACTGAGTTGTATAACTCTCGCTTATTTGAATTGTTGTTTTTTGTGGTTTTGATTTTATGTCACACGGAGCGGCAACGTCGCACGTTGCGATATAGCGCGGCTCTGCTCTCGCAAAGTAATGTATTCTCGCTTGCACGCACAATCTGACAACGCACGTTTCACGCACATCATGAAAATGTAACTCACACTACGAGCGCGTGCTATATAAAATTGTACCACTACAATCGTAAAATATTTCGAAATATTAGGCTAAAAAAATGTACTTCCAGGCTATTAAATCATAATATTACTGATTTTGCGGCTATATAAGCTTAAATTAGGGCTATGTTAAGTCATTATGAGTTCAAAATAACAACAGGACACGTAAGAAGGTCATGCAAAGTTTGTATGGTAAACATTTAACCTTAACGGTAAAAAATCCACTGCCTAACTAATTATAATGTTTATCCGGGGTCCGTAACGATAGAACAAAACGGAACCTTTGTAAGATCGCTTTGCTTTTGTCACTGCCAACGTCTTTGATGTCAGAAACGGGTAAAGATTTAAAAGCCCCCGTACACGAGCACTCCACTCCACAACCTTCCACGCAAACAGAATCTCAGTGTGGGGAATCTCAGATGGAATACGTGGAGTGATAGAAATATTGGATTTCCAAACGTTCCAAATCCAACGTTCCAACTCATCGTGTGTGGTCGATAAAGATCCATTTCGCGCAGATGGCAGTACAGACGGAGAATGACTGAAAAATAGAGCGATGGCGCGCCCGGAATGGAGTGACTGTCTATGCGTTAATATTAAAATAATGCTAGAATGAAATAAAAAAGATGTTTTTTTTATTGTGTATGCTATTGCTTCACTTTATTTCCGGAGGTAGGTAGTTAATTTTAAAACTAGTTCCAGGCAAACATATTTGTATATATAGGTTTGCGGTTGTGAACTGATAGCTTCGACTTATGAATTCGAATCCTTAACCAATGAATGGACCTGAAGCATTATTACCAATGAGCCATGACCGTTTCAAACAAAATTTTAACACTAACTATCGGAGTGATATACAGACAATAATATTCAGCGTAAACTGGTGCGTCTATGGTCAAGAATCTCCTTCTGCTTCTGCCCGCGGTTTCATCCGCGTGACGATTCCTACAGGAACAGTGTATTTTCCCGCAATAAAAAGTAGCCTATGTTATTCTCCGGTCCATAAACTATATCTATGCGAAAAATCACTTCGATGCGCTGCGCCCGCGCCGTTTCTTGCTGCATGACAGATGGACAAAATAATAAAGCTACAAGCACATTTTCGCATTTATTAAAAAAAGGACTGAGTATTAGGTTAGGGCTTTTGGAAAAATCATTCTTATTATCTACACATCTTTTTTCCCCCTATTATATTTTTTTTACTCTGCACTAGATACATCCCCTAAGGGAGTTAAATTATAAATAGGGTTGTGTCTGTACCACATTGTACTCGTATTTATATCATTCGTCGCATTATTGCAGGTGCCTTAAGGATTGAAAATAGAAGAAAAAAGAAACATCCTTGAAAAAGAAGTTCCAGGAGGAAGGTACCATGGTGGAGGAGGCAGACTACCGGAAGCGGCGAGTGTCCCCATTCTTAAGACAGGTTTGGTTTTATTTTTTAATGTAAAGATTTTCAACCACTGTTTGTTGCCAGTAATGACTTATGGCACTGAAACGTGGTCTCTTACTGTTGACCTCATTAGGAAGCTCAAAGTTGCGCAACGAGCTATGGCGAGGGCTATGCTCGGGTTGTCTCTGCGTGATAAAATCCGGAAGGAGGAGATCCGCAGGCGAACGAAAGTCACAGATATAGCTCTCAAAATCAGCCAGACAGACTACTAACTGAGATAATAATCATTTTTTTAATAATAAACCACCAAAAAACTTACAATCTTTACTGCTTTATAATTTTAGTATGTATAGATGTCTGTGCATAATTACATAATATGTCTATTAGGTATGCGATGTTTACCTACTCAGCGACTAGGCTATAGAATAATAATTACGCTGATACTTGCTATAAAATGCTATACAAAGTAAATTGCGACTTAGATAAATTCTTCGTACATTGATCCATACTGACCCAGTCTAGATATTCAAATGAATTGTCATTTGTGAGTTATATTAATTTTAGCAATTTGTGTAGTAAAAATGATAGAATTGAATTGTTTTTAACTATACTATTTGCTAACTTAATATAAGCTAGATTATGTTACCTAAATATATAAATATACACATCTCAAAAATGTCGATGCCAACGGGATTTGAACCCGCATCTTCTGGTTATCTACATCAGATCCCTAGCCTACGTACCTATTCTGTACGTACCTATTTAACAAATATATTGCCGTTTCGCCTAAGTTGTTTTCTATTTTAGCTCAATGCGTCGCTTCGCTCTGCAAAGCGCTATAGGGACATCAGCAGCTCGGACCGATTATACATACAAAAAGTAGATAAAATCAACGTTTCGTATTCCCGTTTCCTCCTCCAAAACTGGACTGTTTATTTTTTTCGGAAAGGTTGGCTGTGGTCTTCTCATTTTCATTTATGTTTTAAATTGGTCAAATAAATCAAATTGGTTTGCTGGACGACTGATCACGGCGGTAAAACTTGTTAGTTCTTTGCGATTTTTAAAGGTTCATATTCCTTTTAAAGATTTTAACTTTATGAAACAAAAATTAAACAGAGGAGCACGGCGATAGTAGACATAGATTTTATGGAAAAAAATGATTGCTCTAGTGGCATTATTAAGAGAGGAACCAGGGGATTACGTATTACGATTTGTATGGACTAAACGCTGACCTACAATCCTCTGGCTCAATTCGGAGCGGGTGGTTCTCAAAGCATAATGCCCTTTTTAGATGTAATCACAACATTAATGAGACGTCCATGAAGTTGGTTAGCTCGAATTGCTGCAGATCGCTAGATGTTTTATATCTACAGCCTTTGATTATTTCTTTGTCTATAGCTAGTGCGATTGGTTCAGGCCATTGTGTAAATGGTACACGACTGCACCTTGGCATTTGACGTTAATTGTTCCGTAATCGACCTGGAATTCTTACCTCATAGGCTTCGGTGCATTAGGTGAGGCTATTGAGAATTTACTATACAGAGTGATCCATCAAGAGAAAAACTGTATTCAAGATTTTGGAATAATTTATGAGCACTATTCGGAAATCAAACCCGTTCTTGATACAAGGAAATCGAACCCGGGCCCCACGCTTGTAGGTTTATTTATCTACTACCACAGAATAGATAATAGCTACTTCCAAATTAGTAACGGAATCGTCTAATCAGTTTCTAGGAGCGATTCTGGCGCGCCATTTGAAATTTTAATAGTTCTCTAAAACAATTCTCAATGTTTTGTGTCTAAGGTCCGGAGTTCACCAACCATTTTGAAATGAAGTTTAACTATGAACTAGGTACGTCGGCGTCGTCAAGAACCAAGGTTCTATAGCTTAAACGTCGGTGTATTTTTTATGAGTATTGTGACATCTGCTGTCAAAGCTAGCTCTGAATGGTTCGTAAACCGCTGATTTGAAATAATTTGCACAGGGACAGCAAATATTTAAACTACAGTTTAAACTGGATTCGGGAATTTGAACACCGATCACGTGAACTTCGTTTATCTCTCATTAATGTTTTGTTTTAGTATCCACTGCATGAACATCAGCCTTATTACGTTCCCACTGCTGGGATACCGGCATCCTCTCAGAGAGAGAGTATGGGCCATAATCCACGACGCGAGCCCAGTGCGGCTTGATGGATCCACTGCATAGCTAGAAATCGGTGAATAAAAAGTTACTTCTTTCAGTTGCTGGCGGTGAGCGGAGTGGTGATGTACATGATCGGAACTGGCGCCAACATCGCGTACCCTGGGGTACTCCTACAGCAGCTTAGGCAGCCTGACTCCGCGCTGAAGCTGACTCCTCAACACGAGTCCTGGATCGGTAAACTTCCTCCTAAGACGTTTTCTAGAGCCAACCTGGCTAATGACATTAAAGTTGAAAATCTGTTGAGGTTATATCGATGTGAAAGCCAGTCACCATTTTAGGTTTATCGTTTTCATTATCAGCCCCTTACGCTCCCACTGCTGGGATACCGGCCTTTTCTCTCAGAGAGAGAGAGAGAGAGAGACATATGGGCCAATCCACCACGCGGACCCGGTGCGGCTTGGTGGATGTCACATGTCCTCGAATTTTGTCGTTCTTGAACATGCGGGTTTCCTCACGATGTTTTCCTTCAACGTTTTAGAGCGAGTGTCAATAATCCGCACATAACTTGATACAAGTCATTGGTGCGGGCCAAGTCGAGATTCGAACTATGGTGCGTCGGATTGAAAGTCACAAGTTCCCGCTCAGACACAATCACTCTCGCTTTATCGTTTTACTACCCCCCGATTAGGTGCTCCTGTAACCCGTACCCGGCTAAGAACGGGCACAAATAAAAAGAGAAGGAGTAGAAGAAGAAGAAGAAGAAAAGAAGAAAAGAAACAACAGTCTTTGTCTTGACAGTTACATAGGTTTATTCTTGAATACACATCGTTAAATACACTGTTTTAGCACTTATTACTTATTTGACCGAAATATGATGATGATGATGCTAATGATATACACAATTTTGTTAAGATTAATGATCTAGGACAGAAACGGGATAAACATACGCTTATTCTAGGTATATATGGTACTTAGATTTAACGATACACAATTCAAGATAGTACACCGATAAATGGACAACAAAAGTCTGGTTTATATTTGTAAGAATTTTGTCAAAAGAAATGGTTTCTGGATGACGTCGACACCTACTTGGCTTCGGATACAGTGGCTTGCCTTTTCTTCCCTTTCTCTAAACGACCGTGTGTCGGGGCCCTACCCGAACGCTAAAAAGTTGACCGTATATGGGGCCTTTCCCAAATGCTCCAAGGGACAATTGAAACAAAATGTGATACGTTAGGGCCCGAATAGACGGTCAAGAAAACTACTTAAACGACACGTCTACCAAGTTGTCCGTATATGGGGCCTTTCCTAAATTCTTCCAGGGAGAAGTAAAACAAAATATAATACGCTCGGTCCGTATAGACGGTCAAGAAAACTACTTAAACGACACGTCTACCAAGTTGACCGTATATGGGGCCTTTCCTAAATTCTTCAAGGTGAGTAAATCTGAAACCCCGACCGCTTACTTGCGTTGGGGCTTTACCCCGAAAAAGTTGGCTTCTCTGCCCTGACGCGGAGACGCCGATTCGTCAGCCCGCGGTGTAGAGAAAAACGTCAGCCTCCGGTGTATGACGCGTAATCGTCAGCCTCCGGTGTAGAGAACACGTCAGCCTGGCCACACCCAAGCACGTGTGAGCTGCTCCTTTTACTCCTTGTGTTAGTCGTTCAGCACGGCTGGTGATCCCTGGTCCTCGCTGCCCTTCGCCCCTGGTCAGGATCGCTGCGCCGGTCCGGGTTGCGTCTTCTCTCGGTACGACTGGCCAAAAAACCGACCGTCCTCTACACCGAAATTTGAAACACTTTTATAACTTGACTGGCCTCGTCGCCGTTCTCCGGTGGAATGTCGGAGCGGGCGCGTCCTCTGCTCGACATTGCAAGAGCCACCTTTCCCCTCGCGTCGCCTCGTTCCCCTGGAACCTTCTAGAACTTCTCGACGCAAATGGCCAAAACTAAGCAGAATAACTCGCCCCGAGATGGCGTTCCATGCGAGAGTGGCTCCTACTAAATGGACCGTAAAAATTATGTTGTCTCCTTAATAAAATATGGTCAGTGCCTGCAAACTGCATGCATATTTTTTCTGAAATAAAACTGAAAAGCTGCTCTGAAAAATTAAATAAAACCCCGCCTTGCAATCACGCCCCCTACCGTGTTTTCCGTGAACTATTTAATCCACCGCGGTAGTCGGCTTCCGAAACGCGATGAACGCGGCCCGTCGACCACAGGTGGCGTCGCTGAATTTGTCGATCTTTTAAGACGATCAGGTTAAACTTGAGGTTAATTCTATTCCCGTTGCGTTCCAGGTACGCAGCAATAATTCCTGTAATTATTTATTGCTTCGTATCCATCTAAAATGCAGGCGCCACTGAAATTTCAATATGTTTATTGCCCACCTGATGCTTTTTTTAGACGACCTCTGTCGGCGAGGCGTGGCACTAACAAGGACTGTTAACAAGTTACCTTTTATCTATTTCTTCAAAAGTTTCTGCTATTCCCTACTAGATTCAGTTTGTTGCACTGAATACGACATTATAGTGTGAAATGAAAGTTTTTACCTAGTTTTTAAATATTTTTATTATTATCTTTGAGAATTGCAATTTTAACCCGTTACACTCCTAATCACCTCTCAAGGGTAAAAATGTATTTACTCTTTATTCAATGACAACATATCAGCTTCAAAGCATTATATCTCGTGATTAGAACAACAGACAACAGACTCGTATCTAGCGGGTAATGGCGGTGTTTTCATGGCATTACTCGCAAATCGCTGTAATCTCATGGAATGGTAATGAGTAAATTGTAGCGCAGATTGTTGGTCATTTGTGGGATTGCGTCAGTCGCATGTGAGTTCAAAGCGTCAGAGGGCGAAGTTCGCGGGCATGTTATTAGGTTCTAAAAGAGATCTGTGGTACTAAGTATATTTAGAAAGGATAATGATCGAGTCATGAATTCGAGAAACAGGCTTGGCGACGAATATTTTTATTACACAGGGGTCATGTATGTATGTTTGTATGTATGTACAAAACCCATAAAACCACATACATATGTGAGTTACTTTATCCCACCATAACTTTTAAATGCCTATACAGATTTGGATGTACCTATGAGGCATCGTTAGAATCCTTAGTACATCATCCCGAGTGAAACTGTGGCTAGGGCAGCTGTATTTTTTTATGTACCTTTTGTTACATCGAAGGTGGGTGATCATGCGTATGAATATTTTCATACGCCACCCGCCGCGCGCCGTCGGAATCATTACACATGGATAATCCATTTGCACCCTGTATATAATCCATGATGGATTCTATACAGGATGTATTTTTGAAACTCATTGATATGCCTGGACCAGATTGCACATGTTAGTTAATTAATTAAAACATTTTTTTTTAATCCTTTGATAGCTACTGGTTGATTAATTTATCTGACTTCTATATGTTCCTCATTTCAGCTTCGATTCTCGGGCTGGCCCTGATCTCCGGGATCGTGGTGGCACCCTTCAGCCTCCAGCACCTCGGGAGGAAGCTGACCAACCAGCTCAGCACCCTGCCAGCTGTGGGAGGATGGGCACTGCTAGTCTGTGCTAAAGGACCTGAGACATTACTGGCTAGCAGATCTTTACAGGTAACCTTGGCAAAGGTAACGTGCGGAGGTACACGCAGTAGGTACGCCGCCAAGCAGTAGCGTGTTATACATAACACGCTACTGCTTGGAAAGCTCCAGCTCTTATAGGATTCGAACCCTTGCCCTTGCGGGTGATCTCTGTCACTACTGTGCCATCATCGCGTCACGCTATAGTATCATGTTCAATTTTCCTCTACATCTCATTGCCAAGTTCCGTCAATAGAGGACGCTAAAGTAATTAACACAACCAAAAACGTACCAGGAAACTACAAAATAATATTCACACTACTGATAACAGCTTAGTGGCCATGGTTTAATAATAATTCATTGATATGGTTTATCAAATGCAGCTTGCAAGATTTAACCTAAACACACAAACATACATACGTACAATCAACGTGTCTTCTTTCTTTACAATCAAACATACATGCATACAAACATTGCAAGTTATATATAAAAGCTTTTAAAAAGAATTAAAAACAAAAAACAGGCGGACGAAAACAAGTAGGACATGTACACGTTGTATTTTTTAATGTATTTGGTAATGATACGAGCTGGTCGTTTGCCTGATAGTAAGTATAACGCCGGCCCATAACAATTGCAGTGCCGCCCAGAACTTTGAAACACAAAGGCCTGCGCAGCACTGCATTGCGCTCGTTACCCTGAGACATTAGGTATTAAGTCTCATAAGCCCAGTAATTTCACGTGCTACTTTGCTCATCAAACCGGAACACAGTAATGCTTGCACACTACTGCCTGGCGGCAGACTTCACGAGCAAACCGGTGGTAACAACCCAGACGGACACTCGCAGAAGAGTTCGTCCTACCACCAACAAAAATGGCAATATGGCATACACACTCAGGCAATAAGCTAAGCGTATTTTCACCGTCGTGTGTTCCGCCTTTAAAGTTTTATGCGACTTTGATTGCAGTACTACTTGAGCGAGTTAAAAATAAATTGAAATGAAATATTTCATCATTAGTTAATTATTATCGTAATAGCATGTCAGCTTTAATTAATAACTCTGGATTGAGACTCGACCTTGGGCGTTGTTCTATTTTTAGTAGACTTATATTTGAAGATAAGTTAAAAAATGGAAGGCCCATATGTTTTTGTACTACTGGAACACGACCGACCATACTAGTGCACGATTCCAACCGATTTCAGAGGATTTTTTGGAACTAAATGAAGTTATCACTATTTACTTAACTCATATTTTGCGCGAGTTTGATACTGGCGTTGAAATTGGGTTGGAATTTAAACTGAATTTAAGAGTCCAACAAGTCGACCTAGATCCGGCAATCAGACCATCGAAACAGGGCCTTCCTTGAACATTGTCGCGTAATGAAAGCATCACATGATGGAGGAGTGGCTGACCTGCGACCCTAAGGAATCAAAGTCAGGCGAATCAATAAAAACGTCCGCACTCATTGAACCAATTGGATGCAATGCAGAATTATTTGCGTTCATGAACGGGTCTTAAGTTCTTCACGTGATGACCTTAAGATGCTTAATGGATGTTTAATAGAAAATAAATAAAATCCGAGCCGTGCGAATCGTGCGATCATTGCTTCCTGATACCATGTCCCATTTTACATGGGGTCGACGAAGTACCTACGTCTTTAAAAACATGTTACTTTTTAGATTTAACCATTTTTCAGCCAGCTTCCTTTGGCTTCATTAAGTGTAATAAGCCAGTCTTGGGTCCATTGATATATCAGATCAAGATATTTTTGTATGATGTCATGACTTATAATAAGGTTTCCCATTATTTTGGTGTCATCTGCAAATAGTGATAGCTGTGAATAAACAACTTGCCTCAAATCCGTGAGGTATATCTCGATAAGTATTGGGCCAAGTACCGATCCTTGCGGTACACCGCTTTGCACATTATATGGCTTAGAAACTGCTTCCCCAACACACGCTTTGAATTTTCTTTTTGTAAGGAAGTCTTCTATCCACTTTAAAAGTTTACCTCTAATTCCAAAGTGCTAAAGTTTAGACACCAGCCTCATTAAAGGTACCTTGTCAAAAGCTTTTTATAATCCAGGCATATAACATCTGTAGGTTTATGCATATCCCAATTTTTCGTCCACATTTCAACACGAAAATTTTTTTATGAAAAAATATACAGCCTTCCTAGCGCCGCGTTTAAAATAAAAAACTTTATAATAATAATAAAAACTTTATTTGCAACTAAAGATATTGGTAGCACTACAGATAAGTTTATGAACTATCATCACACATCCCGACATGGCGATGCATATGACATTTACTTGATCTAACTGCGAAACACATACTCAGCATACTGTTGGGTCGTGAATTTTGTTAAGAGTTAATTTGAGAAATATTTTTCTTTTGTTACAGGGTTTTGCAATGGGTCTGCAAGCGGCAGCAGCACCAATTACCATCGCTGAGTACTCCTCTCCAAAGCACCGTGGAGCATTCCTCGCAACTATCGCCTTCTCCTTCGCTACGGGTATGCTCATAGCCCATGTCTTCGGTACCTTGTTGTACTGGAGGCCAGCTGCCTTGGCTTGTGGAAGCTTCTACGTTTTATCCCTGATACTGATCTCTCTGAGCCCTGAAACACCTCCCTACCTTGCGTCTCAAGGTCTCAGCAGTGAATGTCGAAAGTCCTTCCGCTGGTTCAGAGGCTTTGACATAAACTCCGAGAAAGAACTGGAAGTGCTGCTGAACAGCCAGAAGAATGCTCAAATCGTATCACTTTCTACCACAAACCTGTCAAGAACTAGCCGTTATCTTAAAATGGTGAAGAAGCCAGAGTTTTATAAACCTACTTTGATTATGATGTTTATGTTTGTGCTCTTTCAAATGTCAGGCATGACTGTTGTTCCATCCTATACCATACCAATGATGAATGAAGTGACAGGTAACAGCATAGATCCAAATATCAGCATGCTGATGGTTGATGTGGTAAGGTTTGCAACTGCTGTTCTAGCCTGCATCGTCGTCAACAAGTTAAATAGGAGAACTGTCCTATTCTTAGGCATTTCAATCAGTGTTGTATCTTTATTCCTCGCCGCCTTACTAGTCTTCTTGCGAGATCTTGGATATATAACAGAAGAGTACAAATGGACTCCTGTGATACCTACCCTGACGTATATCTTCGGGAAGACTTTAGGGATCCTTCCTATTCCCTGGGCTGTCGCTGGCGAAATATTTCCATTACAATACAGGAGCATCGGAAGCGGAATTTCTGGCATGTTCCTATCGATTATGTTCTTTGTGGTAGTTAAGACTGCTCCGTCATCCTTTGATGCAATTGGCGTTAACGGGACGTTCTGTGTGTATGGGGTATCTATAGCAATTTGTGGAGTGTTCCTATACATCCTACTTCCAGAGACCAAAGGAAAAACATTATATGAGATCGAGTGTCATTTCCGAGGAATTAAGGGTGACAGTGTCCCTGATGCATGCGAAAATGAACGAATGTTGGAACTCCAGAAGGTGGAGGGGGGATGACAGCAAGATGGAAGAATCAGGAAATGCTCTTCAGCTTTGATAAAGCTGGCCCCGTAGTTAAGTGAGATATACGATACATGGTTGTTAACAGCAGTACTTACTGTTAATTGTAGTTCAACGGTAATGTATTGTTTTAATACTCAATAAAAAATGAAAACGTTATCGATATGTAGTTTTATTAGCGAATTAGAATAAGTACGTATTTATATAGGTATATATCTCTTCATCAAATAAATGAATATCATATACTTAACTGTAGTCACTTAATATTAAGATATCGTCTTAAACTAAGTGAAATGGTACGATAATTTATCAGTATTGCCTCAATAACCTCAGTATGGGTCACAGCCTAACATTTTTATACAACGTATAAAATTATATTTAGTCTACAGTATTAGTAGATGATATGTGAACTGCACCTCCTCATCTCTCCGTTTATCCCATTCAATGGCTGTACACTCCTTGCATCTTCAGGAGAGTATCCTCTAAAGATGTCTTCTATATCCTGAAGAGTCCTATCCTTTGTTTCGGGTAGCAGAAACCAAACGAATATCAAAAGGATCGTCACCACACTCGCGTACAATACATAAGTCCAAGGTAAGCCTATAGCTACGTTTAGAACTGGGAAACACTTCACAGCTACAAAGAAGTTCAGAGAAAGTGCTAATATACTGATTCCACTTCCCAATCCTCGATACTCCAACGGGAATATCTCTCCTGATAATGCAAATGGTATGGAAGATATACCAACTGTCAATGAAAACATGTAAAGGCCGATTAAACCAATTGGGATCCATTGACTATCAAATGGTAGATTATCAGTCTGTTTCAAATACACATAACCAGCTTTTCCAAAATATGCCAGAACGCAGATAGCCCCAGTGCTGAATAATAACGTCCTTCTTTTCATGGTCTTCATTAGGTAAACGGCTAAAAGGTTGCAGAGGAGTCGTTCAACATCCAAAACCACCATTAGGAGCTTGGCATTGGCTTCCGGTCCGACCACTTGTTCAATTATATCAGTCGTGTAGGAGCTGATGACGTTGATCCCAGCAAACTGGAACATCATGTATAAGAAAAGCATGATAAGGATTGGTTTGTAAAACTCCGGCTTTTTACGGGATTCGTTGAAGTTTCTGAAGAACCTTTTTAGCTTTACATTTATTGACATGTTTTGTCCAGCCACACTAGACTTTCGAGTCATTTTCTGAACTGATATCATTCTATCTAACTCGGTTTCTTGTTCTTCACCAGTCCCCCTTAACCATAAGAAAACTTCTTTACCCTCTTCAAACCTCATTTTCGATATCAACCAGGCTGGTGACTCTGGAGTGTAAATAATTAACAGCAGACTTGTAAAAGACGTAAATGAGCATATTAGAGCACTTTTCTGCCAGCTGAAGTACGTCCCAAGTGTGTGGCAGAAAAGAACACCTATGGTAAGTGATAAGGAGACACTAGTCAAGAACATTCCTCTGTATTTCGGATCTGTCATTTCACCAATGATGATGGAGCCGAGAGGTCCAAGCATGCCCATGGCCACTCCTTGAAGGAACCTGGCTGTAATGAGACCAGCGACGTTATTGACCACCAGCAGCATGAACCAGCCGACAAGGACTGGCAAGGTGGTGAGCAAATGAGATTTCTTTCTTCCAACGGCGTCCAGGATCATAGTGTTGATAATGTTGCCGACGATCAAAGCAAATCCGACTATTGAAGCTGAAAGCACAGAAAATTGGGGCTTAAGTAACAGGATCTTCATTAAATCATAATCCGTAATCACTTGGTGACATTGAAAATTTTAACGCAGTATCGCTTATCTATGCATACAAGTAATAAATATTAATTCCAATATTGTCTTGCATATCTCATGTTCTTGCTGCAAACATATGTAGAAAAGATCTGCTATCGCAAATTGAAATTGGCGTGATTAAAAATGTGTTAGATAATGGTATCTGCCGGATTGCCACAATCATAATAATCACCACGGCTATCACTCCCAAATCAAGTTCAAACACAGTATATTTAGGAAAAATTAGAGCCTAATTCCTCAAGTTCATATGTGAAATATCCTTGTGAATTGTGATGCTTTGCCTGGTTAGAAGTGCGTGACAACTGCAAAGTTAGAGGAATCATATGTACTGCAATGGGTAAATATACTAAGGGAGTCTTACCTATCCATGACTCCTGATCATGCGTAGCATGGATGTGAGACTCCGGCCTTCTCAGACTGGGGATAAGGATGGCGGAGAAGCCGATGACACAGCCATGACCCACTATGTTAATCGCCACAGACGCTGTCAAGAAACACTGAAACAGAGAGGGAAAGGAAGAAGATCAGATATGGAGAAAAGCAGATTTGAAAACAAATGTAGATGCGAAGTTGGAAGCAAAATCGGTTTTACGTAATTAATTCGAGCACCGAGGTCTTTCACCTGACGGTAATAGTCACCAGTTTCCGTGGTTTTAGATTAAGAAGTTCTGAATAATTCTAGATATTTCCGTTATACCATGCCACTGATACCATCAAAGATAATATGGGAAAAATACACATAGTCACTAGATAAAAAAAGAACTTGATATTGATCTTCGATGCCGCTAGCTGTGACTGTACCCCAGATTAGATTCTAATTACTAAGGCTTGTTTTGGCTAATTTCAGCAATAGCTGATAAGATTATGAATGTCAATGAAGGGAGAAGGATTAGTTAGCATCGTCACTAAAACCCTGGCTATTGTAATAAATCACTAAACGTTGTCTAGAGTGATAGGCTGTTTACAAATCTGCTGTTTTCGACTTACGAGCGATGTTGACGAACGAAAGGTTATATTTTGCACTTTTGAACTTACCCACGAAGTACGGACTAAATCTAAAACTGTAAAACAGCTCCAGTCTGTAAGGATAATACGCTAATTTACTTTTTAGTTACTATTTATTTAGCTACTCCTGACCCTATACTTCTCAAGTACATAAGCAATGCTTTCTTTAAAGAAATCCGTAAACTGAGAAAGATGTGAGAGCCTAGTGTCTTTCAAGAGGAACCTCGTGTAGAACTGAAACACGTGTATTTTACATCACAGTTTGAATCACAAATTATATGTTTGAATTCAGGAGAGCCGTCACTATTTTGTGGACGTAATCTTCAATCTTCATGTCTCCAAAAAAAGTCATAGCTATGCCAACGTCAACTTGACACAATCCTCAAACATCCTGACTTTTAGCTTCAACACGTCGATCAAAGAACCTTGCGGTAGCAAAAGTCTGTTTGAAGTTCGCGTGATGGAAATGAACGTAATGATAGAATAGAAACAACTATAGGTATCTAATTTTTATCTTTAAGGCGATACTCTCATTTTTTAAGGGTTTTTCCACCGAGATGCTGGGTCAACCACAT
This sequence comes from Crocallis elinguaria, assembly GCA_907269065.1. Lineage (NCBI taxonomy): Eukaryota > Metazoa > Arthropoda > Insecta > Lepidoptera > Geometridae > Crocallis > Crocallis elinguaria. The sequence continues at coordinate 14,701,541 of OU026071.1, read as the reverse complement.
ACGTGATCAACTTGAAACTAACATGTATGTTTTATGAGACCTTTATCTCTCCATGATCTAAACAAAAACACGATTGATACATTTTCATTCGATACATTTTCTTATCAAAAATTATGCTTTTTTCAGTGTAAAATACACTTTTTTACTTAACGGCTTAAGTTTTATTTTCAAAATAATTACTCCCACCAAGAAAATATATTTTACTATCCACTGACAAAAACAAATTTACCTAGAAAAATTATTAACCTGTTAATAAAATAAATTAGATTTGAGACTTACGTCATTTAGTTCTGAGTTAAAGTGTGTTCAAACAGTGCACACTAAATTCGACCTTATTACGCTGGCACCTCGCGTTATAATAGTTATCCGAAGCGAGCAGTCCTCAGTATAGCGCCGTGCGCCGATGCGGGTGGACCTGTGATTGTTTTTGTCACAAGCGAGCATGCAACTTTCGATATTACAATAGGGAACAAGGACAATAAGAAATTATATGTTCGCAAAAGAGAGAACCGTTTGGTAGATTGTGCAAGAAAAATGAGAGAAGCAAAGATGTAATTACTCGGAGTTATGGTCTGATTATTTTTCTTGGCATATAGCCATTACCCAGTCATATTCCTGGCAATTTTTATCCGACTTCAAAAAAGGATGAGGTTCACAATTCGTCCGTTTCTCGTATTTGTTTTTTGATGATACTCGATTTCTCTCCTAAAAATTGTCAAACGATAGAGATTCTTTTACTTATGGTACAATATTTACCCGACTTCAAAAAAGGAGGAGATTGACAATTCGTCCTTTTTCCTATTTTTTTGATGTTACTCGATCTCTCTCGTAACAAAATAGTCAACCGATGGAGATTCTTTTTCTTATGAGTACAATTTTTACCCGACTGCAAAAAATAGGAGGTTCTCAATTCATAGTTTTTCGTATTTGTTTGTTGTTACTCGATTTCTCTCCTAATAAAATTGTCAACCGATAGAGATTCTTTTTCTCATGAGTACAATTTTAACCGACTTCAAAAAAGGAGGAGGTTGTCAATTCGTCCTTTTTTCCTATTTTATTGATGTTAGTCGATTTCTCCCCTCATAAAATTGTCAATCGATAGAGATTATTATTATCGCTGGCTGGAGCGGTAGTTCCAATACATTTGGAAAATTCTATAATAAGACTATTGTGTCTGAAGGTGATATGTCTTTTGCAAGAACAATTATATCAGAAGTATTACAAGAACACTAGTTCAATATTATGATTTTGGCATATATATTTTAAGTTTCATCATTATTAATAATATATGATCAAACGAACTTCACAAGCGAAGTTCAATCATTATTATATGAATAGCTCCATTCTTCAGATATATCTATATATTAATAGATATTTATACCAGGTAGTCCTTCTTTCACACAGGTAAATTCGCACGCTTTTAGAGTCGTATCGATTAAAAAATCGATTCTATCGCCGGTACCCTCACTACAGAGCCTCCCTATAACGTCATTCTTTTAGAGAAGTTACCCAAAAACTTTTGTTTACTTACTGGGTAGTGGAGGGAGGGTTCCTATATCTTCGAATGGAGCTATTCATATAATAATGATTGAACTTCGCTTGTGAAGTTCGTTTGATCATATATTATATTTCATAGCTCCATTCTTCAGATATATCTATATATTAATAGATATTTATACCAGGTAGATGTTTAGAGACAAACAGTTTTTGGTTATGTAGATAAAATAAATCAAGTTATTGCACATGAAACGAAGATATTTTTGAATAAAGAGAAAATATATTTATTCAATTTGAATCATTATTAAAAGTTACGCAACCGAATTAACTAAAATAATACTTAATTGTACATGTACACAATATAATCACACAAAAAACTAAGTAAGTCTAGGTTCAAGTAATGACCTAGCAAAGTTTTCTACAATTGTTGGACGATTATAAAACTTTGCAAAAGTTTGCGAAATTGGTGTCCAACCGGCTATCTTACGGATAGAATCAACAGAAAAACCAGCAGATTTCGCGCTCGATGTGGCGGCATGCCGCGTGCTGTGTGCGCTGAATGTCACCACGTTGATACCATTTGCAGCTAAAACGTCTTTTATCCATCGACTGATGGTTTGCGCTGAAGCATATTCATGCGGACTTTTGTGGGTTAAGAACAGGCTATCCCGAACGGCAGAACAAATACTCTCTTTTTCTTGAAAGTAGAGTAATAACAAAATCGGCTGCTCACGACCGGGAGCTGATGTTTTGATTATATCTGATATATTAATAATTATCTGATTTTGAGTAATCATAATATCATTTACTTTTATTACAGAAAGTGTTTGTACATGGTGAACGGTGCACAAAGCAATGAGTATTGTAAGTTTTTTTAGTGATTTGAACTAAAGGCAAATTATCTTTAGGATTCCAATCCGAAACAAAGTTAAGTACTGTTTGAGGGTCCCATGTATATGAATAGTTGGGTATGCTTGATCTAATTTTAAAAGCTCCTTTTAACTAGCGCGATATGTTTTCATCAGAGCCTATTTCCTTTCCTAGAAGTAATGAGAAAGCCGAACGATGAGTATTTAATGAGCCATATGAAGCTCCTCTTTGGAATTGTTCCGTTAAAACCAAAATAATTGATGCTATTTTGATTATAGATTGATTGCTCGCTCACAGTTTTTTTGTAAGCACTTGAGAATCAATGGAAATGGGGAAAGCAAAAAAGTAGTGATTATGCCAAGAAATCGTGAAAGCTTCAAAGGTAAATGCATATGGATCTGGCTTCCATGAAACGTATGTGTAACATTTGGTATTGGCGCGAGATGCGAAAACATCTATACTAGGTTCGCCAAACTTTTGAACAATGGTTTGAAAAGCTTGTGAGCAAAGTTCTAAATCAATATCAGGGTTGACTCTTTTGATTCTTCATCAGCTTCTACGTTATCTTTAGTATTTATGTATGAAGCGAACAACGATAGAGTTTGTTCTTCACCCCATTGCCAAATAGATCTCGAAATAGATTCCATTAATGTAGCTTATAGCGGTCGTATTATCTATTCGCGTCAATATGGTGCAATTGGTTTTGTTTGTAGCAAAACATTTGAGCCCGAAAAAGGCAGCTTGAAGTTCTAAAAAGTTTATCATCAGTTCACTTTCTTTCCAATGGCAATTTGTGCACAAATTATTACAGACGGCCCCCCAGCCAATCCTAGATGCATCTTTATAAATGTCTAAATCATAAACTGGAGGAGCTACCAAGTTTTTTTTTTGTGGCTAGAATGTTTGCTCTCCAACAGTATAAATCTGGTAGAACATTCGCTGATAATTTAAATTTAGTGTCATAATTAGCGTCATTTTGAAGTGCAAGATACTTTTCTCTCTCTAAAAACTTCTGTGTATAGCCAGCCGTATTTTCCAGCCGGGCAGGCTGCTGTGAGAACGCCTAAGAACTGAGAAAATTCTCAAATTGTGCATCGTGGAAGCTTTCTTGTGCCAAACCTTATTCATATCTAACGTTACTTGATAGGTATCTAACGTTTTTATTAGAACCTTCGTGTATGACCCGCAGTCAACCTCCAGGTTTCTATAACATCATGTCTAGCCTTCGTGTATAACCCGCAGTTAACCTCCCGGCAGACTTAGAGATGCATTTAACGAGTTTGGGACACTTATAGAAACTACTCTGTAGTTTTTATTACATCATGTCTAGCCTTCGTGTATAACCCGCAGTTAACCTCCCGGCAGACTTAGAGATGCATTTAACGAGTTTGGGACACTTATAGAAACTGATAGTGTAGGTACTAACCTTCATTTCTTTCGACCTCAGACTCTGATTCCGAATCGGAATATGTTATAACCCGACGACGTCGGGAGGCTTGTTGTTTCTTGTTATCAAGTTCCTTAATTTTGTTCTTGTAGCGATGTATTAATTTATCTTCATTTTGTCGTTTCGGTATCATGAATTTAAATTCTTTTGCGACGAAACTTGTTGAGACGCGTGCGTCTTCTACCGCGCACGAAAAAAGAATGATGTTATAGGGAGGCGCTGTATTGAGGGTACCAGCGATAGAATAGATTTTTTAATCGATACGACTCTAAAAGCGTGCGAATTTACCTGTGTGAAAGAAGGACTACCTGGTATAAATATCTATTAATATATAGATATATCTGAAGAATGGAGCTATGAAATATAATTACTATTAGCAGGTAGTCTCTACTAATAACATAATTATTTGTTGTAAATCTCAACAAATGTTATAATAATTGATTTATTGTGTCATTAAAACCAGATTTTTCACAAAGTAAACGGATCTTATATATTATTACTTTGAACTAAATGACGTTTTATCTAGTTGGTGTAAGGAGGAAAATAAAGTACCCACATAAAAAAAAAATATTCTCAACTATCAGTGCAAACTGGCGTCACCGTACGGTGTAACTACATGTGTATTAATAGTTATTGGTAATCTCTTCGGACGAAACAGCTCGAATAATTACGATAGAACTTCACTTACAAGTTCGTTTAATCATTAATTATTTTTCTCATGAGTACAATTTTAACCGACTTCAAAAAAGAAGGAGGTTGTCAATTCGTCTTTTTTGATATTACAAACAGACACTTCAATTTTATTTATTTGTATAGAGTACCATCAGTAAGTGTGGGAAAATGGGGGATGTTTCATATATCACGATATTTTCGTCGAAGTCGGTTCCCGCTTTTCAATTTTTATTGATTTGATTTACCTAATTATTTTCTCCATCATTTAAAATGGCGGAATATATGCGTTAGCGTAAACCATCAAACATTGCATTATTATTGAAATTAAAAAATAATAATTTAGTAGTATATACTATAATAAAGTATTCAAGGGTAAGGAAACTCTATTATGACATCTACGTTCCAGCGCGCAACCGAGAACGGCTCACGCTATAACGGCTCGGGCCGCGGCGATCTAGCAGTGGTCTATCGCCGCGTAATATTAGCGGGGTGTGAGCTGCGGCGCGGCAGTGCAGTTGCGCGTTGCGGGGTGTGGAGGCGGAGCAAACGTGGGAAAATTATATTGAGAGCACGGTCTTAACTGTCTCATTGGTAGTTCACGATGTGATACGAGTATAAATATCTACAAAAATGAATAGCATAGTGGATTTGTACTTATTTGAAAACAAACCTTGATTTTTCTCAACAGATATCGATCACCTCAATATAGTCTGGCGAAATATATATCTAACTGCAATCATCGTTGCTGCGCTGCGTAAATAGGTAATATCAACTAGCCAACCAATATCAATCTTTTTTGATTTGTCCATGATAATTAAACACTATTGCAGACTAATCGAGAGGTTTATCAAGACCTTGCTGATAAATACTGCATTGAGTGCGAGTTGGGTAATTCACAAACAAGTGCGTATTATTGACACACTTGAAGTCTTTGTCCTGTAAGTAATTGTGCATTGGGTAGGATTTATAGATTTTTATAAATTATAGATTTGGCCGTATAGATATCTAGTTTTATTTCTGTTGTGTGTTCTATAAGGAGCCGAGCTATGCCGTTTAGCGTGTAGACTGCTCAATATGGCAAACAATTCTATGACTAACGAAATAACGTAGCCAAGCAGTAATTTGCAAGCATACCTACTGTAATGAGCAGTCTAAGGGGCACCTCAGACGCAGAATAACAACGCTTTTGCGTCAAGCGCGCATTTCAAGTATCACGAAATCGCGCTTGACGCAAAAGCGTTGTTATTCTGTCAAGCTAAGGTACGTTTGCTTGAGCGTCTAAGGTGCCCCTAACACTGCTCAATAAACCGAAACACGGTTAATGCTTCACTGAGCCTTAACGGTCGGTTTAATACTGGGCTTAAAATTACTGGGATTTTGAGACTTGCCGCCTAATTTCTCAGGATAACGAGCACAATGCATTGCCGCGCAGGTTTTTGTGTTTCAAAGTTGTGAGTGGCACTGCAATTGTTTTGGGCTGGCGTTGCGGGCTGGCTTACCATCAGACAAACGACACGTTTTAATCCTGTAAACATTCAGGCAGTCTAAAAATTTGGGCAGTGAATTTCTAGGAATTAATATGGCTTTTACAATCCTTGTACTATTTGTAATCAGTACATTGTTGCAAGAGCACTGTTTACAGAACTGTAGGCATTAATTTTCAAGTTCAATAATTAGTATAGTCAGTTACCAGCGCCAACTGCGTGGCTATTTTCCAAAAGGTCTAAATTCGCAAGTGATACCGAAAACCTGACAGAGTGAGTTTTTCTCCCTGCTGGTCGCTTGGTGTATAACATTACCTGTGAGAGTTTTGGCATATCTTCCTTATTATCAAAATAGAACTGCTGCAATCGGCATCTTTTGAAGCTTTCTGATGATTCAGCAATCATCAGAAAGCTTCAAAAGATGAAGAAAAAGGTGGCAAGCCTAAGTCGACTCCAGCCTAATGGGGCACGAGCACGAGCCTAGACTCTAGACCTTTTTGAAAATAGGAATTACCTATGCGGTTCAAATTTGGAAACATTTTCATTTTTAATGTCAGTTAAAAATGCGAATTTATTTTTTAAACCACGGGAAGAGTTTTGGCTGGAATGCGAAAATGTGCTGTTGTTGATTTTGTGTTATTTACTAAAACCTGTGTTTTATCGAGTGTTAATGTGTAATAATGGTGGATTATTAACAATTATTAAGTGTTCGTAAACGTGCATGAGTGAAAGGCAAATAGTACAAAGACGAAAAACGTGTATTTTCGTATTCTATCCAAAACTCCATAGAAGCTTCAGTAAACTATCCACCAATTTACTGAAGCGTCACTACGACTTGACCGCGCCTAGACTAAACTTTAACGTGACTTTGACGACTTTCATGCACCAAAACTAGAGATTTATTATATATTATTATAACTCGACACTGGCTAAATACGCTAATCGCGTGGAGCCAAAAACAAAACACAAAAAAAAACCACGGGAAAAATACCAAATACAAAATAGTCCTTACCTGTCTAATAATCGGCGTATAACTCCCCCTAGTCCGCACTTCACCCATTTTCGCTTAAATTCTCACAAACTACACCAAAATTACTATCAAAAAACGTTCAGCATTGTCACCGCCAATCGCCACGTGTGCTCCAACTGGAAGGCATAACTAGAAAGGTTATGATATTGTGAACGACATTATTAGGTACATATTGTCTGATAGCGAGTGTTAAGATTAGATTAATTGTTTTTGTGATAGGTATGATTAATTTAACACAATCTGTGTGCTCGCCCGTTGTTAGCCTAGGTACTCGTCTCTAAGCCAGACTCCTTGGCAGGTACAGGTGCAGGTACAGGCTATAAGTTATATATATAAAACTAATAATATGTATATGTCTATAATTATAATATACCAGCTTCCACCTGCGGCTTTGCCCGCGTGGTATTCAACCTCACCATGTATATGGTGAGGTTGAATTGGTATGTTATCCCAGAAGGGGGGGGGGGGGGAGTGATTAGAACAAAACATCCTCCAAAAAAAACTCACAATAATCACTTCTAAAATGAAGTGCACGGCATTTTCTGGAACTTTTTCGAGTTTCTTCTAATCAACATCATCTAATAGTTCAAGCATAGAATTTTATTACTATATAATCAAAGGGCTCCAATTTCAAAAAGCAGAAGTAAGTCGCCGTAGCTGAAATAGGCAAGGAAGAGATGAGACATCATCATAAAGTAGCGTGAGGATGTGTCGTTATCGTATGAAACACCACTCCTTGCAACAACTAATTCAAAGTTTGCGCTAGATTTCACATGAATGTATATAGAAATGACATAGAGTTGACCTTTAAAGTTTAGATTGCAATTATGATACCTAATTGTCGTCAGACTCTGATTTTTTTCAGGGCTTATCATTGACGTGACGATTCTAACCATATCATCGACTCAGTCGTCAAGCCCCGATAATGAAATCGATATACTTAGAGTTATTTTTATAATTTTTTTCTAGGTCTGTGTGTGTTAATTTTATAAGGATTAATTAATCTATGGGTTGGTTATATATACATTATATAAATTTATTTAGCATTGGTTCGAGGTCCATTAAACTTTCTTATTTTTTTAGTAACCAACTTTAGACTTTTGTTCGTTATTGGCTGTATGTTATCTATAAAAATAAGTCCTAAAAGTTTGTTAAAATATAAGCAGTGCAAGTACGGATCTTTTCGATCGATACAATTCGATAAAATTGACAGTTCAAATCGATAAAGTAAACTTTAATTTTAGGAAAAGAATTAGGGTTCCGCACAAAAAAATAAAAAGCCCATGAAATCCAAAATCTCCACGCGGGTGAAACCGCGGGCCGCAGCTAGTCAATAGTAAATTAGGTGTGAGGGATGCCGTAGTTACTTGTGCAAATATCGTGCTGTTCACTTCGGCTGAATATTAGGATTAGCCATAATGAGGTGGGTACGTTTAACTTACTGCTCGCACAACCTTCAATCTTACATTAAAAAAAAAATGTTTGTAAGTACAACGTTAATTATTATGTTATTTACCTTATGTCAATACAATCAGCCACAACATATATTATGACTAGCTTCTGCCCGCGGTTTTCACCCGCGTTCCCACAGGAACCGTGCATTTTTCCGGGATAAAAATTAGCCTATGTTACTCTCCGATCCATAAACTATATCTATGCCAAAAATCACGTCGATCTGTTGCTCGGTTACTACGAGAAAGAAGGACAAACCAACAAACACACTTTCGCATTTATAATATTAGTATGGATGGATGGTATGGATTAGTATGGTTATTGTGCGTCATTTCCGTAGTTGATTTGTTCGCTAATTTCTTAATCAACCGCTAAATCATTTTTATGGTCACCAATGTAGGTAGGTATATATCTCTATATCTACTGCAAACTGGATAGTTTGCAGTAGATATAGAGATTATTCAATGGGGAGCCACACTGCTTACTTATCCCGCTAGGTGGCGCATTATCGCTGGTGTTGTTTCACTATGAAACTTCATTAAATTTTTTTAATAAGTTAACAAAAAATCTTTGCAATAAAGTATGCCTCTGTAAAGTGAGATTCAGTGTAAAATGAAGGTACACACGTTTTCCTTCAGAAGAGAAAAAATGGAAATTGTGGATCAAAGCATTGCTCATCAAAAATTGTTGGAAACCAATTATTCTTCTAGTTTATAGAGGGACCATTTCTGATCTAATGATATTTAAGACGCGAGCATGTTTACTGGTTATAGTCCTCGTAAACATCAATGACAAGCACCAGCGATGGTGGCGCTATCTGAGATTAGCTTTGCCTGTGCCTCCCCATTCTAAACCACCTAAGCATTTATTTGAAACTAATATAGAATTAATATTGCTTTTTCAGATATCGGAGTACTGCCAAAAGAATGCCAAGACACAGCAGACATTTTAATGTTTTTTGATAGTTTGTTTGACTCCCTAAATGGGAGTCGTGGAAATTGTGAAAAAAGAAAAGGAAAACCTCTTCTCAGAGTCGTCACCCCGAAATCACCCCACAAGATGTTATGGAAGGAATCAAATAAAATATTAAGTACTATGAAATTTGTAGACAATAATAACAAATCAGCTTCTGTACCCAGTTTAAAAAATTGGGGGCAAACAATTGAAAATATTGTATATATTGTTGATATTTTATCAAAAAAGGTATATAGCTTGACATGTCTGTGGATGAGACATCCCCTCTGGAGAACTTTTTTGGCTGCATTCGAAGCCACGGATATAGAAATAGCTCGCCAACGTGTGCTGGATTCGAAGCAGCCTTTGCATCCTTACTTATGAATAATGTAAGTAGTGTCCACTAACCAGGGTCCAACTGTGACCACAAATTATATAGGGTAAAGTTGACTAATGTACAGTTTTCAAATCTTTAAATAAATTATTTTTTAACAAACCTCAGATGTCAAACTGTACGGTGGAAGTTGATTTTGATGACGTTTATGGTGATATTTTTATAGAGATTGATGAGAAAAAACGAAATCCAAAAGTAAGGGAACTTGAGTATGTGAGAGGATATGTTAAAAAAAAATTAAATGCAAAAAAATGTAGTCTTTGCAAACAATGCTTGTATGACGAAAATGAGGAAAGTCAAATAAATATTAGGGATTTTTTTGCAAACAAAAGATGTCTAACATATCCCTCTCTTCCTCTTATAAAATGCTTCTCCAACATTCAAGATGTTGTCATCAAACTCATTCATAAAGACGCAAAAAAACAAATATTAAACAATAAGTATATGAAAACCATATATTCAGTTGTTATGGATTATAGTTTTATTAAATGCAACAAGCATAGGGAACAGCTAATTAAAAACATTAAAGAAATAAGCACCAACATATTTATTTATGATTGGTGCAAAGATGTCAATAAGATATTAAATGGGTCCAGAATCGATTTTGACAGTAATGATTCTGTACAATATCAAGCATATCAATATTTAAAAAAACGATCCCAAAAATAAACTCTGTTTTTAAATTCTTTGTTTTTTTGGACCTACCTCTAATATAGTATTGTTAGGGACGTCTCTTTTTCATCACAACGGACCTACCGTCATCTATAAAAGCCGAACGCCTCGATAAGAACGGTCACTTATCTTTCTGCGCTCGAAGCGAACGGACGGCTGCTAGAATCCTTGTCGATCGTTATAAAAGGTCACGTCAGTCATTTTATCGTGATTAGTGTTGGTTTTACAGGTGTGCAATCGTTATTTGAATTATGTGAACTGTGAGTACTTTTCCTTGGTTTAAATGTTTGATTTAATTCGTGTAATAAACGGAATTCTTGTTCTAACTTGTTTTTTCTTAAGCAAATTCCATTTCTGATTCTAACATCAGAAGTGGGATAAAGGACTAGTTCGCCCACTTAAAACAAAACAAGGAAACTTGTTGAATTTTCGAGGGAACAAGAAAACCGTTGTTTTTTTAATTGCGTAACGATTGCTAACCTTGTTATTCGATCTTGTGATTCTTATTATGGGGCGTACGTCACGTAGTCCTAAAAGACAAACCACTCGAGATGGTCGCGTAACCAAGAGTGACGTAAATCTCGGAGTAGGAGAGATACGTGAAGTAGGTCGCATGGTCATGGTGATTCGCGGCGCATCTTGAGCGATAAAAGTCGTGCCTCGCGAATAGTGTCATGTGTCCGGGATCGACGGGATTCTCGCAGTACTGAAGGGCGTCGACTGCGTGATAGGATTAGGCGTAACGATTCTCATCAGCGTAGTCGCTCGCGAAACAATAGGTCACGGTCCCGTCTGCGTAGGGATTCGCCTAGTTGGGGGCATCCTACCCTCATCGTATACGAGCCCGAACCCGTGACTCCAATTGCTGTACTTCTTGGTGCCAGTACACAGTATTCTGTGGAGTCGGGTACTCCCTGTTCTGAGTTACTTGTGTTTGTCCAGGTATTCTAATGAGCGACGACTGTTAGGCATTTGTGAGCATGTCCAGGGTCTCTTAACGCGTGGACAACAGTGGATGCAGCCAGCGGGCGCGAGGTGCGCGATGTGCGGCGTGCCTCACGGCGCGTAGCAACGTGCCGGAGAGCACACGTAAAGCGTACAGCGTGCCTGGCGGCATGTCCGGCACGCCAGACCGCGTGCAGCGCGGCATACCGCGTGCAGACGCGCGCCACACTGCGTGCAGCGCGCCAGGCAGCGTGTAGACGCGCGCCAGACCGCGTGCAGCGCCCCAGAGTGCGTGCAGCGCGCCAAGCAGCGTGCAGACGCGCGCCAGAGTGCGTGCAGCGCGCCAGGCAGCGTGTAGACGCGCGCCATACCGCGTGCAGACGCGCGCCAGACCGCGTGCAGCACGGCAGAACGCGTGCAGACGCGCGGCAGACCGCGTGCAGCGCGCGACAGACGGCGTGCAGACGCGCAACAGACTTCGTGCAGTGCGCGACAGACTTCGTGCAGCGCGCGCCAGAGTGCGTGCAGCGCGCGCCAGACAGCACGCCTGCAGCGGGTCAGCAGCGCGCGTACCAGGCCACGAAGTCAAAACACGAGTGTTTATCTCGCGCGGCTTCTTGCTTAAAGGGTTAAGGTTCTTCTGCGCATTTTAGTGACTGAGGTTGAGTATTTGGGAAATTAGTAAGTCAGGGTCAGGTTAGACCGAGTCCGTGAAAAGTAGTCTTAGTAGCCTTAGTGAACACTTCATCTCCAGAAAATGTGAATCAGGTACGCCAACTTCTGGGCTTAGCTAGCTACTTTAGGAGATGCATAAAAGATTACGCCACAAAAACTACACCAATGCTCATCCGACCCACAATGATGTAAAATTCAATCGGACTAGTAAACCAGTTCTTGCCATTTTTGACCCAAGTCTTCCCACCAAGGTTCATACAGACGCTAGTAGTGCCGGCTATGGTGCTGTCCTTTTTCATGTCTACCCCGATTCCTTAGTCTTACTCGAGAGTTTCTAGAGTTTTGGTTGACTAACGTTGCTTTGATGTGAGAGTATTTGGTTTTCTGAAAATAATCGTTCTATGGTACTTGGACTCTGAGGTTTTTAGTTTGATGCGCGGTACCTTCCAGTACTTGGACTGTGAAGTTTTTAGTTTGACGCGTGGTACCTTACAGTACTTGAACTCTGAGGTTTTTAGTCTGACGTGTGGTATCTTGTGATACAGTCGAATCTTTGCGTTCCTGTAGGGAAGCGCGTGTGTAGCAATTGTATTTGCTGTAGCTATAGCAATAGCTGCTGAAGACGAATGATGTAGCTGGGGTTTTGTTAGACTAAAATTATTTTGATGTGAAACTTATTTTGTTCTTTAAAGATAATCAATGGTACTTAAGCTCGGAAGTTTTAGTTTCATGCGTGATATGGTAACACAGCTGCTGCTGTAACTGAGGTAGTTTATACTCTGTGTTTCACGTTGTGGTACAATTGGATCTTATAGCTAAGACCATAGTCAGGTTTAGCCGAGCGGAAACTGTGCCGTGTTTTCATGTTTTTCATATTAACACACGAGGACGTGTGTCATCGCAGGATGACCGTGTCGTTGACAGCCATATTTAGATAGTCTGTGGTAGTGGTTGGTTGTCTATTAATTTAATGAAATGGCGACTCAGTGACATTAGAGAGTAAATGTCATGTTAGCTAGCTGTCAGAAGCGATCTGTTATGTTTACAAGCTGTCTTAGTGGCGAGGTATATAGTCGGTGGCGTTATGGCAAGCTGAGCGGACCTCTCCTACAACTGCTCTTAGCTCTCGGTTCTCAAGCCGAACAGACCTCTCCTATAGCTGGAGGTATTTGGTAATGTTGTGTTGTCTTGAGTTGGCTCTTTAGTGCAACGGACGTCTCCTGCTGTGCTGGCCGCTATGCTGCGCGGTTAGTCCCACGTGATGGAGTGCTGGGATCCGCTGGGCGAGACGCGCGCACCTCCGGCCGCGAGCTGCGTGTTCGCTGTTCAGTGTGGTTGTGGAAGAGACGAGGCGACGAGGGTGTCGCTGCTAAGAAAACTATACTCTTCGCCTGCTTATACATATCTAACACATTTACATGCACACACGACACACACACACACACAAACAAACATACACACACATACACACACACACACCCACACACCCACACACACATCACACACACACACACACACACACACACACACACACACACACACACACACACACACACACACACACACACACACACACACACACACACACACACACACACACACACACACACACATACACACACACACTTGGCTATGGCTATGGCAAGACCATGCAGGCCACAGCCCAGTGTATGGTGCCGCCGAAGGGAGAGTGGTGTCCCGACACTTGCGCTGCATTCTTTGAGCGTGAGTATTACTTTCATGTAGAGGACGGACTGCGGGACGATCCTTTTGGCAACAGACTGCGGGATGTTTGCCCTACATGAACATTTGGTGAGATGAACTGCGGGGCATCTCAAGGACGGACTGCGGGACGATCCTAGTGGCAGCAGACTGCGGGATGCTTGCCTTACATGTTTACTGATAATGTTATGTGAGATGAACTGCGGGGCATCTTAAGGACGGACTGCGGGACGATCCTAGTGGCAGCAGACTGCGGGATGCTTGCCTTACATGTTTACTGATAATGTTATGTGAGATGAACTGCGGGGCATCTCAAGGACGGACTGCGGGACGATCCTAGTGGCAGCAGACTGCGGGATGCTTGCCTTACATGTTTACTGATAATGTTGTGTCATGTGTGTGATAAACTAAAAATGGTGAAAGTATGAAGACGGTCTGCGTCAAGTGTCTGTGTTTCAGATCATGCTACTGGTGGTGGACGGACTGCGGGACGTTCCTATGGCAAACAGACTGCGGGATGTTTGCCCTACATGATGTGTGATGATGAATGTCACTTAGTAGACGAACTGCGGGACGCTCTACGAAGTGAGTGGTGGACGGACTGCGGGACGTTCCACGTCGGGTTGCCAGCCTCAAGGGAGGACGGACTGCGGGACGCTCCTATGGCAGACAGACTGCGGGATGTTTGCCCTTCATGATGTGTGAAGATGAATGATTGATGTGAGGACCTGTGCAAGTGATGAAGTATGTGCAAAAATCTATGAAAAGTTAAGATTATGTCCTAGCGTTTCATGGAATCAACCTATCGGGTGTGTTTGTTTAAGTGAAAGAGGAGCATGAAACATTGTCTAGACCAAGACAGTGCTGAAGCATCAACGTCATGTCGCGGTGACGTCACGGCGCCCCCTTCGCGTCGTGGAGATGTCACGCCGCGCCGTGCCAGCGACGTCGCGGTGCCCTGTGAAAAGGATGTTGCTGCCGGTGCTGCTCCGTCGGTCTTCGAGTTGGCTGCGATGACGCCGCCGTGTCAGGAGAGGCCGTGTTAGGGACGTCTCTTTTTCATCACAACGGACCTACCGTCATCTATAAAAGCCGAACGCCTCGATAAGAACGGTCACTTATCTTTCTGCGCTCGAAGCGAACGGACGGCTGCTAGAATCCTTGTCGATCGTTATAAAAGGTCACGTCAGTCATTTTATCGTGATTAGTGTTGGTTTTACAGGTGTGCAATCGTTATTTGAATTATGTGAACTGTGAGTACTTTTCCTTGGTTTAAATGTTTGATTTAATTCGTGTAATAAACGGAATTCTTGTTCTAACTTGTTTTTTCTTAAGCAAATTCCATTTCTGATTCTAACAGTATAATATAATATATAAAAATAGTACGTATATCTATAGGTATGTATAAGTAGCAGAGTTGCATGGACTCAGCACGAGGCAGCGCCACTGTCTAAAATCTTTGAGTGAAGTCTATCCTCCTATATTATACTAATGTACTCTGTGGTGCGGACTCTAATAAAATTATAATCTTACTCATAGCTTTATTCGCCACTAACGCCATCTGTGTGCTACCAGAACACAATCCGCCAGTTTCATGAACTAAGTGCCACAAAACACCGAGAGTACCAACTCGATAGATGGCGCAGGATTAAACATCATTCCTATATTTTATAGGTTGTACTATTATATTATATTATTGTGTGTTATAGTTACTAATAGGTAGGCCCTCCCCCGAGTCTAGACTGCATTGAGAGTAGCTAAATGAAACAAATTGAATACATCTTAAATTTAAATTATTTATTCAAATATTTATACGTTCCGACAGTATGATCAAACGCAAGAAATAAATTATAATCAGTCTTAACAAAATAGGTAGGTATTGAGTATCACAATCAGGTCTGCAAAAAATAATCAATCTAATGCTTAGTCAACCTCCTCAACGGTGGGGCCTTCATATCTCTGCTGGCCAGGTCCTCCGGGCATTCCTCCAGGCATTCCTCCGGGCATTCCTCCAGGCATTCCTCCGGGCATTCCTCCGGGCATTCCTCCAGGCATTCCTCCGGGCATTCCTCCAGGCATTCCTCCAGGCATTCCTCCGGGCATGCCTCCAGGTGCACCTCCAGCCGCCCCATGCATCTTGGACATCAATGGTGAGCAAGTACGCTGGAGATCTTTCAGTTTATGCTCGTATTCCTCTTGTTCGGCTAACGTGTTATTGTCCAGCCAACGTAACGCCTCGTCGCATGCATTACGACCCGAGGTCTTATCCTGCTCTGAAAGCTTGTCTCCAGCATCATCCAGAGCTTGTCGTACACTAAAGATGTAGCTTTCCAGCTGGTTGCGTGCGCTTACTCGTTGGCGTTGCTTCTCGTCTTCTTCCTTATATTTCTCAGCTTCGGACAGCATCCTGTCGATATCGGCCTGTGATAAGCGACCTTTGTCATTTTTAATGACGATGTTCTTGCTGCGACCGGTGCTGTTCTCTTTCGCAGACACATTAAGGATGCCGTTAGCGTCCAAGTCGAAGGTCACGTCGATTTTCGGGACTCCACGTGGCGCCGGCGGGATACCGGTCAAGTCGAATGTGCCCAGAAGGTTGTTATCTTTGGTCATGGCACGCTCGCCTTCGTACACTTGGATTGTGACAGCTGGCTGGTTATCCGAGTACGTGGTGAAGGTTTGAGACTGCTTGCACGGGATCTTAGAGTTGCGCTCGACGATCTTGGTCATCACGCCGCCCGCCGTTTCAATGCCCAGAGATAGTGGAGCGACGTCGACGAGCAGAACATCTTGGATCTTTGAGTGTGTCTCACCGCTCAAGATGGCAGCCTGTACAGCGGCACCGTAAGCCACCGCTTCATCAGGGTTAATGGAGAGGTTCAGCTTTTTGCCACAGAAGAAGTTCTGGAGCAAATTTTGCACTTTGGGAATACGAGTGGAGCCACCGACTAGGACGACGTCGTGGATTTGGCTTTTGTCCATCTTCGCGTCTTTTAAAGCCTTCTCGACAGGGTCCAGGGTTCCTCTGAACAGGTCTGAGTTGAGCTCTTCGAAGCGGGCGCGGGAAATTCGCGTGTAGTAGTCGACGCCTTCGTATAAAGCGTCAATTTCAATGGAGGCTTCTGTGCTCGACGACAGGGTACGCTTAGCACGCTCCGCGGCCGTGCGGAGACGGCGCAGTGCACGAGAGTTAGCGCGCAGATCCTTCTTGTACTTTCTCTTAAACTCCTCTGCTAGATGGTTCACGAGTCTGTTGTCGAAGTCTTCACCTCCAAGGTGAGTGTCTCCCGCCGTAGACTTCACTTCAAAGAGTGATCCCTCGTCGATGGTCAAGATGGAAACATCGAAAGTGCCACCACCGAGATCGAAGATCAGGACGTTCCTTTCACCTTTCAAGTTCTTGTCCAAACCGTACGCTAAAGCAGCTGCAGTCGGTTCGTTGATGATGCGGAGCACGTTCAGGCCGGCGATGGCTCCCGCGTCTTTGGTCGCTTGTCTCTGCGAGTCGTTGAAGTACGCCGGCACTGTGATGACTGCATCGCGAACTGTTGTTCCAAGATACGCCTCCGCCGTTTCCTTCATCTTTGTTAACACCATTGAGCTGATCTCCTCAGGCGCAAACCTCTTGGTTTCCCCTTTGAATTCAACTTGGATCTTGGGTTTGCTGCTTTCGTTGACTACTTTGAAGGGCCAATGTTTCATATCAGCTTGGATTTTGGGGTCGTCGAATTTGCGCCCGATAAGCCTTTTCGCGTCGAACACCGTGTTGTTGGGGTTCAGGGCCACCTGGTTCTTCGCTGCATCACCGATCAATCGCTCTGTGTCGGTGAACGCGACGTAGGACGGTGTGGTCCTATTTCCTTGGTCATTGGCAATGATTTCCACGTTCCCATGTTGCCACACTCCTACACAGGAGTAGGTGGTGCCCAGATCAATTCCAATAGCTGGCATTTTATCTTCTTGCTTCCTAGTATCACTTGAAAATACTCTTGTTTGTAGAACTTGCAGATATTGCACGTAGATAGTTGTAACTTGTAAAACTTGCTTCAGTTGCACCGAACTCACTTGAACTGTATCACTTCGAGTTTCGAATAATTCTGCTTCCCGCCGAGCTTGGTCCGCTTATATATTAAAGCGAATAAGAATCGAGAACAATCTACCTGTTTCTAGATCATGCCAGATAGACCAATCCGAGCGCGGGATTCAGCGAACAATCAAGAATGTTATTCTATGTCGACCAATCAGATCACAGACAAGGACGACAAATATCTTACATCTCTTTCGTGTCGGGTCATTACCGGGGTGAACGTGTAAGGAATTTTACCCAGTTTTAGGGGACTTTTTACGAATCACATCCATTAACAATATTTTGCTTATTGTTAAATGACGCAACGTATCTTTTATCACCCATATTTTTGTAATAATTTTGTTACACAAATTAATTTTAGTGTATTTCGTTGTTAATCAATAATTAGTATTTCTAGTCACCTTTAAATACTCTCATTAGGGAACTTGGCGTGAGGATAGTAACTGTTTTAAACTTTCACGGTTATTTACTAATTCATACATTAATAATCACGGTAAATAACCCGTTACAATGTATCAATTATTATAATTATTAGTGAGGATAGTTGTATAGTCTTAGATAAGTACCTACCGTTACTTCCTAGATCCATCGTAAATATGGCACTGGATCTACTGAGATTGAAGGTCAATTTAGGCTAATTATTTATATCGTTTGATCGTAAAATAAATACCTACGTTGATAATATCGATACTTACATTATTTTTTATGAGTGGATACCTCATACACTACATATTATACCTAATTGCTTATTTCAACACGAATACGAATCAGACAATATTTCCGCAATTAATAAGAATAAAACTTTTAATTAATATGAAGAACATATTTTTTAATTAATATTAGATACAATTTTGTTATTCCTTATTAATAAATATTTTTATTTAGTCTCCTATGTAACGGATATATTGGTGTCACCTAATTTTATTTTATATTTCTTGCAAAACGGGGTAATTTTATTCAGGAGTATGGTGTTTTTCTGGCGAAGTTACTAGAAGTCGCGCCAGGTGGCACGGGCCGTGGCCGGCGGCGCGCCACTCGTCTCGACGGTTCCATGGCCGCCATACCGAGCGTACGTCTCGAAAATGGTAGAAAGATTATAAGTGTGAGGGAAAAAACACTACGATGAAGCGAGATAGCAACACTTTTGTTTACAATTACATCACCTGCATCTATTACTGTATTCTGTGACTAAGCCACTACGACCTACGTATCTTTTTGGTGCGAATTGTCAATACTTTCAATTACTTTCTTGGAGACTGGAGAGCTAATACTTCTAAAGATAAATCCAACGAGCCTAAAGTCGATGGGGTTACGTCGTTTCGTTACCAGAGTTCCTGTGATCACCTTCCGGCTCCATCATCAGACTCTGTGATATCATTACATTGCATTGTCATCCGATTTGTATGGAAAATTTCGGCTCAAGCGAACACCGCGAAGTGGTTCAAGATTGCAAGATTTGACCTAAAACCAACTCCTACTTATCTTTTATCTTTTCTGTTCCTAAACAAATAAACATACATAGAAACATTGCAAGTTGTAAATAAAATAAGTAAAAAAAATGTTTTATTGTAAAGAAACATAATAATGATGCAGATAATTTAGTAAAAGCTAAAAAATAATTAGGTAGATAGGTACCAAGTACGGGCCTCACTCCGAAAATCGAACGTAAAAGCTTCGGCTGCGGATCGCAGTTTTCTTTTGTTTTGTTTTGTGTTTGATTCGATGTTCGTAGTTGATATTTTGTTTTTCTACACTTTCGTGGTAGAAAAACTATCCGACGCTTCGACGTTAGGTTGTAAGAGTGAGGCCCCAGTCATGACACCACTCTCCTCTCTCATCAGCAATATAGGTCATTGATCAGACTAAAACAAAATCGTAGGACGGGCCGGGCGCGGCGTAGCGTATTGCGTAACATCGTCGTTCTGTGATATCGCACTATGATTATTTCATGATTGGGACGAATTTACTTTTACACAAAAGCAAAAGTTTTCTATTGAGATGATGCATCCAAAGCATAATAGTATACTTACTTGTAATGATTGACTGGATTGACGGTTGACTGGAGATGATAGAAATTCGACGCGCCTCACGATTTTATTTTAGTCTGATCAAATCCCAATATTGATGCAGTGAGTGGTGCGCTGACTGGTAGCTGATACCTACCACAGGCCTGTCTAATTATTTCTTAGCTTTTAGTACATATGATCGGGACGCCCTACAATAAAACTGTAACAGGTGACAAGTCCAATTGGGATGTTGACTCCATTTTTTTATGATGCTAATCAATTGGTTTGTCATGAAAATCAAATGTCTATATCGAAAAAACTGGAAATCGAATGCTAACAACGTCAAAAATGAGAGCCGAAGTCAGGCGGATCTAGTGAGCGCTAAAACGCCCCATACTAATGACGTCACATGATCAACGCGGCCCGTAAAGTTGTACTAAAACACACATTTGGTTGATATTGGCGGTGAAAAACATAGTTATCGTACATTTGTTATTCATAAAAATGTAAAGAATCTGATAGTATAGTTGATGATAAAAAAAAACGTTGAATTCTGGAAAGTTTTAGATCCAGTATCTCTGTGGAAATTATATGTTTTTTCATAGATCTTAATAAAATTCTATGTGTTTTTGTGATTTTCATTTTTATTGTTTTAATGTGATGTTCTTAAACCTGTATACAGGTATACCACAACATGTATACCACAGTATTTATGTGTTTTGAGTTTCATGCATCTACCCAATTCTATACATTGTCTGTCTATCTGTCTGTATCTTGGCCGCGCATCACGCCGAAACTAATGAATGAATTGAAATGAAGCTTGGCATGATTTGAGTTCGTACTACGAGGTAGCACATAGGATAAGTACGTATTTTTATCCCGAAATTAGACACGGTACGTACCCTTGAAAGAGAGGATGAAAGTCAAAATATGTACTTAGTTGTAGTTGATTAAACGTTCGTTCTTTATTTGATAGAAAGGCGGTAGGTACCTACTTTAAAGATTGTCCCGTAAATATTTCTAAGTCATTGGTGTTGTAGTTCACAGCAGTTGCAGTACAGACATCACAACCGTCTGTACCTAGTAGGTCCTCTTATAATAATACTGTATCATGTCCAATTCTGTACATCCTACCCTACCTTGTAGTGAGGTGAGTAGGTATCAAAACGTTACAACGTTACCTCCACAGATCTTTATCTATGGATATCTCTATGGTTACCTCACTCCCCGCAATTGTTTCGAGCGTAAACACGCAATGTCGTACTTCGCTGGAAAAGCGGAAAAGCGTGCGTGAAATTATGAAATACCGCGCGCGCCCTCGTTTGTTGTGTGTGCGTGTGTGTACTAAATTACGATTGTATAGTTATATTATGGACGACTGAATAAAGAATGTACTTATAGTTTAGGGTGGATTAGGTTCTAGAATATATAAAAAAAATATAAAGATATTATACCACGCTGGCGAAGCTGCGGGCAGAAGCTAGTTGCAAATAATAATAATTATATTTTTGTTGCTTTAATATATGAAACAATAAGATAAAAAATCATATAATCAAAAAGTCACTGCCGACGGGATTCGAACCCGCGTCTCATGCTTATCTAAAGCCTATTAGACTCAAACATATGTAGCCACGACTTGTAAGCCGAAAGAATTCATCATCTCAAGATAGCAGAAAACCTGGGTTCGAATTTTTTAACGATTCGAACTGTCAATATTTGATTATCGAAAAGATCGGTACTTGCGCCACTGGTCAATTCTGCGCCCTTCCAGGGCCTGCGCCTTGTGCCTGCCACCTGGGTACCGCTGCTGGGCCTGCTGGTACCGCCCTATTTACGGTACTCTAGCGTTGCCAGATCAGCGGCGCAAGTACCTACGGATCTTTTCGATAGATAAAATTCGATAAAAATGACAGTTAATATCGATGAAGTGGGTTTTATCTATTTTAACTGTCAATTTTATCCAATTTTTTTTATCGAAAAGATCAGTACTTGCTCCGCTGTATCGGGACAAAAAAGCGGGACTGGGACGAAAAAATCAGGACGCGGAAAAAATGCCCATGAACAAACCCAACAAACATCAAAATCTTCTATTCGAAATCAATTCTAGATTATAATACAATAAGATTAACAAATTGAACTTTACCTATTTTTAAAATTAATGTAAGTATTTTAAAGTGTTAAGAGGCCTCAACTCGTCATTCTTTCCATAATAATAATAATAATTAAGATTGTAAATAAATACAGTGAATAATAATAATCAATAATCATTTATTTAATAATAACAATATTATACGTCAACAAGAGCAATAGAATAAATGTAATCACAATAATATTATGTGTAAACAATAATTATACATAATAATTAAAATTATAATTTTTAAAACAAATAATTTAATTGACATTATAGAACTCCCTCTCGACGAGCCACAATTTTAATCTTTTTTTGAATATTGAAAGGCTGGGGGCAGTAATGTTCTCCGGTAATTTATTATAATGGCCGGCCCCAAAACGTTTGTCAGGTGGTTGGACTTGACTAGTCGGCGGGATACGGCAGCCGCCCCGCGATTTCACCCGCGTGGAGATTTTGGATTACATGGTTTTTATTTTTTCGCGCGGAACACTAATTCGTTTTCTAAAATTAAAGTAGCCTAAGTTACTCCTTGTAACATCAGCTATCTGCCAGTGAAAGTCCCGTCAAAATCGGGACAGCCGTTTCGGAGATTACCCGAAACAAACAGGCAGACAGACAAAAATTTTAAAAATGGTTGTTTTGTTATAGGTACCGTATATACTTTCATATGCATTTGGTAAAAAGCTGTTATTTTGACATTACAAACAGACACTTCAATTTTATTTATTTGTAATTATAGATAAGCAAATATTTTTTGGTAGATTTAGCTCCTGTTCGTAATTTCGCCCTCGTGGCCAAGGGCATCCTAAATATGAAGCTCAGAAGAGAGCTTCATTTAGCATGCTTGACACAAAAAGTCATTTGGAGTAAGCGGCCTGAATAACTCTTCGAAAAACTTTCATGGATGACGGATATTCATGCATTAAACACGCGATCTAAACATGGCAATAAGCTTTCCATTCCAATTCACAGAACCGCAGGTTTTAAGGGTTGCTTTAAATATAGGGCGTCGAAGATTTGGAACGATCTTCCACCACCATTAAGAAATAAAATAAGTGTTGGGACATTTAAAACTAGATTTAAATTAATACTATTATTATTACAAAAACATAATTTTGAGGCAACCTTTAAAAATACTGGAAGATTAAAATATAGCCAAGCAGAAATACGCACTAAAGCATCACATTCACACACACGTTCCCCACACACTCACTCTCATACATACATACATACATACCTATACACACAGTACACTCTCACAAACATTTAAGTCATCAACATATCGATTTTTTTTCTAAATTTTTTTGTAATCTTATTGTAAAAAGGCTATACCTATGCTTTTTAGGAGTTCTTTGTTTTTTTATTCTTTAGTTGTTGTTTGTTTTCTTTTTATTTTTAATTGCCATATCTGTGACCCGCTGGCACTCTTTTTTCTCGGCAAAGAACAGAGACCGAGCAAAGGGGTAGATTGAAAATCAGCGCTGCATGCACATGAAAATGTGTACGCAGCACACGCTGAATCTACTCCCATTGCCCTACACATACATATATATATGTATATATATTTTTATGTAAATTGTAAAGAATATTGTAAGGAGCAATAAATGATTTGATTTGATTTGATTTGATTTGATTTGAATTTTTGGATAGATTTAGCTCTTTTTTATTTTGATATAGGTCCAAACCCTGACACCCAGGGGCGTATTTACCCTAGGGCCAAAAGGGCCATGGCCCGCGGCGGCAGGCTGCGAGGGGCGGCACAAGCAGAAGAAATTTAAAAAAGCCTACCTAACTAAGGCTCTTATTAATAAACAGTAGTAAACGGTTGAATAGTCAGTTACTTACTAATAGGTAGTCAGTTTAAAACTGTCAAAGAACAACAAAGACAAAACATAGTTTATCTAAACCAACGATTAACACTGTTAATTGATAAGAGCCTAAATCTCGTAAGGTACTCTCGGGTGTATGTTTGATACACATCAAGACGTGGGGCTTTCGTAATATACTGACCGGCAGGGCGGCGGGGCCTACAGGCCCGGGGCGCTGAATCCTAAAATACGCCACTGCTGACACCGAGTTTGCAACAATGGATAATGGATATCCAGGAAAAAAGACATCCACAGACTATTATACTTTTTTTTTATATATTTGATGATACTACGTCACATTGACAATAGAAATAAGAATGTATGATTATTAAAAACGTAACTAAATATAACTACACCTACTTGACATTGGCGAAATTGTGGCTAACATTCCAAAAAGCCAGGAAATAAAGAAAGAAGAAGAAGTACATATAACTACTAATGTACTATTACTTATTCTGTGGTATAACGTGGTATATGACGTCATCGAAAGCCCGCTAAAAATGGCGAAGGCGGCGGGAAATTTGAAAAAAATATGTTCTTTTATAATTTTTACCCGATCAGGATAAAAATTTTGAGAATATTTTGTAATTTGCATAAATAACAAACAGGCGGGCCAATCTTTCAATTGCAGCGTTAGTGGACTGATTGCTAGTGAACCGATAAATTTTATTGATCCGTTATGTGCTTGTCATTTTTTTTCGGGTCTTTCAATACGAATTTAACAGACCGTTAGCTACCTAAGGTTTATTTCTTTAGAATGGCAACAATTTATTTACGTCTGCCTTCACCAAAAAGTTACTATAGCTCTGATGATTCAGAGAATTTACTAAAAGTTTTTTTCTTGGCATTATATTGTTGGAATCCTTTTCTTATTTGCAATAAATACATATAGCCATCCTGTAGTCAAGCGAGCGAGGCAGCCCGGAACATATCTGGTTAAGGGGCTAGGTTACCCAAAAACGACTACTTTCTGCTCCTAAAACTCCCACGCGGCTTGGTTTAACGACTTGAAAAAAATACTACCTGAATGATCAATTCAAGGGCATTAAATTTGATTGATTGATTTTTTTGTATTACCATTACTTATGGCTTGAAAAAATATTTAACAGCATGCTATTTTAAAACTATTTTCCCTAAAACTTCTAAATGACTTAGACGTTTGGGATTAATTTTACACCAAAAAATAAGGAAGAAAATTTTCTATAATTCTTATTGATTAAATTTGTGCATAGAGCAATATTTCGCAAAGAAATTATCAAAAAACTGAATTCCAAATGTACAAGTCTCAGAGGTGCTCTGCGCGGGCGCGCGCGGCAGTCATGCACTGGCATTCAGACGGGGAGGTTGTGTCGCTCGTTGCTCTGCTCACGCTGTCCGCCGACGTTACATATTTGTGTGCGTGAATAATATACAATACAAGTATTTGTTTTCGTGTGGGTTTGAAGCTTGCTCAAAGAGTAGCGTCTAGAGTGGTGAAATCTGATTCATTCCGTGATTTGCGCGTGGACACTCCTCGCATACATATTGAGTGGGTTACATTTCTGATTACAATTTCTTGTTTACGTACATCATTTTTACGAGTGGCAAATATATGTATTGGTAAACAAAGGAATATCGGGAGGTTGAGAACCGTTATAGAAAATACTGGAAATGAAATTGAAAAGTAAAATTACTGGCCTTATAAGACTTAATACCTAATGTCTCAGGTTAACGAGCACAATGCAGTGCTGCATATTTTTGTTTTAAAGTATTGATTGGCACTGCAATTGTTATGGGCCGGCGTTATCCGAAAACTGTAAATATGTTGTAATTGCAGTGCCATTCACAACTTTGAAACACAAAGGCCTGCAGGGCACCGCAGTGTGCTCATCATAATGCTGGCCCATAAAAATTGCAATGCTTCACAGAACTTTGAAACACAAAGGCCTGCGCGGCATTGCTCTGTACTCGTAACTAAGTCTCATAAGCTCAGTAATTTCGCTGGTTACTTTGCTCATCAAACCGGAACATAGTAATGCTTGCACATCTGCCGGCAAGCATATAATACTGTTCCGGGAGAAATCAAGGACCTACCTTGGACACGGTTTTGGCAAAAATTGAAATGTTGGTTGCATGAAAAATATTACTATACTATAGCTGAAGTTTTAAAGTAATTTATTTGACCACTGAATTTCTAGAATTCTATTTAAATTATTGGTTTTATTTTTGGACACTTTAGTATAATTAATAAGAAAAATAATAACATTTGATAATATAAATAAGTACCTATAGGAAATGAAATATGAATTGTATTACGATTATTGTGTCATTAGTTTTTTGTAATATTTTAAATTCAATGATAGTTAATTATTCTAATATTTGCATGCCACAATGTGGTAAAATGTTTATGATACTTTATATTTTCTATACCTGTGACCCGACACTATTGTTGTCACCAACATTTTTAGCAAATAAATTATTATGATTAGGCTTCATGAACAAAGTGGAAACCCAGACGGACACTCGCAGATGACTCGATACCTCGTAAATGACACCAAAATAAAAAACACGACTACAAAAGTAAAAATAAAAACAACCCGAAAATCATTTATTTACGTACATGTTAATTTTTGGGTCAAAATGTGTAACAAATTTCAACTTTACGGAGCAAATTGGCTGTCTGTACTTTTATTTTAGTCCAGAGCGATATTTTGAGATCAATCTCAACGTTGGATAATCTCATGTGCGTCCGTACCGTTTATTTACGAATAATAATGATCACTTCAACACTTCATTTCAATGAAAAACTTTCCACTAAATGAATTCAAAGAATTATAGGCAAAGATGCCGTGCGCGCGTGCGGGTACCGCTTCGTAGCGGTTCATCCGCGTGTTCTATGACGTTAGGTTTTGCGATGTTCTTGAAAGACGTAGTGTGGACCGCGCGGGGGAAGTGCGCTTGACTCCACCCATTCGAGCAAGGTCCTTGGCCCGTATAACGTCCTTAAACGTCGTTTTTATGTCACTTCTACGTGTTGTTCATAGAGTAGTACTATAATAAAAGTGTTGTTATTTGCATAGCGACCGCTTCTCCTTGGTTACTTGTTGTTTTTTTGAGTTTTTTCATTGGATTTAAAATATCGCTTTTTCTGTGGCGAACATACCACAGAAGCCAGGAAATAAAGAAAGAAGAATATCGCTTTTACCGTGAGATTCAAAATGAGTGAAAAACTGAACGCAAAATTACCAAAACGAAAAGAAAAGGGCTGTAAATTTCCTCAATGAACAAAATAAGTTTCGTCCCATTTGCATTCTTCCCAATGATCAGTGCGATTCCGAACAATATATTATGGGGGCATGCGTTGCTGGTTGATATTTTGCAAGCGAGGCAAAACGCGCACTTGGCGCCAGTCACATCACTTCAGCTTCCACATATTATTTATAAATAATATGTGGAAGCTGAAGTGATGTGACTGGCGCCAAGTGCTTACTTATAAAAATCTAACATTATAATGTTAGATTTTTATAAGTTTACAGTGTTTTGTATATAATTATATTTATACATTTTTACAATTGTGTTTCTGTAAAACTTTTTTTCAAAATGAGGAGTGTTGATGTGGGGTCAGGCGTTGCAGGTTGATATTTAGCAAGCCAGGCAAAACGCGCTCTTGGCGCCAGTCGCACCACCACCCTGCAACCGCGTGCCCGGCAGCCCTCGCTTTTATGTTTACGTGTGTCGTAATAAATTTCGGGCTTATGATTTCCTATCTAGTAGAGTGAGCACATACCTATAGGGACACATACCACCTAGCACCTACAACTAAAATATTCTAATCAGTGATCATCCTATTCCTCAATTATTATCCATTTAACTTCTATAGAAACTGTTATAACCTTACTAGCTTCTGCCAGCGGTTTTCACCCGCGTTCCCACAGGAACCGAGTATTATCCGGGATAAAAAATAGCCTATGTTACTCTCCGGTCCATAAACTATATATAAGTATGTCAAAAATCCTCTCGATCCGTTGCTTCGTTGCTGCATGAAAGAAGGACAAACAAACAAGACAACAAATTAACAAACAGACAAACACACTAGGATAAGGTAGTTTGGCTTTGACATGACGAGTTAGCGAGAGAATAACAACCTTATCTGGCCATAAAACAGTCCGATAAAGTTATACCTCCGCTACGTGTTTTATTCCTCCGTTAACTCGTAACTGTCACTTGAAAGATTCAAATTTCTTCTATCAGAGCAATAAGTCTTAGCTGATTCTTTAACGCTAGACTAAGGACGTTATCTCACTCTTGAAAGATCCGCCCTTGGCTTTGAAGTAAACCAAATTTAAATATTAGCACTTATTTAAAACGTGTGACAGTCCTTACATTTATGATAGCGATATTTAAATTCGGTTTAAGTTGAAAATCCAAACTAAGACATAAAAAGTAGTCTAATTGATTGTTATTTACGCAAATTACAAAATTTTTATCCTGATCGGGTAAAAATTATAAAAGAACATATTTTTTTCAAATATCCCACCATCTTAGAATATGCGATTTTTTGAATATGATTTTAAAAATTGATTTGACAATTTCCAAAAGTATTCATATTTTTTAATAGATTATATCGACGAAAACAGCGAATTAAAAATATAAAAAATTACATGCATATTCCCTAATATAGATGCCATAATGCTCGCACCGCAGAAAAGGCTAGTACCGGTACTGTAAGTACGTATATAGCTACCAACCTACTAGGTGGTAAGACTAACTCTTCTGCGAGTGTCCGTCCGGGTTGGTACCACCGCTTCGTGAGTGAAGTCTGCCGCCAAGCTTGTAATGTGCAAGCCGGTTATCAATCCGGTTTGATGGGCAAAGTAGCCAGTAAAGTTACTGGGTGTCTCAGAGTAACGAGCGCATTGGTGTGCCGCGCAGGCAGTATTTTGAAACGTAAAGACGTTTCAAAATACTGAGTTTCACTGCAATTGTTATGGGCCGGCGTTATGCTTACCATCAGGCAAACAACCAGCTCGTCTCGTTACCAAATAACATAAAAATAATAAAATAATAAGTGGATTAATTTGACAGGTCTAAAATATATTCCATCTGTTTCTTATGTTCTCATTTAAACACAGTTTTACAAGTCGTATAAATCTAGGAGTAAACAACTCAGTCTAATAGATATCTGACCACTGTAGTGGTGTCGATTCAAGATGACAGAATCGACACCACTACAGTGGTCAAATATCTATTAGACTGAGTTGTTTACTCCTAGATCCTACCTAGCTACTAACTTTTTTTATTATTATTTCAAGAGATGTATATATGCATAAAACATCATTTGTTTTATGCAGATGTACTAATAATGAGGCCTAAACTAACATTGATTTATCTATTTCTACCTAACACCTACTGAAGGTGTAAGTACAACAGCAAAATAAAACAAATTGTAAACTTAAAATTAAATTATTTATTTACATTCCGACAGTATGATCAAACGCCACGAATAAATTATCAGTCTTAACAAAATAGTACATATCACATCACAATCAGAAATAAGTAATGAAAATTCACGGTTTAATCAACCTCCTCGACAGTAGGGCCTTCCTGCCTCTGCTGGCCAGGACCTCCGGGCATGCCTCCAGGCGCACCTCCAGCCGCACCATGCATCTTGGACATCAGTGGAGAGCAAGTACGCTGGAGATCTTTCAGTTTATGCTCGTATTCCTCTTGCTCGGCCAACGTGTTGTTGTCCAGCCAACGTAATGCCTCATCGCAAGCATTACGACCCGAGGTCTTATCCTGCTCTGGAAGCTTGTCTCCAGCATCATCCAGAGCTTGTCTTACACTAAAGATGTAGCTCTCCAGCTGGTTGCGTGCGCTTACTCTTTGGCGTTGCTTCTCGTCTTCTTCCTTATATTTCTCAGCTTCGGACAGCATCCTGTCGATATCGGCCTGTGATAAGCGACCTTTGTCATTTTTAATGACGATGTTCTTGCTGCGACCGGTGCTGTTCTCTTTCGCAGACACATTAAGGATGCCGTTAGCGTCCAAGTCGAAGGTCACGTCGATTTTCGGGACTCCACGTGGCGCCGGCGGGATACCGGTCAAGTCGAATGTGCCCAGAAGGTTGTTATCTTTGGTCATGGCACGCTCGCCTTCGTACACCTGGATTGTGACAGCTGGCTGGTTGTCCGAGTACGTGGTGAAGGTTTGAGACTGCTTGCACGGTATCTTAGAGTTGCGTTCGACTATCTTGGTCATCACGCCGCCTGCCGTTTCAATGCCCAGAGATAGTGGAGCGACGTCGACGAGAAGAACATCTTGGATCTTTGAGTGTGTCTCGCCGCTCAAGATGGCCGCCTGTACAGCGGCGCCGTAAGCTACCGCTTCGTCAGGGTTAATGGAGAGGTTCAGCTGTTTGCCACAGAAGAAGTTCTGGAGCAAATTTTGCACTTTGGGAATACGAGTGGAGCCGCCGACTAGGACGACGTCGTGGATTTGGCTTTTGTCCATCTTCGCGTCTTTTAAAGCCTTCTCAACAGGATCCAGGGTGCCTCTGAACAGGTCCGAGTTGAGCTCTTCGAAGCGGGCGCGGGAAATTCGCGTGTAGTAGTCGATGCCTTCGTATAAAGCGTCGATTTCAATGGAAGCTTCTGTGCTCGACGACAGGGTACGCTTGGCACGCTCCGCAGCCGTGCGGAGACGGCGCAGCGCACGAGAGTTAGAGCGCAGATCCTTCTTGTACTTCCTCTTGAACTCCTCTGCTAGATGGTTCACGAGTCTGTTATCGAAGTCTTCACCTCCAAGGTGAGTGTCTCCCGCCGTAGATTTCACTTCAAAGAGTGATCCCTCGTCGATGGTCAAGATGGAAACATCGAAAGTGCCACCACCGAGATCGAAGATCAGGACGTTCCTTTCACCTTTCAAGTTCTTGTCCAAACCGTACGCTAAAGCAGCTGCAGTCGGTTCGTTGATGATGCGGAGCACGTTCAGGCCGGCGATGGCTCCCGCGTCTTTGGTCGCTTGTCTCTGCGAGTCGTTGAAGTACGCCGGCACTGTGATGACTGCATCGCGAACTGTTGTTCCAAGATACGCCTCCGCCGTTTCCTTCATCTTTGTTAACACCATTGAGCTGATCTCCTCAGGCGCAAACCTCTTGGTCTCACCTTTGAATTCAACTTGGATCTTGGGTTTGCTGCTATCGTTGACTACTTTGAAGGGCCAATGTTTCATATCAGCTTGGATTTTGGGGTCGTCGAATTTGCGCCCGATAAGCCTTTTCGCGTCGAACACCGTGTTGTTGGGGTTCAGGGCCACCTGGTTCTTCGCTGCATCGCCGATCAATCGCTCTGTGTCGGTGAACGCGACGTAGGATGGTGTGGTCCTGTTTCCTTGGTCATTGGCAATGATTTCCACGTTCCCATGCTGCCACACTCCTACACAGGAGTAGGTGGTGCCCAGATCAATTCCAATAGCTGGCATTTTATCTTCTTGTATATCACTTGAAACCACAATTGTTTATAGAACTTGCTTATATTGCGCGTAGATAGTTATAACGTATTATAAACTTGCGTCGTTTGCACCGAATTCAATAGGTCTGTATCGCTTCGAGTTTCAAATACTTATGCCTTCCCGCCGAGTTTGCTCCGCTTATATATTAAAACGAATAGGAATCGAGAACGTTCCAGTCCTTGCTAGATTGACCAATAAGAACGCGCGAAGTAGCGAACATTCTAGATAATACGTGTAGATCGACCAATCATAGCGAAGAGGGAGAAAATGAATGCTCACCGTTTCGCTCAATCCATAACAATGATGGGGTGAACACCTTTGAAAATTACCCGATTTTTGGGGAGTTTTATTTTATAAACATAATTTTCTTGTTTTGTGAAATGTGTAAATGAAATAAATTAACAATTGAATCATTCAATGAAACAATAAATAGTTTCATTTTTGTGGTTAATTTTACAAGAAATAAATAATATTTCATGTTTGTTTTACATTATTTTAATCCTGGCGCTTACATTGAGATTATTAATTTAGGGTAGGTACTATTAATTTATTTTGGTTACTTTTCATAGCCTATAGAGGTACACCATAAGAACATTTTATGCAAGATTATATAGTTTCAATTCCGCGATAAATCGATAATTTTATCCCGGAATTGAAACTATAAATTACATACTCACTTTATATAATCTTATTTAAAATGGATTTCCGCAAAGTAACGCCTGATTCCATCAAATGTCTTTAACATTTTATGCATCATGGCATATAACATTTCAACTTATCTGACAAAGTATTACCTATTATTTTACAGAAAAAGTAGGTACTTAGTTGTATAACTTATAAAATCTCATTTTGTAATACTACATAAATGCTAGTAAACATATAAAAATACTGTCTAATTTTCCAAGTTGGCATATTATTACAATTACGAAGCAAAGGAATTAAACTTGTTTAGTAACGAATTATGCTCGAATTTGTATTCGAAGTAATAATTAAATAATATGATAAATGTTATGTTATATAGTGATACATGATTTACTTATAATTTTGTAGTGATATACTTAATATCAATTTTATGGTCATAAAAAATCAGAATGGGGTAATTTTATTCCTGATTATGGAGTTTTTCTGGCGAACCTTCTCGATATTGTTTGGTCAGCCACTCGGCAGACAAAGCGCGTCGATGCTACTGGAAGGAAATGAATGAAAGAGCGTAGAAATAAGCGAGATAGCAACACGTTTACACAACAACACGTTTACAACAGCTGTTCGTCAAGGTTCGAGCAAGGCTGCCCTAGAATATTCGACCCTTCGATTTTTATTGCCCTTCAACTAAATAAGGGTAGAACTTTCTGGAATGCATTGTGAGAATACTTTGATGTAGTTATGTAGTACGATTATTGAAAAATAAAGCAATGTAACTATGGCACTACTTACTAAAAATATAATAACTCATAGAAATGAATGGGTGCAGCTACATAGTGAATTTTGAGATAGGTGGATTGTAGATGGAAATTAGAAACTGAGATCAGTGAAAAGTGAAAGGGCTCGTGTTTTGGATTTTGATATTTCCTTGCTTGGTAGTGTTCGAATTCGTTGATTTTGAAATAGTAAATTTGAGTGTGAAGCTTTATTTAAGTTAAATTAAAAATAAATAAAATCTAAGTCGATATCGGATTTTTTACAATATTATTTAGGCTAACAATCTAAGTCTTCAAACCTGATTTTGAGCTCGTAGTTTAGTTCAGCATCTTATTCATATCATTCTCATTCATTATCTTATTCATTCATAGGACTTTTCTACCAGTACCTACCTACTCATATTCTTTGAAAATACAACAATTAAACATAAACTTAAAAATCTATTAATTGTTCTTTGTTCCTTAATTACCACGTAGGCATTTTTGCATGTTATTCTTAAATTAGAAATCTTGGCATTGCATTTTTTATAAAAGTAGGTAATTCACGCAAAATTAGGAAATTTATTTGCAAACTGACCACACTCTGAATCCCTATTTTTAGAATGTCCGCGTGAATGTCAGAGAGGCGGAGCACAAGAGCGCCTGGAGTTTTCCATAAAAAACAAACGTCTGGAAATGGCGTGGGCAGAGAAATGTTTCGAAATTAGAAACTATTTGGTTTAGCGTTAGTGATTTAGGTATTTGGAGTATTGAACTGGATTAGTCATACGACTCATACGGTACAATAGATCATCAGCCTCAGCCTTACTTAGCCAACGAACCAAATATAGGTATACTCTTTGCAAATGATGTCTGGGTTTTTTTTTTAAGTTTAGTGTGGAGTGAGTCATTTTTAGCGTCACCTGTCATTATAAAAGAAACGAGGTGCCTAATTTTGAAAAAAAAAGTACTACCTACCTATACAATCACAGAACATATTATAATAATACTAATAGGTATAATACTGGTGTAGATTTTGTCATCTCATACCTAAACCTAATTTTAATTTCAATCTTTCTAAATGAGAACATAAGAATATAGTAGAGTCTATAAGTAGACCAGTTAAATTAGTCCACTTGCTTGTTTCTAGTGTTAACGGCAATGAATTTAGTGGCGTCAAATTTATCAAGACAATACAGATCTAAGTTTAGTTTTAGACCTAAGTTTAGTTTTAGTCTAAAACTAAACTTAGATCTATGAAACATCTTCAATCTCCTTCTCATGTTAGGTATGTATTATGTATGTATTGGAAAGAGAGAGAGAGAGAGAGCAAAACTAAAATTAGGTTTAGGTATGAAACGACAGAATGTACACCACTATTTGAATAAGTAATGTGATGATGTTGATGATGGGCAATGATGGCATGATGGCGGGATGTGATGAAAGGTAGTCCTGAAATAAGCTGATATGTTCTTGGATTTTCATATTGCATCATTGCCTCAAAATGCATTATAAATACTCAAATAGCGCAATCTTTAAATGTGCTCAATGTCATTTTGTTGGCACAACATAACATTTATGCAGTTATTATTACGACTCCAACAAAATTAAGCCTACACAAGCTTACACAAACGTTGCCATAAGCCAAGGACGTTTTATAATAATTTTTTTTGGGATAATCTATTAGCCAAATATACCTATATTAGCTATATATAAGTACATATAAGTGTAGGTAGGTACCTTTTTTATTATCAATCGTAACGTTTCACTACTAGGTATATACCTATACCTATCACCTTCTACGATGGATACTATAAAAAGAGTTGAGAAAAATCTGTTGCCATTCTTGCCAAGCATTTTACTAAGACGAAAGAAGACAGAAGGACTAATCAAAACTATCGATGTGTGTGTGCTCTGGCATCTAGCAGCTAGATTCTTGAGTCCAGAATACATAATGGTCTTGGGTTGAGAGTCCAATAATCCACATACCTACTTTCCTACTCCCGCTTTACTATAGGTAGGTTAGGTAGGTACCTACAGTGGTCATTGACTCTCATACGTAGCTACTTGTACTATTATCTATTCTGTAGCGTAGCGTGATCGCTGTCTTCGACTGTACTTTCTAGCCAAAGGTTGCCTGGAATAGGTCGCTTTAGTGATAGGACCGTCCATTGTGCCTTATTTTAAATATTTCCTTTGTATTGTTTTTTCTTGGTGTATATAAAGTTATTTTTTTTTTGTGAAATAGAAGTCAAACGCTTATCAATCGAGAATAAAAAAATCCTTGTAAACCAATCGAGCTGATACATGATTTTCAATTTTTATTATAAATATATACGACCATTAAATTGCGTTTGCATATCTACATGTAGGTATGCAAAATCCACGCGGTCAAAGTCCACTTTTTCCTTTTAAAATATTCTAGAACATTCCAGTGTTCCGGCGCGACCTAGTTGTTTATGGATCAATAACTTCCCCCGCGCTACTTGCACCCCTATCGCCCCTCACTGCAGGGTTATCTGGAATTTTCTGTGGCCAGCGTAAACGAGTAACAGTTCTAGGACTAGAGGATATTCCCCTACTTATATAAAATTATGTTTTTTTGTTTAGGTCACATCTTGGGTTCGACTTCACATAAATATAATCATATATATATATATATGTAAGTCGAATGACATTCCAATATAATGATGTCACAGAGCTCGTCGGGCGTATCTACTGAGCGCTAAAACGCCCCATACAAATTGAATAGAACATCTGACGTCACTTATTCTACGCAGGCCGAAAATCTGTACTAAAAACATGCATTTTGTTCATTTGGCCGTGACGGACTGCGTTTACGTACGTACTTTGTCATACATTTTGTATTCATTAAAATGTATCTGATGGTACCTATCATTTAAATTATTAATGGATGATAAAAAAAATGTTGAATGTGGGAAACTTTTAGATGCAGAATCTTTGTGGAAATTATATATTTTTGTGAATTTCATGTTTATTGTGTTAATGTGAAGCTGTATAACGACAGAAATTATGTATTTTGTGTTTCGTGCAACCATTGCGTAGGTAGGTATTTTATAAAAGCTTCTCTGGAAAAATATATTTTTCCACAAAATACTTGTTTTAGAATGGTCCAGCCTGATAATTGTATTATTTTTATTGATTGTGTAAGTGTTTGTAATATAGGTAGGTAGGTAGGTAAAGAGTGACATGGGATTAGATAAATAAGGTAGGTAAGGGAAGGTCTTACCAAAACATTTTAACACCCATAGAAGTAAAATTGATCAAAGTTAACACCATGTACTGTTTACCTATGCTATAATCATGTGCAAAATTGTAGCGTCTATTGGTCTATCTCTTATAAACAACCACAAATCATGATTTAAGTAGTGTTTAACCGTTGTCTAACTCAATTCTGTTCTGACATTTCTAATCATTTTAGACGTTTATCTTTAGACACTGTCTAGCTAAACAGGCGTCTAAAAGTTGTTTTGTGGTAACACAGACCGCGAAACCGGGGGCAAATATAAGTAGGTACCTACCTATAATAAAAAGAAATTAAAGACACTACTGGGTAGTAGTGTCTTTAATTTCTTTATAATATCATCCTAGTTATCTACTATTCTAACTGTTCCATGCAGTATAATATGGGAATATTTACTATATAGTGTAGGTTGCTAGGTAGGTAGGTACCTATATCTACTTAGTGTTGGACTTCCATTATGTTATATAAATATACTTACCTACCTATTTAAATTACGCCTGACAAAAAACTGCTCTCAATCATACTACATTCCTTAGTATAGGCTTGTAATATTATCTATTCTGTGGTACAGTTATATGTTCTGCGGTAGGGCTTCTATATATAATAGGGTATATAATTTGTGAATAATAGGCACAGGAGGCGGCAGGTCACAGGCAGTCGATAGATGGATATTATTTCAATCTAGGTTTTCCCGTCTACTTTTATTACACCACTGTTCAAAAAAGGAGTGTAATGTTTTCAGAGTTCATGTATCTAATCATGTGAGTTTCTTTATTCCATTGGAAGAATTCTAATGATACCCATCATTAGATTTCTTGCACCATCCAGAGTGACACTGGCTATATATATAACATAATGGAAGTCCAACACTAAGTAGATATAGGTACCTACCTACCTAGCAACCTACACTATATAGTAAATATTCCCATATTATACTGCATGGAACAGTTAGAATAGTAGATAACTAGGATGATATTATAAACAAATCATAGACTAGCCGATGCTAGAATTAGTATTACCTAGGTACCTTACCTAGCTTTCTCAATAGCCAACAGGTTACCTACCTTAAAATTAGCTAGTGTGCTTAATAATCTCTAGCGTGGTGGGCATAGACATACAGGTTGTTGTCTCATTTTTTCTAGAAAACCAAATACACCATTCAAATGATGCATTATACGAATTTTCTAGATTTATGGGAAGATTGTGACGTCATAAGACTATCGTCGTTCGTGAAGAGGATAGTGAGGCTTTCGCTACGCTACGCCATTGTTACAAGGAAATGAAGTGCATTATCTACTCGACACTAGATGGCGCTTTCCTCAATTATTAAAACTATGTTAGATTTTATTTTTGGAATTGTTCTGGAAAACAAATACATAATATTATATAGGTATACCTAATTTAATAACTTATACACTAAGCTTCTCTAATGTAGGAAATTGAAAAAAGAAACGATAGTTTATGAATTTTATCTATTACTTCTTCTTCTTCCTTTATTTCCTGGCTTATTTATTACATATATATAGGCTCCTTTCTGTCATTCAAATTGACTCTGACTTATAAAAATGGGTAAATCTGAATAAACTATTAGGTACATAAGTTAACATTCCACAGAAGCCAGGAAATAAAGAAAGAAGAAGAAGTAGGTACATAAGTCTTTGAATATATAAATAAGACAATTCTATGAAGTAAGTATATGTACCTCAAGAAAGTTTTACTATAAATTCCTTGACGTACCTACATCAGTGTTGCCAACTTTATTTTAACGAACCCACTAATTGTGGTGTCGTAATCCACCAAAAACCACTAAATTTGGCGATCCCTCAAACCAATAACATATTATGCCAGGCAGACATGCTTTAAAATATTATTTGGAAATATAACATCAATTATCGGCTGTAATTTATACTACAAAATTATAGTTTATTTTTGTTAACAAAAAATAAATCCTCATAGACATTAGTCAGACATTAAGACAATCATCTTCGGAAGAATAGGCTTCTACAATTTTTTGAATAATAAATTTCTTTATTCCCTTATTTTTGTACTACGATATTTGGTAATAATAATACGTAGTTATTGCAGCATCTCCCCTCGCGTTTTTAAACTAGTACGGACTGTGAGAATACAAGATAGCAGATATAATTTCATTCGGTTTCTGATAAATAATCGCTAATGCATAGGAAATAATCACAAACACACCTTTTCAATTCAAACCAACCTTGACGCACGGCAGTATTCAGACGAATAAAGTCCCTCATCAAAATTATTCAAGAAATTGAAAAACTGTTCTCGGAGAATCCCTGAAAACCACCACCTCAGTTCTGTGCTGCCTACACATCAAAAAATATACACTTGTTTTGTAATGTAAACGGTCAAGTACTTTCCTATATTTAATTCATTTTAGTGGTTAAATGGGGTACCTTACCACTAACTGAAACAACCTAAGCCACTAGAAAAATCCACTAGCCACTAAAACCAAAATTTGCCCACTAAACGGTAAGCCTAAACCACCAGATCTAGTGGAAAATCCACTGAGTTGGCAACACTGACCTACATGCCTTTGATTAAGGCATAAGTAGTAAATTATTATGATTATAGACACACCACACATCTAGGCAGGAACTTTCTTTCAACAGTGGACCTAATTAATATCCTTTGAGACTTTTGATAAGTTCTTCTATCTTCTTAGATAATACCACAAACATATAATAGAAACTGTGCTCTATGTCGGTAGATCCATCTATTGTGTGCATAGAAGTAAAATTAGATTGTGTGTTACTAACCCTATATAATTTGTGCTACCTTATAATATGTCCTAATAGGGTTATTTCTCTTAAAGGCCTATTACACCACGCGATATCAAGACTGTCTAAGAGTCAAGGAATTTATATATGTATACTGTAGTAGTATATGTATAAATTCTTTGCTTACAGTATACTTATGCAGACCGTAGACGCCGCTTATGCAAGTATGCGTTTTGCTGTCAAAATAACAATGCTTTTGCATCAAGCGCGGGTTACGAGATAATACACGCGCAAGCACGGCTTGATGCAAAACCATCAAGAAACCACGAAATAGACAAGAACGGCAATACGGCCAGATATAGTGCTGCCTCGAAGCCCTGCCTAGGCTCAAAGTGACGACTAATCCGCTTTACTACATACATCACTTGCGCACCACCATTTATTTACCGCGGCCACTGCACTGAGCACGCAATGGTTGTGAAACAATTTTATTTGAATACGCGGTGGTGCGAATGTGATGTATGTAGCGGAGCAGTGTGAGCCGCCCAGGCAGACAGCGCTATCTGTCCACTATCTGCGGCGCGAGTACGGATCCTTTTCGAAAAATAAAATTCGAAAAATTGACAGTTAAAATCGATAATGTGGGTTTTATTCGATAAAATTGACAGTTAAATCGATAAAGTGGGTTTTATCGATGTAAACTGTCAATTTTATTGAATGTTATTTATCGATTATCGAAAAGATCCGTACTCGCGCCGCTGTACAGTTATTTTCTATTTCTTGGCTTTACTTCAAGCCTCGCGTGTGCGTGTAATACCTCGTAATCCGCGCTTGTGGCAAAACCCACAGACTTTAAAGTAAAAACAGACCAAACATTAATCATAGTTGTATATTTACGCAACGACAAAATCATTTTATCCTTTTCTTTCCCATTGAAACGTCATTAGTGGTATCTCGTTCATTTATGTGTTGCAACATTGACTCGCACATAAACAACAGACCGGAAGCGTTCCATGCCGCCACATTGATATTGCTTGTCAACGTGCATGTCACGTTACGTCAACGAGCAGTCAGATTTTTGTTATTCATTTTAATTTGAAAATATAGCTTTTTTTGGTTAATTTGATAATAAAATCTGTGAAAATGGTGAAGTGCAGTACATACCGGTGTGAAAATGCTACCCACAGCAAATTATCCATCGGATTCTCTTTCATCGGTAAGTATAATGGTCACTATCTTGCGTTTAGAATTTCATTGTGATTTCTACAAGTGAATTCAAATATTTTGTTCATGCCAACCAGTTTTTTACGTCGATAATCTATCTTAGACGCTATTTGTTAATGCTTTTAGCCTTGAACTAGAGTAATCGGAGAGTATTATGTAGAATTTGTTAGCAAGGGCCAAAATTTGACAGCTCAAGTACTTGATACAATAACAGGGAGCGCATTAAGACTCTAGGAATAAAATTAGCAACAAAGACGAATATTCCATTTTTACTTTATTTGTCTGTGTCAAATCTTAACCTTGAATAACGTAAATATTATTTACATTTTCAATATGCCACTATCTATACAAATAAATAAAATTGAAGTGTCTGTTTGTAATATCAAAATAACAGCTTTTTACTAAATGCATATGAAAGTATATACGGTACCTATTATAACAAAACAACCATTTTTTAAAATTTTGTCTGGCTGTCTGTCTGTTTGTTCCGGGTAATCTCCGAAACGGCTGGACCGATTTTGACGGGATTTTCACTGGCAGATAGCTGATGTTACAAGGAGTAACATAGGCTATTTTAATTATAGAAAAATAATTAGGGTTCCGCGCAAAACAATAAAAACCATGTAATCCAAAATCTCCACGCGGGTGAAACCGCGGGGCAGCAGCTAGTAGCAAATAAAAGTATTAAATTTAGGAAAATAAATAAATAACAAAAATACATTGCTTGTGGAAGCTATGTAATTTTTCTTATTTCCGTTTCATCTGTACTTTTCATTCAGTTAGTAGGTATTTACTGATTCACAAATAATTTTTGTTCCAGATTTCCTACGAATGAAAGTATTAAGAAAGACTGGATGAAAAACATAAAACTCCTGCCAATCCTGGGCAACCCAGTTTGGCTAGTGTGCTGTGCGCAAAGCATTTTTCAACATGGAAGTCAACCATTTTTCACTTAACTCGCACAAAAGAGGTGCTTTTGGTTTTACGTCAAACCAGAGAGCAAAACTATGCTCTGTATGAGAAAATATAATTTTCACAGAGATAACCAATAATCTAATCCACCCAAGGAAGCACTCATCTAATATCGGTTAACTACAAGGATCCTTAACGCGGCCCAGTCTAAGCGACATATTTATGTGTGCGTACTTGTCCCGCTATTCAATACTTAATGTTTGGTCTGTTTTACTTTAAAGTCTGTGGCAAAACCAGTTATTTTGACAGCAAAACGCAAACATGCATTAGCGTCTAATGTCGCCCCTATCTATTTCTGTGTTCCACATGCAACAGCAATACAGGGAATCATTCCAAGTGTAGGGATACAAGTATGATTAAAGCACTTATTACACCTTTTTATTCACTGATTATGGGACTTATTACACCACGCCTTATTCAGACTGTTAATTTTTCTAATTTGTGTAGTGTAATTAAAGTTAGCCTGTTATTCGGTCATAATAAAATCGAATAGACTGTACAACGTGTGTGTATATATGTCAGACTTATTACACCACGCGCTATTCAGATAGTCTATTTATTACTGTAATAAGAGTTGCCTGTTATTGCGTAATAGTAAAATAGTAGACTAAGACAGACTGACTAACACGTGGTGTAATAAGCCCTAAGTTACAGCCATTTGTTTAGTAATTAGTTTACTACAAACAACAGTCTTCTAAATCTAGTCCTTTGAGAATAAACTTATCCTTGTCCTTTCCTATTTCTATGCTCTAGTCATCCAAGATGACTTGCATGTTTCTTAGTATGGAATACAATGACTCATCCTATCTTTGTGTGTACTTAACCTACTTTGACGATTTTCTAGTTTCCTATCAATCTAAACCTTACCTAAAATACAGTCAGGAGTGCAAGAAAAAACAGAAATATCATTTAAATGTTACCATTTATTCTTTTTCATGGAATTCTTTGAACTAAATCAGTCTTTGGCTGTACACCGTTGCACAAAACAATTTCACTGCAATACATTCACATACATAATAAGTACCATTAGAACATGGCTAGAGTAGGCGCGGTGAGATTAATCAACTTCCTCCATGCGAGATGCATCATCAGCGTCTCCTTCAAGTGGTGGCACATCTCCTGCATTGTTGGATTCCTCAACTGGGATTGGTTCATCCTCATCAATACCGAGACCAAGTTTAATCATGCGGTAGATGCGAGAAGCATGCACCTGGGGCTCATCTAGAGCGAACCCAGATGACAGAAGAGCAGTCTCGTACAACAAGATGACAAGATCCTTGACAGCCTTGTCATTCTTGTCAGCATCAGCTTTTTGGCGGAGAGTTTCAACAATGGAATGGTCAG
Organism: Crocallis elinguaria; assembly: GCA_907269065.1. Taxonomy (NCBI): domain Eukaryota; kingdom Metazoa; phylum Arthropoda; class Insecta; order Lepidoptera; family Geometridae; genus Crocallis; species Crocallis elinguaria. The sequence continues at coordinate 14,659,195 of OU026071.1, read as the reverse complement.
GGTTAATTTCCAAGTGCTTCTTAGCTGCCATGTAGCCCATGGTAGAGGTATCACGTAGGGCCTGCGCCTTCATGATGCGCTCCATGTTGGCAGACCAACCATACTGAGCAGTGACAATGCAGCATGGGGACTCAACCAGCCTGTTGGAGACAACAACTTTCTCAACTTTGTTGTCAAGGATGTTCTTCATTACCTTGCACAGGCCTTCAAACTTAACTTTGTCCTCCTCTCGCTTCTTCTTTTCCTCTTCGTCCTCGGGGAGCTCTAGACCCTCCTTTGTTACAGAGACTAGGGTCCTGCCATCATACTCCCTCAATTGCTGCACTACATACTCGTCAATGGGCTCAGTCATGTAGACAACTTCGTATCCACGCTTCTTGACTCTCTCAACAAAGGACGAGTTGGATACCTGGTCACGGTTCTCACCAGTTATGTAGTAGATGTGTTTCTGGTTCTCTTTGACGCGGGAGACATACTCTTTCAGGGAGCAAGCCTCATCACCAGAGGCAGATGTGTGGAAACGAAGCAAATCAGCCAGCTTGGACCTGTTCTGAGAGTCCTCGTGGATTCCAAGTTTCAAGTTCTTGCTGAACTGTTCATAGTACTTCTTGTAGTTCTCTTTGTCTTCAGCCAATTCCTCAAACAGCTCTAAGCACTTCTTAACCAAGTTCTTCCTGATGACTTTCAGGATCTTGTTCTGTTGGAGCATCTCACGGGAAATGTTAAGGGGCAGGTCCTCGCTGTCGACCACACCTCGGACGAAGTTCAAGTACTCAGGGATAAGGTCTTCACAGTTGTCCATGATGAACACTCTTCTTACATACAACTTAATGTTGTTCTTACGCTTCTTATTCTCGAAGAGATCGAAGGGTGCTCTGCGGGGTATGAAAAGAAGAGCACGGAATTCAAGCTGCCCTTCCACGGAGAAGTGTTTGACAGCTAGATGGTCTTCCCAGTCATTGGTCAAGGACTTGTAGAAATCACCGTATTCCTCCTGAGTAATGTCATCAGCGTTACGGGTCCAGATTGGTTTGGTCTTGTTGAGTTCCTCATCTTCAGTGTACTTTTCCTTGATGGTCTTTTTCTTCTTTTTGTCTTTCTTGTCCTCTTCTTCGTCTTCTCCAACATCCTCGATCTTGGGCTTGTCATCTTTCTCGTCATCTTCCTTCTTATCTTCCTCGGCCTCATCATCCGAAAGCTCCTTTTCGCGCTCCTTCTCAACTAACAGCTTGATCGGGTAGCCAATGAACTGAGAATGCTTCTTAACAACCTCTTTTACCTTGTGCTCTTCCATAAACTCTGCCAAGTCCTCCTTCACGTGGAGGATGATCTTCGTACCACGGCCGAGGGGCTCGCCGTGGTCGGGGCGTATGGTGAAGGAGCCGCCAGCAGCAGACTCCCAGATGTACTGTTCGTCGTCATTGTGCTTCGAGTGTACAGTCACGCGGTCGGCGACAAGGTAGCATGAATAGAAACCCACACCGAACTGACCGATCATACTGATATCCGCGCCCGCTTGGAGAGCCTCCATGAACGCCTTTGTGCCAGATTTCGCGATCGTACCCAGGTTGTTCACCAAATCAGCCTTGGTCATACCAATGCCGGTATCGATGATCGTGAGGGTGCCCTCGCTTTTGTTCGGGATGATTTTGATGTACAGCTCCTTACCGCTGTCCAATTTTGACGGGTCCGTGAGGGATTCATAGCGGATCTTGTCCAAGGCATCTGAGGAGTTGGAAATCAATTCGCGGAGAAAGATTTCTTTGTTTGAGTAAAATGTGTTGATGATCAGAGACATAAGCTGAGCGATCTCAGCCTGGAACGCGAAGGTTTCCACATCTCCCGACTGCGTTTCCATTCCCTCCGGCATTTTGGTAGCACTTATTTTATAATACTGTCTTTAATAAATTAACTGACTTTTATCACTGAGCTCGCGGTAACACGTGTTTTTGTCGCCGTTGAGTAGCAGTCTAGCGAACGCTTTGTAATATCTTGAAATAACGCTGCGGCGAAATGTCAAATCGCTTTTATAGAGCCGAGTGTCAACGACATCTGTGAACGAGTAGAATATTCTGGATCTTGCGCTCTACTCGTCAGAGCTTTGCACCTTTGGCTCAAAATGAAAATATTTTTTACCACTACGTTTAACAACTTAAACGTAGTGGTTATATTCTCTTTGACCGTTGTGCATTCAATAAATCAATGATTATAGTTATAAAATTCATTATTATCTCCTTCCCTATGGCCTTCTTTGGATTTTAAGTTACATCGCTGACCTTCTGACATTATTAAATAGACATTTGATTATCATGAGAATTAATTCATTAGAATGAATTAATTCAATCCATATAACATCGAATAGGTGCAAAAACTAAATTAAAACTTGAAAAGAATTTAGGACAAAATGAAACAAAAGTATAACATACAGAAGAAGAACATGCAACCAAATTAAATTGAAAATGAATTGATTGACATCATAAAAAAATGGAGTCAAATCGTACCCTATTGTATGCATCACATTTATATTATGTACATTTTACAGTTATAAAATAATTAAGAGCGATGAATAACCGATTAACAAGAAAACTTTTACCTTTTTATCAAATAATATTATTTTTGTAGAACTGTTTGCTGGATAGTTAATAAATAGTCTAAGCTATAAAAGAAAATGTATGTATTTTATTACCAATTGGTAATATAATAAAAGAATCACATATAAGTACGCTATTTCCCTACCATAATAATAATACTATACTAAGATATACCTACCTAGTAATAACTGTAAAAGGTCCGGGCAAAGACCCGAGATTAAATTTATATAAGAGAACTACAATAATCAATAATATCACAGATAAAAGAAACTACAGAATTTGTTTCATTGTCATGCTTTTCTACTCCTTACATATCAGTCAATCATAATAAAAAAGAAATGTAATATTTAGAAAAATGTTGGGCAGCCCTACAGGCAGTTAGCAGTACCACTACTCAACGCTAGATGACAGTACTTCGCGTTTAGCAAATGCGTGCAAAAGGTTCCAGAATGTTCGAGATGCTTCGAGATTTTTTGCTGAAAATCTCATAGTCTGTATGAAAGTTTGTCCAACAAAGTCTCTTATTTGTATTAATATAACAAGACAAAAAATAGAAAAATATAAAACTAACAGGTTCCTTTTAAAAATATAGCTATCTAAGAACTGTTTCTACATCATCTAGAACATTCTACACGTATCCGTTCATTAGTTCCTCTACTGCCCGCTAACATCGCTAAGTGTTTCCGGCATTTCCTTTTCAAAACTATGTATGTTGAAAAAGAGTTGCCAAATAACAAATATTTCCATTTAGTGTAACTTTAAAACAATATCTATACATATTAAAACATTAAACGAGCTATTATTGTATATTAAATTAATTTCGCATTTCTCGGCAACTGTTTTAATGATTTGGATGAAATTTTGTATTTAGATAAAGTTTTGCTTCTAAAGTTTACCTAAAGAGTTATATTTCATGAACAAAAGGCAACATTACACAAAAATACCGATCGAAGCTGTGCTAGATACATAATTCAGCGTTAATTATTCAAGTCATCCACTTAGTTATATGTAGAATCCATAGCCTCCCGAACTAGTATACACTGTGTTTAAGGTAGGTGCACGCTCTATTCTGATAAGGTGAGTTTTTGCATCACTACCCAATGCGCATAAATGCAATACCTGATGAGGCACTCACAAAGATCTTTAATAGGTTTGAATCAGTAGTTCAAAATCCACTATAGCCCGAAGTGATTTGAAAACATAGATGAGTTTTCTTGCTCTCGAGGCTAATGAAACAATATGGTTGCTCCAGTTTAGTTTTTCATCGATGGATACTCCTAGGTACTTTACGGTATCAACTCGTAAGAGAACAGTGCAGGTACGGAAAATAATGTATTTTTAGACTGGGAAATTTAGGATTGCCAGCTTGTGTTATACTGTAACACATATATTTTGTTTTGGCCGTATTCAGTGATAAGAGACTGTCTTCTTACCCCCTCGTTACTTTAGAGAGACACATCTCAGCAGGCTCTGTGACCTTTTTCCAGATTTGGTCATGGAGGAGTAAGACCATATTATCAGTAAACATTAATGAATCCAGATCGGGTTGGGTAGTACAACATAGGTCATTTATGTAGATGTGAAAAAGCGTCGGTCCTAGTGTACTACCCTGCGAAACTCCATAGGTACACAGCGCACTATCACTTTCACTTACACTCTGTGTTCTTCAGAAGAGATAATCTGAAGACCAATCCAGTGCATTAGCACTGGATTGGTCTTTTGGAGGATTACCTCTGATGCCAACATTTTCCATCAGTGTCAGTAAAATGGGATCGGAAACGGTTTTGAAGGGTTTCTGGAGGTCCAGAAAGTCTTCCACACACTTATTTCCCTTGTCCATGTAGGAGGTTATGATGGTTTAGTGGTAGTGACGTAACCGACTGAATTCATATGTCGAAGTTTAAGATCTTACAATAAGTTTGAGCTACTGGTAAAGGAATTAATCGGAATTAATATACCATGGGGGTTGGGCATTTTCTAGTGCTCGTCTGACCACACTAGAGTTGATTATCTGTAAAAAAACACCAATATTGTGTTCTGGTAGTCGAATTTCATTTTAGGTTTGGTTAGTAAGCACCGATGATGGCTCAGTTGTAATGACGTCAGCCGCAGATTTGTAGGTCGATGGTACAAATCATACAATGAGCTTGAGCATTCAGTGAAGGAAAACACCATGATAGCATGGTGGTAGAGCATTTTCGAGTACTCGCTTAGCTAGCTACCATCCTGATGTTTAAAATCTGTCGCCAAGCACCCATCGGTATATTCCGAAATCTGCACTTGAGAACCAGTTATAATTTGTGTTTAGCATATTCACCATCGTCATTCGTCAACCACATCGTCGCTTATGATCAGTTGCCTTATCAGCTAACAATCTCCTGTTCGTTTTCAATACCAGACCGATTAAAGCCAGCGGTCACTAGTCTTCGTGTGGAAGGAATAGTCTAGAATTATCGCTGGTTATTAAAGAAATAAGCTCTTACAAAACGAAAAGAAGCGAAAACTATTGACAATTCCTTCCACACGAAGACTAGTGACCGCTAGTTTTAATCGGTCTGGTATTGAAAACGAACACGAGATTGTTAGCTGATAAGGCAGCAGGCCAGATGGTACAGTCAAATGTAAAATCAAGTAAGTATACTTACATAATTATCTAGGATAAAAAAATCTTCGACACATAAAATTACGATTTGTGATCAGGTTATGTGGTGGCCAGGTGGCAGGACTAACTCTTTTGCGAGTGTGCGTCTGGGTAAGTACCACCGCTTTAATCATGTTGTCGAACGCCACGCAATAGTGTGCAAGCATTATTGTGCTCCGGTTTGATGAGCAAAGTAGTCAGTGAAATTACTGGGCTTATAAATTTAAACGAGCAATTCTTGTATAATATATTATACTACTTGTATAATATATCATATATGATACAATTTTATTACGGCTATCTCGGAAATGGCTCTAACGATTTGTATAAAATTTTGTATTTCCATAATGTTTCCCTTTTACGTTTACCTAAATAGTTATATTTCTTGTAAAAAACACTATTTCACACAAAAAAGGTTCGTCGTTTGTTTGTTTGTGTTTACAGCAAGCGAAGCTTGGTCATTCGGATATTGAGATCTCAGAGACCGTGTCTCAGAGTAATGAGCGCACTGCAGTGCCACGCAGGCCCTTGTGTTTTAATGTTGTGGGTGGCAATGCCATTATTATGGAGTGGCGTTATGCTTAACATCTGGTAAACGACGCGCTCGTTTCCTCACCCAATAGAATAATAAAAAAGGTAAATTAGTCTTTAATTTATAGTTTTTGACATAAGTAACGAGCATTGGTTACGGTAACTGACTTCAAAGGGAAGTTCTTTTATCAAAGTGGTTTGATTTTTGTCAACTTATCAGATATCATATAGAAACTTCACATTTTAGCTAAAAAACACAACAAAAAGATATCTTCGTCTATCATCTTTCAAAGCTTAATTTCATTTAAAAGTCTCATGTTATCAAAAGCTATTAATTTGTTGATTAGTCTAATTTACCAACAATCTTGAAATTTTGTGATTTTGAGATTTATAATACAAGTTGAGCTGTCTGTCGCTCATCGGCCCATAACACCACTGTCTTCTACATGGGCTCAATTTATACTAGTTAGTAGCTATCGTAAAATCAATATGATTGTAAGGCACGTATTTTTTTTCAACTATTGGATAACGAGTTGAGCGGAACGTTTGCCTTATGGTAAGCGTAATGCCGGCCCATAACACTAATTGTAGTGCCTCTCCACTAATTATATTACCATAGATATAACTATCTGACTGTCATATAACAACGCTTTTAGGAGGGACTACTTTACAGTTTTATTTTTTCATTGTGTCAGTTACAATTTTTTGGCCTATCCAACTAATTAAGGGAATAATTCATATAGCTTGATCAATCATTTCATATATTTAGTATTAAATAAAAAATCATAATACATAAGTCTTATTCTAGGTGGGGGTGATAAGGCCTGCAATGACGTCCCACTTGGAGTGTATTGTGCATTTCCACCTGGCAGCATTAACCCAAGCCAGCCCAATCTTTATGTAACTGTATGTTAATGCGGCCTTGGGGCGCTGGCAAAACTGCTCCAGTAGCATTGATGTGTTCACCTTCACACATATAATACAACATCAATGCATAAGTTATTTTTCTAACTGGCTGGAAATTATAAATACAGTGCGATTAAAATAAGAATAGGGCCGGCCTAGCGCCATGTTGTCGCATCACAACTGGATTTTCACAAAAATAATGTGTTAAAGAAATATTTTTTATTATTCTTATTTTAATTTATTAACTAGCTTAATTTAATTTTATTACTAAGTACTGTATTATTAAATGTTCTGAGATACTGTTTAATATTAGGTTTATGATAAGTTATGGAAGATTGTTAAAAAACAATAAAAATCATTTCAATTTCATTTCATTTCAAAATCCTTTCAATTCAATTTCAATCGCATTTGTTAATATGAGAGAGATAAATAAAACCACTTATTTCAAGACGTAGATATTTTATTTATTTTCAATAAATAAATAAGCTAATAAAAAGTCAAATTATCGTATTCGAGAATTCGTCCCTTTTTTATTCCTTACGTGTGGCAGCACTCATGATGTGTATTTTGTAGGTATTGGTGATTTTGCATGATTTTTATTGTTTATTTCTAGAAAACACTTCTGCATTTAAAATTGGGTACCTACCTAGACTACCTACTTTAACCACAGGGTACAAAATAGGTAGGTACCTATTTTAGTTCATTTTAAACTTGGATACAAGTTCTAACCACAGAGTCTAGAAAAATTCTAACCTAAAAAATAGCCGGTTTTATTAAATTCCAAATTCATGAATGAAAATAAAGATTAATTGGTAAAATTGCTGCAGAAAAATGTAAAGTGATTGTCCTTTTCCTATTTCATCAGCTTTATTACATACATAGGAATCGAGCAACGTTAATTATTAATTATTAGTAGGTACCATAAGGTTATACTCCAAGATTAGTACCTACAGTAGGTATTAGTACTATCATATATATAAGCAGGTAACCTAAATCACACTTAATGCTAAATTATTAAAATACATTTTTGAATTTTGTACCTACCTGACTGAGTAGAAATTTAGAAAAGAATACCTAGGTCATAGATCTTAAACCTTACTAGGTAAGCTTCGAGTCCTAGAGAAAAAAGCGACCGGGTGGATGGCGGGAGGAATAATATAAGTAATGGGTTAGGTAGGTATATATATAATATGCTTATTGACTTTATAATTCATAAAATAAATGTGTGACACTCGTGGTAATACTGGCAAATTAGCAATATCAAACGTTCCAGAATCCAAAGTCAAAGTAGCGAAGCGCAAAAATGTAAGTCGACCGCCAGCGCCAAGTGTGTGAGACGCCACGCCGCGCCGCCGCGCGCCGTAGCCGCTAAGCGAAGCGTTTCGATTTCGCGCCATTCCGCCGGACGGATTCTCGAACGTTTCATCGTAGAAACTATTACCTAACCTTAGGACAGACCTAAGGGTGACTATGAACAATGGTAGGTAGGTACCAAAGCAGATAGGTACACCAATCTGGCTGCAACTTATCTTTAAATCAGACGTAAAATTACGAAATAGGTGAAGGCTCTTTCTAAAGTACCACTTGACCAGGAACAAAATTTTTTTGTTCTATGTAATTGAATATCATCATTGATTGTACAAAGTTACATACATCTTATGACTTATATCAGTGCCATCTAACGATAACGATCTAACAATGGAGAGGGAATCTAGCGTAAACTGGCTGTACTAAACCATTTTTTTAAATCACGGATGATAGCTACTCAACGCTAGATGGCGCATAAAACACTCTTAAAGTTCCAGTGAATTCTCGATGCCACTCGACATTACTGGAGCCCTATCGCTGAATAATATAAAAGCGTTTGGGAGCGCTGCTACGTCATATCAAGTTGAGTCACAAGTGAGTACACATCGATTGTAGAATTCTCAAGTGAAAACATTACAATGGCGCTTCTACCGTACATAATCGACGAGTTGCGTCCTCGACGCTTCCGTGACCCCCTTTTTGACCTGGATTTATTCCCGGAAGATTTGTCTGGCATTCTGCACCGACGCTATCTACGGCCTAGTAGAAACCTCGGGGCAGTAGCTCGAGACCTGGGTTCAACTTTAAAGAGCGACAAAGACAAATTTGAAGTGAATTTGGACGTCCAGCATTTCGCCCCTGAAGAAATTTCCGTTAAAACTTCTGATGGATTCGTGGTGATTGAAGGAAAACACGAAGAACAGAAGGATGAGCACGGTTTTGTTTCCCGCCAATTTAAGCGTCGATATGCTCTCCCTGAAGGCTGCAATCCAGACACAGTTGAGTCCCGGCTGTCGTCCGATGGAGTCCTGTCCATTATAGCTCCGAAACACTGTGAAAATAAAAACGAGAGGGCAATTCCCATCACTCAGACTGGTCCTGTGAGAAGGAAGACTCGTGATGAAGACAGTGAGGTGCCTAACGGAGACGTCGTGGAAGAAGCAAAATCTCCGCAGAAAAAACGTAGGCGCTGAAGTTCTAGTACGATAATTCCTTAGGTTACTGTTCTAGATGTGTATCCTGTATTTGTATAAGACTGATTTTTACTTTATCTGAATAAATGATTCCTTTCTAATAAAATATCTGTTGTTTAAATAAAGGACATAGCGATTTGTGATAGCGATACCAAAATTGGTATCGCTATCACACGGCACACCTATCAATGTTGATATCATCATTGATATCAACCTTTACCTTATATTTTTAACTAGCGTCTGTCCGTGGGTTTCGCTCGCATGGTACCTATCTGAATAAAATGTATGCCTATAGAACGCAGGGATAATAAAGCTTCCTATTAGTAAAATAATGTTTAGGTGGTCAGCGATTCCAGAGATTGGAGGTAATAAACAAAACACAAACTACTGTACTACTTTCTAACATTAGTACTTATAGTTAGATTATTTTTGGTTTTTTCTCGTGATCCTATTCTTTTGTCCAGTTTATATACCATAGGACCACAAGGGTATGCTATTCCTCGTGGCCCTATTGCAATCTTATGAACTCTGCCTACCCCTTTACCTATACAGACTATTCGTATACCTACCATGGTGGTGTCAGATTTCAATAATGACGCATTCATAGATAAACTAATGCGTTTAGTAGATTGCATTACCAGTAGATTATATATGACGACAGGTAGGTACCTGTCGTGATATTCGTATAGTCTGTCCTTTATATCGTGTAGTCTGCCACCAAGCAGTAATATGCAAGCATTACTGTGTTCCGGTTTGATAAGCGGAGTAGCTAGTGAAATTACTGGGCTTGTGAGTAACGAGATAAATGCAGTGCCTCGCCGGCCTTAGTCTTTCAAAGTTCTGAGTGGCACCACAGTCATATAATATACCAGTAATGGTAATCAGCATTCTCCCCGCTCAACATTATTATTTACTACGATATCACTTAGACGCCTGGCGAGCGTGCTGTATTATGGCCACAGACCATAAACCTTTAGACTCCGCTTAGCCGGGCATCCCTGCTCATCAAGCATTATCACTGCTTATCGGCGCCCAGCCGAACCAATCACAACACGCTGACTTCAGCCGTCTGATGTATGAGTTTTAAACTGGCCAAACGCGCCGTCCGCGTCGTCCCCGCCAACATTTGACGATTGTGTTCTCATGCAAAACTTGTATTATAATATGGCGTCTAGGTTTACTGGTCTGTGGCCTTTCTCTATAAGAGGCCACTGCTCAACGTCTTCATGCTGATGTCGATGAAATAATGAAATTAGAATTAATTCATATACACTTTGAAATTATGTCGCGATCTGGGGACTTCGGACGCCTTCAAATCTCTTCTTCAAATAATGTTACAGCGTATTGCTATAACATTTATTTATTTATTTATTTATTTATTTATTTCTTGCATACATACATTTAATACAATGGAGTAGGTACCTACTTTTGTATAAATCTATGCACCCTGTTAGGGCGTAGCAAACTTATATTTATATTTACAAAGGCGCTTGAGAACCACTTGGACAAGGAAATGCCAAAAAAAAATTAAAGCCAATATTTTTGTATGTAGTAATTAATATTTCAAACAGGCGATTAAAAAGCAAGCACCAAGTAACACAGATTTATCCAAAGCGTCCATGTCTTTAGGAAAAGATATTCCAAAGTTTTCGACGTTGAGGATAGAAGTGTCGCACCAGTTGTTTTCCACTTGACCTACTTGGTCAAAGTGTTCTGCTTGTGCATCAAACGATAGTATACTGTATCTGAAATCGCGTAGACCTCGAGCTTTTACTTTTAGAAAGACTACCCCATATCCGTTTTGGACTAGATAAGTGTTGACGCACGATAAAACTTCCTTTACAATCCCCACTAAGTTCCCTGGAGGTGCCATTACGAGGACTCTGCTTAAGAAACATTTGGAAAGTCTCTCGACTTGGATAACTTCGTTGCCGTAGTGGTTGAAGATGTTGATGTGGAACGTCTTGCAGCCTCTCATCTCGACCGCTAGGAATACCTTTTGTCCTTCATTATTGAAGATCGTGTAGCCAGTTCCGGTTCCCCCGATCAGGTCGTGGTATGCATCAGACTGTTTGACGACAATCAGCTCGTTTAAAGGGTAAATGTAAGCCAAACCTGGGTAATTAATATTTTTGATTTCCGGACAAGGCATCCATTTTGCTTTTGCAGTCACATTTCTAGACTCGAGGTCTGTTTGTGGGGTCGTCATTAGTTATCTTGTTGTTACGACTGACGTCGCATGATTTTTAAACAGTTTTTATAGATATTTACGGATTAAATCCAAACATCCATGGTTTTTGACAGTATGTTTAATGTCACAGATAACCACAGATAACTACATACCACCACAAATTATATAGGGTATCTTATCTACATCTACATACTATCAAAGAGCATGTAAGTAGCAAAGAGATTACAATATTAATCATTGGTAAGTAGACATAATTATTATTACTATAATAGGGCAAGTCACAGATCTGTGGAGCAAGTGTTATATTATAGGTACCCCCCTTTATATAGTACGGTACTCTATGATAGGTATTCTTTGTATGTATATGAAAAGGGCGTTATATTCTCTTTGGAAAAGAGTTTATCAAAGAGAATCAAGTAAAATAAATTAATAGTCACTTATATACTCTTTGTAATAGTCTTTGAACACTGAAGAGGATAATAACCATAATCATAATGAAACGCATTAGGTATACGAAGAGAATAAAACGTATTATACGCTAGGTTTGTCAGAACAAAGTTCCAGAAGAACAAAGTTCCAGAAAACACAGATTTTACTTTAAAGTCTGTGATTTAAGTATACTACACTAAGGTGACATTCGAGCCGTCGCAAAAATAGTGTTTTACTTTTTTGGAAATTACCTATGTAAAAAAATATGTTATTCTTCTTCTATCCAGCAGGGCTATTCCGTATCTCGGTTGACAACTCAAAGTGATGATCACTTGGCAAAGTGTACAACGATGAACTGTCAAACAGCTAGTTTCGTATTGGCTAACCTCAGTTATCAACTTGGATGTCGTCATGAGCACCGAGTTTCGCGGTTAGTCACTTGTTACTCACCATAACTCATTTTGACAGATGTTTCTGTATCGATAGTTTAAAATTGCGATTATGTAAGCATAGTGGACATCAAATTTGATAATCACCGAGGTTTGTGATAGACACTACCCAAAAGCAGTGTTTTATAAATTCGAGTGATTAACACCGTCGATCGACAACAACGATTTTGTTGTGATTGTGATGCTGGAGTATTTATTATTATATATTTTATGATTAGATGGTAGGGCTAAGTCTTCTGCGAGTGTTCGTCTGGGTTGGTACCACTACTATGCTCGTGAAGTCTGCCACCAAGCAGTAATGTGCGAGCATTACTGTGTTCCCTTTTGATGAACAAAGTAGCCAGTGAAATTCAGTGGCTTATGCTGAGAATTAATACCTAATGTCTCAGGGTAACGAGTGTACTGCAGTGCTGCGCAGGTTTTAGTGTTTCAAAGTGTGAGTGGCACTGTAATTGTTATGGGCCGCCGTTATGCTTACCATCAGGCAAAGAACCCGCTCGTCTCGTTATCCAATAGTATAAAAAATAATTTTACAAAATATTAGCTGTTTCCCGCGGCTTCGTTCACGTAGCCTAAGTTACTCCTTGTAATATCAGCTATCTGCCATCGAAAGTCAGGTCAAAATCGGTCCAACCATTTCGGAGATTACCCGGAACAAACAGACAGACAGACAAAAATTTAAAAAATGGTTAATTTGTTGTAGGTACCGTATATACTTTCACATGCACATGTGGTAAAAAGCTGTTATTTTGATATTACAAACAGACACTTCAATTTTATTTATTTGTATGAGTTTTTAATTTGCCTCCTTTATTAATTCGGTATCATAACCTACTTACTTTATTTACTATCACCAAATTTCTAATATTGAACTAACTTTTAAACAGTAATTAATCGAATGTTGCTCGAATGGAATGAAGATTACCTACGTAATGAATTACTATGAATTTTACCCAAAGAGTTTACATATATTTTACCATACATAGTTATAGTATAGTCTGTGACTTTATTTTACCGCCACTTTATCTTAAATACACCGCCTAAAATGAAATGTCCTCAAAATGTTCCACGCACAACCCTCAAAAAGCATTAAATAACTTAGTCGTATAATAGTCGATAGAAAATAGTGTTGCGCTAGTGAAGTCCTGAAAGACACCGTTAGTCACTATAACCAGTTATCCACTCAATGTGATACGCAATACCAAAGTTATGATAAATCAGTTGACATCAAATGTCGGTGTACAACCAGACTCGGTTAATCACTAGAAACGTAAAAGTTAGCGAATAGGGGGGCAGATGTCTGAATCTATGTTTAACTATATAGACTCTGTATAATTATAGCATAGACTAAGTAGTATACTACGTAGTCTGTACCAAAGAGTATAATAACTATCCATGTCTGTACCAACCGATGGTGTCATCTATTGGTTCGAATAATAACTAACAGATATTGATATGCCATCTACCGGCAATTTTCGTTACTACGTTGTTCGATGAAATACTAGCAACAGTTTGAAGAACACAACAAAAGCTGTTAGTTATTATTTTAAATAAAAGCCGGTAGATGGCGTATTTAATAATTTCTACGCTAATAACAAATTATTTACTGATTGGCACAAAGAAACATGAAACCTACATAGTTTGAATTAGCTATATGTGTATAATAATAGGTAGTATAATATTGTAATAAAAATATAATATTGTAGTATAATATTATGTAAGTAATCCATAGTACTACTATATATAAGACTTTCTTAAGTTGTTTGTTGATTCGTCATTTTTTGACGCAGCAACAGAGCAACAAGCTTAATTTTTCATTTTTTGTGTTATCTTTGTTCACCTGGTAAATAATGGTTTACTCCACTTTGTGGAATTATTTATTTCTTTTAGCATATAAGTAAACATGTAAGTATGAAAGATGTAATTTGGCGCGAGTACGTACATGCATTGAAACCTGAAAAAGCGAAGGATTCTAGCGCTGCGCGGGTTTCAAAGGCACGCGACGCCATAAAAACTTGCTGCCGAGCCAAACACACAATTTTCACCTCTCTACATCAACGACAACTTGTTTTGGTGATGAACGGGCCATTTCCTGATGGTGCGGGCACTGCATTGCTGCAAGCCCATAGTAATTTCACTGACAATTTTGCTCATCAAATCGTAATACAATAATTACTGCTTGGCGACAGACTACATAAGCAAAGCGGTGGTACCCACCCAGACTGTCACTCGTAGAAAAGTTAGTCCTACCACGTGGCACCTATATAATATTATTATAAATGCCGCGTAGTTTTGAAGCCATGATGGCGTATAGGTAGTTGGTCTCGCCTGATGTTAAGTGACGATGCGGTCGACCATGTAGCACGCTGGCTGGCTAGAAAATACCTGTTCACTCGTCTCTTGAAGACTCCCAGATTGTACATATTATAGTGTTCAGGAAAAACAGATGCCGGCAATGAGTTCCACTCTTTAGCTGTCCGCATGATTAAGGTCGAGGTAAAACGCTCAGTACTGATAGGAGGAATGTCAACCATAAAAGGATGTCCAATTGCCGTCGTCTGGTCGTCCGATCATGGAAAGGACTTTCTCTTTTCATTCGGAAATCAAGTCATGTAGTACCAAACAATTTAGGAATATCCTGTAGAATACAGAAAGACCTTGCGTCGATACTCGAGACTCTGGAGCCTTGCATCAATCAGCATATCGTTGCCAATGAGCCTTTTGGTTTGTCCTTCAATGAAGACCAAGTCATAGTAACAATGTCGGTTTGGTACCTCTTCTAATCGTAAACCATTGGGCAGAATGAGTATAATATATGTATAACAGATCTAAGTGGTAAGTTTGTTAGTGGGAGGACTAACTCTTCTGCGAGTGTCCGTCTGGGTTGTTACCACCGCTTTGTTCGTGAAGTCTGCCGCCAAGCAGTAGTGTGCAAGCATTACTGTGTTCCGGTTTGATGAGCAGAGTATCCAGTGAAATTACTGGACTTATGAGACTTAATACCTAATGTCTCAGTGTAATGAGCGCACTGCAGTGCCGCGCAGGCCTTTGTGTTTCAGAGTTCTGGGTGGCACTGCAATTGTTATGGGCCGGCGTTATGCTTAACATCAGGCAAACGACCAGCTCGTCTCGCTACCAAATAACATAAAAAAGTGGCGTTTACGGGGGATGTCTATGTTTAGCGGTGGACGTCTTCCGGCTGGTGATGATGATGATGATGACAGCTTAAAACTCAGGTAAGACATAGGGTAAAACTTAGCTTAAAATAATTGCTTTAAAAATGCTGAAAACGCTTTAATTTCAGATTTTGGGAAAATGTATATCCGAAGTCAGAACTCACAGACAAGAAAAACAATGGACAGTTTGTCAATGATGCATGGAGGCAAACAGATCAGGAGTTTCCTGGCGACTAATTATATCAGGACTATACTTAGGTTAAATTTTATACACATTTGTTATAAAACTTAGTAAAAAATATTTTTGAAAACAATACGCTTTCTTGCATGCCCTAACTCTATTGGTTTCACACTTGGTTGGACTCCTAGTCATTTAAATTTCATGAGCGCTCTCCCGGGGCCCATGTGAATAAAGAATTTTGAATTTGAATTAGTAAAGTTCTATACAGATAAATTAAGAGAGATACTAAATACAAAGATAAGAAGAGTTAGTGCTACCACCTGGTAGAACTAGCTCTTGTATGCGAGTGTCCGCTTGGGTATAGGTACCACAGTTTTGTCCGTGTAGTTTGCTGCTAAGCAGTAATGTGCAAGCATTACTGTATTCCGGTTTGATGAGCAAAGTAATCAGTGAAAGTATTGGGCTTATACTCATAAGTATTATATCCGTATTCTCATACTTAACTCAGGTTAACGAGGGCACTTGCAGTGCCGCCTTTGTGTTTCAAAGTTCTGAGATGACACTGCACTTGTTGTGGGCTGCCAAAAGACCCGGTTATTTCGTTACCCAATAGCATAAAAACATTGTTACTGCTGATTTATATTGGTGGGGATTTCGTGGCAGATTTTAGTCGGTTTGATTGTCCATCAGTCTTAGGATCTCGCCCAGATTACGGCCCTAGTGGCAACCTTAGCGGAAATGTTAATATGGAATTATTAGCAAGGAAAAATATATTATTATCTTCATATTCCCTATTTCTTATTAAGGGAAAAATATTTAATTGAGTTCCTCCTTCCCATTGTGTTCCTCGCACACACACACGCGCGCAGAATAGACAAACACTTGGAAACGTGTATAAATAGTTGTATGTATGTATAGTAATAAAGTATAAATGATAGAACTAACATATAGGAAAATATAATATATTTGTTCGCGTTCCTCCGACTTGAGCTATATGTATTGCGACTTGATGGAACAGCAGAGTCGTGGAGACGGCGCGTAGTTTTTTTTTTGCGACAGAAAAAATGATTGTTATGTTTTTCTGTTTGTTTCAGGCAAAATGTTTGGAATCCACGATATTCAACACCTATCCCCATAGGTGCGTGTTAAAGTTTGTATAGAGTACGGTGTTTTTTAAATTCTGAGTTGGGAAAATTTGCAAATAAAAATAATTGACATGAGTTTCGTTCCTAAAAATTAACTCTTCATGTGGTGAAAAGGGGTTAAAATATTATAAATCAGGAGTAACATAGTAGCGGTACCTATGTTACATCTGCCAAGTTATGCTACGACTGGTGGCTGTCCACACCCCACTCGACAAATTCACGACCACATTTAGTTAGTATTAATTAATTATTATCTATATTTTTATGTACATTAAATAAACATAAACATAAACGCTTACACACTCATACCCCCGCACTAGGATTCCCTGTGTTGCAGGTGGCATGGACATACACAGATACACATTACAAACATCCAAGACCCGAGAACACTAAATTAAAACATTAAATAAAATATTTTATTGCATTTATTTATAAGTTAGTCTTAAAAGTGTACACCTATACTATCCGTACTTATATAAATGCGAAATGCGATGTATTGATTTATAGGCGTATTGGTTGGTTCTTCTTTCACGCTTTTTTTTTTCTTTCTTTCTTTCTTTCTTTTCTTTTTTCTTTCTTTCTTTTTCTTTTCAACATATTCATTTTGTGACTTGAATACAGCCGTGTAACGTAAATAAATGAGTTTTTGATATAGGCACAGGCCACTTGTCAATAAGATATTTTTAATATTACTACATAGTTCATCATCATGATCATCATCATCATTAGCCCACTACACTGGCATACAGGTCTTCTCTCAGAGAGAGATTATGGGCTATAATCCATCACGCGGGCCCAGTGCGCCTTGGTGAATGACACCTGTCCTCGAATTTTGAGGTCCTTGATCATGAGGGTTTCCTCACAATCTTTTCCTTCACCGTCTTTGGGCAAGTGTAGTAAATCCGCACATAATATGATAAGACATTGGTGCGGGGCCGAACTGGGCTCTAAGCTAAGCTCTAAGCTCTAAGCTTAGGTGCGTTAGATTGAAGGTCGCGCAATTTTTCGTTCGCCCTTACTAGCTCTTAGAAGAAATACTTATTATAAATATACTTATTACAAAAGTTCATTTTTATGTCCTAATTACAGAGGTCGACTCCACTCCCTTCGATGTCCAAAACACACATACGAAGCCGCGCTTCGTCTTAAGGACGACATATGAAGTAATTTTTTTTCCAACTGACATCCACAGCAGAACCGACCTACGCTCCCCAACAACAGGGTCGAAATTCGCATTTATCGCGAAATATTTTTTCCATTTCATATTTACGAATATGCCCCAAATTCCCCAAAAATTAGAACCGTGAAGGCGGGTGGGGGGAGGGAGTGTACGTACGCATTTTTTCACTAATACAAGCACAGGACGACGCACACACGTGTAACAGTTGGGTGGTGAGGGGAGGCGAATGGTAGATAGTTTTAGAGAAGAAATATTATATGTTGTGCCACGCTTACAAATCTGAACGTCAGAGATGGTATTATTGCTTTGATTTTAATTGTTTTTTGAGCAAATCCCTTACCAAGCGACGGCATATCAGAGAAAAAAAATTGTTTTATTTTCAAATGATTCAGAGACGCGACTGTTATAATAGGCCACATATAATTCCACGTATAATTATGACGAATCATCACACAAGCGCAAATCAAAAATGTTATCAATGACTAAACCAGGATAGGTTAAATAATTATATATCATGCCGCACCTGTTTGAGGACATCACTCGGTATATTTATCGTAATAACTATCTAAAGAATTCTGTTGTTTTTAAAATACCCATTATATTTCTCATCGCAACATAAATACAAATAACCAGAATACCTAGACCAAATAGCAATACATATACCTCAAGGAACTTATACCTAATAAATTCCTTGATATACCTACGTTCAACTGAAAGGTCATTGTTGAAGATCTTTTCTCAGGGTTGGTGTTATTTGTTACAACCCTCACAAGAGTGGGCTATTTAGGGTCAGTCAGTGGTCGAATTGAACTCACCAGCCGTGATGCGATTCTCCAAAATTCCAATGAAATATAGGTCATAGGTACCTAGTTTCGTTTTCGGCTAAATGTTTACGGGAACATGTGACGACTGACGAAAACTTTTACGAAATGTAACCTATATTACAAATCTGTGAATGGCAGAGTGTTCAATGCAGAAGTACCTGCCTAGTCATAGAAATTTCTATGCTTGTGAGACTTTGGTAATACTTACTATGTTACTAGAAAAAAAAACACTAGATGCCTGTTTAGCTAGACAGTGTTTAAAGATAAACGTCTAAAATGATTAGAAACGTCACAATAGAATTGATTTAGACAAAGGTTAGACACTACTTAAATCAGGATATGTGGTTGCTCAACACAGGTTTAAAGTGTGTTTAATTTTTTTGTGGTAAGACCCTTAATGTTTCACTGTAACGAGCGCGATGCAGTGCCGTGCAGGCCTTTGTGATTCAAACTTCTGAGTGGCACTGCAATTGTTATGGGCTGGCGTTATGCTTACAAACCACCCGCTCCTCTCGTTATCAAATGGTATAACGGAGTTCCGATGCGTTCCGGTCCATTTCGAGCACTAGACCCGTACATGACGAGTCAGCGGATATATCATCACACCTAATCCCCTTTAGGGTTTATGGTAGGAAGGAAGGGAAGTCCACTTCACTCTAACATCGTATAGTTATTTAGTCTTCATGTCAATTCATTTGAGGCGATGGTGGCTCAGTGGTAGTGAGGTCGGCCGCCGATCTGTAGGTCTATGGTTCGAATCCCATTTAGATTGAGTTTTCGGTGAAGGAAAAGATCGTATGCAACTACTCGTGTTGTAATGGTGGTAGAGCATTGTTAATGCTCACCTTGATAGCTGGCTATCACTCCCAATGGAAAAGCTATAGTCAAGCACCTAATAAATCAATGGGTTTATCCGAGGTATGGTGCCACACAGACAAATAGATATACAGTATACACGTCCTTGTTATTCTATACAATATTTTTTATTTATATGGGTCCCCAGGAGGACTCTCATATGTGTTAAAATAAATTACTAAGTGCCTATTAGACCGATCGCGAAGGGCAAGAAGCTTGTTGGCATTCTCATCAGAAAGTGTTGTTAGTGGTAGGACTAACTCTTCTGCGAGTGTCCGTCTGGGTTGTTACCACCGCTTTGCTCGTGAAGTCTGCCGCCAAGCAGTATTGTGCAAGCATAACTATATTCCGGTTTAATGAGCAGAAAAGCCAGTGAAATTACTGGGCTTATGAGACTTAATACCTAATGTCTCAGGGTAACGAGCGCACTGCAATGCCGCGGAGGCTTTTGTGTTTCTAATTTCTGGGTGGCACTGCAAATGTTATGGGCCGGAGTTATGCTTACCATCAGGCAAACGACCAACTCATCTCGTTACCCAAGAGTATATAAAAAAAAAGGATTTTACAAATGCTAACTATTACTTACGTTTAAAAAGTCTAAATATTTGAGCAGTCGCTAGGAGCCTCCTGAGCTCTATAACACTCCTTGTCTTGCATCGGGGGCTAAAAAAAAAGGGTTCCCAGATACTGGTGGTATAAGTACGTGGAGCTATGCGGTCTGTCTCTGCAAACAATCTCAGTAAGGTACGTGTCAGACGATAAATAGGTGTGATGTGTGGACTTGTGGAGCTTCCTCGCTATAGCGGGTGTAGGTAACTGAAGTATCTATATTTCTGAACGCAACTTGAAGAACAGACTTTTAGTGATCTGAGTAACTAACTGTAACTTTGACATGTGTTGTGACGCGTTGGCAACAGGGATGTTGACTCCATTTTTTATGATATCAATCGTATATATCGAAAAAACTGGAAATGTAACGCTAGAAACAACCAAATCCGGGCGTTTCTACTGAGCGCTAAAATGCCCCATACGAATTAGACAGACCATCTGACGTCACTTGTTCAACGCAGGCCGTAAAGTTGCACTAAAAACATGCATTTTGTTGATTGGCCGTGAAAAACTGCGTTTATGTATATTATTGTATACAGATGTAATACATTTGTTTGTTCATTGAAATGTAAAGAATCTGATGATATAATTTAAATTACAGTTGTATGATAAAAAAGTAGATGCAGTATTTTTGTGGATTTTTTTGTGAATTTAATTTTTATTGTGTTAATGTGATGTTCTTAAACCTGTATAACGACAGTAATTATGTATTTTATGTTTCATGCAACATCCTACTGTACTGACAACAATGTATTGAGTAACAGCTGGCAGAATGCACGCCATTCATATGGAGGCTTGTGCTAGATTAACATTGTAAAACTTAAAAGAAGAAGAAATATAGTAATTAATACGAGTTTTCTCAACAAATTGTTTTATTTCAAATCAAGAACATTATAGTTACAGGACTAATGGTTAATTAGGTAACTTAATTAGGTATCTACGTTATCTAGTTTGACTTCACAATAACGGAGCCTTTTGAAACCGTCTGGTATTTCCTCCACGCGGATAACGTGGATCAGGTGACCATTTAGCACGCCAAGTATTAAGCGTCCCTTCTGCTCTTTTATTTTTGCTAAGACTTTGAAATATGTCGTTTTCTATATGATTGTTTATAAGTTCATATTTTGAATCGTTCCTGCCGTTTCCATTTCCGGGAACCAGCGTGATGGTTGCCCTAAATCTTCGAATTTATCGTGAATTACTAATGGACTATTTTATTTCCGGGGAAACGAAGTCCACGGAAAACGGTTATTTATGAAATCAAAGAGAGCTTCGGCATCTGCCGAGCGTTGCCTTCGCGTCGAGAAATCACGATTGTAATGCCTGGTACAGAGGGCTTAGACAAATGACATTCGTGAAGTGGTTGTAAGTTTTTATTTTTTTATGTTATTTGTCAGCGAGACGAGCTGGTCGTTTGCCTGAAGCATAACGCCAGCCCTTAACAATTGCAGTGCTGAACTTTGAAAATCAATGGCCTGCGCAGCACTGCAGTGTGCTCTTTACCCTAAGACGTCTCATTAGCCCAGTAATTTCACTGGCTACTCTGCTCCTCAAACCGGAACACAGTAATGCTTGCACATTACTGCTCTATTTCGAGACAAAAAAAATTTTTTGGGGTCATTTTTGTAATTTTTTTACAAGATTCTGGGCCATTTCTGTATAATATTTTATGGATAGTCTTTTCTATAAACACTTGGCTATACTATATCTATGAAAGTGGAAATTTGTGCGGTGAAAAACAGGACTTTTTCGGACGTTTTGCTTTAACCATGCCATGGTAACGATGGGCACATAAGTCAATTTTATACATATTTGACTTTCGATAGCGTTTGTAAAAAGTCACTTTATCTATAGTAATCTAGACTCAAGCGAGCGAAAGCTGGAGAACGAGAACAGGCGACCTAGTGAGGACGTAGGCACAGACTACCTATGGCTCTTATTTAATTAATAAACAGTGATATTCGGTTGAATACCTAAACAATGTTTTCATTCAGTTAAAAACTTTCAAAGGATAACAAAGACAGAACATAGTTTAACTAAGCCACCGTTTAACACTGTTTCTTAATAAGTACAATCACGGGGAAAGCATGGCAACGCAAATGAAGGCCTACGTTCATCTTAGGTCTTCCTCCGCTATCTGTCAGTGTTCGTTAACGATTGATTTGGTTGAATCTGGTAAAGAATAAGGACTGGGTTTCAATTTAGGCTTAGGATAGACTGGAAAATAATAAGTCTATATAGAGACAAAATCGATGATTGATGACATGTCAATTTTTGCACATAAAAACATAAGTAAGATATTTAATAGCTAACTCGTCGTGACGTCGTCTAGTAAGAACCGACTTATGGTTAAAAGCTATTTCAACCAGATGACCTTGGAACGAGCGGAAGCTGTCACCGAACGCAATATTTTATCAATTGTCGTCATACATAGACTATAACGTGAAATACAATAAAGGCTCCTGTTCCCCATAAACGGGAGTTAGTGAAGTCCCAAAAGGATTGGGGGAAGCTCGGCACGGTGGTAAGTGTATTGCGTATACTCCCACATACATACACGTATTAAAATTTTACTAAAATTGATTTTTTGTTCTGTCTGGTCGCAATTTATTGAAATACTATGTTCGTAAAGATCATGTGAGGTCTTGCTTGGTGGTACCACCAGGTACGGCATAGTCTAGTGCTCGCTTGGCTAGCTACCATTGGCTAGCTCGTAGATAATCTCGGCAAGCAGTGGTGTGGTCGAACAGCTTTCACCATTTTCAAACACATCATCCCTTAAGATTGGGTGAGATAAATACTGTTTTAGACTTTCACGGTTATTTACTAATTCACACATTGTAACGGGATATATACCGTGATTATTATTGAGCGATAAGCATATAGCGATATTTCGACGCTGTTGCAAGCATTATGTTCATGGGTCTACATAATGTATACATACGTATGTTTATGGGTATAAATACTGTATACATACATGCTCATGGGACATGTATGTATACAGTATGTATACCCAAGCAATACTGTGTTCCGGTTTGATGAGCCGGATAGGCCCAGTAGTTTCCGTGAAATTACTGGGCTTATGAGACTTAATAGCTAATGTCTGAGGGTAATCAGTGCCGCTCAGGCATTTGTGTTTCAGAGTTCTGAGTGGCACTGCAATTGTTATGGGTCGGCGTTATGCTTACCATCAGGCAAACGACCAGCTCGTCTCTATCAAATAGTATTAAAAAAGCAAATATAAATAATTGACAGGTTTGATCGTTGACGTGTTTTTTGAAAATCAACTCTAAAGATGGTGAAAAAGAGGTGTATAGGTGTATATTGAAAAATACCACGCAGACGAAGTAGCAAACAACCGCTAATCTGTCAACATATTGGTTCGACTCAAAGACTATAAATAATCTGTGGTTCGACTCAACCACCCGAACTGCAAAACTTCAATCACAATACTAACATCTTTCTGGATATCGATTGAACTACCCCTGATTTATTACGTACACCCCACGGAATATGCCATTACTACATTGTAAGAAAAGTCATTTTAGTAAACAAAGACGGGAAGACGTAGCATTTTATAATATGTACGTAATGTGGATCATTTAGGGCTCCGAGAAGTCTCGACGATTTTTTTCATCGCTATAAAACATTCGATAAAAGAACCATACATATTCCAATAAAACCTTCATTCAAATTTCACCCCTATAACTTTAGAATAAAACCGAAATTTATTTGACTATTGGACGCAAAGCAATTATTTTCAAGGAACACAACAAATAAGTCGTAGGCGTTTAAATATTATATCCATAAAAATATTATATGAAAATAAGCGAAATATTAGGAAATACTGAATATGCTGCGTATTTAGTATTTTCGTTATAACGGCCTACGTCGTAGCTCGTCTACGCTCGTAGCATTCGTTCGGCTTCAGAATGTCATGATAGGATGGTTTGACTATATTAAAATGTTTTTAAAGCTATAGTGATACATTTTAAGATTCACTTGAAGTTTTTTTACTGAAATTAGAAAGTAAATTTGTGTACGTGGACAAATAGGCTGTTTACTGCATGGCGGCAGACTTCACGAGGGAAGCTGTGGTACCAACCCAGAACACTCACAGAAGAGTTAGTCCTACCACCGGTTATATCAAGAAACACAAATTATTGTTGTAATATGTACCGAAACAATAGATATTTTATTCACTTGCCTCTCTTTACTTCCCCTAAACCTACATACACCGTGGATGTGTGTCAGTAGGTATTTTAAAGTGAGTCGAATAACGTAGGGATAAAAAAGGGCGCGTTTATAGGGGTTGCTAGGGCCAGTAGATCTGCGACTTTGAGAGGTTTTAATAGATTTACAAGATATAGAGAAAGTTGAATATGAATGACTTAAATATTTTATCTGTTATGTTATACACATTTATATTTATACAAGACACCTGCAAACGAGAGTTAGGTAATTGAGTTTTTATCTATACAAAACAAATAAATAAAATTGAAGTGTCTGAGTTTGTAAATGTCAAAATAACAACTTTTTACTAAATACATATGAAATTTATGACCTATAACAAAAACTCAATTTTAAAAATTTTGGTCTGTCTGTGTCTTTGTTGCGGCTTATCTCCGAAACGGCAAGACCGATTTCGACAGGACTTTCACTGGCCGATACCTGATATTATAAGAAATAACTTGGGTGAAGCCGGCACAGCCAGTGTTTCTTAATTTAGTGGATTTAATATTATTTTATTAATCGGTGTACACAATTTTCTAGTGCTAAGCTGGCTAGCTACCTGCCAAGTAATTGTTCTCGCAGCCGCGCTTGAGAGCCAGTCTTCATTTTAGCATCTTAATATCTTTAACGACTGCACAAGTGAGTTAGCGATGGTCAAACACTAAAAAAGATGCTATCAATGTTGAATGAACTCTGTCGTCGTATTTATTCTCTTTCTTGCCTCTTAGTACAGACAGTTTCGATTCGACCGCGACCCTGATTTCCATTTAGTTTTTAAGTCAACCCGTCGACTACCTGCAACCTTTTCATAAACTTATAATGTATGAATAAATTAAATACATTTATTAAAAAAAAAAGTTAGTGCCAGTAGTTTTAGCATGGAAGCTGTGTACAAATGGCCATTGAACTTTACATCCAAACAAATTATACAATTATATTGTAATATGTCATTTAGATAGTATTTCGTATTGTTTTAATATTTAATGCTTAAAATCATTTTAGAATCGCTATTTTATTTTCGACCATTTTTTTTCACCTGTATTTTCTGTGACGTTGCGGTTGAAAACGGTGAACAAGCTAGATCTAGAACAGGACTGCTCATGTTAGTAGGATTTGAACCCTCGAGCCACAGATCAGCGGCTTCCCCACCAATGATCCATCACCTCTTTATTTATAATCGACAATATCACAATAAGATACTGAAGATCTGAGATACCAGGTGCGGTGGCATATAACATCTAAAGTCAGTTCAGTGTTTTTTTTTACTTATCTAATGACGTAAACTTTAGCGGATTCCAACCACTGACATAAATCCTACTACGAGTAGTAATATTATAAATAGGAAAGTGTGTTTGTTGGTTTGTCCTTTTTTCACGCAGTAACGGAGCAACAGATCAACGTAGTTTTTGGCATAGATATATTTTATGGACTGGAGAGTAACATAGGCTACTTTTTATCCCGGAAAAATGCACGGTCCCTGTGGGAACGCGGGTGAAACCCGCGGGCAGAAGCTAGTAACTAATAAATAACAAATACTGTTGAATTTTCTATTTCATTGGCTGATGATCCGCTGTTGATGTTTCCATTACTAGACAAGGTAAAAAACACGGAACCCATATAAATTCAAAGTACCAGTATAAGTAGTAATCATTATTTTGTTTCATCTTCAAATCGAATGGACTGCTACGACGATGTAGCTTTGTTCATCTTAAACATTGCAAAGAAGGTAGAAGAACGAAGCTTACTCACCGCTCTTCTTAGATCTAAGAATACGTCATCAACATAAGCTGGAAGACGTCCACTGCTGAACATAACCCTCCTGTATAGAACGCCACTTCGATCGGCCACTCGGCTCTTGCGTCCAAGAATACACTTCACAATAATATGGCCAAGAAAACATTCACACGTTTTTACTCTGTCAATAGGTTAGTGTATGACCTCTATATCACTTGACGTTTAGTGGTTAATTCGTCGAAGGTGGTTTAAAACTGCTAGGGTTAGAGTGGGAACTGTTCAAGAGGTGTAACATAGCGATTGCTTGACGTTAATTTATCATAAGGGATGGTTGCTAGTTGAGGCTTAAAAATACTCATCGGCTCATACGCCATCGTGCTAAAATTCCAACTTATTATTAGTAAATTTAGTTTCATTATACATATGATACAAAACCTCGGATGAAGGCTCCCTACCCTCGATGACTCACGATCGCATTAACTGCGCAGGAAAGCTGTAAAAGCAGTTTTCAACTCATCATTCTTTACATAACGTAAGGCCTTGCAGCGAAGGTCAACGTGCTCCCCAATTCCGCTTCATATAACTAGAAATACTTTAAAAAGGCCATCAATCCACCCAGTTTTAAAGCCGGCAAAAACAATATTTTCACTGAAAAAAAGACCGGGGCTACAGGGTGGTTTAAAAATCGAATCATACCCCCGGCCTTGGAAGGAGGCGCCGTCAACACATAAATCATATTTCTGGAGAATTTTTAAAAGTCCTATTGCTTTCGCGTATTTGCCATGTACTCCCCCTGGGGGGTAGAGTGGGGGGAGAGTGTGTACTTACCCCCCGTTTCCTAGTTCGGCGGCTATACAGGGTGCTGGAGGAAGTGGGGTTGTAACCGCGCGGCCTTGGAGCTTAGCGAGTGTTTTTAATTTGGGGGTTTAGAATAGGGTCAGGTCGCTAGAGGGGCACTTATGGGCCTCATATGATGATGCAGTAGTCCGTTTATTCATTCGCGACACAGGTCAACTGTTACTATGGTCAACTGCTAATATTACGATTTACTATTACGACAGTCTGTCTGATTATGACCGCTTTGCTTGTTAAACTTGCAGTAGCTGTGCGTGCAAGTAATACTGTGTTCCGGTTTGAAAGGCTGTAAAATAGCCAGTAAAATTACCGGGCGTATGAGACATAAGACCTGATGTTTTAGTGTGTCGAGTAGTACTACGCAGGACTTTACGAACATTACCAGGACAGTACCAAAAAAATTCGAAACACTAAGGTCGGAGTGCCTCAAATGTGAAATGAGCGACTTTCACGTGATCGGCAGTTTAAGTACTAGCATTGACAGCAGATGTGAAAATTCTCTTTCAAATAATTCGAAGTGTAATGCTACGTTACATGATAACTAGCTACATGAACTTCGGTTCAAAATGGTTGTTGAACTCCACCCTTAATTTAACACTTTTATAAACAATAATCTATACAAATAAATAAAAAGAAAGTGTCTGTTTGTAATTGTGACGGGGCTAAATGATGGGTAGCTTCACTCAACCACCGCCAGCAGAAATGTTATGGGAGGTGGGTTCAAACAAGCTAGGTAAAAATTTGATAGATAGCTATAATAATAATGTCCCGCTCGTGTATAGTAAGGAGTAATTAGGGTACAATGGCCTGACGTGACGTGAGCTGATGCACATGCCTGGAGTCCGAGGTAGGTGATGCACCGGCCCGGAGTCCAAGGTAAGTGTCCGATCGGCAGGGTCCCAATACAGCCTCTCTGGCTGATGAGAGGAAAGCCCAGTGCAAAGACGGAAAAGCGAGTAGTGAGGTAGGTGAACCTAAGCGCCGAAAAATGCACTGTTCCTGTGGGAACGCGGGTGAAACCGCGGACAGAAGATTTTTTTATTTTTAAGTGCTTCACAATAATTCAATGTAGTTTTAATAATATATTATTTATTAAAAAATACAACTACTTAATGAAATTTTCTCCTCTTCCGTGCACATACAATTATTACGGACTATTTAGTAAGTGCTATCCATTCCCAGCTATAGGTGTAAACATGCACCTTTGAGTATCGTCACTAAATATAACATTTACAAAAACAAAAAAAAAACAAATGTTTGTTCATATGCTACCAATTCAATTTACAAATTCCCTTTACAATGAAGCCATAATATAAAAAAATTAACATAAAACAAAATAATTAAAATAACATAACATTTTATAACACGCTGTGTAACCGTAAGGCGCCGCCCGAGGAACGAGGGCGGGCGGCGCCTTGCGTAGTATACTCTACGTGATCAGATAAAACAGTATATAATATGCTTTTTTTTATTTATTTTTTATTATTCCAGTAATATTTTCTGACATGTACCAAACGATTATCTATAATTTTAAACTAATTGGATCTTAGAAAAAAAAAATAAAACACACACTAAACATGTATTAAAGAGCGTCTCCTAAACATGCTTTAGTCGCGTATTTAAGTATAAACAGCCACAAACCTTGATTTAAGTAACGAAACTTGTTGTGGTCTACCTCATATCTGTTGTGACGTGTCTAATCATTTTAGACGTTTATCATTTAAAATTGTCTAGCAAAACAGGCAAATGAAAGTAGAATTCAATACAACAAATACAACGCTTATCTTCTACTTTATTTTTGTGTGATAGTTATAGAGAATTTACTCATTTTATTTTCTAAATATTTGACTACTAGAAAGATTCTCTTTCTTAAAAATCTTAAACTAGGTGAGTAAGAATTTACTGAAATAATAAAAGAAAATTATTCTGAAAAGCAATGGAAAGAAACTTAGCTACATTTCAAAATAAGGATGCGTCTGTATCAATTGCAACGTGTCTTATCAGCAAGTGTAATCGTGGCCAAATATAAACCTGCTCTACATGTAAAAAAATATAAACTAAAATATAATGTTAAAAGTTATATTTATAAACTTTTTCTGCGAACTAATTTTGTATTGCACTATAATACCACATCTAGATATTAATGTGAAATGCATGCCATAAATAAAACGGGGTTTTGTAATACTAAAAAGTTTATTAATTAAAAAAAAAAAATTGATTGTTTTTGGATTAATCTGTTTCTGACGTAACAATAGTTTATATTATCTTGTATTATCACTATATGTGCCATCTAAAGAAATCTCAATTGATCCAAATGTAATTTCATAAATCTAAATTTCATACAATAAAGAATTGTACAGCCTAGTGAAACTTAAAACATCAAACTGTATTACGTAAAAGTGAAACTTAAAAAAACCTACAACTTCATACTAGTTGAAACCGGAAACGATTTGCTGCCGCGTCTGCAGCCCCCGCGTATACTGCCATCGCACACATGTGGTGGGGTACTAGGAAGAAGAAAGCGAGCGAAGAAAAAATGAGGGAGAGACGAAAAACTAGAGCGGGACGGAAAAGTAGGCGAAAAACGAAAAATTTTACCTCCCTCCCCCGCTTCGCTTGCCACCCAGTAACACCCGCGCGCCCCTTCGCACACGCACACACGCGTTCGGGCAGCAAAGCCTCACTCGTCTTGATACTTGTGAAACTTTCACTTTTATTTCTGAAAACGAAAGTGCAGTGTGCTTAGAAAATAAAGTATGGGTTTAGTTTTGATTTTTAGGTAAAATGATACCGTAAACATTATCTAAAATCAAATATAAATTGTGAAGTTGTAAAAAATATGTGACTAACCAGTTTTGCATTATTCTGTAAGAAAAACGTTAAAAATGTAGAGCTTTGTGAACCGGTTTTATTAATGATTACATCGATTGATGTTTTGTTAATCATTTAGTTATTTTTAGTAGCAAAGTCACTTGAAGTCGTTTTAAATGATTTTATGACTAGTTAAGTCATATTGTTATTAATCTTGTACATATTAGATTTATTCGCCCCAGAATCAACGATAATGCCAATTTAAAACTGACTTTTCAGTATAGCAGCGTAAAGCACACGTTTCCGTGAACATAAATCAATGAAGACTTCCGTAACTTTCCCTCATATCAGCGAATTTCCCGGTGCGCAAGTACCAAGACTAGTTCATCCTGCGGGAGGCCATTGTAGCATGTTTTTATACCCAAAAATTTTAACTCAGTAGGCGCTCGAACTCAGAGGCGCTACAACGTTTTTATTATTATTAATATATTTATATTTCGTTTTAATTTACAAGTTTTCCATCGTTCATAATTTTAATATTTTTATACCGTTTTATACAATAAAGTGTTTTAGATAGGGGTAATTACACATAGACATTGGCAACAACACCGCGGATCGAAAAGTTGATAAAATCGGGACATTTAAGTTTGTCACCAAGTTTTGACAGTTCGCGGATTCGGAATTTAAAATTGACGTTTAAATTTCAAGATGGCGGACTGTGTGTATGTCTGTATGCTCGTCGGGTTCGTCGACCTTTAGGATGCTACATCATCTGGACATTTGACGTTTGCTCTATCCGTGAGTACCTATTATACTCTGATAATAAAATTATTTTGTGGCTTATAGATTATTGATGGAATAATTGACGACCGTTATAACTTACATAAAGGCGCGTTCATGATGTCGCATGAATATTATAGCGGTTAATATGTGTTGCGTGTGTGCGTCACGCACACAGACGAGAGATTGTTTTTATCGTCTGGCAGTAAATTAGGGGCTACGATAGTGGCCGATACCGGGTGACTAGTGTATTGATTTTTTTCCCTCATTCTGTTAAATTTCATTTATTTGGGGGAGCGACCGACCGGACGCGCGATGACGTGAGCCTAGAACTTAGCTTCCTTTGCTGGACGCACAAATATATTTTCGATTAGAACATGCCGCAAGAGGTTACGAATTTTGTTGCCGGAAGTCATGCTTCCCGTGTTTTTAAATAAAGAAGTTGTTTTCATTTTGATCTGGTTCTTTTACACTGGCTAGGCTAGCGTTTGACCTCTACCATACGTCTTACGCTTGGCCTAGTGTAGGGATCCGTTTCGAGAGCGAGTTCTGGAACAGCGATGCGCTTAGTTTTAAAGTGACGTTGAAGGATAGCCCGGGCACATATACCTAATGATTTTTCTTTTCTTTTCCTGGTTTACCTACATAGCTATGGCCCCATGATTGTCCTAACTATCTTTGGGACTTCTCAACCAGGAAGCATCAATCATTGTTGCCATTGTTTCGAGATGAAGACTGGTATTACACTTTGCTACTACAGTTAATTCATGCAGTTATCCAATTATTGCAGTATGGACGAATTCTTCTACTTGACATCATTAAAGAAAAGTTAACAAGCACCTCGTTTAAGGCAGCGTTCACACTATAACAACACTTCCCGTTTCAAGTGAATTGACACTACAATTGGGTAGATGCATGAAACACAAAACACATAAATACTGTGGTTATACAGTTTTAAGAACATCACATTAACACAATAAAAATGAAATTTAAAAAAATATATAATTTCCACAAAGATACTGGATCTAAAACTTTCCAGAATTCAACGATTTTTTTTATCATCAAATAGTAATTTGAGTTTGATAGAGTATATGACAAAGCCATCAGTAAGTAAATTCAGTATAGATCGAACTTAGGCCATTAGACATTCTTTATCGCGGAATTGAAACTATAAATTACTCACTTTATATAATCTTATTTAAAATTTTAAATTGAAATACAATAATTTTTTTTAATGATATTCAATATGGCAAAAAATAGCCACTCATTACCTCTAAATAATAGTAATTTTAATTAGTTTAAAAATAAATATTTAATCTCATAAGTGCATTTAATGCTGCACCTAAATTGGGACTAACTGAAGTGCAGACTTAGGGCCCAGCTTTACGATACTAGGGCCTCTATGGGGCAGGCTAGACGCTCAAGCAAACGTACGTTTGCTTGAGCGTCTAAGGTGATGCGCTGATGAAGGTGAAGGTCTATGATTATGATATGACAGATAACCATTTTAGTAACAACATGCAAAAGAAGTAGAAACTGGGGCCCTATGGATCGCGGGGCCCTGGGCACATGCCCAAAGTGGCAGATGGAAAAGAAGGCCAGGTTTAGTGTGCCACAATATCTTCGGACGCATCAAGCTACTATTTGACCTCTATATTGAGAGGTCAAATAGTAGCTTACAAGAAAACTAAATTGGATTGAAATTTAAACCTAACTAAGGAGTAACACTTACGAGTAGCAAAGAAAACTTCTCGAGCTCTGAATATCAAAAATAATTTTTTTTCTTGTTTTAAATGTTTTTTTATACCATTAGACATACGTAAACGAGACGAGCCGGTCGCTTGCCTGATGGTAAGCATAACGCCGGGCTGTAACAAATGCAGTACCACTCAGAATTTAGAAACATAAAGGCTTGCGCGGCACTGCAGTGCGCTCGTTACCCTTAATTAGGTTGACATCGATTGTTCAAATAATATGTACACAAAAAATTCCCCCTTTCTGGAAGTAGGGTAGGTATAGGCTTGTCTTTGAGTAAATTTTTTTGAGGTATTCCACCCATAATCTTAGAAAAACGAGCGATTAAATTTCCGGTTTTTGAAGCAATTTTTACTCATTAATAATTAATCATTTTTATTTTTCAATAATCGTGTTACGTCCATACATATTTCAATAAAAACCTACTGTGCATTAATTTTAAATTAGCATAAACAAAATCAAGATAGTTCGACTTCGTAGAGTAAGCTATAGAGTCACGCGACTCCACAATTTTTATTGTACGTACTTCAGTCTTAATTAGGTAGTACACAGTTTTAAGTCGACGGAAATAACTTTTGTTATATTGAAATATGAAGCTAATTATATAATTTACTTTACAATACATAATAATTACATTTTGAAGCGAAGGCTCAGTTTTAGTGAAATCACGTGCAAATTCGAATATTACTTTTTAAATTTACACGAATTGAATACAATATTCTTAGTATTAAGAATAAACGGGTCTGTTCGCGTATATACCAATGCCACAATACCAAAATATAATTTTATATCTATTAACCGTCTACAGACCGAGTGTGTCCGAGCGGGAACTTGTGCGACTTTCAATCCGACGCACTATACTCGTATTTCGAATCTCGACTCGGCCCGCACCAATGACTTATATCAAGTTATGTGCGGATTATTCACACTCGCTCTAAAACGGTGAAGGAAAACATCGTGAGGAAGCCCGCATGTTCAAGAACCACAAAATTCGAGGACATGTGACATGCATCAAGCCGCACTGGGCCCGCGTGGTGAATCATGGCCCATACCTCTCTCTCTCAGGAAGCCGGTGTTTCAGCAGTTCGAGCATAATAGTCTGATCATGATGATGATTTATTTGTTTAGTAGTTAACTACTTAATAAAGTCATTTTGACAAGCATAATATTATTCCTATTAGAAAAAATACATGAGGCTATTTTTAGACTTACCCTCATATTGAAATATCCGATGGCTTACGACCAATTTCCGGTATTCCATGTTTCACTTCCGGAAACTTAGGAGGTATATATATATTTTAAGCATTTTTTTACTGACTTCAAAACCGGAAGAGGATCTCAATTTGATGGTATTTCTTTATGGCGATGTTAATCGATATATCTGTGCTAGGCACGTATCCAAACTTTTGGTTCGGGGGGGAGGGGACAAACATTGAAACAACCATGTGAAATTTCGTAGTTCACAGTGGTTATGATCCCGTTTATTTTATGTAACGTCAGTTTTCGGGGGGGGGGATAAATCCCAATTATCCCCCCTCCGTATACGTGCCTGCCATTTGCAAACCACTTTGAATTTTAATTTTAATGATACTTTTTTCATGAAGTACTTATATCTCAAAAGGTCCTTTCACAAATTTTATGAAAGAATACCACCCCTAAGGGTCGAACAATAAGGGATGAAATTTTAAAAATCGTCAAAGTTGATTCCCGCTTTTCGTTCGGTTCGGGGTAATCGGTTTTCACCATACTGATCACAGAGACATCATCACATATGTGCTGCTTGGTCGTCTTGATGAAGTGTATCTCATTTGTAGTGGAACCTTCGGGGCTTATGGACCAATGCTATGCATGTATTATTAAATAAAAGGAATCTATTTTAATTAAACGGTACATGCCAAACAATACTAGCCAACCCCTGGCCCGGCAAGACAGAAGACGCAGGTTTGAATCCTGTTGGAAGCGAAATTTTTGTGATGTAGGTATATATTTATGTGAACATCCGCTAGTGTCGGTTAACACTATAAAATATATTTCATAGAATACTAGCCAAGCGATATAAGTAGCATTTTTTTATTAAACACGCTTCGCTAACTGTATCGACTTGTGGTACGTCACGACAGCTTGAACTATTGTTTATTGTTTACTAATACTTTTGTACTTTAACAAACAACAACAAGCGCTTACAAAATTATACTCTTGCACTAGGATTGAGGTGTCGCATGTGGCATTTACGCACAGACACACATAACACAACATATGCTTGTCATGAATGAGCGTAACACAAGCTTATAGCTTAAGCATTTTTACTTCTTTTGTGTGATTATTAAGTACTTTTGTAAACTTGTATTTGTATGAAATAAATTATTATTATTTATACGAGAACCTTGGACAAGTGACCAGGGCCCCGTCATCGATGGTGCCCCTACTTATTTTGCATGTAATAGTTATTAAAATTAGTGCTTTTTCATATCATAATCACAGCGAACCCATTATCCTGGTCCTCTATACTTTCCTGGTCCTACTATGGTTAAGTAGGTACTGTAGTTACTTACTAAGTACCTTAGTCTACGTCTGGAAATGTCAATGATCTTAGCTACTGAAGGCTAAATCGACGGTTCAAAAGGTACAGGATCTTGGTCACGATTCTAGTCTAGACAGGTAGGTAGAGCGTTGTTTACCTCGTGCTCTTTTGTGTCTCACTGCCATGCATGTGACCTGAATGGAATTCATATCCGTTCCATGCCACCACAATGTACGGATGGTCTAGAGTCTAGACTCTAGATAATCACTACCGTAGGTACAGTACCTACGGCAGATTAGTTACCACCAGGCTTTTATAACTCTCACTAAAATAAAAATCTAAAGATAAAAAATAAATAAAATAAGAAAACAAGTTCATAATCATTGTTACAAATAAAAAAATAAATTCGAAATTACGATTCGTATTAAGCAGGTACTTAGTTTTAGTTTTGAAATTAAAATAATAATACTTAATTTATATAATTCTGTCATAACATGTTAATTTCAAGTCATTCGTCAGCAACGCTTCGGTGATTCCCAATTTCCAATGCTATAAAATACGTCACAGTAAAGCAGTTGTAGAAAACGTAACCAAGCGTAACTGTATAATATATTACTATTATTATGTCCTCATAACTGGCTGTGACTAGTTCTTTTATTTATTTAATTTGTTGTCTTAACTACTGTTGTATAATCTGTGGTGTTGGCGGGAAACCCGAGAAATAGTTTGATTACGTTAATGCGATTCTATAATTAGTTCAGTGTGTTTGCGTGGTACTTGCCTTATTAAATTAATCTAGATTCTAAATAATAAATTTGTAATATCGCGTACGCTTTGCAAGAGTAAGAGTAGGTAATGTCAAAAGCAACTAGAGATGGAGCTAAAAATGAATTAAAGAAGATACCAAGTTGTTTGCTCTCTGTGATTGCCTAAACACTGTGTGGATTTGGTATTTGGTATTACAATACCTATGTAATCTGTTTTTATGAAAATCGGTTCGACGGGTTTTTTTTCCTGGATTCAGATTAGGTTAGGTAATGAGGTGGATGATGTAGTTTAACCACTATCTCACGAGTTCTTCTGATAATGAAGTAAAACGTCATAAACGTCCAAGTAAAAAGAATTTTCTTAGCCTTAGACCTCTCTCTTGCCTTACTTAGGCTGAGATTCAGAGACGAATCTAAGCGTGGACTCACGCTTCCATACGTCAAAATTCTATACAGTTTTGACATATGGAAGCCAGAGTCTACGCTTAGAATCGTCTCTGAATCTTAGGCTAAGAGTCTACGCTTAGAATCGTCTCTGAATCTTAGGCTAAGAGTCTACGCTTAGAATCGTCAGCCTTAGAGACTAAGCTGACGGCTGAGTCAGGATGGTAGATTACGGTAAAGTACGGTTGAAGTCGGATCCCGATAATTTTAAAAGCAATTTTTCAAACCCTAGTAATTTACTAGTGCTCAACGCAGTGCAACTGTATTACTATAGTATCAACAGAAGGTCAACTTGTTTGAAAACTATGCAGTGGTGTGTAACACACCTTTATATGTATTTTTTAATGTAGTCCGCCGCAAGATACCGTACGTCACAAACAGGCTACCATTTCAAAGGTGTAAGGTTAGTTAGCGCTATGTTTGATAGGTGGGTGCTGTGACATCACGTAGGTAGATTTTATAGAGCGAGATTTTCCAATACTGTCATTTTCAATATTTTTTTGCAGCCATTTTCATAACTCAAAACATACTTGACCATTCTTCTTAGTTCTACTTCGCGGACGCTGTCACAAGGGCGAGTTATTTCTTCCATATGCTCGTGTGCTTTCTCGCACGTCTGTCCTTGTATACGGTCGAACAGCACGTGCGCGGGAAACCCGATGACAGCTTTTACAGTACCTGTAGGTAGTAGTAACACAGATAACATAATAGTCATTAGAGTTTTGTTGTTGTGAGGAAGGAAAAGGTTTGGTGAGATTTGTATCGGTTGGAAATAGTATCAGGGTAATTTGGATGGGATTTTTTTGGTTGGTCCCAAGCTGTCATGAAAAATGCTGCTTAGGTTTTTTTTCCTTACTTACTTACTTACTTACTTTTGAATTGGATTTATAGTAAGTAAGTATAGTCAGCATTAAAACTAAGATAGGTCTATTGTAATTCGTTAGTCTAAATTATACCTATCTTGATATTCATTTGTGCGCGAATAGACTTGGGTTTGTCTTAATTTGGCTAGTGGTTTAAAAATGCACATATATAGAGTAGTATTTTTTTAAACGGGCTAATAGCGTTTATTAACTAGTTTATATAGAAATAAACACTACATCTAATCTAGCTACAAAAACAGTTGAATAATCTACAAGCCAATGTAGGCCTATAGAAATAAAATAGATTATAATAGTTAAATATTTGAACGTATATTGTATACCTATTTTTTTTCTGGAAAGGTTAGATTAGGTTTGTAGCCGGTGTTACTCTCCGGTCCATAAATTATATAGCTAAGCCAAAAATAACGTCGTTCCGTTGCTCCGTTGCTGCGTTAAACAAGAAGAAACATACTATCACATTTCAAATTCGGAAGTCTTCCGAATCTAATTTTAACTTTTATGAGTGCTCCATTCGGGCCTATGCTATGTGAATAAAGAATTTTGAATATGAATTTGAACCTTTCCAGCATAAAAATAGGTATTTACATTTAAATATTTAACTTTTATAATCTATTTCTTTAAATAAATAAGTTACACCTACTAAGTACAAAAATATTAGTTACTTATATTGTAAAAATAGAACATTTTATTTCAATTTTCAATAATATTGATACAGATACTTATAAGATTTAAATAAATAAACCTTAACCGTTTAGGGATATCCACAAAGCATAAACGTTTTAGTATTATTTACAAAATGTACTGTAAATGTGGAAATTCTCGGGAAAAACGCGCGAGTCGACGGGTAAGCACTAACGGTCTAGATCTAGATAGCCTGGGACCTAGTCAACATTAAGAATTCTCTCAGTACAGTCAGTGTTATAACTTGATACCTATTTTAACTACGTAAACGATTTTCAATAAGCAAATTTTTTTTTATTTGTTATTTCTAAATGGAATAATTTTTTTAAAAGCCATAATCTTACTTAGATTATGGCTTTTAAAAATTGATCCTACTAATATTATAAATGTGAAAGTTTAGGTTATAAAGATAAATACCACGCGGGCAAAGGCAAGAACGAAAGCTATTATTAAAATAAAAGTATAAAATTTTCTATCAAGTATGTCTTAGGTCTTACGTACATATTGTATTTTTTTTTAATGTTGTTTGGTAACGAGACGAGCTGGTCGTTTGCCTGATGGTAAGCATAACGCAGGCCCATAACAATTGCAGTGCCACCCAGAACTTTGAAACACAAAGGCCTGCGCGGCACTGCAGTGCGCTCGTTACCCTGAGACATTAGGTATTAAGTCTCATAAGCCCGGTAATTTCACTGGATACTCTGCTCATCAAACCGGAACACAGTAATGCTTGCACACTACTGCTTGGCGGCAGACTTCACGAGCAAAGCGGTGGTAGCAACCCAGACGGACACTCGCAGAAGAGTTAGTACTCCCACTAACAAAAGTTAAAGTTAATATCAGCGATTGTAAGCATAATAAGTAGTTTATGACTAGTTTATTTTTATTACTTTGTCTTAGTTCTTTATGAGAAATAAATTCGTTAACCATATTTTTTATGCAATTTATATTTATATTATATATATTAAGCACGTCTACCTACATGATTTCAGTTGCTTTAGATATAATAAATATAAAAAATTAATTTGTTAGTTTTGTCGCTGACTGTACTTAAGCACTTTAGGTGATACCTACGTTATCAGTAGGGAAAATACAGGGTACAAAATGAAATCAACTTTGTCTACTGTGCATTAGTGGCGCTGCGCAGTTTGTCTGGTCGTCTGGTGATGGAAAGGTGTAAGGAATTCCCTATTTCTTACTCAATTATTACCATTTGGATGACAAAGATGCATGGAGGCAAACAGCTCGGGAGCCTCCTGGCGACTACTGTAATACTTTGACTTCAATTTGAAACATGATTGTTAGCATTAGAATCATTGTAAAAACTTTTTTTAAAAGAATGCCGTCGAGTTCCTTGCCCTTCTTCTTGACCGGACTATATCAATGTGGAACGGGCACTAGGAGTAATTTATTTTAACTTCATTTATTTTAATGAATGCTTCCTTAGGGTTTTATTTTTTTGCACGGAACCCTAATTATTATTCTAAAATAAAAGTAACCTAAGTTCCTCCTTATAACATCAGCTATCTGCCAGTGAACATCCGGTCAAAATCGGTAGAGACCGTTTTGGAGATTACTCGCAACAAACAGACAGATAGGCAGACAGACAGAATAACAAATAGACAGATAAACATTTTAAAAATTGTGTTTTTGTTATAGGTTTTTATTTACTTTCATATGCATTTGGTAAAAAACTGTTATTTTGACATTACAAACAGACACTTCAGTTTTATTTATTTGTATACATAGATGTATAATGAAACGAGTAACGATACTTGTAAAATAAATAAATAACATGTGATTCCACGGTTCCCGAAATGTATCCAATAGAAGATATTGTTGTTCTCGGGTCACGCCGGTTTTTTGCGATATTTTCCTTGATGGGAAACCGGTTCTTTTAAAACCTCTGTGATAAAACCTGAAGATAAAACTTGTTGAATGTATTCGTTGTCTTTTGATAAAGGTCGCAGCCACACGTGACCTAAATGCTGGCCTGTACTTAGGTCAAAGATTAAGCATTGCCATTCAACGTGGCAATAAGATTAAGATTGTAAACAGATTTGCGTGTATATTATACAGTTATTTTAATTTATTTTGGGGAATTTGTTTAATTAGTTTAGTTTATATTGTGAATCTATACAAATAAATAATATTGAAGTTTCTGTTTGTAATATCAAAATAACAGCTGTTTACAAAATGCATATGAAAGTATATACGGTACATATAACAAAAAACCATTTTTAAAATAAGATTATATAAAATGAGTAATTTATAGTTTCAATTCCGCGATAAAGAATGTCTAATGGCCTAAGTTCGATTTATACTGAATGATGGCTTTGCCAACCCTTACTGGTTATTTCCAGTTTCTGATGGCTTTGCCAACCCTACTGGTTATTCCCAGTTTCTGATGGCTTTGCCAACCCTACTGGTTATTGCCAGTTTCTGATGGCTTTGCCAACCCTACTGGTTATTGCCAGTTTCTGATGGCTTTGCCAACCCTACTGGTTATTGCCAGTTACTGATGGCTTTGCCAACCCTAACTGGTTATTCCCAGTCACTGATGGCTTTGCCAACCCTAACTGGTTATTCCCAGTCACTGATGGCTTTGCCAACCCTAACTGGTTATTCCCAGTTACTGATGGCTTTGCCAACCCTAACTGGTTATTCCCAGTTACTGATGGCTTTGCCAACTCTTACTGGTAATTCCCAGTTACTGATGGCTTTGCCATATGCTGTAAGAAAATGTTACTTACTCGTGACGCTGAACTGCAGTATCCTTGTCAATATGTGTAGTGACGCGATGCTCAGCATGAACCGAACTCAACCCGACCCGACTTTCGACACGTGTTTCGCCTCTACACGAGGCATCCTCAGGAGATGTTGACTCGCCGAACGTTGGGACGAGAGTGAATTCACAACGGCTCTGCCCGCCCTTTATATAGACGGCCCAGCCCGTTGTGAATCACACTCGTTACGCATTGTTTGAGAAATACGTAACAAAGGCGATGAAACCATATTTGTTTGGTCATTCAACAACGTACAATTGGTGGTATTATATTTTAGAATCTCTAATTGTTCCAATACACACATCCGGAAGCCCTTATCACAAATATGTAAAATGTTGTAAGTGTTGTCGGTATGTAAAGAATGACCAGTTTCAATTAAATGTTTTGCAAAGTGGGACTGCTCTGGGTGTTCATTTCTATAGGCGGCTATATGTTCTTTATACCTAACCTCAAAGTTACGCCCCGTTTGACCCACATATACCCCGTCACAATCATCACAAACAAGTTTGTAAATGCCCGACTTTTTTGCGTTTTCTAACCGGTCTTTACCATTACACAGGTTTCTCAGGTTTTGGTTGGTTTTAAACGCCACTTGGACTTTATTTTTGTGAAAAGTGTTAGCAATTTTGCTTGTGACTGGGCCCATGTAAGTCAAAGAACCCGCGTACTTGTTTATTTTTTCGGGTCGAGAGGAATATAACAAAGATCCAACTATTTGTTTGCGTTTGTTTTTAATTAAACTGTCGACTATTTGTTTTGTGTATCCGTTTGAAATAGCGATTTGGTAAATGGTGTTCAATTCTTTGACATAATTATCTGTAGACATTGGTACCATCATGAGTCTATGAACGAAACTTCGAAAGGCTGCTAACTTATGTTGCCAAGGGTGGCAGGAACTAGCGGGTATAGTTACGTCTGTGTGTGTCGGTTTGTGATATATTTTGAAGTCAATACTATTATTTACTCTGGTAAGAGTTAAATCCAAAAAGTTGAGGGAATTATCAGATTCTAATTCGGCCTTAAATTTTATCTTTGGGTGAATTTTGTTTATTTTGTTAACAAAAGTATCAATTTGTCTAGTAGTACCGTTCCAACAGATAATTATGTCATCAACATATCGATAGTAGAAAAGGACGTGTGGGTCTTTTACTAAGTGTTTACACTCGAAATCGTCCACAAATAATTCCGCCATAAATGGACTTAAAGGTGAACCCATCGCTAACCCCTCTTTTTGGCTGAAGTATTGATTATTAAATCTAAAGTAGTTTTGTTTCATACATGTTGTAGTTAAATGAACCAGTTCATCTATTTCACCCGGAAGTAGTTTTTGTTTTTCAAAATGACCCTTCATGATTTCTAAACTTTCATTATATGGAACATTGGTGAATAGGCTTTCGACGTCCAACGATACTAATTTAGCATACGGCGGAATAGGTATATCTTTAATTTTATCAATTAATTCCAAGCTATTTTTTAAACTATGCTGTGGTTGAAAAGATGTTTGGGGATGTTTGGGTTGGCAAAGCCATCAGTGACTGGGAATAACCAGTTAGGGTTGGCAAAGCCATCAGTGACTGGGAATAACCAGTTAGGGTTGGCAAAGCCATCAGTAACTGGCAATAACCAGTAGGGTTGGCAAAGCCATCAGAAACTGGCAATAACCAGTAGGGTTGGCAAAGCCATCAGAAACTGGCAATAACCAGTAGGGTTGGCAAAGCCATCAGAAACTGGGAATAACCAGTAGGGTTGGCAAAGCCATCAGAAACTGGAAATAACCAGTAAGGGTTGGCAAAGCCATCATTCAGTATAAATCGAACTTAGGCCATTAGACATTCTTTATCGCGGAATTGAAACTATAAATTACTCATTTTATATAATCTTATTTAAAATGGATTTCCGCAAAGTAACGCCTGATTCCATCAAATACATTTTTAAAATTTTTGTCGGTCTGTCTGTCTGTCTGTTTGTTTCGGTTAATCTCCGAAACGGCTGGGCCGATTTTGACGGGACTTTCACTAGCAGATAGCTGATGTTACAAGGAGTAACATAGACTACTTTTCGTTTAGAAAAAGAATTACGGTGCCGTGCAAAAAATAAAAATATGAAATCCAATATCTCCGCGCGGGTGAATCCGCGGGCAACAGCTAGTATCAAAATAAAAACTCAGTGTTCCCGTATTTGTTGTCATTTGACAGTTTTTAGCAAATTTATTTCTCCTATAAATAAATAAATAACGCTTGCACATTTATACTCTTGCACATTCCCTGTGACAGGTGCCTTCGATCGACAATCAATCGATTGGTGTCGCGCCACCATAACGGAAGTCGGTAAATATCTAGACAACTCGTTATTTAGCTGACACTAGCGGATGTTTATGTAAATATATACATCTCACTCTTTGCTTCCAACAGGATTCGAACCTGCGTCTTTTTAACCGACTTCCAAAACAGGAGAAGGTTATCAATTCGGTGGGTATTTTTTTAAAAATATTTGTAACCTCAGATCTCCGTCATTTATAAACCGATTTGGAAAATTCTTTTTTTATTTGAAAGGATATACTTTCAGATTGGTCCATAGAAATTTCATAAAAATCGGTTCAGTAGTTTGTCACTGAAGTCGGTTTATCGCTTTTTTAAAGCAATTTTGGTTATGTAGACCAGACGCCTTAACCAACAAGGATATGGGAGCGATCGATGTTGACTCCGAAATTCTTGAGATGATAATTTCTTTCGGCTTACAAGCCGAAACTCGTTATTATTCGTCTTATCGCAAGCGCTCCCTTACAGACAAGCGTGCATGAGGAATAACATGGTAGGTAATATAAATACATGAACAGCCACTGCGTCATTTCTTCGCTTTTCACATTTGGGATTGAACTTCATCTATCAGGTATTACAAAGCTATGAAGGTCACACGAAGTATTAATACAAGAGAGCTGGAGTCGATCTTATGACGTCACCGTCATGCTACGATTTCCCTACACAACGGCGGCGCTACCAGTTTTAGGCCCATTATTGCGACTAGCTTCTGCCCGCGATATTCACCTACGTTCCCACAGGAACCGTGCATTTTTCCGGAATAAAAATTAACCTGTTACTCTCCGGCCCATAATCTATATATATATGCCAAAAATCACTTCGATTCATTGCTCCTTTACTGCGTGAAAGAAGGACAAACCAACAAACCAACAACTATCAATTACGGGACTAAATTGAATAACAGATTTTTATTTAGTTTTGGAGCTAATAGAAGTAGAAAAGTCTATTAAAAAGTCTATTTATCTTGCCCACCCACTCAGGAGGCCTACCACCATCTCTTAGAGCAGTATTACTTTAACATTACATACCTGGAGGCCTACCATCCTCTCTTAGTGCACTAAGAGAGGATGGTAGGCCTCCAGGTATCATCCCTCTCCACGTTTTCTGTAGTGATAGACGTATATCATTGTTTCCCATCATTGTTTCCCAGCTACCTTTGCAAACTCGTAAAACAAATGTTGTTGACCTCCAGAAGTACATTGACCTCTTTCGGGATAACATACCAATTCAAATTCAGGCTGTATAACAAGACTAGCTTCTGCCCGCGGTTTTCACCCGCGTTCTCACAGGAACCGTGCATTTTTCCAGGATAAAAAGTAGCCTTTGTTGCTCTCCGGTCCATAAACTATATCTATGCCAAAAATCACGTCGATCCGTTGCTCCGTTACTGCGTGAAAGAAGGACAAACCAACAAATCAAGAAACCAACAAACACACTTTCGCATTTTAATATTCGCATTTTAATGTTTGTTACTCTTTCATGAAAAAACTACTGAACGGGTTTTGATGAAACTTCACACCAGAATATACATAAACTACAATTTACAAAGACATACACCACGCGGGCGAAGCCGCAGCCGGAAGCTAGTATTATTATAACCTGTAAATAAATTAGCAACATTATTCCTGTGTTCAATCCTCCGCTATTCTTAGCCCATCATGTCATGTTTCGAAGAAACAACACAATTTTGCGATCAATTTTAATAGTGTTGTTGGAATTAGCGACGCAAGGTACACACAATATTGTACAACTTTGTCGCGCGTCAGATAGT
Organism: Crocallis elinguaria; assembly: GCA_907269065.1. Classification (NCBI taxonomy): domain Eukaryota; kingdom Metazoa; phylum Arthropoda; class Insecta; order Lepidoptera; family Geometridae; genus Crocallis; species Crocallis elinguaria. The sequence continues at coordinate 14,614,646 of OU026071.1, read as the reverse complement.
GAAGCAGGAAAACAACAAGACAGACGCATACTGTAGTACAGTGACGACAGTGACGTGACGACTTCCCGGCAAAGATAAGCATACACGTCAATGGTCTTCTATTGAAAACACTTGATTTTTTGTTTGTAACATACGGACGAAACAAGCAGGCTGTTCGCCTAATGGTAAGCGCTAGAATTCCACTGTTACCCAAAGCTTACAATAAAAACTCCTGCGTGCTACTGGTGCTCTGCAGACAATACTGTCCATAGAGTCTACTGATGGGACAAGTTTCTAACTGTTGATCACAGTTTCTACTATAGTTCGGCAGCCTATGAATTCACTAAAAAATGTACAAGAAATTATGTCAGTAATTTTTTTTATACAATACAATTTACTAAAGATATTTATGGTCTTACTCATAAATAGTGTATAGCGGTGGTATAGTTACACTATGTTTTGTCTTTCTTGTTCTGGGGCAATTTTAAAGGGAATCGAAAGAGACAGATCATTGTGTAACTATTTAACCGTTATACAGAGTTTATTATATTATTGGTAAGGCTGTAAATGTATATAATTACATGAGACAACATACAAGGAGCGCAGTTATTTACAATAGTAAGAGTATTAGAGTATTAACAACTACCTATAGCAAAATAAATAGGCAGTCTTATTATTTAGGGTTGGATGGATTCGACAAATGTGAAAATGATGATGACAATCTAGATTAAGAGTCTTCATCATCTTCGACCACAGCTATTGGTCAAACGATAATCTAACGAAAATATAAAAAAAGATCAACAAAAACTTTTTTCCTATTCTAGGTTAATCCGTTTTACTAATGTAACCTATTTTTATTACAATGTAACCAATAATTAAGCTAAAAGTAATTATTTAACATAAACTTCTAAATCAACTATCAAAAACCGTTTCCAATTGTCTTACACTTAAAAACACTTTTCTTAAATATTTTTCTTACCGTAAAAACTTGCTGCACCACAGAAATTTAAAGCTCATCCTTCTCCGGTACATTATGAGAGTGAGTTGATGTCACGGCGTCTAATAATGTTGACAAATGTAAACAGTAATAGAGATTGAGAAAAATTAAAAATGAAGTACCATTCATACAATGACGCGTTTATTTTATCAAACCCAGTGAGTCATAGCCCGCGGTGTTATAAAAACATAACAACGCAAGCTAAACACATCACTCCAGCTTGAACTCTTCCAACGTCAACATGTCTGCTAAAATATTCCTCTTCGTCCTGCTGTCTGTGGCCTACTCTAGAGCCCACGACAAAAACCAAATATGTTCCTGCGACACGGAAGCGGACATAAAAGCAAATAAAGCTTTGTGGGACTTTTTGAAGAAGCTATCTATCAAACTCGATGAGGACGAGGATAAAGAAATGAAGCAGCTGTTTTCCGTGTCTCCTGGAAACCTGTTTCAATTTGACTGCAGCCATTGTGAAGGGAAGCAGAGGAAGAAGAGAGCCGTGCCAGAGTCGATTGAGACGGTGGAACTCCCCGGAGGTATCGTTGAAGAAACTGAAGTGGACGATATTAAAGACGTTCGTAAGAAGAGGACCATCAGCTTCCGAGACGTCAGGTGCCCTAAAGGCTACGCCAGGCTTGATGGCCACTGCATACCAAGGCATCAGATCGCAGATGGAGATGATTTGGAGTACGTGTAACATGACATTTTCAACTGTCAGTCAGTGTTCGAGTGTTCACCAGTTATGAGAAATATTTATAACGTAAAACAGCAGAATAATAGAGGCTAATATATGTGAAAATATAGAGTAAGGCGCTTACACGGTAACGACTTAACTACAGACTATCATATACTTAACTTTAGTAACGGGATATTTACCATGTATTTTATTTGTTTTGAGCACTCGATATTTCGGCACTGTTGCAAGCGCCATGTTTTCTCGTTCGGCAGTTTCCTCGTGAACATGGCGCTTGCAACAGTGCTGAAATATAGAATGCTCAAAACAAATAAAATACATGGTAAATATCCCGTTACTAAAGTTAATTCTTGTACTAGTGACCATGAAAGTTTAAAAACTTATATCATATACTTGTATAGTAGTGTATCATAGTGAAATTACTGGGATAATGAGACTCAATATCTGATGTCTCGAAGAAAAGACGGGTCGCGCTTTTATGTTTAAACTTCTTGGGTGGAACTGCATTGTTACTGCAACAAAATTTATTACTTCAGCTCAAATCGTTCTGACGAACGACAAAGCGTTATTGTGTGTATAGATAGTGCTTAGCGCAGTGATTGTTGTTTCTATCTGAGGTATTGAATCTGTTTTGAACAAAGTGTTGTATCTATCTGATGTCTGTCTGGTTTTTGGATAGTTAAATTCTATTTGTGTTTAAGCAAATAACTAATATCAATGTTTGTAAAAATATTTAGAGTTTCATAAGTAATATTTTTGTTATTATTTCAGTTATAATGAAAGATTACAAAGCATTTATAAGTAAGATGACAGAGATACACTAGTCATGTTAATTAATTACCTTAAAAGTATTATTAGATAATTTAGTATTAAAGAATGTAAAAGCTATAGATTATGTTAGGAAATAAATTATTTGATTTTTAAATACACTTTTTCAGTTTTTTTACTCCTGTAATTATGAGTCATATATAAGTTACACAATGTTTTGACATAAATAACTACCTACTTAAAGGCTTACTAGGGAGTTTTTTACTAGGTGATAAGTAACTCTTCTGCGAGCGTCCGTGTGAGGGGGTACCACAGCTTTATACTCGTGTAGTCCGCCGCCAAGCAGTAATGTGCAAGCATTTACTGTGTTCCGGTTTGATGATAAAAGTAGTCAGTGAAATTACTGGGCTTACGTGACAAACCATGTTACCACAGAAAAAGTTTTAGACGCCTGTTTAGCTAGACAGTGTTAGACACTGTTTAAAATGATTAGAAATATCACAGCAGAATGGAGTTAGACAACAGTTAGACACTACTCATTTGTGGTTGCTCATATTTAAACACGAATTTTTAAGGCATGTTTAGGAGTTAAACGCTGTTTAACACACTTCAATAAATCTTGATTTAAGTAGTGTCTAACCGTTGTCTAACTCCATTGTGTTGTGACATTTCTAATCATTTTAGAGGTTTAACTTTTTTTTCGTGAACAATGTTCACTCACAAAGCGGTGGTAACAACCCAGACGGACACTCGCAGAAGAGTTAGTCCTATACCACTAACAATGACATTGACGTTTCGGTGAAGGAAAACATAGTGACGCAATCATAGCATGGTGGTAGGGTATTTTTCAGTACTCACCTGGCTAGCTATCACCAGCGGAAAATCGGTCGTCAAGCATCCATCGATGTATTCCTGCACCTGCACTTGAGACCCCAGTCGTACGATTAGCGCGTTCAGCATCTTCGATCAGATCGCCATCTTAAGAACAAGTGAAATAATGCTAACCTTCCGAGAGAGAAAAATATACCTAGACTATTTTTACTTTACAACAATGGCCAGAAAAACCTTTATGAATGTATTGAATACTGTACGGTCTACAGATATCTCGTTTGAGTGCTAGAACTCCACTGCTACCTAAAGCTAGAATAAAACTTCCTAATGTTTACTCAACAATTCATTACAATACAATTCTACTAACATTAGAAATTCGAAAGTTTGTATTTGTGTGAATGTTGACTACGTATCTCCGTAACAACTAAACCGATTTTGATGACATTTGAAAGGTAGATAATTTAGGTTCTAGAATAACACATAGGCTATAAACATATGTACCACGCGGGCGGAGCCGTGGCCAGCAGCCAGTAAAATACAAAAAGAGACGAAACATTGTCTAACTATTCTATATAAAAAAAGCGTTTATTAGTATAGCTGTAAATATATAGAACGCATGAGACGACATACAACGAGCAAAGGAATTATACACAACTAGCTGCTGCCCCGCGGTTTCACACGCGCGGAGATATTGGATTCCTTGGTTTATATTTTTATGCGCGGAACCCTAGTTCTTTTTCTAAAATAAAAGTAGTCTAAGTGACTCCTTGTAACATCAGCTATCAGTCACTGAAAGTTCCGTCAAAATCGGCCCAGCAGTTTCGGAGATTACCTGGAACCAACAGACAGACAGACAAAAATTTTAAAAATGGTTGTTTTGTTATAGGTAGATACAGGCTAAATAATCTGTGGTAGATACCGTTTATACTTTCATATGCATTTAGTAAAAAGCCGTTATTTTGATATTACAAACAGACACTTCAATTTTATTTATTTGTATAGATTATAGTAAGAGAGCGAGTGTGGCCGAACGGGAACTTGTGCAACTTTCAATCCGACGCACCATAGTTCGAATCTCGACTCGGCCCGCACCAATGACTTATATCAAGTTATGTGCGGATTATTCACACTCACTCTAAAACGGTGAAGGAAACCATCGTGAGGAAACCCGCATGTTCAAGAACCACAAAATTCGAGGACATGTGACATCCACCAAGTCGCACTGGGCCTGCGTGGTGGATTATGGCCCATATCTCTCTGAGAGATAGCCGGTATCCCAGCAGTGGGAGCGTAAGAGGCTGATAATGTAAACAGTAAAAAAAACGATGGCCTTATCGCTATAACCAATCTCTTACAGACAACCTTACAAAGAATTCGATAAATGTGAAAATAATGATGGTAGGTTAAAAGGTAATGTTTAGGTTAACAGTATTCACTATCTTTGACCACACACCAGAGGTATCTTGATATTAAGCATGATAGTGACTGACGTGAAGAAAATGAAGATCCATAAAAATTTTCTCCTATATTAGTAATGTAACCTATTTTTTTACTATGTAACCATTAATTAGGCTAATAACTAATTTCTATTTAAAACTTAAACTTCTAGCTAGATTTCATGAAAATGTATTTTATAGTGTTAACCGACACTAGCGGATGTTCACACAAATATATACATCACAAAAATTTCGCTTCCAACAGAACTCGAACCTGCGTCTTTTGGTTATCTAGACCAGACGCCTTAACCAACTAGGCTATGGGAGCAATCGATGTTGACTGCGAAATTCTTGATATGATGTTTTTTCTTTCCGGCTTACAAGCCGTAGCTCCATCTAGTAGACGTTCTAGTTAGATTGTCTAGATAATTGATACTATCAAAAATGTGTGCAGTAACAATTTAGTTATCATAAAAACTTACAAGAAATCAGCTGCAGCCCTACATCGCTGAAAACTTAAATAATATTTTAACATTCTTCTTTTATCGGATACTTAATGAGAGGTGGTCAAACGCAACTTAGAATCCTGGCTGGTTGAGAGCACTTTCTATAGTGTGGAGGAGTTTTTTGATTTTACAAAACCTAAGCAATAATTATAATTATTACTAGCTGCTGCCCGCGGTTTCACCCGCACGGTGTAATTGGATTTCATGGTTTTTATTTTTTTGCGCGGAATCCTAATTCTTGTTCCAAAATAAAAGTAACCTAAGTTACTCCTTGTAACATCAGCTATCTGCCAGTGAAAGTCCGGTCAAAATCGGCCCAGCCGTTTCGGAGATTACCTGGAACAAACAGACAGACGTCAGACAGACAGAAAGACAAAAATTTAAAAAATGGCTGTTTCTGTGTAGGTCCCGTATATACTTTCATATGCATTTAGTAAAAAGCTGTTATTTTGATATTACAAACAGACACTTCAATTTTATTTATTTGTATCTATGTATAGATTGACTGTGCACTAATTTTTGACATTAATCTTGGTAGTATAATGAGTTGGCTTTTTTAATATAATTTTCTTTTTTGTTATTGTAGGTATATTTTATAGTAATAAAAGAAAGAAATAATTGTAATTGTAACTGTTTAACGTCATAAAATAATGAATCTAGATGTTGACGTATAATTTTAAGGAAAATTATCAATAAATGCTTTATATGGTTTTATATGTGGAGTCACACCGTTTACTAATATTTACAGACGTAAACAGTGATTTAATAAATGAAAAAAATTTTTACAAAATTTCCACAATTTATACAATTACGTGCTTATTTGATCAAACCCAGTGAGTCAGAATCCGTGGTGTTATAAAAACTAGCCGCGCAAGCTTAGACATCAATCCAGCTTGAATTCTTCCATAGTCAACATGTCTGCTAAAGTATTCCTCTTCGTCCTGCTGTCTGTGGCCTACTCTAGGGCCCAGGACAGTAACCAAATAAGCTCCTGCGATCCGGAAACGGGTATAAAAGTAATTACAGGTTTGTGGGACTTATGGAAGAAGATATCTTCCAACATGGTTCAAGAAAATGAAGAAATGAAGCAGCAGTTTTCCGTGCCGCCTGGGAACCGCTTTGACTGCAGTCATTGTGAAGAGCAGAAGATGAAGACGACAACCGTGCCAGTGCCAGAGTCTATTGAGTCGGTGGAACTTTCCGAGGAAATCGTTAAAGAAACTGAAGTGGATGATATTAAGGACGTTCGTGAGAAGAGGACCAGCTTCCGAGGCGCCAGGGTACGCTAGGCTTGACCTGCACCTTGGTATGCATCAGATCGCAGATGAAGATGATTTTGATGTGTACGTACGTTAGTACGTGTAACCTGACCGTAATAAATGTCAATCAGTGTATTAACCTACATATTATTAGTAAGTAAATAAATTATTTTATTTTTAAATTTACCATTTTAGTTTTTTTATCCCTATAATTGTAATCCCTATAAGAGTCATTTGATAAGTTGTTGTTGAAATGTAATATTTGCGGGAACAGTTGTTTAATTCAATGTGTAATAATCGCAAATAAAGAAAATGTTATCTTACTATACAGGGTGGACCAAAACAATGCCCCCTGGAGGGAAAGTACCCTAAATATTTGTTTTATTTTACTCAAAGGAAACATTTGTATATTTTTAGAAATAAAAATAGCTGCATTCAACGATTTCTTAAAAGTCATTTGCTAGAGCCGGGAATCGAACCCGCCAAATGTAGAAAATAAACATTCTGTATTTTTATGACACCGATCGAAAGGGACAATCATAAGGAATAAAACTTCCTAATAAACATTACGTCTAAAATTTGAAGATGACCATGAAATCTAACAATAATTTCTTAATGTAATGGGACAAGACGAAGTACTGACTATTGGAAGGAAATACTCGAGGGTTATTTTTTTTTAGTTTTGCAAAGAATAACTACTCGAGCCTATTTACTTCTATTGGTTAGCAGTTTAATTGCCTGCAATGTTGTTTGTTTATTAAGATTATGAGAAACTAAATACAAATACAAATCATTTATTTTGACATAAAAGTATTTACATAGTTATGCTGAATCCATAGCCTCCCGAACTAGTATACACTGTGTTTCAGGAGTCAGTGGCTTCTCCTATTTAATAGCTAGATGCTAAAGTTTTATGTCATACATCATTCATTACAATCAATTCTATTGTTCGATATACGTAGGTAGGAAAAACTACTTAGATTAGAGAATTACATTTTTACACGAGTGCGTAAGATGCATGAAGCGAATGGGGATTACTACTGGCATGTAGTATTGGTTAATTACGTCATGAAGTTCGACATGTGCTTTTAAACATTCATCACAATACCGTAAGCAGTGACACGCAATGAACTGCTGAAAAGAATACATCTTTTGTATTGCGCCAAACGGTTCGCATTCTGACCAACTTTTCAGTTTAACTTACTTTATTATTTCTTTAGTTAATTTAAGTTGTAGATAACAAAATTGTACTATTCATTCATCACTATTTTGTTAGTGGGAGGACTAACTCTTCTGCGAGTGTCCGTCTGGGTTGTTACTACCGCTTTGCTCGTGTAGTCTGCCGCCAAGCAGTAATGTGCAAGCATTACTGTGTTCCGGTTTGATGAGCAGAGTATCCAGTGAAATTACTGGGCTTATGAAACTTAATACCTAATTTCTCAGGGTAACGAGCGATCTGCAGTGCCTCGCAGGCCTTTGTGTTTCAAAGTTCTGGGTGGCACTGCAATTGTTATGAGCCGGCGTTATGCTTACCATCAGGCAAACGACCAGCTCGTCTCGTTACCAAATAATATTAAAAAAAAATTAAAACGATGCATTTGTATTTACTTTGACTATTTCCTTACATACTTCTTTTGATTTTAGATAAAGTATTTATTAGGGAGATTTATTCCTTATGATTGTCCCTTTCGATCGGTATCATAAAAATACAGAATATTTATTTTCTACATTTAGCGGGTTCGATTCCCGGCTCTGGCAAGTGACTTTTAAGAAATCTTTGATTGCACTTATTATTATTTAAAGAAATGTTTCCTGTGAGTAAAATTTGCTAACACAAATATTTAAGGTACTTACCCACCGGGGGCATTGGTTTGGTCCATCTTGTATATGTATACCATATAATCAAAGACTGCTAAATAATCTGTGCATATAATAGAACTTCATTCCCTACGATTAAGACGAAAAATAAACATGATAGAGTAAAAACCCAATTACATTTCTGTAATTATCTGATACACATAGTTCCTACTATCCGGGTATTTAATAATACCATTATGATAATTAATGGATAACCTGAGGATAATACGTATGACCTCTATAATTATATATTGCTTACCTATAATAACGAGCGCAATGCAGGCATTCGTACTGCAATTGCTATGAGACGGCATTATGTTTACTATTAGGCAAGCGACCTGCTCGTCTCGTTATCCAATGCCTTTTCATCTTCTATAGGTACATATAAATACTACCTACATACAAATAAATAAAATTAAAGTGTCTGTTTTTAATACCAAAACAACGAAAATTGCTTTGGAAAAGCTACGAACCGACTTCAGTGACAAACTACTGAACCGATTTTGATGAAATTTCTATGGGACCAATCTGAAAGTTTAAAATAAAAAAAATAACTTTCCAAATCGGTTTATAAATGACAGAGATCTGAGGTAACATATGTAAAAAAAATACCAACCGAATTGATAACCTCCTTTTTTGGAAGTGGGTTAATAGCAACTTTTTACTAAATGCATATGAAAGAATATACGGTATCTATAATAAAAACACAATTTTTAAAATGTCTGTCTGTCTGTCTGTTTGTTCCGGATAAGCTCCGAAACGGCTGGACCGATTTTGGCAGGACTTTCACTGGCAGATAGCTAAGGAGTAGCTTAGCGAAGCCGCGGGGCATAGCTAGTATAAAAAAATATCAATACTAATTTGAAAGGGTATCAGTCTTTCGGTCCTCCCCTTCTCAGGGCGACGGCCAGCGACCCTTCCGTACTGACGTGGTTCGATCCCACGCGGTGCCCTTGAGCTAGTCACCACCACTTTATTTGGGCTGAGCGCCTTCTGCGCTCTCCCGCAGTCCGGTGACGCTGTAAAGGTCGCAAGACCAACAGCACGGTCTTTAAAAAATACCCTATACTTCCAAAACTGCGGCGCAAGTACGGATCTTTTCGATAAATAAAATTCGATAAAATTTACAGTTAAAATCGATAAAACCCACTTTATCGATTTTAACTGTCTATTTTATCGAATTTTATTTATCGAAAAGATCCGTACTTGCGCCGCGCCACTGTTCAGGGTTTTAAAAGTTATAGTGGCATTAACTCATATACTTACATACATGAACCCTAACACATTACACTCCTCTTTTGTGCAGTCATATAAAAAGAAATACCTCGGATGAGTAAACTATGTTGAGGAAAACTAGTTTAACCATATTACTATAATATACAGGAGTGACGTCTTCAAGGTACAAGAATAGCCGTGATCTATAGACCGTCGACCCTGAGGGAGACCGAGGAATAGGTTCTAACTTAGCCTTATGGCATAGTAGAAAATCTGAATTAAACACTTAATTCATTCATTACTTAAAAGTTTTACTAAGTGGTAGGACTTATATAAACTGTTCCGCGAGTGTCCGTCTACTTTGCTCGTGAAGTCTGCCAAGCAGTAATGTGCAAGCATTACTGTGTTCCGGTTTGATGAGCAGAGTAGCCAGTGAAATGGTACTGTAGTGCCACGCAGACCTTGTTGTTTCAAAGTTCTGAGTGGCACTGCAATTATTATGGGCCGGTTACGCTTACCATCAGGCAAACAACTAGCTCGTCTTGTTATCAAAAAAATTCAAATTCAAAAGGCTCCATTCACATGGGCCTCCAGGGGAGTACTCATGAAAGGTAAAATAAATGACTCTAAGTGCCCGTTCCAAACTGGTATAGGCCGATCAAGAAGAAAGGCAATAAATCGTCTCGGCATTCTTTTTAAAAATAGTTTTTACAACGATTCTAATGCTAACAATCATGATTACAGTAGTCTCCAGGAGGCTCCTGAGCTGTTTGCCTCCATACATCTTTGTCATCTATATAATCCTTAATTACACGCTTTTTTAATTAATAAATTCTTAATTAATTATTGAATGACATAAATTCTTGTACTGTTATGTAGTGAATCAGTAAATTTTGTTCCAGCAGCCATTACGTTAGTAAATAAAAAAAAATGTTACTTACTAAACATAAACAATGTTACAATTTAGAGCAATTATCCCACTATCACCTTAATTGCAAAACTTACTCATACTCCACTTACCTACTAAGCAAAAATAATTACCTAATTACTAATTACCTCCCAGTTAAATGTATAGGTACGTAATTACAGCTAGTTCAAATAAGTATTTACTTTATTACATTGTTCCTGCCTAGCTTACCTAGTAGGTAGTCCAAACAATGCTTACCTAATTTTACAATATAAATAATTAAAAATGGATTCATTGCAATCATTTAGATTATGGTAGTTATCTATGGGGGAAAAAGTGAAAAACTGTAATTTAAATCAATAAAATATTTTATTTCCTAAAATCTTCGATTAATTACAACTAAATTACCTATTAATACTTAAGGTATTTCTTTCGACTAGGTGATCTCTGTCATCACAACGTCTTACAATAACAAATGCTTTTAATATTCTACATTCTATACAACGATAATTCAAATACACAAAAAGGAGTAGAAATACTTCATAACGTCTCACATTAACTAAATTAAATTATATGTTCGAAATTTAAACAAATAATTTAATTTAGTTTTAAATTTTAAATGAACACAAATGGGACACGATAGTTCTATTCCAAAATCAGACTCACACAGCTAAAATGCTGTCACACATAGAAATAGGCTTCCATAAATGATTTATTATTATTATTATTATAAACACTTAACTCGTATATTAACTCTCACAGAAAGTAGCCTCTGTTGTTCCATACTGCAGTTTATGTTTAAACATACTAAAATGTAAAAAAACTTCAGAACACACAAACACTAATTGTCATTTGTAAATGTCAGGTTACTCGTATTCCAATTCATCGGGATACTCGATTTGAGACTTCGGTATGCAGTGACCAGCAATCCTGCCGTAACCTTTAGGACACCTCACGTCTCGGAAGCTGATAGTCCTCTTCTCACGGTCAACATCAGTTTCTACTTTAGTTTCTTTAACGATCTCTTCGGGAAGTTCCACAGGTGTCTCAGTTGACTCTGACACGGTCTTCCTCTTCTCCCTCTCTTTCTTTTCGCAGTGGCTGCAGTCAAATTGGTACAGGATCCCAGGATACACTGAGTAGAGCTCTTTCATCTTGATATCATCGTCAGCGACCTTGATTGATAGCTTCTTCAATAAATCCCATAGATCTTTATTGGCTTTGATTTCCGTGTCGTTATCGCAGGGACATATTTGGTTGTTTTTCTGGGCCCGAGAGTACGCCACAGAGAGCAAGACGATGAGGAATACTTTAGCAGACATGTTGTCGTCGTCAGCGTCTTAGCTTGAATGATGTCTGAGCTTGCGAGACGAGGCTTTTATAGAGACCGTGACTCACTTGATTTGGTACAATAATACGCGTAATGGTATAATGTAACTTAATTGGTTATTTTTCTCGATTAATAAATGTAGTTTATGTTACGTCAATTGCTGGCGCTGAGCGTGTACCTTTTGTAAGATAGTTGATAAGGGATGAATCATGGTGAGGTTAATACATCTAGTCTAGTCTAATGACAAGGGCCAAGGTTTGACATATAGGTGGACATAGCTAGTACAAGACTCGCGACCTAGGCGCTGTCAAACCTAATTCCTAATCACTGGCAGACCGTGCCTTATACCGAAAATTGAACGTCGACTTCTTACGATGCTTCGGTATCGGTTCGCAGCTTTCCTACCATAAACGTGTTTCGGTGAAGTTTTGTTTTGTGTTCGATTCGATGTTCATGGCTTGACATTTTGTTTCTACACTTTCGTAGTAGGAAAATTGCCATCCGATTCAATTATTGGAGTAAGACCGAAGAGCCCAGTTTTGTTGTATTTGGTCTGCCTTTAGTCGTCTTGCGTCACCACGTACAACATGACAACATATTTATACATTATTATGTACTAGCTTCCACCCGCTTCCGGGATAAAAAGTAGCCTATGTTACTCTCCGGTCCATAAACTATATCTATGCCAAAAATCACGTCGATCCGTTGCTCCGTTTGCTTGAAAGACGGAAAAGTCAACAGACACACTTTCGCCTTTATAATATTACTAGGAAGTAGGACTAGTAGGATAGGATAGTAGGAAGTAGGATGTATAATGTGTATACACCTAGGACCTTACAGTTTGGGTAGAACATCACTGTTAGTGAGTTGGTTCTCGATGGTATTCTATAGCTACAATCACAATGTCCACCTCAAACAAGACTTAGCGTCATTTATTTATCTTTAACATTGAATATTATACGAATCGAACGAGGGTATCTTAGTGTAGAGGCATGAGTGTAAGCGTTTAGTTTATTCATTAATGTGTATTTGTCCGGGAACACGACTGCAATTGCTTGAATTACAACCAGTACGAAGGGTACATACATTTTTGAAGGTCTAAAAAAGATGTGTGAAGCTTGGGAACAAAACAGAAAATTCGAAAAAATAGGCAAATATGAGTCGCTCCTGTGCTTTCGTATGTGACAATTATATATATATATAAATGTACTAATCCATCCAACTATTGGTATGTACATGGTAAATGTATATATTATACTAGCTTCTGCCCGCGGTTTCAGCCGCGTGGAGATAATAGAGTTCATGGTTTTTTTTGCGCTTAACCCTAATTATTTTTCGAAAATATGCATTTGGTAAAAAGCTGTTATTTTCATATTACAAACAGACACTTCAATTTTATTTATTTGTATAGATAAAAGAAAAAAATTATAGAAAAGATGAAAATAAGGCAAATTTATCTCCCGCCGATTCGATGTGATTACTACAAAAATTCTAAGCCGACAATATGAGTGATTTTTTGTGATTTACCAATTTCCCTTTGAAATAATAATAATTTTATTTTGTTAGATATTTTCCTTATGCTGCCTCGTTATATCAGAGCCGGTTTTGGTAATTTTGTTTGGATCGTTTTTGTATAATGTAATAATTTATTTATGAATTAATTAATATGAGCTCACTTCCACGTGTCGGGAAAATTAAAACGGCTATTAGGTAAACACTAAATAAATACAATTATACTATGGTAACATTACAGGAGTTTTAAAAGTGATTCAATATTTACCCATAAGCACAAACTAAAACAACTACCAATACAAACTTACCTGATCCAGTGGTCCTGTCTACAGCTACGCCTGGCCTTTCCTAGAAACCTATCCGTTTTACAACAAAAAACAACTTTCAGGCGCATGTTTAGCTAGACGTTATCTAAAGATAAAAGTCTAAAATGATTAGAACTGTCACAACAGAATTGAGTAAGAAAACACTTAGACACTCCTTAAATCAAGGTTGGTAGTTGTTCATAATATATATCTAAACACGCGACTAAGGCAACGCTTTTGCGTCAAGCGCGGATTTCGTGATACTCAAAATGCGCGCTTGACGCAAAAGCGTTGTTATTCTGACAAGCAAACGTACGTTTGCTTGAGCGTCTAAACTGCCCCTTAGACACGGATTTTCTCTATGATTACCAAAAACTATGATGTTGTCAAATATCATGCTTAGTTGAGGTAAGTCGCTGGCAAGCCCTTCTTTACTGTTGTATACTTGGAACGAGCACATGTGCCTAAAGCACACAAAGTGTGTGTATGTGCAAAGTGGTTCCCTAGACGAATTTAATGAACACTTTTCTAGGTCCCATTTGACTAAAGAAGGTCGAGTAGACTCACTCGTAAATTATAACATTACTGTTTCAAAATTGCTAAAACTCATTATTGTATGAGTGTTTAAAGACACGAAGCTATTCCTGTTTAGAGACCTTTCGTTATTTTAATGATCTCATTAATTACATTGTGTCAAACACGTCATGAACATGTCTTTGTGTGCTAAATTCAATTCAGTTCCATAACAAACTCGCGAGTGTCATAAGTCATTGCATCTTCCTTGTACCTAATAGTCCTGCGTATATAGGAGGGCTTGTAGTGTATCGATGCGCGCCGCTATCTCGCTCGCGCATCTCATCATATTTGAAGATAAACACTCACTTATAATATAACTTGATATAATTACGAAAAATCGCATTCGGTGAAATTGTTGACAATAACATATTTTTTCAAACCTAAAAATGGGATTTTATGTTTTGCCTATTTTCATGTATGAAAACTTGATCAGATCAAAATGATACTTTTGCCGTACCTACCTTTGTAATGTTATTGCCAGCAACTTCACTGAATGCGATTTTTCATACTTATATTAAGTGATTATTTATCTTCAAAAATGTTAAGACGTGTGAGCGAGATAGCGGCGCGCCGTATTCAGCCCTTAAAAAATCGTTCGTATGCAGCATTCGGTTAGTACTAGGATGGGTGACCGCTATGTGGTTACAGTGCAACTCTACCGTGCTACGTGAGGCCCGGTTGTCGCCAGACAACAGTATTTAAGCCATGTTAGAAGCCTTCAGGTGGCCTAAACATTCTCGGCCTTACCACACAATTTTTAAAAACACTTTAAACCTGTTTTAATTAGTGTTTAACTGCTAAACATGCCTTAGTTGCGTATTTAAATATGAGCAACCACAAATCTTGATTTAAGTAGTGTCAAACCGTTGTCTAACTCCATTCTGTTGTGACATTTCTAGTCATTTTAGATGTTTGTTTATCTTTAGAGACTGTCTAGCTAAACAGGTGTCCAAAAATATTTGTCTAAAAGTATTTTGTATTACGTATTCACGGTCTGGATCTTAGTTCAACCAATTTAAACACACCCTTCACATGTGTTACGCAACGTCTAACTCCTAAACACGCCTTAATTGCGTGTTTAAATATGAGCAACTACAAACCTTAAGGTTGCATCGCAATGCTTTTCTTCTCACGCTCAAACTTATTAAATGCACATTAAAATCACAATATTTATTATTCCCTCATTATATAGGTCGCAATGATGTACTTCATATATCTGTATGACTCAAATTATATGACGATCCTATGACTGTTAATAAAATAAACAAGAATGGTGTTTTTATTGTACGCCCGCGGGCAGTGGGGCCGTGCCCTTACCGCCTTTATTAATTTTATTGCGCCTTTATTGCACTTAAATAGGACAGTTTTGACAATGACGCGTTTCTGACCTTTATTGGGATAACTAGGGGTTGGTTTCTTGTTTTGTCCATGAGATTTTGTATCGGAGCAATGATGGCTCAGTGGCGTTGAGGTCAGCCGGTCTGTGGGTTGATGGTTCGAATCCTATATGAGATTGAGCTGTGAAGGAAACCGTCGTGATGTTACTATAGCCACCACCACCTGGCCAAAAATATCTACCACCTGCCTAGTGATGGGGCGTTTCAGCGTAAAATAGGCGGGCAGCTAAGGAACTTGTCGGTTGCGAGATAGACCGGCTAACAATCTCGTGTTCGTTTTCGATTCCAAACCGATTAAAACCAGCGGTCTTCGCGTGGAAGGAGTTGTCTAGAGTTTTCGCTCATTTTCGTTTTGTAAGAACTTGTTTCCTTAATAACGTTCGTTCTAAAATGATAACCAGTGAAAATTCTAGACTATTCCTTCCAGCCGAAAACCTAGCAACTGCTGGTCTTAATCTGGTTGGAGTCGAAAACGAACACGAGATTGTTAGCCGGTAAGGCCCCATGTTTGCGGGGGCAGCTTGCATTTAATAGTATTCTAACTACCGGTTTTCGGGGAAAGGTCGAATAAGTATGGCGTTCTGTGTTAAAAAGATAAGATAAAAGATAAGATATAAAGTAGAAAATTTATAATATGTTAGTCGTGATTAAATCTACAGTAATCTTCTACTAAATAAATACAATTGAACAGTTTTTACAATTTTTGTCTGTCTCTGTTCCGACTAATCTCCGAAACGGGTGGACCGACTTTGCCGCGACTTTCACTGACGGATAGCTGATGTTATGAGTAAGTTAGGCTAGTGGGCGAAGCCGCGGGGCACAGTTAGTTGATATAATAAAATTACGTACGTCGAGTTACTGCTCTCAAAGATTAAGAAAAAATAGCCATAACAATAGGAGGTGTTCCCCCACCAAGGCCGCGTGAGCCTATGGTCATGGTGACTGCTGGGTTATTCTCGGGAATTCTTGTTGAATGATCCACACCAAATAATTCATTTTCCTTCTGTTTTTCCTCACTTTTTGTCGATTTGGGGAATTAATAAGAAATGATAAAATCACGTAGTTGTGCGTAGGTTTCATAAAGATAATAATAAGTTCCAGAACCGGTTCGGTTACATCGCGTGTATTTCACATTATTTTACTTTCGATGTTTCAGAAAACCATTGTTTATTATTTGTTAGTGGTAGGACTAACTCTTCTGCGAGTGTCCGTCTGGGTTGTTACCACCGCTTTGCTCGTAAAGTCTCCGCCAAACAGTAATGTGCAAGCATTACTGTGTTCCGGTTTGATGGGCAGAGTAGCCAGTGAAATTACTGGGCTTATGGGATTTAATACCTAATGTGTCAGGATAACGAGCGCACTGCAGTGCCGCGCAGGCCTTTGTGTTTCAAAGTTCTGAGTGCCACTGAAATTGTTACGGGCCGGCGTTATGCTTACCATCAGGCAAACGATCGATTCGTCTCGTTACCATAGCATAAAAAAAGTTCAAAATCACAATATATTATTTAATTTAAATACAAAATTCTTTATTTAATTGGGCCCAGTATGCTTGTAAAAATTTAATCATTTTATGCCTGTTCCGAGTATTCAATTAATCGAGAAGGAGGAAAAGAAATTACTTATCCGGTATTGAATTTTTCAAAAATATTGTTATGTTTAACAAGAAGACAGCAGGTTCGAATCCTGTTGGCGGGAAATTTTTGAGATGTATACTTATCTTAACATGCTTCTATCACTTAACACTTTATAATATCCTATCCTACTAATATTATAAAATTAAAAGTTTGTGAGGATGGATGTATGTACGAATGTTATTACTCTTTCAGCCAAAAACTACTGAACGGAAATTGATGAAACTTTACAAAAGCTTAGTTCTAGAGCACTAGATAGGTATCTAACATGATCTTAAGTGACCATATGGTCGAAGATAGTGAACGCGCTAACCTACAATAGGACTGTCTCTCAAGTACAACTGCCGGAACACACTGATAGTATCTTGACGACACATTTTCAACTTGATGGCGGTAGCTAGCTAGGCCAGCACTAAAAATACCCAAACAAAAAAGACAATATATATAATATATACATCACAATAATTTCGCTTCCAACAGGATTCGACCTGCGTCTTCTAGTTATCTAGACCAGACGCCTTAACCAACTAGGCTATGGTTTGTTAAGGCGTCTGGTCTAGATAACCAGAAGACACAGGTTCGAATCCTGTTGGAAGCGAAATTTTTGTGATGTATATATTTGTGTGAACATCCGCTAGTGTCGTTTAACACTATAAAATATGTTTCATAAAAAAGACAATTCAAAATAATCAAATATTTTTCAAGCCACAAAACATTTACATATCCAAGACATTTTCCCCCAAATTTCCATGGAAACAACCGCACGCATTCAATCCATTAAGCAAACATTCAAACCGCCACATCTCATACAAACAAAAAAAAACCCATCCCATACAACTTGCTAAATACAAATGACTACTTCCCCAATATTCTTAGATATTTTCCCGATAGTTGGCGCACACATACATAAAAATCCATATAAGTTTGAGATCGTGTGTGTTTGTTGAAATGAGAGGGGGAGAGGGTGGTTGCCACCCTTAAAGGGGGTGGAGGGTGGCTCGAACACTGTTAAACTAATTATTGTGCGCTGGCCGCGGGGGGGAGCGAAATCTACTAAGATTTTTCTACAACCAAGATGTTTCAAAGTGTGAGTGAATATATAGTATACTTTTATATGTATAGATACTCATAAATTTACTCAATATTAAATCTTAACTAGCTAATACATAAATAAATACTACATCTAACCTAGCTACAAAAGCAGTTGATATTATCTACAAGCCAATGTAGGCCTATAGATAATCCAAATGTTATTACTAGTTGGAAGCGTACCCAGCATGCTGGCGGCATTGCCTCCTTGAACCGTAATTATGTAATTTAGGTATTTATTTTATTACTAGCAACACCGTCCTCGTGGTTATTGAATTTCTAGCCACGTCCTTCAGCATGGTAACATTATCCTATAGTGCTCGCATGGTTATCAAGTTGCATATAGTTGCTAAGCACCTATCGGTGTATTTATGGTTTAACCTGGATAAACGTCACAATTTGCTATTTTCAGATAAATATACTTTGTTATATAATTATTCCTCGTTTAAGTCGTATAAAGCAGCTAAATAGCTTCCCTTAAAAAAATTTTAACCGACTTCCAAAAAATGCGGTGGTTATCTATTCGGTGGTTATTTTTTTTATGTTTGTTACCTCAGATCTCCGTCATTTATAAACCGATTTGGAAAATTATTTTTTTATTTCAAAGGATATACTTTCATATTGGTCCCATAGAAATTTCATCAAAATCGGTACAGTAGTTTGTCACTGAAGTCGGTTCATCGCTTTTTTAAAGCATTTTTATTATCAACTAGCTGTTGCCCCGCGGTTTCACCCGCGTGGAGATTTTGGATTACATGGTTTTTATTTTATTGCGCGGAACCCCAATTATTTTTCATAAATTAAAGTAGCCTATGTTACTCCTTGTAACATCAGCTATCTGCCAGTGAAAGTCCCGTCAAAATCGGTCCAGCCGTTTCGGAGATGTCAGATGAGCTTCTGGCCTTGCAAAAATTATATGTCATTATTCATCATATTACCGATAATCTTGTTACCGACAAACAAGTTTTTACTAAATTTACTAGATAAAAAAAAGACAAAGTGACCTCTAAAAATAAGTTTGAAATGAAATATCTCTGTTATTATAAATGTATATTGATATAACTAACCAGGATTACATATTATATATATAATAACAAAAAAACTTGGTTGTGGTACATTTTCGATTAGGCATTTAATTTTGAAGTAAATATGCTTTTTTCGATTTTTACGCGCGCGCGATCTGCCTTCTCTTTTACATCAATGCAAACCGACAGTGTGTGCAAAGAGTACCGAATGATGAATGTCATTGACTCGGGGTACCGCCTTAATCTAATTAATTATGGAATTCCCTCAATGTGTTGTAGTACTAACGCGTTACCTTGTTTATAATGATTATAATTAGTTTTAATAATTTAATGAGAAGGTGGGGTATTTTACAATTTAATTAGTTAATCAATAGTAATATTATAATTGCAAAAGTGTGTAACTTTTGGTTTGTTCTTTTACGCAGGAACGAAAATCGATCGATGTTTTTTTTTACTTAGACGTCGTTTGTGGACCAGAGAGTGATATAAGCTAACGTCTGTATTTTTTTACTTGTCTAATAATGTAAGATTTGGCGGATGCTAACCAGTCTGTTTGTTCCGGGTAATCTCCGAAACGGCTGGGCCGATTTTGACGGGACTTTCACTGGCAGTAGCTGATGTTATAAGGAGTAACTTAGGCTACTTTTATTTTAGAAAAAGAAATAAGGTTCCGCGCAACAAAATAAAAACCATGAAATCTATCTCCGCGTGGGTGAAACCGCGGTCATCAGCTAGTCTAAACTATATGCAAAAAATCACGTCGATCCGTTGCAACGTAAAAGAAGGACAAACCAACAAACGTACAAACATACTTTCATGTGAATTATAGTACGATACTTACAAATATTTTTCGAATCGAATCCACAACCCTCAAATGCTGCAGAAGTTAAATCCACCAAGCTAGCAACTACACCGCGGGGTTGAATTGGCGCGGGAAATAATAATAACTCTAGATTACCATTTCTACCACGTAATAAAAAAATACAAATTGTCGAATTATTCTCATTTTGAACCGCAAAATTACGGTACCGTGTGAACGTGTGTTTTTAACAGGTGTCATTTTGACAAAATACACAAATCCTGTCTGGCCAGAATAGAAGAAGAAAAAAATAAGTCTCATCTGTTTTTTTGCATTTTTTATAGAACACATTTTTCTTATTTGGTAACAAGACGAGCGGGTCGTATGCCTGATAAGCATAACACCAGCCCATAACAATTGCAGTGTCACCCAGAAACACAAAGATCTGCCCGGCACTGCAGTGCATTGGTTACTCTGAGACATATTGTCTCATAAGCCCATGTCATTGACTATTTTGCTCATTAAATCGGAACACAGTAATGCTCTCACATTACTGCTTGGCGGCAGACTACACGAGCAAAGCGGTAGTAACCACTCACGACTAGCAGAAGGGTTAATGGAATTGGACCTAAGGAAGCAACACAGCCACTATTGCAGTTATTTCTTAGCGGTCGCATAAAGTACCGTTCTAAAGATATACCTGTCCATTGAAGCCTGTGTAGGTAAAGTGTAACAGGAAAGATGTATTCAAATCTAAACTCTATGAAGCATCTACAACTCTGATAAAGACAGCATTAGTTTTAGTCTGTGATTCGGGTAGACGAATGTTGCAGAGGCCCGCTGTTAGAGTCATTTATTTTAACTTTCATAAGTGCTCTTTCTTTGAATAAAGCATTTTGAATTTGAATTCACATTTTGTGCAATTCTAGTAGTCAAACTTTCATAACACCGCTCTGCTTCAATGCACATATTTAACCAGTTAAAATAACTCTTATGCGAGTGTCCGTCTGGGTTGGTACCACCGCTTTACTCGTCACGTCTGCCGCCAAGCAGTTAGTCTAATGTCTAAAAGCAACGTGTGAAATGCACTTCCCCGCAGCTCTTTGTTTCGAAGTTCTGAGCGACACTATGCAATTGTTATTAAGCTTAGCATCAAGCAAACAACCCGCTCGTCTCATTACCCAATAGTATTAAACAAAACCGGCCGCCTAGACCTTGAAGCTAGAAATGACTAGTAATTCTGGTTGTTGTTCTAAGAACGGCTGCTATTTTAAAACTACGGGTAGGTACAAAGCATTTTTCATCGCATTCTCTAAAGATAACTTCGAGATAAAGATTATGGTGGTGAGTTCAGTCGCTGATCTGTAGGTCGATGGTTCGAGTCCTGCAATGAGCTGAGCTTTCGCTGAAAGAAAACATCGTGGGGGTAGAGCATTTCCTAAGGGGCAGTGTAGACGCTTATGCAAACGTACGTTTGCTTGTCAGAATAACAACGCTTTTGCGTCAAACGCGGATTTCGTGATACTCGAAATGCGCGCTTGACGGAAAAGCGTTGTTATTCTGTCAAACAAACGTACGTTTGCATAAGCGTCTACGGTCTGCATAAGGCCCGTCTCGCTAGTTATCACACTAACATGTTCGATTCACAAGTCAAACTTGTGGTACGACAAGAAAACACGAGAGATTCGACCAAACGCAACTTTAAAAGCTTCACCAGACGAGCCCAATTGAATTACAAAAAGTGTCAATTCGTAAGATTTCGCTCAAGACAAAAAAGGTAAAGAAATAAAAGTGCGGGATATGCCCAAGCTACTTTCCTTTCCTTCCCAAACAGATAATATAATTCGTCTAATTCAAAGTCTCTAGCAAATAAATCTGGCCGGCCATTTAACAAGTCGGGCTCTACAAAAACTACATATTTATGAGTCTTCGGGCGACCCTAAAGATCAATCGATACCTACCACGGTTGTTAATTTGTGGGGACCTGCTAAACTATGCTTCTCGAGGTTTATTTCCGTTTTTGTTTAGTAGTAGTTGAACCCTATTTTTGTTGATGGGACGCATCGGAACGGCGATAAAGGCCGGGTAAAACTGTGCGTTTGTAAGAATGCGAAATTTATCATGATACACTTTTTAGCGTTCTGTACAGAATGGGAAAACGGAAATAAATAGCTACTATGTTGTCTGTTCTTTTGTTTCTATTTTTTCACATAAGTATAGTAAATATATACTAGCAGAATCTTATACCTTTAAACGAGCAATAAATGTAAATTTATTTCAACTATGTCGGAAACGTCTCTAACGATTTGGATGAAATTTTATATTTAGATAAGGTTTTGCTTTTTATGTTTATCCATACATATATAGTTGTATTGCTTTTAAAAACGCTATTTTACACAAAAAAATATTTTTCGCTCTATTATTTGCTTGCGTTTGCACAGGGCGAAGTTAGGTCATCTAGAAAATTTATTTCGGGAACCTATAAAAAAAGCAATTTTACACATTTTTTTTTTAAATCTCCGAGCTAACCTTTGTTAGCCAGATATCATCGATTTAATAGAACGTAATATTCTGTACCAATAATTCTGTATGTGCAAGAAAAATGACGAATGTGCAGAAAAAGAATGACTACATACGAATAGGTATGTATAGTCGCACTAAGAAAAGGTTCGTCACCTTAAGGTCTATTTTTGTTTGCGTAGTAGTTTTCTATGCCAGTATTGCGTTACCAAAACCTAAAAAAAAATTAATTTAAAAAATATCAAATGAACTCAGATAAAACCCGCAAGAAATGTTTAAATTTTAAATTACCGGACTCACCACCACATCTCGAATAGGGATGATTTGCATAAATTTCATCCCTTAGCAACTTTATCTTCAGACAATAAAAAATATTTTTGTAAGGTCTGTTGCAAACTAGAATCCACCTAGAGCGGGCCAATAGGTCAAGTATTGTGGAAACTAAAAAGCGATCCATTGGTCCGAAATATATCAGGCACGCATACTTTGGGAATGTAGCCACGCCATTGGTCAATTGGAATTTCGAATATCCGTGACAGCTGTTGATGAATGTACTCAATAGATACCATACCTATATTAACATTCAGCTTTTTTAGGTTATATTGATTAGGTACCTATCTATTGTATGTTCGAAAGAACAAACTGTTGAACATAATTTACCTATAAGACTACTTGGTGTAACAATAAAGCTTTTTCTATTCTATAACCAACCAATGCACAATGAAGTAACTTTAGTTTTGAAAATAGAAACATAAACGAACTACATACTTAGAATTCGAAGTAATAAAAAAATAAAATAATTATGTCATCATTATCATTCCAGCTTCTCGACCACACGGAAATACTGAGAAGACTAAAAAGAACAAAACCGTTCGAATTAGTGTAGTGTATAGTGTTAAAGTGATAGTGTTATATATAGTACAAGTGCTATATGTAAAGAACACATGAACAAAGTGTCTTCCCCTTAATAGAGACAATAAGAAAAATGTTAATGGACACTTTCTTAGACAGTTGATTTAGAAGTTTAAGTTAAATTTAAATTACTTATTAGCCCAATTTGTGGCTAGATTGTATCATAAGTAGGTTACGTTACAAAACCTAGGCAAGGAAAAAAAAAATCATTATCATTATCAGCCTCTTACACTCCTGGGATACCGGCCTTCTCTCAAAGACAGCGGCATGGGGGGCCATAATCCACCACGCGGGCCCAGTGCGGCTTGGTGGATGTCACATGTCCTCGAATTTTGTGGTTCTTGAACATGCGGGTTTCCTCACGATGTTTTCCTTCACCGTTTTAGAGCGAGTGTTAACAATCCGCACATAATTTGATATAAGTCATTGGTGCGGGCCGAGTCGAGATACGAATTATGGTGCGTCGCATCGGATTGAAAGTTCCCGCTGGGCCCGGCTCTTAATTATACCTATATAATTATGATGTAAGAATACGTAATTACTGTCGTTAGACAGAACTGTTTCATACAACATTCCTATTAGACGCCACTGAATTCGTGGGAGTTAAATTTATACTAGTTACAAGGAAGTGGATTCATTTGACAGGTCTTATAATAATACTATATAGGTACCATCCCTTTCTCATTTTCTTATTTAGAAAGAGAGATTGAAACTAAAATTCTGATTAGGGTTGTGAGACCGCAGAATTGAGGACATAGTGTTACTAAATAGAATCGGGGCCGATATCTCTTCTTCTTTCTTTATTTCCTGGCTTCTGTGGAAGGTTCGCCACAATTTCGCCAATGTCAAGTAGGTGGCCAATATTTCAATTGCTTCTTTTATCTTAGTCTTACGTCGTTTTGATGCCACACGCGACAGGAATGCTGGTATTTATTCTGGACAGCGAATGCAATGCTTATAAGCATTGCCATTTCAACGTGGCAATGCGACCAGTATTCTAGGCGCGTTGCTATCGTCTGATGGTTTCTTAGCTTTTTAATTAAACATTTGTATCTTTAATCAGTTAAGTAGAATATTGTGTTTTATATGTTTTTATTTATTGTTACTTAATTAATACCTATAGATGCATGAACTGGTTTTTATATCTTAGTCTTTAATTTTGATTTTTAGATATACAATATTACTAATGTTAGTGGGAGGACTAACTCTTCTGCGAGTGTCCGTCTGGGTTGTTACCACCGCTTTGCTAGTGAAGTCTGCCGCCAAGCAGTAGTGTGCAAGCATTGCCGTGTTCCGGTTTGATGAGCAGAGTATCCAGTGAAATTACTGGGCTTATGATACTTAATACCTATTGTCTCAGGGTAACAAGCGTACTGCAGTGCCGCGCAGGCCTTTGTGTTTCAAAGTTCTGGGTGGCACTGCAATTGTTATGGGCGGCGTTATGCTTACCATCAGGAAAACGACCAGCTCGTGTCGTTATAAAAAAAAAAACTAATAGTATATTATTCTTGATTTGCGTTTATATGTTTAAATTAAATTACACCATCAAATTATCTGAGAGGGAGCAGAGATAGACATAACTCATCGGCACTTTAGTCAGTTTGCAAATAAACTATCCGCGTCCGAGAGCGAGACAGCAACATCTCTCTCGACCTTTCAATTTCATCCGCCGTTTCTTATTTAGTTTCTCGCAAATTATCTCCAATTCTTCATATTATTAAACATCGGGGGAACTAGCTCCCCGAGGGGGGTGGGGGGTTAATGACGGGGAGAGCGGTCAGCGGCCCTACCTACCCTCGTCCGGCACACTTGTTTCTTCTTAAATTTTTCCCCAATCTTTATTTTCTTCGTAGACGTATATAATTAGAGTTTGTCCGGTGTTGTGTGCGTGCTGTGGTGGTGTGCGTGTGGGGTGATACAGGGTGTAAGTCCAGTTATTAGTTTTCTTGCCAGTCTTGGATGCTTTTGTCGGATTTCTATAATTTAGCAATGGCGAGAAGGAAAAATCAATATGGGCGTGCGGCCTTGCTTCTTAATTAATAGATTGTCTTATGATTTTTTGGCGTGTTAAGGTGTTTTGGTGTAAAATTGTGTTTTGTTTAGAGAATGTTAGCTAATGGTTTTATAGGTTTGGGTGCTCTTGGCTCTTGGCAATCGTGGACTACTTTCACCTTTTACCTTTTTCTGGTTTGCGAATATTACAGCTTGATGATGTGATGTGATGCTTAACCGACTTTAAACAAAGGAGGTTATATTAATTCGACATGTATGTATGTAATATTATTGGAACTGCAATATACTCACATATGATAATCTATTAAGGTTTCCTAAAGATATATACAAAAATGTATATGTGTATGTTTGTTTGTCCTCGCATTTCTCCGAAACTATTAATCGGATTGTGACCATTATTTTTTTTAATGGCTTACATTTATTTCAACTTAAGGAACAGCGTAAGTTTTATCAAAATCGGTTCATTAGTTTAAAAGATACGGACCAAAATGTTATATGAAATGAGTTTATAATTATGTAACTTCGACTTGTTACAAGTCCAACTCGTCGTGGGTCTACTATATTTGATTAACTTAGCACAGTGTCTACGCTGTGTCTTTTCGTTATAATTATTAATCTAAGCATGGATATTTTCTAATCGACCTCCAGAAAAGGAAGGTTCTCAATTCATCTGCTTTTTTGTGGTGGTGTTAGGTATTTGATTTCTTCGTCTATTCTCAACGGATTTAAAAAAGAGTACAAAGTGTGATTATTTTATAAACTTCATTAAAGATTACCTAAGGGTGGCAAAATAGGGGATGAATGTTTCAAATATCGCGATGTTTTCGTCAAAGCAATTTTGAATTTTAGAGCTAGCTTGGGTGCCGTATGAATGATATTGGATTTATGTCTCCACCAAGCTGTAGGGCTTTCGAAAAGCTAAGAAAAATTAGATGAATGCAATGCAATTTTAACTAATTGTTATGGGCCGCCAACGTTCCAACTCATAGTTAGTGGCTGGTACGACGATCCATTTCGCGCTCAGTTGGCCGACTCGAGACGCAGAATGACCGAAAACTAGAGCGATGGCGCGCCGGGAATGGAGCCCGTCTGTGGGCCCTCGTTCCACTCAACCCACGACGCGTAAAGCGATGGTAGTCGTGTAGCGGAATCGCGCTATATATGCCCATCAATATACTAACAGCCTTACTAAACATGGCAGAATAAGCTATACAATGTTTTGTCTCTTTCGATACAGTTTAAAGTTGTCAAAAGAACAACAAAGACAAACCACTGTGTAACTATACCCCCGTCATACACTGTTTATTAGTAAGACCCTAAATATCAATGCATACACCCCGTTGTGGTCGGCTTGTACTATTACTGAGTAGGTCACAGATCATAGAAACAAGGAGATGTGGTAAGGCGTACGTAGCGGGTGCGAACGCATCAGGCCCAAAAAAGGCCAGATACATTTAATCGAATTCACTTTGCAGACCGGCCTTGCTGTCCCATTTTTTTGCCTGTCGACTATTAATAAGTTTATTTGTGTGGCTGTAAGTCTCTTAGTGTGCATAAAAAATGAGTAGGTGTGCCGTACTTACCAATTTTGCGGAATGATGAAAAAATGTATGAAAAACGGAGACATATTTTGAACGCGAACGGGCGTATCTCCCTTGTTTGTCTGATCTTTGGAGTAGGTGGTCAACACAAGTAGGTGGTTGGCGGCAGCTTCTTTTTTAACACCTTTTTAGCTTCACTCGTAACTTACTAACAAGCAATGTAATAAACTCTTAGAAGTAAATTTTAACCTACTTCTAATTGTCGTATCGAAATGAAACTTTGTATATATATTATATTAAATCGCTTTGAGCGATAAGACCGCTCTTTGTACTACTAGACAGTTCAAATATGTTTCTTTTTATTTATTTTTTGTATTTTTCATTGTAGTGCGCAAGTAGAGTTTATCTATCTATATATCTATATATGTAGTTCGGGTGACAAAACTATAATTTAGTATCATGGAGCTGATCTGATGATGGAGCCAGGAAGTGGATAGTGGAACTCTTCAGTGGCTACAAGTAGGTAAATCATAAATATACTCGTATACATCACAAAAATTTCACTTCCAACAGGATTCGAACCTGCGTCTTCTGGCTTGCCGGGCCAGACGCCTTAACCATTGCACTAGTGTCGGTTAACACTAAAAAATATATTTCATAAAGTAGGTAAATCCTTCGAGTTTGGGCTCATATGATTCGTTATGACGAGTCCAATAGAGGTATATATTATTATATTATCCACTTGGTATCGAGGTTCTGATGATGGAGCAAAGGAGGTGGAAGTGTGTGTTTTTAGTTTCTCTAATCTTCATATAATTATTTTAACTCCTGACGCAAAAACGGAGGTGTGTTATAAGCTGAACATGTGTATCTGTGTGTCTGTTGTATCGTAGCTCCTAAACGGATGGACCGATTTTGATTTAGTTTTTTTGTTTGATAGCTGACTTGATCAAGAGTTCTTAGCTATGATTCAAATATATATTTTCAGCCGTTTGAACATAATCGGCTCTTTTAGAAGGGACTTAAAAAAATACTTTTCTTTGGTAACAGCGCGTGGCTTTTAGAACTAGAAATAGGATTTAGATCGCTTTAGGAAATGATATTTAAAGGATTATGTAGAACAACGCTGTTTAAAGGGAAAACCTTCGGGTAAGAGCTATCAGCCTACCAGTATGGTTTGATTTCCTTACCTATTGTTTATCGCATTGGAAATACCATAAACGCATGCAAAACCATAAATCAATCTACATATTCAATTTCCATATTATTATGGGATATGATATATATCCGTAATTATGCATAACTAACTGCTGCCCACGGTTTCACCCGCGCGGAGATATTGGATTTCATGGGTTTTTGTTTTTGCGCGGAACCCTAGTTATTATCTAAAACAAAAGTAGCCTAATTTACTCCTTGTAACATCAGCTATCTGCCAGTGAAAGTCCCGTCAAAATCGGTCTAGACGTTTCAGAGATTTCCCGGAACAAACAGACAGACAGACAAAAATTTTAAAAATGGTTGTTTTATTATAGGTAACGTATATACTTTCTAATGCAAAACCTGTGTTAAACACAGTTTAGTGTTTAACGCCTAAACATGCGTTAGTCGCGCGATTAAATATGAGCAACCATAAATCCTGATTTAAGTAGTGTTTAACAGTAGTCTAACTCTATTCTGTTTTGACATTTCTAATCATTTTAGACATGTATCTTTAGGCACTGTCTAGCTAAATATGGAGTGTAAAAATGGTTTTTTGTGGGAACACAGTATGTGTTTAACTAAACATAAATAAATACCTACTACTCGTATGTTGATTCAAAATTACGGTTTTGGTATTTTCCCATATATGATGTTGCATATTGCCATATTTTTCATTCACGCGCACGCGCATGAGGAAATATCCATATCGTATCCTATATGTACCTATAGGTATTCCTCGTATAAGCACTACCTACTGAAATAATAAATTCAGTCTGTATATTTTAATAGTGATCTTTATCCAAATCTAAAATTCTGAAATTCAAATTTATTTTAAATTTGTATTTCTCTCAAGAGAAACAAATTCTACCGTTGTCAGTAGCACGCATAGTAACATGCATACGAGTATTATTGATTTATAATTATTAAGATGCTGTGACACTTGGATGGATCAACATACAATCGACAAAAGTTATCGAATAGCTAGGTCGAATCCAAAGAGAATATAGAGCTACTACAATACTTTACGATCAGATTTCGGTACTCGCAACATTTGATAAATTTATCAGTTTTTCGATTTGACTAATTTATCGAACCTACTTCCGTACTTGCGTCGCTATTACTATATAATCTATATACAGTATACACAATAAAATAGACTAGATTTATTATTATTTTCTCTCTACAAATACGCAGTAAATATTACAATAATCAAGAAAGTAATAATAACACCCTTGACCAAACTAATGCATATTTGCGCTTCACTCGGGGGTGAGTAACAACCCCATGTTTGGCGTCTTGTGTGTCCTTCTCGAAGTACTTCTTGCATTTGGAATTAATTTATTTCTGGCGATAGATTGGGTACAAAAAGCCAACCATCTATGGGACTAATCTGAAAGAATCCTTTCACATAAAGAAAGAATTTTTCAAATCGGTTTATAAATTACGGAGATATGATTTATTTATTTATTTTTTATTTTATTCAGTAGGTACAGTAACAGCAATTAGGTTACGCTAATTATAACATTGTAAGACTAATGCATCGATATAAAACCAAAAGCCAATGACAAACGTACACAGCTTATCAATAAACATTGACACAATAATAATATTATGTTGGTAATTATTTAAAAAAGAAAATAGTTCTTTATTATGTTTAGATAACACGATTCACAGATTTTTATGTTATTTGGTAACGAGACGAGCTGGTCGTTTGCCTGATGGTAAGCATAACGCCGGCCCATAACAATTGCAGTGCCACCCAGAACTTTGAAACACAAAGGCCTGCGCGGCACTGCAGTGCGCTCTCTACCCTGAGACATTAGGTATTAAGTCTCATAAGCCCAGTAATTTCACTGGATACTCTGCTTATCAAACCGGAACACAGTAATGCTTGCACACTACTGCTTGGCGGCAGACCACGAGCAAAGCGGTGGTAACAACCCAGACGGACACTCGCAAAAGAGTTAGTCTTCCCACTAACAATCTTTTGTATGTGGTGAAATTACAAGAAAATAATATTTTCTTGTAATTTGTATGTCTTTGGGAACATCCGTGGAGTTGTATATGAGACACATTCTGTTGAGCGGACTGTTACGAGATACGTTATTGTTGGCAAGTGGTATGCTAAACAGTTGAGGTTTGCGCATCGAGCGAGTCGGTACTTCAAAGTTGAGTTACAACCGAATTGAGAACCTCTTCCTTTATTGGAAGTCGGTTAAAAATACAACTGAATCGAGAATCTCCTTTCTTGAATATGTATAATAATAAATACTAATATCATAAGAGTGAATCTGTGTTTGTTGGTTTGTTTGTCATTCCGCAACGAAAAACGACGGATCGGCGTGATGTTTTGCATAGAATTCGTCATAGATGTCATGGGCTGGCGTTAGCTTACCATCAGGCAAACGACAAGCTCATCGTTATCAAAAAGTATAAAAAAAACACTTCATCTGAAGCGAGATAGTTGTGTCAAAAGCAAACCTAACAAGTTTTAAAAACTGTATAGAACAGATATGTATTATATAGCTGCCTATATAGGTATTTGTTAATGTAGTTTAGTCATTGATAGTTTTTAGTTAGTCAATAAAGGCATCTTACCAGAGACTTCCACGACGCGACATTAGTAAAACAAGGTTTATTTGGCTTTCTTTAAATTCTTTGGATCCGAGTCGGTCGTGTGACCGTGTCTACTTAGAAAAATAAATTGCGGTGAACGCAGGAGATGGATGGACGGAGGGTGGACTCTGGTGTGACCATGAGTTGAAATGAAAACGAGACATTGAAAAAAAAATTAAAATGTTATTTAGTTTCGCATATTCACCATTGGTCGTGTGGTTCCGGATAAGAATAACCACTTCATCTCTTCCTGTGGGCGAAGAGCCAGCTAAGGAAATGTCCAGAGATTTATCTTTTGATATTCAGTCACAGTTTTAGACCGCATCGTCGCTTAAATTCAGAAGGGTTCTAGCGATACCCCATGCATCCAAATCTGTTCAGGCATTTAAAAGTTACGGTGGAATAAAAAAACCTCACATACATGAACCCTAAAAACATTACAGTACTTTTTCGCACGTACGTTTTTTGTAGGTTTCAAAACTGAAATGACTTTTTAGAAGACTCGTAAAATGAAGAGCTGCCTCTTGACCACAGCCAATGCAAATTGATCGAAACGTCGAGGTTAGTTAAAATTATGTTTTTGATATTACCTAATTTGTACACGAATTAGTTAGTAATCCATGATGTAACTAATACCTACTATAGGAGTATAATGCGTGCACTTCTGCTATGTCAAAATTCAGTATACGTTCAAATTCATATTCAGAGACTTGTAACATTGCTTAGCGTAACGTAACCAAATCGGCTACTTTAGCCGCTCTTAAAACAAAGTGGCGCCACCAAATGATAACGGCAGTAACCATAGTTACCAAACTTTGAAATGTCAAACTTGAAGAAAATGTTTAATTATAATATCAATATAGATAATTTATACCATAAATATTGTTGTTTCACTCACTCCAGTGACATTTTGTGTATTGCTATTTATGTGATAAAACCGGTAAATGTACCGGTGAAAAAATTAAAAACTTAACAGCCATAGATAACAGAGTGTAATCTCAGCTTAGACCGTACCCGAAAGTTTCTGAATATGAATTTGATTGAGCGGCTCAGCTGATGCTTTGCTAAGACTGATGTTCTTAGATCGTTCGGCGACGCATTGTAAAATCTACGGCGACGTCGCACAACGCATAGAATTGTGGTCCCACCCTAAGCACTCGTGAGAATGGAACGTTATAAAACTGATTATTGTAATAACGAGTTTTGTTCCGCAATTTCAACTGGCTTTCGTTTTCCCTCGGTTACAGTGCATTTTTCATAAATACGAAGTATTTTCTCTATAAGTTTACTCGACAAACAAATATTTGTTAACTTTACTATGCTTTTGACGTGCTTATTCTTTTCATTATCTTTTTAAGCATATCATGTCGTAACTGTTTTTAAAATTTTTGATACTGTCATGTGTGTTTATTCTAATTAATTATATTAAATAGTACTATTATTAATGGCAAAAACAATTAAAAAAAAACTCGCTTTAAAAAACCGTAGTAAATTGTACCAACGTGACTGATTACTAAAAAGTAATTGTAAATTGCAAAGTTAGATTTCAAACCACGCCTGTATTATTTACTCTACAGCGAAGTGGTCTTATAGTTCGTTAACTGTGGTTTAACAAAAAATCTAATCAAAAAACATTTACCTTAAAAAATCTATAGCTTCCTAATTGAACTGAAACCTCTCGACGCTTTAAAATTAACCAACTTTTTCAGACACCCAAGCTCTTTGCAAACGTTGCGTTGGTCACGCCGCAATTACCACAAACTGAAGTGCTCGTGAAGTCTGCCGCCAAGCAGTTGTGTGCAAGCATTACTGTGTTCCGGTTTGATGAACAGCGTATCCAGTGAAATTACTGGGCTTATGAGACTTAATACCTAATGTCTCAGGGTAACGAGCGCACTGCAGTGCCGCGCAGGCCCTTGTGTTACAAAGTTCTGGGTGGCACTGCAAATGTTATGGGCCGGCGTTATGCTTAGGCAAACGACCAGCTCGTCTCGTTACCAAATAACATTAAAAAAAAAACTGGTCGCGCTTACCATTAAGCAATCGACATGCTTATCTAGTTAAACAATAACTGTATAAAAAAGATAACGGCGCCACATTTACTTGAAAACGATAATTCTAAGCTAGTAGTAACTAGTAGTTGCGACTACAGCTCTGTTTGCTAGAGAACTTATAGATCTGGAAGTGAGTTCAAGTCCTGTTAGCCAAGACATGTTTGGGATATATCAATTATATATTTACCAGAGAATGGGTCACACAAGGCGTGAAGTGATAGCATGGTCTAGGCCATCGACGAAAGGAGACGAACTACGAGAATGATCACGTATGAGTTAAGATCGTCTCTCCACAATCTCTCCACTTGGCAAAAAAGAGAATATTTTTGCTTTTAAATAAGCGGGAACCGACTTCAATGAAAATATTGCGATAATATGAAATTTCTTGTCTCATTTTTCTACCTTTAGACGTGGTATTCTTTCATAAAACGTATACGCATGGGACCATTTCGAGAGTAAACACTTCCAAACAAACAAAGATTTTTTAAAATCAGTCCACAATTGATAGAGAAATCTGTGAACATACACAAAAATGCAAACAGTCGAACATAAAACCTCTTTTTTTGACGTTGGTTAAAAAGTCGTGGACAGCTTGGCCACTTACGTAAGCGAGGAAGAAACAAAAAAGCTAGAATTTAACAATGAGAACCAAAATCGCAAGAAATACCTCAAAGAATTTAAAAGGCAAGCTGGAGTCCCGTCGTGTCCGGTTGGACAAATAAATTGCGGCGAGCGCGCGAGATGGATGGATGGGGGGCGGTGGGGTGACCATGCAGTATTATTGTACGGGACGTGACCTGGACTGACCTTTAATTCAGTGATCAGATTGGCACTTGACCTTGATTGGGATGACATGGAGCTTAAATTGTAAAATAGTTTTATCTAAGTATTCTATTGTCTGCTTTATTATTACTTTGAATATATCTAAAATTTAGGTTTGAGGAATACAAACAGAAGTGATGTTGTGTTTACTTTTATTAATCTAAAATATTGTTACATAATTTTCAATTATCAACCGTTTTTAATCCTTGAAAATACTTCAATAACGCAATTATTGTTCTAGTAGATCTAGATTTTTTATGATCCAAATTCTTCATTTGAATGGTTCAACTTGACATCGAAACCCAATATTTTTTTGTTATAGTATTTCATATTTATAGGCGAGCTGGTAAGCATAAGTCCAGCATGAAAATTACAATGCCACTCAGAACTTTGAAATATAAGGCCCGCGCGGCACTGCAGTGCAGCAGTGCCACCGTGTAAGTTAAAATTGCTAAAATAATAAGAAAGTAATATTTTTAAGAAGTAACTCAGTATTAAAAAAACCTAATGTATAAACAAATAACAAAATGGCTACTTTTCCATAAAATCCGAAGTTTTCCATTAGAATGGCCACCCTACAACTTCACTGGCCTTTCTCGGACAACAGTACCAGGGATGTTTACAAGTTCCAATGTCATGAAACGTTATGGAACGCGAATTTTTCGATACTTATTTGTAAATAATTTGTTTGACATGTATTTATTTGAACAAGGATCGATGTATATTTTACTGCTTTAGGGCATGTAACACGTTTAGTGTACTCGTGTTATTACACACAATGACGCGTTGTCGTCGTGATATGCAAGAACTTGACTGCTGTCGCGTATTGGAATTCTGTGACGACCCTTGCGACTAGTCGCATCGCGTTTTTGTCACTAGTTGTATGGTTTATATAAGGCCAACATTCGACAACTTTCCACAGGTGTACACCATCACCAATAGGTATATTGGCGGTATACTGAGTGAGATGCTTTTAAAAAGTTCAAGAAACGACCTGTACCATCAAAGTACAAATACAAAATTTAATTATTGTGTATAAAAGGTGTAGAAGAAAATAGTTGAAGCCGTGCCTGCTGCTTTAGAATAAGTGCACCTTTCCTTATCCTATTTTCTTAAAGTTCTCTCAAGCAGCTGTTGGAGCGCAACGATAGGTGGTTGTCCACAAACGTGTCGGTTTCATGAAGTCTCCAAAATAAATAGTCTTAGGGGCAGCTCAGACGCTCAAGCAAACGTACGTTTGCTTGTCAGAATAACAACGTTTTTGCGTCAAGCGCGTATTTCGAGTATCACGAAATCAGCGCTTGACGCAAAAGCGTTGTTACTCTGACAAGCAAACGTACGTTTGCTTGAGCGTCTATGGTGCCCCTTAGTCTTCAATACTTTTAGTATTTTTTCTACTTTCGATTGATCTAGAATTTGATCCAACCTCGATCATCGTTGAGTAATGTGACTAAATTTGACGAGTAGCAATACTTTATCACCTTGCTAAGGCTGCATCATTTTCCTTCAACGCAAGTTCTGGCTTAGTAATGTCTGATATCGTCCTGCGGTTGGCAGGCAACCACACGAGCTTTATAGCTTTATAAACTGACAACCTCTCGGCCTCTCATCACGGACATCAAATGGTGTACATGTTCTTCCATCAGATTTCCTAAATATATTAAAACAAGTACATATACCATAGTCAAAGCGTATTCGGTTATAGCAAGTTTTGCGAGCCTAGGAGTCTGTGACTAAATAATCAGTCACCAGAACTACATATACCCATAGAGGAACAACAAGAATGACTCACGCAAAATTAAAATTATGTCTGAAAACAAGTTACTAATCCAATCTGACTCACATTTCCTCGGCGCAAGCAAAAACAGGACGCGAGAGAAACTTACGGAAAACAAAATGGCGAAGGGAGAATAAGAATCGTCGACTGGCTCCGCGAAAATATAATAAAACTGAAAAAAAAAATAGTACGTCACATAAGGAATAAAATAAAGTAAAATGAAATAAAAGGCATGCGAGCCAAATACGTTCCCATTTCGGCAGTACACGCACACACGCGCACCGTCCAATTTATAATATTGTTTTCTTCAGGATATATTTTTTCACTAGTGTGGGGGTGGGTGGCCACCCCTCCGCCCGGGGCTGTCTTCACCCCCAGATATTATTAAAGACGTATACTCACACATTCTTGGGAAACGAGTGTGATTAGATTAATATAGCCTGTGTTTGTACGCACTCGCTGAATTTGGGGGGCGGTGGGAGGGGGATGGCATGATTTGGGGATAGTGATACAATGAGTTAGGACACCCTTTATATGT
Organism: Crocallis elinguaria; assembly: GCA_907269065.1. NCBI lineage: Eukaryota > Metazoa > Arthropoda > Insecta > Lepidoptera > Geometridae > Crocallis > Crocallis elinguaria. The sequence continues at coordinate 14,578,540 of OU026071.1, read as the reverse complement.
TGCGACACGATTTCCTGAAGTTTTGGTACACCCTGTATTGCCTTAGTTTCCAACCAAAATGCATCCTCAATGCTTCTGAAAATATGCTATAATGAATATCAGATCTATACGTATTTTGCTGTAGTCTTTTTGTAATCGTCTAAATGAACAAAATAAAGAAAGTGATAGACGTGCAGGCTTCATAGTCGTGGTTTTAAAGCTCGCTTTATTTCGACGTCTGACAGACGTGAAGTCGACTCATAACATCTAATTATTCACCAAGAAACTTCCTCTGTGATTTTAATGTTCCCGTACCTAGGATGCCATATCAACGAGTACGCTCTTCAAAGTTTTATACACGACTTTCTCATGTTAAATTGAATTTAAGGACTACTAAGGTTTGGCTCTGTTCTTTTCCGCTAGCTAAGGGCAAATTTGACATATAATACAAAAAACAAACATAATTTATTAATAACTCTTGTAAACTATATTATAATTGAACTATATTTTGTGTAATTATTAATAGAAAATTCCTTAAGGTTACATATTTTAACGAGTGTAGTGCAGTGCTACGCAGGCCTTCGTACTACAAAGTTCTGAGTAACAACGCTATTGTTATCATCAGGCAAACTATCCGCTCGTCTCCTTATCTAATATTAAAAAAAAATTGACCGGAATTATCCGGAATTTTCTAGGTCTTAAGTGTATCATAGTCACAATAATAACCTCAATACGACTTATCAACGTCAGATATTACAGAGAGCATTCGTGGTTGAGTAGTTGGGCAGGGTAGTAAATAACACGCAAGATGATTCAAAAATCTCGCTACGGGTAAATATTTGAGGAATTACATGGAAATCAGCTTCGACTGTTTATTCAGTTTTTTTGTTAATCCCAATTTTTATTTTCTTTCTTTTTGCAGAATCCTATTATTAGTGACTAGAAAAAAGTACGCTTTTTATGTTGGTATGCGCTCTTGTAACCACAAAATTCAAGGATATCCACCAAGCCGCACTGGGCCCGCGTGGTGGATTATGGCCCATATCTCTGTGAGAGAAGGCCGGTATCCTAGGAGCGTAAGAGGTTGATAATGATGCGCTCTTGTGCTTAGCGGGATTCGAATCCCGCATTTTTTTCTGCTTTCCATAAAGGCTAGCATTTCATCACCATCTCGTCGTATCGGAGCGAGGATGTGCTCAAAGATCCACCATCTTCATGAATATAGTATTGAGCCCTTGATCAGGGCTGACTCTCAAGCACAGCTGCCGGAAGCCAGAACACAGTGATCAGCGTTTCTGGCGACAGATCAACAAACTCTTCTACGAGTGTCCGTCTGGGTTGATACCACCGCTTTGCTCGTGAAGTCTGCCGCCAAGCAGAAATGTACAAGCATTACTGTGTTCCGGTTTGATCAGCGAAGTAATCAATGATACTGGGCTTTTGAAACTTAATACCTGGATGGATCTGGGTAACAAGCGCCCTGTAGTGCCGCGCAGGCCTTTGGGTTTCGAAGTTCTGGATGGTACTGCAATTGTTATGGGCTAGCGTTATGCTTACCATCAGCACCTTACCACCATATAAAAAACAGATTAAACTTCAGCTAACCAAGCGAGGACTCGAAAATGCCCTGTTACTATACTCGTAGTACACTACGCGTCGTATGACAAATCTGTCTTGTTACGAAGTCCCTACCGAATTAAGTAATGTGATTTTAGACGTTATTATCTTGAATAGAGTATAAACTCACTTTCGAAGTAGACGTTCTTCTAAAAAACCTAAAGAAAAAATTTCATCAAATTCATCTCGAACGGAAAGAGATTTCCGAGGTTGAAATTTAATATCTAAGGGTCGGTGAACTCACGGGGAAAGACGTTTATAAGATATATTCCACAATAGGTTACATTATATACAAGTGTATCATACAGGGTGATCCACACAATACGTTACATTATATACTAGTATACCATTACAGGGTGATCCATCAGGAGGGGTCAGTGGGGGGAAGTCTGAAACTATAAGAAATTGAGACATTCGTTCTTAGGATTCCTAGGTTGGTTAGGAACCATGTCGTCGATTTTAGGATAATGAAAAACTGGTGTTTCTTTCTATCTCTTATCCTACATCACCCTACATACCTATAGGCGTTTGAGGAACTGAAATTTTGAAGCGATGAGCACTCAAAGGTTGGCTAGCAATAACTAGGTCGCTGGTTCTTGTCTGGTCTTTGTCTTTAGACAGTTGTTGAGCTTCCATTGAAACATCGTGTTCTTACAACTCTGGACAGTCGAATAAATTTAAATGTGTCTGTCGCATTTTTTTCAATTCAAGTTATAGTAAGTACTTATTATAAATGTCATAAACTTGCTCACTAAAAAACTTGTTCCATTTTTAGGGTTATTTACCTCAAAAGGAAAAAGGCACCCTTAGAGTATCCACTTCGTTATACATCTGTCTCTGTATGTGAAGACCCTTTTTCTCAGGAACGCGTGTTTACATACCTACAAGATTGTACGGAACCCCACAGTGTGCGTGTCCGACTCGCACTTGGCAGTTTTTTTTTGGCAACCAATCGTCTGTCTAGTGCCAGTCTATCCGGAATAAAGTGTGTTGAGTATAAAAATAAGTGTTGTTTCCTATGGTAAAAAATGTATGGAATTATTTATCGATTTCTATTACCCTGACCTCAATTGGTTCGATAGAGTATTTTAATCCTGATAAGAAATAGGATCGAATGGCAATAAAAAAAATTGTGTAGATTAGATAGGTACCAGTTTCCTTGTCTATATTTTTTCAAAAATCTGTGAATGCAGATCAAATACAAATGTCTTCAAAAAGAACATTGATCTTCTCAGCACGTTTTACTATAGCTCTCTATAAAGTTCAGGCTGTCTACCCTTACTGCCCGTCTAAAAAATACACCCTGTACCTACCTATACTGCTCGCCTATAGTCAAAACTTGATTTTTCTTCAGTATAAAAATATTTTTTTCCTGAATTTCCCCCAAAAAAGTTTAGCTTAGTTACAAGCGGTATAAATAAATTAGATCAACAAATTTCAAGGAAAAGCATTTCTATGAAAGTGAAAAGGAGAGAAGTTTTGTAGTTCTAGTAATAACTTTTGTCCTTCAATGAGGCAGATCGATACAATAGGGCTTGCCAATGATAGTCTTAGAAATACTATCCTAAGTCTAGAACACCCGAGTTTTAAGTTCACATATGCCATTTTTCCGGCCAAACCCAACTCTTTCTATGTTTTTTTTTATTTTGGAACATTTTTTATGTACTATTTGATAACAAGACGACTGGTCCTTTTGCCAGATGGTAAATACATAGGCCTGTGCGGCACTGCAGTGCGCTCGTTATCCTGAGACATTGGGTATTAAGTCTCATAAGTACAAAGTTATAGTCTCACCGTATTTTCACTGATTACTTTGCTCATTAATCATGTCACTAATGCTTGTTCCTGTTTGCACATTACTGCTTGGCGGAAGACTTCACGAGCAAAGCGGTGGTACCTATTCAGACGGATACTCGCAGAAGAGTTGGTCCTACCACCTTGTATCTCTCCTGATCTTATGCAACAATGTTGTCAAAGATGCTCAATAAACTAGGTGGTAGGACTAACTCTTCTGCGAGTGCCTAAAAACTACTCTAAACTAAATATTATTACCTTACATTACCTATTGTGGGAACTAGTACATACAAGACACTTATTGCAATGTTAGATTGATCATTCTCAATGTTAGATTTACCTATACTGTTCCAATTGTAACAATTTTAGTGAATTAACCTTATTATTATTAAAGTTTAGTATATTAATTATTAGAAATGAAAAAGGCCGGGGTGGTTACAAAAAAAAAAAGTAAACGACTCTGTGGTGTCCAGTAGTGACGTTGACAACAAACGATCAAAACATCAACTCCTAAGCCATACCAGTCTTTTTCTTCATAAAACAGCGGGGCTCCTGACATAACGTCATAACTCCAGTACCGAGCAAAATCAGGCGAAAACAGACATAAAGCCGTACACTGCGGAAAACCTATAACTTACTGTATACGCCGTGTGTATGTTTATGTATGTATGACACGACGGAGTACCGCCATGTATTGATTTTATGTCGAAAAAATTTTATTTTTATCTTTGTAAGGTTTAAAGATAATGTGGTAGCGATAAGCGAAATTAAAAATGTACTAAATGATCCATCGATTCGTTATCTGTGGACAAATATGGGGAATGTATGATGCGTGGTTTTTTATGAACCGTTTTTTTATTTTGGACGAGTTAGAATTTTACCACTAGTATAGTTTCTTTTTTGAGTAAGGAGACGAGCTTGTCGTTTTCATGATGGTAAGAATAACGCCAGTCCATAACAATTGCAATGCCACTCAGAACTTTGAAGCACAAATCTTTCGCGGCGCTCGTTACCCTGAACCTCATAAACTCAGTAATTTCACTGACTTTGCTTATCAACCAGAGTACACTAATGCTTGCACGTTACTGCTTGGCGGCAGACTACACGAGTAAAGCAGTGGTTCGTTACAGACGGACACTGACAAAGAGTTTGTAGTCCTATCACCTAGAATTAATAAAGATAAAAAATTTGTTATCACACGAACAAAATTGTAATAGTTTGACCGTTGAAGATTGCCTATATTTTAACACTTTTTGAGTTTACAACTTAGATTACAACTGGCTCTCAAGGGCAACTGCCAGAACTCACCGATAGGTACTTGCCGACAGTAGCTAGCCAGGAGAGCACTAGAAAATTTCCTACCACCGCGCGAACTTTTTCTTTATTAAAACCTAGCTCGGGAATACAAATCGTAGACCGGTAGTCGATTGTAACGTATAAATTGGGCTAATTCAGAAACATTCATAATTCTAACCTAACCTAACCTAACATTGAATACTATCCATTATACACCCTGAGTTTCAACTGGTATGTTATCCCGAAAGGGGGTCAATGTACTCCTGGAGGTCAACAACATTTGTTTTACGAGTTTTTGAAATTCCGAAATTTTCGTTTAAGAAATGGCATTTTTTACTTCAAAATTCCACTATGGAACTTCCGGGCAGCTCTAGATCAGCTGATTCACTTGAACTATGTTGAACTTTGTAAATTGATGTTGATTAGAAGAGACTTAGAAACAATTACAAAAAATGCCACACACTTCACGTTTGAAGTGAATTTATTTTATTATAGTTTTTAAATTTGGAATGTCGTATTTTCAAGGGAGGTTCTCACAACTTGTGGACAAACATGGTCCTAATCACCCCCTTCCGACATAACATAATAATTAAAACTCATCCTGTATTACTACTTGCCTCGCATGAAGTGACATGAAGTCTCCCGCCAAGCAATAGTGTGCAAGCATTACTGTGTTCCGGTTTGATGAGCAGAGTAGCCAGTGAAATTACTGGGCTTATGAGACTTAATACCTAATGTCTCAGTGTAACGAGCGCACTGCAGTGCCGCGCAGGCCTTTGTGTTTCAAAGTTCTGGGTGGCACTGCAATTGTTATGGGCCGGCGTTATGCTTACCATCAGGCAAACGACCAGCTCGTCTCGTTACCAAATAACATAAAAAAATATATATATAAATGCGAAAGTGTGTTTGTCTGTTTGTTGGTTTCTCCTTCTTTCACGCAGTAACGGAGCAACGGATCGACGTGATTTTTGGCACAGATATAGTTTATAGACTAACATAGGCTGCTTTTTATCCCGGAAAAATGCACGGTTCCTGTGGGAACGCGGGTGAAAACCGCGGGCAGAAGATAGTTTGTCGATATTTTCGATCTAGATTTCGAGCGTGTCCGATGCTCTTTCTTCAGGGAGTGCACGCAGCGAAATCAAAACGACCATCGGCGCAACCTATTTAGCGTGTTCACCACTTACGATTAAATACATCATAACTTTAAGTTGAGATAAACGTCCAAGGCTAACATGTCGAGAGTCAAAATTGACAACAAAATAAAGTACTTACAACTGCCTGCAAACCGAAACGTTTTTAAAATATACTCCATCGGTCAGGGCTGTCAATTATGGTATTATAAAGCCGTCACCTGGCGGGTGCCGGTTCGATTCCCGCCCCCGCGCGGTGACACACATGATGAATTAGAAATGGCGTGGAGTCGACAAGGTTGAAATATTTTTAATAGGATAGATTTTTTCAGTTTTCGTTGCGATACTAGGATTCTACGAAAATGTAGCTGGCTAAATATGATTTCGTAATTAGAACAGAAAAAATGTTTAGATGAATTTTTACTAATACTTTTTTATTACTTGGTAACGAAGTGTTCGAGCCATTTGTCCGATGGTAAGCATGAGAACATTCTGTAACAATTGCAGTGCCATTCAGAATGTTTAAACATAAATGCCTGCGCAGCACTGCAGTGCGCTTGCTATCTTGAGACATATTTTGCAGACTTACCACAAAAAATCGAACACGCCCTAAGCCTGTGTTAAAGATAAACTGTGATAAAGTAATAGATTTTAACCAGAAAGTGATAGCTAGCCAGACTACGGTCAATATCGAGCTGCAATTTGACTCACAAGTCAAACTGATTTAAGCGTGTGAAGCACATGGGTTACCTCACAGTTTAACCGTACAAGGTTTTATAATATATAATGTATACTAATAGCTTCGAAAAACCTCCCCTAAAAAATTCTGACATTTCGATCAGCAGCGACTCTACCGCGCCACGGCGGCGCCCGCATGTCATTTCGCCGTCCATTATAAAATGTCGGCAGTAATCGCCCTTTATTTTTATTTTATTTGCCAACCCACCCCCTGCTCACCCCCCACCCCGCGACCGATATTTCAAAGTTAACGACTGAGCTATAAAAATATAGCACTTGAAATGCTGAATGAATATATTTCGGTGTGATCTGTTTTTTGTTTCGGGAGATTAATACTGTGAACAGGAAAATATGACGAAGTAAGGCTCAACATCCACTAATGCAAGTGCGCAACGGATCTAGGCCGCTCTGAACATAAGCTCCCCAAACATTGGAAAGAGAGAACAAAAATGAGTATGATGATGAAACAGAGATAGATTGTCGATATTTTAGAGATTTTTCATTTTAGTTATTGAGGTTGGTTTCGAATGTGATACCTACTTTATATGTATATATGTATATAGCCGTTTTCAAAAACTAAACTTTGATCAGGTACCGTGGTAGGACTACCTCTTCTGCGAGTGTCCATGTGGATGTGTACCACCGCTTTGCTCGAATAGTCTACCGCCAAGCAGTAATGTGCACTGTGTTCCGGTTTGATGAGTAAAGTAGCCAGTGAAGTTACACTGGGCTTAAGAGACTTAATACCTAATGTCTCAGGGTAACGAGTGCACTGCAGTGCCACGCAGGCCGTTGTTTCAAAATTCTGCGTTGCACTGCAATTGCTATGGGCTGGCGTTATGCTCTTACCATCAATAGGTAAATGACCCGGTCGTCTCATCATCCAATAGTATAAAAAAAACCTCTTTCAAAATCAGACTTAAAAATATTTATAAATAACAAAATTATTTGTTCATAACAAATTATTTTCTACGCAAGTTTTTGCAAAAGCTCCTGATTGTTTTATTCTTTCTACCTACTTTCCGCAAATATTTATCCCGTTTATTTAACCATTGCGGGAATAGAGCCTGCAGTCCTTACGTGCTACACAAGTCAGTCTATGAACCACACTATGGAGGCTGTTTATTGTGATCAGTATAATGTAAGAGAGTTTAATTTCAACGCGCTAGGTCAGTGGAAGTAGGTCAGAAGAAACCTTGTAGGATTTCACTAGCTGACTGACCGACGAAGTGAAATAAAGGCGTATATAGCAGCTAATTTGCTTCACGTAAAAGGTTTTTTTTAGCAAAATCATATGAGCTTCAGCCCTGGAAAAAATATACTTATGACATTATCTATACATATATAAATAAAATTGAAGCGTCTGTTTGTAATACGAACAAATAAATAAAAGAGCTAGTGTGGCCGAGCGGGAACTTGTGCAACTTTCAATTCGACGCACCATAGTTCGAATCTCGACTCGGCCGCACCAATGACTTATATCAAGTTATGTGCGGATTATTCACACTCGCTCTGAAACGGTGAAGGAAAACATCGTGAGGAAACCCGCTTGTTCAAGTACCACAAAATTCGAGGACATGCGACATCCACCAAGCCGCACTGGGCCCGCATGCATGGTGGATTATGGCCCATACCTCTCTCTCTCTCTGAGAGTCTTCATGTCAGTAATGATATACTGACATGTGTTCTCAATCTAAAGAATTGAAAATTGGTGAGGGCCGAGTCGAGATTCGACTAAGGTGCGCCGGATTGAAAGTCGCACAAGTTCCCTCTCGGCCACACTCTCTCTACGAGCGACTACTTAGTCGGAGAAATTAGTTACCTTCTGAGACAATGTCCCAGGTTAACAACCGCAATGCAGTGCCGCGCAGACCTTTTGTGTTTCAAAGTTCTGAGTGGCACTGATGCAAATGTTATGGGCCGGCGTTGTTTATTATCACGCAAACGTTCAGCCTATCTCATTACCCAACTATAAAAAAAAAACTTTCTGTTAAATCAAGAGGTCAAACAATTGATAGTAGGTACCTACCTACTACTATTGATATTAGGTAGGTACCTACTATCAATTGTCAGTCAATTGTCTATCATTTCGTACAGCCCGTTCAGGTATGAAACGAGTTTTGTCAGTGTTCCGGAAAACGGAGAAATATTATAATTGCTTGTTGAAAAATATATCGTTTTGAACAAAATACAGTAAGCGTGCTAAGCTGTTTATTTTCAGAAGATTAATACCCTAATAGACACTAAATAGGAAGTCATTATCGGTTGTTAATCTTTCTGTTATTGCCCCAGATATTGGAAAGCTTTATCCATAATTAGTTTCCAGATAGTACCGCTTTTTTTAAATCTATTAGATAACTAGACGAGCAGGTCGTTTGTCTGATGTTGAGCATAACGCCGGCCCATAAAAATTGCAGTCCCACTCAGATAAGCCCACTGCACTGCATCGAGCGCATTGCAGTGCCACGCAGGCCTTTGTGTTTCAAAGTTTTGAGTGGTACTGCAATTGTAATGGGCTGGCGGCAAACAAGGAAAACGACACGCACGTCTCGTTATTCATTAGTAAAAAAAAACATGCTTCTGTAAAAAACTTGCAAAGAAATATGTTTGAGGTTTGAGTTTGAAACAGTTTGAGACGTATGTTTTTTTATATTATATTACATTATATTATATTATAATAGCTGCGGCTATAAATAAATATGGAAATTCACACAGGAAATGTGTTTTTTTCCGTGGTAAATATATGTCATATCTCTCTACGGCTCAGAAACCCTACGGAGAAAATCACAACGATCCATTGCTCTATTGCTGCGTGAAAGATGGACCATGGAGAAACCAACAAACACACCTGGTAAATAACGATAGGGATGAACTACTGAACTCTAAAAACCACCCCCACAGCCTACTTGGCCATCTGTTTTAAAAACTCAAAGTTGTAGCAAGTATTATTATTTGGCATAAACAACTGCGGGCCGCTCGGAGGCTTTTCCCATAATTTCCGAGTAAAAAGTTTTATATTAAAAAACTGGAAAAACAAGTTTAATTACTTCTTGAAAGAGCCGACATCAAATTAAAGTGTTATTGTAATTTTATTTTTAAAAGTAGGAAGTTTTGATTTTTCTAATTTTTAAATGAGCTTTTTGGAGTTTGTTGAGATTTATCTCGTTTGGTGTGCTTAGTACAACTTTGTTCGCAACACGCCTGTGGGGTGCAGGTGTGCGGGCGGGGAGAATTAGTACTATGCATATAAGTCAACTTAAATTGTTGAATATAATAATATAATAGATGAGTAGTCGTTAGTCATTACCTTCAGATAATTATTTTAATCAATTTTATTAATAAATATGTAAAAACCTGCTATAAGAAGATCTATGGATGGGTGACCATTATCCCAATTCCTACAATCATGTGGTCGTAACTTATTTAATTCCTTATTTGTTTTGAGACATCTTGTATTAATCCTTCTTTTAATTGAAGACACAGGTTTAAGAAATAGATTCTTTACAACCTACGCTATCAATTTCCGTAGTTAATCAAGGAGCCATTTTGGTTCCCAAAATATGCGGATTCGTGAGGCGTATTTTTAAAATTAATTATTAAAACGAATTAACACAAAAATTATTATTATTATTATTATGTATTATTAAAATTAATTTTGGAAAGTATAAATTACCCACTTTACATATTTAATTTTTTAAATTCGTAAATGCAGTTTTTTAACTTTAAAACCAACGACGTGTTTCAAAAGCTAGTCGAAAATTAAAAAAAATACAGCACCCAGCATGGGTCAAACTGATATTGTCTAGATATAAAATATCTTTTAAAAGTCCGACACTGCCCATAACTCATAATCTCAATTATTAAGAAGGGCACCGTAGAAAGAGACACAATATTGTATTGGCCAGAGAACGAGACGAAAATATGTAATGTTATGCGTGCAGGAAAGAGATAGATGTGTTTACAATGAGACGCCCTTTTGATAGTGTTTCCAAATTTTCGGAAAGCAGTCTGTACTAATGTGTAAGGGGCGGCTTACATGGCGTTACTTATTACTAGTTTTTATTTAACTTCGATTTAAGTTTTAGTCCAGTCAAATAAGTTAAGTTTTTTCATTTTATAAGTGTATAGCTTATCTTGCATTCCGAGTTTTACCCTATTTACGCGACTGCACAAAAAAAGAGTGTAATGTTTTACCTTCTTTGACTGTACTATTATTTACATTTTCTGTAATTGTTTTAGTAGTATTCCTGAAACAATTTATACAGTTAAGTATAAATTGTTTCAGGAATTTATACAGTTGAACAATTTATAGAGTTAAGTATAAATTGTTTCAGGAATTTCGCTGGTTTTTTTTTTGTTTTTAGCCCCCGACGCAAAAAGGAGGGGTTTTATAAGTTTAACGAGTGTATCTGTGTGTCTGTCTGTGGCATCTTTGCTCCTAAACGGATGGACCGATTTCGATTTAGTTTTAGTTGTTTGACAACTGACTTGAACGAGAGTGTTCTATAACTATGAATAAAAAAATCTGTTCAGCCGTTTGAAGATAATCGGCTCATTTAGTGGGAAGTTTTAAAATTTAATTCTGGATAGATTAGCGTTTGAACACAATCTACTGCTACTACGTTACTTGATTCTAAATGACAATGTGACCGGAAGTAGTGATACCATGATACTTAGATTGAACTTAGATTTGAGACTGACTATCAAAAGTTACTTTCCATTATAAAAAATTTTACAATAAATAAATAAATGATTACCTAAGTCTCATAAGCCTACTAATTTCATTGACTATTTTGCTCATAAAACCGGAAAACATTAACGCTTGCCCATTACTGCTTGGCGGCAGACTTCATGGTCAAAGCGGTGGTACCCACCTAGATGGACACTCGGAGAAGAGTTAGTCTTATCACCTAGTAATTCCAAATTATTAAAGTTCATAGTGACTTCAGTGTCAGTTGCACAAATGGGACAAATCGGCACCGATTGTACCATTAATGGTACTATTCTATGGTACAACTGGTCCCTCCCTTGCGTTTATAAAAATATTTGAAAAATTAGTCAAATTTAAAATTAAAATTTACAAGAAATGGGGTTCCTATTTGAAATACCTATACTAAAATAATTACTTTCAATGTATATAAATTAGTACAATGTCGCTGCAAAATGATATATCGCAAAATAGTGGTCAGAAAAAGGTCACCTCCATGTAAGCTCACCCGGTGGCTAATGCACCGGCCCCTTGTCAATAATCGACAGGGGTGGCCGGGTGGGGTGAACAATTTTTGCTATTTTCTACAAAAAATAAAAATACCCACGCGTTTTTACTTAAAAACATCAGTTTTGAGCGCACGCGCACCCGATAACACGTGCCAATCGAAAGTGCGTATTTGAAAATCGAACGTTACTTTAAACTTTTTTTTAATTATTGCTGATTCAGATGTTAACTTTTTTTTTCTAGTTTTCGGTGTTTCAATACCGAAAAAAATTATTTAAACAGCACCTTTTGAAATTTGTGTGATTTAATTAAAATGATGAAATCTAAATATGTTTTATGATAAAGTGATGATAAACTTGGTGAACCGGTGATGAGTTTGATTAAATGATGACAAGGACTAAACACTGAATGCCCAATGAGTGACGGAACGCTAGATCTTAGTCAAAATAAAAGGTGAGATGTTCTTATTGGAATCCTTTACACTTTTATAACTTTTGGATAAAGCTATCTACTCGCCATTCATGCCAACCGAAGATCCAAATAGTCCTTCATATCCAATCATATATTTCTTTCGGACCATACATAGTTTATAAAAAAAATCAAATTATTTCTCGAACCAAAAATGTTTACATATACAAACAAGTTTACATATACATATAAAAACTTCTTCGGTTCAGTGGTTTGTCACTGAAGTCAGTTTATCGCTTTTTTAATATTATAAATGTGAAAATGTGTGTGTGTGAATGTTTGTTACGTCGTATCTCCGTAACTATTAAACCGTTTTTGATGAAATTTGGAATGTAGATAGATTAAGTTCTGATAAAACACATAAGCTAATCCAATTATCAAAAAATCAGCTATTAATCAATATACACGCGGTCGAAGGCGCGGGGTGCAGCTAGTTTAAATCATATTAGTTCCCGATGTTTCGAACCTTTTGACGTGTTCGTGGTCAGTAAACATACGTAATTAATGTAAACAAACAATAAAACAGTTTTCCTGTTGACATATCGTAAAAGATGAATGAAATGTAAAATGTTTCAAGAAGGCTTCAACTCAACATTACAGGAAACCACCCTACTTATATGGAATTCTATGAAACCAACTGATCCTTATGGGAACATAGTGCTTTCTGGGAACAGTCTTCTTGTGGTATTGCTCACAATCCGATGGATGTATATGGATGTAGGTATTTAGTGTAAAGTTTACATTGGTATCGCTTCTGTCATCTCATAGGTACCTACACCTAATTTTAGTTTCAATCTCTCTTTCAAAATGGAAACATGAGAAAGAGATTGAATATATTTTAGACCTGTCAAATTAATCCACTTGCTTGTGTCTTATGTAAATTTAACGGCAATGAACTTAGCGGTGTCTAATATATCAAGGATGGAATATATTAGACAGCTCTAAAACTAAATTTATATCTGTAAAACTTTTTCCATCTCTTTCTCATATTTTATTTTGGGAAGAGAGAGAGCGAAACTGCAATTAAGTTTGGGTATGAAACGACAGAATCGACACCACTGTAAACAAACGTGTTAGCCATCATTCTGTGGTGGACAGTCAGCTGAAAATAAAAAGCGTTTAAAAACACGTTATTACTAACTGTTACTACTTTTAAGTCTTTCTATTAAATTATATAAATAAAGATATATATACACCAGTCAAACAAACAGGTTAACCGGCAAACACGACACGACAATAAGTTGGACCTGTCTATTATGCTCTACTAAGTACATTAATTAAATTTAACAAAACGAATTAACAAAAAAATACACTATAAACAATACCTACGGAACACTAAAGAAGGGCTTCAGACACCCTTTTGTAAACTTGAAGAGAGTTTTCAAAGAATTATAAACATTAATTTGTTAGGTTGATTTTTGTTATTTGTTAGAGCCACAATTGCTTATTTTCTAAAGGGCGGGAGTTAAGATGTGCTTTTGTGTATTTTTCTGTGGCATCATAGCTCCCGAAGCACAAAAGCAACCTTAAAAAAGTACCTTTGTATTCAGATTTCTAAGTCTCGAATGGATGAGCAGATTTTGATTTTGTTTTGTTTGATAGCTGACTTGATCAATTGTAATCTTTTAAAGCTGTAATTCAAGAAAATCTCTTCAGTCGTTTGAAGATCGCCAGCTCTTTTGGTTGGGGTTTTAAAATTAATTATTATACAGGGTACTGTTGGTAAGCGAGCGAAGCTTCAGTGTGTAACTTCCAGAAATTTCAAATTGATTCTCTACTTGGTTCCCACACTAACATTCTTTCTACTGTTGTGTACCATGTACAGCAGCTACCGAGAGTATATCCTTTGCTACCAACTCTGATATTTTGATATGATTTTGTTATAGGCACAAAACGACATGTAGTCAATTGGTAATATCAATCGCTCATGGCTGAGGTAGTTGGAAAAGCATAGCCATTCAGCGACTGATGCGTAGCAAAATTTTTGTAAGGTGTTTACTATTGACTTAACTGCCTACAAAAAATGAAACCAGCTCACCAATGTGGTATCTGTTATTCCAGATGCGGCGGTGACGCGATGTCTGTGGCGCCGGCGGTGAAGCGCGAGGTGGACGCGGAGAGCGGCGGCGGCAGCCCGGGGCGCAAGCGGCGCAAGCAGGCGGCGCCGTCGCGCGCACCGCCGCTCGCGCCGCCCCCGCTCGACCTGCACGCCAAGATGCAGGACATCTACAAGAGCGCGCTGGCCTTCGGGGAGCTCTCCCTCCCCGCCTTCGACCCCCTGGCCGCCTTCCGGCTCCTCCCGCGCCACGACCCGCCCCGCATCTTCAACCCCGAGGCCTACTGCGACCTCTGCTGCAAGGAATTCTGCAACAAATACTTCCTCAAGACCCATCGCGCCAATAAGCACGGCATCTACGATGGCGGCGAGTCCCAGCCGGCGCCGCCGCCCGCGCACCCGTCGCCGCCGCGCCGCGGCTCCGACGAGGAGTCGGGCGGCACGCCGCGCCGCTTGTCGCCCGACTCGGCGCGGCGCGCGCGCGAGTGCGGCTTCCAGCCCGACGCGCTGCGCCGCCTCGGTGTCGCCAACCCCGAGGCCTTCTGCGAGATATGCTGCAAGGAGTACTGCAACAAATACTTCCTGCGGACGCACCGCGAGCGGCGGCACGGCGTGCCGGCGCACGCGTCGCCGCCCGACCGTTCGCCCGCCAGCCTCACGCCGCCCGCGCTGCTGCAGCCGTCGCTGGGCACGCCGCTGTGCACGCCGCGCGCCACGCCGCCCGCGCCCGCGCCGCTGGCCGACACGCCACCGCGCGCGCTCTCGCTGCCGCCGCCCTTCGACGCCGATATGCTGGAGATGGCGGAGGTGAAGCGCGAGTGCGAGGACGAGCTGGAGGCGGCGCTGCGCGACTCGCAGACCAGCCCGCTCAACCTCATCGTGGAGGAGCGCGGCGCCGCCTCGCCCGGCTCCGCCAGCGAGGAGCTGCGCAAGCTGCAGACCATGATCTCGCAGCTCAACGAGCTGGCGGCCGAGCGCCTGGCCGACGAGCCGGAGCACCCGCGCGCGCCCTCCGCCTCGCCGCCGCCGCAGGACGAGCGCCGCGCCTCCTCCTCCGGCTCCAGCTTCTGCGAGATCTGCAACAAGGAGCTGTGCAACAAATACTTCATGCGCACGCACATGCAGCGCATGCACGGGATCTCGCTGGAGAGCGGCACGCAGCTGGGCGGCGTGACGTGCGACATCTGCCACAAGGAGCTGTGCAGCAAGTACTTCCTGCGGGTGCACAAGCACAACACGCACGGCATCCCCGCGCCGCCCGCGCCGGCCGCCGCCGCGCCCGCGGAGCCGTGCCCGCTGTGCGCGCGCCGCTTCCGAGGGCCGCGTGCGCTGCGGGCGCACCTGCTGGCGGAGCACGCGCCGCCCGCGCGGCCGCCGCCGCCGCCGCCGCGCCCGCTGGACCTGCTGGCGCGCGAGAAGCCGTACGCGTGCTCGTACTGTCCCTTCACCACCGACGTGCTGGCCTTTCTGTTCGCGCACGAGCGCGCGCACGCGGCGCCCGCCAGCCCACCCGCGCCGCCCGAGCCGGAGCCGGAGCCCGAGCCGGACGCGGCCGAGCCGGAGGGCGAGTACTCGTGCTCGCGCTGCGAGTTCCGCGCCGAGGGCTTCGCGGCGCTGGAGGCGCACCTGCGCGCGGCGCACGGGGGCGCGGGCGCGCTGCTGGCCGTGCCGCGCGCGCCGCAGGCCCCGCTGACCATGCAGCCCTTCGTGGTGGAGGAGGCGGGCGGCGCGCTGAGCCTGGTGCCGGCGCTGGTGTTCCTGCCGGTGCGGCGCCGCGCCACGCGCCGCGCCACGGTCACGCTCACGCTCACGCCGGCCTAGCGCCGCTGGCGCCGCCTAGCGCTCCAAGCGGCGCCGCGACGACGCGCGCGCGGCCGCGACTACACCGCCGCGGGCGCGCTCCGATCGCTGAACTCTACTGACTACATTTAACGCTGTGTGCCTTCAAGCGATTGCTAAAAAATATTATGAGACGTAATTATAATCGGAGAAGCCGCCGGCCGCCGCCCGCGCGCCACACCGGCGGCGGCCGCGGCGCGTTCTGTTCCTCGAGGGTTACTTCATATGTTGAGAATTATATTGATCGGGTGATATATGAAACGTTGCCGCTTAGGAATCATTTTATTTATTATTATTATTATCTCCGCGATGTTCCGTCGGGTCGGTCCGAGACGAGTTTTTGAAACGTCGATTTCGATCGGGAGAAGAAATACACCTTAGAAGTAATTTATTATTTAAAGGTATATGTATCGGTGAGTGCGCACTCACGATAGCGTCGTAGTACCGGTGCGATGTTGATCACTGGCGCGTCAGGCTCGCCGCAGTACCCGAGCCGGCTGTACTACGACTTACAACCGCTCTACCTCACGACGTTAGTTTTTATATTAGCTGTTATTGTATAAATTATATTTTGGAGTTACACTAAAGTACAAAGGTATAGTTACCGCGCGACGCCGCGCCGGACGGAGACCGGCGCGCCGTTGGCTACTCGATACTATTATTATTGTTGTCTGCGAGTGACTTAAAGCACAAAGATACGTACTATTGGGCAGTGATCAACATTAAACGTAATTTTAGTATTAAATTTGATTAGATACGTGGACGTGAAGCTCGGGGAGCGCGTTTAGTTGTAACACGCATCATACGGGTCATTGTTTGGCGCCGCGTCTGGGCGCAGCTCAGCGCGCGCCGCTGTTCGCCGGGCTTACTTCAAATATTATTTGTTCGGATCGTTTACAACAAAGTGCTGCGACATGCCTCCTCCTTCAACTCTACGTGGAAAATAAACCTCTATAATAATTACTAAGATTTTTTAAAACTTGTATGTATGTAAAAAAAACAAAAATGTCCGTCTACATCAATAATTAAGACTGAGCTGTTACGTTTTTATTCCACCTAGCCACGGTAGAGTTGAATAAGGCGGTGTACGCGACACGTCAAAGTTTTATTCTCTTGACAATCAAGACTTATTTGATGAGTAAATCGGTAATTTTGTTTGAATTATTCATTATTCGGTAGATCAGTGTGGAGGTTAGCTTGTACAAACCATGCAGCTTCTAAAGAAAGTTCCTATGTATGTACGTAAGTTGTAATTTAAATTAAAAAATTAGAGGTCGTTGGAGTAACGGCTTAGGACGGGAGCTTGCAAGGGGACTCCTGATTTTTATAATGAAATTGTGATTGAGAATCAGGGTAAACCTTACTAACTTACACTAGGTAAGGTAATCAGAAAAAAAAATAAGAAACACGTCGAAAGATTACTACTTCAACGAAAGTTCCTAATACCTCTTCCTTTGAACACGTGAGACGGTAAGAGGAAAATGTTTCTAAATAATTTATGGGCATTTTAGAAATAATTACGCAGAATGACTTCTTCCTAACAATTGTCTTCCTCCAAAAACAGCCAAATTTCCACACCCGTCCCGAGCCGAGACTCCAATGCGCGATACAACAAATTATATTAATAACGTTTTAAAATAATAAACAAAATTAATAAAAAATGTACGCGTGGTGACGATCGCTTGTTAACGTTCAAATTCTTATTTAAGGTGGGGGCATTATTGCACCGTAGTTAGGAGAGAATGCTGTTAAATTTTTACTATATCGGAATTTGAACGGTTACGACGATCGTACTCATTGAATGTAGTGAAAATGTATTGAAAAAAATTGTGTTCAGCATTTATTTCGCTAGCTTTGTACCTAGAGTGGATATAGACCAATATTTTTAATAACAATCAATAGTACAAAAGTTTATACCAAAGAATGTAAGGTATCGGAGATTGGTATGACAAATAGAATACAGTACAAATTAATATTAAGTGTAGTAGAATGGTAAACAGATTGGAAATTAAAAAAAAACAATAATTTTTATAAATAAGTGTGGTTCACTCGGGTACACGGCTTATATTCTGGTTCATACAGTCGCACGATTTTTTTCATAATTGTATTTTGTGTCATATAGTTCCTTGTATTTATAATTATTACATGTTATTGTTATTGAATACAGAATTATTATATCTTTTATAGAAAATAGTCATGAATAACATATTTTTTAAAAGTTGTCATTAGAGAAAGATATACCTAAATCAAAAATATGTTTTGTTCCAAAAACTTACCTATATACGTAAAATAAAATCTAAGTGGATGGTTCCATGTATACCATAGTAATTCAATAGGAAACTGTATGCTAGAAAAAAGAAAATATTATATTAGATGGTTCTACAACGTGCTTTTTATTTATGTAAAATAGTTTAAATATTGGTTCAGATAATTGTTGTTAAAATATAAAATTAAATGTGAAATCAATTTGAACCACTTTTAAATTATTTAACTATTTTTAAGACGTGTTTTGATCTCAGTAAAGTTCCTTCATTCCAAAAATAATTTCTAGTCTTATAACTGCAATTATTTATCGTATTATTTCATAAGTGCGACTGTATAAAATGGTAAATCTTGATAATTTTGTCGAGTTGTATTGAAATGTGTTGTTTTCTAGTCAAAATATTTTAATAATTATTCACCAATGTGGGTGAAAAACGTCGTAAAACTGTAATGTAAAATATTGAGAATTACAGAATGTTGAAATAAAATATGAATTTAAAGACGATAATTAATATCTTAACTAAATCGGATATTAATTAAATTCATTCGCATTGGTGAAAAAAACTTAAAATTATATGTAATGAGAATTATATTGGCTTTAGGAGGAAGCCAGATCTTTAGTCACAACCGCAATGCAACATTTGATAGAAATGCGTTTACCATCTTTTTGTCAAAACAAAGATTCGATTGCAGTAGAAAAACAAAATTCAATTTAATATTTTTTGTTTTCAATTATTATCTATTAATTAAATCAAATCAATTGTTTATTTGCATAAATATGTTACCAGTGAATAAACACAATAATTTCATTAGATTATTTTGAAAATAAATTTTGATATTTTTATTTTATTTTAAAAACAAAAACTAATAATGTAACAAAAAATCTTCAAGTCGCCATTATCTCGCTAGATAAATGTTTTTTTGAAACTGTTGACCTAGCTTAACACACATGGGTATGTTGTATATTAAAATAGAGATTTTTCTTTCAGAATTTGAAGCTTGCCAATATATTAGGTCAAAAAAGTCCTATATATTATCCTCTTTAATTTAATCATTATTAATAATTAGCTGGACTTAAGTACAACTCATGAACACATCTGGATTGTACTCGTAAGCATCTGTAAATCTCACTAACCCTCACTTCCGGTTCTTTTTTATCACTTTTGGTTGTTTGCAATGTAATGTTGCCAACTACGAGTAACTTTGTGCCAGTCGGCACTTTGTCTGACGAGTGCGTCTAATTTGAATTTAAAATGTCGCTAGTGGAATTATGAAACATTAAAAAAATGTTGTAAGTACACCAAATTAATTATGTTAGACGCAGAACTTTTAATACGACACTACAATTGTCTACAATGTTACTAAGTTTGGAATTTGGATACAAAGAAGGCGTAACGTCGTGGTAAGCAAATATTATTTCAAATTTTATATTGTTTACAGAATTTGTTACTGCGTAAGTTGTAATAAATAATAGATAATTAAAACTAACATCTTCAAAACCACAATTTATTGCTTTCGATGTAAATTTCTCATCAAAAAAATTGAGCCAACCCCTCGGTTTTCAATTAGAAAAAAAGATTAAGTATAGCAACTTGTTTTTTAAAAAAAAGGTATCATCCTAAAGCTAGCAGTGTATCCTGAACAATAATCTAGAAAAGTTCCAAATTCAAATTATTGAGTTTTTGACCAATACATGAATATCGCTGTTCATTCGAATAAAATTCATCTCGACTTGAAGTGAAAAGTGCGTAATAAAGATCTGTAGCATCTATCATTACTTGTAGGATTTGTGATTTTTTGTTTATGGGTTTAAACTTTATGATCTTCTCTCTATATAGAGTTACATTGACACTTTTTCGAACACATACTAAACTTAAAAAGAATATGACTGTGTGTTATTCGAAAGCTTAAACTATCCCATAAGGGATGGTGCTTTTTGTTTTTTTTTCAGTCTAACTAATCTAATTTTAATAACTACGTAGGTAATCAAAACATAACTTTACTTATCTTGTTAACATCGTTAATTTCTATTAATAAATGACCTAATTTTATAAGAGTATGGACCACGTGTCCGTAAAGCGTAATTTACTATAATAATAATAATAATAATAAGCGGCTCAATGTTTTTGATGAGAAGTGTACTTCGAATTCTTGTTAGTTGAATTATTCAATTCAATAGAATAATTACTATTACTGACTAAATCATCGGCGTTACTCAAAGTAACCAACATTACTGGTAACAAATTAATAATTTCCTTACTCATTGACTCATCGGCTTCAAAGAGAAAATAATAATTACGTACTTACTATTAACAAATACTAATTACTAATAAAACGGTTTAAGTGTTGCCTTGCGGTCTGTGGTCGGTATATGTTCCTAACAGCGTCTGTTTGTTATATTTGTTTTCCATTATTTAACGAAACATTTCTACCGTATTCAATAAATTAAATATACAATTAATTGTGGCTTTTTCCTTGTATACCTCCTTTAAATACCTATAAGTATGCTTAATACGAAGCATGGAAAATATTGAGTTCAACAGGACAGCCTCGAGTTATTACAATTATTCGTTTGAATGTTAAACAATAAACCACAGTGAATTGGGTTATTCTTAAAAATAATATGTTTTTGGGGCAAAAATACTGTCCAGAAAGATTTTATACAATAATAGCTGCTGCCCGCGGTTTCACCCGCGCGGAGATATTGGATTTTAGTGTTTCTATTTTTTGCGCGGAACCCTATTTTTTTTTCTAAAATTAAAGTAGCCTAAGTTACTCCTTGTAACATCAGCTACATGCCAGTGAAAGTCCCGCCAAAATTGGCCCAGCCGTTTCAGAGATAACCCGGAACAAACAGAAAGACAGAGGGACAAACCTTTAAAAAATGGTTGTTTTGTTATTGGTTCCGTATATACTTTAATATGCATTTGGTAAAAAGCTGTTATTTTGATATTATAAACAGACACGTCAATTTTATAAGTATGTAAAATTTCGGCTCAATCCAAAACTGGAAAGTGGGTCAAGATGACATTAAGACGTCTGCCAAGCGTGATGTATTTGTGGCAAATCCTTACTAAGGGAGGCCGATGTTCGGCTTCGTTCATCAGTGGACATGTTCCTGTTGATGATTATGATAATAAGTAATAAAAACACCCTAATCTTGATAGATACCATTTCACCGTGCTTGCAGTATCGGACAATGAGTTACAATATGTAGGTATCTAGCCTGTAGGAACTGTATTCTGATATCTGTAGGACTTATGCAATCTCGCCTTGCTTATGCTTCGCTTTACTTTTGAGAGTTGTAAAATTCTTAGGGGCAGCTTAGACGCTCTTGCAAACGTACGTTTGCTGGAGCGTCTAAGCTGCCCCTTATTTCATTCCACTAGCATCCTCAAAGCGCTTTATCTTCACTAATATTGTATTCCTTAATAGACAATGTGAGTGAGTATTTGAGCTACTACTTAAGATTGGGACATATTATTCTAATGTCAACGACGTGTGGGTTGTAGTCATCCTGTGTGATCACCTTAGATATATTAAAATCTCTTTGCTTAGACCTGTTGTTTTCCTTTTTTTTTCAATATAGTATTTAACAATGAAAAGCTTTACCTAACTTGACACTGGCTAAATACGCAAATCGCGTAGAGCCAACCTAAAGAAACATTGAAAAGCAGTAAGAAAATAAAAAATGTCATTTTCTATTACACCCACCCAACCATATCGCATAAAACATTCAATAAATAAATAACACAATTACAGGCGTCCCTAAAAAATACAAAGAAAAATCTCGCGCCGAAAATACTCTTAATTAAAGATTATGTTCGCGTCAACTGTCAGCTTTAGATTAATAAAAAACACAGTTTTTAACAAAAACTGTATTTTAGAAAAAAAAAGTCGACACGCGTTAAAAATCACGAGGGTGCTTTCTGTCGCGCATCTGTCAAGACCCCCAAATATATTTGGGGAAAAAATGCAGCGAAATTGTTGGAAATGGGTTAAATGGTTGTAAAAAATGGCAACACAGTGGGATTAAGTTTTGATCGGGATAGTGTCAACATTACACGGTTTAACCCCGCTTGAGTCGTCATGGTGAGTTAGCGTTTGAACTTTTGAAAATTGAATCAATTTTATGATGATCACTAAAATAATTTCTGTATATCATACGAAATCAATAGTAAGAAGTGCGAGTTTATAAATTCTGTTGGTCGCTTATGCAATGCTTTGTTTTGGAATGAACATAATTTATATTTGTTATTGTATTATATTTAAGTAGGTTGCTAAAGGTGATATTATTTATTTTAAAATTTTGATGTTCATTTTATAAATTATTTTTAGAGAACGAATGTAATTTGTTAACAATCAATGCAAAGTTATAGGTACCTAACCTGAAACTGGCTAAATATAAATACAAATCGCGTAGAACCAAATTATTGGCCGATATCCCAGCAGTGGCATATTTTATCACAAATATGTATAAACGATGTGATACTTATAGTTTCCGATTATAAAGTATAATTATGGATGAAATTTATTTTTTATTTACATTATCCTACTAAATAGGTGTGTTTGCTGGAACTTTGTAAAGTATGTTCATTTTTACTTTTTTTCTTAATTTTAGATATTTTTATTTAACAATAAGCAATCAATCACCCAAAAAACTTTGTTATCTTGACACACTTCCCCTGACTTATTGCTTTACAAAAATGGATTTTTCCTAAAAAAAGTGCAATTTTATAAATCCATCTCAAAAAAAAAGCTCTAAATCACTTTCTAAAAAGCCATTGTTATCTTTAAACCCTTGCTTACAGCGAGCGAGACACGCGCGCGCCACGCTTTTTTATTTTCATACAAAAAAGTAAAAAAAAAATAGAAAAAAAAACCTTAATTCGCAAAAGTAACAGTGACCTACATACATTACACTTAAACCCCTGATTTTTCCTTGAAAAGCGTAAAAGCACCCCTTTATAAGTTTTTGTAATTGAATTCAATCCTTTGGAAAAGGGTTCGATAAAATACCCAATATTAACTTTTTTTGGCAGCACCGAGCTGTCATTGTGCGCGCCAAAATTATACGTTCTGTCAAAATTTCGCGCCATTTACTTCGGACATCTGCCGAGAAGAAAAAAGTTTTTAAACACAATGCAAATAGGGGTGGGTCGCGCGACATTAATTTTTAGGGGAAATCCGACATTTTTGTGAGCAAAATACAAAAATGCATTTAAAGTATAGCGTGGTGTCCCCTTATTTTAATATTAATAGCCATGAGATATGATTTCTTTCGAATGTAATCTGTGGAGCTTTTGTAATTAGAGTCAAAATTGCGTGGAGAATCGACCTGTGATCATTTTGCATTTTATGGGCGATTTCGATTTTTATTATTTCAGTGAATTTACTGCTGTTTGTCATTAATTTTATAGTGGATCAAACTCGTAATGCGTTTTGTAACGACTTTTCTATTATTATGTGCTATACACACATCCAGACAAACAAAAATAGTCAGAAAATGAACTTACTTACCACCTATACAACTACAGAATTTTCTGTGTCTATAACTTATAAAACCTGAGAAGGCCACATAGATTTATTAGTTATAGGAATAAACCTTAGTTAGCTGACAGTCCTTAATTTAAAAATGAAAGTCCCGAAAAACACTAAAAACACGAAACTTTATTGATTGAATAGCAAACCGTTTGTTGACGTGCAATTGAAAGATCAGCCCTAAATAGCATAGGAAGTAGGATATCTTTGCTTTTGTTTTCTAGCAAATAAATATTTTAATTTTTGACGATCGCTAGAAAACACTCCACCACCTGCAAAATTTCTTTTACAACTATTTTTCCCATATTTTTCCATATCGCCAAATATTCAAATTGACGAGGAAACCTATCGACATATCCAACAAGTTATAAACGGACCATCCCTCAAGACGCCCCAATAAAACAGCAAATAAAAGAAGATTATGTTATTTTAAGTCGAAATAATAATAAATAAGTAAGTATACAAAATATAAATGTATATTTTCATGTGTCATAATACATATAGTCCATTAGCAGCGTCGCTGCTAGGAGCAGGGCTTTTTCTTCCACAGTCAGGTCCATATCGAACGCTATCCCAAACCTGAAAATAAAGAATAAATTTAAGTAAAAAAGATTCCTGCGCAGTAAAAATTGAAGAGAAAGAAAAATATGCTACCCTAAGTCACTCCAACAATTCAAACGAATCAGACACCTCTTGTTTAAAATCGGTCAAACCATTTCGGCTCTAGAGCGTTCTAAAGAAGTAGACATAAATATGGTGGAAACATTTTTTGTTATTTGTTTATTCATATACTTTACTTCTGGGCGGGCATTACAGTATACCAGTTGACCAGGTGAATAGGGATGTTGACTCAATTTTTTTTATGATGTTAATCAATTCATTTTCTCATGAGAATCAAATGTCTATATCGAAAAAACTGAAAAGCGAACGCTAGAAACGTCAAACTTGAGATTCAACATCGGGCGCATCTACTAAGCGCTAAAACACCCCATACAAATTGGACATAACATCTGTAGTCATTTGTTCAACGCGGGCCGTAAATCTGTACTAAAAACATGCATTTTGTTGATTTGGCCGTGAAAAACTGCGTTTAACAGAGGTACGTAAACCGAATGTCCCATACAAACGAACTTCCCTGTTCATTTGAAAATTACAGGTCAGATTTAAATGAAATTTTGCATGTATAAGCGGATAAGCAGTATCTAGGGGCAAAACGCTTTTGTTTTGGTTCAAACACAACTAAAATCAAATTAGAGCGAAGTGAATTTTCAATATTTCCACCACTAAAACGACTCGTTTTGAACTGATTATTTTCATATAATAAACTCGTTTAATCAAAAAACTGTTGCACCTTACCCCTCGGTAATATAGTCAACTTTGAAAATAATACATAATAATTGAAATAGATTATGTACATTCAAAATGAAAAAGGAACTTCGAAAAGTTATCAAAAAAATGTAAAATATTGTCGACATTTTGCAACCGCTTCGTCACACGCGGGGTGAGGTAACGGGGAGACGCAGTGAGGCTACGGAAACTCCCGAGTCCCGACAATTGCCGATCTAGCCCTGACAGTCTTCGAACCGTCGACGGACTATTTCTCTGTCTACGCTTCGAACACAATAATTCACAACTCAAATTGTACGCGGCATGTTCGTTTATTCTTTCGAATTTCGTAGAGTGTATCTATTGATGAAGTTATCAACTCGTATTCTGTAACTGAGACACAGATTAGGTAATATTTATAACGTTATAGAGACGTATTTGACAGTTGATTTGGTAGGTATTTAGGAACCTATTGATTCGTATCAGTAAGTTACATTTTCAACCTTTAGGTACTTTCTCGGACTTCGGAGGTATGAAAAATGGATGATTCAACGCGAAAGTATCTATGACTAGTTGGAGAGTAGAAACATACCTACGGTCTTACCACAAAAAAATATTGTTATTACATTAAACCTGTGATAAACAGTGTTTAACTCCTAAACATGCCTTAGTCACGTGTTTAAATATGAGCAACCACAAATCCTGATTTATGTAGTATCTAACCGTTGTCTAACTTAATTCTGTTGTGACATTTCTAATCATTTTAGATGTTTATCTTTAGACACTGTCTAAAAATATCGTGATGATTAAATTCCATTCTAAGGAGTATTCTTTCATAAAATTTATTAAACCACCCATGATATAAACCCTAATATAAAAACAGACGAATTGTGAACCTCCTCCTTTTTTAATTCGGTTAAAACAGAACACAAATAATAATATGAGGCAAGCGATAACTGCTCACGAGAGACTGTGCGCTACGGTTCGTTTCCACTGCGATGTTATGGAAAAAATAAATTATTTTATTTTGAACCAACTTCAAAACAAAAGAGGATCTCAATTCGGTTGTATTTTTTAATGTATATTCCGCTATTTATAAACTGATTTGTAAAATTCATTTTTTTTGTCTGAAAGGATACACTTTCAGATTTATTCCATAGACTAGCTTCTGCCCCGCGGTTTCACCCTCGTGGAGATTTTGGATTTCATGGTTTTTATTTTTTTGCGCGGAACCCTAATTCTTTTTCTAAAATTAAAGTAGCCTATGTTACTCCTTGTAACATCAGCTATCTGCCTGTGAAAGTCCCGTCAAAATCGGTCCAGCTGTTTCGGAGATTACCCGGAACAAACAAACAGACAGGCAGACAGAAAGACAGACAGACAAAAATTTAAAGAATGGTTGATTTGATATAGGTACCCTATATGCTTTCATATGCATTTAGTGAAAAACCAGTTATTTTGATATTACAAACAGTGTGCTCGTGTATGGGTACGCTATAATATACGATTGATAAGTGTATAATGTGTGAGACATTACAGGGAGCAGTAACAAATTTGAATCCTGACCCAGATAAATAGCTATTTTTGCATAGCTATTTTATGTGATAAACTAGATAATCAAAGGCTGTACAATATCAACTAGCTTCTGCCCGCGGTTTCACCCGCGTTCCCACAGGCACCGTTCATTTTCCGGGATTAAAAGTAGCCTATATTACTCTCCGGTCCATAAACTATTTCTATGCCAAAAATCACGTAAATCCGTTGCACTTTTACTATGTGAAAGAAGGACAAACCAAGAAATCAACAAACACTTTCGCATTTATAATACTAGCTTCTGCCCGCGGATTTCACCCGCGTTCCCACTGCAACCGTGCATTATCCGGGATAAAAATTAGCCTAAGTTACTCTCCGGTCCATAAACTATATATATGCCAAAAATCGTCCAAAAATCAATACGTTGCTTCGTTGCTGAAGGACAAACCAAAAAACAGACAAACACACTTTCGTATTTATAAGGAAGTAGGATTGGTTGGATTAGAATGAATTTAGCTTCAATATTTTTAATGCGTTATATACTAGCTTTTTCCCCGCGGCTTTACTCATGTGAAATCAGGATAAAACTACTACATCTATTCTACTCGTACTTAGATAACAAAATTTCATTATTCCGTTTATTATGCTGAGCGTACCAAACATAACGCAAGCACAGCACGGGTGCTGCAGCTGACTAGTCCGCGCAATCATAATGCAGACCGTTGACACTTATGCAAGTATGCGTTTTGGTATCAAAATAACCATGCTTTTGCATCCAGCGCAGATTACGAGATAATACACGAGCAAGCGCGACTGGATGTAAAACCATCAAAAAACCACTAAATAGACAAGAACTTCAATATTCAAAATTCAAAAGTCTTTATTCAAATAGGCCCCAAAGGAGCACTTATGAAAGTTAAAATGACTCTAACAGCGAACGTCTAACAAGAACGTCTGTCTCGAAGCTCTGCCTGGGATGAAAGCAACGACTGCTCCGCTTTACGCTACATACATATCAAGCGCACTACTGCTTATTTACCGCGGCGTCTGCACTGAGCAAGCAGTGGTTGTGAAACCATTTTTTTTTAATAGAGGTCGTAGAAGCTTAGGTGCATAGGTAGAAGCGGGTACCGTGCTCGGAATAGAACATTCCATCAAGCCCCAACCACAACCACAATAGACGATACGATATGCGTCAAACGGGGATCGTGGTTTTTTCATGGTGTTCTCGTGATCCGCGATTGATGCTTATCTATCAATCATGAATTAGGTGTAAGGGCTGCCTTAGGCCACCGCCGCGTCTTCATTTCACATTATCCCCTAAAGTATAATTATTTTATTTTATTTTATTTTATTTTATTTTATTTTATTTTATTTTATTTTATTTTATTTTATTTTATTTTATTTTATTTTATTTTATTTTATTTTATTTTATTTTATTTTATTTTATTTTATTTTATTTTATTTTATTTTATTTTATTTTATTTTATTTTATTTTATTTTATTTTATTTTATTTTATTTTATTTATTGAGGAAAACTTTGAATGATTATGCAAGAATAGCTTATTTGAAGTGATTAATTTAACTTTATTAAATAAGACTGATGATAAAATAGTTTATTTTTTTATATTACACAAATATTGTGTTGTTTATATGTACATTGTACATAAAAACATTGTAAGTCGATAAAAATTCTAAAACTGCAAAAACTTGCGGTTTGGATCCTCGCAGCTGAATGCGAAGCAATATGCTTTTGCTCCGCGTGAGTGATTACGTAGGTACTGCTAACGTGCGACCCGGCCGCACGGCAACACGCTGAATTCGTCCCGACATCGACAGTACGAGCCCGCGCGCCGCGTACTTGTAGCTTTATACCTAAACTGCGGAGTGCATCTGGAATGGTAGCCAGGTGGAATTTCTTTCACAAACAAACAAATTTTATCTCTTTATCCTAGTAATCCTACTATATATCCTAGTAATATTATAAATGCGAAAGTGTGTTTGTTGGTTTGTCCTTCTTTCACGCAGTAACAGAACAACGGATCGACGTGATTTTCGGTATAGATATAGTTTATGGACAGGAGAGTAACATAGGCTACTTTTTATCCCGAAAAAATGCACGGTTCCTGTGGTAACGCGGGTGAAAACCGCGGGCAGAAGCTAGTATTGATATAGATGTGATAAGTGTCAAGTCAGTCAGGTGAAGAAAACAACAAATATTCACGATCAAAAAAGTCAACGTTATTTCTGTAAAAAGGTTTTATTTTATTTTCTTTATAGCGTAATAATAATTGACAAGTTGGACTTTATCTTTCAGTTTCCCTCATCGGAAAAGTTTTGAATGATCTTACAGCCAATTTGTTAATCTAACACGTCCATAATGAAGGTCAAAATCGGTCAGAAGCAATCCGAAGCCTATCCAATAATTCCTATACTTCGATAATTGATATATGAAAAAAATCGAATAGGTGGGTCATGATTCAACTTTGTCGAATGTAGTTGCATGAATTATAGGTATAGTACCATCAACTTATATTCTTGTCGATTGCTGAACGAAGGCAAATTATTCAAGATCACGCCACTGAGCTGGGGCTTCAGCTTTCGAGTCCTGTTTCCAGCAACTGTAGTTCCCAGGTCACGGACATGAACATGATTTTTTCAAAAATCCATATACTTACTAATTTTAAAATTTTATTAAAAGCAATGTGTCATTGTATCTCCATGGTGGACAACGGATAGGTAGAATCCAATAAGTAGAGTATTAATATACCTACAATATATGACTAACCATTATTTCAGTAGGTAACCATTATTTCAAATTATAATAACGTCGTCATCGTCATAGGCGTAGGTTATTTATTACTCTATGGCCTGTCTGTCAAATTCGCATCTGCGCTTCACCAACTTCTTGATCTTTGACTAGACGTGCTGTCTTGCTCTTTTCCGCGCCCCGTCTTGCTCGTGGTGAAACAGGAACAATATTTACCGCTCGGCGCTAGGCCCATCACGGAGTTGGGCGAGTTATACTTCGGGTTCTTAAGTACATAGTTGACATACATTTTTTAATTCATTAAAATGTAAAGAATATTATGGTATCATTTAAATTTCTAATCGATGATAAAAAAATTTTTGAATATGGGAAACTGTTAGTTAGATGCAGTATCTTTGTGGAAATAATTTATTTTTCGTGAATTTAATTTTTATTGTGTTAATGTGATGTTATTAAAACTGTATACATAATGATAGAAATGATGTATTTTGTGGTTCATGCAACATCCGAATTGAAAAGGAAAATTAGTTAAGTACTTATCCCTGAGGGGCGAGAAGAAAAGTGCGTGCGTAAGTCCCTGCCACCGCTTGCAGGTCCCTCCTACGGGGGTGCCGTCAGCACGGGTGATGGAGAACTTCACGTCGCTGTAGCAACTCACTGTTATGTACGGGCCTGGAATATTTTTTTTACATTATTTTATTTTATTTTATTTTATTCGGAAAACATACAGTGAAATAAAGCTTAATGAATAAATATACTTAAATCTATACACCATTTACAACGTTTTCGCATATTGCATCTAAACTAAATACTTGCTTGCCTACCGCTATCCATACAGTACTCATTGTTTATTTACTTAATTATTAATTATGAATACCAATACTATTAGTATACCAAGCAAAACAGTCTATGGAGTCACGCCAAACCAGTTCCTTGCAATAGTAGCCTTTAATGTTCTTGACGATGTGTTAAAAATGTCTAATTCAGGAAAGCCATCCAATTTGTTTACGCTGCTGGCTGTTCTTATAAAAAAGGAGTTTTGTCTGTAATTTGTAGAACTGTGTGGTACCTGTAGATGAACAGCTTGCCTCACAGATCTTGTTGGGACCTTAAGGCCTATATTAGAAAGCAGATGTGGAGAATCAACTTCACTCTGTGCTATTTTAAGAAACAAGGATATATCAGCTATTTTACGTCTTTCTTCAAGAGGCAAAATGTGGTGCCTTCTGCATCTAGATTCGTAATCAGAATCGTACCTTCCACACTTATATTGTAAGTGTTTCATAAATCTACGCTGTATAGATTCCAGCCTTTTAATGTAAACATTATACTGTGGGTTCCAGATTTGTGAACTATATTCCAGGATACTACGCACGTAAGAGCAATAGAGAATTTTAATGATTTTAATGCTAGTAAATTGAGAACTCGTCCTTATAATAAATCCCATGGATCTATTGGCTTTTTTAGCGATGTGATCAATATGTTTTGCATACGTCAATTTTGAATCGTGAATCACACCTAAATCGCGTATCTCTTCCACGGCTTGAAGCACTTGCCCTCTAAAAGAGTAATTATAAGCAATAGGTATTGGTTTTCGCGTGAAAGTGATTGAAAAACATTTTCCTATATTAAGGTCTAATTTATTAATGCGACAATAATCTTCAAATCTACACAAATCTTGCTGCAGAACGTGACAATCTCCGACGTTATTAATTTGTTTAAATATCTTCATATCGTCAGCATAAAGTAGGAATTTAGAGTGCTGGAAACAAGAAGTTATGTCACTGACAAATATGTTAAAAAGCAATGGTCCTAATAACGAGCCTTGAGGCACGCCAGAGGGCACGTAATTCCAGGAAGAAGAGCAGCCATTTAAGACAACAGCCTGGGACCGGTTTTGAATATATGAAGTAAACCATCTGTAGAGATTACCATGGATTCCGGCATTGAAAAGCTTTTCAAGCAGCATAGAGTGATCAATTCGATCGAATGCTTTACTATAGTCAGTGAAAATGGAGTCCACTTGTCCACCCGAATCCATGCTATGGGTCACATAGTCAATAAATGATAGCAAATTGGTAGTTGTTGAACGATTTCTGATAAATCCATGCTGTTCAGGAGGTAAAGAGGAGGACGACAAGCTATTGTAAACCTGGGTATATACCACTCGCTCAAAAATTTTTGCGAACTTTTTATCAACCTCTTACCCTCCCACTGCTGGGGTACCGGCCTTCTCTCAGAGAGAGAGGTATGAGCCATAATCCACCACGCGGCCCCAGTGCGGCTAGGTGGATGTCACATGTCCTCGAATTTTGTGGTTCTTGAACATGCCTGTTTCCTCACGATGTTTTCCTTCACCGTTTTAGAGCGAGTGTGAATAATCCTCACATAACTTGTAATAAGTTATTGGTGCGGGCCGAGTCGAGATTCGAACTATCGTGCGTCGGATTGAAAGTCGCACAAGTTCCCGCTCGGACACACTCGCCTGGAAAATGCGGCAAGTTAATTGACAGCCCGGTAATGACTTCATCATCATCAGTTACCAGGTGGTAGGACTAACTTTTCTGCGAGTGTGTATCTAATACCTAATGTCTCAGGGTAACGAGCGCACTGCAGTGCCACGCAGGCCTTTGTGTTGCAAAGTTCTGGGTGGCACTGCAATTGTTATGGACTGGCGCTATGAAAAGCACAAACGGCAAACGACCTGCTCGTCTCGTTATCCATCCATAGAGATAAATAAAATTGAAGTGTCTGTTTGTAATATCAAAATAACAGCTTTTTACTAAATGCATATGAAAGTATATACGGTACCGATAACAAAACAACCATTTTTTAAAATTTTTGTCTGTCTGTCTGTCTGTCTGTTTGTTCCGGGTAATCTCCGAAACGGCTGGATCGATTTTGACGGGACTTTCACTGGTAGATAGCTGATGTTACAAGGAGTAACATAGGCTACTTTAAATTTAGAAAAATAATTAGGGTTCCGCGCAAAAAAATAAAAACCATGTAATCCAAAATCTCCACGCGGGTGAAACCGCGGGGCAGCAGCTAGTTCAAAATAAAAATGAAAAAGTAAGAACCAACACTGACGAACATAGGCCTCCCCATAATATAGGAGAGGGGCTGCATCGAGAGGGGATGTAGGTTACGATATTGACTGAGGAGAATACTGCCGCAAATTTTCTGGACATCCCCTAAGCCGGCTCAACAAATCAGTCCGTACATAAATGCGAAAGTTTGTTTGTTGGTTTGTCCTAGAGATCTGTGGTTTGTCCTTATTTCACGCAGCGACGGAGCAATGGACCAACGTGTTTTTTGCATAGATATAGTTTACAAACCGGACAGTAATATAGGCTACTTTTATCCCAAGAAAATTAACGGTTCCTGTGTGAAGCGCAACGCTTCACCACGGGCAGAAGTAAGTAAATAAATATGAAAAAGAACTGACCGTATATCCAGAAGACATGTTCACCAGCTCGGTTCTTGACGAGGTACAGCGGCTTCAGCAGCGTCCACTGCTGCTCCACCGTCCCAACTTCGGTTTCAGGAGGTGAAAAAATTTTCAAACTGTGTGAACCAGTTCAGATTTTAAAGCGTACTATAAAGTTCATTCTGTTTCATTTCCTATTTTACTGGGTTAATTGTAAAATACCAAAAACCTCTGACAGGTAACTTCCTTACTCAATTGTTAGACGCCCATATACTTCGCTAGATTGGACACGTAGAAAAATGGGTACGTGGTACTGTATACGTAACAACGTCAAATAAAAATATTTTTACGATGCATCGTTATCCGGTTTTCAGCCTGCCTTAGAAACAGACTTCACACAATCCTGAATAATAAAAAAGTATATTTACCTCTGCAACTGACACGGGACCACCCTCAACGTGCACGCGTACGGTCGGTCTATCCTCATGATTTCCTGGCCACGTCTGTTGGAGACCTTCAGCTGCAGAGGCCGTAGTCCGTAGCACAGGTAGCCGACCCACCAGCTGGAAGGTTGCAAAGGGTCTTTTATCAGGCTGTCTAACCAATATTACTACGTTTAAATACAATTCTTAACGTAATCGTGGATATAACATACAGTTTAATTGAGGTGAAAAATTGAAAGACGTAAAATTAAAATGTCACTGTTTTTTTATTCTAACTACTAACGAAGCAGGTCGTTTGCGTGATGGTAAGCTTAACGCTATCGGGTTTTAGACTTTGCACACACAGAAGAATGATAATTGAGGTCTACTTCTCCCAGAGGGAAACATTGGGGTCCAATAAAAGGGTTTTAAAGTTCGACGGAGAAACATAGATGAAACAATACCCTGGGCGGATGTAACGTTGCCCTTACGTGGACCTTACAGGCAGACCAACGACCTGACTTACTCCTTTAGTTTTCCGGACAGAAATTGGATGGTAGAAATATGTTTAGGTATCCGATAAGTCAACTAATAATATTGTGCTTTTATTGTTTAATAATCGTATTTGTTGCTTTAATTGAAAAAAGAATTTAATTAAGTGTCAAAGATATTTTACGTTATAGGTACTGTAAGAATAAAGGTAGAACATGGTGTGGTGCTGTGGTGCTACGCTATGACGTCAGCAAGACAGTGCTACGCCGTAGTCACCAGCCAAGCCGCCCAGCGCAACGCAAGAGGAAGACGCGGGGAAGGACAGCAGTTCTCATTGAACTACGAGCGATAATACACGTGTCAATTATTCAAACCGAGTGTCTCATTTCTGGACTGAATAGTACATTATGTAACACACATTTATTGCATCATAATAATTATATTAGTAGGTATTATAATAATAATAATGTAGGTATCTGTTTTTATGGGTATATTATTTCCATTGTAATGCTCCTCTCACCCTCCATTAATTCTCTATCCATCCAAAGGTTGACTGAAACAAATGTTTTAGCAATAAGTTAGCTAATTATACATTTTGTTAATACCTCAAGACAGTTGTCGGAAGAATTTTTTATTTTGGCTTAGATTTTTTGTTGTTTGCAATCGTTGCGCTTACCATCACGCAAACGACCTGACCATTTCCATGCAGTATAACATTGAATATCACCTGTTCTCCTCTTCAATAGTATACAGCATTTTGTTCTCTGGTGTCCTCACGATGAATTTGTTCTTCTTCCCTCTGAGGAAGAGCACATTCTTCACCCGAAGACGCTTGGTGATGAACAGCCGGTCTGTCGACGAGAGGTCTTCGAGGGGAGATGTAACTGGAGATCCTGGTGCTGTCACTGGCTCCTCTACAACAGGCTGATGGTGGAAGAAACCAAAGAGTTGAGTTTTTAAGACTTGATAATATATCGTATGACCATTATCTAGCCTGATCTGGACGAGGATGGCACAAACACTCTCGATAACTGGCTCTCATTTGCAGCTTCCAGGACTCATCGAAAGTTACTTGGTAGCTAGTAATGCGAGCGGTTGAAAATAACTACTACTATATTAAGCTCATTATAGGATTAGAACCAGTGACCAAAAGATACGTACTAGATAGATACCTACCAAAATTACTGCTATTGAGCAATCATTACTTTAGATTACAACAAACCCCTACTTTTTACAACTTTTTATACTATTGGATAACGAGAATGATGGTAAGCATAACGCCGGTTCATAACAATTGCAGTGCCACTCAGAACATTGAAACACAAAGGCTTGCGCAACACTGCATTGAAGCCGGCGTTATACTTACCATCAGGCAAACGACTAGTTCGTCTCTTTACCAAATAACATTAAAAAAAACATAAATGCGAAAGTATGCCGGATTGAGCGATCGAAAAACCACAACACAGACCTTGTCAATTACCCATTTGAAGTCTATTGGTACTCTCAAGTTTGACCACAATATATCTCAAGAGCAACCACAGGTACCTTAAGTGCCTAGGTATATTACGTTAGAACTTTAATAAAGCTGCGGTCATTTGTTTTCATTCTACCGGTCCTTGACGTCAATCTATATAGCTGATAATAGGTATTTAATTAAGTAGTTCCTTGAAATAATATTTATTGTATCGAGTCCTATTTCATTTTAATTCGCTAGGTGAGAAATAGGTATAAAACGTGGTCATATTTACGGTGGAATAAATAACATGCCACTTCATGGTTTATGGATGTTATACAGGATGTATTTTTGGACGGGGCAGAAACCGTAGTGTAATCGTTGTATAGCTTGTATTACGTGTGAGACGTTTTTTTGCAGATTTCTGATATTTCTAGAACTCATCAAAGCTCAGTTGGTTCGATGTAGTATTTTGATTCCTATAAGAAACAGGATCGAGTGTCATCAAAAAAAGTCTTCGTGTAAACTGCCCAATGTGTTGCTGATCGTAGAATTTTTCTAAAGTCTTACAATGCAGATCAAAAAGTCTTCAAAAGTTAGAGTCGATCTTCTGAGAATGTTTTCTTGAAACTACGGCGCAAATTTTTGATCGATAAAATTCGATAAAATTGACAGTTCAAATCGATAAAGTGGGTTTTAACGACTTTTTATATAATTTATCGAACCTCGATACAAACGACAAAAGTTATCGAATAGCTAGGTCGAATCCAAAGAGAATATAGAGCTACTACAATACTTTACGATCAGACTTCGGTACTCGCAACATTCGATAAATTTATCGAGTTTGCTATTCGACAAATTTATCGAACCGACTTTCGTACTTGCGCCGCTGTAAGGGTTAGGGTATGTCTTTACTGCCTCGTCCAAAAAATACAGTCTGTATTATTTATCCAAGTTTTTTGAGAGACTTCTTTTTGTTACTCGTATAAAGTGTATGTTATGGTGGTTCCGTGGCTAAATTGGTAGTAACCTTGCTTGCAAAGCGAGTGGTCTCGATTTCTATCCCAGCTGCGGCGCAAGTATGGATATTTTCGATAAATAAAATTCGATAAAATTGACAGTTAAAATCGATAAAGTGGGTTTTATTCGATAAAATTGACAGTTAAAATCGATAAAGTGGGTTTTATCGATTTTAACTGTCAATTTTCTCGAATTTTATTTGTCGAAAAGATTCGTAGGTGCTTGCGCCGCTGGACCACTTTATATAGTAAGCATACAAGCTGTTCTCAGGTTGTGTGTCTTTGTGCGTCCATGCCACCTGCGACACAGAGAATCCTAAATGTATGAGTGTCTAAGTTGTTTAATATCTGACCTGATCTTAAGTGACGAGTGGTCGAAGGTGTTGAACGCTACACCTGAAGGACTGACTGATTATTATTAGTGCAGCTGTCGGAACATTGAAGCTTGGCGACAGACTCTTGTGGGTACTAGCTAGCACAAGTACCATAAAATGCACTCATCCTCATCATCGGCCTGGTATAACCTACTACCAAGTATCCTCCCCTTGATTCTGCCATTCTCCACTATCTCTCGCTACTCACAACCAAACACTCCCAGCAGTTTTTCTCACATCGTCGGTCCAACGTGCCATTGGACGACCCAGACTTCTCCCACCCAATTTGGGTCACCATTCCAATACAGCCGTACTCCATCTACCATCGTTACTTCTAACCGTATGTCCTGCCCAACTCCATTTGAACTCCAACACCTTTTTCCCGACGTCCTTTTTAGTACCATACGAAAACGAATTTTAGTACCATAGTAAATATCCTAGCACCGTGCTATTTCAAGCCAAATTCTGTCACCGGGGTGGGCCACAAGAAGTAAGGGATGCACTAGGAGTTTAAAGTTTACCTGTGGCTTAGGCTGCTCATCGATTACTTGTTCCTTGAGTAGGGGCTCTGAAAACTTTGCGGCAGGGATCGGGGCCGCTTGCATGGTTAACGGTTTTTTAGATATCTACAAACAACTAGATCTTTATTATATTATCCATTCAGTGTAGTGTTGAACGCAAATAAATAGGTAATAATGAAGATAATTGTAAATGTTCGTATTTCGTAGAAATATCAAGAAATAATGCACGAATTGTTTTGACAATGATTTTCACGTTTAGGTATGTTGGTCGTAGAAGATTCGTGGAGTTTTTATTATGTTGGTAAAGTTTTGAGAAAAGAAGTTTTGTTTACAGATGTAAACTTTTGTAATTTTTTAACCGACTTCCAAAAAAAAGGAGAAGCTTCTAAATTCATCTGTATTTGTTTGTTGCGGTGTTACTCAGTTGATCGGTGGTACTTTCATAAATTGTATAACACAATAAATACCACCCTTAACGAGGGATGAGATTTAAAAAAATTACGATATTTCACGTTTTGGTCGAAGGTGGTGACTACGTTGAGTCTAGTCTAGTAGAAGTAGGCTCTCAAGTGCAACCTCCTCCTATTTTGAAATCGGTTAAAAAATAGACTTTAACCCTAAGTCAAAAACTTCTTCTAGAAGATGTAGTTTGTCATGTCAACTAAACCTATTTCCTACACAGAGGTTGAAACTTTTCCAACTGTCGCTTCACCACCTTTTGAACCAGTGTGTGGCGTGAAAATACACGCCCGAACACACGATATTATCCTGTAATTCTCAGAATTACCAACAGATTTTCAACGCGAGTTACGATAAACCTTGCCATGACATACTATAGCTGCTCCGTTGCTGCTATGCCTTCCACCACCGAGAGCTCCAGCTGTAGAATTCGAACCATGGACCTATCATGGCCGACGTTAGTACCACTGGCTTACCTACTGGCGAAAATAAAAAATATTGGTGGCCTAGTACGAGTACTAAATTTATACCACTGAAATATGACAAATAGCTTCTGCCCGCGGTTTTCACTCGCGTTCCCACAGGAACCGTGCATTTTTCTGGTGTAAAAAGTAGCCTATGTTACTCTTCGGTCCGTTAACTATAACTATGCCAAAAATCACGTCGATCCGTTGCTCCGTTACTGCGTGAAAGAAGGACAAACCAACAAACACACTTTCGCATATATAATATGTATTAGTAAAATGTATTGAACTCAAAACTAAAGTTACAGTTGTAACAAAATATTCAAACAATAGATGAACAAAAAATCACCCAAATTGCATCAAATTTCCGTACCAATTTTTTCTATGGTCCATTATAATATGCAGTTAACATGTTCGGATGCAAATGTATTACTATTACGAAGGGGCTTCATTTAAATTGTGGAAAAAAACTGTATCGCTTTTATCAATCTGAGCACACAATGTAGGATAAGTTACAAAAGGTTCTAGGGTGGCCATGCGTTGGTTTTTCTATGTATCGTTTTAAAACATTGGCTTACGAAAGAGCAGACAATTGACACCTAATGAAAAAATATTGTGTAACGAATGGGACATAACCGATCTAAAATAATTGCATTTCAAAGCCACTGTAATTGCAGATGCACTCAACCATGTGTTTTTTTTGAGCATTACTTAAACAAAAGCTGAAAACCGCCTTCCTGAACGTATCTTCTATAGCCGTTTCGAAGTTTTAACGCTTTTAAAAAATGTTTAAAAATGCAGAAGACAAAGACAAATGATGAGAAACTCCTCCTTTTTAACTTAACATAAACTAATTGTTCGCCATGCGGTCTCGGAATATGAATGCCAAGCCACTACACTAAACATGGCAAGCCATGTTTAGTGTAGAGGGCTGCGGTCACGTCTCCCACTGCCATCACTATAGAGAGCTCACGGATCGGTACATATCTCGAGACACTTCGCAGCATGGTCAGCAAACGTTTTAATGTGTCGTCGCACGCGCCGCCCCGCCACGATTTTATGCAAAAACGCAAATTTCGTTCGAAATTCGAAACGCTCTATTGTGTTGCCAGCTCGAATGAATAAAAATAATCGTAGCAACTTCATTTTTGGGGGAAATTCGTTTTTATTTTTGCACGCGAGTGTGTCGAATGCATAGAATTATCGACAGTTTTTATGCAAGGGACATTTGAATTAATCAGGATTTTAGCATGGTCAAAGAAATATTGATTTATTTTGAACTGAGGGAGATTGTGAAAGTAGGGCAGATGGGGATTGTAAAATGTTTTTTTTATGTTGGACATACGTCTTGTTTGATTTTGAGAAATTACTTTTTAGTGTGAAACACATCACATATACGGTACACCTACAATAGATTATGTTCTGACCCCCATACAGGATGCCAGGATCAAAACCTAACAAATATTCGCGCTTTGGAAAAACAATATTATGTCTCGTTGCAAGAATCGAGCCCCCAACTCTTTCGCGCTAAAGTTAGCCACAATGTCGGCCCACCCACCACCACGGCGCGGCGGAGGACGCAAACTTGCAATTTATTTTATTTTACACAACTTTTGTTTTTGTGACAGGATTTTAGGGTTTCGTACCTCAAAAGGAAAAAAGGATCACTTCGTTTTCCGTCTGTCACGACCAGGAATCAAAACCTATAGGATACTTCCCGACCTAGAATCATGAAAGTTGGTCAGAAGCAATGTCAAGGGAAAAATCGAAACACTGTAAATCTAGTTACATTTTAGTTATATTAATTATTTCGGTGAATGTAGAGCAGCTGTATAGTTAGGTACCTAACGATTCCCGTGATAGACGAACCATTTACATACTTACAAGTTCGTACGGAACTGTACTGTAGGTACGGTACTGTATTAATAGGTTGTACAGTATTATAATTATATAACTAATAGGTAATGTATTAAATAAAAGGCGAATGGTATTCTCGTAAATTCAGTTGTTATTCACTTCTTTGTACTTCAACATCTCTAATCTCATACAATATTAAATAACATTCATACAAGGTATGTGTGTGATTTTCGCTTGAATGCCGTCTTAGAAAAATAAAGTCGATATACTTAACAATATTATGATAGTTACTTCGAATTACTAATATGTGTACTTTACAAAAAAAAATTAGGTAAATTACAATGTACAATATAATTTATTATCTCAAGCAGCTTAATAATTATAGCTTCACTAAAAAGGTTTTTAGCAAAATCAGGTGAGCTTCTGGCACTGGGAAAAATATATGTCGTTATTCATCACATTGCTGATAATCTTGATGTGATAAAAACATGGGTAAAAACACACTTTTCTTTACTCGATCAAAAAAATGACAGTTACTTCTAAAAATAAGTTTCGACATAAATATATCTCTGGAACCAAAAATCTTTTTTACTAATAGAAAGAGACACAATCCCTGTGTGCATCCTAATATATATAGGCTATGTCTTCCGATACCACACGTGAGAAACCGCGGGCACAAGTTAGTATTGTAATAATAATCAAGCGAAAATCACTACCACAGACGCATTTGCACAATCCATAGTTTTAAAATCATAAGAAAACGATTCGTTTCTACATTTTATCAATAGTTATTGCTACGCTCACTGATCGCAGTTTTCTTACATTAGAGTATACAGGATTTATAATAATATACCTACATTTGTTCGCTACTAATATCATAAAAATATATTTTATCTATAAGATACATGGTATACCAACTGCTTTAAATGTGAAAAAAGTTTTATGAAAATAAACCAGGATTCTGTCATCTTACGGGAAGCCCTTACAGGATTGTCCCGTTTATCCATCTGCCCCAGTTTCACTGTACCATAACTTTTCTAGAACTGCAAAGATTTGCTTTATTTGTTAATCTGAATTTTAAGAAATTAAACGTTAACAGGGAATAAATTCTGATCAAAACCGTACATTCTGCGTGGTTCGATACGCACATAACCGTTTTTTACATTTAAAGCAGTTAAGTTACTCATTTAAAAATCAATATTTTAACTTACATACAGGTTGATGTTTTATTCAACAGTGACATACATCACTAATAGAGAATAGTATCATAAATTCATCACAAACTTAACAAAAATACTCGTGACATCCTTAACCAGTGTTAGATTTTCAACAAAAATCTTACCTATTTAAATTAATTTATAGAAAAAAAAATACATGCATTTGTTTTCTAATTTGGCTAAAAGCAAGGCACTTCGTGATAATAAAAATATGTTTCTATTTTAATGTACAAAAATAGTATACTATTTCAGTAAATATCTACAGTCTAAAAATATAATCGGTATCACATTGGTTTACTGTACAAAATGTGGTCCTACATATTATTTAACGTTCGATAATAGTAAGTATAATTAAATATAACAATAGTTGTTTAAAAGATATAAGTGGAATTTTCTTATCGAAACCGAGTGTAGATTTGTTATTATTATTAAGTTTAAATATAAATATTCGTAAAAATAAAGGCACAATTCAAAATCACTATTCTACAAACAAATTTTGCTAATATAGAAAAAATGTCTCAAAAATAGAGCACCATGTATTTATCTAAATCTATAGCACGCTTTTAATACTCTTTTATTAAATTTCATAAGTTATACATAAAAATAGATTTGTGTCTGTACATCACTTGATTAATTATGTACATAAATATATATATAAAACAATTATATAGCTGCTACTTTAACTAGAAATTATCAATGTAATAAAAATATACAATGCATTAGATGCTTTTATGTATATACGTATGCCCTTTTAGGGTATCTATATATTTGAATTAATTATGATGTGATATACAATAGATGTTTATAATTTTATCTCCTTTCAATTTTTTATTGTATTTGTTACCTATGGACTTTTTGTCTGCAATAAAAAATATCATTATTATTAAGTTCAAAATTTAATTCTATTTAATACTTTCTTGCACTAAGAATAGTACAATTGGAAGACTAAATTAGTAAATGCTAAAGCATTTACTGACAGCCAGCCACCGGTGTAAGAAAGGTGTGGCGTGCAATCAAAATGTATGTGACGTAACGATAAAAAAAACGTAAACTAAGAATATGTACAGAACATTTGTTTAATACTAATAATTAATAGATAGTTATCTAATATCTAGAGAAAGGGTACAAAATATATGTATAAATACATAATACATTTCTGTGTGTGTTTCGACAAAAATAAACATCCTGTACATCACATTTAGCTAAGTTAAGTAAAATTTACAAAAATATAGTAAACTGAGCTCGGTAACTATTATTATTATCACTTTCTACTATCTAAGGAAAAGCTATTTTAAGGAAGAGTTGTGCTACTCTACCATACAGATATGGGTATAACATAAAATAAATA
Source organism: Crocallis elinguaria (assembly GCA_907269065.1). Taxonomy (NCBI): domain Eukaryota; kingdom Metazoa; phylum Arthropoda; class Insecta; order Lepidoptera; family Geometridae; genus Crocallis; species Crocallis elinguaria. The sequence continues at coordinate 14,535,917 of OU026071.1, read as the reverse complement.
TACAAAGAACCTCATAGTTCCGAAAGGAAAAATAAGAATGAAGCCATTTTATTTTATCTCTATTGTGTTCTTGAATCCTTTTGTCTACGATTATTCTAAGACATAATTCTATCTTAATTTTGTACGCAAGCGCGAATTTCGAAGATACAAATTTCTTGAAATTTTCCTAAAAACTGGGTAAATGATTTGACATTTGATTGGATGGCTGTAGACTGTTAAATAAGATAATCGAGTGACAACATCAAACTTTATCAATTGAAGATATTTTCGGCATCACTTTTGAGTTAGGAATTAGGTTTCTATGCATATTTATCCTAAGTTTTATAAGTTTACAGTTACATTAGCTAGTAATATTAGTTAATCGTATGGATAATTAGGTTGGTATTATACGAATCGCACTGGCGGTATCTACGATACGGTGACAATGATACGTGATTTGCGTGTTTGATTTCAATATTTATGATATTCATTCCTTTACTATTTGATTTCAATATAATCATTGATCAATCACATCAAATAATAAAGTAATTTATTTGCTGCGTATGCTTCTCGTCCGTGCTGTACGAGCCGATGGGAATTTACACGGAATGGGCAGCTTTCTTCCGTGCCTGCGCAGGCTCGCCGTGATCCATTCCCTGCATATTCCCTCAGCCGGGTCCCACGGTAAGAGATAGGGTGATACTATTCTCAGCCGGCCCATATATACTTATTAAAAATAATACTTAAAATAATAACAATAAGATAAATTATTGTTTGCTTACAAAACTTCGGCTAAAGCAGCACGATTCGTTTAACACCATTTTCAAATAGATTATACGAAATGATTTCTTTGGTTTTCCTTTATTGTAACTAGGAATTTTGCTTACATTATAATTGTTGCGATCTAAAAGTGACTTACGAATTATTCTAGGAGTCTAGAATTGTATTAAATCACTTCGAGATGTCGACGTAGTTATGTAAACGAATCTCACCAAAATCGGTATATCTACTTGTTAAGTAGTTATAGGTATGAAAAGTTATGAAGGCACAAAAACTGACGCTTTTTTTTGTACTTCAAAAACAAATAATTAAAATTTGATTGGGCCGTTTCGTAAAAAGTTTTTCAATGGGGTACATAATAAGCAATTCAAAATATATTTATCCCATAGCCCCCAGTAGTGGGCTCATGAGCATTAAATGACTTTAGATGCTCATTCCACACATACAACTTTTCAGGAAGAAATGCTGTAGGCACAGAGTACATACATTTATTTCCACCCAAAAAGTAGAAGTGGTTGAACTAATCTTATTTATTGATTGGTTTTGGTTTACACAACTACATCTATTAGTCCAGATTTAAGTTAATTTCGAAATAATTTCATTGCACAAAGTTCAGTATTGAACACATTACAACTTGCCATTTAGGGTTCCGCGTGAGAAAATCGTGACCTTGATACCCAATTTTTATTGAAATTATTATTATTATTACTAGCTTATCATGTCCCACTGCTCGGCCTCAAGTAAATAAATTTAAATGTAATTAAGTTAAAAAAACATAAAAAGATTTTTTTTTCATTTAAATAGAAACAAATAAAAAAATGACGTTTAGTACTTTAAATCCATACCAAATTGAAAACTTGCATGATTAGTTCGGTTTGTTCCATGATCGGTAACAGGGGAACAGATAGAACTTTTTTCCTGTTTGTTCCCTTGGGGGCAGACCAGGGGACTAATCAGAATAATCCCATTAAAAATAGGCATCGATCACGTTTATAATGTTCTTTTAGCGATAGTTCACTGAAAATGTTTTGATATGGATCCACTAATAAGTCTTTTAGTGATTCTTCACTATTTTTGTATTATTTATAGAACAAACGATATGCAGGTATTAGGAACTTTTTGTCTGAAAAAACCTACGGAACCCAACGAAGCAAGTATAGACTTGTTACTTTTTTGAGAATCTTATTCGATTTTACACTTTACATTCATACGCATAACGTCTTTTTTTTCATACACTGTCATACAAGAGATCCTTATTGCTTAAAGGAGTAAAAAACTACTTATTTATTTATTTAGAGTTCGTACTGACACTACAGTTTTCAAACATTTTCGATATTTTATTTACGCTCTTCCTTTCAACGTGACGACTTAATAAAGCGACATCTCTTGACCAGAGAGGAAAACCTTCCCATTGATTATACTCTCATAAAACAAAAGTAGGTTTTGAGCTTGTATTTATATGTCGTGAGCTCTCAAAACGTTAAAAAATCGTGTTTTTCAAAATACAACACACTTTCACAATAAATTGACTTCTACTAAAGTCAATTTTCATTGCGTCTTAGTTTTGAAGTATCTTTGAGTCGTCAAGATGGCGCCAATTCAATTAGCATACTTAATTGAATATAATTATTTCGGGTCTTTCTATACAAGGCAATTTATTCACCAGGTGTTCTCATAAGCTTCCAAATATTATATTCAACCGATTCCAACATTGTCATCCTCTTCTCCAACAATTGGTTTCTATAGCAAATTAACAATCTACGCATCTTCTTTATACATTATCGATTGGTTCCTTCTCGTCCTCAGATTTCGTCACTAGTCACGCGTGTCAGGTTCTAGGTTATCGCTGTCATTCGTTGTCAGTCGCTTTTTTCAACTATTCCCTACAGTTTCGTCTTTTTCATTAACAGATGGTGCCACTTATCATGCTATTGCGGTTATTTCACTCCACTACACCAAGTATTCGCTTGTAAAGGTATCTTACAATCCCCAAGAGTTGTGCCCATGTTGGCAATAGATGGCAGCACTTACTATACGTCATCAGCTTCCTAAGCTCCAAGATCCATGTCGAAACAGTGCGAGCGGGGGTGGGAGTGCGGAGAGTGCGGGGCGTGATGGTGGGGGCCTCCAAGCAGTAAGCTTGGAAGGCAGCCCTCTGTTAAGGCTCCTAATCCACCCAGAGATAATCCCGGCTCGTTCATTAGAGAACCTGGAACGAAGAAAGGAGGAATTATGTTTATACTTCTCAAATACATCACACACCAATTTTTTTTATCTTGGAAACTAATAAACAATCTTAGCATGGATTTGAGAATGCGTGGTGTGTGCATGTGTTGGTCAGTTGCGTGTGATGAAGAATGAGGATCAATTGATATTGTGACTTCATGGAAAAAATACGCTCTCTAGTTACTGTTAGTTTAGGGTATTAGAAACTATGAGGAGCATATACCCACAATATCAAGATACATAATAATTAGCAAACATATATTTCTCAATTAAAAAAAATTGTGTGTTTTATATACACTTATTTTCGACAGAAAAACTGTAGCATTGCAAATTGCAGGACAGGTGTAATGTTAAACACTAGATAAACTAACATGCATTTTGAATATTGATGATTTTTGCCGAGTAAATATTACGTGGTTTAATAAACACAAGCAAATTAAATAATGTATAATTTACGTGTTAATATATATAGTTCAATGTGTAAAAGTGATTTTTAATTCACTATTTTCACTTGCACTACGCTGACATGTTTGCAGCAACGTGTTACGGCGTATACTCCCTTCACTTCTATTTAGTTCATCTGGTGCGAACTAGATGGCGTCGACCATAAATTTTTAGTATTTACCTGAATTGTGAGGGAAGCCGTTGGAGTCTCCGTGATGGAGCATCGAGGATATGTTCCTGTCGGCTGCCTCCGCCACCACCTCGCTGAGACACAGCTGGGAGGTGGGAGACGAGCAGAGCATGGGATCTCCTGAGGAAACAAAGGTATGTTTATAAGAAGACTTTTTTGTTAGTGGTAAGTACTCTTCAGCGAGTGTCCGTCTAGGTTGGTACCACCGCTTTGCTGCTGCAAAGCAGTAATGTGCAAGCATTACTGGGTTCCGATTTGATGAGCAGAGTAGTCAGTGAAATTACTGGGCTTATGAGACTTAATACCTAATGTCTCAGCGTAACGAGCGCACTGCAGTACCGCGCAGGCGTTTGTGTTTCAAAATTCTGAATGGCACTGCAATTGTTATGGGCATGACACAATAGTGTCACGTGTCATGTGGTACGTACCGGAAGTGACAGGATTATGCGAGTCGTCGTCCATGAGGTCCTCTATCTGCGCGAGATTGAGCGCCGCCGCGCCCTCGCCGCCCAGCATCCCAGGCGTCGGAGACAGCCGCATCTGGAATAACGGACAGACACGTGTATCATACTATTTCATAATCCACTAGCTTCTGCCCGCGGTTTTCACCCGCGTTCCCACAGGCACCGCACCGAACCGTTTCCGTTCAAACTATTACCTGTGAAAAAAATCACGTCGCTACGTTGCTGCGTGAAAGAAGGGCAACAGTGAAAACAACAAGTCAAAAAACACATTTTCACATTCATAATATTACTAGCTTCTCCCCACTGTTTTCACCCGCATTCCCACTGGAACCGTGCATTTTTCCGGGATAAAAAGTAGCCTATGTTACTCTCCGGTCCATAAACTATATCTATGCCAAAAATCGCGTCGATCCGTTGCTGCGTGAAAGAAAGACAAACCAACCAACTAACAAACACACATTTGCATTTAGGTATAATATTAAGTAGGATTAAGTTCAAACTGCCACCTATTATAATACACCGATTCGAAAGGAAAAAATCGACGATAATTTTTTTTACACGACTCCACAAAAGAGCCTTCTAATGGTGTTAGGGTTCATGTTCTTCATTTCACCATCAATTTTAAATGCCTCAACAGATTTGGGTGTATGGGGAATCGGTAGAATTCTTACATCATCCCGAGTGAGACTGGCTAGAAGCAGTCGTGTTTTTACCTAAGTTTTGTTTCAAACATCAACTTGTTTCAAATAAATGGAACCAATTTCGGAGTACCCTATCCAATGAAAAAAATCTTCTTTGGTTCTATCAGTTATATTCCAGGCAAGCGTGCTACATCATCGACCGCATCGTCACTTACCACCAGGTGCAAGCATATACTGGATAAAAAAAACTTGAACATTGAATTCCATTACTTACTACATAGTAGATGATATTCATCATCAGTCGGGACCACACGGCCAATATACATTATAGCATTATTGAACGTACCTTAATATCTTTATCACTAAACAGGTGGTCCTGCACCGGATCCAAGCACAGATCTGGTTCTAGACAGTCCAGCGTCAGGCCTTCTTCTCGACTGAGCGGCGAAGACGAGCCTCGTTTGAGTCCATTTTTAAACTAAAAACAAAAATACAAAGCTTAATAGAAACTTATTTATTTAGGAGCAAACAGGAGACCGAAGATACCGGTTTGAAGATAGAGAAGATACAAGTTTGAAGATATAAAAGATACATATTTTATCACATGAACATAACCGCCACCACCGAAACTACTGGAGAGATCCATTGAAAGGCGTAGTTTCACCAAGATTTAACATGTTTAGGATAAAATTATTTGTTTTGGTTTGATATTTTTTTGACATAAAACAAAGTAAGAAAACTAACGTAAATGTTCGTGTGATACTTCAATTCTTCTGATAAATTTCTTAACAGAATTTTTCCATTGTCTTCTAAAAAATAAGGCTTTTGCAGTAACAAATGGTTATTAGGTACTTAGCAGGTGGTTAGACACATGACGATATATGTTTAAAAATATTAAAGATACAAATTTTAACACACAAATAAGTCTCAGCTAAGCTCTCTCCATCGCTCTGTACACATGTATAACTTGATATCTAAATGAGTTTATAATTAAAAAGTTGGTCAGATAGATACTTACCTGTAGACAATAAAAAGCTTAGAAGATACAGGATACACACATTTAAAGCGTAGATAAATCCCAAATACAGCTTTCACCACACCTCAGGTGCACAGGTAAAACTAACCTTAATATCTTTATCACTAAAAAGGTGGTCTTGTACCGGAACTAGACAAAGATCTGGGTCTAAACAGTCCAGCGAGAGATCTTCCTCTCGACTAAGTGGCGAAGACGATCCGAGTTTGATTCCAATTTTAAACTAAAACAGATATACAGAACTTACCTTAACATATTATATAACTTGCACAGAAGATACAAGTTTGGAGATAAAGAAGATACATATTTATCACGCAAAACTTCGAACTTTTTTCTCCACCTTTCTCCACTGCTTAGTATATAAGTAGTGACACTAACCTTAATATCTTTATCACTAAACAGGTGATTCTGCACCGAATCTAGGCACAAATCTGGATCTAGACCGTCGAGCGAGAGATCTTCTTCTCGACTCAGCGGCGACGACGAGCCCCGTTTGATTCCAATTTTAAACTAAAACAAATATACAAAACTTACCTTAATCTATTACTCAACCATCTCACCGGAGATACACGTTTGGAGATAAAGAAGATACATATCAATCGCGTAGAGAATCTCTAAACATCTTTCACTATAGTTCAGTATATAAATAGTAGAACTGACCTTAATATCTTTATCACTAAACAGGTGATCCTGCACTGGGTCTAGGCACAGATCTGGCTCAAGGCAGCCGAGCGAGAGACCTTCTTCTCGACTGAGCGGGGAACAGGAACCCAGTTTCAGTCCATCTGAAAGTATGAAGGATAAAAAACATCATGCTGTCCGTTCAATGTTGGCTACATGACTACAGTATATAAGAAAAGGACGCCTTATGGACTTGAAAGGACGAGATTAAGCGCACAACATAAGTGTTTAAAATTCTTATTACTAAGCGTAATTTGAAACAACACCAAACTCTTTAGTGGTCACCACATGAAAATGGGCAAAACATAAAATCCCATTTTTAGGTTTGAAAACTTAAGTGGATCAAAATGATATTTTTGCTAAGCTTTTGCAATGTTATTTGCCAGCAACTTCACCGAATGCAATTTTTCATAATTATATTAAAATGTTGTTTATCTTCAAAAATGTTGAGATGCGCGTACGAGAAAGCAGCGCGCCGTATCCTGCCCTTGATAACTGATCACGACATTGTTGTGGAATCGGGTAGTACAGTATTCCATCTCTCGGGGTTAGTACCTCTACGTACACTAGTATGTACTTACCTAGTGCATCGAGCGCCGACAAACATTCAGTCGAAGGCATGTCCCGAAGTAAGTCCGGTGGCTGTTCACCCAGTTCCATAAGCGGTGCGGGCTCGGTCTTGGGTAATATCACCTCCTGAGAAGAAATAGTATGGTTACTCTCGTTTTGCAAGCTGTGCTACTAATAATATAGCCACGAAGCCGTCGATGTAGTACTGCTCAGTACTACTACAACTACTGCAACTGCTGCTTACCGGAGTTTGCGGCGCGCGCGGCTCGGCAGCGTCGGTGCCCACACTACCCGCTATGGGCAGCCCGTGCACGCGCGCCTGACGCTCCAATTCCTGGGAAATACATACAATAGGGATGTTGACTCCATTTTTTTCTGATGTCACTCAATCCGTTTTCTCATGAGAATCAAACATACTGGAAATCGAACGCTAGAAACGTCAAAAATGAGAGTCAAAGTCGGGCGTATCTACTGAGCGCTAAAACGTCCCATACAAATTGGACAGAACATCTGACGTCACTTGTTCCACGCGAGGCGTAAATCTGTACTGAAACATGCATTTTGTTGATTTGGCCATGAAAAACTGCGTTGTCATACATTTTTTAAAGAATCTGATGGGATCATTTAAATTACTAAAGGATGACAAAAAAAATTTGTTTAATTTGGGAAACTTTTAGATGCAGTATGCATGCAAAGTATTAACTGTAAACTATTTTGTAATAACGACTGATTCAATTGTGTCATACTCGGGATTCACCGTTCACGAGAAAAGGTTGAAATATGCAGTTGAATTTAACATAATAACTTTTAACGTTCCCGAGTATGACACGACGAGCGTGACTCATCGTTCCCGAGCATGACTCACCTGTATCCTAAGGGTGAGCTTTCTATTATGCAGCTCGATTTGCTTGCGCCTCTGCTCGCTCTGCTGAAGCCTCGTCACCTCGTCTCGAAGGCACTTGATGTAGTCGACGCTGCTCTTGAGTATCGTTCCCTTGTTTGGTCTCACGTCTCGGATCACCTCGTAAAAAGGGTCGTTGGTCTTCGGGAGGAGGGTCCCTAATTCTTTGATGCGGTCGTTTATGTTGAATCGGCGCCGGCGCTCGACTGGAAACACGAAGTTAAACATATAAACTTGCATTCAAAACTCCTTATTACATCGTAGTTGGTACATAACAGGCCAACATAGTACGCCACGATATAGACCTCGCCTAGTGTAGGGATTGTAGGATACATCATACTATTTTGAAAATCATATACATAAACTACATTGTTTAAGCTTATGCAACCATAATCGCGTTTAAATTATTATTTGCATAGTAAGAAATTTAAAGGGTTTTCACGTAGAATAGGAGGTATAAGAACCACCACAACCTATAAGTAATGTTATGGTCTACTCACTGATATTATGGTTCTCCTTTTTCTGTCTGTCCTTGGCAAGCGCGTGAATATCCGCGTCTGTGAGCATGTTGTAGCCACCTGAGGAAGAATTCGAATCATACAAGTTATAAGCAGATTATTGCTAACGAAAATATTGGGAGTTGAACGGAGCATTGCCGTCTTTCTAGCTCCTTCACTCCCTAACCAAAATAGTACGGCACTGCGTTACACGTATATGGTTGATATCCCTCCTGTCCCAAGCGTTTTGCTTCAACCTTTATCATAAGGACGGCTAAGGAGAGGAATTCTTTGCAGGCGTCTGTGCTTCCCAATAGCTATAATTTGGGAGTTTTTAAGACGAGAGTGAATAGGTTTCTTCTAGGTAAGCGTGCTACATCGTCGACCGTATCGTCGCTTAACATCAGGTGAGATCGTGGTCAAACGTAAGCCTACCGTATAGCTCTACCTAACTAAGATACAATTTTTTTAATAAAAGCCTAATAAACTATCATCTGATGGCTACACGCGCCTAGAATACTGGTCGCATTGCCACGTTGAATGGCAAAATAGTTAAATAATTTTCTTTTTATTTCTTCATAAACAATATTGTTTCAGATTCATATGGTCACGCCAATTTTGTCTCTAACAAAAGGGGCATCGACAATTGTAAAAATACTCACTCATGTTCTTCCTGTCCTTGCCCAGGCCGTGCATGTCAGCGTCAGACAGCATGTCGCCTGCGACGGAACTGGCTGCGGAGGGCGGGCCTGAGGAGGAGAGAGGACCCGCCCCACTGTCCAGGGATAGGATGTCATCTAGGAACTCGTCTGCCTGGAATGATGATAATTTTGTGTAGTGTTTTTTAACGATTTTCAGGAAATCGCAGGCCTATAAAATTGTAATTTCATTTCAGAATATCTAGATTTTGAGAGCTCCGTCCAAAAAACCAACTGATAGCCTGGTAAAATTTTAGCACCAAAACGGAACCACTGTTTTGCATCAACTTCTTCCCTCAATCTATAATCCAATTCTCGACTATTTCAAATTTACGCAACACAGCATACCCGAATTCTCACACAAACCATGAGCTAGACAAGGTTCCTGGCTTCCTAAATCAATGAGTACTATTTAAAATTTTCCTTTACTATTTAAAAATATAGCCAGATTCCTACATAAACTATGACCGCTCCTGGTTTCCTAGCTATCTTTTCTGCTACTTTTTTTAAATCTAGCTAAGTTGATTCAAGCTGGTCGGTATGCAAAGTGAGGATGCCCTATGCCCCGAGTTCAACCCCCAGTTATGTCAAACATTGCATCGTGAGCATGAATTTTGTTCTGGGATCTCAAATGTTCATATCTATGTGTGAGTGTAAGTTTGTGCTCGTAATATTTACCTCTGAGTTATTAGTCCCAACAGAACACATTCCTGGACTGAGGAGGCTGGAGGCGGAAGCTCTGTCAGGCGATGAGGGAGTGTTACCTCCTAACTCTGGCGCCGATAATGCTGGTGCACCTCGACTGCTCGCTGACACCTGGAATTTATATAAGAAAATAAGGTTGCTATTTTTAGAAGCACTTTTCTGATTTGTTAGGCGACCAATATCTTGCTAAATCATTATATAAAGTAAGTACAAATAATTTATTTCAATAAGGCAATTTGATTTTCTTCTATTGATTCGAAACTAATTTAGACCTTTACCTTCGAATACAATATATAGAGAGAAGAGCAAGTACGAAAACAATCCCCCTTTGTGGCCTAGATTTGAGCTTCCCTAAAAGTCTACACACGGGCTCTTCATCATAAAGCATCACACAGTGATCATAAAATGGGGAAAACTCAGAATCCGAAAGGTTATCCGAAAGCTAGCAAATAAACCTAAAAATCGTTTTTTACTAGATGCTTTATTCCCAAATGCAACATACTTTCCCATCAGTCAAGCGTAGACCAGGTTCACGTACAGGACTCAAGCTTGAACTTCAAAGTTCAGCCATCTGACGCAGACATCAAGCGTTTCCTTTTCTATGCCCGAGCAATTTTATACTTAAAGGCAATGCTTATACAGTTCCTTATTCAGTAACATTAAAAATGCATGCGAAAAATTCCCGTTGAGTTAAAGCTGAACCAGTACTTAAATCTAAAACGATACAGACCTGTGTTTGTGGTTGAAAAGATTCACTAAGGTACTGTCGGACCTGGCTCTTCTGTTTCTGTATCACGTGATACCTGGTGGGGTTCTCCAGAACTGTTCGGACCTGAAAAAAGTGACGATCAATGTTTAAGGACTCTTAAATGTTACTCTAATTAAAATACACCTAATTTCCAAACATGAGTTTGAAAAACTGGATAAAGCTCCTCTATTGCTTTAATTTCAAAGATCTTAACTGAATATAGGAACAGATTTTTTTAATCGATCTGTAATTGACGGAGGCCTCGCCAAAAATAAAGGCTCGGGTAGCTAAGATTCCTTTTGCAGTAGGTAAAGAAATATTAAATACTCTAGCGCACCAGTTTCCAGCTCAATCCAAAATAAAGGTAGCATTTGCATCAACTGGAAAAGTCCAGTGCTGAACATATGGTATTGGTCATACTACACCGCGCTAGGCAGGCATCTTCGTGATCGCAGTAGATTATAATGTTGACCTTTACTAGTGCTGCCCACTCCCTGGATACTCCTCTTTCGGCTCTTAAGTGTTACGGCACCCACGGGAAGAGATAATGTGGTACTATACTTAGCCAAGATCTTTCGGCTTCAAGTATTAAAGTGTTAACTAGATGGCGTTATAATGACTCCTTACCTGTAAGACCTGTGGCGGTAGTTCGACGTGAGGCGCAATCCGAGGCACCTCCGCCGGTGTGGACTTCTTCTTCTCTTCATTGTTCTTTGATTGCCCTGCTTGCTGGTTCTGTAATGTCAGAAATAAATAAGCTGCAGCTCAAAAAAATTATTCATGAATTGGGTATATTGCAGGAAGGAAAGCTATGTCGAATAATTGGAATCAGGACTAATGTACACTTTAAAACTACGGAAGGTTATTTGTCCCCAGTCTGGATTTTCTGGGAGCTTGGTCTATGCAATTCTGCATTCCCTAGATCGAGGAAACCCTAGTCAGGGATCAAGTTTATATATATGATCGTTGCGTGTTAATTTGTATTGTGACTAGGGTGTCAGTCCACATAGCGAGGGACCGACAAACGCTGCGTCTTCCGGTTCGTGAATGACACTCGAGAACCTTTCTTTCCCATCAGTTGTCGGTTCTACGAGCGAGGTGGCCTGCTCATTGCCATTTCAGCATTTTCATTTATTATTACCTATCAATGCGTTTGCTATGACCATTGCCACAATTAGTATGACTTGGCCAATGATTAGAAAAAAATGGCGTAATTGACGTAACTTCCACTTCTTAACATGTTTACAATAAGGCTTGAATTTGTATGTTTTTAACACCTTGTAATAACATCCATGTTAGGGTTGTAGATCCGCGAGCACTCATTTGCACTCTATGGAAATAAAGGGATTAGCAGCTATCAATCTAACACTAAAAACAATCAAACAAGCAATGATAATTATCAAGGAATTTGCAACCGAAAAACCAAGCGTATAAAGTTGAAAATCACAGTAAGGCATACAAGTACGTTATTTAAATATGCATTATTCGCATGATGTACATACTCGCATAATGTTTAGAGGCGTCCACTCGAAGTGGCCCGAACAAGTTACCAATTGATCTGATCCGTGACCATGTTAGGTAGAATATCACATTTCAGCCGGTGAGTACTGGTTTAGGTGGTATAGAAACAGTTTCTTGAGACAGTTGGACATCATGAAAGGCTTTTAGGGGGCAGTATCTTTATCCTGGAGAACTTGGTTAAGAATTTAGTCATCTTTAGATCAGATGCTGAGATATCGCGTACTGCGAAAAAAATCTGGATACTGTGTGAGCCCAGCCGTGGAATAACATATGTTTTATACTCACTTGTAAAGACTCTCTGCGCAGTTGCTCCTGCGCATGCTCTCGCATCAACTGCTGCTTCAGTTGTGTGCGAGATGTCGGCGTGAGGGTCTTAAATGTAGGCGGGCTGGAACAAACAGAGAGAATAGGTTAGTGTCTGGAGCGAAGTTCCGTGATCAGTGGTTGAATTCATCCGCGAGAGTCAATCTGGGTGAATATCATCGCTGGATCGTATTATAATTTGACCCTGTAAACATTGGTGTTAACTGTTAAGACTTTGAGAGTTGTAATAGAATGGCTCAACTTGTCCATTGAAGCCTATTTGTGTTACGATTACGTACTGTTTACTGCCACCAATGGTGGGATTAAGAATATTTTTTGGATAAAATGTTAGTTACAATATATGATGGAAACTATAAAATACGGTGCCAGAAACATTTTGTCGCATAGCGACGTGCAAGTTTTTGGACATACACATATCGTTCATCGAGCATACAATTTAAATAAAGACAAATGACAAATTCGAATTTGTCAAAACATACGTGTGTACAATTAAACTGTCAAATTACAAACAGCCAAATATGTCAATTTAACATTACCACTGTCCAATGAAGTCGACTGTACCAATGAAGTAATTGGGCTTAATATTTAGAGATAAATATCACTCGGAGCAGGGGACAATGGACTATGTAACGTGAATTTCTAACTTTCAACTAACTGTTACGATTAGGCGAACGCCCCATTCCTGTCGTCTGATACTTGTACTAAAAAGAACTCAGCAGCTAAAGTATCCTGAACTCTAAATTTCTTAAGGTTAACTACTGGGCAATTGAAACGCTTGTTCTTGACAGCATTTCAAACTCTCAGGAACAAAACAATCACTTAAAACAAACTCATTCCACACTAGTCACACATCATGCATCAATGTGACCCTGTCTAAGACCATGTGCCCGCATCATATGTGTATTATATCGTATGCTTCACCGACAACGAGTCAGCCCTGACCGTTAATTCCAGTCAGTAGGTATAAACTCGCACTTGCTCGTAGTATGTCATTATCTTGATAAGAGTACTTGTTATTCTTGTTAGAGCTTACAAGCTTTTTAGAGTCTTTCACATTTACGCCGAGTTTATAATGATTGAGGTTTTGATTAACAATTTGGGTTCGCTAGTTCGTAAAGGACAGGAGTAGGAAGAGTTTAGAAGCATTAGAAGTGGGTTTTCATCAGGAGCAGTTGCGTTTTTTAAATTCGTTGCATCAATCGAATGAGAAACCATTACATCAAAGCCCGTCAACCTATCATCTGCATATAGCATGGCGATTGGGGGCTCTCTTTCAAAATCTAGATATATTGCAGAAATATCGTTTCACATTTCTCCTCCTTTTACATTTTCCTTTCATCCTTTTACATTTTGCGTATCTGCTTCTTCATCGTTCCCTCAATGTTGAGGATCACGACAATTTCCGTATATAGAAACAAATAAAATAAATGTTTTTTTTTTCGTTTGCTTTCAGTATTGGCACAATATTTGAAAAGAGAACACCTTTCAGACTCTGTCGCGATACTTTTAAATACACCAAGAGACGCCACGACACAAAGCTCGTATTTTCGCTAGATGATTTATTTATCTTTAGCTTAGTAATTCTATACAACTTGAATATTTTATCTAATTATTATCCCTAACAACTACTTTATCTACTCATGCTTATTGTACTCGCGCTTTATCGCTGTCTTTATTAGAGTTTAGTAATTTATTCAGTGTGTTCCTATCTCTGTGATAATTGATCCTTGGCTTGTGTAAGATTTTATGAGTGTTAAGTTTTTTAAAATTAATATAACTACAACTTACGCTCTTTTTTTCGCTATATCAGGTCAAGCGGGTTTTAAAAAAGATTAAACAAAGTTCCCTTTCAGAAGGATTCGAACTTGTGTCCTACGGGTCTCTAGTGTAAAGTTCGTTTTTTTTTAAAAAAAACCCGTAAATACAGCACAATGTGCAACACTTTAAAAATGTACTATTGAAAAACAAACGAGTTTACATGCACGGTACTCCTATGAAATTGTGCAAGCAATTGGGATGTTGACTGTATTAAAATAAAAATATAATTTTGCCGCGAAACGGTAGTTTTTGTGACAAAAATTCTATAAAACACAATATTTTAAGGAATATAATTTTAATATAATAATCAAAATGTAATCTCATCACTCCGAAGTCACGTGACATAAAACGCGCGTGACGTCACTTTTTCAATCGGAAGAGTATATTGCTCTTTCTGCCTAGTATTTTAGAGTGATTTCTGTGAATATAGTTATCTGTGCCAGGAATCGTGACGTCACATCGACCACGTGACCAGTATTGGTGTTTTGGAGCGAAACTTGAAATGGCATTTAAAATACATGAAAATTAAAGTATTAGCTGTATTCAAAAAGTAATTTTAAATATTTTGGGTTATATTAGGCCCATTCGCATCGTTTTAAACACTTTCCCAAAATCAGTCAACATCCCAATTCCACAAGTTGTTTTTTATTCCATTGGATAACGACGGCAGATTATTAGCGGCTTAGATCTTGAATTTCTCTGCTTTCTCTCGTCAATTTACAAATTAAATTCTCCACCAGCACCCAAACTTAGTTTTGTATGCGCAAGAGCATGCTCCACCGTGTATAGCGGCGTGTCCCATTGTGTTCCATACATAACTGTCTCTTGTCTTGGACAACCTAGTGACATGCAAGATGAATATAATATTTTTTGTGATTTTTATGGTATAAACAAATATATAAGTAAATAAAATATATAAATGGAGCTACGAACAGCTAGAATTGAAAACCTCTTTCGTGTCTCTTTATTAAAAAAACTCATTCTTTAAAAAGTTAGCAATTCGCTTCAAATCAGAGGATCTAGACTCAGGCAAATTATTCTCCAGTCTAGTAACTAACAAAGTTTGTATGAAATTGAGGAAGGTAAGTTAACTGTAGCTGACTCGTATATTACCCCTTTATTATAGTACTACTCTATTACCCCATGGTACAAAATAGATAATAGTACAAGGTTACCATGGTGACGTAACTTCAACTTCTTTGAATGGCTTCTGCAGGGTTGCCGCAATTTCGCCAATGTCGCGTGGATAGATCGGGGGATAAACGAAGGAGGTTGATCGGTGGAAGAGAGAACATGACGTAAGTCAAATCCCAACATGTTTGAGTTTTACACTATTTATAGTTTAATATGCCACTTGTCTAAACCCTTTGATATATCAAAACGCGGGTACTTAAAACTTTATAACAGCAAATTGGTACACAGCTACAGGTTACTGATTCAACCCGTGACCATGTTATACATGATATAAGGTGCCTTGCTTTTATTTTATCTTACAATAATTTTAGTAATGTGTGTTTATGGCTTTAATGTTAATAGATTTTGCTTGTTATAGCAACACTGTGTTTATAAGTGTTTTAAGTAGTTAGTGTAAGAGTGACCTTAAGTGTTCATAATAATAGAGGTAATTTAAAGATCCCAAGACGCGTGATGATGCCAACTACATATGGTACAAATGATACAAATGATGATATCTCTAACATCTAATATTAAAAATATAATAAACCGAATATTTTCGTATTTATAACATAACTAGCTGCTGCCCGCGGTTACACCCGCGCGGAGATATTGGATTTCATAGTTTTTATTTTTTGCGCGGAACCCTAATTCTTTTTCCAGAATAAAAGTAGCCTAAGTTACTCCTTGTAACATCAGCTATCTGCCAGTGAAAGACCGGTCAAAATCGGCCTAGCCTTTTCGGAGATTACCGAGAACAAACATACAGACAGACAGACAGACAAAAAGACAATTTAAAAAAAAATGGCTGTTTTTTGTGTAGGTCCCGTATATACTTTCATATGCATTTAGTAAAAAGCTGTTATTTTGATATTATAAACAGACACTTCAATTTTATTTATTTGTATAGATTATAATGATAATAATGATACATTCTAGAAGGCTGAATAGCACATCCATTAGCCACAAATTGACCCCAAGCATCACGTGACGCGTAGTATTTCGACAATTAATCACGCATTTAGGGCGCGTACACACGAAATCGCGAAACGGGACATGAGCTGCATATAAACGATGCATTCGCGAAATGATAAGGCCAAAGCTTTGTATAATAAAATAGGATAAGTTGCACATAATCCTACTAACATTATAAATGCGAAAGTGTGTTTGTTGATTTGTTGGTTTGTCCTTCTTTCATGCAGTAACGGAGCAACGGGTCGACGTGATTTTTGGCATAGATATAGTTTATGGACCGGAGAGTAACATAGGCTACTTTTTATTCCGGAAAAATGCACGTTTCCTGTGGGAACGCGGTTGAAAACCGCGGGCAGAAGTTGGTAGGGTATAATGAAGGGTGAAACAAACTGTTGAACATGAAACATCTTTATCGTATTTTTGTATGAAGTTTAAAACACGAAGGCCTGCGCAGCACTGCAGTGTCGTTACCCTGAGACATTAAGTATTAAGGTAGGTATATCAATTTGGTAGATAACAAATTTTTGATCACCATCTCTGTCATCAGTGATCAGATTTACTTGATAAGATTAATTATGATTTCATTGATAGTAAAGACTGTTAAGATTTGTAATCATTTCTTACAAACGTAGATGTAAACGTATGATTTACAAACGTAGAAACCATGTTCATCATCATCGTCAGCCGAAAGACGTCCACTACTGAACATAGGCCATAAAACCATGTTATACTTTGAAAATCATACCTATAAAGGCTATAATCCTAAAATCTTTACTAAACATTTTTTGGTGAGGCAAGCGGGGTATCTTCGTCAGACTTGCTATCCAGCGGGGCAACGCGGCTAAGACGGGCGGGTCGTTTGCCTGATAGAAAGCGTTACGCCAGCCCATAACAATTGCAGTACCACTCAGAACTTTAAAACACAAAGGCCTGCGCGGCATTGCATTGCGCTCGGTACCCTGTGACATTAGGTTTTAAGTCTCATAAGCTCAGTAATATCACTGTTTACTTTGCGCATCAAACCGAAACCAGTACACACCTACTGTTTACATTATTCATTGTTTCATTTTCCCGCAGTTTCGTGTCTGTACAGAGTTCGATGCCCAAGAGTACTTAAGGGGCAGAATCCGGCGCGCCGCTATCTCCGTCGCGCATCTCAACATTTTTGAAGATAAACAATCACTTAATATAATTATGAAAAATCGCATTCGGTGAAATTGCTGACAATAACATTACAAAGGTTACACAAAAATTTCATTTTGTTCTATTCAGGTTTTCAAACCTAAAAATGGGATTTTATGTTTTGCCCATTTTCATGTATGAAAACTTGATCGGATCAAAATGATACTTTTGCCGTACCTTTGTAATGTTAATGCCAGCCATTTCACCGAGTGCGATTTTTCATAATTATATTAAGTGATTATTTATCTTCAAAAATGCTAAGATGCGCGAGCGAGATAGCGGCGCGCCGGATTCTGCCCCTTAAGTTCTCTTGGGGGTCTACCCATGAAAACAAAAGAAAAGTAAAGTACCTACTTAAAGTCTTAAGTTTCTTAACTGAAAATAGGTGATTCCTCTGCGTGATGTTTAGTAGCTATCATCACATTACTTCAAGGACGTTAAAAAAATATAAAAATATGTTGTCAATCTCCAATATTTTCCCGAGATATTGCACGTTTAAAATCTGTTTTATATTAATTATTACCTAAGAAATCAGCTTCTAAAGAAGTACTGAAGTTGAAAAATAAAACAGTCGATTTCTTGCATCTCCGTATAAATTATAATTTGTTATAAAATTTGGTTTACAGCAATGTATTTACCGTTAAAAAGTTGTTACACAAGATATACGTTTAAAATTTTTCAAAAGAAGTACCAAGTGGCTATAGTGTTATCACAAAAACCATTTTTAGTTGTTGCCTGTTTAGCAAGACAGCGCCTAAAGATAAACGTCAAAAATGATTAGAAATGTCACAACAGAATTGTGTTAGACAATGGTTAGACACTACTTAATTCAGGATTTGTGGTTGCTCATATTTAATCGCGCAACTAAGGCATGTTTAGGCGTTAAACAGTGATTAACACAGGTTTAACGTGTGTTTAATTTTTGTGTGGTAAGACCCTCAATGTCTAAAGTAATAAACACTCAGCATCTAAGGTATCTCGTCACGTGCCTTCAAACTTGAGCAAACAGAGCTAAATCGTGACTCCCATTTCATACAAAGTAAGTATCAAAATGTCATCTCACATGTAACTACATGTAACTTGTATGGTTTTACTACCTTAGGTCCTGTTTGTATGATTACGAGTCTTGTAGAAGAACGTAATGTACCTACTGGTAAATGTTGTTTCACAATTTTTTTTTATTTCATTATTTACAGTAAAGTAACATATAATTATAATTTTTTTTAATAATAATAATAATAATAATTCTTTATTCAAAAGAAACCAAGCATACATATTAGACTTATTAAAATAATCACAATATTATTTAACACTTATAGGCTTGAATTACACAAATCAATATGGTACAGAACCTACACTAAGCAAAGCTTGTGTTGTAGTTTCTGATTATCCCTTCAGAGTACAATTTAGCATAAAATAGTAATAATACACATTCATATTTGCTTGGTAAAGATTGGTAAAAATTGTGTGTGTGTGTGTGTGTGTGTGTGTGTGTGTGTGTGTGTGTGTGTGTGTGTGTGTGTGTGTGTGTGTGTGTGTGTGTGTGTGTGTGTGTGTGTTTGTGTGCGTGTTTGTGTATTTAAGCGTGTTTAAATGTGTGTATGTGCATGTGTGTGTGAGTGTGAGAGAGAGAGAGTTTTGTATTATTTTATTACCCTTAATAATTTTTCCGTGTCATCGTAATTCAGATTTGCTAACCATTCAGTTAAAACGGTTTTGGATTCCCGATTATTGAGTGTCATGAAATTGCAAATAGCTTTATTTATTCTGTTGTAGATCAGAGGGCCAAGAAATTTTGAGTGTCTTTGTGCTAATCTGGTATTAAACTTGGAAACATTAAAAACTCTATCTTTCCGCCTTTTACTGGAGCTGTCTTGTGTGTTTGTAATTTTATGTTGGGCTTGTATTAAATGGCAGATGAAAAGCTGTCGCACAGTGAGGACGTTACAGTCCTTATAGAGTTCGTAAGTAGGAAATCTAAAAGGCTTGTTAGTAGCTACTTTCAGGACAGCCCTTTGTGCACGTTCCAGACTCATCATGTATGTCATGCAAGCACCTCCCCAGGCTGTGTTACAATAAGTCAAAATTGATCTACATAACGCGTTGTAAACATTAAATAATAAGGTGCGGTCAGCTACATCTCGCAAATTCTTAAATATGTAGATCAATTTGCGTACACGAGCACTAAGAAGATCAATATGTTGCTTCCAGGTCATTCTGTCGTCAATCGTAAGGCCCAAATATTTTATACTTTGCACACGTTGCAGTTTTGTGCAGTCACAATTATTATCGTTCGTGTAACAGTTGGAATGAGCTTTAATATCAACAGTCGGAGGTTTGCCACGAGCGTTAGAAAAAGTAATGAATTTCGTTTTGTCCACGTTTAAAGTAAGCAAGTTTAATTACAGCATTTATTTAAATACTACCTTCTGCCCGCGGTTTTCACCCGCGTTCCCACAGGAACCGTGCATGCTTCCGGGATAAAAAGTAGCCTATCTTACTATCCGGTCCATAAACTATATCTATGCCAAAAATCACGTCGATCCGTTGCTCCGTTACTGCGTGAAAAAAGAACAAACCAACAAACACACTTTCGCATTGATAATATTAGTAGGATATTATGTTAAAGTTTCGGTGTTAAGTTTCGTTTGTGAAAGATTGCAATTGCTATTTATACCATCAGGAAAACTACCCTCCCATCTCTTTATCTAATAGCATTTAAAAAGAGTAACATCGTAACACGAAACATAATAACCATCATCATATGAATACGAGACACAAATACCGATGCCTCGGAGAGACTGAGAGATAAGCACTCGCCAAAAATTTAAGATGCCACAAAAAAGTGTTATAACTACAAGGTTTGTTTGTAAGCTTCGAGGCACGACTCAATTGAAGCCTGTATTTGTGATTTTCATAAGCGTATCTCGCGTGACAGCCGAGTTAGAGGAGCCGCGAGGTCGGCAAATCGCTACCATTATTGCTGATGTATTTATTATCTTGGTAACTCGATAAAATGCCGCGGAGATGGGAGCTATGCGACGGTAGAAATATTTTCATATAAAGGTTGGCAATGAAAAACGTTTGCTGTAATATTATATACTATTTGGTAACGAGATAATCCGGTCGTTTGCCTGATGGTAAACATAACGCCAGCCCATAACAATTGCAGTGCCACTCAGAACATTACGTTAAGATTGCTCAACATAAATTTTTCACTTTGTCCAAATAATAAAAGAGCTCAATTTCGAATTTCAAATTAAAAATTCTTTTTGCGAATGGGCCTTAAGCGAGCGCGCATGAAAGTTAAAGTTTTCATTCAATACTCGTAAGATTTCATTCAGTATACAGCAACAAGTGTCGTATAACTTGGAAAAACTGGGTAGTACGAGAAACCTTGACAAAACCTAGGTTAATGGATAGTAAATACAAAATACCACAAAGATTTCAACTCCTTATCTTATCTGGCATTGAGACTCTTTAGAATACATAAATAATTATATCTAATCATTAACGAATGAGAAACAGACAAATGTAGCTAGACATAGCACTGCGTACCAAGCAGTAGAAATATTTAATAAGTTGCCGAGGGACATCAAAGAAATTGTTTGTAAGCCTAGTCTGTTTAAGAGGAAAGTCATTGCATTTCTTTTGGAAAATAGTTTTTATAGTCTGGATGATTACTTTGCCAAAACATTTGTAAACTTGTAATTCTATTTGTTATTATCACTATATTGACTTAATTTAATCTTGGACATACTACGTAATTAGATATTAACATAAGTTTTATAAATTATTAAGCATTATTTTTGATTATTTACTAACAATTCAAACACAATGTATGTGGTTTTATAGTCTTTTACTGAATAAATACAATACAGGACAAGATGTTCGCAACAATAATGTAACATTGCATGTATTTTATCTAAAAAATATAAATACAGACAATGCCCGTAGGGTGTACAGTGAAGATAGAATCAACATTACCTACCCGACTAGCGTTAACATTTACAGAACTTCCAGTAAACGTCCACATATTGACCACAAAAAATAATAATTTAATTATGTCTCGTCCCTTTACGGGTCTACTCGTAAATTGTATATGACAATACCAAAATTATGATAAGTACTTTTCAATATCCAAAAACCACATATCTATTTACTGTACATGTAATCGCATCATAATCTTGACTAATTTTCGGTTTTCCCACGAAATTTGCGTAAAACATTATTTATTATTTAATTGAACCGCATTGAAGGTAAAGTACCGTAAAGTAAAGTGTTATTGGACTTGAATCTTTCGTAGGTGACACAATTGTTATTACGACATAAAATACTTGAAGTTTTGTTCAGTCAGCACGATAAAAACTTATTAATTACACTACAAAAAATATATCATTTAATACCTCGCACTATTACAATGATGACAATCTTTTGAGCAATGAATGGAACGACAAATGATACTTAATGATATTTTGGTGAAGTAAACCAAAATATATTTAATATTCCTTGAGTGGTGGACAAAGTCCAAACATATATGGATACACCAGCGCAGTGGCGATTTTTACAAAGAGAAGACACCAGTCATTTAAAACAATAAATTAAACGTTTGATAAAATCCCCAATATATAAATATTACATAATGTCTTTGGTGAAACCAATGACTTTGTGGGGTCCTTCTTGAGTGAATAGGAAACAAAAAGCATCGAATTTTTGGCTATCCTACTGCATGTAATCTGTTCAACGCGTGCGGTTTAAAGCGCATCAAAAGAAGTTAGGTGCAATTGGGTTGTTATTATAAAATATACATCAATGAAAACAGAAAATCACAATCACACACACATTTCTAGTTGAAGGTTCCGACATCCAACCTCAGCTCAAGATGACTAGGTCCCGCCTGTTGCGTGCAGCACCCAGCGACGTCACAATCATCACCTATAAGCCACTAAAGAACATAGCACGTGCAGTCATTACAATAATGACGGGAAACGCTAGCTTCCGCGTGCGAGGACAGTCGACGATGACCATCATTACCGTCATCGGCTGACGGTTGGTATAATGGTGGCAGGTGAGGGGCATGAGAAAAAAACTGGGGCTGAAAAGCCAGCTGATAATAGAAGAGCTTCTATAATGAAATGATGACAGAAAGTTTTCAGCCGCTCATCATAGTGATACTTGAAATGTAGATTAGATATCCGAACTGATGCAAAGGTTGTATGATGAAACCAACTTCACAGCTAACTAACAGATTGATCTCAGCTGACGACATACACAAAGATTAGCCCTAAACGTAAATTATCCTACCAAAGCTAATGAGGAAGCTAAAGGCTAAATGTCAAAGGCAGAAGAGATCGTTTTTGGCGATATCACCGATCGATACGATTTCCGCCCATTTTACTTTAATTTAGGAATTGTGTTCCGTGGTTGATTTCTCTAACTGGAATAGAATAATTAATTGCTTTTGATTTAAATAACGTCTAATGATCACGCAACATACATAGACCCTAACACAAAACTAGCATTCTTTGTGGCTAAGGAACTAGGAACTATAAGGAGTAAGGTCTCACACGGAACAAATACTTGAGATTTTTTAAGTGCACAAATATTTGTCTTTACAGCCTTTGAGTGCTGCAGAAGGCACATTTTCTATGAACCACTCAATCAGATACAGGGAATCCCAGTTAGAGGCCAGGTGATCTTGTGTTACCTAAAGTTTATTTATGTTAATTTCTTAGAAAATTGTTGGATCACAGATGATCTCGGAAAGTATCATATTATGTTGAGCTTGAATGTAACACTGCATGTAGTTTACTACGTAATGTCAAGCTCTATACGCCGCTATGATAAGAATGAAGCCCTTGACTTCCACGTGCAAGGATCTTGCGTTTTCCATCAAAAATCGTCCAGCAGTTTCTGCTCATCAAATTTAGGCAGAAATCCTCTAAAATTCTGCACGCAGACGGATTCTTTCAACAGCAACGTCACTTTTGCATTATCATTGTGTAGGTCACAACACGGAAACCTCGTCGGCAGCAGTCATCCATATAATGGTGACCAGTCACCGTTCACTCTCACGCAGCCATTACACGTCCTTGACAAAAGAAACGTTTGACTGTTCAAGGTTCCATGACAGCTGGCGCAAGGTTAGAAAAATTAGGGGTGGAAAGTTTAAATTTATAAATGAGAATGGGACTATTTCGTTTATGAGATAGAGAGACGCCCTGAGGCATACTTGGGAGCTTGGCAAAAACAACAACAAATCAATAGGTTTGGAGGAAGAGGAGAGAGGCCTTTTCCCAGCAGTAGAAGATGATGGGGATAATATAATAATATCTCTCATTGCTTGCTTTTAAGAGGAGCGGGGCAGTATGAATTGAAGTTGGTTATCTTAAGTCGTTGCTGAAAATATCATGATGTAACCATAGCATGATGGCACTACGTTTTTCACTTCTCGACTAGTTAAGCGGTAATTAGTTGATTGCCATTTCTAAGTAGAACATATTATATATTGCTAAGCACTTACTAATGTGCTACCACGCTCAAAAGAAAACATCTATAAGTATTTTCTTAGGTTTTCATATGCACATTGTATGTAGGCTACTCGTGACAACGAACCCAGCTAAGGGTTCGGAACATCAAAATTTTAAAGAATGTAAAATATAAGCGATAAAAATTACAAAACACTTTAGGTCATTCAAATTGAAACAACTGATTCCAAATTTAATACTTCTTATAAACAGCCATCTCTCATAATATAATATATAATATAAGACAATATTTCAATGTCATTACATATTGATTACATGTTTAACGAGTCTTAAAGACTACCTCTAGAATTATCCCTAAACAAAACAAAGCCAAACATTTCCCTATGCCCAAGGCCTCGTTGAATCATCATTGTCATCAATTGTGAAGTTTAGTTGCGTGTGACCCTCTTTCATTAGTCTTACGTATACGATACGTCATCTTGAAACCATTTAAATTGGACCGTATGTCTTTGAAATAAGTCTGACTGACGATTTCACTAGCATCCACGTTCTTGACAGCTGAAGAGTAAACAAAATTGAACTTTATAAATTTGGTGGTAGTTACAAGTTTGGTTGGTAATAGTGTTGATGGTGATGAAGGTTCGTGTGGTCACATTCCGCTTGTGGCTTGGACCACACGTTCATTAACAGGTCAATTTGTCATAACCTCATTGGGAGTGTAATGCTACACTACGCCGAAATAGTGGTCGCATCATACCGCGATTTGTATTATTGAGACTAATAACTTTGCCACTATATTAAAAGCCCAACATTTTATGAATGAACATACATTTTATGAATTCATGTAAAATTATGACGCTGGGAGTTTCTGTGGCGTTGAGAGAAAAATCGTCATTGGTGACACTAGAAGAAGTGATGACTCTAACAATGCTGGTTTTTTTTTCTATTATGCTGTGCAAGCTCCAGGGCTCGCACCCTTTGTTTGTTAATTATTTTAGACATAATAATACCTTTATCATCAGTTAATATGATAATCTAACCTAACCGTGGTACGGTTAGCACTCGGACTAGATTTGTACCAAGCTCCACCTTAGACGGTACGATATACGTCAAGCGGTGATCGTCGTTTTTCCATGGTTTTCACGTGGTCAGTGATTGATCCTTATCCATCAATCATGCATTATAGGTATACAGGCTGCTTTACTACTAGATCCATTGTACACATAAAGTCTCGCACTCTCACATAATTAAGTATCTTCTAGACAAGTACTTCATAATTGAACACATCGTAGCTTACCAACAGGCGAGATAGTGCTCATACGTAGACTAAACAGTGTAAAAATAAAAAAAAACTATTCACAATTAATTTAAGAACATTTATGTTTGTTTGTCTTATTATCAAGAACAGAAGTTCGAGATACTACTTCCAATATCGCTCTAGTTATAAAGCGGCACGCAACATTTTGTCAAAACTGGTACTTAATTTACAGCCTGATATGACTAACTACCGCAGTGGCTATAAAATATAATCATGGACTACATTAAAAGGCTGTAATTGTGTATATATAACAGATAAAGAAACGATTGCTGTTACAATCAAAACTTGAATGAGTCTTGTGAATGAGCGTAGTATTATATGCAAATCTATTATCGCAAAGTAAAATCCACTTAATTACGTGTGGTAATAGGTGAGAAATCGCTTACATCCGGCGTTGTCGTTTGTTACTCACTTCCAATGAACGTGGATTCAATTATATATATTTTTTAATTGTACTATCGCAGATCGAGGATGGAAAGACCTTCATGGTAGTATCAAGGTTATTTATATATATTTTTTTAAACTTCGACCTATCTTTTCTTTGACAATACCACAGAGCCTGAAAACCAAGGTTTTCTACCAGTGTGTGTTACCAGTGATGACTTATGGCACGGAGACATGGTCTCTCACTGTTGGCCTCATGCGTAAGCTCGGAGTCACGCAATGAGCTATGGAAAGAGCTATGCTAGGGGTTTCCCTGCGTGATAAAATTCGTAATGAAGAGATCCGCAGTGGGACGAAAGTCAACAACATATATATCACTCAAAGTTAGTAAGTTGAAATGGCAACTGGCAGGTCACATCGCTCACAGAACCGATACCGATGGGGAAGAAAGGTTCTCGAGTACGACGAACCGGAAGACGTAGTCTACGCCAACCCCACTAAGTGGACAGACGACCTTGTCAAAACCACCGGAAACCGTTGGATGCATAAGGCGAGTAGCCGATCCAAGTGGCATTCTATGGGGCAGGCCTATGTTCAGCAGTGGACGTCTTCAGGCTGTTGATGATGATTTGGAAAGAAAAAACATACATACTTTTGACCAAAACCAGAGCCGGCTTATGATAAAGTCATAAGTTTCAAAATGAATTAAACTGAATTGGGCTGAAGTAATTACTATTTTTAACATTTTTAATAAATATTCCAGAAGCTGAAATAAATCTGCAAATAAAAGGACACAAAAAAGAAATAAAAAGATACGAAGAAGATACATAAAAGCAAAGATATACTCACTCTTTCTTATTGTTGACTACAATGACTAGTTTCACTTTCCGAGGGCCCTTGGTCATTTTGCAGATATCCTTGCTGTTTTCCGCCGGGCCCTGGGTCAGAATTTTTAATAGAGGAATGTTTCCGTATTTCTAAACACTACGCCACTATGGGCCGTCCCTTCGTCACCTCACTGACATTGTCACTATCTCAGTCCACTTTGCAATACACACATTTTGAAATCACTTGAAAATCACACGCACTCAATCACTGATACTGAAAAGAAATCGATGCTAAATTTCGAGTCGATTTTGCTAATCTCAATTACATAACATTGGATTTATATAGATTAATCGATGCAGTCAGTGACGTTCCACTAGTAATTAACTCTGATAATGTCATTAATATGACACGTGACACAAGTATGCCAAAAGATTAAACAAATAAATATTATGATTTTGAAAGTAATATTACTGAGAGTTATGTAACAGAATTATATAATAATTTAAGGAGGAATGTAGACGCTGCTGACGCGTTGACAGTTATTATCAAAATGGAGCAAGTACGGTTAAGAATCACATCGGCCCGTCAAGATTTTGGATGATGAATGATGATACATGATACATTCCTTATTGTTAAGATGTTGATAACAATATCAGAAGCGTTACTGAGGCCAAATATTGAATATGTACTGTAGCGTCACGAGAATTTAATCGGCCTTTCCTATACACATTATAATCGTCATAATTTGTTTGATTAAGTATAACGTCTGTTTGTATATTTGTGACCATGTTTTTACTATCGCCTTAAAATTAAGCCTGTCCCGACTTATGTCACTCATTATTTTATGTTTTCGTTGAATTGTGACTCAGGTTTTGTGTCAACTTTGTAAGCGCCTTGGAAGAAGCAAATGTGTAATTTTACGATCGAAAAAATATAATAAATTACCACGAGCAATTTCCAGCACAGCCCTGACAATTGCTGTTCTCATAATATATAAGATGAACTTGTATTTTTCCATGTAACCTTGAGATTTTTCATAACAACTTTTATATTTAATGAGCAAAATCTCCATTTAAATAGGGCTAATGACACTTCTAAAGAAACCAAGTAAATGAACGATCATACATTAATTCTTTAAAGACATGTGCCAATATTGTAGTACTATGCACTTAAAGGCTTTAAAGGATAAGATATCTTCAAGGCCACGTTGACATTGTCAGATTTACATTTCTAAAAAATAGTGCAGATAAAGAGGGTATAAAAAATTCAAGATTGTGTATTTATGTTTTTTTTATATCGTGTTACTAAGGAATAGAGTCAATACATTTTATCTCATTTGTTTTATATTTATCTAAGTGAAATAAATCCACGTCAGGACACTGTCAGATGATTATCACGTGACATTAATTAACATTAAATAATTAGCCACATTAATTACCTGCAGATTATTACAATCGATAAAATATGCTTGAAGGTTTCGTAGTTGATCTACAATTCTACATATTCGTATATTGATAAAAATTGCTCTAAATTTCATCACTCTAAAGTCTAAACTATAGAGAAGGACTATTAACTTCTACTTTCTACTACTACTCTCAGACCTACCAGCAATGGAGTAACATTATTATTATCTGTATAAAAATGCCACCTAAAAATTGTGTCTAACACAAGCTACATCAATATGTAGCTTGTGTTAGACACAATTTTAGAAGACTATATCAATATATAGTCTTCTTTAGCTCTAGAATATAGTTTACAAGTTCCCAACATCTATATTTAGGAGGATGTTAGGATTATATACGTGATCGTCGAACACTAAATTGTACTCGTATTAGCTTCGACAGTTTTATAAATTGTAGTCTATATGTTATTCTGATTTCTATACTACGTTACTGTAAACTTTGATCAAAATCTGTTCAGTAGTTTTTGCGTTACATTATACATTATCAGCCTCTTACGCTCCAACTGCTGGGGTACCGGCCTTCTCTCAGAGAGAGAGGTATGGGCCATAATCTACCACGCGGGCCCATTGCGGCTTGGTGGATGTCACATGTCGTCGAATTTTGTGGTTCTTGAACATGCCGGTTTCCTCACCATGTTTTCTTTCACCGTTTTAGAGCGAGTGTGAATAATCCACACATAACTTGATACTAGTCTTTGGTGCGGGCTGAGTCGAGGTTCGAACTACGGTGCGTCGAATTGAAAGTCGCACAGGTTCCCGCTAGGCCACACTCACTCTAGTTTTTGCGTGAAAGAGTAATATCCATCCATGCAGACAAACTTTCGCGTTTATAATACGTAATATTAGGATAGAATTTTAAAAATAGGTATCTAATCGTAACACGAAACAAGGTGCAGTAGTTTTGATAACCAGAATATAAGTAGGTAAGTGAGACGCAGTACTTATATCGGTCTATCGATAGCTTGGAAACGTAATATCAGCGATACCAATTATTGTATCAGGTACATACGTGTGACGTAGATATATTATTATAATTCGATAAATAAGACATCAAATAAGGATGGGGATTAGTGGGTGTCGAAGCAGAAGTGTTAATGTAATGTTTTCACAGTTTATTGTGGATTTTAAGTTTCGCTGTGCACTACCGTCCTTCAATAGTTATACCATCCTCTCTATCAACTATCAAGTTGAATAGAAGAAATCACTTTGTACTATTAGATAATATAAATACACAATAACCGCCCTTTGTATTATTAGATTAAGTTAAAATAAATTTCTTTTGTAATGTTGTATTTTTTATTGCACATGATGAGTTTATCTATGTATCTATTGAATATCACCACATTCAACCAAATTGTCAATTCTTTACTGAAATAGAAGTTAAACTCTAAGATATCTTGGATAAATAGTGCATGGCCGTAGAACCGGAAAGCATTGTCTTTCTGACCTTTTCTCTGGTCAGCATCTGCCTGACACTCTGATTATGATTTTAGGTCAAAAACCCATTTTGTTTCAATGATCAAAAATTGTAACAAGTTTATATTTTATAAAAAGTTTCAATCAGGGACTGAATCGACAATAATTATATTAGATATAATCTTCTCGCAAGTATAGTATAGTATGAAAGAATTACAAATATAGGTTTATTATTACCATGGCGCCATTTTATCATATACATAAATAACATAAAATATTATATCGACAGACTACTATGCAGTTCTTTTTACTCCTAATTAATTGATACGAAATCTTATCAATGCTATCAAATGATAATAACAAATCACAGTTTTATATTCGTATCTATATTATTACCCACCGAAATAAAAACTTCAAGTTACATCATTTCATATGGTGTTGCGAAACTGACCATTAGATGTATAAATGTCATCTAAATTTATACCTACATAGTGCCCTCTGATAATATTGACCTTCGGAGATCTATATCAGACATTGACTTTAACTAAAATAGGTAATAATATGCCTTCTTCAAATCTAATACAAACACCCACCGCGAATCATTTTAATGTTTGTATTAAATTATCAGTGTAAGATGAAGATTCAGAGACGATAGTAACATCGAAGTTTCGATCAATGCAACTTTAAACGTCGAAGTAAATAAAATCCTGTGTTTTTATCGCGACAAAATTCAGAGACGAGTCTAAGTGTGGAGTAATTATGTCACAAGTCGATGTAACAAAACTTAGATAAATAACCAGACTTCGAAAAATCAGCTATGAAAAAATGCACTGAAAAGTATAAAAGTAATTTTGTTGACTTGGATGACGTAGTTTTTTTCAGTTACTACTGGACCGATTTTGGTAAGATTTCTATGGAACCAATCTGAAAGTGAAGACCTTTCCAATGAAGAAAGAATTTTAAAAATCGGTTTATAAGTGACGGAGTAATGAGGTAACAAATATATAAAAAAATACCAACCAAATTGAGAAACTCCTCCTTTTTTTGAAGTCGATTAAAAATTCTATAGAACTCTGACATATGGAAGAAAGAATCTATGCGAATACGAAAGAAGCGTGGACGCATGTTACAAATAAAATAAATAATCTACGCAGAAACTCATATCTAAAACATAGCCTAAGACATGTTTCAATGGCAGATTGTGATTGGATGTTTTATAGTGCTCGCTTGACTACGTACAACTCGTAAGATAAAAATTTGCCAAGCACATATGGCCCTGTTCCATCAGCTGCGCTTGAGAGTCTCTAGGTTTCTATTTAGGATTCTATTCTAAGTTTAGCGTTATCACCTTCGATCTATGGGTTTTGTTGAAGAAGTGGTCAAACGACAATAATACGAAAAAAAAGAAATATTTCATCATCAGTTTCCGATGTCTAAGGTCTCGAAGCCACACACATCATAATCCGTTTGTTAGTTAAAAACGTTTCTCTTGTTTATAAACGTGTACAATCATATATAAACTCTTCTGCGAGTGTCCGTCTGGGTTGTTACCACCGCTTTGCTCTTGAAGTCTGCCGCCAAGCAGTAGTGTGCAAGCATTACACTGTTCCGGTTTGATGAGCAGAGTATCCAGTGAAAGTACTGGGCTTATGAGACTTAATACCTAATGTCTCAGGGTAACGAGCGCACTGCAGTGCCGCGCAGGCCTTTGTGTTTCAAAGTTCTGAGTGGCACTGCAATTGTTATGGGCCAGCGTTATGCTTACCATCAGGCAAACGACCAGCTCGTCTCGTTACCAAATAACATTAAAAAAAAAACACGTTTGTGTGCGAGTGTATGTAAGGTGCTCAAGTACATATGCTTCCAATCAATCACAGCGATATAGACCCACATTACAATATCTGTGTCACCTCACGTTACGTTTAATTTTTGTAGATATCAGAATAGGTGGGAGAATAATCACGTATTTTTTAATCAAACTTCAACGTTGCACCCTATCGGCCGAACCTAATTAACAATCGTGGGATTGCTGCGTTATCGATGTTGGCGTTTATCTATACAAATAAATAAAGTTGATTTGTCTGTTTGTATTATCAAAATAACAGCTTTTCATTAAATGCATAAGGTACCTATAACAAAAACACAATTTTGAACTTTTTTGTATGTCTCTCTGTTTGTTTGTTCTGGGTAATCTCCGAAAACGATTTTGACGGGACTGTCACGGGCAGATAGCTGATGTTACAAGGAGAAACTTAGGATACGTAGGCGAAAACGCGGGGCACAGCTAGTTCCTAATATATCCATGCTCGAAAAAGAAATTAGGTTAGGACCCATGACGGAAGGAAAGTTGTTGAATTTGAACCTAACACTTTCTTAATCAATGATATATAAGAAGAGCTGAATAATATCTAATACCCTCAAGGTTACAACTAGTGCTAATTAATCACCGGCTTTCATCCATACACATTAAAGAAAACAGACAAACGTTTACCCACTCATAAGTCATAATCCTACACTAGAATTCCAAAGTTTACTTTAGGTAAAGTAAACAATGATTTCCAATCGCGAAAGTTCAAACAACGGGCATCAAAGACCCGAGAACAACGTTTATGCTCATCAGAAATAGTGTTAACTTATCTATGAAGCCAATAGACTCCCCAATTACCATATAGTTGAGTCAACGTCTGCAATCACTTGACTGGATCTGAAGGTAATTGGGATAACATGACCGCCTCCACGTGACTATTCAATGGACGAGAAAGCTATTAAATATCAATTGAGAGACCACGCGTTAAGATTGTAACTACCAATATATATATATTATATACCTACACTATAATGTTTACGTGTAGTCCGTAATAGGCAAACAATGAAGTAGGTACAATAGTATTTTAGTTTACATAGTTTTATGGCAACTTTTTACTATAATTTTGTAATTGTGATGGAATAAGAGAAATCAATTTATTTTCATATGATATCAGTTGGAATTATGGCTTCAAGTAAAAAAATAACTAAATGCAGAATGTAGTCCTGTTCATTGATTCATAAGATTGATTAATAAATCTTTGTCTCAAAAGACCTGGGAAAGGGAGTGAGTATATTTTTATTCTTTCTAGTGGTAAAAATACAAAGTTTATACACACCACCAAGGTTAAAGATTATTGCAAGGGTTTTGTCAGGTCACTTCGCCCTGAAAACGAAGCTATTCTAATCAGCTTTCCTTTCTGTTTAGCATTCGACCAATTCATTGATGCAATTGCAATTTTCGATTGCAATTTAATGTATGATAAAGTTTACATGATGCAGGATATGTTTTGAAATAATTATACTTTCACTAAATGAGTAAAATGACAAAAACTAACAGGTTAACAGCCTACAGTAAAACCGTTAAAGAAATACATGAAGCAAGAGAAATGCGTTGAGCAAATATGTGAGGAACCCCTGATAAGGCTAAATTAAAAATAAACAACGTCCCAGTTGATGTAGAACGATAAGATAGCTGCATCATGTGTTGAACAATATGCACATAACGGTATATTATGTGTTAAACAAATAAAAGTGATTATAAAAAATATAGAGCAATAAACTACAGTAAAATATCCAAATGTAAGACAGTGAAAATAAGATGGTAGGAAAGAGACGAGCAGAGAAGTACCTAGATAAGCTTAAGGGCGTAAGTATGAATTATTTAGGGATAAGGTCGTTAGAATTAGTTTTATCCAGTTCTGTGAGCTTCTTTTAAGTACAATACAATAGTTGCGATATGATCAAAGACAAAGACTGTTGTATGTAAATATTCGAGGTATGTGAAGGAGTAATAGAGAATGTATAACTAGAAAGCAAGTAAAAAAATACATATATCTTTTTAGAAACATTGAGTGGGAATGATAAAATCGTTTATTACACGGATATCTAAATAAAAACTATTAATATAGTAGGTAACAGGTGTTCTTTAACTAATTTTAATTTTGAGGGTTGAATTGGGAAAAATTAGGATATTGCCACTACACCGAGAGCCAGCAACTCAAAGATACTAACTCTTGACAAATGAATCGGCGAGTGACCATTATCATTTGGTCATCATCGCCTAATTTTGCTTGCATCTTGATCAATGTTAACTATTGTAGCAAGAAAAGCATCGGCAAAGCGTGTAGATTCCTAGGTTACTACTTGACTGGCTGCCAAACGTAGTAATGTAAAGTGCAGGGCGCGACTAACTATCCCATTAAAGTCATAGTTTAATGGGATATTTAGTCGTACAATGGTATTAGTGGCAATTAGTGCCTTCAGAAGAAAACGTTAAATTTAATTACATACTCATTTAGAGATGGTGTTACGGGTATAACGAAACTATAACTGTTATGACATTTTGATTTTAGACTAAGAGTTTAGTAAGACTTTAGTACTACAGTAAAGGTTTCAAGACATGAGAGCTATTACAATCAATTTATTTACCCTCGCATGATTCATAATCTTTAATAACAATGCAAACAGCTCTTCAAATATATTAATTGATAAGTACCCGGCATTGCAATTGTTTGCACAATTGACATTTGGTTTCAATATTGAAAACGTCTGAGCTTTCAACAGATTTAAATATTTTTATTGCACAATTAAAACACACTTTATCTACAAATTTATAAATCATGTACAAATCATGGCGGAATAATTGTATATCATTGAACCTATCAATATTGTTTTAATCAAATATATTCTTCTGAAGCCGAGATACACTTGTCTTAAAAAAGAAACATTTATCAAGACAAACTATAAAAAAAATTAGATGCTAATATATGGTAAAGTGTAAATATGAAAAGATTAAAATAATTTTTCAAGACGAACTATAAAATTCAACGAAAATGTATATGCTCATAGATGGTAAAGTGTAATAGTACGAAAACATTAATAAACTGATATACTTAATGCAAGAAAAGAATAAAGTTTTTTATAAAACACAAAAATAGTAGATATAACTATTACATAGAATCAGGATAAAGCATACAGCACTCAGGCATAAACCAGCTGTAGTAATAAATATTTCAGTAACATGAATGACCAAAAGATGATTTTTAAAATCGGTCGTTTCAGAGATCAGCGGGAAGAATCAAACATACAACAAACTTTCCCTTTTTATATATTAGTAAGTATATAAGTATATATTAAACGGAAATAAAATCCAAGAGCTTTTTGGTTCTGTCTAGCCTTAGATGCTGAACTCTTTAGATTCTACTTTGTAGAAAGACTATGGCTAAGATTCAGAGACAAATCTAAGCAAGCTCTCTGGACTCATGCTTCTATATAATTGTCAAAATTCTATACAGTTTTTCCATATGGAAGCAAAATTCCACGCTTATAGCTTAGCCTTAGTAACGATATATTAAGTCCGTAAAGCAACGTATATGTGTAGAATGGGTTAGTAGGTTATAACCGGGGAATTTTCATCTCATCTTTTATCACTTCAGAAACATATGACAGGCCTTTTGTCACCACCCGAGGTCGTTCAAGTGATTTATCATAGCCAATCAGGAACGTTATCTGACGGGAGTCGGCTGCAGATTTGCTAGTTTTATCGTTATCAATTGTGATAACTGGATTTTCAAGATTTTGATTTTTTACCAGTACAAATACATCGAGTTAAGGTCCGCTGTTGACACCTTATTTATCGTTTACAAAAATAAGGCATCTTATACTTTATGTGGGATTAATATGCCTATGGAAATTTTCGTTTCGTTTTCGTTATCTGTTTTGTCAGAGTTATCTACGAGACATTCCTCGTCAATCATAAGATTGTTTGTTTTATCGTTGGTATGCTTAAAAGCTTTAAAAAACCCGATTTAAAAACTTTTTGGACGATTAATTTGTAATTTGCTTAAAGGGCTTATAGGCTATATTTCATATTGATTACATACATGCGATACCGCGGCCAAAAGCAAAAATGAAAAAGTTATTTATTTTAAGTACAATGTTCATAATATAGCTTAATAAATGTTCAACTAAAGTAGATTCAAGATCGCTCACATTTTTACCTCGATTCCCATGAAAACCGGCAACGTTAGATTCTTAACTTTTTGCTCCATCTTTTGTTGACTTCTTTTGAAGACACCGTCACTGATTAAAAACGCCAGGCGGCGCTAAACAGTAATTAAAACTTAAACTAACCAATTATGAGATAATGAATGTCCTTAAACATTTCCATGCAGTTACGTCACTGGCGGAGCGACACAGTTTTAATCAATTTTACTAAAACTATGGGAATTTACTTAACAAAAACGACAATTTCGACGTCTTAATACTTACGTCTTCTAAATGTTAGTTTGTTAAGATTAAAAATAGAACGCGGTACAAAAATTTAAATTTTTAGAGAGAGTTAGCATTGTAGTGGGTCCTATTTTTAGTGCTACAGCTTGGCATACTACCGCTGTAAAGTTTGTACTCTATTTCCAAACACATTTCTTGGGTATTCGATGTGTTTTGGCAGATGACCTTGAGAACCAATTTCAGGTTTATTGTGTTACCAATCAATTAAAAATTCCAGTGAGATAAACTCAAGATCAAGTTATATAGTGGTGAACTTAAGATTAAGTGGGATAGTGTCAAATTTAAGATCATAAGATATATAGTAGTAAACTTAAGAAAACGCTAAACTATCGAGCTAAAAATACTAGTACCTAAAAGATTTTTTAATGAAAAAATGTAATCAAAATAAATCCACGTGCTAAGAAATGGTAAAAAATTGCTTTTAAAAAAGCAAAAAGTGAGCTAACTTCGCCGAAAATATCGCGAAATATGAAATTTTTACGCCCTTACTGTGGGTTTCTTTCATAAAATTTATGAAAGGACCACCCTATTCATGGAAAAGGAACCCAAAAAAAATTCAGACGAATTGAGTACCTCTTTCTCATTTCTGTCTCTGTTTTTTTATGTCTCCTTATTTTGAAGTCTGTTAAATAGATCCAAAATATAAGTACACCTAAAACAAATGTGGAAACTTGAGAAACAGTGTCGAATGTACTCACTATACTGTTTATGTAAATCACCAGTACAGTACGAGTGCCATTGAGCTTTCGATTTTGCGAAAATTGCAAATTGCAATGTTAAAAAAACAATAGTTTTGAAACACTAAGAGTTAGTGACACGAAAGTGACAGGTAGAAAACGACAATTACTAGAACAATAGGTACCTAATGTATGCACTAACTTTAAGCCTAGTTGGAAGACTAGCATATTTTGTAAGCTGGGACTTATTTTCAGATAGTTTTTAACCTAAATAAAAAAAAACTATTTTTTTATATTATCATTTTTTTTTTCAGATCATGTTATCAGATACATAATTTTTAGGATACGTTTAATTTAACTTACGATTAATTTTTATGTTTATACATAATATACTATTATAATTTAAAGGTAGCAAAAAAATATTATTCTCATTGGATTTTTCTCCCAGATGTTTTTGATGCACGCCTACACCTCTCTCATTCACAATTAGTTAATCATTCTGTACTTTTCTTAAAAAATATTAAAATTATTTAATCCGTCAGTATTAAATAATGTTACATGTTACACTAAAACATACCATAAATAAAACCAAAATAAAAAAACCCTAAGCGCTACGAAGACTATGAAAGGAAAAAAAAAACAAACATCAAATCCAGAAAACTATTTTCCTTTTCTCATAAACACAAACGTTAATTACTGTGTCTTTGTTACTTTTTTATGTTATTTGGTAACGAGAGCTGGTCGTTTGCCTGATAGTAAGCATAACGCCGGCCCATAACAATTACAGTACCTCCCAGAACTTTGAAACACAAAGGCCTGCGCGGCACTGCAGTGCGCTCGTTACCCTGAGACATTAGGGATTAAGTATCATAAGCCCAGTAATTTCACTGGCTACTCTGCTCATCAAAGGGGAACACAGTAATGCTTGCACATTACTGCTTGGCAGCTGACTTCACAAGCAAAGCGGTAGTAACAACCCAGACGGACACTCGCAGAAGAGTTAGTCCTACCACTAACATAATACTATCTTTATAAAGAAGCATTCACAAAGAAGAAAAACACAAGAACAAACTAGAAACGTTATCGACAACAGCTCGTATATATAGCTCAACATTTGCATACAGCTTTACACGATAAATAGAAGCTAGAGTAACCTTCGTCTGTGAAGCGTGCAAATGTATGAAAATTAATTATTTGTCATATTTCTCTTAGTTGTATCCACCTACCAGTAGTATATTGAACGCACACATACATAATATACTACTACACATTGATGAAACCTAAGACTACTATATAACCTAACTCAACATTGTACTTAACAGCGTCACTTCATGTTCTATTGAATTGTCTTGAATTGTCCGTCTTGAATTGTGCAAGTAATATGCGGTTTATCTATGAAAATTATCTGTACTAATATTACAACGAGGTAAAGTTTGTTAGGGGCAGTGTAGACGCTTATGCAAACGTATGTTTGCTTGTCAGAATAACAAGGCTTTTGCGTCAAGCGCGGATTTCATGATGCTCGAAATGCGCGCTTGACGTAAAAGCGTTGTTATTCTGACAAGCAAACGTGCGTTTGCATAAGCGTCTACGGTAAGCATTATGCATGATTGTTACCGGTAATCTCTGGACCCACAGCCCCGATTCTAAAGATTATTTCGCTAATATGGGAAGCTACATCATCCCAGAATGCTATCCCACTAATATTATAAACGTGAAAGAGTGTGTTGGGTGGATGTTTGTTACTCTTTTACTCACAAACCACTGAACGGATTTTGATCAAACTTAACATTAATATAGCTTATACATCAGAATAACAGACAGACTATAATTTATAAAGATGCATAAAAGAAAAAACTCTCAATGATGACATCTTCGTCTCATTCTTTTCTTATAGGCACCAGTTCCGATGTCACAATTTTAAGCTAGCAGAAGGCTTCTGACATGTCTTTAATCCTGCCATCTAATTATTTAAGGAATCAGGTAACTTGGGGATCACATTACCCAGATGGAAAAAAATATGACCATTTTATTCTCAAGAATTGGATCAAATATACAAAATCATATATAACTTTCCCTTAGAGATAAAACCGTAGCTAGAAATAAGCTGATGATTTAATGTGACATACAAACTATCTAAACTTTTAAAACAGATACCTATATCGAAAATTTGTTTGAAATATATTTGTTGTGCGTAAAAAAATTTAATTAGATGCCGTAGGGTCGTGAATACCGCAGCAAACAACGAGATGTAATGAAATTGAAACCTTATGACGTTTGTATAAAACTCAATTTTACTATTAGAAAAGTGTTCATTCAATAATGCACGCTTTATATAAAATCACCTGGTAATATAACTTTTCAGTCTCAATGAAGTCTCATAACACGAAAGTGAATCTCAACCGGTCTCGAACAACCAGCGGGAAAATGACCCAACTTTTTAGTTCAGTTAAAAACTCTCACTTTAATTTTATTTGTCTGGTTAGAAACGCCTACCTAGCAAACTAAATCAGACGTCAACAAGTTATCACTATTGCACAAAATCCCGTCAATGACTCCATTCGGTTCAATCAAATCTTCAGTCACTACTTACAAAATCGACTCGAAACAAACACACACAAAAAACTGTAACTTTATCGATTAGTACGGTAAGGTACGTCAGGTCACGGCGGAGCACGGAACGAGACTGATTACAGTAGTACATTATCATGAAAAAAAAAATACAAATAAATGTTGTTACTTCTCGTGCGTGACGATGGAGTAAATACGATATGATGATAGTGGATATCAAACTACTCCGACGGGCGGACGTATCGACGGGCGGGCGTATCGATGTCCACTTTTCATGTTATCACGATAATGGTAACTTTCGAAAGATATAGGTAAAAGGTGTGATTGATTTTGTAACGGTTGGCAAATGATTAGGGTATTAAGAAATACTATTTGTTTGCTTTGAAAACTACGTAAAGTATTTAGTTGATTCACGCTTTCAAACCGTAACGTAAATATATACCTACGCTTATTAGGACCGATTTTTCAATAGTCAGATAGCGTCCTGTTAGATGATTCCCTGAATTATCTAAGTCTGTGATGAAGACAGACGTAAATAAATTGTATGGCATTCCAAAGTAATAAACCTTAGTTAGCTAACGGTCCATTAATTTTGAAATGAAAGACCCGAAAAACACACCAGAAACACGAAAATTAATTGATTGTATAGCAAATCGGCCCTTAATTTTGTTTTTACGCTAGGTTAGAATTTTAATTCTATCTCGATTTGGTCGATGTCGATTTGGTCTAACATATGAAATTATATAAAAAAGTGTCTTGATCTGTATCCTGAGCAATCGTTCACCAGCATTATGGCCAGGGTATATTGAAGGGCATACCGATATAGAGCGGTTCACTGAAAGTTGAGCTTTCAGGCTCATTACAGGGTTGACCTCTCGTCCTACAGATCAGATCAGTGAAAGGTCACTCTTCAGGTCAGTGGTCGTTACGATCTCACCGCGTGCACTCCCAGAGGAAGAGCGTCGGCACGCTCGAAAATAGCGACAAATTAAGTGAGGGGTGAATTTTACCATAACACAGCACACTTGGCAGGCGTCTCCGTGATGGCAGTAGATTATGATGTTGACTGAGGAGAATGCTGCCCATGCCCTGGATATTCCCTTAGCCGACTCTTGCGGCGCCCACGGGAAGAGATGGGATTGAACTATTCTTAAACGGGACCATCGATATGTAAAATACGAATCATGTAATTTTCTCTGTAATTTCAGTTTCATACCTTGATAACACCTGTTCAGCCGGCGGGCGTTAGCAACGCGATAATTATCATAATTACTACTTAATTAGTTTCATTCACGGCTCACTACGCGCTTGTATTGTTAATAATGTATTTTGTTCTAAAGTAACTAGGTATATTGACTTAAGGTATGGAGGTTTACTCTAGTCTTGGAAATGAATAAGTAACAAATAAAATACAAAAAATCAAGTTATGACAATTTATCAATGGAGATAAAAGTAATTACAATTGTAATCAGTTTCGTAATGAGATTAAATATGTTTGGGAATTAGTTTTATTGATGCAATAAACGCAGTAAACAAAATTATTTATTAATGTAAGTTTAGTTACTACTTTTATGGTGTTTTTACCTTGAGCTTTTTTAAATGTAGTTCTATATACCTAAGTATCTTCACATCTTTATTACGTACAAGCTGCGCCCTGCGGCTTCTGCCACGTAATAAAAGTAGCCTATGTTACTCCTTATAACATCAGCTATCGGCCAGTGATATTCCCGTTAAAATCGGTCTAGCCGTTTCGGAGACATACTATACTAGCTAATTACACACTGTACTTAGATCGTTTTACGTTGTTATCTCTGAGTCTTACACTTAATTCTTATAAGAAAACTAATTGATTGAAATCATAAAAAATGGATCAACATCCCTATTCCCAAGAGCAAGACATTAACTCTAAATTCTTAGCTACACAATACTACTTAACACAGCGACGATCAGCGACCGCCACGCCAATTACAATCCGTCGGAAAACAGAAGCAGCGTGGACTAAATAAGAACTAAATGTAATTTTCGAAGTCATCATGGTTCAGTTGTGACATGTGACATAGTAAATTTATGAATCAACATCCCTATTCCCGAGAGCAAGATATTAACTCAAAATTCGTAGCTACACAATACTATCACTAACACAGCGACGATCAGCGACCGCCACGCCAATTACAATCCGTCGAAAAACAGAAGCAGCGTGGACTAAATAAGAACTAAATCTAATTTTCGAAGTCATGATGGGTCAGTTGTGACATGTGACATAGTAAATTTACTATGGTTGTGATATCTGAGCCATTGAAGCCTTGAAGTGGGAATCTGTCCCCAAGCACCTATAGGTTTATTTCAGCAACCATTCTTGAGAGCCCGTTCCATTTTAGTTTAGCGTGCTAGCAGCTTTGGCCACCTTTTTGGTTTAGCCTTTGACCTATTATCTTCAGTGACGATGTCACACCGAAAGGTGCGTGACAGGTTTTGAACACTATCAACCCAATTACTATGCAAAACCGGTGACATAATGGTTAACTTTTTCTAATGCAAGAGAAATGCTATGACTTAAAAAAGTATACCTAATCACAGCGTGCTTATTATTATTATCCTTCACAGCTTCAAAGATAGTTTTCAGCAATTCTTAAAAAAATGTGTTACCTAATTGGTACAGACAAATCGAAAAGCTTGTCTGCTGTTCCACTCCTAAGCCGCTTATCATTTCAGACAGTCACAGAACCTGGCTTATGAATATTAAAGTGAGTAACACAATGGTGTTTTGCGGAGACAAGACGCTCGCGTGTCCAGGCATGACGTTCCGACGCTCAGCTTAGACATTAAATGGCGCATTAGGTCGCCGAGTTATGTAAAATAGCTCAGTTTATCATGGCAAATTAGGCCTTGTTATAGTCGGTCAACTCCAGTTGAGAGACGACTGAAGGCGGATGTGGGAGACGGGGAAATTATTGCAAATAATATCACGCATTACACCCTTTGAGAGGGATTATTGCTCGGGATTTCCTTGCGTGATAAAATTCGGAAGGAGATCCGCAGGAGAACGAAATCACCGATATAGCTTTCTAAATTAGTAAGTTGAAATGGCAATGGGCAGGCCACACCACTGCAGAACCGATAAGTAAACAGGAACCATAGTTGAACTTCGGTTCAAAATGGTTGGTGAACTCCGTCCTAAGGCAAAAACAAAAAAGTCTCTCGTGCCAACAACTTAACACCCGTAAAGTGCGCAATCGTGAATCGCAATCGTGAATCGTGATACTTTCAGCTCTCAAATATCATGAAAAATGTACAAGTGAAATTCAGGCAGTGTGTCAAATTAGGACAGCAAATGTCACCGTCATGAAAACCGTGACGAGCAGTTAGCAGGACACGCAAGTATCGTGGGCGCCTTATTTGTATGTGACGCAACTGTGAAGGATTTGATTGGAGGCCTAGAGTTTGGTAGGTGATATGTACCTCAAAATGAGAACGTATTGGGTATATTTTGAAACGCTAGATGTATACGACCTATAGTATAACAGTAGCTTCGTTTTTGTAGTTCCTGATTTCCAGAATCAGGTTCAGGTGTGATCGTTATTGGCTCAGTAAAAGAGTTGTGTTCCGTTTTGGTACTAAAATTGAACCAGGCTATCAGTTGGTTTTTTGGAATGAGCTCTCAAAATCTAGATAATCTGAAATGAAATCACAATTTTATAGGCCTGAGATTTCCTGAAAATACATAAAGTTTATTTTTAGTACGTACCGTGAAACGGAACGAAATTTCTCGAAACGGAACGGTTTTTATGTTCTATTAGGGGCCTAAAGGCCACGGATAGGCCAGTGGCTGTGGCCACTTATTGGACCAAAAAAGCAGTGGGCATAGCCACTTATTGGAACAAAAAAATATTATTTGTTTTGAGTCAAACGCGAGTCAAAAGAGAAGACGCCCGACAATGCACGGCTACATCACTCCACGCTTAGCTTTAGTCACCCTGAGAGTTGAGACATTAGCTTTCAAATACTTGCGTTAACAGCTGTAAAAGAAAAAAAGAAGAAGTATTTATATAAAGTTATTTTTATGTATGTATGTATTGTCACCATAGTTATGCTTTCGGAGTATTCTTTTTGTTAATTTAATGATGTGATGTGAAAATTTGCAAGAAATAATTTAATTAGCAAAAAAAGGGTGAGCCCTGGAGCTTGCAGAGTATAAAAAAAAGAACTTGCGTTACTACGAACCACTACAAAGGTAGTTAGGTATTACACACAGATTTATAGTCTTTGGTATTACATATGATATAACACCGGCACAGTACGTATATTTGTATAAAGAGTGGATCTAAGACGCGGTCACGTTCTCTTAGATTGTATGCCAAACGGTCGCTCACGATGGCATTGTACTTTGTTATTTCAAGTATATATTATATATGGTACAAGTGCATATGTATAATGTGTAGTATAGTGTTATATATGTGTGTCAAGAGGCGATAATAGTTGATAACGCTGCCAGGTGCCTGCAACATTTTTAGATGCCATGCTTGTTCTGGAATTTGGAACGTTGTAATATGTATGAGATTTTACAATACAATAAACACAAAACCTAAAATACAAAGTAAAATCATTGCAAGTAAATACATGATACAATAACGAAAACAAATA
This sequence comes from Crocallis elinguaria, assembly GCA_907269065.1. NCBI lineage: Eukaryota > Metazoa > Arthropoda > Insecta > Lepidoptera > Geometridae > Crocallis > Crocallis elinguaria. The sequence goes on along the minus strand of OU026071.1, from coordinate 14,492,264 downwards.
GGCGGTCTTATCGCTATAAGCAATCTATTACAGAGAGCATTTGACTGTATTAGATAAAAAGAAGATGTTGGTACAAAACAAACCAATTTTGTACACCAACCCCCTTTTCTCGCAGCCTAAAAGATTATTATTTGTTGGCATATACCCAACAATATGATTTTCAACTTGAGGGTGGTAAGTTAGCAGAACACTAGAAAATTCCCTACCACCAAGCGTTACCAATACTAACAGTATTTCAACGTAGAATGGCGATGCTTTATGGGGCAGCTTAGACGCTTATGCAAACGTACGTTTTCTTGAGCGTCTAAGCTGCCCCTATGTTTATGCCAAGCAAAACTAGTTCAAAAACCAACGGCCTTGGCGGCCAATAGCAATCGTTTTCGTTTTCGGCTACCACCAGAACAAAGGGATATTAAGGGAACAAGTTGTTCCCTTAGTATCGTTCGTTCCAGAACAGCAAGAACACAAGACAATTCCTCCAGCCGAAGATAAGCGACCGCTGGTTCAATTAGCCAGTCAGGCCACAGTTTGCCATCAAGCAATACCTGCTTATTTTACCTTGTAGAATAAAATCGATAGTGAAACAGATTGAGCAAACATTGGCTACCCCTGCCTTACGTCATGCGCGGGCGCAGGCGCCGCTATTTTCCCTGAGCTTCTACAGGTAAATACTTTTATGTATTAGTAACTGAACGGAATAATAATAATTATAATGTCTTGTAGTATTGTCTAAAGCTGGGTATCCTAGCGAAGGCGAGGCAGTACTTTACACCAGAACAGTTGCTCAACTTGTATTAAGCACCAGTTCGATCGTATATGGAGTATTGTTCTCATCTCTCTGGGATGGCTCGGCCAAGTACCAGCTTGAGGCGTTGGAGTCAATTGAAAGACGTGCCAAGAGGCTTATCAGCAACGACTACCTAGTTATGCTAGGCTGCAGAGCTATGAGCTTCGGCGTAAAGTTGCTGATTTATCGGTTTTTATCGGTTACATTTCGCTGAGTGTGCCGCGGAATTACACAGCTTAATTCCCCCTTCTACTTTCCATCATCGGACAACCAGACAAACGGCGAAAAGACACCGTTACAATATGGATATTCCTTCTTTACGCACGAAGCGTTTCCCTCCTACATTCATCGTGCATCGCTAAGGAGTGGAACTCCCTGCCTGAGTTAGTGTTTTCTGATAGCTACAACCTAAATTTCATCAAGTCACGTCAAGTGAATCACGAGTGGATCTTCCAGGTAAGTATGATGATGCTAGTGCTCCATTGTCGACCGCATCGTCGCTTACCAACAGGTGAGATAGCGGTCAAACGCAAGCCTTTGTGCATAAAAAGTTCATTTTAGGCATAGAGCTCGAAATTGTCTATGGTGACTCTGCGCCTAGAATTTAGACTTGTTCTCAAATGTACCACGTAGACAATAAAGCAGATTTAGATCATCAAGCCGAATATATTAAAACAACAAACGTATAGTAAAAACTATATGTTAAGGGGACATTGCGGACGAACGGACAGATGGTCGGACATATAAATGAATAAGACGTATTTCTTATGGAGGTCAGTTTATGACGACAATTGAACAGACGTGTAGAAATGTTAACTATTTGGGATACCTACAATGGGTGTGTTTTAGTAATATTATAAATGCAATAGTTTGGAGTTTTGTTGTTTACAAAATAACGACATAACTGGGGTGAAGTGTTGTTCCGTTTTCATCCTATATGACATCTCATCCTAAATACATTTTTTTCATAACTCAATCGATTCCAACTCCTTAGTCAAACTAAAACCAATAAAGGCAAATGCAGCCCATGCAAGCATTTTGTAGTAGTTTGTGTTAGTGTAGTCGGTGTTGAGCACACTAAGGGCCCTACCTCACTGGGACGCCACAGCGACATCGCCAGGTACGGATCCAAACAATTCATATTGAAATTTCAAATTGGCGACGCCTCCAAACCGACGTCAAGTAATTTAAGTATCTTGGATCGCATCAGGTGAAGGCGTCATGGCGACCCGGTGAAGTGCCCTAAATCCAGAATAGGCTCTCAATTGGACATCCCGAAACACTCGCGAGAAGAGGAATACAAAAGCTTTACCGTTACCATCATCCTATGTCTTCACAGAAAATTCAAGCTCACTGTAGGAGTAGAACCATGGACCTACGGACTAATTACACTCGTAGTCGACATCCACTACCTCTGAGTAATTATCGTTTTCCCACATGCGTGCAGAGGTACTTCAAACAACGACTTATGGTTATATACAATTTTAAAGTCTACCATTTTTATTTCAGCACATTCATTATGACAGAGCGGTTCATTTAACATAGTTTCAGTGGGTAGGTACGTCTACAAGTGGCATGTTATCTTATCACGGAGGCTGCGAGATTGTTCCCATCTATCACCTGGCTGACACCTGTTTAGTAGAGTATGTGAGGCATTGTAGGTTCCAAGTTTGCCAAGTTTATTACTTGAAAGAAAGAGATAAAAACCGGATATGATATTATAGATATTTGAACATGATTGCATGGTGTAACGTGTATGGAAGATTGCAGGGTGGTAGAATATTTTCTAGGTTTCGCCTGGCGTCGCTGCCTACGGGGACAACGGCAATACACCGGCTAGCTACTATCCTAATGTTGACTGTCACCACTTGAGAGCCAGTTCTACTCAAGGTATAACGTGCTTCGGCCACATCGTCCCTTAAGATCATGTGAGATCAAAGGCAAACCTAAAAATATCTGTACCGCTAGTACGAGTTGTGAACAATGTTTCATTTTCTGTCCATACATTTCCTAGCAGCCCTAGCGGAAACTTGGATGACCCATAATCGGTAGTACGAGTTGTGTCAACTTCTCAGGAAAAGTTTACCTCTCCCTCCAGTTCACCAATCACTAACTACCACAGAAACAGTAAAAGCCTGAAGCGGCAATGAGGAAGCGTGTTCAATGTTCAATATACAATTCCATCTAGACTTGGCCGAAGGTCGCTCCGGAACAATGAGTCGTATATCATCGACGTCACGTGATGGACTTATATCTTTATAATAATCTATCTCGCTCAAAGGATAAACCTTCTTTTCTACCAGTCAGGCTTTGGATGGAAAGGGTTCATTGAAATCGTAGAGGACCAAGAAAAGAAGCAAGTCACGCAGTTTACTGCTTTTCTATACAACTTTTCTTTCAGATCGAATACGCTACGCTATGCGTATAGTATGCTATGCGTAGTCGCACTGTGTGTATGGTCGGCGGTATATATATATAATATTTATATATATATACATACATATATATATAGACTAGCTTCTGCCCGCGGTTTTCACCCGCGTTCCCACAGCAAACGTGCATTTTTTCGGGATAAACAGTAGCTTACTCTCCGGTCCTTAAACTATGCCTAAGCCAAAAATCACGTCGATCCGTTGCTCCGCTAATGCGTGAAAGAAGGACAAAGCAACAAACACACTTTCGCATTTATAATATTAGTAGGATTTGGTGTGAACGCAGCCTAATGGTCCCTTTTCTAAATTAACATAATTTAGTAACGCTCAACTGTCTCTTTCCAATTAAAAACATGAGAAATGATAATCTACGACTGAAGCTCTTTAGTAATTGAGTCCTTCAACCCACCAAATAAGAAATAACTTTGTTATATTGTGTATATCTTCTGATAAGTTTTTTTTCGTTGATAGGTGTCACATATATCTAGTTATATCAATCAGATATGATATGTACTGGCGCCAGACTATACCTACATATATAGGTATGTAGGACTGTAGGTATCAACAGAACGAATCTGTGCTAGGTATTATGATCTTATCTCATACCTAGAACTTCTATTTTAATCAATGACATAGGTACGCTACGTAGCAGATACATACTATTACGTGTGTTTACACGTTAAAATTACGCTTTTTACGTGGGTCTTACGTCTTTGCACTTACCTACGAGTAAGTGCAAATTTTACTTGTCTCCAGTAAGACACTAATATACGTATTAGTTATTATTAGTCTTACTGGAGACAAGTAAAACCGCACGTGAAATTGGCTCATAGTTTTTAGGGTTCCGTAAGGAAAATGGAACCCATAAAGGATCACTTCGTTGTCCGTCTTTCTGTCTGTCAAAACCGGGAATCAAAACCTATATGATCAAAGCGATGTTTTATAGCACACGTAAAGAGAAAAATCCAAAAACTAGCTTTACAGCTCAAATTAAAGCTCAATAATATCCCTGCCAACAGGATTCGAACCTGCATCTTCTGGTTATCCTACTAATATTATAAATGCGAAAGTGTGTTTGTTGGTTTGTCCTTCTTTCACGCAGTAACGGAGCAACGGATCGACGTGATTTTTGGCATAGATATAGTTTATGGACCGGAGAGTAACATAGGCTACTTTTTATCCCGGAAAATGCACGGTTTCTGTTGCCACGCGGCCGCCCGCAGCCTGTAACCCAGGCAGAAGCTAGTATCAAAAATAAAAGCTATATCATATTCAAATGCTTGTCGCCAAATTGACATAGGCCTTAAAGTCACGGAAATCGATGATATTTCCAAACAATTGTTCCTAAATGGAGCGCGAACGTCTGTTTTTGCCAAATAATTATCGGCAGTAAGGTCTCGACCTCAATTTTAAAGTTTTTCAATGCCTACATTCCCAAGTTTTTCTATACAATTTTCTATGCCCAAGGTTGAGCAGAGATGACAATTGTATAGTTATTATAGAATTGTCATCTTTTTGTACGAGTTGACTTAATTTTACTAGTTAGTGGTCACCAAGGTCGGAGGCGCAGTGTGTTGAATGCTCAGTATGGGAACTTAATACTTTTCAAGGATAGAAAAGGTTTTTTTCTAGACGTTTTCCTAGTAATTATTAATGCGGTTGCATGTTATTCAAAACTACTGAATGAATTTGAATAGTAAGTATTGTGATTTTTTATGTGAGACATACAACCACAAACCTTGATTTAAGTAGTGTCTAAACGTTGTCTAACTCAATTCTGTTTTAATTTTTTTAAATTGTGTTATTTAACGAGACGAGCTGGTCTTTTGCCTGATGGTAAGCATAACGCCGGCCCATAACAATTGCAGTGCCACTCAGAACTTCGAAACAGGCCTGCGCGGTACTGCAGTGTGCTCGTTACCCTGGAACACAGTAATGCTGCACCTTACTGCTTGGCGGCAGACTTCACTCACAAAGCGGTGGTAACAACCCAGACGGACACTCGCAGAAGAGTTAGTCCTACCACTAACAAACTATTACAGGCAACAAACTGCTTTAGAAAACACAGCCCACGTAACGCGACGCAAAAGCATAGCTAGTTCGCCAACACACCGTGCAAGTCTACATTAGCGTGTGTAAGCAAGATCAAGATGCTTGTATGAAGACCGCCTACTGTAACTACTGCTGCTGCGTCAAACGACAAATATAACAGCATTTTTAGTTGAAACAGTTTTGTTGATACGAGTGAAGCGAATTGGGCAATTGTGTGCGTCTGTTAATTATTTTGTTAAACACTTTATGGAGATGGTCGTTACCACAGGGAATAGGAGATACTGCTTGTAAAATTGTGCACATTTGAAATATAAAATGCGTTTTAAACATGGGGATACGAGCTAGACAAAAGTTTTTATTGTATTTTATTTTATTTATTCATATTAGGAAGACTATCGACTATTAACATGAAGTAGACATAGTAAAAATCAAAAGTCATTTACAAATCTCCACTGCTAGAAAATAAACTAGATAACTTAAAGTGGTACATTAAATCTAAAGTAACTATGAATAATATCATCTACAAAAACTGATCTTCACTCAGAGTAAATTCTCTAAAGAAATTACCTATGGCTGAGTTGCCTTCTAAGAACTGGTACGCTAGTATGAAACAGATCGAGATCCTTGTTCATATCATTGCATAAATGATTAAATAGCTGACAAGAACGGAGTATAAAACTATTCTGACGGTAATTAGTCGCTACAGAGGGAACAAATAATAAAGGACTTTTACGGTACGATCTGGTGGGCGCGTATATATTGAATTTGCTGAGGACATCAGGGCAGTCAATGGAGGGAGCAAGAATTTTCTTTAACAAAAGAACGTCAGATAGATCCCGTCGATATTTTAAAGGGAAAAAATGATAATTAGCGCATGACTCAAGATAGCTTGGCTCCCTATTGAAAGTCTTATAGTTTAAAAAACAAAAGTGTTAAATGTCGCATTTCGAGTATCACGAAATCAGCGCTTGACGCAAAAGCGTTGTTACTCTGACAAGCAAACGAGCATTTGCATAAGCGTCTACGCTGCCCCTTAGTGCACCGTCAACTAAATCCTCTCTCACAATTAGCCGGCTCGTCCGATACAACCGCCTTGGCGTGATGGAATGATTAGTCCCACTGTAATACGCGCCTTCCCTTTTACACTGTGCGCATTGAACCGGCACCGACTACGTCATCCAGACTCGGAGGATGTCTTAGTCAGGAATCACTTTTTGCACGTTTTATTTGTAAAGTATCAGCGGCGCGAGTACGGATCATATCGATCGATAAAATTCGACAAAATTAACAGTTCAAATTGATAAAGTGGTTTTTATCGACTATTTATATAATTTATCGAGCCTCGATACAATCGACAAAAGTAATCGAATAGCTAGGTCCAATCCAAAGAGAATATAGAGCTACTATAATACTTTACGATCAGACTTCGGTACTCGCAACATTCGTTAAATTTATCAGGTTTTTCGATTCGACAAATTTATCGAACCGACTTCCGTACTTGGGCTGCAGGTGGTATATGACTCTCTTCTGCGTGTGTCCGTCTGGGTGGGTATCCGGTTTGCTCGTGTAGTCTGCCACCGAGCAGTAGTGTGCAAGCATTACTGTTCCGGTTTCATGAGCAAAGTTGTCAGTGAAATTACTGGGCTTATGAGACGTAATACCTAGTGTCTCAGGGTAACGAGCGCAATGCACTTAGGATTATGTAGATGACAAAGATGCATGGAGGCAAACAGCTCAGGAGCCTCCTGGCGACTACTGTAATACTTAGACTTCAGTTTTAAATATGATTCTCGCTTTAAAACAGTGAAGGAAAACATCGTGAGGAATCCCACATGTTCAAGAACCACAAAATTCGAGGACATGTGACATCCACCAAGCCGCACTGGGCCCGCTTTATTATGGCCCATACCTCTCTCACTGAGAGAAGACCGGTATCCCAGCTGTGGGAGCGTAAGTGGCTGATAATATGTAATGTAATGTCAAGTAAAACATATTTACTGAACTTGATGTAGTTGCAAAGTCGCCTAATTAGCACGGAGGAAACGTTAATTTTACTAATTGTTATTTTATTTGCGGCATTATAAATTAGTAACGATAGCAATTGTTTTTTAAACGGTTTATCTTAATTTGTGTCATTATATGTTTTTGAAACTTTCTAATAAGTACATACGATATACATATCTGAGTTAGGGCATAAAACAGTCTGATAGATTTATACCTCCGATACGTGTTTTATTACTTCGTTAAGGTGATACTCTCATTTTTTAAGGGTTTTTCCACCAAGATGCTGGGTCAACCACATACGTGATCAACTTGAAACTAACATGTATGTTTTATGAGACCTTTATCTCTCCATGATCTAAACAAAAACACGATTGATACATTTTCATTCGATACATTTTCTTATCAAAAATTATGCGTTTTTCAGTGTAAAATACACTTTTTTACTCAACGGCTTAAGTTTTATTTTCAAAATAATTACTCACACCAAGAAAATATATTTTACTATCCACTGACAAAAAATAATTTACCTAGAAAAATTATTAACCTGTTAATAAAATAAATTAGATTTGAGACTTACGTCATTTAGTTCTGAGTTAAAGTGTGTTCAAACAGTGCACACTAAATTCGACCTTATTACGCTGGCACCTCGCGTTATAATAGTTATCCGAAGCGAGCAGTCCTCAGTATAGCGCCGTGCGCCGATGCGGGTGGACCTGTGATTGTTTTTGTCACAAGCGAGCATGCAACTTTCGATATTACAATAGGGAACAAGGACAATAAGAAATTATATGTTCGCAAAAGAGAGAACCGTTTGGTAGATTGTGCAAGAAAAATGAGAGAAGCAAAGATGTAATTACTCGGAGTTATGGTCTGATTATTTTTCTTGGCATATACCCATTACCCAGTCATATTCCTGGCAATTTTTATCCGACTTCAAAAAAGGATGAGGTTCACAATTCGTCCGTTTTTCGTATTTGTTTTTTGATGATACTCGATTTCTGTCCTAAAAATTGTCAAACGATAGAGATTCTTTTACTCATGGTAAAATATTTACCCGACTTCAAAAAAGGAGGAGATTGACAATTCGTCCTTTTTCCTATTTTTTTGATGTTACTCGATCTCTCTCGTAATAAAATAGTCAACCGATGGAGATTCTTTTTCTCATGAGTACAATTTTTACCCAACTGCAAAAAAATAGGAGGTTCTCAATTCATCGTTTTTCGTATTTTTTTGTTGTTACTCGATTTCTCTCCTAATAAAATTGTCAATCGATAGAGATTATTTTTCTCATGAGTACAATTTTTACCAGACTGCAAAAAAGGAGGAGGTTCTCAATTCATAGTTTTTCGTATTTTTTTGATGTTTCTCGATTTCTCTCCTCATAAAATAGTCAACCGATAGAGATTCTTTTTCTCATGAGTACAATTTTAACCGACTTCAAAAAAGGAGGAGGTTGTCAATTCGTCCTTTTTTCCTATTTTTTTGATGTTACTCGATTTCTCCCCTGATAAAATTGTCAATCGATAGAGATTATTATTATCGCTGGCTGGAGGGGTAGTTCCAATACATTTGGAAAATTCTATAATAAGACTATTGTGTCTGAAGGTGATATGTCTTTTGCAAGAACAATTATATCAGAAGTATTACAAGAACACTAGTTCAATATTATGATTTTGGCATATATATTTTAAGTTTCATCATTATTAATAATATATGATCAAACGAACTTCACAAGCGAAGTTCAATCATTATTATATGAATAGCTCCATTCGAATAGATATATCTATATATTAATAGATATTTATACCAGGTAGTCCTTCTTTCACACAGGTAAATTCGCACGCTTTTAGAGTCGTATCGATTAAAAAATCGATTCTATCGCCGGTACCCTCACTACAGCGCCTCCCTATAACGTCATTCTTTTAGAGAAGTTACCCATAAACTTTTGTTTACTTACTGGGTAGTGGAGGGAGGGTTCCTATATCTTCGAATGGAGCTATTCATATAATAATAATTGAACTTCGCTTGTGAAGTTCGTTTCATCATATATTTTTTAACACCCTCTCTCGTAAAGCTGATATAATTCCACCGGTTTTAAATATGTAAAGCGGGTCATAAAAAACGCGTGTGTTATCAAAGCAAATAGTTAAGTTATAGTCCATACAAATTCCATAACAGTATTATTTGCCATTTCAAATATGGAACTGATCGCCGCCGCACCACTCCAGCTAGTGAGCAGCGCGCTGTTGCTATTCAAGCGCGCTGGTAAAATGGCGGGAAAGCAACAGTGTGCATTCACAGATTGAGTTTATTTAAATGTTTTTTTTCCTGTTTACTCGCAAGTGTGTTAAAAAACGTCGTACGATATACGTGCGTATTGGTTATAACATGCGAGGCTCAATTACGCCCTCGCCTTCGGCTCGGGCTGAAATTCCGCCTCGCATGTTATAACCATCTTTACGCACTAATATCGTAATGTACTAATATTTCATAGCTCCATTCTTCAGATATATCTATATATTAATAGATATTTATACCAGGTAGATGTTTAGAGACAAACAGTTTTTGGTTATGTAGATAAAATAAATCAAGTTATTGCACATGAAACGAAGATATTTTTAAATAAAGAGAAAATATATTTATTCAATTTGAATCATTATTAAAAGTTACGCAACCGAATTAACTAAAATAATACTTAATTGTACATGTACACAATATAATCACACAAAAAACTAAGTAAGTCTAGGTTCAAGTAATGACCTAGCAAAGTTTTCTACAATTGTTGGACGATTATAAAACTTTGCAAAAGTTTGCGAAATTGGTGTCCAACCGGCTATCTTACGGATAGAATCAACAGAAAAACCAGCAGATTTCGCGCTCGATGTGGCGGCATGCCGCGTGCTGTGTGCGCTGAATGTCACCACGTTGATACCATTTGCAGCTAAAACGTCTTTTATCCATCGACTGATGGTTTGCACTGAAGCATATTCATGCGGACTTTTGTGGGTTATGAACAGGCTATCCCGAACGGCAGAACAAATACTCTCTTTTTCTTGAAAGTAGAGTAATAACAAAATCGGCTGCTCACGACCGGGAGCTGATGTTTTGATTATATCTGATATATTAATAATTATCTGATTTTGAGTAATCATAATATCATTTACTTTTATTACAGAAAGTGTTTGTACATGGTGAACGGTGCACAAAGGAATGAGTATTGTAAGTTTTTTTAGTGATTTGAACTAAAGGCAAATTATCTTTAGGATTCCAATCCGAAACAAAGTTAAGTACTGTTTGAGGGTCCCATGTATATGAATAGTTGGGTATGCTTGATCTAATTTTAAAAGCTCCTTTTAACTAGCGCGATATGTTTTCATCAGAGCCTATTTCCTTTCCTAGAAGTAATGAGAAAGCCGAACGATGAGTATTTAATGAGCCATATGAAGCTCCTCTTTGGAATTGTTCCGTTAAAACCAAAATAATTGATGCTATTTTGATTATAGATTGATTGCTCGCTCACAGTTTTTTTGTAAGCACTTGAGAATCAATGGAAATGGGGAAAGCAAAAAAGTAGTGATTATGCCAAGAAATCGTAAAAGCTTCAAAGGTAAATGCATATGGATCTGGCTTCCATGAAACGTATGTGTAACATTTGGTATTGGCGCGAGATGCGAAAACATCTATACTAGGTTCGCCAAACTTTTGAACAATGGTTTGAAAAGCTTGTGAGCAAAGTTCTAAATCAATATCAGGGTTGACTCTTTTGATTCTTCATCAGCTTCTACGTTATCTTTAGTATTTATGTATGAAGCGAACAACCATAGAGTTTGTTCTTCACCCCATTGCCAAATAGATCTCGAAATAGATTCCATTAATGTAGCTTATAGCGGTCGTATTATCTATTCGCGTCAATATGGCGCAATTGGTTTTGTTTGTAGCAAAACATTTGAGCCCAAAAAAGGCAGCTTGAAGTTCTAAAAAGTTTATCATCAGTTCACTTTCTTTCCAATGGCAATTTGTGCACAAATTATTACAGACGGCCCCCCAGCCAATCCTAGATGCATCTGTATAAATGTCTAAATCATAAACTGGAGGAGCTACCGAGTTTTTTTTGTGGCTAGAATGTTTGCTCTCCAACAGTATAAATCTGGTAGAACATTCGCTGATAATTTAAATTTAGTGTCATAATTAGCGTCATTTTGAAGTGCAAGATACTTTTCTCTCTCTAAAAACTTCTGTGTATAGCCAGCCGTATTTTCCAGCTGGGCAGGCTGCTGTGAGAACGCCTAAGAACTGAGAAAATTCTCAAATTGTGCATCATGGAAGCTTTCTTGTGCCAAACCTTATTCATATCTAACGTTACTTGATAGGTATCCAACGTTTTTATTAGAACCTTCGTGTATGACCCGCAGTCAACCTCCAGGTTTCTATAACATCATGTCTAGCCTTCGTGTATAACCCGCAGTTAACCTCCCGGCAGACTTACAGATGCATTTAACGAGTTTGGGACACTTATAGAAACTACTCTGTAGTTTTTATTACATCATGTCTAGCCTTCGTGTATAACCCGCAGTTAACCTCCCGGCAGACTTAGAGATGCATTTAACGAGTTTGGGACACTTATAGAAACTGATAGTGTAGGTACTAACCTTCTTTTCTTTCGACCTCAGACTCTGATTCCGAATCGGAATATGTTATAACCCGACGACGTCGGGAGGCTTGTTGTTTCTTGTTATCAAGTTCCTTAATTTTGTTGTTGTAGCGATGTATTAATTTATCTTCATTTTGTCGTTTCGGTATGATGAATTTAAATTCTTTTGCGACGAAACTTGTTGAGACGCGTGCGTCTTCTACCGCGCACGAAAAAAGAATGACGTTATAGGGAGGCGTTGTAGTGAGGGTACCAGCGATAGAATCGATTTTTTAATCGATACGACTCTAAAAGCGTGCGAATTTACCTGTGTGAAAGAAGGACTACCTGGTATAAATATCTATTAATATATAGATATATCTGAAGAATGGAGCTATGAAATATAATTACTATTAGCAGGTAGTCTCTACCAATAACATAATTATTTGTTGTAAATCTCAACAAATGTTATAATAATTATAATAATTGATTTATTGTGTCAATAAAACCAGATTTTTCACAAAGTAAACGGATCTTATATATTTCTTTCAAAATCTACATGTGTATTAATAGTTATTGGTAATCTCGAGGACGAAACAGCGAGGATAATTAATGATTAAACGAACTTATCTGTAAGTGAAGTTCTATCGTAATTATCCGAGCTGTTTCGTCGGAAGAGATTACCAACCCTCCCAACCCTAATAACCCAGTGTGAAAAATCTCAAAACTCTGAACTAAATGACGTTTTATCTAGTTGGTGTAAGGAGGAAAATAAAGTACCCACATAAAAAAAAATATTCTCAACTATCAGTGCAAACTGGCGTCACCGTACGGTGTAACTACATGTGTATTAATAGTTATTGGTAATCTCTTCGGACGAAACAGCTAGAATAATTACGATAGAACTTCACTTACAGGTAAGTTCGTTTAATCATTAATTCTTTTTCTCATGAGTACAATTTTAACCGATTTCAAAAAAGAAGGAGGTTGTCAATTCGTCCTTTTTGATATTACAAACAGACACTTCAATTTTATTTATTTGTATAGAGTACCATCAGTAAGTGTGGGAAAATGGGGGATGTTTCATATATCACGATATTTTCGTCGAAGTCGGTTCCCGCTTTCCAATTTTTATTGATTTGATTTACCTAATTATTTTCTCCATCATTTAAAACGGCGGAATATATGCGTTAGCGTAAACCATCAAACATTGCATTATTATTGAAATTAAAAAATAATAATTTAGTCAAATTCAAATTCAAATTCAAATTCAAAAGTCTTTATTCAAATAGGCCCCAAAGGAGCACTTATGAAAGTTAAAATGACTCTAACAGCCGGCCTCTGCAACATTCATCTACCCGAATCACAGACTAAAACTAATGCTGTCTTTATCAGAACATAATAAATGACAAAGACACCAACAGACCCAATCCGTGCTCAAAGTCAACGAATCTTCCAGAAACCCACCGTGCCCGTTCCAAATTGGTATAGGCCGAGCAAGAAGAAGGGCAAGAAACTCGTCACGGCATTCTTTTTAAAAAAAGTAGTTTTTTACAATGATTCTAATGCTAACAACTAACAATTTAAAGTTTAGTAGTCGCCAGGAGGCTCCTGAGCTGTTTGCCTCCATGCATCCTTGTCATCTACATAATCCTTAATTTTATAATACGCTTTTTTAATTAATACACTCTTGACTATACGTTTAAACTTTCCTTGTGGTAATTCAGTTAATACTTTAGGAATTTTGTTGTAGAATCTGACACCATTTGCCAGGAACGATTTGTTAGTTTTACTTAATCTGAACCCGGGTACAACAATTTTATGTTTACTTCTAGTATTTAACTCATGTACATCACTTTTTAAGTTAAATTTAGTAATATTCTTCCGTACATACATTATATTTTCCAAAATGTATAGCGAAGGCAGGGTTAGAATACCTATTTCTTTAAAAAAGTCTCTTAGAGATTCGCGTGGACCCATGTCATAGATGGCGCGTACTGCTCTCTTTTGTAATATGAAAATGGTATCTATATCGGCAGCAGATCCCCAAAGTAGGACGCCATAAGACATCAAACTATGAAAATATGCAAAATATATCAACCTTGCCGTCGCCACATCAGTCAGCTGCCTAATTTTACGTACTGCAAATGCAGCGGAACTCAAACGACCCGATAGGGCATTGATGTGAGGACCCCACTGCATTTTGGAGTCAATAGTTAATCCTAAGAATACAGTGTTATTCACCAGGTCAAGTTTGCTGCCTTCCAATTCCACTTTAGATTCCACGTGTGGTACGTTGGGAAGTGAAAATTTAATACATTTAGTTTTACTAGCGTTAAGTAGTAGATTATTAGCAGCAAACCATTCTGAGATTTTGTCAAGGTTATCATTTAATTCCTTTAGTTCACTGTCTTTCCTATCAGTTTTAAAAATGAGTGAAGTATCATCAGCAAACAAAACTATGTCCAATGCTATATGGTCTGTCATAAAGGGTAAGTCATTTATATATACTAGAAAGAGAAAGGGGCCCAGTATTGATCCCTGCGGCACGCCTATCTTCACTGAAGAACCACAAGATGTTACTCTATCGATGCCAACCTTCTGCTGTCTACCCGTCAAGTAAGAATTTACAAGATCAAGAGCTGTCCCACGCACGCCGTAGTAGTATATTATACTATAATAAAGTATTCAAGGGTAAGGAAACTCTATTATGACATCTACGTTCCAGCGCGCAACCGAGAACGGCTCACGCTATAACGGCTCGGGCCGCGGCGATCTAGCAGTGGTCTATCGCCGCGTAATATTAGCGGGGTGTGAGCTGCGGCGCGGCAGTACAGTTGCGCGTTGCGGGGTGTGGAGGCGGAGCAAACGTGGGAAAATTATAATGAGAGCCTAGTCTTAACTCGTAACTGTCACTTGAAAGATTCAAATTTCTTGTATCCGAGCACCTACCTGATTCTTTAACGATAGAATAAGGACGTTATCTCACTATTGAAAGATCCGCCCTTAAAATACAAAATTATTAATTTTCGGATTAAAAAAATTACGTGCGTATTTTTTTTTTACATATCGAATGCAATATAAATAAGAATGGATAACGTTTTGCTTCTACGATTACCTATTATGCGAACTGCATGTTTGCCGATGGAAAAATTATTTTAATTTGAGCGTGTCTAACTATCAAGTGAACGCCCTACTTTTTCCATTACATTGTTTAAAATAACATAGCTACCCCGACGTAAGCCATCACAATCGTCAAATCAACTTTTACCACTTACCACACACGCTAGTTCAAAGATGTCATGTAAACCTGTATGTACATAAATAAAAAAAATGACGCTAGACCGAACCAGTCCAGTCGCCCATGACGAGTTGGGAGTAGTAGTTTGAGAGCTAGCGTTCCGTTTGAGCGAGGTACGTTATCAGGGATGACAGTCGATGAGGCACTCTAAAAGGATACATTTTTATTTAAACATTGCATTTTTTTTATGTTGTTTGGTAACGAGACGAGCTGGTCGTTTGCCTGATGGTAAGCATAACGCCGGCCCATAACAATTGCAGAGCCACCCAGAACTTTGAAACACAAAGGCCTGCGCGGAGTTGCAGTGCGCTCGTTACCCTGGGACATTAGGTATTAAGTCTCATAAACCCAGTAATTTCACTGGAAACTCTGCTCATCAAACCGGAACACAGTAATGCTTGCACACTACTGCATGGCGGCAGACTTCACGAGCAAAGCGGTGGTAACAACCCAGACGGACACTCGCAGAAGAGTTAGTCCTCCCACTAACAAAACATTGTATTTAAGATGTTTCTTGGATAATATTTTTATATCGATTATTGTCATTTTTCTAACAATGAAATATTTCAAAGCCTGTATAGTACACATACGAAGAAAGTCATTCCATTATAATTTCAGGTTTTTTATTTTAAAAAATCAAAACGAAATAATATAATTTTAATATGTATATATTTTAAAAATCGCCGTTATTAAAATAACATAACATAAAACAAGATGTCTTTATGCAACTAATACAAAACTGTACCCAAACAAAACTAAATCAGACAGCCCTAAAACTTTAACCTAACACCTTATACTAAACAACCACCAGCTCCCCGTCCACACGAGAGTACGCCACTTTCGACGACCTTCGCACCTGTCCCCGATGTTGCGGACTGTTGCGCAACAATCGCTACACGGGCAATTAGTTCTAGTAAGTGTGTTTCGGATATTGAACGAGTTTCGAAGTGTGTATGGGTGATCAAAGGAATTGGAGAGGGTTAATGATGAAGGTTAACTTAAAGTCAGAAGTGTCAACGCTGTCTCCAACGGACCAATGGCGTGGCTGCATTCTTAATGTAACATTGCTGCAATCTGAAGATTTCTAGTTACCTGAGTAAGACAAATCCTGATGTTTTTGAGATAGGAATATCTTCAAGGTTAGAGCGAATAGACATCTAGAACTGCGTGCGATCTTAGGCCGCATTGTCTGATGAAGTGACCGCAGGTGGTAAATACAAACTGACAATAGTTGGGGCATAAATGAGAGGTTGGCTATTAAATACAAATGCCAGACCAGATCGATGTGCTTGGAGAACGATTATCACAAAGGCGGTGGCTAGTCAGCCAGATAAGTACTATAAACGATGTTTTCCTTCATCAAAAATATATGCTCATTTTGGAAATCAAACTTTGATTGACGGGGCTACTGATCTCACTATTTCTGACAGCCTCAAAAAATAGTATTCGCTCCGAAGCGATTATCGCTAATGACTATCAATGATACAAAAGTAAAACATGTAGAGATTTTTTTCTACATTATCTTTCGTTTAATTTCTTTTATATTATCTTTCGTTTGAGTTCTACCTATCTCATCTGGAGGTAGGTACGTGACGATGCGGTCGACGATGTAACTCGCTTACCTAGAAGATACCTCTGTTCACTCGTGAATTGAAGAAGCGGTCAGATAACACAGATTCGGACAGTTCCACTCCATAGCAGTACGCCAAATGAATGTAGAAGCACGCTTCGTACGCAAAGGAGGAATATCAACTTTGTGTCGAAGTCGCTTCGCCGTTTGTCTGGTGATTAATGATCTTTTTTAATTTATTGTCACCATAGATACATAATTAGGTACCTACCCACTGTACTAGAATCGCTCATTTCTTTAGGCCTCTGAGTTATCGCTTCAAAAAGTCTATCCACATGGCTCCAAAGGGCCCTCCCGATAGTTGAACTCAATCATTTAACTGCGGTGCAGTCGCCACAGCTTGCAATAATAAGGATAAACAAGTAACAGGAAATATTCAGATCGTTTTTGATGCCGATCTGTACATATCGTAGCTGGGACTTTACTCGTCCTTAATGTCGATGTTTTCCTTTCTCCTTATGACATTTCAAAAACGAGGATAGACGGTCTGTTTTCCTGCATGATTAATTAATTAGTGGGGAAATCGAGTAAGCTGCCACAAAAAAAAAGTTATTTTGTAGGCTTACCTTTGGCCGCGATCACGCGGTCGACGATGTAGCACGCTTCCCAAGAAGAACCTTATTCACTCTCGCCTCCTCAAATTATACTTAGATTTTGGGAAAAACCTAGGCTGGCAAAGAATTCCACTTCTAAGCCGTCCCTATGATGAAGGTTGAAGCAAAACGCTTGGTACAGACAGGAGGTATATCAACCATATGCGGGTGACGCAGTGCCGAACCTCCGATGGTAGAAAAAAGTTACGGAAATCTAGTTGTGTAATTCTGTCGCACTCTCCAAAATGTATCCTGTAAAGCACTGAGAGACTTGCAACTTTTCGTCGATGTTCAAGACTCAGAAGACTAGCCTCAAACAATCTTATATCGTTACCCATTAGCTTTTTAACTAATGTTACTTATTTCATAGATCACAACTGCAGAATTATTGCTAACAGACGTTTTTAAAATAAATTTATGTCGATAATGTAGATTTTAAATGTCGTGGAACTTTCTAGGATAAATAAAACTGATTTCATACACGACCGGTTGACCCTACTCCAGTTTTTTTTTTATCTAGAATGACACATCTTATGGTCGCTAGAAGCACTAACAGTGATTCTGCATAATTTTCTCAGCATAATAAATTAAAAGCATTGAAACAGTATTTTTTGAACCATATCCTGCTTCCTTTCTATCCTTCTTATCCTATCCTACTAATATAGTGATATACTAATATCCTATATTATAAATTCGAAAGTTTGTGTGTGTGAATGTTTGTCACCACGTATCTCGGCAACTACTAAACCGATATTGGTGAAATTTGGAATGGAGATAGTTTAAATTCTGGAATAACACATAGGCTAATCTAATTTTCGGAAATCAGCCCCTAAGGGGGCTAAATCTGTTTAGCCCAGGTTTAGGGCAGCGATGATCCCGGTTATTGGTTCCCAAGGAGGGTAGTTTATATCGCGCATGTTTATATTATTTTAAATCCTGACATTTCGAACCCTTTGTAGTGTTCCTGGTCCTGTGACACTGTGGTAAGCATGTCTAAGTACTTTCTTCCAATTGCACCATTAGAAAAGGTATCTATATTTGATTATTATCTATCAATCCAAAAACATAAAACGCTTGGCGCCCAGATGTCTACCATGGTGCATGGGCGATTGCACAATCAGTGGACCTAGTTCCATACAACCTCGAACTTACTTTGATAATGAAGTAAAATAATTATGTTTAGAATGGCGCGGTACAAAAGAAACGTAAAAATACGAAATATGACCCAATGAACTCAATTTATTAATGTAGTCAATTGATATAATGCCGTCGTGGTTCTTGCCCTTCTTCTCAAACTGTTGTTTTGGATGAGTCATTTAACTTTCATGAGCGCTCTCTTGGGGTCGAAGCTTCGGCTGTCAGATCATAGTGTTGTATTGGCCGTTACGTTTAGTGTTTTACGTAACTATATCATTAATTCTACAATAGTACGAAGAATGCAAAGACACGGGCTCAAGCCTCGTTGGCAACGAAAAGAAAAAAAAGGAATTAATTTACAATTCAAAAATACTAAACAGTACACTGCTCTACTATACCTACTCGTAATAGCGTAACTGTTCGATATAGTACAACGTAACATTAAGTAACCAACATTGATTCACCGTAATAGTGCAAATAATCAAGCCACGTTTCCATTGGTATTTCCGGATATACTTCAATCACAAAATAAATTCGTAAACATCTCAACTTGAGTGCAAACAACAACGAAGCAAACATTATAGGCGATAAAAATCATGTCCACTCAATCAAGAATGTTTAAGATAAAACCCCACTAGGATCGTCAAAATTAATGCACTCAGCAACGTTGCGATAAGAACCCACGACATGTTAGGGGCAGTGTAGGTACATGTGTACGTACGGTCTGCATTAGGCACGCGCCGCACTTGGGATTATTATTGGTACCTATTTACAATCGCCCCTATTAGACCAAACGATTAATGGTACCGCTGTTCACTAATTGGTCATCGAGAAGCGCTAACAAAATTGTCATGTGAGAAAACAGTACCATCTGAAGTTATCGTACTTAGTTCAACCGATAATAGCACGAAAGTGCCGTGAGACGCGTATTACAAGTACGTATGGCTAAAACTTGTCCAAGTTGAAGCCACATGGAAAGCCCAGCCTAGTCTGGTAGTCTAGCCTGAGCTCTGCAATCCGTTTGTTTTTTTTTTTCACATCGAAATACGGAACCTTATAATCTCTAAGAAATAATTGGCTATCCATTGTGGTTGAATATGACTATGTGGCTGACAAAAATACTCGGCCAAAAGTAACAAAACTACCTAAACTAAAACGCCTAAAAGATTTCAACAGCAACTTGTGGCGGCCACAAGTGGCCGAGGTACAGAAGCGCGTGGTCGTGCGATGCGGCCGGTATTTTATGACAACCACACTCAGAATCAGTTTGAGCCGGCCAGAAACGGTTTTATGTCAAGCTGTAAGGTGTGAATGACGTTGCCACTTGATTTTTATTAATATAAATTTGCTTGCGTATAGTCATTCATTCCTAAGCTACGGTCGACACAAGACTAATATCTACTTCCATAACTACTACAGTAAGTATGTGATGGGATCAAAACTACAGCGAGTCAGTACTCAGTAAGTCAGTAGGCAGCATGAGTCAGTACTCAGTAAGTCAGTAGACTCACAGTTATGTTTGTTTCGTCTAAATGACTCTTTCACTTTTTTATTCATCTGTATCTTTGTTGAGGCATTTTATCTGCTTTCATTTGTTTTTTATAGTTGCCCTATTGCATGTTCGACTTTTTGCGTATTTGACTTTACGCGTATAAACCATCGATAGACGCATGCCAAAACTTGCAAGTGTGCGGCAGATCATGCGTTTACGCTTCGCTTTCTAAACCCGGTGGGTTCAGAGCCTCTGCATGTTTTTAATTGTTTATTTTTTGAGGATTAACACATTTCGTTTAACGCGTTCATTAACATATCTCCGAGCCCGTAAAATAAATCGTCAGAATAATTACGACAAACGAAGAATGCAATTAAACATTGCTTATTTGGAGTGGAGCCTTAAAACTTTAGTGTCATATGCTCAAAAATTACTTTAGTGCGAAATAAATTGATTCTTGAAGTAATGCTCTTTGTATGGTAGCGTGTGTCCGCTATAACACCTGATCTTAATAAGGGATGACGATAAAAGGTGGTGAATACACTAGAGCTAGAATAATACTGGCTCACAAGTGCAGCGGCCGGAATATACCGATAGACATCGACATTCTAACCCCGAGAGATGCTGTACTAACCGATCTCACAACAATGTATTGTTTTTGCTATAACAAATATCATCGTTCAGTGTATCAGCGCACGGAGAATCGGCGCGAGACGGTGGCTTAGCCAATCAGAGCGCAGTATGTCTAGGCAAAAATGGTGGAATTTATATCGTGCAAACCAACGACACTGCATCTCTAGCCTTGATGTCGATAGATGATGCGCCTACTGGTAACAGTCCAGCAGTCAAATGATCAGGCTGATTATGATGATGATGAAGCGCCTATTGACTTATTCTGGCAGCTGCTCTTGAGAGTTTGTTCCACCCATATAGACATGACACATTGATCACCTTCAACCACACCGCCACACATAGGTCATTTGAGGAAGTGGTCGAACGCTAAATGAACAAGACGAAAACCTAAGAAATCATCATCAGCCTTATTACGCTCCAGCTGCTGGGATACCGGCCTCTCCTCTCTCAGAGAGAGAGAGAGAGAGAGTGTAGGCCATAATCCACCACACGGGCCCAATGCGGCTTGGTTTGCATGTCTTAGAATTTTGTGGCTCTAGAACGTGTGGGTTTCCTCAAGATGTTTTCCTAGAGCGAGTGTCATTGGTACGGTTGTGTCGAGATTCGAACCATGCTGCGTCGGATTGTGGGTCGCACAAGCTCCCGCTCGCTCTAAAAAATAACTTAGTGAATTTTTTCAAAACCAATTCTAAACAATCATCTCTATCTATACAATCTCGTGCCGCATCTAACAAGGGAACCGCGTGCTGACAGCTGGCCCGGTTTCTTTAAGGTGAAGGCTCGTTTCAATAACTTATAAATAACGCGCAAGTTAATTACGTCATATGTAACGAGAGCATGATTTGTGGTGTACAATTTTTCCAGGCCTTGTTATGGCCGCTAAGTTATACAGAGGATTTCTCATGGGTCACTATAAACTATACGAAGAGCAGTCGCGGTTTTGTGTACAGTTATTATGGCAGTAGTAGAGTAGTAGTAGCCTTAGCTTTTTTTACATGACTGCACAAAAAATGAATGTTATGTTTTTAGGGTTCATGTATGTATTTATGTCTGTATATAAGTTTCTTTATTCCACCATAATTTGTAAATGCCTGAACAGATTTGGATGTATGTGTTATAGTTAGACTTTCGGTGATCAGCATTGCAATGCCGCGCAGGACTCTATCATAGTAAAATAAGGTATTCTTATTTGACTATGACTACTATCACAAAAAGTGATAGTAGTCAATTGATATACCAATTTCAGCATTATAATAAACCAACGTAAATTAATTAGAAAACGCCACGTAGGAACAAATGAGTTAACAATACAAATAAATGCGCAAGATAAGAGATAACCAAATGGGCATTGAAATGAATAGTTCTGTGACGCGCGGTAATTAAACGATAAGTACTCGTATAGTGACGTTGGGACGATTAAAATAATTTAGATAGTTACAGCAAAGAAGAGTTATAAACCGCACTGCGTATCTGAGTCACTGTAATAAAAGAAAACAGTTATTCTTTTCAAGGAAATGTATTCACTACATGGTAGAACTAACTCTTCTGCGAGTGTCCGCCTGGGTGATGAATATCGCCGCTTGGATATCATCAAGTGAAAATTGTTATGGGCCGGCGTTATGCTTACCATTCGACAAACAACCAGCATGTATGTCATCAAATAGTATAAAATAGTAAAACCAAATAGTGATATCGTGAGTGTGTTTTGTCGTGACTTTCGAGTGAGTTCCGGTGGTGCGCGTAATAAACGACTGAGAAAGCGGGTAGACAGATTTGTCTGCTCGTAATTTTCGTCTACAAACCACCCGCAGTCTCGCCAGTATTCCCGTGAACATGCTTGCAACAGCGTCGAAATATAGGGTGCTTATCGTTCAATAATAATCACGGTAAATATACCGTTACAATGTATGAACTGATTGCCTTTCAAAATTGCCTGTCAACATTTATTTGAGGCAGTAGAATTGTAGTTATTCCTAGATAAAACAAATCTGTTTCGTAAAGTAAGAAATATTAATACTAATATTATAAAGAGGTAAAGTTTGTTTTATATTTGTTGGTTACCGCTAAGCTCTGAAGCCACTGCTCCGGTCCGATTACAAAAATTATTTAACTAATAGGAAGCTGCTTTATCCCTGGGCGCTATAGATGATACCACGCATGCAGAGCCAAAACGCGTAACGCAGACCGTATCCGCTTATGCAAACGTGCGTTTGCTTGTCAAAATAACAACGCTTTCGCATCAAGCGTCGATTACGAGATACTCGAAATCCGCGCTTGATGCAAAAGCGTTGTTATTCTGACAAGCAAACGCACGTTTGCATAAGCGTCTACGGTCTGCATAAAGCGTTAATCAGTTCCAGCATCAAAGTGATATTTAATTTGTCACTAGATGGAATTATACCTAATGATTCAAACGACAGTATTACCTAACATAATAATTAATAGTACAACATCCATAAAATCTTGAGGTTGTGACGTTAAAGTAGTTCCCAGAAACGAAAGAAAAAACCTGCACATACGAGTAGATTCGCATTTAAAAGTTAAGACGATGATTATTACATACAGGGAATCCCAAGCCATGCATCCGAACGTTAAATTTAAGCACTTGAAGTGTAATAATGAATATCACAAGATTATTATGGATGCATTAAATCAGAGGTATAATAAAATCAAGCATGTCGAGTGCGCTTGATAAAAACCAGCACAATAAGAAGTAAAACGTAAATTAGAAGAAAACCAAAATATAACCTACCTACAGTTACCAATTGTAATTAAAAACCAACTCCTTGAAGCTACATTTTGCTGTGTTTATGATACTTTGTTCGGGAAACTTGATTTTAAAATAGCATAGGAAAAACGTTTATTACCCAAACTTTATAGTGGTAGTGATAATAATAGAGGTAATTTGTTTTACATAATTAATCACGATCAACCGTTTTGTTTTCTTCCATGAATCACAAATGAAGCTAACCTTGCCCAAATATTGGGCGTTGATAGAACAAAGGGCAATAAATAATCTGTTAGTATAATTAAGAATTTTCCATCGAGGAGACAGCGCAATTATTTATAACATTTCAAAATAAGTTTTCGCAGTGTCCAAAACCAGTGGCCACGGTTGTCAAACGCAAATTCAATACGCGTCCAGCTTGCTGCCCGTGCCCACCTCGAGGGCTGCTTGCATCAAAAGGAATATGCCATCCAAGGGAGGTTTGATCACCTCACTTGAATGCATCCGATGTATGCGATGGGTAAAGTAAAATGTAACACGATGTATAAATACCACATGAATGAAGCTTGCAAAAGCTCTCAAGAGTATACCAGTTAAGACTGTTTAACTAATGCCGTGATTTACGATCGTTAACATTATATTGTTGTTTATGATACTAACCAGACGTTTAGCGGAGTGTTGGAGAAAATAAACGCATCATTGTTAGAGGTGTTTGGAACGCGGGCTTTTTTAAACGAACTACATGTTTCTTGTTTATTGTAAATAATGATTTCACAAAATGTTCGGCAGGAAATTTTAAAGGTTTGCTCACCTCACAGCTACAATAATATAAGAAGTAGTCACCTGCCATCTAGAAAATTCACAAAAAACTTACAAGTTTAAAAATTAAAGTTCCAAAACATAATAAAAGTCGAAGGGCGCGAAAGCGAACCCAGTGAGACTCTAACCAAAAACCATTACTCTTAGTCACCAACAAGGTATTTCAACTTGCATTTCGCTTCTCATACAACACACAAACAAGTTGTTTACCACCTCAATCTTATTCAATGTCGCAAAAGTACGAATATTTGGACTTAGTATGCGACAAGACATTCGATTGCGTCGTACAAGACGATTGCAATTTCACGAGCGGTTCCCCGTGACCCAAATATAAATAGGAGGAAAAGACGCGTAAAATATAATGGTGTGGTGCCTTCATGCATGGTAGAGATGGCTACTAGTGGTAGCTGGTTAGGTCGGTTATTGTGACTCTTTCGTTGGGTTATATGTTGCTCTAATAAACTTTTTTTTTATTCCGTACTCTGGCAAATGCACAAGACGTGCCACGCCAAAACCTCGGCAGAGGAAAAAAAACACTTTTACAAAACTTTGTTGTTCTTTAAGAAGGAACAAAATCGGTAGACAACACCTCATTTCTAGCAGCTTTATTTGTATTTATAATCCTCCTTTAATGTGGTTTTATTCTCATATTATTTATAATATAATTATTATCTGTATTTATTTCATGCCCGTACATGATTAGATCTTGACCATTACACTGACAAAGTATCCGAGTAGTGACGTTACGAACATAATATACTAGTCTATGGTTAGGAATATTACCCAAAGAGAACTACGTAAATCAATAAAAACCTTTTCCTGATGTAATATTTGTAAATGCAGCTTAAATGCATTAGTATAAAAAAAGAGACAATGCTTTAATACCTGTGTTTAATACAAATAAAAACTGAGTTTTTTCAATGAGTTTTTAGGAATCTTTCAATTGGTCAATGGACAAAGGTCGCGTTGTCTAACAAAAAACAAACCGTCAATTCAAAATTTGCACTTTTTCAGTAAATTACAAAAGAAATAATTGACTTCAAAAGTCTTACGAATTCTCAAATACTATAAATAAAAGTCGAAATATAACTTTAATTATTCACATAAATTAAGATAAGAGACGCCAATTAAGAATGGATCAAGCTCATTACTCTTTACCGCCTGATAGAATGCTGTTGAACTCTGCAAATCAGCAAAATTGAAACTACAAATAGCATGATACAAGAAAAATAATATTGAAAGAAAATTAAACAAGTTACGATTTTCAAATGAATCTTCGTCTAAAATGACCTCAAGAAGGTCCCACCACAATCACACCTTTACCCACATGTGAGATTGTTGTAAAAGGCGTTCCTAGTCAGATGAAAAAAAATTGCTCTTGATGCACGATAGACCACTACCTACCAAGTTGACTCATCAAAATCAAGCGCAGGAAAATCATAAACCTTACAAAGATATTACTAAAATTGAATATTCGACGGTAACACAGATTAAAAAATATTTTGTCGATGTAGAATCTAGGATTGTGCGTTTTCATATCGAGTACCTCAGATACAATATCTACGTGCCGAAATCATTTATGTATTTGACAGGTATGAATCCACAAATAAAAAAAAAACACTAGGAAAAAATGATAAATAACTGCAATATCGTATTGTAGCTTATTAAGATTTCGTAAACATTCTAAACTATTATACAATTACACTACTTTGTCGATGCGTCTTTATTTGTATAATTATATCGTACAGAATTGGTTCTAATTTTATATTGGACTGGCTGATAAGCCTTATCAATTCGAGTTTCATAAAAATGAGCACTAAATACAAAATTCTTCATTATTTTCTTTTATTCCAATTTAAAAATCTTTATTCATATGAGCCCCAGGAGACGTCTCATGAAAGTTAAATGAATCTAGATTACTCTAGATGCCCTTATGTCTGATAGTTCTCTATAGTTAAGAGAAGTATATGATAACATTCCTACTGGATTTGGATCAAGGATCGGACACAATAAGAAAATGACATGTACTAGACGCTGAGCAAATCATAAACAGTCCCATTGTTTCATAACAAACCTTGAAGGATTCAACGATAAAGGAAAACTTAGCAGACAGATAAAAGATATTGGTAGTGTGCAACATCAACAAGATGTAAGAATAAACCTTTCAGGGGTCATGGTCGAACAAGTTGGACCTATGATTCTGGTTAAGAGCTGTGGGTCTAGTTAGGACTAGCTAGGACCTAGAGTACTTGTTGGTTCTATGAACTTCTGCTCTCCTGGTACTTTGAAAATCACGAAGACAGTTTTCTGTGTCTGAAAGTTCTTTTAACCACTATCTATGTATGCTACCATTAGCTGCCACATAATTACTTAAAATCTGTTGATCCACATGTCCAAGGTATTTTCGTAGGACAACTTATCCCTGAACCGAATAAACAAGATAAACACGATTGTAAAATAAATGACAGCTAAAAACCTCACAAATGACCTTAAACAAAAATCCGTGTATCAAATAAGAAACTGCAAGCTTCACACACAATACACGCATATTGATTAACGAACGATAAAAATACTTGACAAGTATTAAAAATTTTGAAACGCTCACTTTTAAAATCTTCGGTCAAGTGAATGCTCATAATTCACAATCCAGTTTAATTTACTATTAAAAAACTGCCCTTGACCAAGCGTAGCGGCTGTCACTCGATTATGTACTTAAAGATAAATGGTTTGTACCGATGGCTATGTTAAAAAACGCAACAATTAATCAAAACTGGAAAGTAAATTCTGAAGAGTTGGAACAATGCCAACCAACGGTGTGATTGACAAGAGTTATGAATAAAGGGATACAAAGACACACCTATATAAATTGATTAAAATCGATAAGGTAGGAAAAGTTAGTGAAGACGATTATTGTTTGCGTATTGTCTTATGACAGTTATGATGATGTTACAGCAAAAGAAAGGGACGAAGCGAAGGGGGAAGCGACGTTTATCTAGAATCCATGGTAATTTTAAAAAATCAAAACAATTCACTCCAGAACCCGCAAATAAGAGTTCAAAGAACTTGCAACATTACCTTTGCATACAACATAAGTACATAACCTGTCTGTCTCTAATCCTGTACACGTTTTTGTATCTAAACTGACAGCTTATAACGGTATAATGTCAAATGTGACCGTTACATTAAATGTTAATTAAGATGTTGACATTACAAAGCTATCCCTGCAAGACCACAGGCAAAAAGTTAATTTATCCGTACTATTTATTATAAATGCGAAAGTGTTTGTTGGTGTCTTAAATTGTTAGTTTGTCCGTCTTTCACGCAACGGATGGACGTGATTCTTTTGCATATGTATAGTTTATGAACTGGAGAGTAACATAATACTACTTCTTGTCCCGGAAAAATGCTCGTTTCCTGTGGGAACTTCCAAGCAGGAAAGTCACGTGCAGAAGCTGGTAGATTAGAAATAAAATGCAAGAATTTTATTGCAGCAGGGATTATCATATTCTCTACATCGTACAACTCCACTCTCCTGCAGATGCATACAAACCAGCCCTTACTTCAGTTTGCATGATGAACAGATGAACACACAGCCATATGCTTTATCAATTTAAAATATTATTTACATACAACATTTAAAGGTGTGCAATAAAATATCAGGTTCGAGCCAAAAATTCGGCGAAAGCGCTCACAAGGACACACCCGCTTGTGTGAGTGCATGTAGATAACGGGTGTCGCAATGTATTCCAATAACGTTTATGGAGAGAATATAATGAACTTGGCAATTCTTTACAAGAAAAAACTTTCCTAAATTAAGAGGCATTGGAGATATAAGAAAAACACTGGAAGGTTCTGATGGTACTGAGAAGGTCAGAGAAACAGAGAAGTCAATGTGTTAGGATGCGCCAGAGATAAGTAAAAAATTATAGCACATTGTATTCTTAATGATCATCGGAGATGTTTTTTTAATCGAGTCGATGTAGTGGATAGGCGGACCACTGATCTCTCGAGTCGAATGTAGTAAACATGATAAACCTAGCATGGAAATGGCTCTCAAATGCAGTCGGAACAGCCTTGAGATGCTTTCAGAAGCTTGGAGACCGATTTCTAGCTTGCGAGAGGTAGAGCACGACAAACGCTAGAAAATGTCCTACCACCATGCTATGGCAATTCAGTCTTGATAGTATGAAAATTACACCTGGAATACCTTGCTATCATCGTTCTTTAAAATAGTGTTATGTCTTTAAAAGTCCAGCTCTGTAAAAGGACATTCAAAGTTGAAACTTTTTGCAGTAAAAAGTACTGGTTAATTCCCTAATTGGCCTAACTTCGAGTAAAACTAAAATGGTGTGGAATCGGTAAATCAATTATAATTGGAAAAATATTTTTAGACGTATATAATTCCAATTACCGGCACAGTACGCCTAGTTGAAAAACTAGCACTTTGAACGTAATAAAGTCTACATATAAAACACACAAGTTAGCCGCAGTCTAAAGTCAATAACAAAAGCTAACCAACCTTTAGACCTTGCACTGGGTTTTCGTTGCTGATTTATCTAAACATCATCGTTACGCAGTTCGTAAATCTGCTAAATCTACCTCAGCTAATTAGCATAACGCTGTCAAACATATTCGACCATTCATAATCATAGCACTCCATAAAAATTCTAACTCAAAGGCTCTTTGTGATGTCTACATATATTAGTCATGTTTTTTAATATCTTTAGAAATGTAACTACATCAAATTTAGCGTATTTTTTCCAGGTGACTGCAATCAATGTAACAGCGAATGTAAGGACCTGGTGCGGACGATGCACGATGGCTCATTTGGTATGACCTTCTTGTGCCACCAAATTTTCCATGAGGAGCAGGCAATAGGCATGGTCGCTTAGAGACCGCGCCACGAAATTAAAAAAAAATATCCGTAGACGGAGCGCTATAGTATATTTATAGCTTAGATGTGGCCAACGACTATTTTCAATTTTCCCTACCACGTATTTATTTAAAACCAGAAAGCTTTTTAGCTAGTGTCAAGTGTTAAATAAGTAATCTCAAGACATCTGAATAAATGCAAATACAAGGCGATTTTAGTTCTTTATCCCGCGGGGCTTCATTTGTGGCGCGAACTTTAGGCCCAAAATTTATATATTTATAGGCTGCATAATCAATCGACACGAATAGGAAGATTAAAAGTCCGTTTATTATTATCATTTAATTATCAATAGTATTGTAGTGCTAGGTGTCAGTTATTACTTGGTGTTACCATTGAGAACTCCACAATTATAAATTTATATCATATTTTCCTCATAAGCGGTTTCATATATGACATGACCTACATTAGGGCCGGCGCATGTCATTCATTACAGATAATTATATAATCATTTCTACCATATCGATGAGATAGGATTATCATTTGGAAACAATTTGATTTTGTTTAAGATTAGGACCAGGAAATTTTCGTGATAAACTAGTTTTGAAATCTTACAACATTATCATACAAGTGATAAAACGCTCGCTTCCAAAACATCCCCATCATCTTCTCTATGATTTATGATAGCCTGGTAGTTTTGGTACATATTATGAAACTCAAAGTCACTTTGACTTCGCTTGGCGACTATGGTTACTTTGCTAGACCACCACGTAATACATATATGCAAACTAAGTAGGTACTTCTAGGTTAACAGTTAACACTGCATCGCTGATTTATTTTAAAAAATAATGACACTGAATAAAGCGATTAATGTCGCTGGTACAAGTGATAATAGTAGCTAAGCGCTCGCTTCCAATCCATCACCGTACTCGTCTCTATGATTTATGATAGCCTGGTACTTCAGGTACATTATTATAAAACTCCAAACCAGGGTCTCATAAGATGGCTGCTCCACATAACATATTATGTAACCCTAGTACTTCTGAGACAACACGACGTCATTGATTTACTTAAAAAATGAAGACACTGAAAAAGAGATATCTACAGTTAATAGTGTCATTGTGTCACATATCGGGGCTGTCGTACTTTAGGCTACCGGACACAGCCACCAGTGCCTGGATGCGACCTTCAGTCGCAGCCACTGCTGCAGGCCGTTCTAACGCGCCCAAGCGCCTTTTCTGTTCTCTCTCTCTATTTTGTGCGGGCAGGGAGAAGCTGGCGATGTGGTCGAGTTGGGCGGGAGGCGAGCCACAGAAGCGGCCACTGCATCAGCTTTTGACTCGGTCGCGGTCAGTCGAACACTCATTTTGCCTCGATGCCAGCTAACATTGCTCTCTTATTGTTAAAATTAACTATTGACAGGTATTTATTCTTAAATATTTAAGCTAAAATGAGCTGTTACACGCGGAAAGTCTTTTTTTGAATGGACATATTTTTATAGGTTTATTGTTATTAAATGTGTCACTCTTTCATTTATGACTGCCTAGTGTTTGTGATCCTATCTCTCAATAAACAGAACCAGGGAAATTCCCAATTCTCGAAACGAGTCATTACAATCATTAGTAGCTTATAGGTACCTATTTTTATACATTTTACAACCTAACACAGCACCTCCTGGCGACTTCTTTAAAACTTATAAAAATATCAAACTAATATTACAAATGCGAAAACGTGTTTGTTGGGTTATATTCTTTCAAGCAGCAACGGTGCAAGACATCGAAAGTGACGTACTTATGCTACTTTGTATCGCCAAAATATGCTTGGTTCCTCCACGCGGGTGAAACCGAGGGCCACCCCTTACTATCCCAAAAATATCTGAACCAGTCAGGGTTTGAATTTACGACTTCCTGAGCTCCAGCTTTCGTAATCCGATTTACTAACTACTGAATGGCTGTAAGTAAGCACCATAGTTTAGAAATAAATCTATATTTTCTCTTCAGTTAAACAACCGCTGGAAAATCCTGCTTATCGAGGTATTTTGAGCTAAACCTAAGAGTTTATTATAAAGGAATATTAGAGTATTTGCATAGAACAGAACGTTCAGCCACTCAAATCGCATGAAAGTTGGGTTAGTGTATATTACTTATCTATCCCAAAACCTACAGTAAAACCCATTACGTGTCAAACCCGAGTTGGTACGGAGTACAGATAAAACGGGCGTGTTCCGGTGAATCATCCCAGCGTGTAGATTCCCTTGTTTTGTTGTGGTTAAATAGTCAAAATGATGCATATGATGTTTATACCTATATAAATATACATATCAATACCTAATGCCCATCGCAGTTTTACAGAAACCTTACAATATTATCCTTAAGGGTTAAACACTATTTCAAGTTCTTAGTGACGAAGTGGTGGAAGGTACACTAACCCTTGAACAGAATTGGTTCTCACTCGAAGAACGTACCTAAAGGTACTTGATGTGTACAAATTTTGAACTTGAGGGCCTTATGAGAGTTATGACACAAGATTCAAGAAGGCATGAAACAGGACAGCTCTTTTACATATTACAAATTTGTAATTTTTGCTTGCGTTTGACCCCTGTCTCTCCAGGGGGCCAAGCACGCTAAACAACTGAAATTGCGATGGCAGTGGTGCCATTATCCATAAAAACTCGGAATAGTGTCAAAAGTCGGTCATGTCTGTCAACTATGTTGTTAATGCCGGAGAGAATTTGATATCATAATGATTTACCAAACTGACAAATTAGCGTAATGGTGATGGCCGGACACCATTGAGGCTAGTGCGTTACCAAAAGTATCAGTTGTCGCCATCACAAATCATTACTATTTTGACCATTGTGGTTTAGTGTGCTTGGGCCCCAGGTAATAAGCGAGACGGTGCGGTCGACACTGAAACATAATTCTTATGAATATGGATTTATGGAAGCAGAATACTTCGTATCGCATGTGCCGTGCACAGATGGCGCTTTGCCGTCAGTCTGAATATCCGATAATGGATAGAGGACAAGGGAATGTAGTTGTATAATTCCAAATCATAGTCACCGAATTGTCTCCTATAAAATCCCATAAACCAGCAAGTCTACGTGGACACTCAAGGCTCCCATAAACAATACTATGAATACAATTTTCAACAGTTTTATTGTGATGATTGCCATGAAACAGCCAGATGATTGGCCAGCATTACGCGCATGCTACATATCAGCTATTATACTTGTTTCATGTCGTGTACTGAGCTTGTCTGTTGCTCACATGTGGCCAAGGCCGCTCGTGCAAGTTAGCAACTTGTAGCCCGGGGCACCGAGATGTGGACCAGATTTAAATATCTAAATGACACTGGGAATCGAGATTCTACGTCAGTTGTGGCTTAGGACAGTGTTTTAGTGCCTGAAATCAATATAAACTCATCGTCAAAACAAAAACTTGTAAAATACTCATAAAAATTATAGATAGCTAAAACAGCGACCTGCGTATTACAATATTTTTTTCTAATTTTGAATATAAACTAAATGATCACGTATGAAAACTATTCTTCTATTATTTTTATAATAAATATAGACAGGATGCATAGAAATGTTCAACAGTAAATAATGTTTTTTTTTTATAAAAACTGTATTCAACGAAATCGTGGGGATACACTACATGCTTGTAAACTGTTGGTTTCCAAACAACAATTGCTAGTGAAAGAGCTATTTAAAAGAGTGAAAAAATGGTCACTTGTTGAAAAAATAACAATCTTAACAGCCTTATGATCTGATTATCCAAATTGTTTACACAAGAGGTCAAGGTGAGCTAAGGCAAAGAGGTCAAATTGTTCATAAAGATTTATTTAAAGATAACGCAAAGCAGTTACAAACGGTCCAGTAGCTAAAGTTCAGATTTAAGACATTTAATTAAATTTAATATTTAATTTACAGTTGAACTGATTATTATACGGCTCCGTAGCTAAGTTGGTAGTAGGTAATCTTGCCTGCAAAGCGAGGGGTCCCGGGTTCGATTCCCGGCCGGGGCTGATTTTGTGTAAACATAAAGTTTGTTCTCGGGTCTTGGATGTTTGTGATGTGTATCTGTGTGTCCATGCCACCTGCGACACAGGGAATCCTAGTGCGGGGGTATGAGTGTAAGCGTTTATATATTTATTTATAATGTAGCGCGTCGGTGTTTGTAGGGTCGAAGAGATTTTGTAGAAAAAGAGCAATCATTTTCACTGAGAAGGAATTAGATTAACTTTTTTCAGTCCACCGACTTAGAAATTATTAGCGGTATTTTATGGTCACAATATGAAGTACTTTTTTTTAATAAAGAACTAACGTTAGGATTATGTAGAAGAGAACGCTTAGAGCGCTGATAAAACCACCTATTTTGAAACGTAGTTCGAAGATCTTTAGTTCAACAAGTTTCCATAATACATTCGAATATCTAACGAGAAGAGCAGGTCCTTCGCCTAATGATAAGTCAGTCATGACAACAATTGCAATGCTGTCGTGAATACAGCAACTCAAAATCCGTCTCAGGACACTGCTTTGAAGTCTCACAGGCCCAGTAACTTCACTGTCTATTTGCCCTTGAAACCGGAGTCCAGTAGGGCTAACATGCGCACCGTGACAAAATTTTCTCTATGCTTATGTCGTGCATTTGTCTCATGTTCGCGATAGAAAGAGCGAGACAAAACAGTAGACAAAATTTTGTCGTGGCGCGCATGTTAGCCCTGCAGAACACATTCAATTCAATTCATTTGCATGAGTAACCAGTTTCATTAAGACTATATAACTGTCTACCAGCGTCGATAGGTTTTAGTTTGCGCCTGCGACCCTAAAATACTTAATTCAAGCAAAAAGTCACCAACCTTGACAGACAGCTTGTTTTTACTGGAATGATTCATGATTCTACTGATCACAGATTGATTTTAATAGCCTTACTTGTTTCTGTGAATTAACGTTGGAAGGTTTTTGCTTTCGATGTGTCAGTGTTAGGCTACCATCTCACCTGATCTTAAATAACCAGCTGAGATACCTACACGTGTGTTTAACATCTAATTTGGCGGCTAACACTACGGCTTCTTGATTGTTATTTTTCTTCTTGTTTTGTGTGATTGTATGCTAATATGATGTATGTTATTTATGGTTGGATGATGTATGGAATTAAATGTATCTTATTTCTTTCTTTCTCGTTGTATCCTAACAGCGATCCATCATTTCTAAGAAAAAAAACATAAGCATACAAAATTTTCCGAGAAAAAAAGTGATAAAGTTAACTCTACATTTGATGAATACGTATTGATAAATATCTCAGCTAAATCTTTATGGGTGCAATTAAGAAAAAAATAATTACATACACTTCACTAATTTTAATAATAATTATAATAATTTTAATTTAATTAAATTTTAATATGCTAATTACAAATGGAAGGTAAACGGGGAAATCTCTCATAGATAAAGATACATACAATTTTATTGTGGTAAAGGCAAAACACACATAGTGTACCGACCGCACATAATGAAGTATAGAGGTAACGAACATAAATGTTTGCGTTGGACCGCAATGTTATCACGCTTACCTAGAAGAACTCAAACTCACTCTAGACTCAAACTATAATTCTCATACCTCATCTAAAAAGTAAAAAAAAACAATAAATTGAAAAAGCAGCAACGTAATATTTCCATGCGAGTCACAGAGAATATGAAACGTAAGATAATAGAATGTTTTATGTCCACAATTATTACTAGTAATATAATTTCAGATATTTCTCTACTTTATATTCTGCGGGTGTCGTTTTAGCTATAAAAACCGATTTTTAGTTATAATCCTTTTGTAGTGAAATAAGGTTGAAAATGGCAATGCGTTTGCTTTTAGCTGAAAGTTATTTCGATGCTTTAATACTGTGCTTTTTTAAGCTTGTAATATGTATGGGAACGGATATTTGTTAGACGAAACACAAAACGTTTTACTTTGGACAATCATGAATGACGTTATAGTTTTGAGGATTGTGGCTGAAATACGCGAAAATGACTAATATCAATGAATATGTTGTGGCTTTCGTCAATGAATATAGTGTGGCTTTCCCCAATAAACAAGGAAATTTTTTTAGAAAAGGTAAGGTGGGGTTTGAAATTGCACCTTCGGAGATCGTGAGGAGCTTGCTATCCCTACTAATAATATTATAAATACGAAAGTGTGTTTGTTGGTTTGTCCTTCTTTCACGTAGTCACGGAGCAACGGATCGACGTGATTTTTGGCATAGATATAGTTTATGGACCGGAGAGTAACATGGGTTACTTTTTATCCCGGAAAATGCACAGCTCCTGTGGGAACGCGGGTGAAAACCGCGGACAGAAGCTAGAATGTAAATAAAAAAGATAGCGCTGCTAAACTAACTAGCGATGCAAATACCGGTACTGTATACAATTGGATAAGTTAAAATTAGTAGTAGGTAGATCGTTGTTGCTTTTTTCTAAAACGGAACACGGCGTTTTGCCCCAAAATGATAAGTAATCTCCTAAATCAGTTATGCGACGACGACTAGTTTTACTTGTAATCTGTTATCGAATGCATTTCTTACACAATAAAGTTCAATTTTCACTACATTGACCGAATAACTAATTTTGATTAGGAACGTGTGTAGACCGTTGCGATTTGCAACGATAAAACCGTTTACCGATTTATGTTAAAATAGTATTTGTTTCAGTCATTTCATTCTTTTGTATATTAATTTTAATTTATTGGTTTAATTATTATTTATTTGTGATTTATGTGATCCAAGTTGGACGAAATAAATGAATTTGAATAAACCAGTTTGGAATCACAGACTATAGTGAGGTGATACTGGAATTGTGAGATGCGAATATTCACTTCATATTGTAGAAAGTAGATTCGGCTTCGTTTCGTTTTAGAAAAAATCTCGAACTACCTATTTCTAGTTTAAATTCCTTTCGAACTGTCAATTTTATTTATCGAAAATCACTTGCATCTTTTTTATTTATTATCTACTAGGTAATGAGACGAGCACGTCTGCACAAAACCTGCCAATAAACAATTACAGTGCCACTCAGAACTTAGGAAAACAGGAATGTGTAGCACTGCAGTGCGCTAGATACCTTTCTTATTGATATTACAAATTGCCAACGATACAGAAGAAATTGCTACTAAAGCTCTTTCACTCCTGTAAATAGGCTGTAGGTACAACATTAAAGCACTTTCGACTTTCAGATACACTTTACAAAGCCTTTTTAAGCTGCACTCAGTAGTTCATATATTCTTGTCAGGCCCAAAGGTTCGCTGTTGGTACATTGCATTCACCAAGTGTCGTTGACACCAAAACATTTTTTGTTATTAAAGATTGCATAAAGCAGTCTGTGAAAGTGATTCCGTTACTAGGCTTTGCAAAACAGACATCTTACTATAAAAAGAGATAAAAATAATCGTCACTCCATAAAGTTGTTTGATACCGTTTTGGTTGTAGTCAAATTGCAAAATAAAAAGGAAAGGCGTTCGAATGTGTGTTAAAAGCTTAATTGAAATACTCATTTGCATGTGTTTTTATATCATTTGAAACCGAAGCGAAGTCCTATTTTCATAAAACCAGTTGAGATTAAAAAAATTGAAAACTGGGCTGGCCACATGCCTTGAAAAGGAATTGTTATTACGTGTCAAAAACCAGTGTAATTCATTCAGGCATTTTGGTGTGGTCAAATTATTATTACCTCATTAAAAATAAACAAACATTCAAGCTTACGCATTAATAACATAAGAAAATAGAGATGTAAAGTAATAAATCATAGAAATTTGTTTGTGATAATAATATATTTTTCTAAACGAAAACATTTTAGACGAGAAACCAAAATGAACCAGCTTGGCATCTTGCGCCGTAGAAGTTTGAAAACTAACTTCAAATCCTATACCAGATCACTGAAGTCTCGCGTCCAATAAATACAACAGAAGATGCAACACTGACTAAATCGAAGGCAAAACATATATTATATAGTATAAATATAATGTTATGTAGAACCCATTGTAGCAGAAGAATGGTATTTTTCTAAATAAAACATAACTCGAAACGATCTTTTCATTTGCGCCATTGTTAATGAAACACCAGCAGTCAACGTTTATTAACTTGCTAATTTAGCTCGTTTAGATAATTATGTGTTCATTCTTTCGAATTGAAAACATACAGCCAACGTTAAAGAACTATGTCACTGTATATTGGGACAACAAACTATTCAACGAAACGACAAAATGTTTATTGCGACAAAGCCATTATTTGTTGTTACCTATATAAATAATATAGTTGTGAAAAAACATTGTTATCATAGAAACTTAAATTACTATTCATATTATGAAATTCCAAACGTACAACTAATCCGCGTGAATTGAAGGTAAGTTAAAGTATTTCCTTATCTAAAAAAGCAGCCGCACGTAAACATGGGAAATATGTACAGTAAATATGATTCAAAATTACTAAGTAGTACCTATATTGTTCAAAGATTTTGTAGGTATATATAATGATGATGACAACGGAATGTTTGTTAGCACTAAACTAATTAGAACTGCAGAAGGACACGATACGAGTGTTGTGACTAATAAAGTTGACACATAGGATGTAAAAGCCGATGAACCGTTTGCAGTAAGCCTTATCAATAACAGAGTCGATGTGATCCCATTAACGATCGTTAATATAAAATCTGTGGCAATAATTCCGATAGATAGAGAAGAAACATGCTAATGTCGACTCTACGCCATTGACATAGATTAGTTACTTCACTCTATTTACCGCTGATTGAAAGTTTTCAAGACTATTAAAGCTACTCATGCTTCGCTGATTGTTGTCATTGGTAGCAATTGTCATCACAAACACAGTAGTTTCTGAATCAATCGATGAAAAATATCATATAAACAAAAACGAAATTTCTTAGAACCGCCATCAAAACAAACAAAATCGACTCGAACCGTTGCGAATGCTGAAATTTGTACCGTGAAGTGAATCCTGCTGTGTTCCAAATTTGGAGCAATCCAATGTTTGACACGGCACAAACAACACAGTCCAGTCCAATTGGCGTGCACTATTTACTCACAAACACACGTGGTGGGAGTACTACGAGCGGGGCAATGACGTCCGCGCGGCGCGGCGATCGCTAGGACACTGAGGAGTACTAACTGACTGACAGGTTCTTGATTATGGTCGTCGGCGGCGGCGCCTGCGCATGGGTATCAGGTATGTAGCAGGTAAATTGCCTCTGAAAATACTCATGTGATGCAATCGCCACGTTTCGCGAGGTCTTTAAATCTTTATCTTCCAAGAAGACCCACGCGGAATTCTCAGTTTGTTTTGTTTACATTTGTTTGTTTTTGTTTGGTTAAGCTTTCTGGAAGGGTTTCGGATGGTCGTTAATCTTGGAAATTATAGATGATGTTACCAAAAGTGCGCAGCTACAATTAAAACAAATATATCTATATACAGCACAATAAAGTATCCACAAGTGGTCAAATAGTTATTAGAAGAAAATATATCTATATTTCGGATATCTTGCAGTAACTCTTCTGGTTTGGTGGTACCGGTTTCTGACATAGTAATGACACAGAACATTTAAGTAATGGTAAAGTCAATGCTCTTTAGTTTAAGTTTGAAACAGTTTTCATTTTGCTGATGGCATCTAAAGAACAGTTCCATGTTTGAGTGCTATTCAAAAACTAATCGCACATTGTCCTTATGTGTACCGGCTAATCTTTGTTATTCAGGGCAGGAGCTGGAACTTTCACATTGCTGTAATAACTAGTTAGATCCAGAAAGAAGTGGCTGTTTATGGTAACCTAATGACGAGCGGGCATTCGTAATAGAGAAGTCAACCACCAGTTACAACAAATGTCTTTTAGTTTTCAATGCGGGAGCGCACCACAAGCAGTGAA
Organism: Crocallis elinguaria; assembly: GCA_907269065.1. NCBI lineage: Eukaryota > Metazoa > Arthropoda > Insecta > Lepidoptera > Geometridae > Crocallis > Crocallis elinguaria. The sequence goes on along the minus strand of OU026071.1, from coordinate 14,453,239 downwards.
AGCTCTTTCGAATTTAAGAAGCATTAGAAATAACCAAACAGAGACATTTTAAAGTCAACGCACTGATGATCCATATACTCCACATCCACAAAGATGAACTAATAACATCATTCAATATTTACAATTATTCTAAGAATGATACGATAAATAAGAAGATTCAGCTAGATTGGTTACAGAATTACGCCATCTATGTTTGCAAACAAACAATGGATCGGTATTTCCCAACCTAACTATTAAATTTCCAGATTGATTACTTTCTAGGGATGACCCTTATCAAGCTTTCAAGAACTTTATTACATCTTTAAGTATAAATAAATAGCAAGTTGCATCTGGCATCCCTCCCATCGATCACTGGAAGTCATTTGTCTCAATTGTTTTAATTCGCATGGCAACTGGGCGCGAGTTGCCACTATTCTCTAATCTACGACAAACCGCTACTGCTATTGAAACTGTGATCGCGTGTCTTATTGCAGAGGACGTTAGTTATGGAGTTGATATTTGAACGGATGAAATTTCAGAGCCATTTATGATGGTGGTGATATTAGTCTACACTCTTGAAGGCTACGCATGAAGCGTAAGTACAGAGTATATATGAATGCTAATGAAGAACAATATTATCGGACCAATAACTGAGTCGAATTTGCTAACACGCTTTTGCACACGTTTGAAATACTTGTATCTTATAAAAAATCACGCATTCAAACAAGCACTGGCAAGTACAAGGAAAAGCTTCATGTCTGCGTCAGATTTTATACTTAAAGGCAATACTGATAGGGTTCTTTATTTAATGATATAAAAAAGTGCGCGAGTATCTTTCCGTTTGGGCTGAACTGACCGTGAAGCCTCGACTTTATCATTCAAACATCTGAGTGACACTTACATACCAGACATACAATGAGGCTCATCTCATCATTCGCTCGTCGTTTGTTATTCCATCATTTCGTGGTTAAAAAAGTAAGAAGAAACTTCACCTATTTGCTTAGGTAAAGAATGGAAATCGTTGCCTCTGTTTTTCTTGAGCTTTACAATCTGGGAGTCATCAAGAGTCAAGACACGAGTGAACGTCGCTTAGTATCAGGTGAGATAGTATACAAACGCAACATTAGTAAAGGTACCTATTAGAAGCAGTTACTGCACGGTACTTATTTTTTTTTCTGCATTACTGAGGGCAGTAAAGATAGTGCTACATTATGTGCTATAAAGCATTACATCACTATTACTATCGACATTGTCATCTGAAACTATGAGCTGCACTGTTTACAATTCAATTAGAACTTCTCTAAACATAATTACTCGTATTTATTTATTCACATCAGAACAAAACTGTCATTCACCTGATGAAATCTAATCAATCAATGAGAAAAAAATTGATACTTTCTTTGGTGCTTTTAAGTTGAAAATCTGTTGCCTAACATCAACCTACAGCGACAAAAAATCTCAGTAGTCCCATCATAGAACTGGCCGCAAATGGAACTACTAGGACCTGGCGTCACCTATCGCAGTGTTCTGACAACAGCACTTGACAGTTTACCAACTTCAACCATATTGCCACTTTAAATCAATAGTGTTCATACGCTTAACTACGGAAAAATACAGTTTCTGAACGCACATCCGTACTTCCATAGAATGCGAACGTGTGTTGTTGATTTGGCCGTCTTTTACTTACGGAGCAGCAGATCGAGATAATTTGTTGCCTAAAGATAATTTATGGGCGACTAACATAGGCTACTTTTTAACCCAGAAAAATGAACTGCTCCTGTGGGACTACGGTGCGATGCGACCCGATGCCGCCTGGTGAAAGCTAGTATTGAACCAAGTGATTTTCGCACCAGAGAAGCAACCACTTGTAAACATAACAAGTGGCAGGCCATCAGTGCTAAACTTGATAATTATAGTAATGAGATTGTTCATTTAGATTACCATTCCAATAAGATCTAGATTAGACTAAACAAATTGGAAAAGCATAGAGACAAGGAGAAAGCAACAACCAGCTATGAGCAAGCAATAGTTAAGAAGACGTAAGAAAATGATCATCTCAAGATTTTCAGGGTTAACATAGATCATACCCATAGCTTAGTTGGTTAAAGCGTCTAATCTAAAAAACAGAAGAGACAGGTTTGAATCCTATTAAATATATTAATTTAACAATTAATGGTTGAGGAATTAAAAATAAATTACCTGAATTGAAATGCTAAAACAAATAGGAAAATAACTATCATTTTGTTTAGGTATGATAATACTATCGAAAGGTTATAAATAATATAGATTTCGTACTGGTTTTGGTACTCAATAATTATAAAGAATATCAAGTAGATAAAGATTGTAAAAATAGAGTCTAAGTCATGACAACAGCTTATCGGTTGATAAAAATAAGATGTTGAAATATGTTTGATCTTGTTTATCAGTGATGTTTGTGACATTCAATATATTATCAGTTGAATTGTTTTACGTTTCACACTAGACGAACTATTTTGCATCGGGGCTCGTAGTATGGGCTGAAATTGAGCGAGTGTGAATAATCCGCACATAACTTGATGTAAGTCATTGGTGCGAGCCGAGTCGAGAGTCGAACTATACTGCGTCGGATTGCAAGTCGCACAAGTTCTAGGGTTTACTTGAAGCCATTGAAGAGTTCCACTATCCACCTCCTGGCTTCATCATCAGATCAGCTCCATGATACCATATTATAGTTTTGTCATCCGAACTACATATATATACAAAGTTTCATTTTGATACGACAATTAGAAGTAGGTTGATATTGACTTCTTTCTAAGATTTTATTACATTGTTTGTTACAATATGGATGTTGCATGAAACAAAAAATACATATTTACTGTCGTTATACAGGTTTAAAAATATCACATTAACACAATAAAAATTAAATAATAGTACATTACGATATTAGTGCGTAAAGATGGTTATAACATGCGAGGCGGAATTTCAGCCCGAGCCGAAGGCGAGGGCGTAATTGAGCCGAGCATGTTATAACCAATACGCACGTATATCGTACGACGTTTTTTAACACACTTGCGAGTAAACAGGAAAAAAAAACATTTAAATAAACTCAATCTGTGAATGCACACTGTTGCTTTCCCGCCATTTTACCAGCGCGCTTGAATAGCAACAGCGCGCTGCTCACTAGCTGGAGTGGTGCGGCGGCGATCAGTTCCATATTTGAAATGGCAAATAATACTGTTATGGAATTTGTATGGACTATAACTTAACTATTTGCTTTGATAACACACGCGTTTTTTATGACCCGCTTTACATATTTAAAACCGGTGGAATTATATCAGCTTTACGAGAGAGGGTGTTAAAAAAATAATAATATATGATTTCCACAAAGATACATTACAGATAGATTACATCTAAAAGTTCACGACTTCAACGATTTTTTTTATCATCCAATACTAATTTAATTGATACCAACAGATTCTTTACATTTCAATGAATCAAAAAATGTATGCCAACTAGTGTTTCACGGCCAGATCAACAAAATACACATTTTTAGTACAGCTTTACAGCCCGCGTTGAACATGTGACGTCAGATGTTCTGCCCAATTTGTATGGAGCGCTCAGTAGATACGCCCGACTTTGACTCTAATTTTTGACGTTCCTAGCGTTCGATTTCCAATTTTTTTAATATAGACTTGATTCTCAAGAGAAATCGAATTAATTGACATCATAAAAAAAATGAGTCAACATCCCTATATTTACAAATCAATAAAGATGTGTTAAAATAGTTGTTTTTTTGGAAATAACCACTTGAGACCTAACTCGGCAATCTAATAAAGTATTTTTGACAACACTCTGATCCGAGAACACAGATAACGTATCTCCTTGATTCATGATGTTACGTGATGAACAGGTTTAGTGATTGACAGGACTTTGGATTGTAGTTCACTCAGAACTTTGAGACAAAGATTTGCGTGACACTGCAGCGCTCGTTACTCTAGGACATTAGCCCCGTCATTATACTGACTATTTTGCTCAACAGTAACGCTTGCACTAAGTACTTAGACATTAAACCCAGTAATTTCACTTGGTTTTGGTCATACCCGGAACACAGTAACGCTTGCACAATACTTATTGCTTAGCGACAATCAAACCGGAAGTACCCTGGAGTCAGCCACACACACACACTATAGACTTAGTTGATTTTAGTGAGATATTATAATAGGTACATAATCAATACTACAAATAAATAAAATTGAATTGTCCGTTTTTGTAATATCAAAATAACAGCTTTTTACTAAATGCATAATATGAAGTATATTATACCTATAACATAAACACAATTTTTAAAATGTATGTCTGTTTGTTCCAAGTAATCTCGGAAACGGTTGGACAGATTTTGACGGGACTTTACTGCCAGATAGCTGATGTTATTAGGAGTAACTTAGGCTACGTGGGCGAATCTGCGGGGCACAGCTAGTACATAATATATCTTATAAGCAAGCATAGTTCCAGAGTTTCCTACATAGAAACAATTTTGTAAATTATATGTGTTAACGGGAAAATTAAATCTCATTCAATTTTGAAGGGAAAACCATCTAAAATTTTTATTTTTATCTTAAGCCAAGGTTTCCCAGATTATCCGAATTCCAGGCCGAAAACTAAACCAAACAATATTTGACTGACAGACAGATAAGCAACACATAAGAATATTCTCATTATTGAAGCGATTTCGTTCACAGACTACGTATATAAGGGGAACAGAGTGCGAGTGTGGCCGAGCGGAAACTTGTGCGACTTTCAATCCGACGCACTATAGTTCGAATCTCGACTCGGCCCGCACCAATGACTTAGGTATACCAAGTTATGTGCGGATTTATCACACTCGCTCTAAACTGGTGAAGGAAAACATCGTGAGGAAACCGGCATGTTCAAGAACCAAATAATTCGAGGACATCTGACATCCACCAAGCAGCACTGGGCCCGCGTGGTGGATTATGGCCCATACTTTCTCTTTCTGAGAGAAGGCCGGTATCCCAGAACTGGAAGCGTAAGGAGCAGTGGGAGCGTAAGAGGCTGATAAAGAAGTGGAGTAGATAATTATTATCAAGTGATTATGGCTCAGCTGTAATGGGGTCGCCAACCGATCCATTGGTCGATATTTCGTATGCTAAGTTTGAGGTTTCGGTAAAGGTGCTAGCTACCACCCTTAATTTTAAAATCGAACAGAAGCTTCACTTGTGTTCCAGCAAAGCCAATTCTATTTAGATCTGCTCTGTTTAAACGATTTTGGAAACTATTTTTATACTCTATAGGCATAGTTTACTATGATACAGGTTAGCATTTGAGCTCTATGTCGCCTGATCTCAAGCAACCACGTGAGAGAAGTTGGTCAATATGATAAACCTACATTAGAACTGGCTCTCAATCGCGCTGGAACACACCGACAGGTGCTCAACGACGGATTTTCAACTGGAGAGTGGTAGCTAGCAAAGCGAGCACTAGAAAATGCCCTACCACCAAACTTCTGCATCTGAATCATTTCAAAACACTGGACTGAATTGCAGCAGTTAAAACCAATGACACTAACTGTTAAATTTGTTACAATTGGCACACTTTCCTGCGTTTTAAAAATAAACCACTGATTAGAAGTACAACATTAAACAGACTGGCGTCGCCCATCGGCACTAGTTGAGGTAAACTGGAACTAGCAGATAGGGAATGAGTCATCTCACAAACTGTATGCAATAATCTATTAGAAAAACAGCTATAAAGAGAACTGAACCGTCTGCTCACTGCAAGATCCAAAACAAACAGATGAAGCGCAGACGCACCAAAACAAAACACAATCACAACACACTAAAACGCACTTTATCCCGACGTGTTAAAGACACTTTTCACTACAGCACTAAATTCCCGAACGCGCCAAATTCGAATTTCGATAATCACGTCGCCATATTGTTTTCCAAACGGCCACCGATTTATAGCGTATTTTATTCATTATTTAACAGGTCAATGGCGGAGGCGGTCGCAGTGGCGCACGCGCAAAAGCAGTCTGATCTAAAATAGAATACCTAATTGGTAACTCGCCTTCAAACGCCAGACGACCAGACGAGGGTTGAAGCTAAAATTACGGACGGCGCTGATCCCATCCGAAGGAAACCACACCCTGATGGGCGTAATACCTAAATATAACATGTATTTGCTTTGTTCTTTGATTATTCGCTGGTTCCGTTTTGGCATCTCTGGGCTGCGACGAAAGGAAGTGATAACAGTTATTAGTGACAGTGAATGGAACAGCTGTTCGGTGTTCTAATGTCGAGCGTGGGAAAGTTTCTGACACCTTTAGAGCTGTAATAATAAGGATTTAAGGTCTATTTATCGTAATAATAAGATTGAATCAACAAAATAAAAGAGCATAGATGAAAACTTTATACGTTGTATTTGACGGGATATGTAGTGTTGTTCTATTATGGGTTGATGAGCTCGCGATATTTGTATTCGCTTGAACATGAGACCTGCAACAGTGTCTACCACGGTAAATACCCCGGTATCCGTACTGTAATAAATCCGAAAGTGTGTACGTTTGTTGGTCAGTCGGTTAGTCCTTCTTTCACGCAGGAATGAAGCAGCGAATCGACGTCATTTTTGCCTTAGATATATTTTATGAATCGGAGAGTAACATAGGCTACTTTTTATCCAGAAAAATGCACGGTTGGCATGGGAACGCGAAAAACCGTGATAGTTTAAAAGTTCACAGATGAACTTTTATATTTTATCGGAAGTTGATGCGGCTCTCTGCAGCTAAAGCGATGAAAAGTCCATTTCGTCCGTCACGGTAATTATAAATTCCGGTAACTTGGTCTTCCACCGGGACAAGCAATCCCTAGGTGGTGTCGGGTGTCTCGTCTGCAAGTCTCTCATAAACAACGTCGTCAAAGTCAATAGTGTGCCGGCTAGGGTAGCGTACCTTGTTACTCAGAATAACCAAATGGTATTCGCTAAACGACATACAGGTTTACGCATCGACCTCGATACAGGAAACCCTTTAGGAGTATGACTGTATAACATTTTTAAAACAAGGGTTCAACCTATTCTACCTAATGATACTTTTGTATGTATTAAGGTAGTGTGAAATACTCCGCAATCCATCACGCAATCGTCACGTGTATGTATTGTAAGTGGTACACATAAAAGACAATTACGGTAATCGGGACACGTGTAGTGTACAAGCTGAGGAAAAACTTAGCAGATTCCTGCTTTTATTACCAAGTACCATCTTTATCTGCTAGATTATACTGTTTTACAGTCTAGCGTTTAGTAGATCAAGAAACAATAGTAGCTAAACCTTCCTGAACTGTACTTGAATCAAGGATGACAATATTCGAGGACATTTTATGTGTGTTTACGTTACGATTTTTAGTATTTTGATAGTTTAAGAAGGGTACGTATGACTCGCCCAACTCCGTGATGGGTCTAGCGCCGAGCGGTAAATATTGTTCCTGTTTCACTTGTAACTGGCAATTTTTGGGACTCGGGAGTTTCCGTAGCCTCACTGCGTCTCCCCGTTACCTCACCCCGCGTGTGACGAAGCGGTTGCAAAATGTCGACAATATTTTACAATTTTTTGATAACTTTTCGAAGTTCCTTTTTCATTTTGAATGGACATAATCTATTTCAATTATTGTGTATTATTTTCAAAGTTGACTATATTACCGAGGGGTAAGGTGCAAAAGTTTTTTGATTGAACGAGTTTATTATATGAAAATAATCAGTTCAAAACGAGTCGTTTTAGTGGTGGAAATATTGAAAATTCACTTCCCTCTAATTTGATTTTAGTGGTGTTTGAACCAAAACGAACATATTTTGCCCCTAGATACTGCTTATCCGCTTATACATGCAAAATTTCATTTAAATCTGACCTGTAATTTTCAAATGAACAGGGAAGTTCGTTTGTATGGGACATTCGGCTTACGTACCTCTGTTAACATTTGACTACTATCTCACCGTGACGATCAGAGCGGAGCTAAACCTATATTTAATGGAGATTTGCTCTCAAATGCACATGCTGGAAAACACTGATAGGTACTTAGCGAGATGCGAGCTACCAATAACCAAAATATCCCGCATTGCAAGATCGAGCCTTCAATTTCGGTGGACATTTCAACAAATCCATCATCGCTTCAAAAAATAACCTTTCCAGCAAACCTGGCAACGGTTTACGCTCGAATCCACAGCAAACAGCAGCTCCACTACAAAAGCTTCCAGACTCTGGCTTCTGATCAGACTATTAAACATAACCCAGAACACACATTGAGAATAGCTCTAAGTTTTAGTACGCAATTGGCACGCCAGCATCGACCGCGAATATAGACGGTGGGGTTGTGACGTGTGGTGACGTCGGAAGATTGCCGAGTGGTACGGATTGGTCTTTCCTTAGAAGATGTGTAAATGATACGCAGCAAGAAGGACGTCATTGCAGGCCTCATCAGACCCACGCGTGGTGAAACAGAAATGAATCGTCACGAATACTCATGACTATGACTATAGATTTGTTTTTTGTTTCTGGAGCTTCGACTTGTTCTTAATATGAACTACCTGCTGCCCGCGGTTTCACCCGGGTGGTGATATTGGGTTTCATGGTTTTTATTTTCTTGCGCGGAACCCTAACTCTTTTTCTAAAATCAAAGTAGCCTAAGTTACTCCTTATAACATCCGCTATCTGCCAGTGAAAGTCCCGTCAAAATTGGTCTAGCCGTTTTGAAGATTACCCGGAACAAACAGACAGACAGACATAAAAAAATTTTTAAAATTGTGTTTTTAGGTACCGTATATATTTGTATAGAAGATTAGAGTAAAGAACTTTGGAGACACTCAACCAGGATCAGAAATCTTCTCCACGAAATTACACAGAGCAGTCTGAATTAATATTTCACGTTGATATAAGTACGCTGAAGTGTTGAGAGAACTTTCCTTTTTTACTTTCCGTCCTCTTGATAACAGAAATCATGCGGATCTCTTTTGTTTCCATTGCAACATCAAAACTTTTGCCTATTTTAATCATCTTTGATATGAAAATGTCCTGTATTGTGTACCAAATAAATAAATATCAGTTTGAATGAATGGGACAAAATATAAGCCTGGACAAATTGCAACAGAACAGCGTTTGTTGAGCGAGAAAAAGACGAATGTCGAAAGACACAGCAATGTGGACAAGTGACGTATTTGCACGCGTACACGCCTTTACGTCTTCAAGACCGAAATAAACTACATATTATTAGCAGCGAGTTTAAACTCAGATGTTATGAGATGAGTGGCTTTAATAACGTGTCTCGTAATGCGTCTGGGGCTCTGGGCTTGTTCCAGAATGATGACAATATAAAAAAAGTAAAAGTGGTTGTCTGAAACGCAGAAGACTTGAAAATTTATTCGTGACCGTTGACTAAGACATAAAGAACGACGGCGCGAATTCAACTCTTACCCTCAAAAGTAAGCCAGATTCTTTTTGGGAAAGTATATATATGCAAGCTTTACGCCGGACTCATATAAAAATATCACCGGTACTCTAGTTTAAAACCTTTATAGATTTGCTGTACGTTGTGGTGTATGCTTTGATGTGTGTAGTGTAATAGATAAGACGACTAGTTCGTCTCGTTATCGATAAGTATAAAAAAATAGATAAGCATTTGCGTATTTAAGAAGTGCGTGCGTAATGTACGTACTTCGGGTCCAGGCTGACTTGAAGTCTCTCATCAGCATGCTCGCAATCGATTTCTCGAAAGCGGACAACGTGCATCCAGTTCAACCTAGAGACTGAAGCCTCTAAAATACGAATCTTTAGACCGCCGTCTACCATTTTGTTTTAGTCTACAGTTGTGGCGGTTTATTATTTAAGAATAGTAGCGGCCTATCTGTGAAAATAAAAATATCAGTGAGCTGCACGTGCAAACGTTTTTTTTTATATCCTGCTTACATAAAGTGCGCTGGAATGGCACGGGTCGGTCGGAAAAATGGTGTGGAGAGTATTAGATTAGAGTGACAAAGTCTCAGATTATGTTTTTTTTTGTTATTGGTAACGAGACGAGCTGGTCGCTTGCCTGATGGTAAGCATAACGCCGGCCCATAACAATTGCAGTGCCACCCAGAACTTTGAAACACAAAGGCCTGCGCGGCACTGCAGTGCGCTCGTTACCCTGAGACATTAGGTATTAAGTCTCATAAGCCCAGTAATTTCACTGGATACTCTGCTCATCAAACCTGAACACAGTAATGCTTGCACATTATACTGTTAGACGGCAGACTTCACTCACAAAGCGGTGGTACCAACCCAAACGACACTCGCAGAAGAGTCAGTCTTACCACCTAGTAAACGTAAATGGAATTATAGTTCACAGTCAGAATGATAAGTGATGATTTAATTCTTGATAACAGCTGCCTTTGAAGTGCCGACTCGGTATTGGAGAAAAAACCTTATCTGAAGCACAGAATAAGTAATAGCACAGTATCTAAAATGGAACTGTCTCGTCTAAACTGGTGAAACTAGATTAGGTAAATGTGGCAGGGTAACGAGCGCACTGCAGTGACGCGCAGGCCTTTGTGTTTCAAGGTTCTGAATGGCACTGCATTTGAATGTTTCGGCGTTATGCTTACCATCAGGCAAACGACCAGCTCGTCTCGTTATCAAATCAAAATCAAATAGTATAAAAAATTTACAACACAAACATCAAGGATGTCGGCCTTCGCCATGGGTTTCCCACGGCCATAACAACAAACATTACAATCATTTAAAAAGCAACCAGTTACTATAGGTCATCATCAGTGCATTCCTTCTCATTAGCCGTTATTACAACTGGTATTAACTGGTTGTAATCAGATGGGTCCGGTTATCCGTAGAGAAGTTACTTGAACTTGCAGATTAGTTGACTGAAACCTGGAATTCCAGTATTGATAAGGTTTGATGGAAGGGAGAAGTAAAAAGCGAATGAAGATATAACGGCACGGTTTTAGCGTTGCAAGTCTCCATTTTCAGGGGTCTAGTGAGCATCGAGTAACTAACCACTAGAGATGCAGTGGCGTTTGGTTTGCATTGCGTTTGGATTTTGTTAGTGGTAGGACTAACTCTTCGGCGAGTATCCGTCTGGGTTGTTACCACAACTTTGCTCGTGAAGTCTGCCGCCAAGCAGTAGTGTGCAAGCATTACTGTGTTCCTGTTTGATGAGCAGAGTAGCCCGTGAAATTACTGGCCTTATGAGACTTAATACCTAACGTCTCAGGATAACGAGCGCACTGCAGTGCCGCGCAGGCCTTTGTTTTTCTGCTTACCATCAGGACGTGCAGATACAAATAAAATAAGGACTTAGATCCGAATGGGTAATTTTATTCATATGAATTATATTTCTCTGAACTATATTTCTTTCACTGTGCTCTTTTTTGTATCTGTTGCTCTATCTGATGTTTTACTAACGTTTTTCTTAGTGAAGTGACTAGTATAAATAATCATAGAACAGGTATTTAGACGTGCGAATGTTTACCAAGATTACAAGTAATACTTTTAACAAAACCTATTTGATAACCGAGACAGGCGAGATAGCGGTGACTGGTGACGGCTGCCAGACGACCACGACGAGGTCTCGTGCTAGGTTAGGTGCTGATTAGAACGATTTACAAGTTTTTTTTCTTCTAGCTACCACACTTCAGTCCAGTAGTTCCGGGTTTAAAAGAGTAGGGATGCCGTATCTCTTGCTGGTCACAAAAGATCAAACGGGGTATTTGGGCTTGTGGGTGGGTGGAGGCTCTGCCATCCAAGTAAGGAAGGATTGCAACTCGATGTCGTCTGCGCTGGCATATTGCAGACAGTAGACGCTTATGCAAACGTGCGTTTGCTTATTAAAATAACAACGCTTTCGCATCAAGCGTCGATTACGAGATACTCTAAATCCGCGCTTGATGCAAAAGCGTTGTTATTCTGACAAGCAAACGCACGTTTGCATAAGCGTCTACGGTCTGCATAATAGGTCGATGGGGAATGGCGCTATATGCTGCGGGCACCGGTATGTTCCTTTCTGGGGGTCCCAGTAGCCTGCCTGCGTGTTGCATAGGAGGACTTAGTGAGCCAAAATCCCACAAAACCGCTGTCTAACAAGCGTTTATTACACGACTGCACAATAAAGGAGGATAATGTCTTAGGGTTCGTGTAATGTATGTAAGTTTGTGAGTTTGTGATTTGGATGTATGTGGTATCGTTAGAATCCTTACATCATTCCGAGTGACACTGGCTAGAGTATATAGTCGTGTTTTTATGTAACTTTTGTTTCAGCCTTTACCACCAGCCTTTACTTTGTTTCAGACTAATCAGACCATCTACAGGTGTCAGAATTTTCAAGTCGACTCGAACTTTCATCAAAACTCAACGCCTCAATTAAAAATCTGGCAAGTAAAACAAGCCTTATAACAAAGAGTTAAGTTTGATTTATTAGTTCTTTACCGCAAACTGAGTCATCTCACATGATTACCATTGCCGTTGAGTCTACAAATCGTTATCTTTGCCTCAATCGAAAAATACATTAAACTTCTTTTTCTTTAGTAAATAAAGGTTTCTTATCTTGAAAAAATACTTAAGCGTTTCACTGTTTTTGCATCTGGATCGCCAGAGAATCAACAGAACCGTGATTGATTTATGACTTTGTCGCAGTAAAAATGTCCAGATATCCTATACTAATGAAAGAGACAAAACCATTTCTCACTGCGACAAGGTGAGTGCTTTCGTATTTTTGTGTATAAAGAAAGGTATACAGATGATTTGGGGCTGTCAAAATATTTGACTTTGGCACGTGCTCGTAGTACGACTTACCAAGTATTATATATGATACAGGTCACTGAACTGGAATGTGACTGGAACCTGGATCTGTCACTTCAGCTTACCTGTAAATAAAGACAATTTCTATAGTGTAAGTGTTATTTTTAACCGACTTCCAAAAAACGAGAAGGTTGTCAATTCAGTGGGTATTTTTTTTTGTTACCTCAAATCTCTGTAATTTATAAACTGATCTGGAAAAATATATATGAAAGGATATATTTTCAGATTGGTCCTATACAAAATCGGTCGAGTAGTTTGTCACTGAAGTCGGTTCGTCGCTTCTTTAAAGCAATTTTTTTAATTCTATTTGATAATATACCTACTTGTACTATTATTTTTCCTGTGATAATAAGACGAGTTGGTCGTTTGCCTGATGGTAAGCATAATCCCGGTCTATAACAATTATCTACAGTGCCACTCAGAACTTTAAAACACAAAGGCCTGCGCGGCACTGCAGTGCGCTCGTTACATTAGGTATTAAGTCTCATAAGCCCAGTAATTTCACTGGCTACTTTGCTTATCGAACCGGAACACTTTAATGCTATCACATTACTGCTTGGCGGCAGACTTCATCAAGCGGTGGTACCAACCCAGACGGACGCTCCCAGAAGAGTTAGTCAATTTAGTTAGTTAGTCGGTCAAACTTTACTAGGTGGTAGAGTAAAGTTTGACCGACTATAGAGCTTCTTTCTCTACCCAAATCAGGAAAAGCGCTGGTGGAGCTGATTTTATAAGCGGGCCATACATGCTACGATCTACGGGAGAGGTCTGCTTGCGCAGGCACACATACACAGGCAGACCTCCGCACAGTGGTTCCATTCCGGAAAAAAGTGGACATAGGAACAAAAGTTCGAAATTCGGTCTGATTTTTTTTTATAGGACAGGTGACTATCTCTCTAACAACTTTTATTCTGTAACAAATCTTCGTTGGATCAATAATTAGCGAGTTAAAAAATCTTCAATTTTTTTTTGTATGGAAAAAAGCACATTTGCTTTTTTTTCTCGAGTTATGTTAAATCGGCTGTTGTTTGGCTTATAAAATATGGTAGAACACATTATTTTGTATCCATAATAATTTTTTTTTTGTGAATCCGTCGACCGCCTTTTGATTTAAGAGCGGTCAAACATTGCAATTTTTTTCATGACTGTAACTCTTTCTATGAGTACATTTTGGTTTGGTTTTATTTTTTGTAGAACAGCTAATATTATTCCCTAAAACTTTCATCCTATCACAAATTTTCGTAGGATCAATAGTTAGTGAGTTAAAAATTATTCTTTATTTTTTATTTTGGATGAAAATTTATTGAATTTTTTTTCTTGAGCTACGTCAAATCGGCTGATGTTTGGCGTACAGTATATGATAGTTCACATTATTTAGTATACAGAAAAAAAATTATTCGTGAATCCATCGACCGCCTTGTGATATACGAGTGGTCAAACATAGCTATTTATTTTTGCATGACTATAACTCATACTATGAGTGAAATTTTGGTCTTATTTTTTTTTTTTTACAATGGATAATATTATTCCCTACGATTTTTCTTGTGTTACATTTTTCCCTAGGTAAAAAATAAAAGTCTCCAAGATTTTATTATGTTTATAGAAATATATTTTTTTGATTAAGCTCTAGGTAGATTTTACAGTTATATGACTCATATTTTATGGTAGAATAATATGTTTTGAACATGAATTAAAATATAACTCATTAATCTACTTACCACGCGGTGCATTTGATGTACCAGCTGTTAAAAATTACGATATTATATTCATGGATAATTCAAACAAATTAGTAATATTTTGTTAGGATATCTGGTAAGTGTCACCCTTCTTAAATTTTACATTTTTTTATATTAATATTTTAAAGAAAAAAAACTTTTCTTCCAGAAAATATTTTTATTGACTTGGTTTTGTGTTGCTAATATCAAGAAAATATTGAAGTATAATAATTCTATTGTTTTCAATTTCTGAGTAACTGTAATTAGTAGGTGTCAGTGCACAAACAAATGACTCATTCTTGGTGCTGAGCTCTGATTGGTCGTTACCCACTGTCATGCTCAGGCAAATGGATACTAATTGCCAACCTAAAGTCATTTTTAAATAATCATGATGAAATATTTTATTTCATTGTGCTCTTCTTGCTTAACTGTGAAAGTATAACATAATATCTCTGGCAATGGCTGGATATGGAACCAATCTTGATATATACTTGAAATTGTGTAAGAGCGGAAATATGAAGGATCACGACTATTTATACGAGGACATAGTTGCCAAAATTCCAAGTGAAGTGTCTCAAGAGGATCTTAAAGTAATTAAAGAATTTGTCAACTTTTTACAAAATTGCTCCAGCTAGAAGACTCCGTGAGTGATGACATCGAAGAAGAGGAAATCATGGCGATTGAACCGGAAAATATTTTGGATATATTTTTATAATCGGGTATTTTGTTGAATTTCATTGTTATTTTTTATAAATTTTCTTGTTATTTACTGTGTATAGAATATTGTAATAAGTTATGTACATTATATTGTATTTATTTCTGGTTATGTTCTATGCAAGTTAATACATATGCAAATAGATATAAATATAGAAATAAACAGATTCATGAGTTGTATTTTTTCCAAATTTTAAATATATTAGTTTATCATAAAACAAGAGTCGTACACCCGTCAAATCCATTGTATTACATCTAAAAATAAAATAAAATATCCGAA
Organism: Crocallis elinguaria; assembly: GCA_907269065.1. Lineage (NCBI taxonomy): Eukaryota > Metazoa > Arthropoda > Insecta > Lepidoptera > Geometridae > Crocallis > Crocallis elinguaria. The sequence continues at coordinate 14,437,719 of OU026071.1, read as the reverse complement.
ACTTTTATCCTAGGGAAAAATGTAACACAAGAAAAATCGTAGGGAATAATATTATCCATTGTAAAAATAAAATATAAGACCAAAATTTGACTCATAGTATGAGTTATAGTCATGCAAAAATAAATAGCTATGTTTGACCACTCGTATATCACAAGGCGGTCGATGGATTCACGAATATTTTTTTTTCTGTATACTAAATAATGTGAACTATCATATACTGTACGCCAAACATCAGCCGATTTGACGTAGCTCAAGAAATAAAATTCAATAAATTTTCATCCAAAATAAAAAATAAAGAATAATTTTTAACTCACTAACTATTGATCCTACGAAAATTTGTGATAGAATGAAAGTTTTAGGGAATAATATTAGCTGTTCTACAAAAAATAAAACCAAACCAAAATGTACTCATAGAAAGAGTTACAGTCATGAAAAAAATTGCAATGTTTGACCGCTCTTAAATCACAAGGCGGTCGACGGATTCACAAAAAAAAAATGATTATGGATACAAAATAATGTGTTCTACCATATTTTATAAGCCAAACAACAGCCGATTTAACATAACTCAAGAAAAAAAACCAAATGTGTTTTTTTCCATACAAAAAATAATTGAAGATTTTTTAACTCGCTAATTATTGATCCAACGAAGATTTGTTACAGAATAAAAGTTGTTAGAGAGATAGTCACCTGTCCTATAAAAAAAAATCAGACCGAATTTCGAACTTTTGTTCCTATGTCCACTTTTTTCCGGAATGGAACCACTGTGCTCCGGTAGGCCGTAGCGTGTATGGCCGGCTTTAAATATCTTTAGATACAATCGCATCCACGTTCCACCATGACCTAATTACTATGGTGGTTCTAATTGAAGCAGCTTGAGTCTTATTTATATCAACACGCAATGATTCAGGTATGATGCGGTACTTAGCCTAATCTATACAAATAAATAAAATTGAAGTGTCTGTTTGTAATATCAAAATAACAGCTTTTTTCCAAATGCATATGAATGTATATACGGTACCTATACAATACAACCATTTTTAAAATTTTTGCCTGTCTGTCTGTTTGTTCCGGGTAATCTCCGAAACGGCTAGACCGATTTTAACGGGACTTTCACTGGCAGATAGCTGATGTTACAAGGAGTAACTTAGAAAAAGAATTAGGGTTCCACGCAAAAAAATAAAACCCATGAAATCCAATACCTCAACGCGGGTGAAACCGCGGCGCGGGCAGCAGCTAGTATTAAATAAATTGACATTTTGCAAAATGCTTACTATGACTTGACATAATAAGGTAGATCCATAGGCTTGAGCGTTGCTAAAAATCCTAAGGTAGGTCGATGCATGGTATATGCCTACCATTGAGATAAAACCTTGCGGTTTTTCTAAAAATCAAATAAAGCCACATGTATGAAAAAGTTTTATTATAACATTATTACGTACTATAGGATGCCTTGACTACACATTTACCTACACGCCAACAAACTGTGAAAGAAAGAAATTAAAAAATATTTCAAAGAAAAGAAAGGCAAACGTTTATAGTGTCTGCCAAGGTCTACCATTATCTCTTAGCATCAGTATAGTGACGTGGCAGACGCTCCAACCACTAAAATATGTAGCAAAAGTAAAAACTATACCTATGAAATTATAGTAGTCGCGACGTGCGACAAGTCGTTATCGCGTGCAAAGCAGCACGAGACTTACTCCGTGGCACAATAATTTAATACAGCGCCATCTAGCAAGCCGCCGCTGAACTTATTCTTAACCAGCATTTTACCATATTACCACACATCTAAACATCCGTTCCACTTACGACAGATAGAGCCACTAGTAACTTTGTTTTGATTTGAAAAGGTAAACATTATACATTTATCGCATAACTTATCAACTTTCACATTACATGTTTGTGTTGAAGTGAGATTTCTGAAACCGTAGAAAGAATGGTTGTTTAATAAATTCGTTAATGTTTCACTAGGTGGTAGGACTGACTCTTCTGCGAGTGTCTGTCTGGGTAGGTACCACCGCTTTGCTCGTCTAGTCTGCCGCCAAGCAGTAATGTGCGAGCATTACTGTGTTCTGGTTTGATTAGCAAAGTAATAGTCAGAGAAATTACTAGGCTTATGAGACTTAATACCTAATGCAACGAGCGCACTGCAGTGCCGCGCAGGTCTTTGTGTTTCAAAGTTCTGAGTGGCACTGTAATTGTTATAAGCTGGCATTATGCTTACCATCCGGCAAATACAGCAAGCGCAATGCAGTGCCGTGCAGGACTTTATATTTCAAAGTTCTGAGTGGCACTGCGATTGTTAAAATTAAATTAAATTGTTAAAATAAAGTTCAAATAGTGGGCCGCCGTTAAAAACATATATTTTGCTATAAATATATTACACTGCAATCATGTTGTCTTGCCAATACCTGATTTAATGCACTGTGCTTACGTAGTATTAATTCACTTGTCCTCTGTCTGCTAAAACTACTACGCCAGGTTTACATACCGCTTAACGCTTGTTTAAAATTCAGATTTAGGGGTAAAGTTAAGAAATAAAGTATTAGTGATAAAGACAGCATTAGTTTTGGTCTGTGATTCGGGTAGTCGAATGTTGCAGAGGCCCGCTGTTAGAGTAATTTATTTTAACTTTTATAAGTGCTATTAGGGCCTATTTGAATAAAGCATTTTGAATTTGAAAGGATATGTACGAAGTTCGGCTTATACTTAGTTAGGAATGGCTCGAAAACGATTGTAGAAATTGACTCTATTCAAGACCCCAGGTGGGATCAGCCATTAGCATCACCCTATACATGCGTTGATTCTCAGCCAAATTCTAAGGCTAAGATTCAGATATGATTCTAAGCGTCGACTTTGGCTTCCATATGTCAAAACTGTATGGAATTTTGACGTATGGAAGCGTGTGTCCAGTGTCCACGCTTAGATTCGTCTCTGAATCTCAGCCTAAGAAACCTGTACAATCACGTACAAACATCATGTTCGCTATTTAACCCGGGACGCTCACCAATCGACTCCAATGCGAGTTTAATTGGTGAAAAAAACAATAACTATGGTTGTTACCATGAGTTGAGGCCAGAAGTGTGACCGGCATGATTTTTACTCTTGACTAGCTGATGCCCGCGTGGAGATATTGGATTACGTGGGTTTTATTTTTTTGCGCGATACCCTAATTATTTTTCTAAAATAAAAGTAGCCTAAGTTACTCCTTGTAACATCAGCTATCTGCCAGTGAAAGTCCCGTCAAAATCGGTCCAGCCGTTTCGGAGATTACCCGGAACAAACCGACAGACTGACAGACAGACAGATAGACAAAAAGACAAAAATTTTAAAAATGGTTGTTCTGTTATAGGTACCGTATATACTTTCATACACATTTGGTAAAATGCTGTTATTTTGATATTACAAAAAGACACTTCAATTTTATTTATTTCTATAGAAGATATAGATTGTAATGTCTGATTGAGACTTGTCACCTTTGCCTCAATCTAATGGAAAATTTATTACATACAAGAAAACACTTGATTAAATTGTATTTTCCATTGTTTCGGATACATTGTACTGAGTTTACTTCATATTAATCAAATATGTAGTCAAATATGAAGTGGGCTAATATAACGACGACATGGAACAGACCGCGTCATCGAACGATTAGATAGGCCGACCATAGACGTATAATATGTAAGTTTGGGTTTTACTGTCAAAATAACCAGCGGATTATGAGACAATATACGCGCAAGCGCGGCTTGATGTAGAACCATCAATAAAAACAAAATTAAAAATTTTGAAAAATCCCACGACGGATGTAAACATTGTAATTAAAAAAGAATTAAATAATTTTCTTGAAAAACCCCCGACTAAAAGGGAAAGTAACGAAAGATAAGTTAAACCCAAGAAAATCCTCCGGGGCTGCAGTTGCCTGCCCTGAAATTAACTGGAATTTTGCTGTTTATGAGTTTGTGACCAAATGAGTCTCTTTTAAATATAAATTGCTGCATCTCTTTCAATAGATTTTCGTACTGCTTCATTTAAACTGAAATTTGGAACACAGATGGTATTGGCAGCCCCCGACGGATTTTCTTGGGTTTAACTTATCTTTCGTTACTTTCCCTTTTAGTCGGGGTTTTTTCAAGAAAATTATTGAATTCTTTTTTAATTACAATGTATACATCCGTCGTGGGATTTTTCAAAATTTTTAATTTTGTTTTTATTTTAATCTTTTTAGGGAATTTCTTCTTAACTGTCTATGACCCTAGTGCACCTACATACGTAACCAATCGTTTCAAAATTCAAAAATCAGTGTCAGGCATTCGAATAAACATTTTTTTTAATGAATAAATCGTTCCTCTTTAATTATTTTTCTATTATTCACAATAACTTATGTTATCGATACCAAAATATTCGGTTTATTATATGTTTAATATTGGCTGTTTGTTGATTTGGTTCGCGCCTTTGCTTTTACCTGCACGCGCATCACTAGCGCGGCGCGCGGGGAAATAAACCTTCGGCGCGCAATTTTCCGTAAAAGATAATAACAATTATACAAGTCTGTTTATTTTCTCGCAAGTGTGTTGAAAAACGTCTTATGAAACGCGTGTGCTATGTTGGTCCATTACACACTCGGCTTCCTTATTGCGCTCGCCTTCGGCTCGCGCGAATAAATACGCCTCGTGTGCAATGACCAATATATCATACTTAAATCATATTGTACTATTAATAAAGTGCATGGCCACCTGAACTTAAGGTAAAACATAGAGGAATAAGCAAAAAATATTTTTACAGCGCCCCCTGGCGAGTTTATACCATAACATGTATCTAAGAACCATTGCTGATGAATCACAAACCCTATGCAGAAACCCGTATCTGAATCGGTCAAACCGTTCTAGAGATAAACGGGAACATTCATGGAAACGAACAATATTACCTATTCATAGCGCCCCCTGGCGAGTTTATGCCATAACATGTATCTAAGAACCATCGCCGATGTATCACAAACCCTTTGTAGAAAACCATATCTAAATCGGTCAAACCGTTCTGAAGTCAAACGGGAACATTCATATTAACTAAAACATTATTTACAGCGCCCCCTGGCGAGTTTATGCCATAACATGTATCTAAGAACCATCGATGAGGTATCACAAACCCTACGCAGAAAACCGTATCTAAATCGGTCAAACCGTTCTGGAGATAAATGGGAACATTCATGTGTGCACACACTAACAAACAAACAACCTCTCACCCTAAACGCATATACTGTCTCCGTTCCGTCGCGGGTAAAAATCAATAAATAGACAAGAACAATACAGCCAGATAGTGATGTCTCTTTCACTCCCTGCCTGGGCTCAAAGTGACGATTGCTCCGCTCATAGAGATAGCTCATAAAGACCTGTGGCTCCGCTTTATGCTACATACATCGCTTGCGCTCAACCGCGTATTTACCGCGCCTTTTCACTGAACACGCAGTGGTTGTGAAACTTTTTTTGAGTAGAGATCGTAGAAGCAGCTGCAGTGTGTCTCTTTCTTTACCTATAACCGTGGTACGGTTTGCGCTCGGGGCTAGATTTCTACCAAGCTCCATAGACGGTACGATATGATGCGTCAAGCGGTGATCGTGGTTTTCGCGTGGTCCGTGATTGATGCTTATCCATCAATCATGCACGGTGTACGGGCTGCATTAGACTGCGTGAAGTTTTATTTCCCCACGAGTAAGGTAACGAGACCGGCAGGTCGTTTACCTGATGGTAAGCATAATGCCTGCTTATTACCATATTATTACAATATAAATTTCGACTTTTATGATGTCAATCAATTCGTCTTCTCATGAGAATCAAATATCTATATCGAAAAAACTGGAAATCAAACGCTAGAAACGTCAAAAATTTGAGTCAAAGTCGGACGTAGGTATCTAAAATAATACGGCGGCTAAAACGCCCCATACAAATTGGGCTGAATGCGTGACGTGACGTTATTTCAACGCGGCCGTAAAGTTGTAAACTAAAAACATGCATTTTGTTGATTTTGGCCGTGAAAAACTGCGTTCAAACAAATACGTTGTCATACATTATTTTATTCATTGAAATGTAAAGAGTATAAAAAAATCGTTGAATTCGGGAAGCTTTTCGATGCAGTATCTTTGTTGAAATTATATATTTTTGTGAATTTCATTTTTATTGTGTGTGATGTTCTTAAACCTGTCAGCTGTTATGTATTTTCTGTATCATGCAATATTCCTATTGCAGTGCCACTCAGAATTACTTTGTAACACAAAGGCTTGCGCGGTGTGCTACCCTGAGACCGTATACAAACATAAATAAGGTATTGAGTTCTGTATACCTAGTAATTTCAATGCTAAAAACTTAACGATTACATCTATGAAATATGTTTTTAATTACACTTTCCAAATAGATTACGAGTTTGTAACTATTACCTAATCTGTGGTCTAACCTATTAAGCCTTAAATCGATGGGTTTACTATAAAAACGTTTTGAAAATGATCACTAGACTAAATCACTAAATCATCAATATACATGATAAATATCACGTTTCTAGTGATAATTTTCAGTGTTGATGACCATAACAGTTTAAAAACCTATATAAACCTTTCTGGGATTCCGCTACTTACCATCCAGTTGTATCATCAGATCAGCTCGGCAGAACCTTTTCATTATATTATCTGATATTTAGAATGAAATTTAGCTTTGATGAATGGCGAGGTGAAGGAAAACATCATGATGCGTCATAGCAGTGTGGTAGGGCATTTTCCAGTGCTCCGCCGGCTACCTACCACCCTCAAGACCAAAACCCGTCACTAATCACCAATCGGTATGTTCCTGCAGCTGCTCAGATCCGGTTCCAATACTAGCTTAGCTTTATAAATGGTGAATCTTAACAGAAATCATTAGGTATTCGTTATTATTTGACCATATCATCATTTGCCACTTGGATCGGCTACTTGCCTCTTTCATCCAACGGCTCTTCGCGGTTGTGGTCGTTGGTTCACCTAGTAGGGGACCGGCCTATACTACGTCTTGAGGTACGTGGTCGCCACTCGAGAACCTTTCTTCCCAATCAGTCATAGGTTCATCTGAGAGCTATGTCGGTGCCATTAGTTCTAATGAGGATCGCCTCATTCTGGATTTTATTATTATTATTCAGTTGATATTAAAAACAATGCTCATTGCCCTCATCGCGTATCTCTTATAATATAACAGATACAAACATGGTCAGCGTCAAATATCCGCGAGCTAAACATGGCGCTCGCCCGCGTCGTTACTATCGATTCGCGGTACTAAGTGAATAATCTGTTTGTTATAACTTTTATTGCTATACTAGCTGTGCCTAGAGGCTTCGCCCACGTTAGTCACTCCTCGCCTAAGTTACTCCTTGTAACATCAGCTATCTGCCAGTGAAAGTTCCGTCAAAATCGGTCCAGGCGTTTCGGAGATTACTCGGAACAAATAGACAAACAGAGAGACAGACAAGAATTAAAAAATGGACGTTTTTTTTAGTTACCGTATAATTTCATATGCATTTAGTAAAAAGGTGTTATTTTGATATTAAAAACCGACACTTCGATGTTATTTATTTGTATGTATAGATGTATAGAAATGTAACAACAAGGTGCCATATTTCCATGGTCAGTATTTGGTCTTCTTCTACATAAACTTATTGTCATCCCAGGCCTGTTCAGTTTCGGTGTGTACTTATAGAAGGAAATATCCAGCACTATCTTCGGCTTCGCCCGTGTGGTATCTTTATAAATTATAGTCTATATGTTATTTTGATGTATAAGCTATGTCAATGTAAAGTTTCATCAAAATCCGTTAAGTAGTTTTTGCGTGAAAGAGTAACAAACATCCATCCATTCTCATAAACCTTCTCGTTTCATGTTTGTATGAAGTTTTGTGCCAATCGGCTTTCTGTATACCACAGGAAGAACGCTCAGGTCTGAAACGGTTGTCACACCAAACCATTTTGGCCGGACCCCGGGTTTAAAAGAATACGGCTGCTGAATTCAGCTGTCTGTCTTTGTAGGTAAAATATCCAAATAATCATCAGCTGGAACACGTCCACCACACCTCCCTCATAGAACGCCACTGTTTGAACCACTACTTGTCCCTAACATGCAACACCCGCGATTTAAAACAACTCCCTGCGATTTTGACCTTGATTTGATTTCCGGTTTGTGGTCGCCACTCTTCCCAATGGATGTCAGTTTTACGGGCGATCGGTGACATGCTCTATGGTTACACCACGAAGTTTTTCTTCAAGCTAAAAGTTGGATTCAATCCTTCGACCTAATACTGATTGAAGGCTGGTCTCTTTACCACTATGCGATTATCATAGATGTGACCCGCAAAAGTGAGTCCTTATATAAAGAAAGTTGCTGAAATGCGTCATGCGAATTTTATAGTTGTCGATAATGGAACCGTGACCTGATTCCAGGCTCACACTGCAACTGTTACTGTATGACTAATGCAATTGAATAGGTACAAATCCTTCTTATTCTTTTTATTTGTTGTGGCGATAACAAAATTAACGTCACGCTTGAGATGAACTGTGCATAACCCACGCCAGCATCTACTTATTATTATCATCATCATTGTCAGACCATTATGCTCCCACTACTGTGGGTTAAGGGCCTTCTCTCAGAGAGAGAGAGAGAGTGAGAGCCATAATCCATCACTCGGACCCAGTTTCACATATCCCTCGCGATGTTTCCTTCACAGTTTAAAGAGCGAGTGGAGGTAAATCCGCACATAACTTGATAAAAGGCATCGGTGCGAAATCAGACCGTACGTCAGTTTGAAAGTAGCACAAGCTGCCGCTCGGTCCCAGTACTTTATTGAGGCATTTATCCAAGCCAGCCCAACTTTTGGACGAAGCAGAGCGGGTCTTTGGATCCCTGCCAAAGCTGGTCTAGTGCTGAATAAGCATTCACCCAACACATATAAGACTCCTTACTAGTATTGTAAATGCAAAAGTTTGTTGGTTTGTCATTCTTTCACAGAGGAACGAAACAACGCGGATGAAATGGCCGTCTGGTCGGTATCACACAGTCCTACTAATATTATATATGCAAGTGTGTTTGTTGAGTTGTTGGTTTTCCGTCTTTCACGCAGTAACGGAACAACGGATCGACGTGATTTTTGCTATAGATATACTTTATGGACCGGAGAGTAACAAAGGCTACTTTTTATCCCGGAAAAATGCACGGTTTCTGTAGGAACGCGGGTCAAAACCGCGGGCGGCAGCTAGTAAGCTATTCGGTTCGAATTGTGTATTTGCGTCGTCAACTAGCGCAGTCGCTGTTCTGCGAGATTACATGAGTCTAGTAACTACGCGTCGAACCTCACAAAGCGGCGCGGTCGCTCGGAGAAGCGGAGAATTGCTTTTCGCGGACAATCCGCTTGGATAAGCCTCTTTAAGATGCCACAATTTATATAAAATGTCGTCATTCTTCCTAAGTTACCCTTTGAGACACAAAACAGTTTTCTTTGCACTTAGGCAAATTTGGCGCGTACATTCTATTGACTTGTACACATTTAAGCTGTCGATAGAGAAACAGACAAATTTGCCAAGCTGTCGACAACTCCCAAAGCGCGAACGTTCATTAGCTTTGTTGATTTTTTTAGATTTTGTTTTTAAATATTCACGTTGCTAGGCTGAACATGAATTTTTTGAGTTTTAGCCAATTTCCTAGATTTGTACAGAACGCTCGCTATTACAAGGCGGAGGCTATACCTACTAAGAAAGGAGAATATAGCTGCTCCTGTAAGACCGAAATTTGATCATTGCTTTTTTTGTAATGCACTCATTTACATACATTCAGAGATTACCTCGCAAAAACATAAAACAACTCTATCTCTTTATATAGGTACTAGCTTCTGCCCGCGGTTTTCACCCACGTTCCCACAGGAACCGTGCATTTTTCCGGGATAAAAAGTAGCCTATGTTACTCTCCGGTCCATAAACTATACCTATGCCAAAAATCACGTCAATCCGTTGTTCCGTTACTGCGTAAAAGAAGGACAAACCAACAAACACACTTTCGCATTTATAATATTAGTAGGATAGCATCAGTAGAGATAGATATAGATTAATTGAAACCACGAAATGAAATAAATATGAACTAATATTAGTACCTATATGAGTACAATATTTTTGTAATATAAGACGAGGTACATATATGAGTAAAATATTTTTGTATAACAAGCGCATGAGTTACAATCGAGGCATGTCGGTCGAGGGAGAAATGCGGAGTTAAATTATTTGGCAAAGACACTGAAAGCTGATGTTTTGACGGCGTCAGAACATGAACGGACTAAGGAAGAGGTAGGGGGCGCTTCTGAAGGAAGTCTAGTGTGCGATGACGTTGCGAACCTAATTCCCTCATCTCCATTGTGTTTTCGGAATACCAGCCTATATGTGGCTCATTACTTGCAGTTTCCGGCTGCGAGCGCACTGCAGTGCTTCGCATGTCTGTGTTTGAAAGCTGTAGGTGGCACTGCAAATGCTGGGCAGATCCGCTCGTCTCATTACGTTTTAAGATAAAACAAATTTGGTTTGCCCCTTTTCGCTTAGGACCTTAACCCCCTTCCTAGCTGCCCCTGTCATCGCTACAGTTTGGCAGCCGCGGCGACTGTGTTTACGGCGCGCTATTTCCGAACGAAGCAAGTTCAAGGGCTAATCTAGTACCTATATAGTTATATTGCCGTTACTGATTCATCAATTACGCAGTATTATTTTTCTGTTATCGAGACTAGTTCTTATAAATAAATGAGCTTCATTATTTCTATTATATCTGATCGGTGATTGTTATTTTTTGCTTATTATTGATAAACGTCAAAAATGATTAGAAATGTCACAACAGAGTTGTGTTAGACAACGGTTAGACACTACTTAAATCAGAATTTGTGGTTGCTCATATTTAATCGCACGACTAAGGCATGTTTAGGCGTTAAACAGTGTTTAACACAGGTTTAACGTGTTTTTAATCTTTTTGTGGTAAGACCCTTATTCTTTGATTACACAACGTGTTCGGGCAAGACCACATCAACGTCCACATGATGATGCCACGTAGTCATTGTCTCGAATTATATTATATTAACATAACTTAGCATGTATTTAGTCAGATCAGACTGTGCCGCCCACGCTTACTTTCTTTAATTCCTTTTGGCACGAGATTCCACTGCATAGTGATGATATATTTAGATTTATTTATTCAATAAACTGTGTCTGTACTGTGCAGCTTTATGTACAAATTAACGGGAGATGTTATTATTAAAATTTAGTTTTTTTTACTCTAGGTTACTTAGCAGTTGAGACCATGCACTATCTCGCTGGTCGTAGTTATTTTTTATGTTGCTTTAGGCTTATGTTTGACCACGATCTTGAATATTAGCGTTGCTAGACTACCCGCTATTGGTGGGAAGTCCCCACAGATCTCTAAGGGGCACCTTAGACGATCAAGCAAACGTACGTTTTCTTGTCAGAATAACAACGCTTTTGCGTCAAACGCGCATTTCGAGTATGAGCGTCTAAGGTGCCCGTTATATCTCTATGGAAGTCCCGCTCGTAATCCACGCGGGACCGGACGCCGAAAGCACGCTTTTTACATTCGATCTATTTCTTGATGTATGTTTTTTAAATATCCCGCCTTAGTCGAAGATAAATCTGGCAACGCTGGTCAGTATGATAAACCTAGATTACAACTGGCTCTCAAATGCAGCCACCGGAATAAAACGAAACTGATTGGCGGTTGATTTTCAACTTGAGGATGGTAACTAGCTAGGTGAGCATTAGAAAATCGTCTATTACCAAGCTTAGGGTGCATCACGAGGTTTCTTTACACCAAAAGCTCCAGCTACCTGTAGGATTCGAAACATCGACCTCCGGATCGGACCTACGTCAATACCGCTTCCATTTTTAGAGTCAGACGTAGATTCATTTAACTGTGTTAGAGGTAGGACTAACTCTTCTGCGAGTGTCCGTCTGAGTTGTTACCACCGCTTTGCTCGTGAAGTCTGCCGCCAAACAGTAGTGTGCAAGCATTACTGTGTTCCGGTTTGATGAGCAGAGTATCCAGTGAAATTACTGGGCTTATGAGACTTAGTACCTAATGTCTCAGGGTAATGAGCGCACTGCAGTGCCGCGCAGGCCTTTGTGTTTCAAAGTTCTGAGTGGCACTGCGCCGGCGTTATGCGTACCATCAGGCCAACGACCAGCTCGTCTCGTTACCAAATAACATTAAAAAAAATCTGACATGAACGCTCTCCTGGGGCCCATGTGGATCAATTTTGAATTTGAAAGCAAAGAAACAGATCCACGAAGCGAGAGGCGCAATCACAAACGGGAGTAAAGTCCGGACAAGACAGGATCGGCTTGTCCTCAAGATTAGATAATGGTTCAACATAAAATGTCCACATGTGACGTGAGGACCAAGGTCCGACTAAATTGATTGATAAGACGTGTCCATTCGTGTATATACAGATCCTTACAAAGTATAGATTGAGGTAAAATGATAGGTTTTCGAGATTTGTAATTTTCACAAGCTTTTGGTATGATTGTTTAGGTCAAATCGTTGCTGCGAGAAAAAATGACAAACCAACAAACACACTTTCGCATTTATTATATTACGGATTAGGAATGTACGGATTCCATTTAACGCTTGGATTCCAGATTGAACACGTTCGTAGCATAGTAAAAGAAGAATGCTTCGTAGTGACAAACGCAGCTTTTCAAACACCCATTGCCTTCGATTGACCCTGACTGACAGTTTTTATTCGATAACTTTGTTGTTACGGTCAGGGCCAACGAACTCCACTTTTTGCTAGACTGTCCGACAAGTTGGACTGTGAGGTAACGGGCGCGGCCGTGGTGTAAGTTGTTACATTTGGACATTTGAGTTAATAAAAGTAGTAGGCAGATGTTTAATTTCTAAAATATATCTTATCTGTGCATAAAATGACAGTGTCTGGGTCAATTCGTGTCTGAGTGTTGGTTGTGACTCGTAGTTTCTCGTAGAGGCCCCTATTTTCCATTAGCCACTCTAGGCACTAGCCCAGGGCCCCGAATACATCGGCCTCCCTAGTTCTTACTCTTTTTGCATTAAAATAGTGCTCTGTCATATCATAATGCACCCATTGGGCCTTTTTAACACCAGAACAGTTTTACCTCAAGCCACGCTTGCGCGTGTAACGTAATCCGCGCTTGTTGCAAACCCATGATTATTTTGACAGCAAATTGCAAACATACATAAGTGTGTAAGGCCGGCTTTAAAGGCAAAAGCGATTATGAACCGCACGCCAGTGCACGTGAGTAATTGTTTGTTATCATTAGTTTATTTGTTTGGTATCTTGCTAACTTCAAGCCGGCCTACGCGTAATGTACACACGTGGGCCCCACACGACTACGTCGATTAAGATAATTAGAAACACTTATTAATCCATATGTCGGAAACTATGTTATTGTCTGATGCTATAAAGGTGTACATAATCGGGCGGGGAGCCAACACCCAACCAACGAGTTGAAAACAAACATGCTTGCTTTGTCTAGCGCGAGACGATTGGGCGATTGATACGTACTGCCCATTGTCTAGCTTTGTTTAACTAGAGAGAGTACAGAAACATTGATAAATTATGATTGATTTATACAGTCATCTGTGGTGCTTTTGATAGGTCGTTGAACTTAAATTCTATGAGCGAAACTGGGTATAATATTTGTCCTACGATACGTAAACTATGTCGCCTCTTGCGACGCACTTAGCACTTACCCAGTGACGCAGGGGAAGTTCTTTCTCTGTCCTTCCACATACATTAATGTGTACTTAAAAAAACGTAATGTTTACGTAAACATGGAATTTCTGTACGAAAACTGTTATTTCAAACGAAATGCCAACATCTTAGACTTACTACATAAACTTAAGCGCTATACTGTAACAGATTCACAGTACTTAATGTTACGATTATTTTGAAGAATGTAATTTTTTTATTGTTTATTATGAATAATAAAGAACATCGGTTTAGTTTTGAAGAAGATAAATTTTACGAACAATTATTTGAGGCACTAAAATATTGTCTATGGTGTGCTATGAGGTCGCTATAACCATCAATACGTAGGGTTGTAACATGGTTGTAACGAAACCTCGCCTCCACCTTTGCAAGTGAAGCGAAATGAGCAGAGTATCCAGTGAAATTACTGGGCTTATGAGACTTAATACCAAATGTCTCAGGGTAACGAGCGCACTGCAGTGCCGCGCAGGCCTTTGTGTTTCAAAGTTCTGGGTGGCACTGCAATTGTTAAGGGCCGGCGTTATGCTTACCACCAGGCAAACGACCAGCTCATCTCGTTACCAAATAACATTTTAAAAAAAAATGTAATTGGTGCGTGTGCGTCGACCCGTTTTGTTCGAAGTTTATATACTTAATTACAGTACAGAAACGAGTGCTAACGAAATCGTGAGTGAACGCTAAATATCGTAGCACGAATCGCCTAATATTCGACCCAAGGCGATACGTGCCGACTCTACCATTGTCGGAGATAATAGTGCACAAATGTAATTCGCAAATATGTAACTATAGAAAACTTATTTACATAGCGCATTTATTGTTTTTTTTACTAGTAAATAACAAGACGAGCGGGTGGTTTGCCTGATGGTAAACATAACGCCAGCTCACAACAATTGCAGTGCTCCTCAGAATTATGAAACACAAAGCCTTGAGTGGCACTGTGCCCTGTGCACTTGTCTAAAACACTGGTATGTGTCTGAGGCTCTGCTACAACTACTAATCATTTGTTTGTTATAATAATTGTCTAAGGGCCGACCTTTCAATAGTCAGATAACGTCCTGTTAGATAATTCCCTGAATCATCTGAGACTGTGGTGAAGACAGACGTAAATAAATTGTATGCCATTCTAAAGAAATAAACCTTAGTTAGCTAACGGCCCATTAATTCCGAAATGAAAGGCCCGAAAACACACTAAAACACGAAATATGATTGATTCAATAGCAATCAGTTTGTTAACTTGCAATTGAATGATCGGCCCTTAATGATTGCTGTTACTAGGTATTATGTATTTGTGCTAGTAAATAAATTTTAACTTTGAATTTAGGGATATAAATCCATCCTGTATAGTAAGTATAGTATAGATAGCTGGTAGGTATATTTCTGGTTAGGTGCGTCATAGTAACGATGTATAGGTTGTAGTGACGCAAATCCAAAATACACACTACAACAGTTAAAAAATAACTCCACTACTAAAACTGTTAAAAAGATAAATACATGACACAACACATATCCGAACGTCGCGTTGTTTGTTAGACTATAAAACGCATGCTACAGATAAATGCTGTGAGCGTTCGTCAAATTCGTACACAAATTAAAAGTTACTTAAATGACCATTCTGTTCCCTATTCAATCGGACAAACTAGAAAATTTTTTTAGTCGTGACTATTTTAAACTCTCATGTGTGTTTTTATATTGTTGGATAACGAGACGAGCGGGTCGTTTGCCGAATGGTAATCATGACCACTCAGAACTTTGAAAGTTTTGAAACACAAAACTGTGTGGCACAGCAGTGCACTCGTTACCCTGAGACATTAGGTAGGTTAGGTTAGGTTATTAAATCTCTTAAGGTACTTTTGTCGTTGGTTTGTCCTTCTTGGTGTTTCACACAAGGTGACGGAGCAACGGATCGACGTGATTTTTGCATAGAGATATTGTATGGACCGGAGAGTGACATAAGGTAGTTTTCATCAGAAAAGTGTACGGTTCCCAATTGGAATTTTCATGCGGGTAAAATAGCATGAGAACTTTTTGACCACTGCACTGGTCCAATTCTAAAAATTTGTTGCCCAATAGGATACTACATTATCCCTGATTGCTATAAGCACAGAATAAGTAATATTACGTATAGGCTACATTTTCTCCTGAATCGCACGCATCACGGGGCCGCAGACCGCGGGCAAAAGCTAGTCGAGAATAAACAACCCAAGAGTGTCTCTAGTGTTTATTAAAGCCATGGTGAACCTACTCGCAGATCACTCTGTTGTCGTGTGCAGCATCCGAACACAGGAGTTGAAGACACAATCTTATCTCAAATAGGACAATGTAATGTTGAAATACAATTAAAGCGGTCGTGGGATATTAGTTTTGAAATGTTTGTTACAACAAAGCGTAAAAAACGGTAGATTGGGACAACGACTTTGAATCCTTTAAAATATAAATAGGTATTATAATGGGCGATTATAATTGGCTCTCAAAGTTATACTTATAGGTACAAAAAAATTGGCTAGCTACTAACCACTCTCATGTTGGAAATCGGTGCTTTCCGTTAGCTGCAGTTGAGAGCCAGTCGTCTATAAGAGCCCACACACACGGGCACTCCAATCCATGACATTCCAATCCAACGTTCCAAAAACCGCCCGCGTGTCTGTAATCTTAGTTGGATTACGTGTAGTGATAGAAATATTAGAATATTAGTGATGGCGTCAATGTCCTGAATTGTTATCCACTTGCGACACATCAATTTCCACGTGGACGAAGCCGCGGAGCGCAGATAGCGTAGATATAGTTTATAGCGAAGTTTACTAGTCGACGGTATTCGCTAAATTGCCTATTCAAAAACGATCTGTGATTGGTCAGTGCGAATAATACGTTCATTGTGCGAGTGTTATTGACCAATCGTGATGCAGTTTTCTGTTGACGCAAACATCAGGGTTAAGTGAAATTGAACTGATAAACCCTAGCCCAGTTCAGTCTCATGTATATTTGTATACTGTTTGATCACTGTAGAAAAAGATACTTACCAATACTATATCACTGACATAGACGTGATTTTGGCGTACCGCTCATGGCGTAGCTTTTTTGTACCATGTTGTTGGTCTAGCGCCCAGCGTCATCAAACGCACAGAGTAGAGCGCAGACGCAGCTTTTGACATTTGCAACATTTTCTGCGCTTTTTCTAAGTCTCTTCTAATCGATATTACCATATTACAAAGTTCAACATAGTTCAAGTGAATCAGCTGATCTAGGGCTGGCCGTAAGTTCTGTAGTAGAGTTTTTGACGTAAACTTTAAACGCCTTTTCTTCAATGAATAAATTCCAAATTTCAAAAACTCGAAAAACAAATGTTGATGACCTCCAGGAGTAGAATGACCCCTTTACGGATAAGACACCAATTTAAATCAGGTTGTATACTACGACGGTAATTGCTTGTCTAATAGTCTTTAATTAGCACATGCTTAAGTGTTTAACAAGTGCGGTGCTAGCGAGACTGGCGGGGTCGGGCTGTTTGATATACCCTTATTTAGAAGGCAGTTGTGTTGTCTAGAAATTTTGCAAGATAACTGTTGTAGCCAAAAAATGGTACTTAGTGATTGTGATGTGACATTTTTTTGCCTGTCGCTTATCATGTTTTTGTGCATTCAGTCAGGGACAATCAACCATTTCAAGCGATTGATTATACCTTACGCATTACGTTTGACACTGTTTTAGACTTTCACGGTTATTCACTACTTTATACATTGTAACGGGATATTTACCGTGATTATTATAAGCTGGTGAGCTCCCGATATTTCGACGCTGTTGCAAGCATCATGTTCACGGGAATATCGTCGAAATATCGGGAGCTCACCAGCTTATAATAATCACGGTAAATATCCCGTTACAATGTATAAAGTCATTACGTTTGATTTCGAAAATGCGAAAAAGTCTTGTTTGCTGGTTGGGTCTTCTTTCACGCAGCAAAAGGAGCAACGTATTGGCACAGTATCGGCGTTATTTTTAAATAGAGACATAATAGGCTGGAAGGTGACGTAAGGTAAAGGGTAGCTGCAGATATAGATAGATAAGATAAGTAAATATTCTATTCACATAAAATAAGGTACATTACATAATTTTAATTACAAAAAAGCTAATCATTAATGTCAAAACAAGATTAAAACGCTGGCTTAGAGCGGAGTTCACCAATCAATTTGAACCGAAGTTCACTATGAACTCGTAAACTGAGGTGCACTTCAAATTATTTGAAAACATAGGGAAGGAGTCAAAATGCAAGAAGAATTTTGACATCTACCTCTAACCGCGCGCTCGGACTAGATTTCTACCAAGCTCCATAGACGGTATACGATATGTGTCAAGCGGTAATCGTGGTTTTTCGCGTGGTCCCTGATCGATGCTTATCTATCAATAATGCACTAGGTGTACGGGCCGCCTAAAGTACCCAAAAGATTACTGTGTCGGTAATCAGAATGTCTTGTGCGGCGCGCCAGAACTATATATGGAATTCATAAGAAGGAAAAAGACAAGACACAATGCGCCCCGACACAACACAGCATTAGTGTGAACCTAACCATAATAATTCAATATAATTCTGTCGTACCACGACACACCCCGACACAGTTATTCTGAACCCCGCATTATGCTAGTAATGTGTCAATAAAAAAAAGCAACAACTGCCTAACAAACGTACGTTTGCTTGAGCGTCTAAGGCTGATATTCAGAGACGACAGCTTAAAACGATCTAAGAACTGTCTTAGCCAAGCATCGGCTAAGCCGCTCAATCGAATTCGTATTCAGAAACAAAGTTCGTGCACGGTCTAAGCTAAGATCTGGTTTAAGGTATTTATTTTCTCAAAAGAATACTATACTATTCACTTACTTGAGAAACAATTATATGTGCACTATTTTACTGGGCAACATACTAAATCATGCATATTAATTTATATAATATTAAGATCACACTCTCGTTATCTATGGCTGTTAAGTTTTTAATTTTTTCACCGGAACGTTTACCGGTTTTATCATTTATGTATGAATAGCAATACAACAAAGATAGCGATATACAAAATGTCACTGGAGTGAGTGAAACAACAATATTAATGCTATAAATCTATTTTGATATTATAATAAATTTAATGAAACATGTTAGTTTTGAAGTTTGACATTTCAATGTTTGGTTATTATGGTTTCTACCGTTATCATTTGGTGGCGCCACTTCTGTTTTGAGAGCGGCTCAAGTAGTCGATATTGACTACTCAGGCTTTGCTTAGCATACGCTAAGTTTAAGTAGTGTTCCAAATGTCTCTGAATACAAATTAGAGCGTAAGCACTACTTTTTGACATAAGGAAGACAAAGTCCACGCTTAGACTCGTCTCTGAATATCAGCCTAAGCTGCCCCTATAAGAATAAAATAAACTAAAAACAGAAGCAGACATTTTTATCATTTTTCGGTGGCGACCTATTGTTTTCACTTATCGGTTAATGTCTTTTCCAGTATCGAAGATTGTACTATCTACCAAACACATTTCATCTCTGATATTTCTATCTAATTTGAGATAGCAAATATTAGATCATAAATTTAAAATAAGAACGCGAATGAATTGACAAACGTAAACACAGTCAGTTGTTTAAAATCGGGAGAACTTCGGAATGATTTTAAAAGTAGCCTAACTGTTCGTTATTTACGCAAATTATAAAATATTCTCAAATGACCGGGTAAAAATTATAACAGAACATATTTTTTCAATTTTCCCGCCACAATATTGTGTGACATGGTCATACTTGCGTAATCCAAAATGAATACTATATGGAAGATGATGGAACCGGAAGATAGCCACAAGATTACATACACAATAAAGTATGATGTATTTATTTTTCGGCTTACAAGCCGTAGCTCCATCTAACAGACCCGCTTTGAAGCGATTGCCTACTCCATTGTTACAGTACCAATCAAATGGCGAGGGATTTTTTATTTTCGGCTTGTAAGCCGAAAAAGAAATACATCATATCAAGAATTTCGCAGTCAACATCGATTGCTCCCATAGCCTAGTGGTTAAGGCGTCTGGCCCGGCAAGCCAGAAGACGCAGGTTCGAATCCTGTTGGAAGCGAAATTTTTATGATGTATATATTTGTGTGAACATCCGCTAGTGTCGGTTAACACTATAAAATATATTTCATATATTTCACAATATACGCAATGGAGCGCAGTATACTTGGCGTGAAGCTCACAGACCGCATCAGAAATACCATATTGCGCTCCCAAACAAAAATCACGGACGTAACACGGAAGACTGCTATGCTGAAATGGGACTGGGCCGGACATATCTGCCGCATGCCAATGGCATTTTGGGCCCGAATAACAACCGACTGGGTCCCACGTGACAGGAAACGGCGCCGCGGCAGGCCCAGAAGGAAGTGGCAAGACGACCTTGACGCCCATCTGACGGACTGGAGGACCATAGCCCAAGACCGACACAAGTGGAAGGAGGGAAGGGAGGCCTTTGCCCTGCAGTGGGACGCTACAGGCTCAATATAATAATATAATAATAATTTCACAATAAAGTATTTTATAAAAGCTTGTCTAAAAAAATATATTTTTCCACAGAAACTTAATTAAAATATGTCTAGTTTCATAGTTCGGACGGAAACGTAACAAATTCCAAGCGACGAGTTACCAGCTTCATTACATACACTTTACGCATATGAGCACAAGGCTTAAAATCTCTAATGAACTAAAGATAAAGGGAGATAATATCGTGACTTATTCACCGAGGTCAGAACTTCAGTTGTCTGATAACTTTTACAGAGATAGTTTACAGTTTACACTGATAACGATCTCGCTGTAATTTTCGTCTTAAGTTTTATAGGTCCTATTTTTTTAGTAGCGATTTCTGAACAGAACACGCAGTGGTTATGAAACTGATTTTTGAGTAGATTTTTTTTAATATATAACGCGTAGCGCTCGGGCTAGACTTTCATCAACAGTACGATATGCTTCAAGCGGTGAACGTTGTTTTTCCGCGGTTGGCGCGTGGTCCACCATCCATGATTGATGGATATCCATCAGTCATGTTTGACCATGTAAAAGGCGCCTTATGCTTGCGATCAGGCAAACAACGCGCTCATCTCGTCAATCGTTATCCAATCTATACAGATAAATAAAATTGAAGGGCCTGTTTGTAACGTCAAAATAACAGTATTTTACCAAATGCATATATATAATATATGAAAGTATATGCAGTACTTATAAAAAAGCGATTTTTTTTAATTTTTGTCTATCTGTCTGTACCGGCTAATCTCCGAAACGGCTAGATCGATTTCAACTTTCACTGGCAGATAGCTGATGTTATAAGATGTAACGTAGGCTTCTTTTATTTTTAAAAAATAATAAGGGATATGCAAAAAACCCCAAGATATCCAATATCTCCGCACGGGCGAAACCGCTGACAGCAGCTAGTAGGTATGTGGTAGTATATAAAAGAACTTGCTTCTGCCAGCGGTTTTCACCCGCGTTCCCACAGGAACCGTGCATTTTTCCGGGATAAAAAGTTAATATTATGTTACTCTTCGGTCCCTAGACTATATCTATGCCAAAAATCACGTCGATCCTTTGCTCCGTTGCTGCGTGAAAGAAGGACAAACCAACAAACACACTTTCGCATTTATAATATTAGTAGGATAAAAGCTTATGAAGACAGTAAAATTGTTGTTAGTCTCTTGTTTCTACCAGACAACTTTATTGTTGTGGGAGTCACGTTGTCAACGGATCCTAATTTATGTCTTTCAATGACGTATATGAATTGTATGATTTCAATTGATGCGATCGAGAATCGCCAGAACAATCTCTGATCAATTGACCTATTTGCAGGCGAACTTTGAACATGGTACCGTCTATTGGTCGACTTGGGTCGGCTAGCGACCTCATTGGACGAAGACAGAGTCTAGTCACTAAATTGCGTTTCCATCTTCTGCTTGTAAGTTGTAGACTTGTGGCTAGCCCAAGAATTTTGAAGACTGTTGTCTTACGTCAACCACCGAGACTCGGTAGCACCCAGTTGTAAATACCACGTATGGTTAGAGATTTTACCGTATGCGATGAAATTTTTGCATTGCCTCAACGCGTCACATTCCGGTGAGGCTTCGTGTTTGCGATGCTTCGCCGCATGAAGAGTCCTGAGAATTGTCTCGCCCTTACTTGATGTGTTCTGGTATACTATCGTGGACTAATACACATCACTGTTTTTTTTTTTCTCTAGCCTTACCTACGTTACTTATCCTACTTAACATCATAAATGCGAAAGTGTTTTTGTTGTTTTGTCCTTCTTTCACGCAGTAACGGAGCAACGGATCGACGTGATTTTTGGCATAGATATACTGTATGGACCGGAGAGTAACATAGGCTACTTTTTATCCCGGAAAAATGCACGGTTCCTGTGGGAACGCGGGCAGAATCTAGTCTACCTATATAGCACCAGTACAAAAGTTGTTTACTATATAGTGTCCAAATGCGCGTCTCTATTTTCGATCGCGTCCTCAATTCCAAATGTATTATTAAATTCGTCTTATCCTTTGTCCCGTGTGGGCCCGGTTAAGAATAGTACTACCCCATCTCTCTTTGTGGGTGCCGTAAGAGCCGGCTAAGGGAACATCCAGGGAATGGACAGCAGTAATCTCCTCGGTCACATAATCTACTGCGATCACCGCGACGCCTGCCAAGCGTGATGTATTATGGCAAAATCCTCCCTTCATAGGCAGTAGCGTATTTTAGGATTCCGCGTCCTGGGCCTGCAGGCCCCGCCACCCTTTTTTTGACAATTTTAATCTGAATCGAAAGAGACAAAACACAGTTTAACACTGTTCATTAATAAGAGCCTTAGTTAGGTAGTCTTTTTTAAATTTCTTCTGCTTGCACCGCCCCTAGCAGCCTGCCGTGCCGCCCCGGGCCATGGCCCTTTTGGCCCTAGGGTAAATACGCCCCTGTTCATAGGGGAGGCCTAAGTTCAGCATTGGACGTTTCCCAATTAATGATGATCTTATCCTTTGCCTTCTTATATCCTAGAGCAGATCAGCAGATCCATACAATTAAAATAAATAGCATTGTTATACGAATCGCCAATCAATAGCATAAAAATATCATTATTGAAAGGGATAATCTACCTAGTACCTACGCGCAGAAGGTTAATGTTTTAGCAAGGATGTAGGGCCTTTAAGACATTATAATTTATAGCCGTGATTTAACACAAAGCCTGCAGAACCTAATAATATCATACGCCTTGATTACTGGGTCTTGTCTTATGCAGACCGTAGACGCTTATGCAAACGTACGTTTGCATAACCGTCTACACTGCCCCTTAGGGTTTTGAAATGATGAGTGGTATGGGGACTAGCTGTACTTGAAAGCTGGAGCGCCCTGCACCATATATTTGATAGGTAATAACTGCGCTTTATTTATTGTCGCTAAGTTAGCATTTGACCACTATCTCGCCTAATTTTAAGCAACGATGTGGCCAAAGACTTTAGATATGCTAAACCTTAAATTAGAACTGGCCTCGGAAAACACCGATAGGTGCTTGAAGACCGATTTTCAACTTGAGGGTGGTAGGCCAGGCGAGCACTATAAAATATCCTACCACCATGCTGTGGTTGCATCACGTTTGCTTTCACCGAAAATTCAATGTAGTACTTATTCGATCCCTCGACCTACAATCGGCAGCCCACGTAACTAGGTACCACTAAGCCATGCTCGCTTCAAACTGAGCCTACTGGAATGTTTTGAAATTAGAAAAGCCATTCAAAACACTTCCAGTATAATAGCGCATTCTGAATGCGATCTGCCGCGTTTCTGCAGCGCGTTGAATTTATTCGCGGAGACGCGTACAGGATGATAAGAGCAAAGAATTCACATTTGCATCACAGTAAGATGCCCAACACTTTGATCCAAAGCAATGTGGTATCATTATCAGCCTCTTACGCTCCCACTGCTGGGATACTTGCCTTCTCTCAGAGAGAGAGGTATGTGCCATAATCCACCAAGCGGGCCCCGTGCGGCTTGTTGGATGTCACATGTCCTCGAATTTTGTGGTTCTTGAACATGCCGGTTTCCTCACGATGTTTTCCTTCACCGTTTTAGAGTGAGTGTGAATAATACACACATAACTTGATATACGTCGAAGATTTGAACTATGGTGCGTTGGATTGAAAGTCGCACAAGTTCCCGCTCGGCCACACTCGGTCTCTTGGTATGTTGGTGTACAATTATAATGTGTTATCAATTTATTTATTTTTGTTGTACGCCAAGACGCGCCTCCAAACCCCGTCACCGCAATTTTGGTGGGGAGACTTAGCGAGCGCCAAGTCTTCCACCAGGTATTGACAGATCATCAATGACGCACTGTCTAATCATGCAGCCAAAGAACTCAAAGTAGATTGACGCGTGCTTCAAGAGCAATTATTGGGTTCAGTATTCATATGCACATAATAGTTATACTAATAGGTACCAATTTGTTAGTCTTTAGTCATGCATGGTATAGTATTTTACTATGATCATGGCGCCTCAAATGAATATCTTTTTTTGCGAGATCTGTGTAGTTTCCCTCTGATAGATATAGTAGAGGTGTCCACTATCTTCACAGGTCATGGGTTGGGAAGACTGATCCCGGTGCCGCCCTAGCCCTGATCAGGGTAGAGCGAGATTATCTTTCAGCGCCCTTCGGTCGACACTTTCAGATCAATTACTTTCCTGTCTTTGGGAGTAATTAGTAAAGAAAACAATACCGAATTGTTCCAAATAACATTTTTTTTCCGAATCTTGTTACCACAAAAATAAGTTTTAAATGCGTGTTTAATAGCCAAGGTCTCGCCTATATGATTAGAAAGAGTCACAACAGACTTTAGTTAGAAAACGGCTCTAGATACTCTTTATACGGCTTGTTAACCCTAACCGAGAGTTCAAAACATGTTTAGGGTGTATTTTATTTTTGTGCTAAGACCGTAAATGTAAACCACTTTTGTTCTGCCTCGAGGGCTCGAGGCCGGCGCTCACTGTTCCGGCCTAGAATTAGAGCCCTTATGTGACTACATACGTAAGACAGTTTATGTTTATTTTGAAGCGATGATGGATCAATGCTAGTAGGGTTATTTGAATTCACTCGGAATGATATCCGTGTCGGAAGCGACAGTCTTGATCGTCTATATTTCGGAATCGCATTCCGTCAGAGAAATGTCCCGTTTAGATTCGATAACTCAGATGCATAAACACGGATATAATCCCGACAATATTACTCTGTCGGGATGCGTTTTCGAGATATAAACGATCAGAAACAGTCGCTTCCTACTTGGAGTCATTCCGAATGAATTAAAATCAGCCTGCTGAGAACAGTTACGTGTCGTAAGTTTATAATCAAAGCGTGTCGCTCGTAGGATTCGTAGGGGACGAGAATCGACAATCGAGATCCTTCTCTGAGCCCGGTAAATAATAGCAACGATCTGGATTCTTAAACTCAAATGAGGATTTCCTGCAGTAGGGACGGATGTCGGTCATCTATGCCTCGCAAAATAGCACTATGAATATTCATACATTACATTTGCAGTTCCAAAAACCGTGGGATGCTGAAAGAATCGAACCAATAATAGCCTAAGTAAGTAACCAATAACAAGTAGGTAATATAGGTTTTCGATTCCCACAGAGACCCACGGAGGTCGTCAAGTCACAGACAGAATAGATATAGGTAGGCAGAAGGTATAGTCGACAAATATGCGACACTTGTTTTAAGTTTTATCTAAGTAGGTACCTATGAGCTATTGAATTTAATATTCCAATTATGTAAGTACATACTTTATAGGTAAATAGCCACTTACCGTCTATACAATTATTAATTAATTATAGTGACCTAAACACTCGTTCGCACAACAAAATACCTGCAAAATCGTGTCTGGCCAAAGAAAAAAAACGTTCACCAATATTACACAAGAATTTCTATCACAAAATGATTATTTGCGTTTTTATTTCTCATAGCTAATAATAGCTGTATTTTAGCTATTACCTATGCTATTACTAAATTAATTAACTAATAGTATCAACGTAACAAACCGTACTAAAGAGTCAAGATGCCCAGACGACATTCCTACCGCCGCCGCAACGGTGCTGCTGCTGGCTGTCGGACCCACATCAAAAGGAGGTCAATTTTGAAAGTCTTCAATTTTGATAAATACATTTTGTTTAGAATATGTACCGATAACAGAGTTAAGTAATTTACTAATTAAAGAGAGGGAAATGATGCTTAATTGTTTATTGTTTACAATATTTTTATTCTTCAAAAGTTGGAGAAATGGCGGGAAAATTGGAAGATCGTCATTGGTCAGTTTTTGTTTTAATGATTAGTGGTTTGCTGGTGTGTAATTTTGCAATAATAGATAATATTAAATCGAATGATCCATTCTTGGTTCTATTTCTACTCTACTCGTATTCTATAATATTAACAGCAACGACGCGGCGTGATAACTAATAGCTTTTTTTATCAGACTATAGAATACTTGCGAAATGCAAAGATCAAACAAAAACAACATGGCAAAAATCGGGGTCTTTGCCAAGTCCAGCTTTCAGGGTCGCGAATATTCAATACTTCGGTGAAATTGTTCCTCTTAATGTTCTAAAAATATTCGCCAATTTATTTGCTACAACGCAACGCTGAGCGGCTTGCTAATGTTGTTTTGCGTAACTTTCCACTTACCTTTCAGTTATCGGCACCGCTTTCGACTTGAGCTCGTAGTACATGAAGTCCTGGTGCTGCTGAGCTGCAGTCATATCCTCCAAGATCTTCTGGTCCACGCTAAAATCGTTTGTTAGGAGAGAGGCCAGGTCGTAGCCCATATCGATCCCGGATTCATCCATATTAGAACAAAAACACAAACACAAACTTCCGACACTGATAACGTGGATTACGTAAAAATATTATAGGTCCATATTTTGAAAACAAAACGTGGCTATTTGCTGGAGAATGGGATGAACTTCTCGACAACATCCATCCTCCCAGCTGTCTACTTGTTGCTATTGCATGTATGTGTTAGTGTAGATAGATCACACTTCACACTTGTGTAAGATAAAAAGGATGACTTTTACGTGACTAAATTAAATTTCGTATGTTTATCTAAATGTTTCATAGCGGTGGTACTCTTTCTAAATCAGTCGGGTAAAACATTTTGTAACTTGGCAACACTTGAATTTTGCGATTACGCAGCTGCATGTTTCCGATTTGTCAAACCAAATAAAAGTATTTACCATTATTTAATTGACTTGCTCTTGGAAGTCTTGGAAGTTCCTATTTATCATGATATGATCTCAGAAGATTACCATAATTATTATTTTTTCATGAAACTTGCAAACCACCTGAATAAATATCTGTTCAAATATCAATGAAAATCTCTGAGAACCTAGGGTTTTATCCAATAATATTAATGACACAAAATATTTATATAACAATAATTCGTTAGTGGGAGGACTAACTCTTCTGCGAGTGTCCGTCTGGGTTGTTACCACCGCTTTGCTCGTGAAGTCTGCCGCCAAGCAGTAGTGTGCAAGCATTACTGTGTTCCGGTTTGATGAGCAGAGTATCCAGTGAAATTACTGGGCTTATGAGACTTAATACGTAATGTCTCAGGGTAACGAGCGCACTGCAGTGCCGCACAGGCCTTTGTGTTTCAAAGTTCTGGGTGGCACTGCAATTGTTATGGGCCGGCGTTATGCTTACCATCAGGCAAATGACCAGCTCGTCTCGTTACCAACTAAAATAAAAAAAAAAAAAAAAAAAAAAATTAATTGCAGCACTATTTTAATATCAAAACACAGTCTAATGATCACCACAAGGCACAAAGTGATATTCACAGAGGAAATAATACTACGTAGGGTGATATTCGTTAAAAGATTGGCTGTTTCGAACGCATCTTTTTAGTGCTAGGCCTACCACAAATTATATAGGGTATAGGCCCTATATAATTTGTGGGTATAGGCCTACTACACTAAAATAATCATAAAGAACTACCTAGTAGTTTTTTTAAAACACATAATTATTAGCTTCACTTGTGACAATGTATTAGACATAGAAAAAAAAACGAGTATAACATCTGTGGATGTCTTTTTTCTTGACCTAGATATCCATTATCCAGTGCTGCCAACTCGGTGCCAGGTTTTGAACCTAACTCGAAAGAGCTAAAGTCTATCTAAAAATTAGGAACAGGAGCTAAATCTGCCCAAAAATATTTGCTTATTTTGTTATTTGACAGATGCTAATGGGCAAGATTTGGGGCAAGGGGCTAAATTTTTGTTTACAGGGAAACAATAAGAAAATGGGCTAGACATAGCACCGGGAGGGCTAAATTTATTGAATACCGCTACCGATGGCAATTCGTTGGCATAGTATGTGACGTCACGGCCAATATTGAAGCATTTCGCTGAATTTCGCTTGCATAATTTTCACTTTGAGGCTAGTTCATTTTTTCTGGGAGTAAGGTACCAAGCTCCATACTTTGGTACAAGTCCTTTAAACCACATGCATATTACCTATTATTAATTGCAATAAGAGAAGAGAGTGTGGATAAATTAAAATTAATGTTTTATTATGTTTTTGTCGTTCCGAGAATAGGGTAGTCGGTTTTAGTGTCCTGCAATACAGTTTTAATCGTTTAAATGATGCCCTAACCCAAGGTTTCTAGCGGAGTCCTCGCCAGAGATCCACACATATTAACATATTTCTAAGAATATATTAAACAGCAATTTGCTCACACATTCTTTCAATGCTCAAAAGTAGTTCAAAAACAAAAAGAAGACGTGGCAAAGTATTTTGATAACTTGCAAATGTCTTTTGAAGGTCAGTTTAGCCCAGAACACCTCAAGAAACGTGGGTGAGTAATCGATTTAGATTAAAAATGGATCGAGATAACCTCATTAACATGAGGTCTAAAGAGTTATTATATAAGATAGAAGTAGAATATAGGAGAAGTAGACTAGCTTCCGCCCACTGCTAAGCTTACATTACATTTCGTAACACTCAAATTCATAATTATTGAATGGATTTTAATGAAATTTTGTTACATACCTAATTAAATACATACACCTAGGCTAGTAGGCGTCGTAGTGACGCTAAATCTTACCCTGAATCTAAGCTAAAAAGTAACAGCTATAAGCTATAACTGTCTTAAATTGAAAGCTAGTTTATGAATAAAGGATTTACAGAGAATAAGTTGCTTTTATTTATTAGGGGTTTTACTAAGAAAGTGTGGTGATTGTAGGGGTTTTTTACCATAGCTTTGGGGAAAATATTTTTGGGAGTTGGCAGTGCAGTGCTTTGCTCGGGAGCAGTTCCTAAGCAAACATTTGGTTTATGACTGAAGGACTTTGTATCCAAGTCAAGAAATATATTAAAAAAAAAGCAATAATTATAATTTGGTAGAAATTGGATGCCTGAATACTGTGAACACGGAAATCTCGGAATGGTAGAAAACGACAAACGTAGAAAACTTCATTGATCATTCATTATTCATTCGTTCATTCATATAATTTGTGGTTCATTCCTAGCTACATATATAGTAATCTGTGGTTCATTCCTAATAATTGTTACCCTTTTGTTGACACGCTGTTTTTGATTTTCATTCGTAATAAAAGTATTCTCGTTCTCGATATAGTCTAGCAAATCTAGATAATTGCAAAAAATGTCTAAAGCTCACCCCCCAGAATTGAAAAAGTATGTTTTAATCATGGTATTTTATAATAGCCTTGAGCGTTCCATGCGCGCCAAAATAACCCTACCGCGAATTGTTTTTGTTAATTTCACAAAAAACCTTTCCGGAATATTGTGGACGACGTGTTGTACCTTCTATTTACAACAAAATACTTTTATTTTCTAGGTTTATGGACAAGAAGTTGTCAATCAAATTGAATGCCGGTCGCAATGTCACAGGGGTACTCCGAGGCTTTGATCCCTTCATGAATCTCGTACTAGATGAGTCAGTGGAAGAATCTAAAGACGGTGTCCGCAACAACGTTGGAATGGTGGTAAGTTTATGTTTCAACAGGCCAAAAAATTCTTACAACTTGTTACCTATAAAATAAATACCTATACTATTTTATGATATGACATGACCAAATTTTCTAACAGAACTTACTAGGCTGCTACTTACACCAAAGTAACTTACATCAGATGCAGAAATAAATAAAATAGACAAGTTTTGTAAATTGCAGATTGGACTTTGGTCTCGCAACTCACGATATAGACTTATCATCCATCAGGAACATCCATGTTTATTGTTATCACTCTATACCAATATTATACTCAAAACAGATGTTTCTTTATTTCATGTGATTGTGGATGTGCACAATTGTAAAGTTCTTAGAGCTTGATTAAAATATAAATACCGTCATTGTGCCAGTTTGTTTCTACGTGATAAAAATAATGTTTGATAGCATCTGGCTAGATGGGATAATGATATTGTATACACAAAGTTACTGGCAGCAGTTAAATAAAAAAAGTTGGGCTTGTGAGAGAATGGCTAATTTACAATGAATTATTGATAAGTTTAATTTGACAACACTATGTCTCATTATCTTAAGAGATGATTTAGTTGAAGGTGGTAAACATGCTTTAATGTAAAATGAGGACTGGCTAGTGCAGCTGGTTTGAACACACGCAAGTGCTGCAGGGTGGTAGCTAACAAGCATTACACAATGATGTAATACTATGCTAAGCATCATAAAAAAAATCCTTCACCAAGAGCTCTAGCTTTTTAGGATTCTAAGCCTTAGCCTACTATTGGTTTTAATCTCCCTCAGGAAAGGCAGCAAACCAACCAATGCCAATCCCTGCAAAGATTGCATTATGTCATGATCACATCCTACTGTAAGTCAATCATATCTGATTTGAATATTTTTTCTAATTTCAGGTTATCAGAGGAAACAGTATCATCATGGTTGAAGCGTTAGACAGACTCTAAAGATTGTTACCGTTCCATCCTCTTAGTTTTAAGTTAGATCCAATTAAAGTGTTAATGTAAGTTACTTCTACCACTTTTGTTTTTTTTTCTGAAAGGAATGGTAATTAAGTGAGGGATTGCAAAAACAAAATATTAAACAATATTTTCACTATGAAAATTACTGATTTTTGCTTGCTCATTGTATTTCAATAAATATGAACTTAATAATAAGCTTCATTGACTTTTCTATCAGCAATAAACAGTTTCACTTTTGAGTTCATCGTTTTATTTACACATTGGCAGTTTAAGTGAAGTTCCATTATAAAAGATTCCAAAAGGTAAAAATTTAAATCAAAATATTGAAACTTTTTTTTTTTTAATTCTAAATACCAGGAACAGTAGGGCATTTCATCGAAAGTATTCAGTATTAAATTCCACAAGTATTCAACAATCAATGCATTGGTCCCTGCCCATGATCCACCTACATAGTTCACCTGGGTGTACAAGGAGTAACTTTTTCTTCCTGTTATCCACCTCAAGATAACTGGCTTGGGGGCTGGCGCCTAGTCCGAGCATAGTATTACCTAGGCCCATTGCAACATAGCTGAGGTGTGACTTGATGCAGGAGAATGTGATTGTAGCTTGTGATATGGCATTGCGAGGCTACAGAAGAAATTGATAAGAGTGCAAAAGTGATGAGTCCCTAACTTAACACCAACCAGCTATAATGTAGTACACCCATATTCAACATCTATGCTACTGGAGCAGTTTTGTCAGCAACCCAACATAATATGGATAATATAGCATGAATGTTTTGTCTATAGTTTAGTTTGGGAGGCGATTTCGTGCTATCGTTTTCAGAACCGTACGAGTGAAATAATTCCATGTTTAATTCTGATTAATACCTAATTTAATTATTATTTGTACCTACGCATTAGATAAATATGAATCTTAGTACCTACCAAAGAGTATAATAGATACCTACAAAAGAATATAACCACTACGTTTAACCTACGTAATAGAAACCAAGAAACAATAGACATCTAACAAAGGAGGAATAGACATTTTTAAAACAAATAATGAAAAACGGCAATTTAGCATTTTTCCCGCTAACAAACCACTGCAGTATATTATAATTATAGCAAGCAAACCAGCGGCGCAAGTACGGAAGTCTCAAGTCGGTTCGAAAGTCAAACCGAAAAACTCGATAAATTTATCGAATGTTGCGAGTACCGAAGTCTGATCGTAAAGTATTGTAGTAGCTTTATATTCTCTTTGGATTCGACCTAGATATTCGATAACTTTTGTCGAAAGTATCGAGGTTTGATAATTTATATAAAAAGTCATAAAATCCACTTTATCGATTTGAACTGTCAATTTTATCGATCAAAAAGATCCGTACTTGCGCCGCTGTATCAAAAGTACTGTGACGGGTGACCAGTAAATATAGAATTTAGAAAAGTGCTTTGCGCCAGACTGCCTGTGACTACGGCAGCACAGATTTTTACGACAGCAAAGCAAGTAGCAACTCTAGCAAACTGTTCCCAACCCAACATACAAGGAGTTTTGGCGGGAATGCGAAAATGTGCTGTTGTTGATTTTGTGTTATTTACTAAAACCTATGTTTCTTTGAGTGTTAATGTGTAATAATGGTGGATTATTAACCATTAAGTGTTCGTAAACGTGCATGAGTGAAAGGCAAATAGTACAAAGGCGAAAAACGTGTATTTTCGTATTCTATTCAAAACTCCATAGAAGCTTCAGTAAAGTATCCACCGCTTTACTGAAGCGTCACTTCGACTCGAAAATTGTTTCTAATATTGCGACTTAAGGACTATGTATCCAGGTCAAGAAATAAATTATAAATAAAAAAAAAACCCAACATACAAATGTATCCAGGCAAAAAAATAAATTAAAAAAAAACCAACATACAATCAATTTGACGTTTTTGTGTCGTATTTTGTTTTATTTCTGTCACAAATCACAGACTACTTTTGAGTTTTGTAGATTTTCTGTTGTTGTTTCTTGTATCGGAGTATCGGGCAGTGCAAACTATTTTTATTTTCGATAAATCATGTGAAAATAATGTTAACAAATCTAGATAAAATCTACTAGTGCATCACCAACTTACTAACCATATTTTGACTGCACAACTCTTCAAAACAATAGCATGTAAGTATCTTTTGTTTATAAATTAAAAAATTAATGTTGTTACGGTCTAGTAGTGAATTCTAAATACGTTTAATAAATTATTCGACTTCTACACAAAGCGCCGCGTTAGGCCGAGTCATAATTGCAAAATTAGTCATGGTTCTGTGAAAAAAGTTGATATAAAAAAAATATTGTTGTGAGGTCACGGAAGATTAGAATTTAGGTCAAAAAAAGAAACCTAGCGCAGATCTAGTGTGCTAGGTGCCTTCGGTGCAGATAGAATTATCTGTAACTTGTTACTAACGATATCACCCAGTACTTAGAAATAATTAAGTTATCACAGCAAACTTTGTGTTGCCTCTCTCATGGGCAGGCATCTGACCATCTGAGCATTATCTTTGGATACAAGGAGTGATGCAGTCGTAAATCATATTACAACTTTTTGTTAGACTTTTTGTGAATTGTGGAAGTATTGTTTTGCGTTGAAGATGGAAGATATTTTTATGAGTGAGTACTCAACGACGATTTTAAGTTAGTACACATTTGTAGGTATTTGAAAAAGTATGTATTATATAATTGCAATAAAGGTCTATAATAATTTTGAATTTGTGTGGGTTGAGAGTGGGTCGGAAATTTAGTTTTTAGGAGTAGAATCATTCCTGTTTGTTCATTCGATTAAGAATAAAAATGTTTTATTTTTGTCTCTTGCTTGCAGTCTTTTTTAGTGCTTGACTATTTTGTTTAATACTGACCTATGTAAAGAGTTTGGCTGCTATCTTCTACAAAATTAACATGCCTTAGTTGCATGTTTAAATATGAGCAACCACAAATCTTGAATCACTTTGTGGCTAACCGTTTGTCTAACTCCATTCTATTGTAACATTTCTAATCATTTTAGATATTTGTCTTTAGTCTTGGTCTAGCTAAACAGGCTTTTTAAAATATTTTTTGTAGTTACACAGAAGAAACTAGCAAATGCACATTATCAAATCAAATCAATACTTTATTTGCAACAATAGTGTAATGAAACATTTAGCATTTAGTCTTCCTTTTTGATTTTTTGTAGTGCATTAAAGTATTAAATTTAAATTAAATGTAGGTAAATGTTTAAAGAAATTAAGGTCATAAAAACCAATTGTATCATGGCAGGAAACAGTATGTAAGTACAAGTGTTAGTCAAAAATAAGTTTAGTACAATTTTCATATTGGTAAAACCTTGACAATAGTTGGTGAAGTTGATTCATGTAATAACTGTGTGAATTAGGTTTATTTTTGTATATTCTGCTATTATTATTGTTAGACTATTATTATCAAGGGCATTGTAATGTTCATGATAATTTAAACTATGTGCTTGTTTGTTTCCTTATACTTAATTAACTAAATATAATTGTCTCATAATGTTTCCTGCTGATGAGATTTGAATGCATCTCTTATGCCGTCTAATCAATGGTTGCAAGTAACATTAGCAATAACAAATATTAGCAGTTTGGAGTATTCTCAATCGCTTCTCAGACAATTTGAAAGTCAGTCCGAAGAAAATCCTCCGTTTTCTTAAAACATTGGCCCTAATTTTGTGCCAATTGGGTTACGAATTTTCCAAATTCCCTTAAAATTAGTGTGCATTTTTATGATTGTTGGTAATTAAGTTTCTATATGACCACAACCCCTTTATAAACACTCACTCTATATTTCAAGTCTCTACATATACAACAGTTTGTGCTGTACATATGTTACTGTAATATTTCTAATAAAACACCAAATTAGGTAATTCGTGTATGGAGCTAAGTAGCATAGAAATACAAGTGACAAATCAACAAGAGCAGGGTAGTAATGTCAATTAAGAAATATGTATGAGGGTAAGCTAAATTGACTCAATCAAATGCAAACTTAGAACTAGACGTATGTATATACAACAGTTACATTGTCTGTCAGTCAGTCAGTCACTTAGGAAAATAGAATATTATATTATTTGCATAGTGGTACATAAGGCACTTCTAATGCTCGACTGGCTACCACCCTCCAGATGAAAATCTGTCACCAAGCCCCTATCAGTGTGTCCCGGCAGTGTGCTTGTTACCCTGAGACATAAGGTATTAAGTCTCATAAGCCCAGTAATTTCACTGGCTACTCTGCTCATCAAACCGGAACACAGTAATGCTTGCACACTACTACTTGGCGGCAGACTTATCTATTTATTTTTTATTTAACACGAGAGTATTGTAAGTTACAGTAAAGTTATACTACTTATCAAAATTTTATGTCTTGTTTCTTAGCCTGTGTGTATAACTAAATAATTTGTATTTTCGTTATATTGCACAATTGTGGTGTGGAGTTTGTTTTTCGGAGTAGGTAACAAGAGATTTGAACAATGAATTTTGAATTCGAGGGTAATACACATTATTCTTTCCAGCGACGAAGCCTGTAAACATGGCGGAAACTCTGGACCCGTTATCACCGAGCGTGAACTCTCCTCGTATGCCGGGCATCATGAACAAGTTGAGAATGAGGTTCGGCAGGGCCGTGCCGATGACCAGGCCTGTTGGGGAAGGTAAGTCAGATACTGGCAGGGTAAATAGGGTAGTTTAGTAACTTACTAACAAACATACTTTCGGATTATGTTAGTATTGATAACTTTACGGATTTTTTTCAAAACATTGCAGCTAAGGTTGTGCTATTCAATTTTTATCTTATGTTTAGTTTAGCAGTGCATTTTGGACACTGAACTCATAATGCATACATGTTTGACATAATAGCTGAGAAGTTTTGGGCGGGTGATGTTTTACTTTGCCGGCCCTAAGTGTCAGCAGGCATCTTGGTGATGTTGACCGAGGAGAATTCAGAATGCTGTTGCCCATTCCTTGGATATTCCCGTAGCTGGCACTCACTATTCTCAGCCGGGACCACATGGCCTAGCGGAGACCGACATATTCCGGAGTACCTAATGCTTCCTCATGTTCTCAAGGGTACGTGGAGTTTGGGGAGTTCCGCGCCGAGCGGCCCGGGGTCAAGAAAGTGGGCACCTTCGCCGGGGTCTTCTGCCCCGTGGTCCTCTCCATGTTCAGCGCGCTCATCTTCATCCGGATGGGTGAGTTGTAACATCGATGTAATTAAAATTACTAACAAGTTTTTTCTGTTAATAATAATTTGAAATTATACGAAAAGATTACAAAATTAATTATACGAAAATGCAACATAGCTACGGAGCCGTCTAATAAATAATCTGAAATCTATCTTCTAATATCAAACAGTTTTGTATAATAATGATATAATTAGCAACAATATTTATGTAATTAGTGTTTACTTCATAAAGGCGTTCTGCCCGTTTAAAAACAATCTATTTATATATCGCACAAAATATACTAAAATACATGGTATTTCGAGCTGGACTGCAATTCAAAACCATGCGCAGTAACAACAGAGCGTAAACACAGTTCGAAATTGAAATTAAATTGAAGAAAATCAAATAATGAACCGTAATTTCCTCTGGGGAGTTACCATCGCAACAGATTAGAATTATTGCGTAATATAACTGGCGACTTATCATGCAGATGATGTTACTCATTGCCTAACAATGTGGACATGCATAGCTCATACATACGAGGAGCAAATCCATATACAAATTATAATTACATCCAAATTTCCGCTAGGGGTGATCCAAAGACCGGTATTCCACTCGTCAAAGATCTTTGTCCATTATTTGATCAGTTCTTTGACAAAAGCCCATGCCACTCATCCAAGATTTCTGTCCAAGTTTTTTTAGTCAATATTGCAAAGTATTTTGCGTAGTTTGAAAAAAATGGAGGTATTTCGACGTTATGTGCTGCTATTATCGTTGTCACAAACTTTGATCAACCTTTGATGTTCCACAAACTTTGATGAACTCATTCAAGTTCTTTGATCAAATGCAACTTGGACAAAGATCTTTGACGAGTGGAATACCACACTAAGAAATGTACGGAAAGAAAAGTTTCGTAAACTATCAAAATTCTTACTAAGGGTACACCTCAGGCCTCAAGGTTGTCCGACGGTCGACAATTGTTTCCGTTAGGTAAGAGCGTTGATAATGACGCCGTTGAAAGAGGCTGTATTGCTTAATTTTGTACTTGTCGGAGTTGACCTTGGCTTTCCTAGCGTTTGGGGTCATTACTAATCGACTTCCGAAAAAGAGGAAGTTTGCAATTCCAGTTGCTCTTTGTGACATTTGTTAATTGAATTGTTTTTATTTACGTACATTACGTAAGGTGTTAACGGGGGGGAGGGGGTCAAGCCGAATCTCACCAAATCTCACGTGGGGGAGAGGGGGGTCTCAGCAAATATCACGTAATTTTTTTTCCGTGCAAAACTGCATGATAATTGTGCTAAATTAAGTAAAATATGTTTCTCCACTAAAATACTCCACGAACGCTGCGGCGTACGGCAATGAATCGTAGACACTAAAAACACGTATTTTGAGAAATCTGACGTGAGGGGGGAGGGGCTTGAGCCAAATCTCACGACATCTCACTAAGGGAGGAGGGAGAGTCCAAAAATTGCCAAAATCATCTCACGTAATTAATGGACCTTTACCCACGTTATAAATATATCTTATTCCGCAAAGTAACGCCTGATCAAATATACGAAAATAGTTAGTTATAGCGACAAGGTGGAAAATCTTTACACAGTTATAATTACCAATATTATTTATCACTCATGATTCACTGAACACATGTTGTGAACTTGTGACAGATAAATGAGATAATTGCATTATTGCTTAGAATAATACACAGAAGAATAGTTTGAAGTTCTTAGAATGATATTATATTTTAAACATGTTCTACTTCTTACATTCAACTTTTATATCTAATAGTATAGTGATATAAGCATCCGAATGTTTGCCAAAAATACTGTATATATATATATATAATTATATATAGATAAAATTATGGCCATATATCGACGCAAACTTTACCAATTTGGTAAAGTATTTTCAACTTCACTTTTTCGTGTCAATTAGGTTTCTGTGGGAGTTTATTCCAAGCTTTATTATCAACTAGATTCTGCCCGCGGTTTTCTTCACATGCGTTCCCACAAGAACCGTGCGTTTTTCCGGAATAAAAATTAACCTATGTTACTCTCCGGTCCATAAACTATATCTGTGCCAAAAATCACGTCGATCCGTTGCTCAGTTGCTGCGTGAAAGAAGGACAAACCAACAAATCAACAAACAAACAAATACACTTTCGCATTTACAATATTAGTGGGACTAGTAGGATTTAAAGGCAGTACGTAATTATTGTTTACATTAAGATGATGATATAATTAATGTTTAATTACGTGAACTGATATTGTCTTGTCTAACATATCTAACGGAATTGTTATGTTATTATTGTGTGTCAATCAACTTTATTAAAAAACATGTGATTGGATAAATTCTCGATTGTTTCTTTGTTGGCGTGGTGTTGTCTCGATTAATTGGCTTTTATTGGAATATAATTTATGATTGTACATTTTGATTCCGTAGTAAAAGCCTTAGTAGATCGCCCAGTCCGTCCTAATCTGGTCATAACTTCTACTCCTGTGAGTACTATAATTATTAAACTAAAATGCATGATTTTTATTCACATCCAGGAGGCCTACCACCGTCTCTTAGAGCAGTATTACTTTAACCTTACATTGAAAATTGTAGTACGAATTTTCAATGTAATGTTAAAGTAATACTGCTCTAAGAGATGGTGGTAGGCCTGCAGGTATTGAGTTCTATAAGCCCAGTAATTTCACTGACCACTTTGTTTATAAAACCGGAACACAGTATGCTTGCGCATTACTGCTTGGAGGCAGGCTTTTCGAGCACAGCGGTGGTACCATCCCAGACGGACAGACGCAGTTAATCCTCCCACCTAGTAAACCTAGTAAACTTATAAGAATTATAACTTGGCCCATGAAATTTATTAAGCAATAATGACTCCGTGGTCGTTTTGGCGACCCCCGATCCTCAGTGAAGAATGAAAAGAGAAGAGAAACATATTCATCCAACCATAGCGTGGTGGCACTGCAATATTTTTTTATGGGCCGGCGTTACACTTACCGTCAAACAAACGACCGGCTCGTCTCGTTATCCATATAGAAAGCATTTTTTTTCGCAACGCACGACACAATTTCCTCGTCCTCTGTTCCAGGGTACTTGGTTGGCAACGCAGGGCTGCTGGTCACGTTGGCACAGTTCGCGCTGGCGTACCTTATAGTCTACTTCACTGTGACATCGATCTGCGCTATATGCACCAACGGGGCGGTGGAGGGTGGGGGGGTTTATTGTATCCTTTTTAACCTACTTTAGAAAAGGAAGAGGAAGAAGAAGGTTCTATGTTCGATTTAAATGTTAATTCTTATGGGTTTTGAATTTTTATCCAAAGACAGTTATTTTAGAAACTCCTGAACTCACCCTCAGTCATGATAAGCAGAACCCTAGGCCCAGAATTCGGTGGTGCCATCGGCACTCTGTTCTTCTTTGCGAATGTTGTGTCCAGTGCACTCTGCGTGTCTGCATGCACTGAAGCTCTGGTGGAGAACTTTGGCCCTAATGGTAAGTCACCGTTAAGGACCTAACATAATTTTTTTTTCTGTTCACTGTAGATTATAAAGTTGACCAAGGAGAACGCATCTCTGGATATTCCCTTAGCAAGCTCTTACGACCACATAGCTAATGAGATCTTCAAAACAAAATTTGGTTTTCCTAGTCACTTATGCTCCCATAACCGAAGTTCACAGGGTTCGCTGTTGGCGGATACGTTTAGGAGGACTTCAGCATCATTCTCTTACGGCACCCACGGCAAGAGATGGGATGGTCCCATTCAAATCTCGCGACCACACGGCCGTTAAAAAATCACGGCTTTTTAAATAAAATCGGCTGAATGGTTAAACTATGTTTTGTCTCATTCGATTCAGTTTAAAAAACAAAAACCACCAATAGACCACCGTTTAACACTGTTATAA
Organism: Crocallis elinguaria; assembly: GCA_907269065.1. Lineage (NCBI taxonomy): Eukaryota > Metazoa > Arthropoda > Insecta > Lepidoptera > Geometridae > Crocallis > Crocallis elinguaria. Next base: position 14,397,854 of record OU026071.1, on the reverse strand, counting down.
TAAGAGCCTACTTCTCCATACACCAGGCTACCTAGTAGGCGGCCACCCCGGGATACCAGACGGGTGGTGGTACCGCTTCCTCTACCGCACCATCCTCAACGGCATCGGACTGTGCGTGTCTCTCGCTGGAGCCTCGCTGTTCGCGCGGACCAGCCTGGCCATATGGGCTACCATGCTGGTCTGCCTGGCCAGTGCTTTTCTCAGCTTCTTCGTCACATCTCCTGCCCTGGTAAGTGAAAGATAGTTAAGCAGACATCTGTAGCTAAGAGTTAATCGGTAAGTCCACATCTTTAAAATTGCTTTTCAAAAGTGGGAGCTGTTGAAAATATCGCGCTATATGAAATTTCATCCACATTTATCCACCTTTAGGGGAAGTAGTTTCATAAAATTTATTGAAGGACCACTCTTGAGATTCGTTTAAATAGGTTGACGATTAGCGGAGGAACCGAGTAACATTGGCTCAAACAAAATGCAGATGATTTGAGAACCTCCCTTTTTTGAAGTGTGTTCGTTTTTAGTTTTGGTTAGCAATCACGAGGTCGAAAGTGTGGAGAAGACCAGCGGGATTATGTGGGATGCCCCATTGACATGAGCAATGGGGCAGGCGGGAATTTGAATTCCCATCTCCCCCATTGACATGATTAATGGGGCAGATGGGAATATATCGTCTTTGCTATCACACATATCGCCGTACCAGAGTTATTTTTGAAAAAGTGAAAGATAAAGTTTAAATACTAAAGTTTTCGTTTCAATTACTCAGATAGACAAGCCGGATACGAACCAGATTGACAACAACACACATTACAACTACACCGGGCTCAGTAGCGCAACTCTCTATGACAACTTGTATACTGACTACGCCAGGGATTACACCACCGCTGATGGGCAAATGGTTGACTTCGCTTCTGTGTTTGGTGTACTGTTCACTGGCGTTACTGGGGTAATGGCCGGTGCTAACATGAGCGGTGAGTAGCGAGTCTTAAATGACCTGTCTGTGTCAAAGTGGTGGTACGTTTGAAGTGTCTTAGTATAGTAGTTGAATGCTTTTGAGTACATGAACTCGGAATATGCAAAAATTATATCAATTATCAGCTTTGATATAATCCTTTCGCGAGTGCCTTTATTAGCATCGTCGGTAGATAGTATACTTCCGGTGTTAGAGATGTTATGGCTAATAACAAGCCTAAGATCCTTTTGTTTGAGAGAAGTAGTATCTGTGTATACAATTTAGTGAGTGTGTTAAAATGAGGTGTCTCAGAACGCTAAAGGGAATTGAACCATTCTTCATTGCACTCTTATTTCATACACATCTCTATGTATAAGATAAAGCATCTCATTAACTGGCTCGAATGACCTAATTGAAAACGAAATCGAACGAGTCCAATTTTTGATCTATGGCAAGAGAATGATTGACAAGACTGAAGCCGGAAGCTATGAGAAACATTCTTAAATAATAATAATACGATCTAATTATTCCATCTCAAGTTACCAGGTAATATAGATATTCAAATGAGTCTATTCATATAGGCCCCAATGGAGCACTCATGAAGGTTAAAATAAATGACTAACAGCGGGTCTCTGTAACGCTCGTCTACCCGAATCACAGACTAAAACTAAGGCTGTCCTTATCAGAACATAATAAATGACAAAGACATCAACAGGCCCAATCCGTGCTCAACGGTCAATGAACCTTCCAGAAACCCACCGTGCCGGTTCCATATTGGTAGGACTAACTTTTCTGCGAGTGTTGCCTGGGTTGGTAGCAGTAACGGACGATCAGCTGGACTCGTAATCCAGTATTATATTTAAAAAGAAAACTATATTTTCCAGGTGAACTCAAGAACCCATCTCGGAGTATCCCATTCGGCACGCTGTCCGCACTTCTCTTCACCGCCGTATCGTACGTCGCACTTAGCGCTCTGACCGCGGCTACTTGCTCCAGACAACTGCTGCAAAACAACTACGTGTACCTTCTGCCTGTGAACGTGTGGCCGCCTTTTATAGCTGTAGGTTAGTGTAATAAATTGACACTATACACAACTTAAACACACGTTAAACCTGTGTTAAACACTATTTAACGCCTGAACATGCCTTAGTCGCGCGATTAAATATGAGCAACCACAAATCCTGATTTAAGTAGTGTCTAACCGTTGTATAACACAATTCTGTAGTCACATTAGTAATCATTTTTGACGTTGATTCTTAGACGCTGTCTAGCTAAACAGGCGACTAAAAATGGTTTTTTTGTGGTAACACGATAAGTTTCAAACCATATGATATGATAGATAGCCGATGTACGTGGCGTTCTATGGGAGAGGCCTATGTTCTGCAGTGAACGTCTGATGATGATGATGATGATGAACCTAAGGATCATTGGGCATCTTCACTACTACCGAGCCATCATCGTTTCTAAGATTTCTTTATTATTATGCAGGAATGTTGATGGCCACATTCTCAGCTGCGCTCTCAAACCTGATCGGCGCGTCGAGAGTTCTAGAAGCATTGGCTAAAGATAATATATTCGGTAAGTTTACACAAACACTAGACAAATTATAATTGTCTATGGTAATGACAGTAAAATAAGGATGTGCCTATACCACATGTTACAATTGTACAACAGCTTGCAAGATTTGACCTAAACAAACTTAATTTTAGGATTCCTACTTCGTCCGATGGTGTCCCGTAGTGGCAACCCAGTGATGGCGGTGCTCGCTTCGTGGCTGCTAGTGCAGGTATGAATGTCTGGGTGGGTACCACCGCTTTACTTGTGTAGTCTGCCATCCAGAAGTCATGTAACACATTCATGCGTTCCAGTCAGAGAAATTACTGGGCTTATGAGACTTAATACCTAATGTCTCAGGGTAACGAGCGCAATGCAGTACGTGCGCACAGAGATAATAGAGTCGACGCCGCAAAGGCATATTTTGCGACACTCTGCGTTCCATGGACCGCAACTATCCCAGTCCCTCCTTGGTCAAAACGCGTAAGCGCCGTGAAATTAGTGGCGCTTTCGACCTTTTGATCGCGAGAAAACTACACCTTCTACGCAATCTAGCGCTACATGTTTTACATGTTTGGTTAGACGACATAATTAAGGTATTAGCGCTTCAGCGGACTTTAGCTTAAACATAAAAATGGAACAATACTTTTGTTTCATATAGCTCCTATAGTAAGTTTGTACATAATTATTACCTGGATGTTGGATGGAGTATAAACAATCCCGTCCTTCCCAGGTGGGTATAGCTGCGGATTCCCTGAACGCGATTGCTCAAGTAAACTCGGTGCTGTTCATCAGCAGCTACTTCGCTATCAACCTGGCCTGCCTCGGATTGGACCTCGCCTCTGCTCCTAACTTTAGGTAAATACTACACTACTTCGTGGATAACTCTACTTATATCTATACAAATAAATAAAATTGAAGTGTCTGTTTATAATATCAAAATAACATCTTTTTACTAAATGCATATGAAAGTATATACGGTACCTATAACAAAACAACCATTATTAATTTCACGTCCCAGACCGACTTTCAAGCACTTCAACTGGCTGACCTCCCTGCTGGGTCTGTTGGGGTGCGCGGGCACTATGTTCGCGCTGCGCCCCCTGTACGCGTGCGGTGCTGCGCTGGCCTGCAGCTCGCTGGTGCTGGCGCTGCACCTGTTGTCACCGGCCGCCGCTGAGCCGCGCTGGGGCAGCCTCAGCCAAGCGCTCATATTCCACCAGGTAAGGACGCCTCGTATTTGAACAACTTCACAGGGCAGTGTGATCCCGGCGTATGTATCGTACCATCCCATCTCTACCCGTGGTTTCCGTAAGAGCCGGCCAAGGGAATATGTAAGGAATTGGCAACAGCATTCTCTTTGGTCAACATTATAATCTGCGTCCAGTGTAGGCCGGCCATAAGTGGACCGATGACGTAGTCAAAACAGCTGGGAACTGTTGGATGCGCAAGGCAAGTAGCAGATCCAAGTGGAATTCTATTGGGGAGGCCTATGTTCAGCAGTGGACGTCTTCCAACTGATGATAATTTTAAAAATTTATCTCTTGACACAATATCTCTGTTCAGGTCCGCAAATATCTCTTACTGCTGGACCCACGCCGCGAACATGTCAAGTTCTGGCGCCCTCAGATGTTGTTACTGGTCGCTTCTCCGCGTCAGTCGGCGCCTCTCATTGACTTTGTTAATGACCAGAAAAAGGTATGTATGTAGTACACAATGGGATGTTGACCCCATTTTTTTATGTTGTCAATCAATTCGTTTTGTCATGAGAATCTAATGTCTCAACTCAATTCACTGTAACTTGTGGGGCACCCACCGTTTATGACCCTTCAAAAATAAATACTTGTTAAAGTTTGTTATCTATAAAACGTATGTTTTCCTTATTTTTAGGGAGGTCTGTTCGTTTTAGGCCACGTTAGAATCGGCCAGCTGGATGGAAACGGGGACCCTTTGGCGGAAGAACATAAATATTGGCTCAAACTGATCGATCATCTCAGAGTGAGTACACAGAGTTTATTTTTGAGATCGGTTAGCGGATAGCGGAGACGTTTTGAGGAGACTGTCATTACTTTTGGAGATATTTTGACGTGCATTCAGTTTTTTGGTGACCAAGACTTGGTGTCGAGGGTCTTTTGATGGAGTTAGAAGCGTGTTCTTTTAGTTTTTTTTTAAACTCCATATTATTTTTTTAGGCATGTTATTTTAGGATGGTTATAGAACAGTGTTGTAATGTCATGTGTCAGGTGAAGGCGTTCGTGGAGCTGTGCCTGGCGGATTCCGTCCGCAGCGGCGCGGCGCACCTGGCGCGGCTGTCGGGGCTCGGCGCCATGAAGCCCGACACCGTGCTGCTGGGCTTCCGGGACACCGCGCCGCACACCGACTGGTTCAGAGAGTGAGTGTACAGTACACTATACATATTAGAGTATTTCATCAGAATCGGTTCACTAGTTTGTCATTTTGTAACTGGCTTTTCTACGAATTAACTTTTTTCTTCTCTCATTCTTTACTTAATTTTGGATGTAACTCTGTTATTTCAGTGTCACATCTCCGTACAAGACGGACCAGTTCGAGCTGGAGTCAGGCGGCGCGATCTTCCCCCTGCGCCGCGAGCCTGCCCCGCGGCCCTCCGCCTCCGAGTACACGCGCATTATCTCCGACGTGCTGTGTGTCAACAAGAACGTGTGCGTGTGTCGACACTTCCACAACCTCGACATGGCGGCAGTGGAACGGTGAGGAAACTTCGCACAATTATTCCACTATCACCATTCCACCATCCCCATTCCACCATCCCCACTCTACCATCCCGACTCCACCATCCCCACTCCACCATCCCGATCCACCATACCCCCTCCACCATCCCCACTCCAACATCCCGACTTCAACCATCCCCACTCCACCATCCCGATCCACCATACCCCCTCCACCATCCCAACTCCAACATCCCGACTCCACCATCCCGACTCCACCATCCCCACTCCACCATCCCCACTCCACCATCCCGACTCCACCATCCCCACTCCTCCATCCCTACTAAACCATCCCCACTCCACCATCCCCACTTCGACATCCCCATTCCACCATCACCATTCTACCAACCCTTCCTACTAAAACATCCCCTGTCCACCATCCCCATTCCACCATCCCCATTCCACCATCCCCATTCCACCATCCCCATTCCACCATCCCGATTCCACTACTACTAGGTGGTAGGACTAACTCTTCTGTAAGTGTCAGTTTGGGTTGGTACCATCGCATTGCTCGTGAAGTCAGCCGCCCCCTCCCCCCAAATCCCAAAAAGGACATGGCATGGTTTTGTATGGAAGGTGGTCCTTGGAAACCGACATTAATAAAACTTAAATTAATGTGTAGTATAGTAATTGCAGATAATATTTATCGCAAAGAATGATTTTTTGACACCGCCATTTATTAATTATATTAATTTAAAAAATCCATAGTATAAATTAGGAAAATGGTTCTGGCATCACTAATTGAAGCTTGGCAGCCCCATGGTGAGTGACCCTAGGGATGTATTGATCATAAAAAAATCGATTATCCCGATGGATCTGATATAGAGAATAAATTATTATATTGAGCTAATTTAATCGTTTCTCAAATAGCACTTATTAAGAAACAATATATAATCGCATAGACACTTATTAAGAAACAATGTCAATCGGTAGTTTAGTTAAACTATGTTTTGTTCAGTGACAATTTTAGACGAATCGAAAGAGACAAACTTGGTTAATTATTTACTTTAAAAATGCTCACTAGGTTGGTACCACCGCTTTGCTAGTGAAGTCTGCCGCCAAGCAGTAATGTGCAAGCATTACTGTGTTTCTGTTTGATAAGCAAGGTAGCCAGTGAAATTACTAGGCTATTGAGACTTAATACGTAATGTCTCTGGGTAACGAGCACACTGCATGCCGTGCCGTGCCGCGCAGGCCTTTGTGTTTTAAAGTTCTGAGTGGCACTGCAATTTTTATGGGTCAGCGTTTTGCTTACCACCAAGCAAAAGCCTTAGTTCACATTACCCTCAAGAAAGCATTTTTGGGTAAAACACTACTGCAACTCCCAGTAATAGGTACCTACTAAAAAAAAATGTAATTGCATGATGTTTCGTTTGAACTAGAGTCTATGTGGACAAGTTAAAGAGATTTTAGATTTTATTAAGACCTTATTTACTATAAGTTGATAAAATATAGGTACCTCTTTATTTTATATCATTAATCGATTGACAGTCAGTGATAATCGATACTCGATAGTCAATAGCCCAATTGATGATATTTAACTATACGTTTTGATTCGCCCCATAATCTTGAATTGATTTCGGATATAAAAAGCTTATCGATATCGTACCTACTCAATCGATTCTACTTCATAAGAAGAAAACAATTGTAACATGTAGGCACATCCTTATTCTGCTGTGATTACCATAAACAACTTTTATTCATAGACTACTACTAGGAGTACAAACGGATACTACGTATCAGCCGGACATGACGTCAGGCCAACGATCTGGTTTCTGATTGGCTGTGGTATTTTTTTTTGTCGTCGCAAGGTTTTGGCCTTAGGCAATGCATCCATTAATACCATTTATTTAAACCCTGTTTTATTACAAAACGGTGGTGCGAAAAAAATTTAAAAAATTATTTTAAGAACTCTTTTTAAACGTGCTTTCGACTGATATATATATTGTATCTGTCGGTTTCCAAGGACCACTTTTGACCATGTCCTTTCCGACAGTCAACCAAGTTTGTTGTTCGCAGCAAATCGCCCTCCCTAAAATACATAGACGTGTGGCTGGTGGAACTGTTGTCTCCGTCGTGCGAGGAGCCTTTCACTGTGGGTGGGCTGTTCACGCTGCAGCTGGCCGCCGTGGTACGCTCGGCGCGCGGCTGGCAACACTTGCGGTTGCGAGTGCACGCTGTGGCCATACAGCCGGAGAACCAGACGCACATACACGGTCAGTGGGGTAAAGACATCGAGGTACTATCCCGAGAGATGAAATGTACTACCCGATTCCACAACAATGTCGTGTCATCTGTCATTAGGCAGGATACCGTGCGCCGCTTTCTCGGTCGCGCATCTCAACATTTTTCAAGATAATCAATATCCTACTAATATTATAAATGCGAAAGTGTGTTTGTTGATTTGTTGGTTTGTCCTTCTTTCACGCAGTAACGGAGCAACAGATCGACGTGATTTTTGGCATAGATACTGTTTATGAACCGGAGAGTAACATAGGCTATTTTTTATCCCGGAAAAATGAACGGTTCCTGTGGGAACGCGGGTGAAAACCGCGGGCAGAAGCTAGTTTTAATATAATTTAAAACATTAGAAAAATTTCATTTTGATCCACTTAGGTTTTCAAACCTAAAAATGGTATTTTATGTTTTGCTCATTTTCATGTATGAAAACCTGATCGGATCAAAATGATACTTTTGCTGTACCTTTGTAATGTTACATTATGTTGGCGCGGAGTGTCCTGCCCTTAACTGATAGCACGTCCCACATTCTAAAGTCTTATTCTTATTCAAGTGGGGGCGATAAGGCCTGCACTGACGTCCCGCTTGGGGTGTATTGTGCATTTCCCCCTGCCTGTGTCTACCCAAGCCTAAAGTCTATTTGTGAATATTTTTCGTTCTAGAAGCAGGTCGCACTGTAACGGTGGGTGAGACTGTCATAGAATCTTCTGGAAGGCCTATGCAGGAGCGGCTGGAGCGACTGCTCAAATTGCTCAGGATAAATGCCACCACGCACACTGTGAGTATCAAGAGTGAATGAGTGAACTACTATAGTCTGTTTCAAACAACTTGACGTTTGCGAGAAGAGCATAGTTATCGTAGAGCGGCACTGAAAGCTCGGCCTTACTAATAAAATCATCTTCGTTTTCGACTCCAACTCGATTAAAACCAGCAGTTGCTTGTCTTCGGCTGGAAGGAATTGTGTTCTCGCTGGTTTGCGTTTTGGAGCAACTTTTTTATTTTTTTTCATTTTTCTTTTTTTTTATATTATTTGGTAACGAGACGAGCTGGTCGTTTGCCTGATGGTAAGCATAACGCCGGCCCATAACAATTGCAGTGCTACCCAGAACTTTGAAACACAAAGGACTAACCAACTTGTTCCACTTGCGAAAAATTAGCAAGAACTCGAAACAATTCCTTTCAGCCGAAGACTGCCAACCGTTGTTAAATCTGTTTATTTCCATGATTTGATATTCGTACGCCACTGCGGGCAGAATTTTGATGGAAACATCTTGCTGTAACACCATTGCTCATACTGTACCCAAAATTCTCACAAATAAACTAATTTCATTTCATTTCATTGGTTTTAATCGGGAAAACGAAGACGATTTTATAGCCGGTAAGGCAGCGGCTTGCTGTTCTGTTGGTTCTGTACTGTTCTAGGAAGATGACATTCTTTTCTGTTTATACCATCACAGGGGGCCCCCTGTGGTAGGCCTACCTACCACCATCTCTTACAGCAGTATTACTTTAATCTTACATTGAAAATTCGTAGTTTCAATTTTCAAGGTTACTGTAATAACTACTGCTCTAAGAGGTGGTGGTAGGCCTCCAGGATCCTGTACCTGGTATTACGTCACGTGTACTATGTTTCAAATAAGTTGTGAATTTTTCAAATTTTTCTTGTCACTTGCTCCGTAAACTAGGTCTTGTCATTTTAATACCACTTTTTTAATCGTGGGGGTAACTATTAGTTTAAATATATGTTTTGTTTCTAGGTATCAGAGTGGCCCAAACTAGAAGAGAACAGGCGATGGACAAACGACGATGACTCGAGCGTGTACCAACGAGTGCCTCTGAGCTATTTACAAACGTGAGTACATACATAGTGGTAGGACTAACTCTTCTGCGAGTGTCGGTCTGGGTTGTTACCACAGCTTTGTGAGTGAAGCCTGCCACCAAGCAGTAGTGTGCAAGCATTACTGTGTTCCGATTTGATGAGCAGAGTAGCCAGTGAAATTACTGGGCTTATGAGACTTAAGGGGCTAGGATCGCCAAAACGACTAATTTCTCCTCCTAAAACTCCCACACGGCTTGGTTTAACGACTTGAAAAAAATACTACCTGAATGATCAATTCAAGGGCATTAATTTCACTGATTGATTTTTTTGTGTTACCATTATTTATGGCTTGAAAAAATATTTAACAGCATGCTGTTTTAAAACTATTTTCCCTAAAACTTCTAAATGACTTAGACGTTTGGGATTAATTTTACACCAAAAAATAAGGAAGAAAATTTTCTATAAACTGGCCGTTTCATTTGTGCATAGAGCAATATTTCGCAAAGAAATGATCAAAAAACTGAATTCCAAATGTACAAGTCTCAGAGGTGCTCTGCGCGGGCGCGCGCGGCAGTCATGCACTGGCATTCAGACGGGGAGGTTGTGTCGCTCGTTGCTCTGCAAACGCTGTCCGCCGACGTTACATATTTGTGTGCGTGAATGATATACAATACAAGTATTTGTTTTCGTGTGGGTTTGAAGCTTGCTCAAAGAGTAGCGTCTAGAGCGGTGAAATGTGATTCATTCCGTGATTTGCGCGTGGACGCTCCTCGTATACATATTGAATGGGTTACATTTTTGATTACAATTTCTTGTTTACGTACTTACATCATTTTTACGAGTGGAAAATATATGTATTGGTAAACAAATTATTAGCGGCAGCTACAGGAATATCGGGAGGTTTAGAACTGTTTAAGAAAGACTGGAAATGAAATTGAAAAGTAAAATTACTCAGGTTAACGAGCACAATGCGGTACTGCATCTTTTTGTTTCAAAGTATTTATTGGCACTGCAATTGTTATGGGCCGGCGTTATCTTTATCATCAGGCAAACGACCACCAAACGATCAGGGCCATCTACAGTAAAAATGATATCGAAAATGATAACAATTTTAAAATCCAAGATATCGGACATTTTTATTTTTCAATAAAATGTTATGGGTATCATTTTCGAGATTTCTCGGGGTGCTGATTACAGAAATGACAACCATTTTTAAATTCAAGATGACATTTTTTTAGGAAATCGATAATATGGGTGCCATTTTCTAGGTTTCTCGGGGTGCTGATATCGAAAATGACAACGATTTAAAATCCTACATAGCGGACAATATTTTTTTTTCAATAAAATGCTATGGGTGTAAGTTTCGAGATTTCTCGGGGTACTGTGTACAAAAATGAAAAATTCTTTTATAATCCAAGATGGTGGACAATTCTTTTGTAAAATGATATGGGTGTCGTGTTGGAGGTTTCTCAGGGTGCTGATTTTGAAAATGACTACTATTTTAAAATCCAAGATGGCGGACAAATTTTTTTAGTAAAAGGATATGGGTGTCTTTTTCGAGGTTTCTCAGGGTACTGATAATGAAAATGACAACGATTTTAAAATCCAAGATGGCGGACACGTTTTTTTTTTTCAATTAAATGGTATGGGTGTCATTTTCGAGATTTCTAGGGGTGCTGATTACGGAAATGACAACCATTTTTAAATCCAAGATGGCGGAATTTTTTTTAGGAAATGGCACCCATATTGGGTGCCATTTTCTAGGTTTCTCGGGGTGCTGATATCGAAAATGATAACGATTTAAAATCCATTCAAGACCTATAGGGTGGTTCACGGAGACCTAGAGCAATAGACCAAGAGACTAGAATCATTAAATTTGGCAAGAAGTATTGTCTTATACCACAAGTAAAGCGAAAAATCCGAAAACTAATTATGTATAACACACACACGCGCACGCGCATGCACACGCTCGCGCAAGCGCACGCACGCACGCATGCACACACATGCTCACGCACACGCTCGCACACGCGCACACGTGCACACGCGCAAACGCACGCACGTACGCAAGCAAGCACGCACGCACGCACGTACGCAAGCAAGCACGCACACAAGCAAGCACGCACACAAGCAAGCACGCACACAAGCAAGCACGCACGCAAGCAAGCACGCATGCACGCACGCACGCACTCACACACACGCACATTATCAATGAGTGTATTGTGTACAATTTTTTAGGGTTAAGAGCGTAGATCCACGGGCGAGCAAGTCGATGCTGTAATACTTTCACACACACAGAGGCAGACGTAGTGTGCGTAGATTTGGCGCGTATTCTCTCACTGGCCGTGAATAACCACTTTGACTTGGCCTCTGAATTCGGCCGGACAAATACTTGTGTAGCTTTATACCTAAACTGCGTTGTGCGTGCGCCTGCGGCGCAAGTACGGAAGTCGGTTCGATAAATTTGTCGAATCGAAAAGCCCGATAAATTTATCGAGTGCCGAAGTCTGATCGTAAAGTATTGTAGTAGCTCTATATTCTCTTTGGATTCGACTTAGCTATTCGATAAATTTTGTCGATTGTATCGAGCGGCGCAAGTACGGATCTTTTCGGTCGATAATATTCGATAAAATTGACAGTTCAAATCGTTAAAGTGGGTTTTATCGAGCCTAGAAACAATCGACAAAAGTTATCGAAAAGCTAGGTCGAATCCAAAGAGAATATAGAGCTACTACAATACTTTTACGATCAGACTTCGGTACTCGCAAGATTCGATAAATTTGTCGAGTTTTTCGGTTCGACAAATTTATCGAACCGACTTCCGTACTTTCGCCGCAGCGGCGCAAGTACGGATCTTTTCGGTGGATAAAATTCGATAAAATTGACAGTTCAAATCGATAAAGTGGGTTTTATCGAGCCTAGAAACAATCGGAGAATATATTACATATAGAGCTAGTACAATACTTTACGATCAGACTTCGGTACTCGCAACATTCGATACATTATTTATCGAGTTTTTCGGTTCGACAAATTTATCGAACCGACTTCCGTACTATCGCCGCAGCGGTGCAAGTACGGATCTTTTCGGTCGATAATATTCGATAAAATTGACAGTTTAAATCGATAAAATGGGTTTTAACGAGCCTCGATACAATCGTCAAAAGTTATCGAAAAGCTAGGTCGAATCCAAAGAGAATATAGAGCTACTACAATACTTTACGATCAGACTTCGGTACTCGCAACATTCGATAAATTTGTCGAGTTTTTCGGTTCGACAAATTTATAGAACCGACTTCGGTACTCTCGCCGCAGCGGCGCAAGTACGGATCTTTTCGGTCGATAATATTCGATAAAATTGACAGTTCAAATCGTTAAAGTGGGTTTTATCGAGCCTAGAAACAATCGACAAAAGTTATCGAAAAGCTAGGTCGAATCCAAAGAGAATATAGAGCTACTACAATACTTTTACGATCAGTCTTCGGTACTCGCAAGATTCGATAAATTTGTCGAGTTTTTCGGTTCGACAAATTTATCGAACCGACTTCCGTACTTTCGCCGCAGCGGCGCAAGTACGGATCTTTTCGGTGGATAAAATTCGATAAAATTGACAGTTCAAATCGATAAAGTGGGTTTTATCGAGCCTAGAAACAATCGGAGAATATATTACATATAGAGCTAGTACAATACTTTACGATCAGACTTCGGTACTCGCAACATTCGATACATTATTTATCGAGTTTTTCGGTTCGACAAATTTATCGAACCGACTTCCGTACTATCGCCGCAGCGGTGCAAGTACGGATCTTTTCGGTCGATAATATTCGATAAAATTGACAGTTTAAATCGATAAAATGGGTTTTATCGAGCCTCGATACAATCGACAAAAGTTATCGAAAAGCTAGGTCGAATCCAAAGAGAATATAGAGCTACTACAATACTTTACGATCAGACTTCGGTACTCGCAACATTCGATAAATTTGTCGAGTTTTTCGGTTCGACAAATTTATCGAACCGACTTCGGTACTCTCGCCGCAGCGGCGCAAGTACGGATCTTTTCGGTCGATAATATTCGATAAAATTGACAATTCAAATCGATAAAGTGGGTTTTATCGAGCCTAGAAACAATCGACAAAAGTTATCGAAAAGCTAGGTCGAATCCAAAGAGAATATAGAGCTACTACAATACTTTACGATCAGACTTCGGTACTCGCAACATTCGATAAATTTGTCGAGTTTTTCGGTTCGACAAATTTATCGAACCGACTTCAGTACTCTCGCCGCAGCGGCGCAAGTACGGATCTTTTCGGTCGATAATATTCGATAAAATTGACAGTTCAAATCGTTAAAGTGGGTTTTATCGAGCCTAGAAACAATCGACAAAAGTTATCGAAAAGCTAGGTCGAATCCAAAGAGAATATAGAGCTACTACAATACTTTACGATCAGACTTCGGTACTCACAACATTCGATAAATTTATCGAGTTTACGGTTCGACAAATTTATCGAACCATCGCCGCAGCGGCGCAAGTACGGATCTTTTCGGTCGATAATATTCGATAAAAATCGATAAATTTGTCGAAATAAAACTCGATAAATTTATCGAATATTGCGAGTACCGAAGTCTGATCGTAAAGTATTGTAGTAGCTCTATATTCTCTTTGGATTCGACCTAGCTTTTCGATAACTTTTGTCGATTGTTTCGAGGCTCGATAAAACCCACTTTATCGATTTGAACTGTCAATTTTATCGAATTTTATAGACCGAAAAGATCCGTACTAGCACCGCTTTTGTTCGATAAATTTTATAACAAGTCGATAAAACCCACTTTATCGATTTGAACTGTCAATTTTATCGATCAAAAAGATCTGTACTTGCGCCGCAGGCATGGTAGATCTAATATCAAAATAACAGCTTTTTACTAAATGCATATGAAAGTATATACGGTACCTATAACTAAAACACTAATTGAAAAATTTTTGTCCTTCCGTCCATAACTATATCTATGCCAAAATCACGTCGATCCGTTGTTTCGTTGCTGCGTCAAAGAATAAAGAGGCTGAAGAAACCAACAAACAAACAGACAAACATTCGCATTTATAATATGAAATACCTAATTAGTAGGATTACTTCTGAAACATATTATAATTTATTGTCACTCTGAATAACAACAAAAACAAATCAGTAGTCAAAAATAATAGTACAGTTTTATACTTAGCAAAGTGCTAAGGTTTTTGGTCACTCAGTAAACATGCCATATTCTCGTAAGCACGGCTAACGTCAGGCGGAGCGCCGAGCGACATGACCACTCGCTGGAAGGCCTCGCGGCAGACTGATTTGAATTCATTTGCGCGCAGACTTTTATACCATGTTTTATAGTAGTTTCCAAATATTTATAGAAAAATAATAAAGCTAAATTAATTAAAATCGTACATTTTATATTTTAGAAAAGATCCTCTTCTATTACAGGAAGGTATTTTTATATTAAATTAAGTAGAATATACCGGTGAAAATAATGATTTTATTCGGCTATATTTTCCTAATCTTTTCACTTGGTTTGGATTTTATTTTCGTATGTAAATAATCAAAATCGGAAAATGTTTTTCCGTAACTATTTTCCTGAGGATCTTTTCAATTGGCTATATTTTTTTGTTTATTAGGTTTGTCTGTAATTTGAGATATTTTTAGCTTGGAAATTGACACTGAAAGTGAAATTAAGAGAATCTCCGTTCAGTTATCTCGTCAGATTTCACAAACGCTTTGCCAATTATAAAATTTTCTCCCGTAACTATATCAACAACAAAATGTCCTAAATTTATTGGTAATTAACGTCTTTGTAAGACAAATAGTTATGGATATTTTCAAATCCGAAAAGTACGGTATTTTAGCCAAATGGCGCGGAAAACGTATACACCCTCTTAATTATTTTGTTGAATGTAGCTGTAAAAGGACCTAACGATTCCAGTCTTGAACGAACTATTTACATGCTTACAAGTCTTTTCGGAATCCTCGGCGCGCGAGTCCAACCCACACTTGTCTATTTTTTCTATTGTATTGGTTAACGAGACGAGCTGGACGTTTGCCTGATAGGAGTCATAATGCCGGCCCATAAAAATTGCAGTGCCATTCAGAACTTTGAAACACAAAAGCCTGCGCGGCACCGCAGTGTGCTCATAACTAAGTCTCATATCTTAGTAATTTCGCTGGCTACTTTGCTCAACAAACCGGAACACAATAATGCTTGCACATTACTGTTTGCCGGCAGACTTCATGAACAAAACGGAAACCCAGACGGACACTCGCAGATGAGTCGATACCTCGTAAATGACATCAATATAAAAAACATGACTACAAAACTAAAAAATAAAAAATAACCCGAAAATAATTTATTTACGTACACGTTCGTTTTTGGGTCAAAAGGTGTAACAAATTTCAACGTTACGGAGCAAATTGGCTGTCTGTACTTTTATTATAGTCCACAGCGATGTTTTGAGATAAATCTCAACGTTGTATGATCTCATGTGCGTCCGTCCCGTTTATTTACGAACTAGCTTCTGCCCGCGGTTTTCACCCACGTTCCCATAGGAACCGTGCATTGTTCCGGGACAAAAAGTAGCTTATGTTATTCTCCGGTCCATAAACTATATCTATGCCAAAAACCACGTCGATCCGTTGATTCGTTACTGCGTGAAAGAAGGACAAACCAACAAATCAACAAACACACTTTCGCATTAATAATATAACTAGCTTCTGCCCGCGGTTTTCACCCGCGTTCCCACAGGAAACATGCATTTTCCGGATACAAAGAACCCTATGTTACTCTCCGGTCCATAAACTATTACTATGCCAAAAATCACGTCGATCCGTCGCTCCGTTACTGCGTGAAAGAAGGACAAACCAACAAATTAACAAACCAACAAACAAACTTTCGCATTTATAATAGAGTAGGATATAGGATATATTTAGTATGGAAGTATGGATAGTATGGATAATGATGATCAAACTTCACTTTCAATGAAGAACTTTCCACTAAATGAATTCAAAGAATTATAGGCAAAGAAGATGCCGTGCGCGCTACTCGCACGCGCGTTCGTTCATCCGCGTATTCTATGACGTTAGGTTTTGCGATGTTCTTGAAAGACGAAGTGTGGACCGCGCGGGTGAAGTGGGATTGACTCCACCCATTCGAGCAAGGCCATTGGCGCCTAGTAGGGTCTTAATACCTAATGTCTCAGAGTAACGAGTGCACTGCAGTGCCGCGCAGGCCTGTGTTTTAAAGTTCTGGGTGGCACTGCAATTGTTATGGGCCGGCGTTATGCTTACCATCAGGCAAACGACCAGCTCGTCTCGCTATCAAATAACATAAAAAAAATATTACTGCTTTGCGGCAGACTTCACTAGCAAAGCGGTGGTACTAACCCGGGACTTTCGCAGAAGAGTTAGTAGATCGAGTTACAAATTAATCACTGATTCATCAACGCCTTACTTCAAACTTATTTTTCAATTTCCAGAGTGAACAACATCATTAAGCAACGTTGCGCGGACGGCACGGCGGTGACCTTCGTGCAGCTGCCGGCCCCTCCCACCCTGCCCCCCGCACACTCCTCCGCTGATGATACTCTCAGTGAACAGTACCTGAAGGTAATAATACTGTTACATACTTTTTTATGTTACTTGGTAACGAGACGAGCTGGTCGTTTGCCTGATAGTAAGCATAACGCCGACCCATAACAAATGCAATGCCACTCAGAACTTTGAAACACAAAGGCCTGCGCGGCACTGCAGTGCGCTCGTTACACTGAGACATTAGGTATTAAGTCTCATAAGCCCAGTAATTTCACTGGCTACTCTGCTCATCAAACCGGAACACAGTAATGCTTGCACACTACTGCTTGGCGGCAGACTTCGCTCACAAAGCGGTGGTAACAACCCAGACGGACACTCGCAGAAGAGTTAGTCCTACCACTAAAGCGGCCTACCACTATCTACAAATTTCTTAATAAAATCTCAATTGCAAGAGGTTTTTTAAATATTTAACATGTTTTGAAACACTTTCATAAATTGTCAAATAACTAGCTACTACATAAATACTATTCATAACTATATCTAACTTTGCTACAAGAACAGTTGGATAATCTAGAAGCCATTGAAGACTAATTTAAAATTATTGTTTTCAGATACTAGACGAATTCACGAAGGATCTCTCACCGACTATATTAGTACGAGGACTCAAATCTGTCACATCTACTTCTCTATAGTACTATTCTCTCTATAATTTTACTCTCTTATTCATAAAAACCGAATCTTAAACATCTACAGTCTTACTACAAAAAACAACTTTTAGATGCCTATTTAGCTCTTTTCTAAATCGGTTCAGTAGTTTGTCACTGAAGTTATACTTTTTTTTTTCATTTAACTATAACGCTTGTAGAAAGTGGCTTTGTCTGGCTCCTCTCACATGTGGTTAGTGAGCCTCAACTAAAAAAAGGTTTTTTGTCTCATTCTCGCGTAACACATGTCGGATTTGAGTTTTTATTGAAAAAGAGTGTATTTGTACTTTAGAATTAGGAATAGTAACCGATTCTCGCGTGGACCAATCATAAATAACTCAATTACTTATAATTAGGTAAATTATTTATTTACTTAGTAAAATTATGACAATTTGTAATCCAATTTTACCGTGTTATCTATTTGGATAAATAATGACTATCATTGCAAACGAAAACTACCGGGGTTACTCTTGACACTCGATCCCAATCACAAATTAGGATTAGGATCCAATCATTGTATTTTGGTATATACCACTGAAAACAACACTAGTGTAGGATTAGAACTGATCTTGTCTTTGATTAGCAATCCTGCAATAATTTGTTTACAGAACAGACCATAGAGTTTGAATAGACAGTCGTTGTCTTTAGATAGGTGGAGATTGTTAGACTGGATTGACCTTCTGATTGAAGGATGAAAAAGAAACTGAAAATATTTGATTATGAATGACTTATGAAAACGAGAAATTGAGCTTATTAGAATGGATATAAAATACTTATATATACATATTTCTATTTTTTACATAACACTATGTTAATTATGTTAATAATTAATGTATGATTAATAATTAAGAGGCTGCTTCATGCCATACTTTCCATACAAAAACTCGTACGCGATTATAGTGTCCTGATAAATTTTTATTTAGATGTTTTGAGCAAATAGGTATCGTGTGCTCTATATCTAGGATTCCGTGGAAGCAAAAATGTAAAATTTTAGAGATTCCAACTCAGTACAACCCTTCAAAAATCAGCTTTTTTGGACAAATTTTACCTTGACTTTGGCCGTTCACAGTGTCCTCATAAATGTAAAATTCAACAAAACACTTCCATATAATCCTTGAACATGTATTGGAGATTCTAAATAACAAACATTTTTTTCCCAAACTTGTAAGACGTTTTCAAAAACACGTATTTCCTGGAACACGTTTTAGGAAATTACCACGCACTAATTGTCTTCGGTAATTTTCTTTGGTTTATTTCAAAATTTTCAGAATGCCAACCGAAGGCTCTGGCGTAGTCTTTCTTTTTCCGTAATGCCTGTTTTTCTTCGATGAACAAAAAAGCCTTTAGGCCATTTTTGCGTTCTAGGATTTTTGCGTTAGGCGGGTCATGAAGCGGCACCTTAACACTTGATATGATGACCTTTTATGATTTTAATTTCTATTTTATTTTTTTAGTTGGTAAGTAGAACTATTGTAGTATTATTATTTCTAATAATGTATAAAATCATAGTAATAAAACTTGCAATGTAAGTAATCGAGATTGCACCAAATGTAATTTAGGTGTATTTTAAGTTTTTGTATTCTTTATAATTAATAATTGTATCTATTTGTGAATGTAGGGTTGCCAGAATTAGACATTCTGGCACGAACTTCGAAATGATTGTAGAAGAATTTATTTTGTATTTATAATCTGTGCAAATGTGATATTTGATAAATAAATAATTGCTAAATTAAACTTGTTTTTAAAACCTTAGTTTAACTCTCTTGAAAGAGCTTATTTTCTCTTCACATGTTCATATAAAATAAAAAGTACCTGTCTGTACTATGCAAATCTTATATAGATGCGATAGGTACCTAACAGTTTTTTTAAACCGGATAAGCCGGCGTTTGACCGCAAGCTCACCTGATGTTAAGTGGCGATGTTTAAATGGGTGTTATGGGGGTATGAAGCAATTTATATTGCCATCCCCCCTGTCTGTCTGGGTTGTCACCACTGCTTTGCTCGTGAAGTCTGCCGCCAAGTAGTGATGTGCAAGCATTACTGTGTTCCGGTTTTATGAGCAGAGTAGCTAGTGAAATTACTGGGCTTATGAGACATACCTAATACAGCAAGCGCAATGCAGTGCCGTGCAGGACTTTATATTTCAAATTTCTGAGTGGCACTGCGATTGTAATGGGCCGGCGTTATGCTTACCATCAGGCAAACGACAAGCTCATCTCGTTACCAAATAACATAAAAAAGGTAAAGTTTGTTTGTATGTTTGTTATTGCTAACCACTGGACCGATTCCAAAAATTCTTTCACTAATAAAAAAAGCTGAGTATACATTACTTGTAAATATATTATATTTTATCCTGATTCCACGCGTGCGAAGCCACGGGCAGGAGCTAGGTCTTGTAAATCTTGTAATCCAATTCTAAACCTATAATCAAGAACAGCAATTTAGTTTCGTATTCTTACTCAATAATTGTGTATCTGTCTAGACTCTAGTTTCAGTGTCCCCGAAGGTAACCCCTATTAGAGGCCGTGTTACCCAACGGCGTCGTGCGAGAACAAAGCCACGTTTAATTGGTCCGCCGGGAGGGACTTGACCTACTGCGCCAGCTTTGTTGTGCTATGTAAAGGTGTGCTATTATAGGACTTCTGAGTAATCATAATACGTACACCTACTTGCGATGGTAATAAGTTTTGTTTAGTTACCTACTTATGCATTATTTACACCGACCAATAAACCTTTAGGCTCTTATTAATAAACAGTGATAATCCATGGTTTAGTTAAACTATGTTTTGTCTTTGTTGTTCTTTAACAATTTTAAACTTCATTGAGAGAGACAAAACATAGTTTAACGAAACCATGGATTAACCCTGTTTATTAATAAGAGCCTTAGGGTCTGACCACAAAAAAATTGAACACACGTTAAACCTGTGTTAGTCACTGTTTAACGCCTAAACATGCCTTAGTCGCGCGATTAAAGAGCAATCACAAATCCTGATTTAAGTAGTGTCTAATCATTTTCTAACTCAACTCTGTTGTGACATTTCTAATCATTTTTGACGTTTATCTTTAGACACTGTCTAGCTAAATAGATGACTAAAAATGGTTTTTTGTGGTACCACTAATAGACACCGCTTAGACGGGCAACCCTGCTCGTCAAGGTGTGTTCACTCCGTATTCACTCGTTTTATGTATGAGTTTTAAACTGACCAATCACAACACGCCACCATCTTCCCTCGTTCCCGGCCAATATTTGACGATTGTGTTCTCATGCAAAACTTGGATTATGCGGGGTCTAGATTTACTGGTCTGTGTTCACTTATTACCACACTCGTACAAAAACGGTGAAGGAAAACATCCTGAGGAAGCATACATTTTCAACAATCGAATCGCTTCTAAGTGAATGCTGCATTGGTGTATAACTGTATAGGTACACCTAGAACCTCTGGTCGTGTGTCTTATCGCAAACTTCACGCCTGAATGGTCATAACAATATATGTGTATCAATTAGGTATAGCTTTTAAATCACACAGTAATTTACTGATTTTACATTTCAAAACGGAAAGCTCACAAGTTTACAAACCACCACTGCCCAGGACATTGACCCCTTTCATTCATACTTAGACTGAAATGCGGTTCCAGTAATAAATTAATCGACTAGTACAACATTCCCATATTCCCACTATATCCTGCAAATAGGTCTGCTCCTCGAGCGACGCCGACGCCCGGCCCGCCGGTCGTGGCGTATTAACTCGTTAACTGCTATGAATAGTTGGTACGTGACTGGAGAACCCACTTGCGGTATTCCTACTTACACGTTCGTTCGTGATGTTGTCCGGTGATCGTCGAAAAAAATATGTTTTCGATTGAACATCGCATCTTTCGACGTAAATTTTTTCGCACGAACGTTACATCGAACAAATAAGACTTCGGAATAATAAACGTTCGTCGTGTCGTTCGTGTATTCCACGGATAATTTTCGGACTAAACATTTTCGAACAAATGGGTTTCGGTTTCACGTATGTTTACACTTTATCCCGGAAAAATACAAGGTTGTTGTGGGAACGCGGGTGAAACCACGGGCAAGAGCTAGTTATTGCGTAAAAATTGGATTGAAATGCATCATTAGCAGGTATTACACAGACTTACAGGCAATAGTTCCTCTAAGAATATAATATATATAAAAAGTGCCTCAGGAATCCATGTAGTTCATCACATACATACTAGGGTAGGTACAACGGTCTCGGTGTTGGTGCTAAGGAACGCCGCTCCATGCGCACGCGCCGCGCGCGCACACGTGCGCCGCATCTGTGCACTGTTAACGTAACGAGCAGGGGTTGCCAACTAAATAAACCGGCTAATATGTATATATGTGCACTCTACGGTAGAGTGCACTTTTCAGCCATATAGGTATCTATATCTACAAGCACTACCGTTTTGTCAGTTAGTATACCTCACCACAGCACAAAACAGAGAGAGAGGGAGAGCAGAAGTAATACTTAGTTACTTGACTTAGTATACTTAGCGATAGCACAGGTAACGGGAGAGTCTTTTGATACCGCCTGATTTCCTAGACGGGGGCGACATAGACTCACGCGGTCTTTCCGATTTCTCTCTGTCTTGTACTGATAGGCAGTAGTAGGCTATGTTTTGATTGAAATTTATAAAGCCAAAATGGTGTTGCCCTCCGAAAATCCGCCCGCCTCAGAATGTTGCCCGCTCCTGCCTGCGAGATACGATAACGTAAACAAAGCAGTGATTGTGATTCCCGCGCACGCTCCCCGGTGCTGGCATCAATCATTGGTTAATTTGTTTTGTAGCGCCATTTTTAAATAATGTGGTGGCTTATTGGTGAAGGCACCCAAAGATCTGAAGTTGGAGGTTTCGAATCGATTGAGCTTACACTCTTTCTTGAGACGAGCTGTCCGTTACCTTACTGGTTTTTTATTTTACTTTTTACTCTTGATAGATTGCCCATTCATTCACCACTAGATATGTTCAATTATTCAACGCTGGCACTGTGGTATAGTGAGAGGAGCGCTCGCTCTATAGGAGCAAAGTGGCAAGTGGCGCCAGATTGTGAGTGAAATGAAAAGTCAACATTTAGGGCTTAGATTCGAAAACGTAATTTTGAAGAATTCGGTTTTATTTTAGTTTTTAATTAGTAACTAGGGTCCATCCATAAATTACGTCGCACGTTAAGGGGGAGGGACGGAGTCAACAAAGTGTGACATTGTGTGACAAGGGGGTCGGAAGTTTCGTGACATAATGCACCTGTTATAATTATTTTCAAGTAGGTACTTATTAAAATGTTTTGATGTGAGAATAGCGCGAGTTGAACTCTTGCCGTATTGTTACTATTGTTAGCTAGTAAGTACGTAAGGACAACAACTTCTAAAAGTTGTTGTCTAAGGCTGATATTCAGAGACGACAGCTTAAAACGATCTAAGAACTGTCTTAGCCAAGCATCGGCTAAGCCGCTCAATCGAATTCGTATTCAGAAACAAAGTTCGTGCACGGTCTAAGCTAAGATCACACTCTCGTTATCTATGGCTGTTAAGTTTTTAATTTTTTCACCGGAACGTTTACCGGTTTTATCATTTATGTATGAATAGCAATACAACAAAGATGCTGTTCGTCCACTACCTTTGTTAAGAAAATGTAGGTATGCCCGTTCCTAAGAATAATGTACGAAGATAGGCTCCCGTGACTATATTGTTCTTGAATGATGGTCATGCCGAGGTTTTAGAACGCATTTTCTGACCATATTTATATCTAAACAACAAAATCAATTCATTTCATAATTTGGATTTTTAGTGAAATAATACCACTCAAACCCAATGATACATCTTTTAGGTGCTTGCCCCTGGAAAATATTATCAAGGGTTTTTCCCTAATCCTGGTATCATTAAAACTTTAACTTCGGCTCGAGTAATAGGATATTTTAGCTGTAAGTAGTAGAAGCTAAAACTTTTTGGTGTGCGAGTAAAACAATTGGATTGTATCCCAGCATAGGTACATGCCACTCACATAAACGACACTCACGTATACAACTCACAAAAACATAACACACATACGCACACCTATATAACATGTCCACAATTATTATATAAAATTGTAATTCATTCATTTATTCATGTATGACATAAGACAAGCTGGTTAATAAGAGAAGCCACTGACTCCTGAAACACAGTGTATATTAGTTCGGGAGGCTATGGATTCAACATTCTATGTGTATAAATTTTGTGTCTAAATAAATGATTTGATTTGATATATTGCTACATGATAATTCCGAAATATTATTTCAATTAGAGGCTATAATATAAACATGGTGTTGTTATTGTTGTCGATCACTAATGAGCATAATTAAGAGCAATAGAGAACGAGAACAACAGAACAATTCATCGCGAGTACGGAGCGATGAACCAGTGTCCGTTAATGAGCTCATGTTTAGTACATCTAGTTAGTGGGAGGACTAACTCTTCTGGGAGTGTCCGCCTGGGTTGTTACCACCGCTTTGTGAGTGAAGTCTGCCGCCAAGCAGTATTGTGCAAGCATTACTGTGTTCCGGTGTGATGAGCAGAGTAGCCAGTGAAATTACTGGGCTTATGAGACTTAATACCTAATGTCTTCGGGTAACGAGCGCACTGCAGTGCCACGCAGGCCTTTGTGTTTCAAAGTTCTGGGTGGCACTGCAATTGTTATAGGCCGGCGTTATCCTTACCATCAGGCAAACGACCAGCTCGTCTCGTTACCAAATAACATAATCTTTAGAGTAGATCGGTGTCTATATTGCAGTATATTTTGTGCACAACTGTCCATTTTCTGCCGTATAGCTAATCCGATGAATCCAAGAATCTGCATAATCCAAGAAACGGTAGAGTAGCAAATCTACTCAATTATGAATCTGTCCTATCCAGAATCTGTCCTAAACCGAACGAAGGCTTGAGTGAAACCTATCTTGCGATCCTGTACAGATATCAAAAAATAATAACAGCAATAGATCGGACGCACCCGACAACCCTCAAATTAACATCTAGCTTTTGTTTTAGAAGTCGAAAGCGATTCCATTTTTTTCGGGCGCAAATTCTGGTGACCCACAGAACTCTGGAATCCTTACTACTAGCGTGGTGAATACATGGTTTACTATATTAATAGTAAACCATGGGTCTATTGGGGGCTACCGCTGATAATGAAAGGGAAAAGAAAACCTTAAGTTTCATTTTAACTTCAACCATAGCCTTTGGCGGCGCAACAAATGAATATTTACACAATAGACAAACAACACACATATTTAAACAGAAATAGATAATAATTGCACCGCAGCAAGGTCGTATCAATCAGTGTACTTAGACTGCAGTGGGTCTGCAATGAATGGACACCATTGTGGTGGTATGTACCTATATAAACATAGCACCGCCGTCTACACCATATAGGATTACTCCGTCGCTAAGTTCTCTGTACCTAACCTATAATAACCCTGCCTGCAAAGCGAGGGAGGGGCCCAGGGTTCTATCCCCGGCTTGGACAGATTTTGTGTGGTGAAAATAAAGTTTGTTTCCGGGTCTTAGATGTTTGTCTTGTGTTTCTGTGTGTCTATGCCACCTGAGACACCGGGAATCCTAGTGCAGGGGTATGAATGTGTAAGCGTTGAAGTTTATACCATTCTGGGCCAAGCTGGCGTGTTTATAAAATTACTAGCGGCAACCTGCAGCTTTACACGCGCGGAACCAGGTTAATAAGTAAATATAGTAAGTCTTTAGCACTCAAGGCATAGGTAATGTAGCTTCGCATAAGTGAAAGAATTTATAAAAATCGATTTTTAGAAGTTTTAAAATCGATAATATAATTATGTCGATGAAGTGAAAGCTGAAGTATTAGGGATACATGAAGAGTGCTGTGCTATAATTTTCTCCTCTCTGGTTCTGAGGATCTCTCTGGCTTGATGATAGGTAGTGGTAAAAATATTTGACACAAGAGTAAATTTTAATTATTATTAATCTTTTTGCGGTATTAATTGTGAATCGATACGAGTCGCTAACGTGTACTTGTAAATAATTAAGCGGGTCTACCTAACTTGGACACCCTTCAAAGACGCCGTCTTTGTTGACGCCGACCTAGATTTCACGGAATTTATAATTTTCGTTGAGTCGCCATGACATGGGATGTTGACTCCATTTTTTATGATCTCAATCAATTCGTTTTCTCATGAGAATCATGTCTACTTCGAATAAACTGGAAACTGACGCTAGAAACGTCAAAAATGAGAGTCAAAGTCAGGCGTATCTACTGAGCGCTAAAACGCCCCATACAAATTGGGAGAACATCTGACGTCACTTATTCAACGTGGGCCGTAAAGCTGTACTAAAAAGATGGATTTTGTTGATTTGGTCGTGAAAAACTGCGTTCAACTAAATAAAGACTAGACGCACACCATTTATCTCACCTCCGGCCCTAAACAGATTATTGACGATATCGGACTCAGACGGCTCCGTAGCTAAGTTGGTAGTAACCCTGCCTGCAAAGCGAGGGGTCCCGGGTTCGATTCTCGGCCGTGGCAGATTTTGTGTAAGCATAAAGTTTGTTCTCGGGTCTTGGATGTTTGTGATCTGTACCTATGTTCTGTGTGTGTCCTGGCCACCTGCGACACAGGGAATCCTAGTGCGGTGATATGATTGTAAGCGTTTATTTATTATTTATTTATTATATTGACTACCTATAGCTTAGAATTGACGATATAGCTAACACCTTTCTGTTGTTCTAATGCATAAAAAGGTTCTCTGTCAGAAGCTGCATTCAGGTACTACATCTGTTTCAAACCTAGTTACAGAGAACAAACGGCCGGCCTTTTGTTTCTTCGAACGTAGGCTAGTAATAGGCTACAGGTATAGAATCTAGATACAATGGAACTGATGCGACTGGCGTGAATGTAGAGTGATACCTAGAGATTTCATCTCGTTATATGAAGTTTTTAAACTCGATGTTTTAGCACGGGGATAGGCAAGTAATTTCTATTGCGTCCGGATACTGTTGAAAATTTCTATCGAAGTCCAGGACTTTTAAGTTCATACGGTCTTACCACAAAAACATTAAACCTGTGGTAGCGTAAGGAGCGTTTAATTGGTAAACATGCCTTAGTCGCGCGATTAAATATGAGCAACCACAAATCCTGATTTAAGTAGTGTCTAACCGGTGTCTAACACAATTCTGTTGTGACATTTCTAATCATTTTTGACGTTTATCTTTAGACGCTGTCTAGCTAAAGAGGCAACTAAAACTGTTTTTTGTGGTAACACTAAGTTTAGATTAGGTACAACTGGCTCTCAAGTGGAGCTGGCGGAACACACCGATAGGTGCTTGGCGACGGATTTTGCACTTATGCGTGGTAGCTAGCCAGGCAAGCACTTGAAAATACCCTACCACCATGCTATGGTGGCATCTAGATGTTTTCCTTCCCCGATAGCTCAAGTTCCTCGTAGAATTTGAACCATCGACCTGCAGACCGGCCGTCGACGTCACGATGAGCAATCATCGCTTCTATATTAATATTCTAATATCCCATACACGGCTTATTCCATTCCATGACATACAACGCCACACAAAAAATTACCTTCCCCACCCCAATGACATCACCTCATATAAAAGAAATCCAAGTGCCACGTATCTCACCCTAATTAGGGTTGCTTCCTCTGTGTAAAATGCTCTGCCTTTTTCTACCTTTTGTCGTTTACTTTTGAAAGTTCAGTAGGTATAATAGGTACCAACCAGATAATTAGTACAGCTGTCACTCATCCGTCGAGTTTCTTGCCCTTCTCAAGGGGATAGGTTTTTGGAAGAGGTAAATAGACTCGACTGGACCCCGCACCTATTTATATCAAATTATGTGCGGACCACATTTTGCTCTAAAACGCTGAAGGAAAACATCGTGAGGAAACCCGCTAAATTATGGCAATATGTGGCGTCCACCAAGCCTCACTAAGTCAACGTGGGTGGTCCGTACTTACTCTCTCTTTGAGAAAAGACCTGTATATCCACAATCGGATCAAAATAGGATGATGGTGAACTAAATTTACTACAACTTCTACAAGCGCCCACATTGGTACGTCGTGAATTAGCTTTAGCTAGATTAGGGTCAATTCAAACGGTATACATTAGTGGGTTGCTTCTATTTCTCTCCTGGACCTGGTGTTCTGGCGACGGCCGAAGTCAAGGTTCGTACTCTATGCAGTGCCTTGAGCCAGTTGTCAAACAACACTTTTTATTTGCATAACGATTTTTTCTTTCTCTGAAAACTCAAGCTCACTGTAGAATTCGAACCCACGACCTACAGATGGCGGTCACTACCACCGAGCTAAGTGAACACGCTCGTGTTGAAGTAAGATGGATGTTGATCCGATCAAGACTTAAAAAATGGTTTGTTGTGGAAAAATATACTTTTGCAGATAAGGTTTTATAAACTACGTAATTGGTACTGTAATCTTTTGGCCATCTTCCGGCTCCATCATCAGGACCCTGGAAATCATCTAGGATCAGAATACTTGTAAAGTTAAATCAAATACGAGCCCAAACTCGATGGAGCCACGTCATTTCGTTAGAATTCCTGTGGCTCCATCATCAGACCGGCTTTGCGACATCATTATATTGCATTATCATCCTATTAACTTAGGTACATATAGGTACAATTTCAGCTCAATCGAACACCGTAAAGTGGGTCAAATTTAGCTTGCAAGATTTGACCCATAAAAAGCTGGTAAAACAGAATATCCGTAAAAAAACTTAGAGTAGGTAGCTTCATAATTTTGTCGCTCCGAAAATTCCCGAACCACACACGCACACAATTTGGCAGCCCTACCAGCCCCTTGTAATTGATTTCCACCCCCCAGAGGAATGCGCCCCGTGTGTAACGGGGGTTTCAAAACTCATTTAGCAGTACGTAGCATAAAGTGGGTGCTTCAGCCGTAGTGTGAATAAAATTACGTGACGTAATATAAGTACGCATATAACGTGTACCTATATTTACTTTAACGTTTTATATGGAGCCGATTTCCTAATGCCCAGAATGTATATTAATTACTGTATCTTGTTGACTGCGCTTACCAGATGGCAGTCTCTAGCCAGAAGCAGCTATTACTTATTGTCAATTGGCATTTTGTAGATTTCGCTAATAGCCAACATAAAATTAATCAATTGTTTTTTTTTTATTTATTTATTTCCAGACAATAGATAGCTTACAAAATACTGCAAAACGCTTCATTATCAGCCTCTTTTACATTTGAATATTTAAATTGGGGATATGAAAGATCGAGTTTAAATGTCCAGAGTTAACTTGTCTCTGGCAAAATGTATTAAAGGAAAAATCTATCTATGTGTATCTCCGAGGGTTGTGTTCACTTCGCCATACTCCAACCACAACAGAATATGTAAGTGCTTTCATGTACAATGGCGAAAGGGAAATTATAATGTGACAAAGACAAGAAGAGCCTTTTTGAAGGGACTTCGGTAACGCACAGATGGTACATTCAGAACACGTATTCAATAGGTACATGGAATGACAAATGCTGAACGGTGAAGCAGGTTTTCGGAATGAATATAATATAATATAAGAATGAAATAGTATAAATTAGTCAAAGTTTATTGTGGTAAAGAAGTAACCTAAAGTTATGTTTTTTTATACTATTTATTGGTGAGACGAGCTGGTCGTTGGCGCGATATTAAGCACAATGCCGGCCCATAACAATAACAGTGCCACTCAGAACTTTGAAACACAAAAGGCCTGCGCGGTACTGGAGTGCGCTCTTTACCCTGAGACATTAGATATTAAGTGTCATAAGACCAATAATTTCACCGACTACTTTTCTCATCAAACCGGATCACAGTAATACTTGCACATTACTGCTTGGCAGCAGACTTCACGAGCAAAGCGGTGGTACCAACCCAGACGGACACTCGCAGAAGAGTTAGTTGTACCACCTAGTTGTATTCCTATTTATTTGTTACCGATTCTTTGAAACTGGTCCGATTCAAAAAATTCCTTCACTAATAATAGGTAAGCTACATTATCCTTTAGTGCATTGGTTCCCAAGTGGTCCAGGTGGACCCCCAGGGGTCCACGGCAAACTCGACGGGATTCACAATTCGTAAGCGGGGGTCCACGATCATTTATCTGCTGTCGATAGTGAAGAGCTAAAATGTAGGCTTGACTTCACCTATCGATGTAGGCAGACAATATTTTAGGAAGCTCAGCGACTGTTACTTCCGTACTGTTACGTCCATATTCAATAATTTGGAATATGCTCAGCCGCAACGCAAATTTCCATAGTTAAATCTAATCTTCACATTTTTTGTCGAGTTTTGGGAATATGGTAGAAATGTAGCTGCTGTAGTCCACTGGAACCAACTAAATAATGAAAGTGGTCTATGAGAAAAAAAAGTCGGGGAACCTCTGCTTTAGTGGTAGGTTACTTTTTATCCTTCGTCCACTCGTGCGAAGTCGCTGGCAGGAGCTAGTGAACTAGAACTAGATAGTGTAGAACTAGATATAACGACACGGAACTTTACTCGGACTTTCTGAAACAAACCTTTATAATAATTATTAGTAATGCACTGTACATAGATACGTAGAGAGCACTTACACAAACTGCCTGAAGTAAATGGGGTATCCATTACTCTGATAAATACAGTGTTGCCAGATAGATGGTACGCCGACTTCGCCGTGAGAATATATGCTAATGGGCAGAGTAGCGTCAGAGAAAGAAATTGAACAGGCTATATGTTTCAAATAAATCCGTATAAAATCTCGCTCTCCAAGACTGTATCAAGAAATGGTCTGTGAAGTGGCGAGAAATTTGAAAAAAATATACTATTTGGTGATTATAACCAAGTAAACCAGTAAATTCACTTTGCTCATTGAACACAGTAATGTGTGTACAGTACTACTTGGCGGCTGACTTCACGAACAAAGCTGTGGTACTATAAATACGGACACTCGCCAGAGTTCTGCCACGGGGTAAAACGTGCTGTCGCATCTGCAGTGCAAGTACGGATCTTTTCGATCGATAACATAAAGAGGCTGCAACTCGCCATACTTCTACACATACTTAAAATAGTTGTACTTGCAATCGCTACCTAAGAACAATGCATCTGCTAAACACCTGTTGGTGTTCCGTTAGTCATTCAGCCCACAACACAATCTAGCTTTAGACATTTAGTACCTAGGGTACCTAAATGCCCTTGAGTGGACTATTGCGGTTTGTATTTATTGCTTGATTCAGCAGGTGGTCCAACGTTTAGGTAGTTTATAAAGACGAAGCGTAGGTAAGATGTAATAGGCTAAAACTATTACTGATAAGACTTAAATTTAATGTTATTTGGTAAAGAGATGAGCTAGTCGTTTGCCTGATGGTAAGCATAACGCCGGCCCATAACAATTGCAGTGCCACCCAGAACTTTGAAACACAAAGGCCTGCGCGGCACTGCAGTGCACTCGTTACCCTGAGACATTAGGTGTTAAGTCACATAAGCCCAGTAATTTCACTGGATACTCTGCTCATCAAACCGGAACACAGTAATGCTTGCACACTACTGCTTGGTAGCAGACTTCACGAGCAAAGCGGTGGTAACAACCCAGACGGACACTCGCAGAAGAGTTAGTCCTCCCACTAACAAAATGTGTTTTTTTATTATTACTGACAGAGGCAGCCTTTGACCACGATCTCACTTGATGGAAAGCGACGATGCGGTCGAAAGTGTGGCATGCTTCTTCAGTAAATTTATACCTATTCACTCTTGACTTGATCCCAAGTTGTATTTAAGTGGAAACGGTAGGGCGTTCTACTCTTTCGCAGTTCTTATAATGAAAGATGAACTCCCACCAAGCAGTAATACGCGAGCATGTACCAAATTGATGTGCAAAGTAGTTAGTGATATTTAACTGACTGAGACTTCATACCTAATATCTCAGGGAAACGAATAAAAAAAGAAGTAAAACGCTTTGTGCAAATTTGTGATATTTCTATATTTCCAGGATGGCGATAGCTCCTGTTCTAAGTTAAGAGTTCTAATAACATATTGTTTCTTAAGATCATATCCTGATCTTAATAATACGCCAGTAATTAGTAGTGGTCAAACGCTAATCTTCAAGGGGGATAAAGGTTAAAGTTAGTCCTGCAGGCTGTAAGCCAAGCTCAAAATTTGAATGTCATATAAATCCTTCACAACATGATTCAATTTTTGATATTTCTTCTTGACTGCGTTCATTCTTCCATAATCAACTTTCATCAATCTCTTCCAGTTTAATTTTCGTCCATACAAAGACAACAATAAGTCATATTTCAGTGCACAGAGCATCTTGGGATGATCTTAATCCAAATTGGAGCCAGTCATCCCTTTCCGGCGGGGTGGGTCCTTGAATAATCCCTTCAAAAATAATTTTATCATCCCTGCGAATGAAGGCGTATTCAGGGATGTGGGCAAAAGGGGTTTTACCAGGTGGTAGGACTAACTCTTCTACGAGTGTCTATCTAGGTGTGTGCCACTGCTTTGCTCGTATAGTCTGTCGCCAAGCAGTAATGTATAAGCGTTACTGTGTTCTGGTTTAATAAGGAAAATAGTCAGTAAAAATTACTGGGCTTATGAGACTTAATTCCTAATTTCTCAGGGTAAAGAGCGCACTGCCAAACAGACCTTCACGTTTCAAATTTCTGGGTGGCATCAGGCAAAAGAATAGTAAAAAAATCTATGAAAGAACATCTGCTTAAGCCGTTGCTGGAATAAGGAGCGCCCAATATCGGCGCTCGCGAAACTTCTGTTGAACAAGTGAACAGGTAGCTTCTGGGCAAGCCTGCTACATCGTCGACCGGATCGTCATTTATAACATCAGGTAAGATGGCGCAAGCCCATATATTATAAAAGTTCCAATGCCTACACAAACGAGGAGGGTAAGAAACTCGACGTCGGCGTAGGTAGTCTTTGCTTTGTTAGAGAAGAAGAACAACAATAAAAACATTGCTAAAGACCAAGATCAATTAAGGAGTCCAAGATCTAAAAAGGCCTGTAGTCATGACACTAGGGGGTAATTGGCCCTCTGCCCATTCTAGATTCCTCCCTGAATACAAAGCTGGCATTGTTACTTTTGTCCGTCCCCGTGAAACTACGTGGAATGATGGCGGAATTATTCATATTTTGATATATAGTTGAAGTCTAATTGGACCGTCTGTTTGTACGACTTTATGGTGACGCAAACAAGGAGTGTTATTTTATGGTCCTCTATATGGTGTGTACGACATGTCGAAAGGGAAGCATTATGGATATTTGTATACTAGCTGACCAAATACTAATACAATACAAAATTGTCATTAAATACAAAACACTTTATCTTAGAGCCGGCTGCAATTATGTATACACTTCCATATTATCACATTGTGACTTTATTTAAATCGCATCAAATTGCGTGATTATCTTCTAAGTTCCTCAAACATTTCCAAAACGAGCAAATCCAGTTGAAATGAGTTACTGCAAGCAAGATGGCGCCGGGAAAACTCCGGCCATTTGCATTTTGTCAGCTGTTTTAAATATTAATCGTTTGCGCTTTGTTTTTATGAAGTTAGCAGTTGGCAGTGAGGCGGTACTTTATGTAAATGATTTTTGATTTTATTCCTTTGCGTCTATTTGTGTTGCTAGTCCACCAATTTGTCATCTGATTTTGTTAAATATACATAATAATATATTAATAGATGGACAGATATTTCTTTGCTGTACACCAACATAATCAAATAGGACAAATACGGTTGACTAAACCTTTCATATAATAGTAAAATCTATTTTACAGGGACTAACTTAGGCTACTTTTATTTTAGAAAAAGAATTAGGGTTCCACGCAAAAAAATAAAAACTATGACATCCAATATCTCCGCGCGGGTGAAAACGTATCTCAACGCGGGTGAAACCGCGGGCAGCAGCTAGTTTGTAGTATTAAAGTAGGGAACATCTATTGAAACATTATGGATGCATTATACAACTGTACTGAAAATTTCCACATAAAATACGTGTCATTGATATATTACCTTACCATGTGATCGTAAAATATACAGGAGACATTTTCAGTGATTTTTCAGTGTTCTAGACAAAGCCTCGTTGCCGGCGGCAAACGTGACGCATTATACAGCGACACAGTTTCACAGGGACCTATGAAAAATTCAATATCCTCCTGAAATGGCGCTGAAACTGTATAATGTCTTATGAAATTCTTATTTATGTACTCGATGAATGGGGATTGCGTTGAGTTTCAGTTTTGAATGAGCGCGTTTGTGGATTGTATTTAGTTTAATCATTTAGTGTAGGTAAGTGATATTAAAGTAATAATTTTATATATATACTCAAAAAAAACTAGAAGTAATACATTCAATAAAAAATTACCTAACTATTAAAATTAGTCAGTTTAGTTGCACGATCGGGACCTAATATATCGCTACTAAACTTTCCTCAAAGCAACACACATTTTCACCAAAGATTCTTCTCAAAATTCTCAACATCTGCTTAGTATATTATTCGACATCATTTCAAAATTTACCCTAAACTATAATACAATTAATGTATACAGCCGTCGACGAGTGACGCAGACACGCCGGCGCGTGCGCAGGCACATGTGCGGGTTCGGTGCCCGGTCTGGGAGGGCCTGCCCGGATCTGGGGCTCTACAGGATGTTCAGTCTTGGTAATTTACTTAGGCTACTTTTGTTTTACAAAAATAATTAGGGTTCCGCGCGAAAAAATAAAACCCATGAAATCCAATATCTCTACGCGGGTGAAACCGCGGGCAGCAGCTAGTTATCCATATCCTACTAATATTATAAATGCGAAAGTGTGTTTGTTGGTTTGTTGATTTGTTGGTTTGGTGGTTTGTTGATTTGTTGTTTTGTCCTTCTTTCACGCAGTAACGGAGCAACGGATCGACGTGATTTTTGGCATAGATATAGTTTATGGACCGGAGAGTAACATAGGCTACTTTTTATCCCGTGGGAACGCGGGTGAAAACCGCTGGCAGAAGCTAGTATCTCTTTATTTTATTCTTGGTAAATATTCTCTGAAGCGAAGATTGTTATTCTGTGTGGGAGCGCCGGGTAAGGATTGGACTGACTTCTCCCTTGGGGTGCAATGCATTACCCTCTGGCCGGTATAGTGCTGCGTAAGCCTTTGTGTGTCAATGTTCTAGGTGAAAGTGCAAATGTTATGGATTCACGTTATGCTTACCACCTGACGAACGACCTGGGCCCCAATTCTGCAAAACAAAGGGCTTAAAAATGACAATATTTTTACCGCAAAATGGTCATTTTGATGAAGTAGTTATGAAAATTAACAATGGTTTATTGATGACCTTGATTGGAGTCATAGATTAACTATAATCTATGATTGGAATCACATCGTTCTCATAGGCGACTATAGAAAAAAGATTGTGCTGTACAATACCGAAAGTGCCTAGTGATCATTTTGAGACGAAACCATTGTCATTTTTAAACCATTGCTTTAGTTAGAATTGGGGCCCCGCTCGTCTCACTACCTATAGTCCCAATACTACCTAGTACCTAGTATAAAAATTAACTTAATATTAATTTAAATTATATATCTCACAATGTGCATTAATTCTTTTTCTATCCAAAGTTTGACTGGAAGAGATCGCTTTCACTGATAAGTCCGCTCATTTTACTTTAATTCAAATCTGTTACTGTGGTTTATTTGTCAAGAAGTACAATGAAGAATTTCAATTTGATTTTATTTCAAACTTTATAACACCCTGTGTTCCCCAAACTTTTATTTTTACCTTCATCATGAAGCTAATTCTTTTGTTCTTTGATGTAGTCCGTTGAGCGCCACATGGCCTACTCGAGGTAAAAATATAAAACGGTCAAGTGCGAGTGGGGCCCTGCGAGGCGGGGCCATGATAGGCTGCAATAAAAAACGTTTAATGGTGCCGTATATTTGGAGCAGGGTCTATTTTTAGGTATCTGGGAATTTTGGAAGTGTGGGCGTGAGTTTATAGTTCTATTGATATAGCATTTGAAGCAGTGATGGATAGTGACAGCATTTTTCGGTACGTATATATAGAGGCTTTTGAATCCTGAGCTTTTCATAACTAATTTTAGGGTAATTTTTTAAGCATAGGTTATGTAGTGTTTTTAGTGTTGTACCTATGTAAATAGAGTACACTGTCTCGCACACACAAGCAGTTGACCATACTTGACAGTGACAGCTGAGAGGTAGGGATGCGGTATACTTTCGGTAGTCTATGGTCCGATAGAGGGTCACGCCCGGTGGAGGGCGGAGGTTTTTATACGGAATAGGCTTGCGTTTGACCGCTATCTCACCTGATGATAAGCGACAATGCGGTCGACGATGTAGCACGCTTGCCTAGAAGATACCTGTTCACTTTTGTCAAGAAGACTCCCAAATTATATATATTCAATTATATATTATTTTAGGTATATGACGTATATAAATTCAACATTCAGAGTAAAATATAAATTTCAACACGAAGTTATACATATATTCAAGTAAAATCAATCTTCCCACCAATTTTAAACCAACGACTGCGGCTTGCAAATAACATGGTAATTTTTTCCACGAACAAAAAGAAAAAGGCTCTGTTTTATTCATATTTGGGAACTACCTACATATTATGTAAATGTTTATATGTAATATATGTAAATTAGGTAGGTCAGGAGACTTTCCGATTCTTTCAGGTTAGATAGGAAACGAGTGAGTTATTTTTGTTAATGCGAAAAAAAGGAAACGCCTGCTTGATATCTTTGTGTTAGGGGGTTTTGTTTTGTAGTATTTATTTTCTATTTTGTGTAAGTTAATGTAACAATTCTAGGTAAAAATTCTGACAATCCAAATATAGCTCTTTATAAAACGGATTGTCTGTTTCAAAATATAAAATATGAAGATAAAAATAGAAAGCTTGTTTCAAACCATTTGATAACAAGAAGTGTCGTTTATGTGAAGGTAAGAATTACGGCAGCCCATAGCGGTGCAGTGCCACTCAGAACTTTGAGACACACATGTCTGCGCGGAAATGCAGTGTGGTCGTTACCCTGAGCGTCTGAGACATCAGGTATTAAGTCTCATAACCCTACTATTTTGCTCATCAAACTGAATACTTGCACATTACTGCTTGGCAGCAAACTACATAACCATAGCAAGATATTACAAAGAGTGTTATAAACTTACTTTAGTAATGGTCGACCTTATATTACATCTCGTACGATATCTGCAAGGCAATCTTTCGTTAACAAGATGTGATGCAATGTGAACACCATTTTAACCTTTTTTTTTAAATTGGTCCAAAAGCACATATTTTACTACATATATACATAAAAAATAGTATAGGTAAATAAGGTGTGGAACTGAGTGAGAACCTTCAAATTAAATTCCTTATTCAATTATTTTTGTCAAATAAGCATAATAACTTTATTATGTACTACATACACATTAATGTATGTATAAAGAAATTACTAACTATTTAGTACATAAATACTACTCCTACGTAATTAATTCCGTTCTTTAAATTATTTTTATTAAACTAAATTTTCAACAAACCATTTTCTTGGACTTACAAAGTTATGCCTGTTTATATTAACTTCCCCTATTATTTATTAAATTCAATAAACTAACTAACAACAAATTCAATAAAGCATTCTAATTACCGCCCTCTATAAATCTGGACCCCTTTCAAAAACAAATTCCGCAATCGACCTTCAGTCGTATTGTTCCAAAAACTTTGCTCAAAATAATGTTTTAGCCGACTTGTCACCATATCGCAATCAGTTTACAGTGTAGGTAGGACTAACTGTAAAACGAGTGCTCGTCTGGGTGGTCGCCAAGCAGTAATGTGCAAGCATTACAGTGTTCTGGTTTGATGAGCAGAGTACCCAGTGAAATTATTGGGCTTATGAGTGTCTCAGGGTAAAGAGCGCACTGCAGTGCCACGCATAAGCCCAGTCTCATAAGCCCAGTAATTTCACTGCTTACTTTGCTCATCAAAGCGGAACACAGTAATGCTTGCATATTACTGCTTGGCGGCAGACTCTACGAGCAAAGCGGTGGTACCAACTCAGACGGATACTCGCAGAAGAGTTAGCCCTACCACTAACAAACTCCAGACGGACGCTCCACAGCAAAGCGGAGCTCCACACCAATTATACATATATACAAGAGAGTCGAATTTGATACACACTATACCTACAGCAATAATAATTGTACCTAATAAATGGTTTAAAAATTACAATGGTTTCATCGCAAAATGATCACTTTAGGCAATTTCGGTATTTTATAGCACAATCGTTTTTCAGTGGTCGCCTATGATAATGACGGTCATCAATAAACCATTGCTAATTTTCGTAAGTTCTACATCAAAGTGATCATTTTGAGAGGAAACCATTGTCATTTTTAAACTACTTGCTTAGTAGAATTGGCACACAGGACTGGCTCTCAATTACAAGTACTACACCATCATCATCATTCAAATTAGGAGTAGGTACATTAAAGACAATCAGCGACCTCACTTAAGGATAAAGGATATGGTTATCCTTTCCTGCTACAAAAACTGAAACTCCCTCAAACACGCATAAAAAGACAGAGTACGAAATCGTCTTCATTCATAATAAAGATGTCTCAGCATTATACGTTAACATAAACGTTGCAGTTAGGGTGGTTACCCGACCATGAAGAGATTCGCCATCGCCGAAATGTCTCTCTTTAGCATTTACCTGACATTTCGTCCCGACCTTATTTTTGACATTTGGCCGCCATTTTGAAAGTTTAGCGTGATAGCATCGGATTTTTAGCGAAAGGTTTTAGTTTGTAATTGAATTATTTGTTCTTTTGTACTGTTTTTGTTGTGTTGTATGTGCCACAAAAATAAATAAACTGAGAGATAAAAAATGCATTTTATTAATGATAACATTTTTATTTTGTTTCAATATTTTTTTAATCAGTATAGGTTTGTTTTGTCTATTATCTCTGCGACCATGTGGTCGATAACGGACGCTTATCCAAAGATACAGGACATTCGGTCTATCGGCGATCCATCCTAAGGTTATCTGCAAGAGATTGCATATAGCGATAAGGGCACCGATTTTTTTACCGTTATTCCTATTTTTAACCGACTTCCAGAAGGAGAAGGTTTTCAATTCTGTTTGTATTTTTTTTTATGTGTACAGATCTCCGTCATTTATAAACCGATTTGGAAAATTCTTGATTTGGAAGGATATACTTTCAGATTGGTTCCATATAAATTTCATCAAAATCGGTTCAGTAGATTGTTACTGAAGTCGATTCGTCACTTTTTCATCATAGGTACATTTTATGACGTTTCATGATTGTATTGGGATGCAATAAAGAATTTTTTATTTTTATTTTATTTGGTAACGAGACGAGCTGGTCGTTTGCCTGATGGTAAGCATAACGCCAGCCCATAACAATTGCAGTGCCACTCAGAACTTTGAAACACAACGCCTGCGCGGCACTGCAGTGCGCTCGTTACCCTGAGACATTAGGTATTAAGTCTCATAAGCCCAGTAATTTCACTGGATACTCTGCTCATCAAACCGGAATACAGTAATGCTTGCACATTACTGCTTGGCGGCAGACTTCACGAGCAAAGCAGTGGTAACAACCCAGACGGACACTCGCAAAAGAGTTAGTCCTACCACTAACAAATAAAGAGTTTTTGTATTGTATTAAATGGTAGTATATTATTTTAAATCTTAAAATTTAGAACCTTTTTCAGTGTATGTCACAGTTATTTAGTCCAGTTAAAAAGCTACCTTTGTTTTATCCATCGCCGGATACGCTACAAAGGTTCAGATTTAGTGGAGCGTCCACAATGGTCGGACAGCGGGTCATCGGCCGGGTCACAGGGTCGGCCATGGGTGACCGGCGGCATTGTTCTATGGCGATTGTGAAGTCCAGTGGCGTATGGTATTAGGAACACTTCGTTAGACGTACTAAGGTAATGTTAAGAAGTTTGCGATTGATGGTTAAATCAATCATGATTACAATCATGTGATTAAATTGTGTGTGTGTATTCTAATTTGTCGTGCGCTTGGCTGATGATGATGATTATTATTCTGTTAAGCTTAGCCACAACGTCACTGACTGAATTATATATAAGTAGAAGACAATGTATCCGTTATAGTTACAGGTAAACGTTCATAGGAGACCATCCATAACTTTTTGAGAATTTCTAAACTGCATTTACAGATTTTGGAAAAAATTTACAGTCAGTAAGAAAATAGTAATTTTACATAAAACTTTTTCTTATGCCAATCGACCTTATTTTACGTGAGACAGTTCACAGTTAAAATTGAGTGGGAATCAATGCAGTTATCAGATTCCCAAACTTTTTAAAACTTTTTCACTGCGACTCTCACCGAAGTTTCCTTCAAAATGTTTTTAGCTAATTTTCCTCACCCATAAAACTCGACTGCGGTTTACGCCATATGCCCTATTAATATAATTATTAAATAGCCCAAGTACCTGTTAGTTAAACACAACCCACCCGGTTCCCTAACCGCTGAAAACTTCAAAATAACGCGGTCAGTATCCTATTTATACCACTTAGTTTTCAATAACATCGGCCGCCGATCGCTGCCGAATGGTTTCCATCATAATTTTATATTTAAATTCCGACAGCTGCCAAAAACCTTTTGTTAATTTTGGCGCGGTTTACGACGCTATAAAGACGCCATCTTGCCGATACCGCGTCACCAAGATGGCGGCGGGCTAATGTCAAAAAAGGGCGCGAAGCGAAGTGGATGCTTTCGATCGTTATTTTTTAATGACCTTTCTTTTTATTTGCGCGTCTCGGTCATAACAAAGCTCGGCGCTGTCCTTTGATTTCGTGATAAATTTTGACGAGTTTCTACTAGGATGCTTTGGTTAAATCGATTTAAGAAATGTACGTAAAAGTTTTATAAAGTTGTTTTGTGGTAGGAATTTACTATGATTGCCCAAAGTAGGTTAAAAACATGGTACCTATATAATATATACCTATGATAACATAATTTGCCACCAGGTCTGCTGCGTGGCTATGTCTTTTACCATAACCAATCGGTTGGTACTTATGATGATGATAGAAAACTTGGTACACCTAATAATTGACCACAGCTAACACTTATGCAAAAATAGCATTCATTATTACGGCGTGCGTGGAACAGCTCTTGATCTTATAAATTCTTACTAGATAAGTAGACAGCAGAAGGTTGGCATCAATAGAGTAACATCTTGTGTTTCTTCTGTGAAGATAGGCGTACCGCAGGGATCATTACTGGGTCCCTTTCTCTTTGTAGTATATATAAACGACTTACCCTTTATGACAGACCATATAGCACTGGACATAGTTTTGTGAGCTGATGGCACTCCAGTCATTTTTAAAAGTGATACGATAGACAGTGAACTAAAGGAATTAAATGATAACCTTGACAAAATCTCAACAATTA
The DNA here is from genome assembly GCA_907269065.1 of Crocallis elinguaria. Lineage (NCBI taxonomy): Eukaryota > Metazoa > Arthropoda > Insecta > Lepidoptera > Geometridae > Crocallis > Crocallis elinguaria. The sequence goes on along the minus strand of OU026071.1, from coordinate 14,356,799 downwards.
ATAACTCTACAAAAAGTTATGTCAATAAATTATTTTTGGGCAGGGCAGATTGAATTATTCTCGCGCATCTCAACATTTTTGAAGATAAACAATCACTTAATATAATTGGTAAATTTGCTGGCAATAACATTACAAAGATATGGCAAAAGTATCAATTTGATCCGATCATGTTTTTATATATGAAAATGGGCAAAACATAAAATCCCATTTTTAGGTCTGAAAACTTAAGTGGATCAAAATGAATTTTTTGTTAAGCTTTTGTAATGTTATTGTCAGCAAATTTACCGAATGCGATTATGTTTATCTTCAAAAATGTTCAGATGTGCGAGCGAGAAAGCGGCACGGAGTATCCTGCCCTTAACCCTTTTTATTTCGTGTCCTGACTCATCATCGCTTCAAGTTCAAGAACTTAAAGCTATTATTACTAGTTTTGGCTGTCCCAAAACAAAAACAGGACTCTCCTGCCACAGAAAGCTGTAAAAAGAAACCCATATTAACCTGATACCAGTTGGGAATTCTGCATTTCCCGGGTAATTAGCTCACATAATTACCAGTTGAGAAATTAAATTAGTGTATATCAACTTGATACGCCAATTATACCGTATTACAGTATGTAGCCCGTATAAATTGGACTGGTGATTGGAAGGTAGAGTGTTGTGACAGGACTATTTTGGGTTGTTGTGTTGAATTTTCAGCTTTATATAATTACTAGGTAGCTTCTGCCCGCGGTTTTCACCCGCGTTCCCACAGGATCCGTCAAACCGATCTGTCAAATTAAATCAATTTGTCAACATTATAAAACTTTATTGACAGCTGTCAATGTGAATTTTATGTCACACTAACTTCTGCCCGCGGTTTTCACCCGCGTTCCCACAGGAACCGTGCATTTTTCCAGGATAAAAAGTAGCCTATGTTACTCTCCGGTCCATAAACTATATCTTTGCCAAAAATCATGTCGCTTCGTTACTGCGTGAAAGAAGGACAAACCAACAAACACACTTTCGCATTTATAATATTAGTATGGAAGTATGGATATGGATAGTATGGCTTACCGTATGTAGCCCGTATAATTGGGCTGGTGTTTGGAAGGTAGATTTTTGGGACAGGACTATTTTGGGTTGTTGCGTAGCGGTAATTTCTAAAAAAATATATCTAGTCTTCAAGATAAGATTAAATAGGGATCTATCTATATCTTGTGGTTGGATTATTATGCGAGTGGCGGTCTGGGTGGGTACCGCCTTGCTCGTGTAGTCTGCAGTGCTGTCAACCAGTAATGTGCAAGCATCGCTGTGTTCCGGTTTTGTGTAAAGTATAGTCGGTGAATTTACTGGGCTTATGGGACTTAATTAAGACTATGTATCAGGATCGCACTGCAGTGCAGCCAGTACAGGCCTTTCTTTCGTTTCCAAATTCTGAGTGGCACTGCAATTTTTATGGCTTGGCGATATGTGCGCATATGTTCTGTGGTGTATCATCAGAAAAAGACACGGTCGTCTCGTTTTAAATTTTTTTTCAGAGCCTTTCCGTTAGTATTGCCTAGCCAATGACAACTTTGAAACAAAAATAGCCATAAAAATTTACAATAACATTTCTGAAACCGTGTACCTAGGTACCTATCTATACTTACTGTAGGTACAGTACAGAATAAGTGCGTGAAGTTACGATTTTCGACGGAAACAATCAACGAAATGGAAGCCTGTCGTCAACAATTGGCTATAAATAAATCCTTTTACAACACAACCACCCCAATACACCACAAAATACCTTAAACTCACTTAAGAAGTGTTCACCGTGAGCTGCTTAAATTCATTCGCCGATCAAATACTCCTATATAAATAAATGTAATCCGTGTTACTCTTGAATAAATGTCGATTTTTACAAACCCTACCACGGGCCAAAGCACTTTTACAAGCCCTTGACTTCCTTTGAATACTTACAAGCTAGGCAAAAACGAAAATCAATCTAAAACTAATCAAAATAGAGTACTTTTTAGGATGCTTCGTTGAGTCATACTTTTTTTGTAGTCACAATGAAAATTGTTTCCAAAATCGATAATTCAGGCGTTATGAGAAGGTGCTAAGGTTCAAATTGGGTTGAAAAGTAATAGCTTGTTATAAAAAAAACGTATATTTTAAATAAGTCCTGTATTATTACGGGGTAAGAGCCTATTTTTAAGAGAAAATCCATTGTTTCCGACGCTTCAACATCTGCTAAATCATATGAAACCTTAGAACTAAAGATTTAGGGTTTAAAATAGGGTGGGAAGAGGTTATTGATTTGTGATAGTCAACTTTAGTGCTCTCACGAGTTGTATTCAAGTTTAGTAGGTCATTCCACTCTCAGGGCCTACAGCTTACCGCTAGGTTTAACTTTAGTACTTACTTGTGCCTAGGAACGTAATTAGAGCTTTCTTAGAAAGACTGGGCTTTTTCTGCCAGATTTGTTGTAAAGATTGTGTGAAGTTGGTTTATAGTTGTTTTTGTTGCTAGAGTTAGCAGTAAAATACTAAAGGAGGTTCATTCTGTAATGTTCTTAATTCTTATCTAATATAGGTTGAACTTAAATTACAAAAACGTTTTTTTTTTACGAAAAATTAAACCAACGATCGTACTTTTTTCAAATCTTATAACTTTAAGCGAGCAATTCTTATGACGATAATTATGGTAAAAAATGGTAACACTAAATGGATCTGGCTTTCAAAATGTGTATATGCCGGAACAGACCGAGAAAAATCACGAAAGTTTGTGAGGATGGACGGATGGATGTACCTATGTATATGTATATATTAGGTTGGGGAAAAAGTCTTTTCGCATTATAGTATGTATGAACTTGTAATAAAATCTCTTTGGCTATACTATTTGTATCTGGCTGGTTTTGGTATCATATGAAAGTTTAAATTTTAAAGAACATAATTCCAAATTCAAATTAGGAAAATGTGTGATTTTCATTTGTTTTTCGTACTGTCAAAATGAGTGAATCTAATGAAGAAATTCGATACATTTTAAAATTTTACTACAAAAAAAGTAAAAATGCAACGCAAGCCGCGAAAAAAATTTGCGATGTTTATGGACCTAGTGCAGTGTCTGTGAGAGTAGCACAAATTTGGTTTAAGCGTTTTCAATCCGGAAATTTTTATTTCAAAGTTGCACGTCGCTCTGGTCGCCCTATTACGGATAAAATGGATGCCATTTTTGAAAAAGTGGAACAAGATCGGCATATCAGTAGTTACGACGTAGCTGAAGAACTGGGAATTGACCACAAAATGGTTTTGGCGCATTTGAAAAAAACTGGGTACACAAAAAAGCTCGATATTTGCGTACCTCACGAGCTCACTGAAAGAAACCTAATGAACCGTGTACTCATTTGTGATTCTTTACTACAACGTAATGAAACCGAACCATTTTTGAATAAGCTGATAACTGGTGATGAAAAGTGAATCACGTACGACAAGAACGTGTGAAAAAGGTCGTGATCAAAGATCGGTCAGGCTTCACAGACTGTGGCGAAACCCGGGTTAACTCGCAACAAGGTGATGCTGTGTGTGTGGTGGGATTGGAAGGCCATTATTCATTATGAGCTGTTACCACCAGGCAGGACCATCGATTCTGAACTCTACTGCGAACAACTGATGAGATTAAAGCAAGAAGTTGAGAGAAAGCGGCCGGAATTAATCAACAGAAGGGGTGTGGTTTTCATTTTCATGGTTTTCATGATAACGCTAGACCTCACACATCTTTAGCCACTCAGAAAAAATTAAGAGAGTTTGGCTGGGAGGTGTTAATGCATCCGCCGTATAGTCCTGACCTTGCACCTTCAGATTTCCACCTGTTTCGGTCTCTTCAGAATTCTTTAGGCAGTGTCAGGTTAACATCACGAGAGGACTGCCAAAACCACTTGTCGCGGTATTTTGATCAGAAGTCCCAAAATTTATATAGCAATGGGATCATGTCCCTACCTGCAAGATGGCAAAAAGTTATCGAACAAAATGGTACCTACATACTTTAGTTAAATGTAAATAAACTATATTAAAAAATGTTTTGAATTTTCTTAAAAAATGCGAAGAAACTTTTTCCCCGACCTATTACTATGTTTGTTACTCATTCAGCCAAAAACTCAGTAACGGATTTTTATGAAACTACAGTAAAATAGTTTATATATATATCAGAATGACACATCCAGAAACAAAGTTATAAACATATATAGATATAGGTACTGGGTAGGAGAAGCCGCGGGTGGAAGCTAGTAGTAAATAAACCTTTATCTTACAGAGAAATATTGAAATTTCCCAATTATATTTAAGTAGCTAAACTATCTACTTAGCGTATTCGAATTGGTTTGGAAATACCACGGTTGCGGTTGGCCACAACGTAGCGTAGGTGGGGACCTTTTTGACCCCGAACAGATGACCCCGATGCAGACACAATACGGGTTTTAGAATAACTATTAGCGAAGAAGTAATACTTAATAATAACTAGGTAGTAGGACTACAGGGAGGACGCAGTGCTGGGAGGCACCGGTGTAGTACCGAGGCAGACCGAACCGGGGGGGTTTTAGTGGGTAAAAATCCCACATAACCCAACTGCTCCTCATGACAACCGGGTATCTTCAGAAGATTTCCCACAGGAGAAAAAAAAAAATAGGACTAACTCTTCTGTTTGTGTCCGTCTGCGCGGGTACCACCGCTTTACTCTTGAAGTCTGCCGTCAAGCAGTAAAGTGCAAGCATTACTGTGCTCCGGTTTTATGAGCATTCATTGAAGTTACTGGGCTTATGAGATTAATACCTGGATGTCTCAGGGTAACGAGCGCATTGCAACGCCGCGCAGGCCTTTGTGTTTCAAAGTTCTATTATTCTTTCAACTTCAACTTCTTCTTTGAAGGCCTTCTGCAGGGTTGCCGCAATTTCGCCAATGTCGCGTGGATAGACCGGGGGGGATTAAGAAGGAGGTTGATCGGTGGAAGAGAGAAAAATAAAAAAAATATTATTATTATTTATGGACCTATCTTGCATCTAAGTATATGTGTTTCCAGTTTACCTGAAACAAATACAGACTTTCTATTATTCTTTATTCTTGGGACAGTGATCAAATGTCAATATCACTTTAAAAAAACAATTTGCTCCAACCTGCTCTTAAAATATGTTTTCCTTCACTGTAGAAAAAAGGATAAATCCGGAAATGAGGTCCGTGTCGCGAAAACCTTCGGGAATGCTAATATTTTTCGCTGTAATGGCCAGATATTTCTACTTTTGAGATGGGTAAGGATTTATAAAAATCATGAATATTTTTACGCGACTGCCCAAAAAAGGAGTGTCATGTATATAAGTGAATGTATTTATTCCAGCATAATTTTTAAATGCCTGAACAGATTTTTATATATATGGTATCGTTATATAGAATAATCCCGGCACTGGCTATAGGGCTTTTAATTGATTTAATTTTCACTAGATTTTGATACTGCGATAGTGAGGTTTTGAACGGCTTGCAAAAAAAAGAAGGCAGGAAAATTACTGAAAAAAATTTATTACGCCTGACGATAGCGTGATTAGCAGAGATAGAAGACACCTGGAGCCTTACTCCGAAAATCGAACGTCGAACCTTCTGCTGTCGAATCGAAGTTTTCATACCATCAAAGTATTTCCGTGTGTGTTTTGTTTTTATTCCATGTTTGTACTTGATATTTTGTCTAATCTACACCTTCGTGGTAGGAAAACTGCGATCCAAACTAAGGCCTCTCTTAAGTTACCGAACTTCACATTGGTCTACATCGGTTGCGCGAACTGTAATTATCAAAAAATTATTTCAATCAAATACTAACCCCCACCCAATGCGGCGAATTGCGGCATGTGGGTAGGTATTTTCGTCAGCACCGGGCACACATAAAACGATTCTCTTCTGGTACATGTACTCATTTATTATTATTACTTATTGGATGCGAAATTCGCTCCTGAATGTTACAGGGCCCTGAGATGGAGAGATTGTGAAATGGGACCGTGGCCACGTGCGCCCACGGACTGTATAACCTATACTTACCCGCATTGCAATTCATCTATCATTTATTTATTTATTAAACAATCAATTTTATTTATATTTATTTTATGGTTGACATTATGACATTCCGCCTCCAATCGTTTTGCTTTATCATTTATCACGCGGACAGAGAAGGACTAGGTTTCTTTATCAGTATCTGTTTCCTGAAAATTACAGTTTGGAATGGCTGATAATGTTAGTATCAATCTGTGAAAAGCCAAAATTTTACCAGTAGGGTCGACTCTTCTCCTTATGGTAAGTAACCAACAAACGTAAGTAAGTAGTTAAAATGCTTACAGCTACTCTGATTACTTGACCTTATTTTTATGCGACTAAGTGCTCTGATGTGCTTTATGCTTGATTATAATAATTGCAATGCCATCTAGATCTTTGAAAGACTAACCTTCGTATCGTTAAATGTAAAGTCCATGACACAGTGCTATTCATGTCTATGGCTTTGGTTTTTTTTAAATTCGAGCTGACGCGGTCAACAATTCATGTCACATACTTACACCCAGTAATTTCCCAGACCACTTTCCGACCGCTTTCATACTGGAACACAGACAGTAAAGTTTTCAACAAAGTTTGGACTAATAAAGTGATGGTACCCACTAAAATGGACTCTAAGCAGTAAAGTTAGTTATTAAGCAGTATCTAGTCAGGTTATTCTAACAATATTCAGGTTCATCACCTCTTACAATTCAGTTAAACGATGATATATCGAAAAAGAATTTGGATCTCAGATGAAAATAATCTGCGTCTTAGAATGCCATAATTGAAACTATTTACATTTTCTTTGAAGGACTGTTACCTCCGTCGGGTGACGTTATAAATAACGTCACCCGACGGAGGTAACGGTCACATTTGTATTCCAATACCAGTATTTATACCGGTAAATCATTATCGGACACAGTCCTCGCCAGACCCCGCGCCAGACGGTTTACGTAATTCCTTTACTGGAATGGGCACTTACCTATTAGAACACTTTGTACCTCCTGAAACAGAATCGACGCGGCTGAGTGAAGTTAAACGACTCTGTTTTGTTTCGACACGTATCGGCATGATCAAAGAGTGTTTCAAGAAAGTAAGCTGGTACTAGGACTGTAAAATTCTACGTCGTCGCAGAACGCATCGTGGTTGGTCAGAGTTGTCGCCGTGTGCGATGAATTTTTTCTGTTGCGTCAACGCATCGCATTGCGATGCAGCGTCGTTTTTGCGATGCATCCACAGTTTTGTGGCCACGCAACTCATCTGCGAAAGTCCGTCTGGGCGGGTACGACCACTTTGCTGATTATGATTGCTGACGAATATGAAACTTTAAGGATTAAGTCTCATAAGCCCAGTAATTTCACTGGCTACTCTGCTCTTCAAACCGGAACATAGTAATGCTTGCACATTACTGCTTGGCGGCAGACTTCACGAGCAAAGCGGTGGTAACAACCCACACAGATCCTCGCAGAAGAGTTACTCCTACTACTAACAAATGAGAGTTACATATGACAGTTACTTTACATATCTCCCTGACGTAAGTAGGTAGGTACCTACATGAAATAAAATTGTTAAGTCATGAAATTTTGTACGTATGTTTTGTCGGTTACAGCATGTGCAATAACATGTGTCAGCCCTGCGTAGAGTGAAAGAGACAGATGTACCTATGTATAAATCAATCGATCGATAGTCGATCGACGCGTGCGCAGCGCCTGGCAGCGATCAAGCGATGCTATTTCGAGATAGACGTTAAGGGAAAGACATTACGGTATTATCTCCCACATGAAAAAAATTGGCTGATTATTAAAAAAAAACAATAACTATGAAAAAATAAAAAAAACTATCTGGCTAAAATAGGTGGTAATTTTTTTTTAAATTATTAATAGAGTGTATGTAAGGATTGTTGAAATACCGACATTATATAAAATTAGTAGTGTTCTCCGGTAGGTACACAATATTAATTAATTATTATTCGGATGATATTATTTAGCCACAGCGAAATAAATAAAATTGAAGTGTCTGTTTGTAATGTAAAAAAAAACTCTCACTTTACACAAACAAATCTCACTCTCAACAAATTACCCTATTTATATATCTCACTATTATTTATCCACATATCATAATTATACGAGCTCACAAAATTTACCATTTTCTCTCATTTCTCTACAATAAAGTACAACAGAAAGCCTATAATTATGCGAAAACTATTTTACAAATGGTTATAGTTTCAAAGCTGACTTTTAACATTAGAAGCTTGCTACATAACTTCGACTGTTTTATGCAAAGACTATAATAATCTATGGTTTTATGGCTTCTTTGAAAAGAGTTATGCAGACCGTAGACGCTTATATATATAATAATAAAAAATAAGAATAATTATTTATTATAAAAAATAAGGAACGTCCGAGGTGTTTCAAAATAGATTGAGCTGGTGTCGAGATTTTATTATACATTAATTTTTTATTTTAAAGGCTGAAACTGCAGGCCCTCTAAAAAGTAAAAAAAAAACAACAAAGAGGGTCGAATTGGCACGGCGAGCGAAAATTCTAACAGTTTTCTTAAATTTGTTTATTGTTTTCTCGCAAATTATAGAAAAGTACTACACAGTACACAAGCCTAACTAGCACCTCTCCCTTTTAAAACCCAATGGATAGGTGGTTGATCTCACTGACTTGAATCATTATTCTTCAAAAATATTGCGTCAATAGCTTTATTGACGCAATATTTTTGGTACTACTTACCTAGTAGGTAGGTAAAGTAGAAGCTATCCGCCATGGTGGATTTTGCAATTCCAGCTCAACCGTTTTCATCAAAACACAACCTTGTCAGCATAAAACTCGGAAGGATCTCATCAACAACTACAAGATAGGTACATTATTATCTGCTAGCTATAAAGAGAGGATTGAAAGGGAGAGTGTCTGCACGTCTGTGATTATTCTGGCTCCAGGCCAAATCGGGGGTCATGGTGAGGCAGGGTGTGTCGGTAATTTTGATTATATGTTTGCTTTTGTACCCTGTAGTAAGGAAGTTGTAATCAGGGGTGATTGTAGTCAGCGGGTTTGTATGGATAATTTTGCATTTTCCAAAATTATACCTTTTTTATATTGGGTAACGAGACGAGCTGGTTTGACTGATGGTAAGCATAACGCCTGCGCGTAAAACTGCAGTTCCACGCTGTACTTTGAAACTAAAAGGCCTGTGCGGCACTGCAGTGTACCTACACTGAGATATTAGGGTTTAAATACGCTCAGTAATTTCACTCACTACTTTGCTCATCAAACCGGAACACAGTAATATTTGCTTGGCGGCAGACTGCATGAGCAAAGCGGTGGTAGGTTCTCAGAAGGACACTAACAGAAGAGTTAGTCCTACAACTCTTTTTTCTCTTGTTAAGTGAGAGTTTGACTTGTATCGTCTGATCTTAAAATACATTATCCATTACAATAGTACGTTTGTTGGTTTGTCCTTCTTTCACGCAGCAACGGATCGATGTGATTTTTTTTTTTTGCATAGATATAGTATATGGACCGGAGAGTAACATAAGCCACTTTTTATCCCGGAAAAATGCACGGCTTCTGTGGGAACGCGAGTGAAACCGCGGGCAGAAGATAGTGGTGTATAATGGTAAACTGGCTCAAGAGCAGCAGCTTATGAGCCATCCCGATACTAATCTTAGCATCAGAGGAAACTCAATCTCGTGATGGTCTTCTCAAGATTACAATCAATGCAGTTCGATCGAAATGTCGAGGTTAGAAAATAATATTATGATATTAATTTGTGCGCAAAACGGGTCACAGTTTTTATCTTATAATACACAGGCGTCATTATTCCATTAACGAATGTTTAAAATGTGATATTTTTGTTTCTTGGGCCGTGATGTAATGTCCAAACTTCGCCTTAACTCTAGGTAGGGAGGCTACCATTTACTGGTATTGAAATCGTCTGGAATATTACGAAAATAGCACAAAAAACGTTTCAACTCTAGCCGCGCGAGCGAAAAGAGCGTAAAGAGCTCCAGAATATCCAATGAGCATTATATTTTGGCAACATTCAGCGCTTTCTGAGATTGGAAGAATTTAGAGTAGGTATGTACTGTTAGGTTTTATTATTTTCTTACGGAATTGAGAGCTTCAGGGTTTTGTTGAAGTTGATTTGAATTTTTTAGCCTAATATCAAAAAGGATGTGTTATAATATAATTATTCAAAACCACTAACACCGAGATAAAATAATACAAAAACAACTATTTTAAAAGTAAAAAAGATACAATTGGCGATCTTATCGCTAAAAGCGATCTCTTCCAGACAACTCTTGTTACTGATTTGATGCTGAGTTTGACATGCACTTTTTTCCTGTTAGTTCTATTAATCGGACTACAGGGAATCAAAATATTGCTTTGCCCGACTCAACGGACGACGTGTACTACGTAGGTCGAATACTGAAAAAGAGCGCACAGGGAAACAAAAAAAAATGACAACATTGTGAAGCAACCATAGTATGGTGAAGAGCATTTTGTAGTTCCTACTCACTTGGACGTCTACCACTCGCAATCTATACAAATACAAATATAAATAAAATTAAAATGTCTGTTTGTAATATCAAAATAACACCTTTTTAATAAATGCATATATGAAAGTATATACGGCACCTATAACAAAACAATTATTTTATTGAATTTTTGTCTGTCTGTCTGTTTGTTTGTTCTGGGTAATCTCCAAAACGGCTGGACCGATTTGGACGGGACGTTCACTGGCAGATAGCTGATGTTATAAGGAGTAACTTAGGCTACTAATATTTTAGAAAAAGAATTAGGGTTCCGCGAAAAAAATAAAAACCATCAAATCCAATATCTGCGCGCGGGTGAAACCGCTAGCAACAGCTAGTACTTACATAAACCCTCAAGACATTACACTTCTTTTTTGGGCAGTCGTGTAAAATAAGTCTAAATAAGTCTTTACGATATGAATCAGCAACAAACTTGACAAGGTATATATAAGTTTCAGCATATAAGATATATCTACCGAAAAATAACATCCTACGTGAATCATAAATGCTTACTTTTGCCAAGTCTCAAAAAACCTTGAATAATATTCTCCGTGTCAATGACATTTTCATCCCTAGCAACATCTACTGTAAAAGAACCACCCCCAAATCGATAAGCGTAATCCTATACGCACAAACCTTGAACTTCAGTCAAGATCAAATCCCTCACCCTCGCCATTTATCTTAGACCTCCATCCCTTCCCGGCCCGTAATATTTTGTTCTACATAATGGAAAACCCGTGTAAAACACTGGTGTCTTTTTATATTAGTTGCCTATAGCCAGCTTAAGAAGACCCTTTGACGAATTGTTTTCTCATCTAACGCGAGGTCTTGTGTTCTGGACACTCAGTGTTGTCCAGTTTAACTTAAACCTTTTTTGTGTGAAAGTGTATCAGATTGGGGGATCCGAATAAATTGGTTGATGGTAAGGGTAGATACAAAATATTTCCTTGGGGAAACTCAGACGATCATTTAGGCAATTTGAACGATTTGTTCGAGTGTATAGTTACGTACTTGTATCGAATTATTTTTAATGATTTCTTGGAAGTGGGTGAATTGTTCACTCAATGGCGAATAAAAGGAATTTATAAAGTTATGGAGTAAGAGCGTAAACATGTGACGTCATCGCTGCTTTTTTATATTGATTGATAACGAGACTAGCTAGTCATTTGCCTGATGGTAAGCATAACGCCGTCCCATAACAAAGGCCTGCGGTGGTAAGACTGACTCTTTACGAGTCTGTTTGGGGTGGTTTTTTCACTGCCACCAAGCAGTACTGTGCAGAGGGTTTGATAAACATAGCAATCAGTTAAATTATGGCCACACGAGACAATACGTGGTGTTTCAGGGTAACGAGAGCATTGCAGTGCCGCTTATTTGCGTCTCAAAATTCTGGAATGGTATTGTTATTGTTATGGGCTGGTGTCATACTTACCTCCACTCGTCTGGTTACCTTGACGTACGTTAAGTACGTCTATAGAAAACAACTTAAGCCAGTAACCAGTTGTTACTAAATTTTCGGAAAAAATATGTTTCTTCAAATTGTGTAATATTGAATAGGAAAAATAAAGAAAAGTGGCCTTTGTCGAATAAAAAGAGCCTAGTTTGTAAACCTAAGAGTTCAAAATGAGGTGACGTCATCGTTGTTGTTCGGAAGGAAGATGTTACGTCGTCGCGTTCTTTACCTACTCGACGAATTGCGTCAAACCGCGTGTACAAAAAGCTTGAGATTTTGAAGGAAAGCATCGTGGTGCTGGGACACGCTCATTGCATTTAGGCGTGGGTATAACTTATAAGGTTGTTTTTACCTTCGCACGGGACATGTCAACGTTGTCAATCTTGACACGAATCTTTTTTCAGCCAGTCGGTTTTAAATTTATTGCAAATATTCTCAATTTCCTTAGTAATAGCACAAGTAATAACAAGTCATAGGTTCAAGTCCAATTAATGTATTTTACGTTCCCAAAAAATACATGAATTGTAATAAAATATTTCCCAATTTTCTTTACCAACAAAAATTTTAATACAAACAAAATCATCTAAATTAATTTATTTACAAAACGAAGCGTCTTCCAAACTTTGTTTCAACACAATGTCTGTTTCTAAAACGGCTTAAAATTCGGGTCTAAATTGTAATCTAACCACTAACCCTCTCTTACAGCCATCCGTTCCTCTCTCACTCATAAAGTAAGAAAAGGAGACTACTATTAATATTTCTTTAGGTTTTGACAAGCAGTTCTTCCGTTCTATCGCATAGAGATAGAAAGAGAGGGTGGATAGTATAATCCACGTGATCTGGCAAACAAAACTGATCCTGAAACAAATAAACCGGAATATGACAAGTTAATCCGTCGCTACAGATATGACAATATAGTCTATGGTTGGGTAGGTACAATCGCTAGGACAGTTTACAATGTTTACTTTTTAATTAAAAATTATTCATAGTCGTACAGCATAGGTACTATAAGAAATACGAAAGCGCGCTTGTTTTTTTTTTTGTGAATTTATGCACCTGGGCTCTAGGCCTCGCACCCTTTTACAAGCTTTTATTTAACTTGCAATATTTGTATGTATGGGTATGTGTATATTGTATATTTTGTTAAGGTCAAATCTTGCAAGCTAAATTTGACCCATTTTCCAGTGTTCGATTGAGCCGAAATTTTACATACATATGTAAATTGAATGACAATGCAATATAATGATGTCACAGAGCTGGTCTGATGATGTATCCGAAAGGCGGTCACAGGAACTCTGCGACGAAGCGACGTAACCCCATAGAGTTTGGGCTCGTTTGATTCGTCTTTACAAGTACTCTGATTCTAGATGATGTCCGTGGCCCTGATATTGAAGCTGGAAAGTGGTTATAGGTAACAATACCAATTACGTATTGCATAAAACCTTGTCTGGGGAAATATATAATCCACAAAAAATCTTATTTGCTACTAATTTAATTTGTACTTAACAATTTCTGACTTAAGACATCAAATAACAAAACTTGTGTGTGTTGGTAGGTTGTTTTGTCGTTTTTTCACGCAGCAACGCAATAACAGTGATTTTTTTTTATAGTAGTTTACGGACTAGAGAGTAGCATAGGCTACTTTCTATTCTGGAAAAAAACATGGTCCCTGTGCGAGTCTCGGGTAAAATCGCGGGCAGCGGCTAGTAATATTATACAGTGTGTATATCCGTCTTTCACGCAGAGATGGAGCTACGGATCGAAGTGATTTTTGAGTATAAGAGTTAGTTTATACGGGGAAGAGAGAGAGAGAAAGGCTACTTTTTAAGATGATTCACTTAAACTATCTTGAACTTTGTCAAATGATAAGGCCGATTAGAAGAGATTTAGAAACAAATTAGAAAATGTCGCGCACTTCCCGTTTGAAGTATTTTTCTTTTTTTTTGGAAATTTTGAATGACCTTTTTCCAAGGGAGATTCTCACGACTTGTCGACAACCATGGTCCTAATCACCATACCATACCAATTCAAACTCATCCTGTATATGTAACACATGAACAAAACCTACCTAAGGTTTTGTTCATTGAACGAATTAGACGCGTATATTCCGGCCGTTGTCAAAATGCAACGTTGTCATTCATGGCATTCGTCATATTGAGCCTGTCACCTATCGATCGACCTTTAGGTAATTTACAAAAAACTCTTTAACATAATACTCTTCCCTTGAACAATCGATGGCAAACTTCACTACCACGGACCCACCATCAATTCAAATATAAAAGGGTTATGCAATTCTTAGCTCCGGGAAAGCTTTATAGCTATTTTATTTCAAGCGAAGAATACCCTGGCATCGACCCATAAAGGAAAAAGAAAAGAACTTCCTCTTGAGTCTAAAAGCTTTTCCGATCGCCTGTACGCAGTAACACTAGTACCCTACATTAGTAAATGTACCCTCGCGCACACAAGTATAATTGCGTTCAATAACGTCACCTGTTGCGCGTCACTGTACACTCATACATGCGTAGTTTTGATATCATAAGGTTGGGACAGTCAGCTTCAGAAGGTAAAGTAAGGCATTTTTCATACGATAACGACTTGTCGCGCGTCACGAATGTGACAATAACTGCTGAACAGATTCCATCCAAATCAAATATAATATATATATAGGTCTTTAAATTTTTAAGTATCTCTCTCTCTCTCTCTTAAATAAGCTCGCAAAATTATTGAAAATTAGAACAATATCATCAGCGTCATTGTAGGTTTAGAAGCAACGACTTCTCTATGCAAAAAAATCATGTCGATCCATCGCTCTGTTGCTGCGTCAAAGAAGGACAAACCAGCGATCATACCTTCGCATCCGTATTTTCCTACTATATATAAATTCGTCCAATGGTTTCACCCGGTGTGGAATTTCCTTCAGGAACCGTGCAATTTTCCGGGATAAAAAATACGCTCATGCCTACGAGTATGTCACTGCCCCTAAACTTTTTTATACTATTGGATAACAAGACGAGCCGGTCCTTTGCCTGGTGGTAAGCATAACATGGCGCATAGCAATTGCAGTGCCACTCAGAACTATGAAACACAAAAGCCTGTGCGGCACTGCTTTGTGCTCGTTACCCTGAGACATTAGGTATTAAGTCATTATACTTATGCTCATTAATTTCAACTACTTTGCTCATCAAACCGGAACACAGTTATAATGCTTGCACATTACTGGCGGCAGCTTACACGAGCAAAGCGGTGGTAGACGGACACTCGCAGAAGAGTTAGTCTTACCACCTGGCGTGCTAGCATGCGCACCGTGACAAAATTTTATCGATGCTTATATCGTGCAGTTATCTCATATTCGCATGAGAAAGAGCGTGACGAAACAGTAGACAAACTTTTGTCGTGGTGCGCATGCTAGCCTGGCTGGTGGTACAGCTTTCTTGCACACGATCACGTCGCACCGTTGATATGTTGGTTTGTCTATTCACGCGAAAGGACAAACCAACAAAAACACTTTCGCATTTATGTCGTCGACGATACATTATGTTGGCTCACACACACATGGGAGTATTGAGTGAAATAGGTCAAACGACTTCTACGAAAAGGGGGCATGGAAGTACGTGTGTTTATGGGGATATTGACAGTTCCAGTTTATATAGAAGATCGCCATAAAAGGGGTGCGGTTGGAGAGATTTCAAATGACGATGATATTTAACGCAATAACTTGAATGTCCTTTTCGTTGCGGTAAAATGAATTATTTTGATGGGGGATTTTTTTGTTTTATGAGGGAGGCCTATGTTCAGCAGTGGACGTCTTCCGGCTGATGATGATGATTTTTATATAGTTATGGAGTTCGGTGATGAGACTTTTCTTAGCATTTGAGCACTATCTCGCCTGATCTCAAGCGACAATGTGAGAGAAGATGGTGAACATGCTGAATCTATACTAGAACTGGCTCTCAAATGCAGCTGCCGGTACACAGTGACAGGTGCTTGGCGTTAGATTTTCAATTTGCGGTTGATAGCTAGCCAGGCGAGCACTGCTTGCTTTCCACTTTCTTGTTAGTTACCGCTAAGCTCTGGAAACACTGGTCCCATTATAAAAATTCTTCCTCTAATGGGAAGCTACATTATCCCTGAATGCTATAGTCTACTTTTTATCCTGATTACGTGACAGCTTACGTGGAGCTGAGCCGCTTATTGTGAATATAGGGTTATGTTTAGTTTTCGATATACAAGGTGTATACGTAGGTCGTCGTAGGTAAACGATATCTATTTTTAAGGAGGTGAATATAAAGGCGATATACGACACAAATCAATCGACAATTTTTTTATCTCTAATACTTATCATCAAAATATCCTTAATTTTCACAAAGCAGAGTCACCACGTCTGCCGCAGATTTGACTAGGACGCGAGCTGCGCGGGAGGCATCTGTGTCGTGTGTCATTGAACGACTATCGTTAGGGTGTCCATATTCTCTTGTACCTACCTTGCAAAGTCTAATGATATTTTTGTAGATGTGTTTTATTGATTTGGATTTATAATTACACAGCATGTCAACAGGATAAGTAATAAGCATAAGGTAATAAGGATAAGCAGATAATATGATTAGCAAGCAGTCATATGATTCAGTTCCTCCATTACTGGGGTCAATTGTCTAATTGTAGGACAACTTGGAACCTAGATCATATGAATCTAGACTGGCGTGATTTTAACGTTCACTCGAGATTTTTAAAGCTCTTACGTAACAATTTACTTAAATAAAAAAACCGGCCAACTGCAAGTCGGTCTTAAGCACCGAGGGTTCCTTACAAACCTGTAGATATGTAAGTAGTTCGGCCATCACGGGAATCATTAGGTACCTACAACTATATTCACTAAAATAATTACATTACATTATCAGCCTCTTACGCTCCCACAGCTGGGATACCAGCCTTCTCTCAGAGAGAGAGGTATGCCATAATCCACCACGCGGGTTCAGTGCGGCTAGGCTTGGTGGATGTCACGTCATGTCCTCGAATTTTGTAGTTCTTGAACATACCGGTTTCCTCACAATGTTTTCCTTCACCGTTTTAAAGCGAGTGTCAATAATCCGCATATAACTTGATATAAGTCATTGGTGCGGGCCGAGTCGAGATTCGAACTATGGTGCGTCGGATTGAAAGTCGCACAAGTACCCGCTCGGCCACAGTCGCTCTCACTAAAATAATTAACTTACTTAATTTTTTGTGATGTCGACAATTTTACAGTTTTCAAATTTTAGCATTTAGTAGTAGGAATAGTTGGCCGTGTAGTCTCGGCTAAAAATACTACCACCCGACCTCTTCCCGAGGTTGCCGTAAGAGCCGGATAAAGGGATATCCAAGGAATGGGCCCCTTTATGGAACCGATATTCAGCAGTAATTTAATCCATACTTCCATACTTATATTATAAATGTGAAAGTGTTTTTGTTGTTTTGTCCTTCTTTCACGCAGTAACGGAGCAACGGATCGACGTGATTTTTGGCATAGATATAGTTTATGGACCGGAGAGTAACATAGGCTACTTTTTATCCCGGAAAAACGCACGGTTCCTGTGGGACCGCGGGAGAAAACCGCGGGCAGAAGCTAGTGAAAATATATTCGATAAAGCAGTATTAAGTATGCTATACTGTGTTCCGGTTTCAACACAGCTGTGTGAAGTTATTATGTTGTTGTCGTTCACCCCGATTAAGTCGTAAATACCATTTCCTCGCTCCGCTCTCCTAACCTAAATACAAAAAATCGGACCTCGCAGTCACAGGAAGTCCAACTTAACCTACTAAACACCGAATAATAATCGCATTACCGCCTGGAATCGTTCCGCATAGGATATTAAGCGGTCCAGTCGAGTCATTTGAGCCAGTCACTGGGGCCAGTCACTGGCGCGAGGCACTCGCCTTTTAGATACGTTTCCGCGATGAGTGATGGATGGGCGTCGGGGAATATGTTCATGAGGCCTGTTTCCTAACCGTGGGTTAGTGGATAGGGTTGATGAACGAGGCGTTTGCTTTTTGTTTATTAGGTTGTTGTGTCTTGAGTGTGACGTTAATGATTTGCGTGGGTAGGACAGTTTCTAATACTCGCCTGGCTAGGTACTACCCTCAAGTTCATCATATGTCAGCTGCACTTGAGAGTCAGCCTTAATCTATAGAGTAGAATAGAACAGTTTTTTATTATCTTGCGCGCCACCGCGTATTTACCGCGTATTTACCTATAAATGACCTAGGGTATAACGAGCGCACGGCACTGCCGCTCAGGTCTTTGTGCTCCAAGATTCTGACCCATAACAATTGCAGAGCCACTGCAATTGTTATGGGTTGGCGTCATACTTACCATCAGGCAAACGAAACGCTAGTCTAGTTATCCAACAGAATAATAAAAAAATATAAAAAAATAATTTAGTTCTATCACGTTTTAAATTTCACAAATGTGGGCACACGTTCGTGTCCAACTTTACGGCCACCATCGATCGGTGACAAACAAGGTTATTTTTGTAGCTATAGTCTGTCAAGTTCCTTAGCGATACTGCAGTGCTATGTGTATTATAGAGAGGGTCTCCTGGAGAGGGATATGCTCTTGGTTTCGCTGCGTGATATAAAATCCGGAATGAGGATATCCGCAGGAGAACGAAAGTCACCGACCTTTCTCTCAAGATTAGCAACTTGAAAGGGCAATGGGCAACCCGTATCGCTCATAGAAACCATACTGACCACGAACCGAAAGACGTAGTGTAGCCGGTCGGTGGGCAGGTAGGTCGAGCGACAACCGCGAGGGACTTTGGATGCAAGAGGGGACTCCGATCCAAGTGGCATTCTGTGGGGGAGGCCTATGTTCAGCAGTGGACCTCTTATGGCTGATGATGATGGGCATCATGGAAAGCTTGGTTTTAATTTTGTTAGATTTTCTACTACTTACTACTATTATATTGCGTTATTCGACCTCGTCATTGTAAGGTTATCTAAAGGAGATTGCTTTCAGTGAATATATAGCTTATTGTTGCACTTTATAATTCCAAGTTGTATTATTTTTATTTTGCTTAATATAAAGGCCTCAATAAAGTTTATCTATTTATCTAAAGTGCCTCAATTCTCCATCTAACAAAACTAAACGAAACAAATAGCAATCAAAGAAGAAGAATATTTTAACCCACGATTAATCTCAAACTTCTGTACAGCCGTCCCTAAAGGTGTTGTTCCCGCGAATCGAACCAAAAGTTCTCCCTTCAGTTCTGTACTAATTGTGCGTTCGGGCCATTAACACGGAAATAGCTTTGTTTTCTCTTGAAGACATTTTCAAAGTTGGCTAGCTAGGTATAAGTATGATGGAACCAGATTTTTCCAATTTCTGAATCGGGGTGTTGTAGTTGTTGTATCCTATACAATATCGGTATCCGGTGGTAGAACTACGCTGAATGCTATGCTGGCACTACGCATCTTGCATCTGCGATGAGTTATAATAATAATAGCACGAGAATTGTGTCGGGCGCAACCACATCCTGCGGATTTATCAAAATGAGTTGATTTTTCCGCGCGGTCTGAAAGTGAAACATGAATACTGAGACGTTTAGACGTGTAAAAAATATGAAATGAAATATTAAATACATTTAATATGGAAACTGTTTAGGTAGTACATAAGAATAAGTAGTATTAATTATCATGTCTTAACAACAGTTTGAGAGTAAAATTAGCTTTCAGATCACACTGAAAGGGTTTGGCGGACAGATTGGCGGACAAATTGGCGGACAAATATCGAGGATGGTATCTAGCCTGACGAGAACCAGAATACGCCCTATTTATCTTGAGCTCTTTCACGTTGTATCACCGCAAAGTGAAAAATAATTTACTGACAGTTTTTTGTATTTGTCATGCAATAATTTTTGTATCTCCTGAAAAGAGTTTACCACTACGGTCAAAACGCTACCCTATCTATGATAAAAAACATCCTCACCAGAAATCAAACCTTCCCACTTCCAAGCCATAACCAAAGCAGGCTCAACCACTCCCCAATCCATATTTTTTCTCCTTTCATATAAATCTGGCATCCTTTGAACCTTCCGTCTCATCACATCGCCAAACATACGCCTATCATTTCAAAGGCCTGCAAAAAACCATAAGCTTGCGAACATCACTTTGATCCAAGATTAATTTGGGTCACTTGCGCAAAGAAAAAAGTAAAATCATTTCAGTAAAATTCTGTAGTACCAAATATTTGTATTTAGAACTGAGGTTAGGGCTTACTCCGTCTCCACACGTTGGCCCCAATGCCACTCGTCCAAGGTGTGGATATGGAAATTAGCACTGCGAACGTTCGCGCCAACGTTGGGGCTAATGCTATATTTTATAGATCCATACGTTGGACGAGTGGCATTGGAGCTGCATAACAATTGCAGTGCCACTCAGAACTCCAAAACACAAAGGCCTGCGCGGCACTGCAGTGCGCTCGTTAGAGACACTAGGTATTAAGTCTCATAAGCCAAGTTATTTCACTGGCTACTCTGCTCATCAAACCAGATGCTTGCACATTACCACTTGGCGGCACACTTCACTCACAAAGCGGTGGTAACAACCCAGACGGACACTCGCAGAAGAGTTAGTCCTCCCACTAACAAATGGTAGTAGTATAGTGTGACACTGGGTGAATGTCAAATAACGTCATATTTAGCGCACAATTAGCGTGACACGACGCGTGTTGCTGTCAAACTAATATTGTCACACATTTCATATGTGTCAAGAAAGAAATAACAGACAATTTTCATTGGTTGGGAAAGAGAGCGACTGTTAGTTAGCTGAGGTCATCTCGTGAGCGAAGGAGTACTTGACCTCAGAGGAAAGCCTCTGAGAAAATCGCCAGAGGGCTGGTTGAAGTTCCCTTGAAAGCGAAGTTTTAATGCGTTTTATTGATATGTGGTGATAATAGGGGATGATGCTTGTTGAATTGAGGATGCTTTTGGTTTGGAGATTTTTTATTTCGTGATCGGAGCTTGAAAGCAGAATACTGGTTTTTTGAGTTTAAATACTTAGTCGGTATT
This sequence comes from Crocallis elinguaria, assembly GCA_907269065.1. Taxonomy (NCBI): domain Eukaryota; kingdom Metazoa; phylum Arthropoda; class Insecta; order Lepidoptera; family Geometridae; genus Crocallis; species Crocallis elinguaria. The sequence goes on along the minus strand of OU026071.1, from coordinate 14,335,746 downwards.
GTAAGTTTTTAAAAGCTGTTATTTTGATATTACAAACAGACACTTCAATTTTATTTATTTGAATAGATATATTAAACGGCTGAATGATTTAATAATGTTTGTCTCTTTCGATTCAGTTTAAAATTGTCAAAGAACAACAAAGACGAAACAAAGTTTAACTTAACCACCGTTTAACTCTATTTATTAATCAGCACCCTAGTTTGGTTAAGGTAAACGGTGCAGCGGGCGCCAAGATAATGTTAGCAGATTTTGAAAAAATACAGCGTTTTCCTTTTTCATATATAAAATAAGTATATATTACATGAAATCTACTCATGACTGCGAGCCAAAAATTGTACTAACGTTTTAGTACTTATCCGTTTTAGTGCATTTACTATGCGTCAATTTTTTTTTCAGCCCTAACTCGATATTTGCTTGAACGAATGTTTTTGACTCTACCATCGCGAAATAGCAAAATAAAACTCGCATTTTCCTGGTTTTTTCCACGAAACGGATCATTTTAACGAGTAAACCGTCGACAAAAAGCTAGTCAAACAACCCCCTAGCCACCCCTGCGCCCCATTTGATTGACATTGGTGGTGTCACTTTACTAGTGACGTCAACCCTGAGAGAGTGAGAGAGATAGATTCATATAACTGCGTGTGGTGGAATGAGAGAGTAGACGGAAAACTATATTGCACTCAGCTATGTTATGTAGTAAATCTTTACAGTACGTAAGGTCGCTCGGTTACGATTCAGAATTGGAGCAGGGCGTGGTAGGTACTTACTTTAACGCTTCTCTATCTATTACTATAGGCACGCTAACCTGAATGTGCAAATGAGATAGTGTGATAGAGTCGAACGAGACAAAATTAAACACTGTTTTAGACTTTCACGGTTATTCACTACTTTATACATTGTAACGGGATATTTACCGGGATTATTATAAGCTGTAATACAGTATACCCGTGAACATGATGCTTGCAACATCGTCGAAATATCGGGAGCTCACCAGCATATAATAATCACGGTAAATATCCCGTTACAATGTATAGAGACAAAATTACACGTTGTAATAATTGTAATAGGCAGTAAGTAGTGACGTTGTTCGCCGATCTGTAAGTCGGTGGATGGAATCCTAAAAGCTTTTGGAGGAAAACAGCGTAATTATATAATGGTGGTAGGATACTTCTAGTACTCGCTTCTAGTGCATCAAATATCACAATTAGAGAAACCCGTGACACACATAGACACTCGCACAGCACAAAGAAACAGTGTCACAAGATAAGCTACTGTTTTACACCGTCCTTATGTTAGCATAGTGGCTTTAATGCAGGAAAGGTATTAAATTCTGAAGCATTTTTATTAAGTACTAGCTGCTGCCCGCGGTTTCACCCGCCCTGAGAAATTGGATTTCATGGTTTGTATTTTTTTGCGCGGAACCCTAATTCTTTTTCTAAAATAAAAGTATCCTAAGTTACTCCTTGTAACATCAGCTATCTGCCAGAAAAACTCGCATCATAATCGGCCCAGCCGTTTTGGAGATTACCCGGAACAAACAGACAGACTGCCAGACAGACAGACAAAAATTTTAAAAATGGTTGTCTTGTTATAGGTACCGTATATACATTCACATGCCTTTGGTATAAAGCTGTTATTTTGATATTACAAACAGACACTTCAATTTTTTTTTTATATAGATACGTTTACATAAACTCAAAGCTTCTGCGTTATTTGCACATCTTTAAATAAAAATAGGATTAACTTCGCGGTGTGTTTAATCGGCTTTGATAATTATCCGTTAAAAATCAATTTTTGGATCTCCTAACGTCCAAAAATCGATCGTATCCGATCTCGACAGTAATACTCAAATAATTAGATAATTATTTGAGTATTACCTTCGAGATCGGATACGATTGTCATAAGAGATGAGAGATTAGATGCGCTGTAAACTTCTACTATATACCTAGGGGAGACCAGGGATAAAAGTAACGCGGGATGAACGTAACAAATGAGATTCTGAATAAACTATGTTAGCTACATTGATGGGTTGTACCACCGATATGTTCCAATTTGAACCACCCCTTACCTCAGCTGCCCTCTTGGCACTGTGCCGTCAGGTTGTGGAGGTAGCAAGCTGGTGCTGCAAAAGTACCCCCAAAGTAAGGTTTGACCGTTTTTTCAACGGTGTTTTTTTTATTATGGGAGGTTTCTTGCTTGCGTGTCTAGTGACAGTAAAGTAGCATAAGTATTCGTCTTTCTATTTTGGCGTTCAAAATGATAGTTTATTTAGGTTATAGGCGTGTATTTGGCAAATTCAGGAAAATTTATAGTTAGGGATGAAAGTAACAACTTGTTACTTTCATCCCGGTTATGATCGTGATATCTCGAAACGATTTTATTGTGTTTTTTTATATTTCAAAGTAATACAGATTTATTTATTTTTCTCCTGAATACCTAACATATATAAACGAACGACTAGCAGAGGTCTAGTTACTGCAGAAATAATGGATTAGGCTACAGAAGTACTTTATAGAAATGTATCAGTTTGAGACGATGTGAATTCATATCAGCCATAAGTAAAACCACCATTGGTAGCTTCACCGGCTTCGGTAGCTTCACTATTACTGCCAAGAACCCCTCCTGAATTAACTTTGCCACTAGTAATGGCTTTGCCATTGAAAATTATTTCAGAAATAGACATTGTCTGATAATTAACAACTTAATTTGACTCCAAACAAGCTTGAAATTCAAGAACAAGAAGAAAGAAAGCGTAGAGCCAAAGAAGTTAAGAAACCTATTTTACAAACTGCTAAACAGACAAAAAAGCCGAAGGCTGCAGTTGATTAGAAAACTAGTAAAACATGGAAAAAAGACTAAAAAAGAATAGATATATACTAAAATAACTAAGAATAGTGATCATTCAGACAACGAAGATTGCTTCTGGTTAATTTGTATGAAATCCTTTTCTAACAGTAGGTTAAATAAAAAGTAGGTAGGCACAATGCTTAGTTAACTGATACTAAGCATTGTGGCTACCTGCTTTTATATTCAACATATATTCATTTCTAATCAGCGTTTTAGATTTTACCTTAGAATAAGAACAATAAAAAATCTAGAAAACAACAATCTTCTTTATTTTAAAATAATCAACATTATTTAAAAATGAGATCTCAATCATGAGAATGCCCACAGCTGATAGTCTATGAAACTATCACCTGTGGGCTCAATTAGATTGTGCTAATAACGAAATAAGTTCGTAGGAGGAGGACAGCCCCTCTTAGGGGGGGCTGTACGAGGAGGAGCGCGCTGCCTACCAACGTGGGATTAGGGGGTGACCCTTTGGGTATACGGACCCCCCTGCTCCCGCTGGCAGCGCGCAAACATCGGACGTGACACAGTAGGAGAAGGGCCCTCGCCCTGATTGGCCATAATCGGGGTGGGGGCAACACTGGACTTGTCTTCAGAGGGGGGGGTCTGATACCCCCCCTCTGCACCGGACCAAGATGAGGCGGAGCGCGCGGCCGTGTTTTGCGACCGCGCGCCACTGACGGTGCTCTCATGAGCACGGAGACGGGGGCGCGGTCTAACCCCTCCGTCTCCACCGGGAGGACCTGGGGCGTTGGATGCGGGGGCATTCGGCGTCCCTCACCTGCGTATAGGTAGGGTCCTCCCGAGGCGGAGGCGATGCGCTTGCGTTGGGCGCATCGCCTGGCCGTGCGGGGGAGAGGTGCTCTCCCCGCGAGGCGGGTCCGCCCTGGGGGGCGGACGACGGCTGACGGGGTCCTGTGCGGAGTGCGAAAGCGGAACCGCGACCCCGTCCAAAAGCTGAGCCGGAAAACGTCCCAGGGTTTTTTAGTGGGTAGGACGGCTGCGCGTGGGCGAGCGTGAGTCCCACACTCTCTCCGTAGCCCCCCCCGGGGCGCGGAGGGGTAAGCTCGCAAAGGAGTTTTTCCCTGGGGAAAAAAAAAAAAAAAAAAAAAAAAAAAAAAACGAAATAAGTTACCTACGCCTTAATTGTTTACCTGATTGAGATCTAATTTTTAAATAATGTTGATTATTTAAAAATGAAGAAGATTGTTATGTTTCCTAGTTTTTTTTATTGGTGTGATTCTAATGTAAAATCTAAAAGGCTGATTAGAATTTAATATGTTGAATATGAAAGTAACTTTGGTTTTATTTACAATGTTACAACCATCCCCTTACACTGTTACAATCAACCCTAGGGGTAGGGATAGTTGTAACAATTTCCACTTTTTTTGTTCGGTCGTATTTCTCAAAATCTGTAATATAAGTCATATTTAAGCTGGTGTTAAAAGATAGTTAAAAGCCCAATCTATCATGTGTACGGATTAGAATTTTGATATTCAAAAAGCTTTGTGAGATATTACGAGAAATATGAAAATTGTTACGTTCGTCCCTGGTCTCCCTGACGTTCATGACGTACTAACGGATATTTGCAGAAGAGCTAGGCCTCTTGTATACAGAGGTTTTTAATCTGTGAAAAACTACGGTTGTTGCGGACACGGCACATGCAGCACGGCGGTGGCCGTGCCTGCAAACTTCCATTGCTATACAATATACATACAACACTAATGCAGACCGTAGACGCTTTTGCAAACGTGCGTTTGCTTGTCAAAATAACAACGCTTTTGTATCAAGCGTGGATTTCGAGTATCTCGTAATCGACGCTTGATGCAAAAGCGTTGTTATTTTGACAAGCAATTGCACGTTTGCATAAGCGTCTACGGTCTGCATAACGGCCGTGCTAACACACGGCGAAACAACCGTAATTTTTCAAGTAAAAAAAAATTGTGTATACAAGTGGCCTTAGTTCTATTACTAACCATGGGTTAAAATATTTTATCTGTTTCTGAGTGTTCTGTTTCTAAGCTCTGTATAGGTTCTTTGATAGCTATCTTACCACATCATAATAGACAAGCAGGTGAGCTGAACTTAGAGTACAGTTTGGTTCTGGTAACTCATAGATAAGTGGGTCAGCCAGGACATCGATCCGCGCTCAGTGACCGATTTTACTCCTGATAGCTAGCCAACCCATCCACAAAATCAAATCAACAAGGGAGATTTATCATTTTTAGGGTTCCGTACCTCAAAAGGAAAAAAAGGAACCCTTATAAGAGCTCACTTCGTTGTTCGTCTGTCTGTCTGTTTGTCTGTCTGTTGATATATCAAGACCTTCTCAGGAAAGCATGGAGGTATCAAGTTGAAATTAATATCAAACGCTCAGGTCTATAATCCCTTCGAGGTGTGAAAAAATCAATATTCTAAGACAACGCAACCAAAAGATACAGTAATTTATACCACATCTTATGACACTCGCAAGGGAATCAGAACCTGTAGGGTACTTCCCGTTGACCTTGGGTGATGAAATTTGGCAAGCAAGGTCTTATAGCACAAGTTGTTAGTGGGAGGCAAAGACTATAAATCCTGTTGACTAATGATACAACTTCCCCTCATGCGAAAACGAACTATTTAAATGCACTTCTCGCCACTGCGAGTACGAGTGCAGCCTTATAACTTATCGATATTCAATGTATACTTTACAATTAATATATATACTATTATTAATTATTTTGGAAAAATAATAACCTTTCGTTTGGATTTGTTGACCGACTTCGAAAAAAGAGGAGGAGGTTAAATGTTCGACTGTATGTATTTTTTTAAGTATTTTAACTGATTTCTCCGTCAATTGTGGACCGATTTTGAAAATTATTTTTGTTGTTTGAAAGTGTATTATCTCAAGGTGGTCCCATATACATTTTATGGAAGAACATCTAAAGATGAAAAAGTGGTACTTGAATTTTCATATATCGCGATATTTTCATCGAAGTAGGTTCCCGGTTTTTTTAAATTATTTCTGCTTTTTGTTGTTAGATTTCCAGACATCCCAGAAATAAAGGAAAGCGAGTGGATATAAGCGACTCAAAAAGAGAATTGGTTCCATACATCGCAAGTCATGGAATCCATTCAGTAGCTTCGACGTGATGCGTGGCCAAAATACAGACAGACAGACAAAAATAAAAATACAGCTTTGGCTTCAGATTATATAGGAGTGCCATCCAAAAAAAATGTGACCTGGAGTTTTATTATAAGTAGTATTATAGATTAATTTATAAAGTAAGTATGTATTATCTAGGTTTTCCACATAATAATTTATTATTAATCGTATATGTCAGGGAATCAAGAATGCGATGCTAACTACCTATTCAATTTTATCGATATTATTCTGTTCAGTAGTAGTCGTACCACATCACTAAATTACGTCATCCAAATGATCGGCCAATTGCAAGCATAGAATATTACCTCGCCCCCTGCCCGCGCCGGTGAGATATGTTTGTATGAGGATTTGTGTTCATGAGCTATCAACAGGCTAAATAATCTATGGTGGGAGGACTAACTCTTCTGCGAGTGTCCGTCTGGGTTGTTACCACCGCTTTGCTCGTGAAGTCTGCCGCCAAGCAGTAGTGTGCAAGCATTACTGTGTTCCGGTTTGATGAGCAGAGTATCCAGTGAAATTACTGGGCTTACGAGACTTAATACCTTATGTCTCAGGGTAACGAGCGCACTGCAGTGCCGCGCAGGCCTTTGTGTTTCAAAGTTCTGGGTGGCACTGCAATTGTTATGGGCCGGCGTTATGCTTACCATCAGACAAACGACCAGCTCGTCTCGTTACCAAATAACATAAAAAAAACAAGTAAAAGGAAAAATTCTTATTTTGGTGAATGTAGCTAAATAACCCAACAATTTCCGGGATGGACGAACTAGTTACATACCTACAAGTTAGTACGGAACCCTCGATGTGCGAGTCCGACTCGCACTTGGCTGTTTTTTTATTTAGTTAACTTTTACAGTAGCGAGCTCGTTTCGCACAGTTCTGCACAGTTGGTGCAGTTTTAATTGTTTTACATTGTAATGCATTTAGCGGGTCACGAGGCGGAAACTCTTGAATTGCCAGTTTTCGTTCCATTATGGGGAGGTTTATTTAAAAATACAGTGTTACAAAATTTTGTATGGAACTTGAATGGTGTGGAGTAATTCAAATAGACTTTTTTTCACGTTAGAATAGCAAACCTAATCATTTTATATCCAATCAATCCTACGGATGTCTGTGTGAGGTTATAGCGAAGATTGCTTATACTTATTACTAATGAATCGATGACGTAATTTGTAAATATTGTTGGCACTTTCTTTTACACAATTTTTAAATGTGTATACCTGTGCCGCTTTCTTGAAGGTAGGTATAATAGGAATTAATTATTTTTTCTGTTCTTTGCCCTATCAACACTACCTATACCTAGGTAACCTTATTAGGTATTGTTAGTGGTAGGACTAACTCTTCTGCTAGTGTCCGTCTGGATTGTTACCACCGCTTTTATCGTGAAGTCTGCCGCCAAGCAGTAGTGAGCAAGTATTACTGTGTTGATTAGCCAGTGAAATTACTGGGCTTATGAGACTTAATACCTAATGTATCAGGGTAACGAGCGCACTGCAGTGCCGCGCAGGCCTTTGTGTTTCAAAGTTCTGAGTGGCACTGCAGTTGTTATGGGCCGGCGTTATGCTTACCATCAGCTAAACCACCAGCTCGTCTCGTTACCAAATAACATAAAAAAGGTTACCTAGGTAACCTAGGTATTCCTAGGTAAACTATCTCACTTACCCACGCTACAAACATGCTCGCACAGCAGGTTGTATCTAGTAACCTTACCTCAATGTATTTTTGTATGTACTTAGCTGTTAGTTTCTCTACAAGAATAAAATAAAATAAAAATAACCTAAAGCTTCTTCTTGCTTCACTTGAGGACCTCGTGGTCGCACATTTGTCACGATTTGATTAATTCGAAATAGTGTAATGTGGTGGGGCCTATGGGAATTTAAATTCCCAAACGTCCTACTTTTGGGAAGGTTAGTGGAGGACGTTGGGAATATGCCATAATATTTAGCCATAATGAAGTATACTTATGTGGAGTCATACACGCAAGCCTTTCCTTCACTATGAACTGCAGTGCTTTCATCAAATAAATACCTAACCGAATTAAATTTAGAGCTCATGTTTTTCACTAAATCTATACAATTAAATAAAATTTAAGCGTCTGTTTGTAATATCAAAATAACAGCTTTTTACTAAACATATGAAAGTATACACGGTACCTATAATAAAATAACCATTTTTAAACTTTTTGTCTGTCTGTCCGTGTGTCTGTCTGTCTATTTGTTCCGTAATCTCCGAAACGGCTGGGCCGATTTTGACGGGACTTTCACTAGCAGATAGCTGATGTTACAAGGAGTAACTAACGTTACTTTTATTTTAGAAAAATAATTAGAGTTCTGCGCAAAAAAATAAAAACTATGAAATCCAATATCACCGCGCGGGTGAAACCGCGGGCATCAGCTATTTCACTATAAAATATGAAACAATAGATAATATACACTAAATATCGCGAAACAAATCTCACGCAAAACAAAACCGCACCAAACAAACTAAATCATTTCACCGACAGGAAACATCCATAAAACGTTTTAATCAAATTTTACAATAAAACAATGCAGCACGATTAATTGTATCAAACTAACTCTCACCCTTAAAGCCTTCGCCTTTATCCCAAAGGGTTAAGGTTCAAAGTGGCCTGTCTTGCGTAATAAAGAGATAAAGCTGCCAGTCTGGTGATTGGGCACGCAATCACGACTTGAAAACAACTTGACGAATTAATATTCGTCAAAATTGAACGGATTCTTGATTACTATCGAATGGAGTAGAGTAACTTACCGTTGGTGGCAGAGAGGTTTGGAATTTGGAGAGCGAAGTGTGGAAGCCATGAATATGTAATATGTAACGTCCCATATTTTTTGCTTGATACGCTACGCAGACTTCCAGCAATATGTTTACCAGAAATATTCTGAGACTCAAAAATGTCGACGGTGCAATGGATATTATTAAAAAAAGTCATTCACATTCATAGATTTCATATTTTATAAATAAACAGTTTTAAAATAAACGTTCATTTTATTTTTGTTTGAAATATTTGGGTATTAATGGGAAAACCTGTATTTTTTCAGAGAAAAAGAATTGTGTATATTGGCTAACTATCTCTGTGTTACAGGTTACAACACGAAGGTAGGTACAATTTTTTTACATAGTAAAAATGGTCTGGTGTAGATAATTAAATAGAAATCCACGTGGGGCGCCATTTTCGATCAATTAAAGATGACGTCATAAAGGGCATGGCTTTTCTCTGTCCAACGCCAGCACTAGAAACAAGGTTCAGTACCTACTCCAATAATACCTTCTGCCATTCCTGCCAGAGTGTGTAAATATAATCAGAGACGTAAATAATAGTACATTACGATATTAGTGTGAGCCGAGCATGTTATAACCAATACGCACGTATATCGTACGACGTTTTTTAACACACTTGCGAGTAAACAGGAAAAAAAAACATTTAAATAAACTCAATCTGTGAATGCACACTGTTGCTTTCCCGCCATTTTACCAGCGCGCTTGAATAGCAACAGCGCGCTGCTCACTAGCTGGAGTGGTGCGGCGGCGATCAGTTCCATATTTGAAATGGCAAATAATACTGTTATGGAATTTGTATGGACTATAACTTAACTATTTGCTTTGATAACACACGCGTTTTTTATGACCCGCTTTACATATTTAAAACCGGTGGAATTATATCAGCTTTACGAGAGAGGGTGTTAAAATAGTACATTACGATATTAGTGTGAGCCGAGCATGTTATAACCAATACGCACGTATATCGTACGACGTTTTTTAACACACTTGCGAGTAAACAGGAAAAAAAACCATTTAAATAAACTCAATCTGTGAATGCACACTGTTGCTTTCCCGCCATTTTACCAGCGCGCTTGAATAGCAACAGCGCGCTGCTCACTAGCTGGAGTGGTGCGGCGGCGATCAGTTCCATATTTGAAATGGCAAATAATACTGTTATGGAATTTGTATGGACTATAACTTAACTATTTGCTTTGATAACACACGCGTTTTTTATGACCCGCTTTACATATTTAAAACCGGTGGAATTATATCAGCTTTACGAGAGAGGGTGTTAAAAAAGAATATTAAAAACCATTTCATTGATAAACAAATGCATTTATTCAGCCAAAAGTGCAGCATCCACTGCGCGGGCCCAGTGCGTCTTGTTGGTACACATATTTTTGATGAATGTATTTAGCCTTCTGAACTAGTTAGTTTACACTGGTTTTCAAGAGTCAGTGGCTTCTATTTAAATCTATACTAGTCTATACTACTAATACTTACTTATTTACCTATTTACCTGCTATAGTTCGCCGACGTCATGTTTACATTGCATATTACACAAAGCTATAGATTATCGTCGTCGTGATTTCTTTTGTGGGATGTTAAGTGATTGTTATACTATGTATTTAAATGAAGACTCGGAGTCTACACTAGTTTATGTCGAATATTTTTTACTTTTTTATCTTACTATTATGGCAAATAGGTACTCGTTTGTTTTATGCAATTTTTGTGGGACAATTTCGTACATTAACTACCGAACGTTCTCGGCGCGATTATTTCATTACAACACCGCTAGTCGGTCTGCGCCTGCGCGTGCGATCCCTTTATTTACTGATAAGAGTTATTTTATCTTCGCAGTAGTCCGTCTATTTCTTATGGTTTCTGGTGTCTATTTTATTCTAAAACTTGTCTTTTACGATGGATAAATTAAATATTTTCTACCAAAACGTAAGGGGACTGCGTTCTAAAACTGATTTATTTTATAGGAATTTACAACTCAATAATTATGACATTATATGTCTTACGGAGACCTGGCTATTGCCGAGTGTAAGGAGCGAAGAACTTTTTGATGATTCTTATATAGTTTTTAGACGGGACCGTGACTACGCGCGTACATCGCAGTCGCTCGGCGGCGGCGTGCTCGTCGCGGTGAAGCGCGAGCTAGCCGCCGCCGCCGAGCCGGGCTGGTGCTCGTCCGCGGAGGATATTTGGCTGACTGTATCGTTACCCGGAAGGCGTCACTCGATCAACAAACTTCATATCTGCTGTATTTACCTTTGTAATCAAGGTCAAGGTTTCAATGCAATGACTCAATTAGAACATTTTACAACGAAATTACATGACATATTTATAAATCACCCTCAGGACTCGCTACTTATTGTTGGTGATTTTAATCTCCCATCTATTGAATGGTCTCAACAAGTTCATGGCTCTCCACTCGTACCATTGAATGTGTCAGGTGATACACTTACCAATTTTTTTGATACCATAACTTTGTGCAATTTATCTCAATTTAATTATATTAAAAATAACAATAACCGCATTCTTGATCTGATTTTCTCAAACTTATCTTTAAACATAAGTACTTGTGTAGATCCGCTAGTCCCGGAGGACGCGCACCATCCTTCGTTGTTGGCAGAATTGGACACTTCTGGTAAAAATTCTTGTCCGATTAAACCTAGACTCAAATATTTTTATGAATCTGGTGATTATTCCGGTTTATGTGCAGAACTCGACAAAATTGACTGGCAGCAGTTATTAAACAGAGGCTCGCTTGACGAGGCCCTTGATTTCTTTTATACAACTTTATATGATTTGCGTGCTAAATTTATTCGACACAAAATTATAAGTATTATTAATAAACACCCTCCCTGGTTTAATTCATGTCTTAAGAAGATGCTAGCAGAAAAGTTTAAACACATTCGTAAATATAGGTTGTATGGTAACAAGGCTGATTATGAGTCGTTTTGTTTGCTGCGTGATCGAGCGAAGGACTATGAGATTGAATGTTACAATTCCTATATTGCTAGAATTGAAGCTTCAATTATAACTTCACCGAAGGCTATTTGGTCCTTTGTTAAATCAAAAACAAAAAACTCTTCGTTTCCTTCTACTATGACGTATGGTGTTGATACTGCCAACACAGGCGAAGGCCTCTGCGAGCTATTTTCGAAGTATTTTAAGTCAACGTTCCTAGAGTCGGCTTCAAATGAACCCCCAACTTCGTCCAACCAGAGGCCGTATCATCATCATCATTACACTGATAGTCCAGTAAACATTGGCTCCATTGATATATCGTTTGCGGGTATTGAAAAATTACTCAATTCTCTTGACGTTAACAAGACCGCTGGATCAGATGACATTCCTCCTATTTTTATTGTTAACTGCTCCCAGAGCCTAACTCTTCCTCTTGGTATAATTTTCACCAGATCGGTTCAAGAGGGTCTGGTTCCCCACGTGTGGAAATCTGCACTTGTGTCACCCGTTCATAAAAAAGGTTCAAAATCTCAAATCGAAAACTATCGACCTATTTCTAAACTGTGCATTTTCGCTAAAGTATTTGAAAAAATTATCTTCACTCAAACATATGCAGCTTTAAAATCATCCTTTATACAGGAGCAGCATGGATTCCTTAGAGGGCGTTCTACAACATCGAATTTGGTTCTTACAAATGAATTTATAGTAGACCAAATGGCGTTAGGTTACCAAGTGGATGCTATATTTACTGACTACAGCAAAGCGTTTGATAGATTGGATCATTCATTACTTCTCAAGAAGCTACTGTTAGCAGGAGTCCATGGTAACCTGTTCAGATGGTACTCCTCATATATCGAGCGCCGATCCCAGGCAGTTGTTCTCAATGGTTTTAGATCATCTTGGACTAGAATACCATCTGGGGTCCCGCAGGGGTCATTATTAGGACCACTGCTTTTTATAATCTTCATTAATGATATAGGATCCTGTTTTTTGCATTCAAAATTTTATTTATTCGCTGATGATATGAAAATTCTTAAACCAATCACTTGTATCGCTGACTCGGTTGATTTACAAGAAGATCTCTCCAGATTTAACGGTTATTGTATCGATAATAAACTTGATCTTAACGTTGATAAATGTTATACATTAACATTCTCAAGGAAAATAACAAATATCGATACTAACTACTGTTTAAAAGGCAAAATTCTAAGTCGAGTGAATGTTATAAGGGATTTAGGTGTGCTACAAGATTCTAAACTCATGTATGACCAACATATAGATAACATTGTTACTAAATCGTTCCAAGCGCTTGGCTTTATTATTCGTGTTTCTACTCCTTTTAACAATGTCAAAACTCTAAAGATCTTGTATTGCGCCTACGTTCGTAGTATCCTTGAGTACTGCTCGCAAGTGTGGAGTCCGCGTTATGAGTGTCATATTACGCGCATTGAAAGGATCCAACGAAAATTTTTAAAATTCCTGCAGTTTCGATCACGATGTTATGACGATGACTACGAGCAGCGCTGTAGGCGTCATCACTTCCTGCCGCTTCAGATAAGACGAACTATAGCAGATGTCACATACTACCTTAATATTCTTAATGCTAGGATCGACAGTGCCGAATTACTTAGCAAGATTTCTTTACGTATTCCAACATTTAGTTCCAGATATACACCCCTTATTTCCGTACCTTCTGTTAAAACTAATTACAAACAAAACACCTTTTTTTGGAGGACTTCTTCCACCATTAACGACTTTCTAAAAACTAGTGATTATGATATTTTCTTTGACAGTGTGCGTTCGATGAGGCGTCATATGGCCTCGGACTTCTTTGGTTCTCAAATTTAAGTGTAACTTGGTGATAGTAACTGTAACTTAGTAAGTCTAACTTAGTAAACTATTTGGATTCACCATATGGACCATCCTTGGTCATTAATGTCAAGCATCGTAATTTAACATCGTTCATTATATTGATTCTTATTTTCGGTTTCTTGCCACTAAGCACTAAGGTAATTTCTAAATGTATTATATTATAGGTGAAAACTTGTAACTGGCCCGGTTTTTAGTTCTAAGTTTTGTATTTACTGTAATTTCATAGGCTGTAAGTTTTCCAATGATAAATAAATAAATAAAATAAATAAATAAATACTACTTACTACTAATATTATAAATGCGAAAGTGTGTTTGTTGGTTTGTCTTTCTTTCACGCAGCAACGGAGCAACGGACCGACGTGATTTTTGGCATAGACATAGTTTATGGACCTGAGAGTAACATAGGCTACTTTTTATCCCGGAAAAATGCACGGTTCCTGTGGGAACGCGGGTGAAAACCGCTGGCAGAAACTAGTATTACATATCTTTAAGAAACATAATCTATAGTCTGCATAGTGCACAGTATCCTATTACCCTAGGATCGTGGTCACCACACCCAGGGAATTGAGCCATTCATGCCTCGCCGCATATTGCCCAGTAATTTATTCCCGTACCGTGACAAACGTTGTAATGTAGGGCTACAGTCTAATCACTTGGTAGGTGGTAGCTGTGTATTGGATTTTGATGAAATTAAGTCGCATTTGTCGGCCCCAGCGGGTGCCATTTGTAATTGTAATGGAAAAGAGTGCAAACAAAGTCAAAGTCAAAATTGTATGTGTCCAAAAAATGATCTAAGAAAAGCTTTTGGTGTTTGTGCTGTGGAAACGATAAGGATGGTGCTGGGTCAATTTATAGACCTCGAGCTAGCTAGCATCCTCAAGTTAAAAATCTGTCGCCAAGAACCTAATACGTTCCGGCAGTTGCACTTGAGAGCCATGTCCTCATTTAGGTTTAGCGCTTTGCGTAATGAACCTGAAAAAATGAACACTAACTTTTTGAAGACATCTTCGCGATCAGAAAATAATCTGTCAAGTGTAAAAAATAAGTCACACCACATTCAAAGATGAAGGGCAGAGCCCATGCTTTCTCAAGAAGGATGGTCACCACACCCAGAAACTTATACAGTTCGTGTCGCGAACGCTTACTGCCCAGTAATAACAGCACCATAACGAAAACTAGCCTTACATTATACCGATCACTCATTAGGTAGCCGGTCCGATTGAATGAAGAAACCTTATTGGTCACAGAGGGGAATCTCTTTTAGTCACGATATGATCGCGTGCAGCCTTTATCAATTAGTGAAGGAAAGGGTGCACGAAGAAGCCACCCTTAGTTACATTTGACTGTAACGAAATTACGAAGACACCCGGCGTGTTGAACAGTGTCGTTTTGACGTTGATTGATTTAGATGCTGATTGGAAAAATAAGTATGGAATCAAAATTTGTTATTGGTATTGTGATGTTATGAAAGTTTAAGCGATGCCTACATTACAGCTGAATATTTGAATAAGACTTTTTTTTTTATTAGTTTTGAAAATAATGTAAGTAGCTATGTAAAGATATATGTACCCAGGAGCGTATTTACCCTAGGGCCAAAAGAGCCATGGCCCGGGGCGGCAGGCTGCTGGGGGCGGTGCAAGCAGAAGAAATTAAAAAACTAAGGCTATTTATTAATGAATAGCGTTAAACTGTGGTTTGTCTTTTTCGATTCAGTTTAATATTGTCAAAAAATAAGGGCGGCGGAGCCTGCAGGCCCAGGGCGCTAAATCCTAAAATACGCCACTGTATGTACCAGCCCAAGGTGGTCCGGAAAGTTACTTACCTATCTTGCAACCGGTAAGTTGTCTTTTGAGCGCGTCTTTTTAGCGAAGAGGCTGCCCGCCCAACTTATGCTTCTTATCACCACAGGAGTCTTGGAGATCAGGAGGGTTATTTTGATTCACTCGGAATGATTTCCGTGTCGGAAGCGACAGTCTTAATCGTTTATATTTCGTAATCTCATCCCGTCAGAGAAATTTCCCGTTTAGATTCGACAACTCAGCTGCATGAACACGGATATAATCCCGACAATATTTCTCTTTCGGGATGCGTTTCTGAGATATAGACGATCAAGAAAGTAGCTTCCGACACAGATATCATTCCGAGTGAATTAAAATCACCCTGCTGGACACAAAATCCGCTATTGGTAAAGCCAAGTCTCCAATAATAATTAGATATTATATATAACAATTGAAAATAATTGTTTTATATGAGATTGAATTGTAATATCCATTTTAAATTTGCTCTCTGTGTTTTGGCAACCAGTTCTTTCTACTAGGTACAAACCGCAGCCTGTAGGCTTCGTAGAGCCCTGGACAGTTGCCAAAATGGAATTATTCAGAATCCGGTGCTGAATGCTATAACGACCCAGTGAACAAGGTTAAATTAATTTAAATTAGTCACTGAGTTAATAGAGTAATTGAAACATTTAAAAAGTTATTTTGTTTAAAGCCAAGGTTAATAATATTTGTAGGTACCTAGGTACCAACGTATTGTTTTAACAATTCGATATAAAACAACGCCGCTGTAGAGTCAATACCTCGTATCTCAAAAAACATACTCTTTTTTAATTATTTTTGAAAAAATAGAATTCTATATAGTCATAATACGACGAAACAGTCACCCCAATTTAAACGACTACTAATGCCATCTATGGAGTAAAACGAACACCTTTTATTTATTAGTTACTAGCTTCTGCCCGCGGTTTTCACCCGCGTTCCCACAGGAACCGTCAAACCATTCTGTCAAATTATATCAACTTGTCAACATTTTAAAACGTTGTCAATAAATTGACAGCTGTAAATGTCAATGTTAAATCACACTAACTTCTGCCTGCGGTTTTCACCCGCTTTCCCATAGGAACCGTGCATTTTTCCAGGATAAAAAGTAATCTATGTTACTCTCCGGTCCATAAACTATATCTATGCCAAAAATCACGCCGGACCGTTGCTTCGTTACTGCGTGAAAGAAGGACAAACCAACAACCCAACAAACACACTTTCGCATTTATAATATTAGTATGGATTAATCGTATTTATTTATTGTCACTTTACCTCTTATGTAATATAACTAGAATAATCCGACTAAGAAAGGGTTTGGTTAATAACATAGTAAATAAGTCCTTTTTATCATCCAAAACATGAGACAAAAGCACATAACAATATTTTAAACATCCACAAAATTAACAACTTTTTAGTTTCCTGTAAAGTTTGGATCTCTGGACATACGAGGTTATCATTCTACAGTGATGATAAGTTACATAAATATAAAACGACTTCATATAACATTTTGAGCCATATCTTTTAAATTACTGAGCCAATTTTGATGAAACTTACGCTGTTCCCTAAGTTGAAGTGAATGAAACCCAATAAAAAATGGTCACAATCTGATTACTATTTTTGGAGAAATGCGTGGACAAACAAACATAAGAACAGTCCACCTACAAAATTTTGTATATTTATTAGGAAGCCCTAACAGATTTTACCATATTATGTGAATATATTGCAGTTCTAATAATATATTACAAACAGACATGTCGAATTGATAACCTCCTTTCTAAAGTCGGAATAAAATACGAGACAAAAAAATATTTAGGAGTCTTAATTGCGATTTTTACAAGATTCTTGGCCTTTTCTATAGAATATTTTATAGATAAGTCTTTTCTACACAGAAAAAAACACTACATATTGACTTACGAACATACATTGACTTACATAAGTATTGACTTTTAAACACTTGGCTATAATACTACTGTATGTTTTCTTGCTTGTAATGTATATGAAAACGAAGATCTGTGCTACGAAAAACTGGACCTTTTCAGACGTTTTGCTTTAGCCGCCCCTTAACAGGAAATGTTCAAAAAATCGATCTTCACATTTCTGTCTGGCAAACAGATAAGAATCGAAGCTAGTTTAAAATGTAGATTTTAGACATCTAGGTACCTGTTTAATCGTTTACCTAAACTTTAGTAGGCAGATGTGTCAATGCAAACTGCAAGCAGATGTTAATACATCTGCTTAAAAAAACTAAAAGTAAATTCTACCATAACAATATCCGCTTTGGGAACGCGTCTCCCGTTGACAGATCATTCGCCGCCTCTGATTGGCTGCGTCGCCGCTCGCGCCAAAACGCGCGTCAGAAGATGAATGACAGCTGTCAAATTAACCAACCGACAATTTGTTATGTGACATGTTATGGAAACAAATGGATTGAAGTGAGACCCGATTTGTTGCGGTTTTAAGGGGACTGATGAGTGAGAGGTTTGAGGTGACTCTCATTAGGTTCTTTTTTGTTTGAAGTTTGGCGTTTAGTTACATGCGTTTTTTACACTTATTAGCTTCACTTATTACTGTAAAGGAGTCTTAAAAGTCAATTATATTTCAATGTTTCAAATTTTCTAACCGGGAAATTAATACCATACACTGGTCTAACTTTGACACTGGCAGGAAAACGTCAAACAGCGTTTAAAAGCCATAATCTGAAGAAGAAGAACTCGCCCGATGCCAACCAATGACAGCAATAGTGATCAGATCGCTAACCAATGACATGATGCGAATTTTAATTTCTATCTATGTCATTGGTTGGTGCGCCGTCATGTTTGTTTACATTATTGGACAAGTATAGAAAAATTTCGTATACGTGTTTGACCACTGGTTTTCTACTTGTGGGTGGTAGCTAGCCAGGTGAGCAAAATTTTCTACCAGTCGCATTACGATGCATTTTCTTCGCCACTAAACCATCATCGCTTGGTAAGCTGTATCATTCCAAGCGAGTCGGCTTACTTCAATGACTTCACTATTGAGTCTCAAGTTCCGTCTACACATTTACAGTACTCTATGTCAACAATTCACTTTGTAAACCAAACTCGAAATTTTCTCACTCAAAAATACGCAAAAACGACTCCAACCTTAACAGACATAAGGTTCAGTATCCCACACCCCCATTACCAGTTATACCCCCACTAATTACCAATAAGTGTCATGTCGGAAACTTTTTCCTTTTTTCTGTTTGCTGTAATGTTCTGTCGTCACCATGCGGATGATGGATGAATATGGACCTTCTTTTTGTGCAGATGTCCATTTTGTTCTGTATATGTTTTTACGGGAAAGGTTTTTTATAGACGGGGAAGCGATTAGGGGTTGGTTTTTAATTGTAATTGGATCCAGTGTGACTTCCTACTATTTCCTTCCTAATATTTAATATTATAAATGTTAATGTTTGTTACCACGTAACTCTGTAACAACTAAACCGATTTTGATGAAATTTGGAATATAAATAGTTTATGTTCTTGAATAACACATCCATATGTGTGAATAGGTTAAACTTACATAATTGTAAATTATTAACTTATAAAAAAAGGCGAAAATTTGTGAGGAAAGATGTGTGAACGGATCAATGGATGTTTGTTACTCGTTTACGCAAAAACTAATTTTTAAAAAATGGATTTTGTTGAAACTTCACAGTATTATAAAGCTTATACATCAGAATAACACACAATTTATAAAGACGTATCACGTGAGCGAACCCGCGGGCGGATGCTAGTCGAGTATAATTTAAGAACTCTGAACACTATATTCGAGCAAATAAATTATTTTAAGTTTGATCTTTTATTGTTTTGTGTATTAAGCTGATGTACATTCCTTGCATATTCCCTTACACGTCTCTTACGTAATACACACAGGAAGAGAGAGAATAAAATGTAGGTACTTACCTAAAATGATGAAGTCCACTTTGAAAGTAATTTTCCTCAATACTCCTTTTTAATTAATAAAATGAAAATACCACTTACTTGCAGCTTTTATATGTCGATAAATGTTTAGTGCTGTTTGTAGACGCCCGTCGCGTCTCCTACTCTCCGGTTTACGGTGACCGTTTAATTAATTGGTACATGGTATATTCGGACCGCAAAATAGGACAGATATTAAGTCATTTCAACTAAGGCGGTAATGCATGTCATGACTAGATAGATACCGTAGCGAGCGCAATGCAGTGCGCCGAGCCTTTGTGTTACAAAGCTCTGAGTGGCACTGCAAGAATCACAGCCTCGCGATATGTTCAAAAATCTTTAAAAAAATGAGTATAGCACCTACCAAAGCATCCTAAAAACATACCTTCGCAATCTGTCTACTTCTTTCCATTTGTCACACTCGCAAAGTCAACCACCGCACGAACCGTGCTATTTATGTATATAGTTTAATTAATTCTGCCACCCTCGGCAGGGGTAGAACAAACATGGGGATGGGGTAGTGATGGGCCTTCAAGGTTTAAGATACGTCACTGTATAAATTTTGTGTAGTTTTGTTTTATTTATTTAATTGTAATTGCCTTTGGGTGGGAATAACAGTGTTCTCAATTACATATATCTCTCATTCATTTATCGATTTCAATTACGTTCTCTTGCATTGGAGGTCAAGATCCATTGAGTCTATAAGAGTTTTTTTAGGTCAATATTTTTTGCTTCTTATTTGGTATCCGATACCGCAACCTAAAACTGAACGAACCCTGCACCAGCATGCAGACTGGTGCAAGGATTTGGCCGATCGGGCGAACCCAGCGCGGCCGATACAACGGCCGTAATGGGATCGTCCAGATCATCCAAGATGTGCCGAGGGCGGCGACGGAGTGCGTGTATCTCAGACCTTCCTCAGTTGTTTAAAATATATTATGTCGTGTTTGTGAAATTTCATCCCTAACAACAATCCGCTGTACAAGCACATCCCTAACGATAGGGTAGATTAATCATCTGTGTCGCTGACATAGTTTGGAAGTTTCGGACGTTCTTTAGATTAAGTTCGGAGCGGGGGTAGGTGGTAAAAGCAACGCTTTCGTAATGTGTTTGTGTTTTTTTTATGGTGTAATGGGAATATTGAGAGACCTGTAGGCTTTGGTCTCTTTATTTAAGATTTCTCCACCAATTTTCAACCGATTTAAATGATTATTTTTACATGAATAGGATATAATATCTCAAGGGTGGTTTTTTTCATAAATTTTATGAAGGAATACCACCCTTAAGAATGGGGATGAAATTTTATATATCACATTTTTTTCGACGAAGTCGGTTCTCGCTTTTTTTCTAAGCCAATTTGACTTTATGAAATCAGCATTTATAAATAAACTAGCTTCAGCTCGCGGTTTCATCCGCTTTCTCATAAGAACTGTACATTTTTCCTGGATAAAAATTAGCCTATAAACTATATCTATGTCAAATATCACGTCGTTCCGTTGTTCCTTTGCTGCGTGAAAGAAGGACAAACCAAAAACGTACAAACACACTTTCGCATTTCTTATATAAAAAATTATAAAATGTATGGATACAACGTTTAACGTCCCCTATCCTAATTAGTCGTTATTTATGAACAATGCATGATTTGACAGAAACAGAGGGACACGGCGATGGCGGACATACACTATATTAATAGCTCATGAGGTTTGTACTTATACAGTAGTGTATTTTTTTTATTATAGGCTTTATGTTCCAGTATTTCCTGTAGTTCCAGTAGTATAAACTTTATGGAATGTGTATTAGTAATGCTTGCATATTACTGCTTGGCAGCAGACTACACGAGCGGTGGTACTCACCTAGACGGACACTCGCAGAAGAGTCCTACCACATATTACAATATTTCTTTTATGACGGCTCCGTAGCTAAGTTGGTAGTAACCCTGCCTTCAAAGCCCGCCCCGACTGGGTTCGATTCCCGGCCGGGGCAGATTTTGTGTAAGCATAAAGTTTTTTCTCGGGTCTTGGATGTTTGTGATGTGTATCTGTGTGTGTCCATGCCACCTGCGACACAGGGAATCCTAGTGTAAGTGTTTATTTATTTATTTATTTTACTGGAAGCTCAATTGATACTCATATATAATCGATCCGCGTATCTCAAACGAATTTAGTTGACTAAACAAAAATATTAGTATCATCTATTCTAGAGCTATATAATACCTAGCTCCACATTGTTGTACGTGGATATAACGGGTCCGTAACCTCGTCGCGCCCACTTCCCACCACGCCCTCGTTTCATAACACCCTGTTCACACTGTAGTCCAATTCTGACTGAAACTGAAAGAAATTAATTATTAAAAAACTAGCTGCTGCCCGCGGTTTCACCCGCGCGGAAATATTGGATTTCATGGGTTTTATTTTTTGCGCGGAACCCTTTTTTTTCTAAAATAAAAGTAGCCTAAGTTACTCCTTATAACATCAGCTATCTGCCAGTGAAAGTCCCGCCAAAATCCGTCCAGCCGTTTCAGAGAATGCTAGATGTTGGACTGTTGGTCCTTGATTTTTT
Organism: Crocallis elinguaria; assembly: GCA_907269065.1. Classification (NCBI taxonomy): domain Eukaryota; kingdom Metazoa; phylum Arthropoda; class Insecta; order Lepidoptera; family Geometridae; genus Crocallis; species Crocallis elinguaria. Next base: position 14,313,796 of record OU026071.1, on the reverse strand, counting down.
GTGTGCAAGTAACATATAACCATGTCAGAAGCATTCGATTGGTAAATATAACCTAGCTTCACCGTCTAATAGGTCCCAATAACTCCAACCCTATCGATAGTCAGACAATAAACCCCGCGACAAAACACCAACCATTTGCCTCCAATGCAAAGTGCTTCCGACGTTTCTTCCGGTGTGCACGCACCCTAAAAGCATTAGGCCGCGCCCAGACAGCCCAGCCTTTATGTTCTAATTATTTCTTTATTTTTACAACTGAACTGACACATCGTTTGGATTTAGAACCGTAATTTGCTGAAAGGTTGCTATGTTGGCTTATATTTATTGTTTAGACTAGCTTTTGCCCGCGGATTTTCACCCGCGTTCCTACAGGAACCGTGTATATTTTCGGTATAAAAAGTAGCCTATGTTACTCTCCGGTCCATAAACTATATTTATGCCAAAAATCACGTCGATCCGTTGCTCCGTTACTGCGTGAAAGAAGGACAAACCAACAAATCTACAAACTAACAAACCAAAAAACACACTTTCGCATTTGTAACATTAGTAGGATTAGTAGGATAGTAGGATTAGCGTTTGACCACTATCTCACCTGTGCTACATCGTTGACCGCATCATCGCTTAAAATCAGGTGAGATAGAGGTCAAAGGCAAGCACACTTGCTATAAAAATAACTTAACAAGAAAAAAAGAAAAAATCTCTCAACATGCCTAAAACAAAGCAGCTAGCAAATCCCACTTTGGCCCTGTCGATGACACAAATTCGAACGTGTCAAAAAATTAAAGCCCTACACGGACACTCATCCAAGGGTTGTGGGGTGGGGGTGGGAGGCCATTCATCACGATTGATGGGTCACTGCGAAGCCGTGCGCGGACCCAATCAGTTTCCAATCTGAACGGTAATTATGGGCGACTGTGAGATAGACTACACTTCAGTTCTTTTAAACTATTGGGTAAAGACGAGTAGACTTGCAAGTTGCAGTAGAATTTAGTCCCACCGCCTGCCGCATAATAAAATTACAGCAGTTTTAAAACATTAGTACAATCGGCGGTCTTTTCACTAAGAAGCGATCTCTTCCTGCCAACCACAACCTGTTTAGACACAGCCTGTTTGGATGTACTTAGTAGTCCGAAATAAAAATGTATTATTATTATTATATTATTATTAGATATTATGGACAATTTAGAGACTGTTTGTATCTTACTTATGACTTTTATGTGATGGTTTACAGCCAGTCAGTTTACATTGAAGTATATAAATCAGGGTGTATATTTTATAGGAGCAGAGGTACCCTAACCGCTGTTATAGCTACAGGAAAATATACCTAGAAGATCGACTCATAACTTTTTGGCATATTTGAGACATTTTGATCAGCATTCACAGATTTTGGAAAAAATGTACAGTCAGCGAGATAATAGGCAGTATACACAAAAAAAATTTTGACTCCACTCGGACTATGAATTTTCTTGCTGACTGTAGATTTTTTCAGTCTCCTTGAAAGCTATACAGCGATTTCCTATGAAATGTACGGAACACGATTTCTGCGGGTTCTGACATTCTAATACTCAAACCTCAGCTGGTCCGATAGAGTCTTTTGATCCCTTTAAGCACAGAATACATAATAGTACAAGCTTTAAGTAACAGATTACAAACAAACACTTAAATTTTATTGTATTGTATAGATATAGTTTGAGTTACGAGACGAGCGGGTCGTTTGCCTGATGGAAAGCATAACGCCAGCCCATAACAATTGCAGTGCCACTCGGAACTTTGAAACACACTCGGTCACACTGTCTCTTCGTCACAGTCTGCGCGGTACTGTATTGCGCTCGTTACCCTGAGACAATAGGTAAGCCCAGTAATTTCCCTGACTACTTTGCTCATCAAATCGGAACGCAGTAATTCTCGCACATTACTGCTTAGCGGCAGATTACAGGAGCAAAGCGGTGGTACGCATCCACACGCAGAAGAATTAGTCTTACCACCTGGTAATTTACCTGGTAACGGCAAGAAACTCGTCTCAGCATTCTTTTTAAAAATTCGCTTCGTTCACTCGGTCAAAAATCGAGCAATCAAAAAAGTTACTCCTCTTTTCCTCAACAGCTATTCATACTCACGTTTTAGTTTGTCGATATAAAGTATTTATCAGATTATAATTGTATTATTACGCACACCTTGGACATTGTACTTTGTATTTTCAACTTTTTTCTGTGGCATATTTAATAATATTTATGTCCGTGTCAATGATTGTACTTTGCACAGCCAGTCTTGAATTAATGTCATATTTATGTCTGTACCAATGACCTGGGCTTATCTACGTTATAGCCACCAGTGAAGATATCTTTATTTTTTGATAATGGTAATCATTCAAGACCAAGTGGACTTTGATTCCTAGTGACGAAAATGATAGGAATTAAACTTGCAATGGCAAATACTCAATACTCAATACTCAATCATTTATTGCAATCATATGTACATTATATGGAGATGTTATTAAAAGTTTACATAGGACCCTGTTAGGGTATAGCAACACAAGGTAACAGAGCGAACCGATCTAAAATACTGAAATACTAATCTGAAATACTCTTATGGTAGCAAATATCATTATAGGTAATAACAATATTGCTTACCCTACAATTATCATTATCATAGTGTCAAAATATGAGCTTTTTGCCACATGTTTGTCTGTCTGTTTGTCCCGGCTAAACTCCGAAATGGCTGGACCAATTTTAACATGACTTTCACTGACCGGTAGCTGATTTTACAAGGAGTAACTTAGACTACGTGGGCGAAGCCGCGGGACACAGCTAGTGGTATATAAAAAAATACTACCACATTACATTCAGGTACATGAATTTAACATACTCTATAGCATTAAGTTCATTTATGTAGTGGTTCGTTTTTGTATGTGGAATAAAGAATTTTCTAACTATAATTTGCAAAACGTATATTCAACGTCAAAATATACGTGATCCTTTTTTAACCCGTAATATCTCACGTTCCCGTTTTTATCTCAAGTAGATATTTGTCCAAAGTTTTCAACCCTCCGTTACATAAATCCTGGTTACGTCTAACCATTGTTTATAACCTCGCTTTACGAATTAAATACTTATTTTTTTGACGTTCTTATTGCCTTACTTTTAATGTATATTTTGCGGTTTCTAAGAGGCAGCGCGTAGCTAACCTTAATTTAAGATTATGAGCCCTTTGGTATTTACAAATATTTCTTTACAGAAATGGAGATTATACAATCATAGTTTGAATTAATTATTTGCTAAAACTAGAACTTACATAATTGAAAACTTAACAAAAAAAAAAACTTAGGATTTACATAATCAATTTTCAAGAGAATCGGTTCACAGGAGATAATTTAGTGTGTGAACTATGAATCGTCCCCTTTTTCTACCCTTAGAAGTGTTGTTTTTTCAAGCGCTTTTTAAAACATAGTAACTTAATTAATAATTTAACCTAACCTAACACTTTTTATGGCCAAGAAATAAATTTAAAAAAACGCTCACTTTTCTACCATCAAAAGTCACAGTGACATAAGAAAGCGCGGGAAATGGCCCGCCATCTTGGATCGCTCTTATTGTTCGTGCTATCGATATCGTCGTGTTCAATCGAGCAAGAAAAAACTTTTACTGCCTTTTTGTGTTTTTATCTGTTATTTGATAGGAAAATACTTTCGCGAAGTTTTGGTTGGGGTATATCTGATTTCTTGACAGTAAAATGTTAAAGAGATTTTCGTTGTAGTGGAATAATTTGGGCTAAGTTTATGGTACATATAGGTACGGGATAATATTTTCAACAAACAGCATTTAACTTTTATTTAAACGAATAATACGATATGTTCTGCAAATAAATGATTTGAATTTGTAGCCGTATTTGTTTTGTGTCTAGGACCATGTAGAAGGACAATGCCCTCATTCAAGTTTTTCTGGATACAGGGAATCCCTAGTTAGAGTTCAAGGTCTAAATATAGTACATAGTAGTTAGCAACAAAAATAATAGGTGTCTAACGTATTAAAATTATAATTTGTTTATATTTGTAATAAGTAGATACCGTATATACTTTCAAATGCATTTAGTAAAAAAACTGTTACTTTGACATTGCAAACAGACATTCAATTTTGTTTATTTGTATAGAAGAAGAAGATAAATAGATATGGGACGTTACCCATTAAGTATACCTATTTTTATAATTGGAATATTAAAAGCCATAGAGATTGATTATCATCTCTCGATAAATTATACGTTAAAAATCACATCACTATTGCTTTAATCGATAGGCGACAGGCGGTGATACCGCGAATGATGTTATTTTTCTTCATAGGTTAACTAGCGTTAGACCATTATTAGTCCTAGGCCCTTATTCGCTATGCCACATGAAATTTCTTGCCAATAATAATAATAGTTTATTTTGAACTAAGGATACACCTTGATAAATAGAAGAAATGGTCTATGTAATACAACAATATTGTATAGTTAACGTGTGACGTCATAACGTTCCCTAAACAACGCGCCACGACGTGGAATTAAAAAAATGTATTCTGTTTGCTGCACGATAGTAGGTTGTATAATCCCTACTATCCATACTCCCTACTAATATTATAAATGCGAAAGTGTGTTTGTTGGTTTGTTGGTTTGTCCTTCTTTCACGTAGCAACGGAACAATGGATCGACGTGATTTTTGGCATAGATATAGTTTAGGGACCGGAGAGTAACATAGGCTACTTTTTATCCCGGAATAATGTACGGTTCCTGTGGGAATGCGGGTGAGAACCGCGGACAGAAGTTAGTGTGATATAAAATCGACATTGACAGCTGTCAATAAGGTTTTAAAATGTTGACAAGTTGATTTAATTTCACAGATCTATGCGTTTTTTCATTCAAAATATGAGTTCAATCTTACGCAGTCAATTAAATTGCCGATAAAGAGTTTTCGCTGTCCCGGAAAAATGCACGGTTCCTGTGGGGACGCGGGCGAAAACCGCGGGCAGAAGCTATTAGTTTAAATGCATTAAATACTAGGGTATCTACCTATAATATACTAATAATATGTATAATGATGTCTCTTTTCTCGATACGGCACTTCTTTGTGTTTCCTATAGATGTGCTTTCATTATATAATTAATTTTATATTCAGTAGGTATACTTGATGCTGCGAATAAATACATTTATTTCTTTCTTTCAAATAATATAGACCTGTCTACTATTTTAAACGTCTTCGCTTTTTACTTGGCCCAACTTTGACACCGCCACATAAACGTCAAAACTAATTTGTCGTCAGAAATTATTGACACTTTACGAAATTTTAATGAGGCAAGTTCATAATCCAGTAGCAAAAGATGCGAGGAGATTAAAATTAGTCCGTATTTACTGCGTTTTGTTATCCGGATTAACTGCGTTGTGTTGTCCGGGTTTAGATACTTACCGCGTTGGTTGAACTACCCTCATTTAGTCATTTTTATTTGTATTGTTTTTGTGTTTTACTTGTTTGTTTTATAATTATGGTACTATTGACCATAGTATAATTTCACTTTAACTGATTTTCTAGGGTGGTAGATAGCCGTTGTGTATGTACACTTATTTGGTTCTGTACTTCCGATCTTTTAATAAATCTAAAAATATCTACTTGACTGTTTCAAAAATAAGTGTGATTGGTCGTCTCATACGACACTACAGGTTCATGAAAACAAGATAGAAAAAGACTAAAGTAAAGATTGGTTGTGTCGTGTTGTATTCAAAGGTGAGGCTCCCGGCAAGAGGCAGAAATAGATGGATAACACCCTACTGACAAAAGCAATGGTTTTAAATGTCGAATTGAAATTAGCTAGTATTAGAAAGAAACGCACGTTTTAATCAGCGAACAGTAATTTATTGCCACTTTTAGACTGGGACGTCCAATTCGCGCGTACGATGACACTACGACTGACTTGTTCGAACTAGGGAGGGCGCGCGTGTCGAACTAGTGCTGCACCGCCCTCGTTTGTGAACCGATTATCTTATTTTAACACTAGATACTTACTTAGTGAGATCTTGGTAGGAACGAAACGTGCCAGTTGATCTTGTTTCTATAACTTTTGTGTCGGCTGCCGATCTCTCGCGGTCTTCGAAACACTTTATCTTGTTTTACTTTAAAACTTGACACTGGCTGAATGCACAAATCACGTGAAGAAAAAACAAACATTTTGGCGATAGAATATTAACATTTATTCTTCATTTAAATATTCAATGATACCAAAATGTTTGGATTATCAAATACTTAATTATATTTTGTCCTGGATAGAATTTCGCATCTTAGGGTATGTAGGTTATTTAGGTTGCAAATGTGAATAAATGAAGTTTACGTGATCGGCAGTCAAATTCTCTAAACTGAAGTTTCAGTATTTGCTTTTCATCGTACAAATTCGATTCAACCAAGTGAAGTGCCTATTGGCCGTTCAAGAATCATTCAAAGCTGGCTTTGTCAGCAGATGTCAAAATAACTGACGGTTAAACCTTGGTTAAACGAGATTGTCGAGCTCGATTAAAATAATCTAAAGTTTCATCTACCTATATAAGTAAAGCTCGCTTAATAAGTAACCTAAATGAACCTACTAATCCTACTAATATTATAAATGCGAAACTGTGTTTGTTAGTTGGTTGATTGGTTGATTTGTTGGTTTGTCCTTCTTTCACGCAGTACCTAACGGAGCAACGGATCGACGTGATTTTTGGCATTGATATAGTTTATGGACCGGAGAGTAACACTTTACTTTACTTTTTATCCCGGAATAATGCACGGTTCCTGTGGGAACGCGGCTGAAAACCGCGGGCAGAATCTAGTTTAACAATAACGTAACACATTATTTTCAGATATTTTTTTAATTTATTTCTATTCACAACCAAATTGTACATCATTTGTAAGTGTACATCAATGAGAATAATATACGAACACTTTAGATATGCGGCGGCCGAGATATAGCGTCCATTTAATAAAGTTATGGCAACATTTATCATGGCTATTATTGTTGGTTGCCATGGAGTTTACTGGTAATGTTTTCAGAAGGAAAAAGGTTTTCTAAATGTTTTACTTGAAAGGCTAGAGTTTGACCAACTACCTCATCAGAGGGCCTAATGTGAGTTTTGCAACCAGTTCACGCGTTAACGCAGATTTGAGTGAAAAAATGTATGCGCATACGCATTTAGGAACTATCATAGCCTCAGAGCATGCTTTTAGTATGGCGTTTACTCGACAAACGCGGTCGTTGTGTAAATGGGTTTTTAATGCGAAACTCAAGACACTAAACGTACGTACTGATCTTGATGTGATCAAAGATGCTGAATATGCTAGACCCAGATTGGGGTTGGCTTGAGTACAGCTGGTGGAATACTATTTTCAGTGTGATTTTTAACTACTTATATAGGGTGGTAACCAGGCGAGTGAGGCGTGCACTATAAATACCACCCTAATGTCGTAAATTAATTGAACTAGACTAGGCATTGCCATTCAACGTGGCAATGCTGCTAGCATTTTGGGAACATTGCCTACTGGTAGTGTTTTATTATAGATTAGGTTTGTACTATATAGATTCTAATTGCTTATAGGTAGGTTAATTCTTATTTGTATTGTTTCCATTATTTATTTATTTATTGATACCTAATGTCTCATGGTAACGAGCGTACTGCAATGCGGCGCAGGCCTTTGTGTTTCCAAGTTCTGAGTGGCACTGCAATTGTTATGGGTGGACGTTATGCTTACCATCAGGCAAATGGCCGGCTCGTCTTGTTTTAAATACATATATTTGATAATACGCTGCAAAAATAGTGTAACAAAATTCACGTGTTCATTTCTTTCGTGCCAGATTGTATAGTATCCAACTATTCTAACTACATAGTAGTTTAATGCAGACCGTAGACGCTCATGCAAGCAAACGTACGTTTGCTTGTCAGAATAACAACGCTTTTGCGTCAAGCGCGGATTTCGTGATACTCGAAATGCGCGCTTTGCATAACCTTTTACACTGCCCCTAAAAGCTATTCTGAACTGGCTATCTGAGACTGACTCTCAAGTCTGAAGTGCGATTTCAGGAACACACACATGATAGATCAATGATTAGAGAGAGATTTTAGTGCAGCTGCCCACGCGAAGAGATTACTTAATTCCCTTACACTATTTTTTCCCCTAGTTACGAGTGTTGCCACAAAAAATTGGCACAACAAAAATTAGGACGACAAAAATCATTTACAAATCTTCCATCATTTCCCTTCGTCTAAAGGAAGTTCCAATTCATTTAGTATTCTCCACAAAGGAAGATTGCAGTACTCCACGCTACAGTTCCGAAGCGGAAGGAACAAGCGGGAGAATAGGCGCAGTAATGAGGAAGCGACCCGACGGCACGCAGCGGCGAGCGGCGGGGATAGGTCATGGATGTTGAAATGAACCATTCTAGCAACTTTTCATGCAATCTTTGGCGCGTGTTTTTGAAATGAAAAACGTTTATTTGACAGCTCCGTGTCTATATCCTACTATCCAACTAATATTATAAATGCGAAAGTGTATTTGTTGGTTTGTCCTTCTTTCACGCAGTAACGGAGCCACGAATCGACGTGATTTTTGGCATAGATATAGTTTATGGGCCGGATAGTAACATAAGTAACATAACAGTAAAATATTTTATGACATAACAATTTATTGAATGATTACTAACAATTTTAATTTATAATTTCCATTTTGAAATGTATACGATTTTTATTATTATTGACTTATAATGGAATAATTATCAATAAAATGTTCATCTGTTTAACTTTTTATCCTGAAAAAAAATGCACGGTGAAAATGCGGGTATATATAAAACCGCGGGCAGAAGCTAGTAACGTAGATACAGGGGCGGCGGCTTTCAGTTATTTTGTTATCTTTTACTTATTGTTCATTATATTTGTTAATTACATATAATTCCGCCAGTATATATTTTAATGTACATATTTGCCGTTGCCAATGACGAATTATTCCTATCACATTTCATAAAGTAATTATTCATTATGCTCTACTCTACAGCTAGGGATGAGCGTAGACGATTAAAAACTCATTGCGGAAAATGTGGGAAAAATTAATTTAATGATTAAAGGTAATTTAATGAGTTGCCACTACCAGCTGCAGCACGTTGTTTCACCCGCGTGGGGTGCGGCGTGGCGTCCACAATGAAATCGTAGATTTTTCCAAGATAAAAGTAGCCTATGTTACTCTCCGGTCCATAAACTATCTCCACGCAGAAATTCACGTCGATCTGTTGCTCTGTTGCTATAATTATGAAATAAGGACAAACCAACAAACAACCCTACATTTATGAAGTAAAATATCTTCTGCCCGCGGTTTCACCCGCTTTCCCACAGGAACCGAGCATTTTCCCGGATAAAAAGTATCCCATGTTACCCTGCGGTCCATAAACTATATCTGTGCCAAAAATCACGTCGATTTGTTGCTCCGTTGTTGCGTGAAAGAACGGCTTAGTAAAGCTTTTAGTAAAATAATGAAATAATTGTATTTTTAACCGGTTATTTACAACGTGCAGCCCTAAATTGCGTTGTTAATGATATTAAGGGCTTAAGGGTTAAACATTTTGAAACCACACAAATTTTGAAGTACATTATTAATTTAAAATTCAGTTTGACTTTTAGTTCTGTTTTCAATATTCAGGTAGTATAAATTCACGGGACTTATAGAATTATGCTTTTACAGATAAAAAACAGACCAATCATAAATTCCGAAACAACGATAAGCATAGGTATATTAAATTTAGAAGAAAACAATCGTATTAAGAGTTTTTTGAATAAAAATAAATTATTAAAATTAGCTCTAATGGGAAAATAGAGTTAGCAATACTTTATCATCATTAACAACACTTTATACCATTAACAATTTGGTCGAACGTAAACCTGTCTGTAGCAGAAAAACAACAATTTTTCCCCAACACGATCCAAACACGACGAAATCCCATTGGGAAAACATAGCGAGACGCCACTTTCCCGATGTTGTGTACCGCGCCTAATCGAGCTAATCTGCTATAAGTTAATTACTCCTGTCATAATGGTAATTAATTAATCATTGTTAACCGTTCAAATTATTGGATTGTGTGACGGTAAAGCTAACTTTTCTGGGCTTGTTGTTAATTAAATGAATTACCTTTTTAATTCATATAATCAAATAGCTTAAAAGATTATAATAGCTTAGTTTTAAGTTTTTTTATGCTATTTGGTAACGACACGAGCTGGTCGTTTGCCTGATGGTAAGCATAACGCCGGTCCATAACAATTGCAGTGCCACTCAGAACTTTAAAACACAAAGGCCTGCGCGGCACTGCAGTACGCTCGTTAACCTTAGACATTAGGTATTAAGTTTATAAGCCCAGTAATTTCACTGGCTACTCTGCTCATCAAACCAGAACACAGTAATGCTTGCACATTACTGCTTGGCGGCAGACTTGAGCAAAACGGTGGTTACAGCCCAGACGGACACTCGCAGAAGAGTTAGTCCTACCACTAACAAAACTAAGTTTTATGTTGCAAGTCAAATGTATTTATTACTATATGTCTACAGACGAAATATAATTGAACAACATCGAGGGCTTTTAAGCTAGCTTTTTTACTATCGATAGGTTTCACAAGTTTTTTCCTATTTAATGAGGTGTCTCACGCGTTCGGTCGTATTTCAGTCCCGTTGGGAAACATGAGCCAGACATCGGGTAACTTTCGTGTGTTCTCTTTCCCTAGCCGAGTTTAATTATCACCGGCGTAATGGTAAAAGCAAGTAATTAATTATTGTGACGTCATTGCTTGGACGGGAGTATTTATTGAAAAGGTAATTATTGCTAGAATTACGTAAAGCCGGCCTTACACGCTAAGCAATCTAGTAAAATTGCCAGAAAAAAACCCTCCTGTTTTGGAAGTTGGTTATCAGATGACTTAACCGCAAAAATTAAAACTACAACGTTGTTCATAAGAAATCTATTTTTTATGTACCTACGTACTAAAAATACGTTTCAGTTTTATCACTTTTGTAAGTTTGTTTTGAAATAGGTCAATTTAATATCGTAATTCTGATGTCAATTATCGGATTAATTCTTATTCTCTTTTTTCCAATATACAGCGTAAATAAATAAAGGGATTTACGTAAATTACGCATTTGTTCAAAAACTTTAACTTTCCACTGTAGAAAATTATGGTATTTTTTTTTTTGTTTTTTTTTTACGAGAATTAGTTTAGGTTTTCTTACTTGAAATTTTGTATACATGGTAAGTACCAGGGTTAATTTCGCCGACCCCTCGCAATATAAAAATCTTGAAAACGACGAGATAAAAAATCATCCATATAATATAGATGCTTTTTTTAAACCTGAGTAGCTCTTAAATTTACCAACGAAATCGTTTATGATTTTTTTTTACAATGTTATCCTTATAATCCGAATTTTCAGAGCACGCACACTGTGTCGTTCTCGACGGCTTTGGCTCCTTTTGATGTCCATAAGAACCACACAAAATATATTTAAAGCGCACATCACGGCTATAATGGGGATATATAATTTTTGAAGAATAGGGTACAAAGAGCTTATTTGCAATTTCATCATAATCGGTGCTGTTTCTCAAAATCGACAGGCACATCTATTTTACGCTGTTACTGGACTAATTATGAAAACAACGGGAAACTGTTCACTGTGCTCTTTTCCCCAAAGTAATAATCTTAATGGTAAGTAAATAATTAATTATACGTAGGTATTAGTAGTACAATTTTACAGTTATCGGATCCTTGAGTCTAATACATAATAATATTATCCTATTATATGGCTTTGGGTGCTTAATTATTAGGTTATTTTACACGTGTAGATTCAAGCTTGACTTCTACCGTTTAACTTTTATAAATGCTCTCCCAAGGAAGGTATAAATAAAAAAAAATAAACGTGATTGTATTTATAAAACAAAAATTAATAATGACTCGGTGAAAAGTAAACTACACATTACAACAAAATAATCATGGATAAAGTTTTTGATTTAATTAATAAACATGATAACTTAATAACTTTAATAAGTATATTTTTTACATTTTTCGCGAGTTATGCTCATTTGTTATTTATTTTCAAGAAAAATCTGCATTTGCGTTGGTTAGTCGTCAGTTGTTGAACGAGTTTTTATTGCATTTGTTGTTTCAGTTCAGTAAAGAGTTAGAGTGAGTTATTCTATGTGATCTGTTTGTTGCAACTCCTTATAAGGAAGGAAATTACAAAAGTAAAAGCAAAAAAGTGCATGTAGAACATAATTTCCACGCAGCGCTAGAGTAAAACTATCATGGCGTCAAAACGCTTGTAACTGACAGATAAGGTGCCCATCGATTGGTGGAAAACTTCGCGCGTAACGTGATACGGCGCAATAACCATGAAGCTTTGTATCGTTTCACTCAACTTCTGAAATTGATTAAATAGTGCATTTTTCCAAGCGGAAGCTAGGCGAGGCCGAGGCGGGCGGGGCGAGGGCGCGGGGCAATATGGCGTCATTACGTCACTTTCACAGTCGTAGCGCGGAATTAGATCAGTGGCTTGCACGCGAGGCGGCGGGCGCGCGTCCGTAACGCTCAAAAACCGGATAAAATAACGAAAAATCGCCATGTAGCGCGATAACAACACTACTAGTGATTTTTAGTTCTGTGTCTTACTTTTTTTTTCACCGGACCCGGCTTGTGACGTAAGTTTTTTCTTTTGATCGATTAAAAGCTCTGAAGCTTTTTGCGGCATAAGACGGGAAGTTTTCGCTTATGTATTTTTTTCTGGCATCGTATTTCGTCTGGGGTATAGAGTTTCGGATATCGTTTTGATTGGCGTTGAGAAATTAAATTGAAATTAATATTGTTATTTTTTTGTTTGTGGAGCTTTGATGTTTTGATTTTATTCGTTTCTTTGATGTTTTAAATCGGTTTACCGAGGATTTGCGAGTAAAACGACTTCATTACCATTGCGTGTTGAAACTGCTCGAGTTTCAATCGAATAATGTAATAAATCTTGCTTGATATCATGGGAAAGTCTATTGAAGTATCTTATTGTGTTTTTATAAATTTGCACTGCTTTAATTCCTTTTGCGTTTTTGTTGAAAACATGGAAAGTAGATTAATCTTTATCCCCGAGCGATTATAGCTTTTTCGCTTACATCATTTTAGTTTTTCTTGATTTATAAATTCTGTACAAATGTATGGGAGAATATTATAATATTTTATACTACATTTATGATTTGTCTGGTTTACTAAAAATATGTTTAAATATCGCTAAATAAAATCAATAACTCTATCTATACTAATATTATAAAGCAGTAAAGTTTGAAAGTTTTTTGTTTGTTTGTCACAGCTAATCCACGCTTGCGAGGCCGCGGGCAGACGCTAGTTATATAGTTTTTACAGTTAACAGATAACTTGTAAAATGGGCCGTGTAAATATTTATTTATGAAAGCTTTTTATACGTGTACTACATAGATTCTTATACCTAATCTATACAAATAATTAAAATGTAAGGGTCTGTTTGTAATATCAAAATAATAGTTTTTTACTACAGGCATATGAAAGTATAAAGTATTTACGGTATAACCTATAACAAAAACAAAATGTTTTAATATTTTGTCTGCCGGTCTGTTTGTTCCGGGTAATCTCCGAAACTGCTGGACCGATTTTGACGGGACTTTCACTGGCAGATAGCTGATGCTATAAGGATAATCTTAGGCTACGTGAGTGAAGACGCGGGGCACAACTAGTTTCGAAATATTATTACACCTCTATCAAACAATAAACGCACTTATAATATTATAGTAGTTCCTGCATCAATTAGTAGATTGTTATATCATTACAACAATGATATTATTTAAAATCCATCATTTAAAATAATATAATCACAAAATAAAAGCAACATAACCAATGTTAACATTCTGCCATTAAAATCTGATAAATGACAGTCACCTCAAAATGATTTGTCATTGCAAGAAAGCCGCAGGCTGCTCTCATTTCTTCCGATGTGACAGATGCGCACCGAGATCTCGTGCCATTGTTAAGTTTTTTTACAATACGACAATTTTATTTTGTTCGTGGCATATTTAAAATGGTACACTAAAGATTTGTGCAAGGAGCGAAAGATTAAGTAACAACGGAGCACGGTTTCGAGAAAAAAATGTCTTGTCGGTCCTTTGAACTCTTTTGACTTGCAAATCCGATTATGCGACATATTTTTGTCAATTGTCGTTCTTAAAACGTTGGTAATAAACGTTTTCTTTTCATTTATTCCCATAGGAATAAATTATAATTATTATAACAGTTATATTTGGTATTATAATGGGACATTCAACCGGTTTGTTGGTTTTTTGCATTGGTTAAATGGATACGAATAGCATTAAATTTAAATCTATTTTGCATTGACAAAGATCTACGACATTGCTATGTGACAGTTTAAATTCAGTCTAATCTAACTGTCAAATGATGTGTTATCTTTTTTGTCAACGTCTTACAATTAGGTATGATTAAAAATGATATGCACTAGATTTGTTTTTGCTATGTATTCCTAATTGTAAATATTTTTTGTGTTGCACTACATACTATGCACTAAATATTATATTTGTGCTTGCATACAGCAAGTACCTTAATATAACATACAGCTCTAACTCTTGGTGTTACCTAATCTAATCTAATAAGACTCATGAACAGGTATCTTCTGGGCAAGCGTGCTACATCGTCGACCGCAGTGTCACTTAACATCATGTGAGATGGCGTACACACGCAAGCCCATTAATTGTAAAAAAAATATTTTGAGAATATTAATGAAATAATTATTTTAACTTTTTTCTAGTTGTAGCTACGCTGTTATTTACTAATGTTATATTCGTATTTAGTCATTCGAATTGTAGTAGTTTTATACTCAACTAAAAAAATCCACTTCCAAAAGCCTTTAGCCCCCATTAATTACGGATAAAACCAGAAAACTTGACACGGCCAGCACAGCTCTAAGCGAATTTTTAAATTTTCAAATATCGAACATACAATTTATCATCGGTTGGGAACGCATTTTGAATCGAATAAAGAACAGAAGAGTTCTGTCGAGGTCATACAAACGTCCAGTCAGGCGTGACCCCTCAGCTGTCTCCATTAGTTCTAGGCTCGATTGTTGGCGGGAGGTAGGGTGGGTCTGGCTAGGCTGGTAGGTAGTACAACGTAGCGTTGTGGGCGTTCGACCTACATAGTTTAATTATTGTTGGGATGCGTCGGTCGGGCGCCGTCGAGGCCTCGGTGGGCGAGTGGTACAATCGCGCGCGAAATCGCTTAGTTTCCGCTCAGTTTCCGTTTCCGGTCGTAAAAGTTTAATTTTTAACGGTTCTGAGAATGTTATATGCAGCCGTAAAATGGAATCGATGTGGTCAAAGCTGTTCAAGCTTTGACCAAAAAGTATATTTTTTTTATAGAAAAGTATCAAATAGGTACCTAATCATTATCAGCGTGAATTTCCGAATAAGCACTACTGAACTCGATCTTCAGTTTTCCTCATGAAGTTGCTATCAGCTATCTTGCGCAGGTCGTTGCTCCATCTGGCCAGAGGGCGTACTCTACGTTTGCCTAAAAATGTTCTTCATTTTACAACTCGTCTGTCCTATCTGTTATCCATTCTTCCGCATATGTGACCAACCCATTCATAAATTGCATTTAAAAAAAATAGTCTAGCTAAAAAACAAAGTCTCACACATTTTGTGTTGACTCAAATTGCCGCAGTTTCAAACAACGTCCAAAGACCTTGGTCTCAGTTTACTTTCTGATTGCGATAAAGTGTTATCTAATTAGATCTACACGTTTTACTCCCCGGCTTTCTTTTTGGGGCCTCGGTTTTTAAATAAAAATATTTAGACCAACCTATAATACTAGGCCAGTGCCTCTACGTAACAGAAAGCTGAATACCTGTAGTTATTGGTGGTTAAAAGAAGTTCAAGCTAAAAGAGGTTGGAGTTCCGTCCAAAATTATACGAGACGTTCCATTCGGAAAGATTAGTTTTAACTTGAAGACCTACTACAAGTTAAAACATCTTGAACGGATATAACGTCGTAGTATAATAATTACACTTTTTTTTCTAGATAGGTTAGTGTTTGACTACTACGTCATGTGAAGTTAATATGTGGTGATGTGATTACATGGTGAATATGCAGTCTAGTTTTAAATAGGTGCGTGAATAGCGATGGATACAGTCTATCTGTGTAAAACTTCTATTAACTTGTGCAGCGATAGCAATGTTGATCTTGATAATATGTTTCTTACTAGCATACCAGTGATGAGGAGTCAGCTTGGATCAATTTTTTTTTCACTCTTCGGATGAGTATGTAATAATTGTTGTATGTGTGCCTATATTAGAAATATAGTTTCATTGACTGCAGTTTTAAACATTTTGATAAATACAAAGGAAATTTAACTCTGATTTATTTAGTTCTTTCATTGTATCTATTGGGTTTTGAAATTCATTTTGTGTCTATCAGTGGAGACTTTTAAATGGCTGTTGTATTTTTTAGCTTAAGATTTATTTTATTGTAGTATAGTCGATAGTGTTCCTAAAATATAATAAATAAAAAATAAATAAAATAAATCTACTCCAAGGTACCACGATTACGTCACGATGTTTTCTTTCATCGAGACACAATCAGTCCATCATCAATCACCAATCCGTGGTCGTCACTATCACTGAGTCATCATCACTTCTCTTCACCATAGACTTCACAGTCGTCACAAACAATACCGTACTGATACGTGCTACATCGTACCCAACTGAATGTGCTATTGAATTGAATCAACATTGATCCAGCAATGTACACAGAGACGTTGCATTTTATATCATCTTGGGGTGAGAGGGTGGTTATAGGGTTGCCAACCTTCTACTTTTACTCATACATGGGCCTGATATTACATGGAGCCGCTCTTGTTATCTAATTTGATGTTACGTTATGTTAGTATTACGACTTACGATATAATCCAGACTAATATTATAAATGCGAAAATGTGTTTGTTGGTTTGTCCTTCCTTCACGCAGTAACGGAGCAACGGATCGACGTGATTTTTGGCATAGATATAGTTTATGGACCGGAGAGTAACATAGGCTACTTTTTATCCCGGAAAAAGGCATGGTTCCTTTGGGAATGCGGGTGAAAACCGCGGGCAGAAGCTAGTAAATAATAATAATCAAAGAGAAGTGAACTCACTAGTATTTTTTTAATTCAATATGGGCTTATGTTTGACGACTATCTCACCTGGTGGTTTTTTTATGCTCTTTGATAAAGAGACGATCTGGTCGTTTGCCTGATGGTAAGCATAACGCCGGTCCGTAACAATTGCAGTGCCACTCAGAACTTTGAAACACAAAGGCCTGTGCGGCACTGCAGTGCGCTCGCTATATACCCTGAGACACCAGGTATTAAGTCTCATAAGCCCAGTAATGTCACTGGCTACTCTGCTCAACAAACCGGAACACAATAATGCTTGCACATTACTGGTTGGCGGCAGACTTCACGAGCAAAGCGGTGGTACCAACCCAGACGTAAACTCGAATCTCTCGCTGAAGCGTTAGTCCTTGTTATCAGCCTCTTACGCTCCCAGCAGTGCACTGCTGGGATACCGGCCTGCTCCCAGAGAGAGAGAGGTATGGGCCATAATCCACCACGCGGGCCCATTGCTGCTTGGTGGATGTCACATGTCCTCGAATTGTTGTGAACACGCGGGTTTCCTCATGATGTTTTCCTTCACCGTTTTAGAGCGAGTGTGAATAATCCGCACATATTGGTGCGGGCCGAGTCGAGATTCGAACTATATGGTGCGTCGGATTGAACGTCGCACAAGTTCCCGCTCGGACACACTCGCACACATACGACCTAGTAATAGACAGATATTAAAACAAGATGAACCTACCAGGTTAGTCGTTTGTCTTGCTCTGCGTCCTGTGACTGATTACGGTCCTACGCTAGACAGGCGCCCGATCGATACGGACCTGCATACTAGCAGGGCTCTCTACGTAGTAAAAGACTTTTACGTCCCCAAAACAAAAGGTAGTAACTAGCCACCCTGTAACATTATAGTTGTTTTCTAAACCGGCATATCTCCAAATATGATGGAGTTAAATTGACAGGTTGTTTTTTTACAGGGCTCGAGTGCACAAAAAAGTAGTGTAATTTTTTGAAGGTTCGTATACTTATGTGAGTTTCTTTATTCCACCGTAACTTTTAAATATCTGAACATATTTGAATATCTGCACCAATAATGGGGTAATTTTAACTAAGATTAAACCTAAAAAAACCATATAAACCGTCCTTCTCGTATAGTCGTGAAGAAAAGAGGATCTTAATACTCGTATTAAAATAATTAAATAAATCCTAGTTTTATTTTCAATTGTTTATTTAATTAAGTACATTAAATAATAACAATCCATTTTATATGTAAGTGAATTATTTGTTTGTTTTATTTTGATCTTAATAAATTCAATATAAATAAAAATCATAAATTTAGTATCTAACTATAAAACTAGGAGTACTTACTGAAAAGATAAATTTTGTTGATGTTACAATCCAATACCTAATGTTATAAAATGGATCTGATCCACTAGACTATTTCAGAGAATTTACTACGATCGTAGGCGTAAACGGAGATACGGGTGGGGTGGTGGGGGTTGACCCATCTCTCTTGGAAATAACTCAAACCACGCTCAACTGAGAAGGATTTTGGAATTTCATTTGGATCTCACGTTAGATTTAATACCTAGATATTGTTTCTATAGTGGAATTATTAAAGTGGAGTCATTTTTAAGGCGCTGCTAGGCAGGGCTCCTTTTCGCTATACCATTTAAGATTCCTCGTCAATAACACGTGACGTCATAACGTGCTCTAAACATCAACGCGGCATGACGTAGAATTAAAAAAATATGATTATTTTGTATGCTGCATGATTGGTTGTCTATTCCCAGGGTCATTTGACGTTACTTTGAGAATCACACTCGTGTACGGAGCCTTGTCGTGTATTGCATTAAGGTACCGTGTCCTAATGATTATAAGTAATAAGGGCCCTGTTTAGCTTTCATCCTCAAATCGAAATGTGTCACCAAGCACCTATCGGTGTGTTTTGGTAGATGCATTTCTATACAAGGCTTAGCATGTTCTCGCCTTCGACTACTCGTCACTTAAGATGAGATACTGCTCGAACGATAACCTGTCAAACGTAAAAAGTCTGCGGAATGGTTGTTATATAACTCTTGAGTTGAAAGAAAATATACTTATTGTTGAACAAAGAGTTCATCCGTATGTATTATAATAGATAGAGATAGGTGTTGTATATTTTGGATGAATATTATCAATCCAAATGACGAAACGCCGTTGCAATCACCGAAAAAATTTATAGTTGTCGATCTGTCAAAATCAATAAGCGAACTCCATTATTCACTGCCATCTGCCTATCCCTAACACTGGCACACATAAAACAAACACACGTAATCCAACCAAGTAACAGGTCCTACCGATCTGATCCAAACGCTACAAAAATAAAAAAGGAAACATTTAAGTGCGCGGCTGTACGTGCGCGGGCGCATGAGTCAGCACGCGTGACCTGTTTATCTTGCACATCTGCTATGCGGTCCTTGTGCAAGGGGTCTGCAAGGGGTCTGTGAAAGGGGGTCTATTTTATTAAGTCATTTGATATTTTGTTAATGAACTTTGTTTAACGGGAGGGTTTAGCTGGTCTCGCGTCTGCTATAACTGTGGTGCTGTTTACTTAGTAGGTAATTTATATTAACTGGTGCCCGCGACTTCGTGCTCGGAGTGGTTCTATGGAACACAAGGCTATTAAGGACTAGTAATAATTACAGTCAGCGGACGACCTCATTACCATTGCTTCATATATTTTTAAAACTCCAATTTCTAGTGCATCAATGTTTTGACTAAACTTTCCTATCTGAGTGAAATTACCGAGCTTAGAGACTTATGCAGTGTTGCGCAGGCCTTTGTGTTTCAAATTTCTGGGTGGCACTGCAATTGTTATGGGCTGACGTTACATTTTCCATCACGCAAAAGACCCGCTCGTCTTGTTATCCTGTAGTATAAAAAATGAAGAGCACCTATAAAAAAGTTATAATTGCCAGTCTTAATATGGCTGACAATGAAAAGTCGAATTTTCAACTTACGTCACTTTAGTAACGAGCTGTCAATGTCAATTTAGGAGTTATAGGCAGCGAGAATGCTCCAAGTAACCTTGTATTAAACTGTGCAATTTAAAGATGACTGTGCACTCTGTGTTGATACTGGAATTGAAAGTAATTTTGAAGTTTGAATTTTGCGTAACATTTGTGACAAGGCAGAAAATGTATTGATTCCACAGATTGGTTCCAATGATCATGCTTTAGATGATTTTGTAATGGGTTATTTGACGTGAAGAGCTGTTATCGATTGCATTTTTATGACATGTGCCTTGTTTGTATTCTCTTTGATGCCTGGTGCATCGCATTTTTGAGATGTATGTAACAAGTGATTTTACTTGTTGATTTTACCGTTCAAATTCAAATTATTTCTGCATAAAACATGTTAAATACTATTTGACAACAAGACGAGTTACGTTTGCCTGGTGGTAAGCATAACAACGGACAATCACAATTGCAGTGCCACTCAGAACTTTGAAACACAAAGCCCTGGGCGGCAATGCAGTGCGCTCGTTACGCTTAGACATTAGGTATTAAGTCTCATAAGCACAGCAACTTCACTGACTATACTTTGCTCATCAAACCGGAGCACATTGCTTGCACTTTACTGCTTGGCGGCAGACTACACGAGCAAAGCGGTAGCACCCACTCAGATGGATACTCGCAGAAGAGTAGTTCCTACTACCTGGTTAGGTTTATAAAATTACTAGCTTCTCCCCGCGGTTTTCGCCCGCGTTCCCACAGGAACCGTCAAACTGATCTGTCAAATTAAATCAACTTGTGAACCAATTGTGAACATTATAAAACTTTATTGACAGCTGTCAATGTCAATTTTATGTCACACTAACTTCTGCCCGCGGTTTTCACCCGCGTTCCCACAGGAACCGTGCATTTTTCCAGGATAAAAAGTAGCCTATGTTACTCTCCGGTCCATAAGCTATATCTATGCCAAAAATCACGTCGATCCGTTGCTTCGTTACTGCGTGAAAGAAGGACAAACCAACAAACCAAAAAACCAACAAATCAACAAACACACTTTCGTATTAATTATAATATTAGTATGAATTGACTTTTTTGCTTAGCGTCGGTGTAGCAGTAAAATACAAGCCAACTCTGTCCAAAAATATGTGCTGACGTTATCATACGCCTGACTACCCATAAATTACTTCCTTTGCGTGTTACCTGAACCCAGGTCCTAAAACACCGGTACCAACAAGAGTCGCGTGACCGGATCCAATCGATGACAAGTTCATCAAAATCGGTCAAGTGATGGGAATCAATCCTGCATGCCACTTTCACGTTTTATGACCGGAAGGCCGTGGTCTATTTATGAATGACTTAGTGTTTTTTTTATGTTTTTTTGACTGTAGCGTTATGTTTGTGAATTTGGGAATTGTACGGAAGGTTTTTTTGTGGTATTTCTTTTAACAAGCTTTTAATTAACCTGCCTTGTTAGTATGGATCAAATCTTGCAAGCTTTTGAGCCGAAATTATGCATACACTAGCTTCTGCCCGTGGTTTTCACCCGCGTTCCCACAGGAACCGTACATTTTCCGGGATGAAAAGTAGCCTATGTTACTCTCCGGTCCCTAAACTATATCTATGCCAAAAATCACGTCGATCCATTGTTC
This sequence comes from Crocallis elinguaria, assembly GCA_907269065.1. NCBI lineage: Eukaryota > Metazoa > Arthropoda > Insecta > Lepidoptera > Geometridae > Crocallis > Crocallis elinguaria. Next base: position 14,291,964 of record OU026071.1, on the reverse strand, counting down.
CGTTGCTTCGTGAAAGAAGGACAAACCAACAAACACACTTTCGCATTTATAATATTAGTAGGGATTATGTAAATCGGATGACTAATGCAATATAATATACCCAAAAAGCTTGGGCTTTACCGGCTAACAATCTCGTGTTCGTTTTCGAATCCAACCCGATTCAAACCAGCGGTCGCTAGATCATCGGCTCGAAGGAATTGTCTAGATTTTACCGTTTATATCCATGTTTATGCAGCTGAGTTGTTGAATCTAAACGGGAAATTTCTCTGACGGGATGCGATTCCGAAATATAAATGATCAAGACTGTCGCTTCCGACACGGATATCATTCCGAGTGAATTAAAATAGCCCTGCTAGTGACCGAAAGAAAATCCAGTTATAGTGGCCAAAGTTCATCTTAAATGACATAGATTTAGAACACAGTCTCTAGAAATACTATACATGAAACAAATAATTAATTCCAAAGAACCATTTAACCGATCGACTGAGCACTAATAGAGTTTAATGCGGGCACGCTCGATATAGGGGAGGGGTGGTAGGAGGGGGGCGGGGTGTCTTATCACTCAGCTGATAATCAAACCCCCACTGACACTTCATAAAGTGTTGACGTAATTGTAGGGTGTGCGTGGGTAAGGATGTTTTAGGACGTAAATTTTGTGATCAATGCCTGAGTAGTATTATATCGATTTATTTTAAAGAGCTATATAAGACCAACAGCTATATAAGAATAACTTTAGAAAACTAACATAACATTGAAAAGCCAATTATAGGTTCTCATGAATATTTAGTAATTAAGTCTCATAAGCCCAGTAATTTCAATGGCTACTCTGCTCATCAAACCTGCACGTTTCATCACTAGTTGGAATTAATAAAACAATTATAATTGTTATTTCGAATCAAATTAATTCATCGGTTGAATTTTTTGAGCTACGTTACCAAAGATACAACATCTCATAATGTTCATATCGTTATCATTATCAGCCTCTTACGCTCCCACTGCTTGGATACCGACCTTCTCTCGGAGAGAGAGGTATGGGCCGTAGTCCACCACGCGGGCCCAGTGCGGCTTGGTGGATGACACAGGTCCTCGAATTTGTGGTTCTTGAAAATGCCGGGTTCCTCACGATGTTTTCCTTCACCGTTTTAGAGAGAGTGTGAATAATACGCACATAACTTGATATAAGTCATTCGGTCGGATTGAAAGTCGCACAAGTTCCCGTTCGGCCACACTCGCTATGTTCATAATGTTCATATGATTGCGTATAGAAGTGAAAGTGCAAAGTTTTCCCATTTCCACCGAACCTATGGTCACCCTCAAAGCCCCGTAAATTTATACACCGATCCATAAGAGGCGAGTGATGGCATGAGCAACGCCAGCCTACGTAATAATGCAGTGTACATACATACAGACACGCGGATACAGATAGCGTTGAATATTGATTCGCTACGCACACAGAATACAAAGCCTTCTTTTGCAATCGGCTTAAATGTGTGTTAAAAGTACTAGTTTTATTTAAAATACAGTATGATTATTTCCCCGTTTACGTTTTGCCATTCTGTCTGGGCTTTGGCTGAAAAAGAGTGGTGTATGTGCCAGTGTCACTCGGGATGACGTAAAATTCTAAGGATACCCCATACTTTTTTTATATTATTGGATAACGAGATGAGCTGGCTATTTGCCTGATGGTAAGCAGAACGCCAGCCCATAACAATTAAAGTGCTATACAGAACTTTAAAACACAAAAGATCTGCGCGGCATTGCATTGCGCTCGTTACCCTGAGACGTTAGGTAATAAGTCTTATAAGCCCAGAAATTTAATGGCTACTTTGCTCATGAAACCGGAAGACAGTAATGCTTGCACATTAGTGCTTGGCGGTAGACTTTACGAGCCAAGCGGTGGTACACAACCAAACGGACACACGCAGAAGAGTTAGTCCTACCACCTAGTAAAACAATACAAATCTGTTCAGGCATTGTAAAGTTATGGTGCAATAAAGAAACTCACATACATACATGATCATTAAAAACTTTACACTCCTTTTTGTGCAGTCATGTAAAAACTAACGGATTGAGGACTTCCTTCTTTTTACAAGCTTTTATTTAACTTGCAATGTTTGTATGTAGGTATGTATGTTGGTTTGTTTAGTTCAAATCTAGCTAGCTAAATTTGACCCACTTCCCGGTGTTCGATCGAGCTAACATTTTACATACGTATGTAAATCGGATAACAATGCAATATGATAATGTCACAGAGCTGGTCTGATGATGGAGCCGGAAGGTGGCCTTAGGAACTCTGTAACGAAACGACGTAACCCCATCGAGTTTTGGCTCGTTGGATTTGTCTTTACAAGTACTCTGATCCTAGATGATGTCCAGGGTCCTGATGATGGAGCCGGAAGGTGGCCCACAAGATTTCAGTACCAATTACGAATTTTATATAAAAGCTTGTCTGAGAAAATTAATTTTTCAACAAACAACTTGTTTGAAGTTAGATTAAAGTATGAAGGGCTGTTAAATTCCTTCACTCCTAATCATTTCTATAAGCATTACAAAAACCAGCCGACTTATTTTTTTATCGATTTAATTAATTAATTAATTAAACTCACTTACACCGGAAGTCCGATAGGAGTCGCTAACTAACTTACTATTTATAGAATAGGGTGGATAACTGGATAGCCTCTGGACCTTATTATCAACATTCTTGTAAATTAATTGTAAAAAAAAATTGCTTTAAAAAAGCGAAGAACCGACTTCAGTGACAAACTACTGAACCGATTTTGATGAAATTTCTATGGGACCAATCTGAAAGTATATCCTTTCAATTAAAAAAAGAATTTTCCAAATCGGTTTATAAACGAATAAAATATGGGGGAACAAACAAAAAAAAACCGACCGAATTGATAACCTTGTCCTTTTTTGGAAGTCGGTTAAAAATATAGGATTAGGTTTACTTAAATCCAAATAAATAAGGTGGTTAATATTATTATCTACCAAATTTCAGTTACATAGATCCGGTTTGATGAGCACATTAACTAGCCAGTGACATTACTGGGCTTATGAGACTTAATAACTTATGTGGGTAACGAGCGCACTGCATTGCCGCGCAGGCCTTTGTGTTTCAAAGTTTTTAGTGGCTCTGCAATTGTTAGGGGCAGTGTAGACGCTTATGCAAACGTACGTTTGCTTGTCAGAATAACAACGCTTTGGCGTCAAGTGCGGATTTCGTGATACTCGAAATGCGCGGTTGATGGAAAAGCGTTGTTATTATGACAAGCAAACGTACGTTTGCATAAGCGTCTACGGTCTGAATTATGGATCGGAGTGATGCTTACCACCAGGCTAAGGACATGATCGTATCATAAACAAATAGCAAAAAAAAGTTTTCGAGATTTCGTGTTTAGTCAGTCAGTGACCTTTCGGTTTTATATAAAAAAATATATGTTATCCTCTTTTTGAAGTCAATTATGTACCTACATAGCTAGCAGCTTACGGCCTCAATACCGCGTAACTAATGAAATCCTCTTGTTAGGTATTAGAGTGATAACAGCACAGCACACAATGAGGTAACCAAAGTTAACAAGCCCAATTAAGATAATGTCCAGGCATGTGTGATGTACCTACGCACACAGTGTGTGTGGGCCGGAGATATCGGCCGGTGAGTTACGACTGGATGGAACGAGAAAAAATTGCGTGGCTTGTTACAAAAAAATTTTCACACGGGTGTTTAAAGTAGGTATACCAGCGGCGCAAGTACGGAAGTCCAAACGATAAATTTGTCGAATCGAAAAAACTGATCAATTTATCGAATGTTGCGAGTACCGAAGTCTGATCGTAAAGTAGGTATTGTAGTAGCTTTATATTCTCTTTGGATTCGACCTAGCTATTCGATAACTTTTGTCGGTTGTATCAAGGCTCGATAAATTATATAAAAAATCTATAAAACCCACTTTATCGATTTGAACTGTCAACTTTATCGATCGAAAAGAGCCGTACTTGCGCTGCAGGTGGTATGTAGGATTTTGTTTTTGCGGGGGTCCGTTTGGCTGGATACCATTGCTTTGCTCGTGTAGCCTGCCGCCAAGCAGTAGTGCCAGTACTACTGTGTTCGCAATAAAGAGCAAAGTAGTCAGTGAAATTACAGGTTTTATGAGACTTAATACATATACCTAATGTCTCAGGGTAACGAGAGAATTGCATGGCGCGCATGCGTTTGTGAATTTTGAAAAGAATTTTCACAAAATCGGTCAACAATTGACGGATGAATCGGTGAACACACAAATACATTGGAACATACAACTTCCTCCTTTTTTGAAGTTGTTTAAAATGGGAAACTCAAACGTTGTCCATGTCCACAAAATTGATAGAATGCACAACGACTTTAGGCTGAGTTAAACAAAGCCGCCTGCCGAGCGTGCTTATGGCAAAATCCCCCCTCATGGGGGAGACAGTTGGTTCAGCAGTGGAAGTTTTTGGGCTGATGACGATAACAAAGGAGTGATACCGAATGAAAGCGAAAACAAACGCGAACACGTGGAGTGACTTATTTCTCTAACTTTATAAAAGCCATAGATCGGTTATGCGTACACTCCAACTTTGACAGTAATGCCTTTTTGTGCGAAATCTTCGTTTGTGGAACAACTTCAGTAGTTTTTTTTGTGTAAAAACAACTCTTGCAGGGTTTTAATTTACCTTATACTATTCCACAAACTTGTTGTTAAGGACTAGTAGGAATGAGTTACTAATCATTCTAACTAAATGAATGATAAGTGGTGGTGATATCAACACTTAATAATTTCGACATTACCTATTATATAAGATAGTGGTCAAGACCTAACCTAACGATAATAGAACAAGTACAATTGCTTTAAGAAAGCGGGAACGAACTTCAATGACAAACTACTGAACAGATTTTGATGAAATTTCTATGGGACCAATCGGAAAATATATCCCCTCAAATAAAGAAAGAATTTTTCAAATCGGTTCATAAATGACGGAGTTCTATGAGGTTGGCTAAAAAAATTTAAAAAGTACAAAAATTGAGAACCTCCTCCTTTTTGGAAGTCGGTTAAAAAGAAGAAAATAATGTATGCAGACAATAAGAATAGCGAGATGGTGAGAGAATAATATATGAATAATGAATAATTGTAGCTTGCACACCTACATAGTCTGTCCAAGATACATACTTATCTCAGAATTTGAAAGCATCAGTAATTGAAAAACAGAGAAATACCTAATTATAAGCGCAATACAGTAGGTAATTGAAAAACAGAGAAATACCTAATTATAATTTTCAAAAGTGTATGGTATCTAAGTATGTGTATTAAAAAGACATTTTCCAGCTATAATCTGAGACAATTACCTACATGTAGGTCTATTATGGCCAAATGGATCTGAGGTCAACTTCGATGCAATACCGTGGGTGGTACCTACTAAGTAGCCGTAGAATAAAATAATGGACAGAGCGCTCGAATAGACCACAGTAAGTTTTTTATTTATTTATAGGGTTAATATTTATCTCTATGTAACTTGCTGAGTGCTGGTAGATAACGATATAATTATATGATACACGATCGTCCTTTGTGTGATATTTGTATAAAAAGTAAATCTTCACTTACTTTTGTTTTATTTTATTTATTTAACAAAATCCACAACTCTTATTCAATAATAATTATAATTGTTAGGACTTATTTCTATAACTTAAAGCCAATAACGGATTTACATTCTATATTTAAACTTCTTCCGGTTGTATTGAGTGAAAAGCCTAGCTTGCTTTAGTAACTTCACCATCAGGTTTAAAGCGTCCCGTCCATTATTTTTCTGTTGGTGTACAACTACAATCAGTACCAACCTATGGGTCCGCCCATAGGTTGGTACTGATTGTAGTTATAGAGAGCGTGACCTCCGGGTCACGCTCTCTATAACGCGGACGGACAATTTCCTGCAAACTGCAGAGTTTACTCTCGGGCGTAGTTTGTGGAAAACCACGCGTATTGTGCTAAACTGAAAATTTTATGGAAAACGAAACGTTTAGGTTCTGTTATTTATATTGTTAACTTTTGAAACTGATGGATCAAAGGTGCTATACTATACTATAGTATACAGTGTGATCTATCAAGGTGAGTCAATAGAGAGAAGTCTCAAGACGATTTTGTTCGATGAAACCATGTCGTCGATTATAGAAGTAAAAAACTGCATTAAAATATTACGGGATAAAAAGTATAGCCTATTATAGTACTCTCCGGTCCATAAACTATATCTATGCAAAAATTCACGTCGGTCCGTAGCTCCGTTCTTGCGTGAAAGAAGGAACACCAACATAGCCTAACAAAGCCACTATCAAATTTGTAAGGACGGATGACATAGGATGCCGAGTTTATAAAGAATTTGAAATTACGAGGACTATGCCCCTATAATTCCTGTTGATACGAAACAAATATTGATATTTTTATCGTCGCGGGAATCAACCCGCTAACGCGTCTGTGTTATGAGGTTTCGAGTGCTTTTAATCGCAAATTACACTAGAGATCCTTCACTAGCACGTCATCCTCTGAGACGAATAGAAGTAACATTTCTGCGTGTTCAGCGCCCGGAAATGACTCGTCTCCGCCTGAGGGGACAAGCTCGACTAGCATTTCTATATACGCAGCTGGGGCGGTCCGCTATAGCTTTAGGTGTATTATGTACAATACTAGCTTCTGCCAGCGGTTTTCACCGGCGTTCCCAAAGGAACCGTGCATTTTTTCGGGACAAAAAGTAGCCTATGTTACTCTCCGGTCCGTAAACTATATCTATGCCAAAAATCACGTCGATCCGTTGCTCCGTTACTGCGTGAAAGAAGGTCAAACCAACAAACACACTTTCGCATTTATAATATTAGTAGGATTTCAGTAGGTAAATCTAAATTGTCCGTGTTGCTATTTCCGTGTTATTTTATTCATGGCAGGTAGTGGAATTCTGTTTGCTATTTTTATAATTCACGTTATGTAGGTAATTTTTAACAGTAATGTAGATTATTTTTAGTTTATGAGTTAGGTATTAATTTTGAGGCTTTAGTATATTTTTGTAATATTTTAGTTTACAAGTTTTATTTAAAGAACACTACCTGTGTTACCACAAAAAGCAACTTTTAGCCGCCTGTTTAGCTAGACAGTGTCTAAAGATAAACGTCTGAAATGATTAGAAATGTCAGGGTAGGTATATGAGACATGTTTAGGGTGACTTAGAAACTAAACTTAAGCAATCTACAAACATATGCAAGGATGTGTGGAATATAGTGAACAGATATACTAAGAAGAGTAAAGATAGTAAATTTAAAAACTGTACTTTAAAAATAAATAATTATGTGACAGATAGCCCCACAAAAGTAGTTAATGAATTTGCAAAACGTTTTAGCTATGTAGAACGGTCAAGTTCACCAGATATTACGGATGCTTTAAACTATTTAGAAAGAAATGTAGTAAGAGTAAACGACGACATGGACCTAAGACCGACTGATGCGTCTGAAATTAAGAAAATTGTAAGGAACATGAAAAATAAAAGATCTTGTGGTTATGACGAAATACCAATACATATTATTAAAGATAACATTGACTTCCTGGCAATACCCCTGGCAGATTTCTACAACATATGTTTTGATGAAGGCATTTTTCCGGAACAATTCAAAGTGGCTAAGGTTGTACCGATTTTTAAAAAAGGGTCGTCTTCTGATAGTAAAAATTATCGCCCAATATCTTTGTTGCCAGTACTTTCTAAAATTTTTGAGAAGCTAATTAAAATCAGGTTAATTTGTCATCTAAATCTAAAAAATGTAATTAATCGCAGACAATTTGCTTATCAAAGGGGTGTAGGCACAAATGATGCTATATGCACATTAGTAAATGACATAATTAGAAAATTAAATTATCAAAAGAAGGTTACTGGATTATTCTTAGACCTAAGCTCTGCATTTGACACCGTAAACCATGAGTTGTTACTGTTAAAACTTAGTCATTACGGGATCAGAGGAAAGGCGCTGCAGTTGTTAGCGTCTTATCTACACAATAGAAAAATGTTTATAGAAATGAAACATTTAGATAATGGCTGCATCAATGCGCACAATTCTAGTCTAGTTAATGTGACAACCGGGGTGCCCCAAGGATCTATATTAGGACCAATACTATTCATAATATTCACAAATGATCTAATAAATTCTATTCAAAATGAAATTTCAGATATAACTTTAGTCGTTTTCGCTGATGATACAAATGCTTTAATTGATGCTCATAATATGGATTCCTTAAATAGTAAAGTACGTACAGCCATTACCTTTTTCGACACTTGGTTTGCAACTAATAAGTTGATAATCAATGTTAAAAAAACCAATATCATGCTGTTCAAGTCAACTGCCAGAAATAATGATAGTTTAAATGTATTTTGGAATGACGAAGAAGTGGGTTTGGTAGACACTGTGAAATTTTTAGGAGTTCATATCGATGCCTTGCTTAACTGGAAACAGGAGCTTTCGGCCATAGACAGTTCAATTAGTTCTTCCTGTTATGCCCTTAGGAGCTTGCGCGATGAACTAAGTATTTGTCAACTAAAGATGGTATACCATGCCTTAATTGAATCCAAGCTAAGGTACAGCATACAGTTCTGGGGCAACAGCTACCAATATAATATTAGCAAAGCGTTCATATTGCAAAAGCGAAGTATTCGAACAATGGTGCGAATATCCCAAAGAGAATCATGTAAAGAGCATTTTAAAAAACTTGGTATTTTACCGGTGCCCTGCCTATATATATTAGTTATCTTAAACTATCTTGCCAAATACATTAGAGACTTTGAAACAAAAGAAGAGAGAATAAAAAGGGAAAGCACAAGATTGAAGGACATGAAACATAAAATAAACTTTAAATTAAATGTAGCTAGACATAGCACTGCGTACCAAGCAGTAGAAATATTTAATAAGTTGCCAAGGGACATCAAAGAAATTGTTTATAAGCCTCGTTTGTTTAAAAGGAAAGTCATTGCATTTCTTTTGGAAAATAGTTTTTATAATTTGGATGATTACTTTGCCAAAACACTTGTATACTTGTAATTCTATTTGTTATTATCACTATATTGACTTGATTTAATTTTGGACATACTACGTAATTAGATTTTAACATTAGTTTTATAAATTATTAGGCATTATTTTAGATTTTTTACTAACAATTCAAACACAATGTATGTTGTTACTGAATAAATACAATACAATACAATACAATACAATACAATACAATACAATACAATACTTATTTTTTGTGTTAAGAATCTACTGGTTTACTGTGACTACACGCAGATTTATCCTCTCAACGGAGTTTCAACGGGAATCACCTGGATACAAACCCTAGTGTGTATCTTGGAAATGGCACATAGACTTGTTTGGCTAGCTACCACCCTAAAGTTGAAAATATGTCGATAAGCTATCGATTTATCTATGTGTTTACACTAGGAAATTTGGATTATCTATATATCTACAATGCTTTGTAGATTATCCAATTGTTTTTGTAGATAAGTTAGGTGTAGTTAACAGTCACGTGATTGATCGAACATATCTCCCGACTATCCGTGCATATCCTGGGTAAAATGTACTCGACTAAATCGATAGACATTCTCTATATTCTATCCTCGATAACTCGACGCTGATCTCAAAATAAATTAACAGATTTAGAACCGCGTCTATTGAAAAATCGCTAAGATTAGTCACCAAGTCTGCTTATCAGTCGACTTCCGAGTCGGTTCAAACCGGGTCTGATACAAAGCCTATGACATAATATATAGGTACTATAATTATATAGTGTACATACGTAATATATATAGACTAGCTTCTGCCCGCTGTTTTCACCCGCGTTCCCACAGAAACCGTGCATTTTTCCGGGATAAAAAGTAGCTTATGTTACTCTCCGGTCCATTAACTATGCCAAAAATCACGTCGATCCGTTGCTCCGTTACTGCGTGAAAGAAGGGTAATCCAACAAACCAACAAACGCACTTTCGCATTTATAATATTGGTAGGAAGTAGGATTAGTAGGATAGTAGGAAGAACCCTTCTTCCTACTATCCTAAATCCGGAAAGAGTTTAAAAATTCCTGCTCCTCTGCTGATAGGTATATTTGCCGACCGATATCAAATTGAAAGTTGGTTGGAAGCTACCCAGGACTTGAAAATTCTCTACCACCACCCAACATTTTCTAGCGCAACTGCCTCAAGCCTACAGTTTACTATGCGAACATAAAATGAAAAATAGCTACATTATATTACTCACGAGAAAAAAATGTAAATGTATCCATGAAACGTTGCGCAAGATCTGACCATTACTCATGCTGGACTCGCGTCACTGTTTACACTAAGGCTGGTTTACACGTTGTGAAACACACGATTGGAATATTCAGCGAAATGAAATGTAATTAAAAATTCGGATTATTTCCTTTCTTTATCTATGCTTGTAAATTTTGTCAAGTTTTACATTGAAATAATAAGAATACAATAAACTATACAAATAAAGAAATTTGGAGTGTCTGTTTGTAATATCAAAAGAAACAGCTTTTTACTAAATGCATATGAACGTATATACGGTAGGTACATATAAGAGAACAACAATTTTTAAAATTTTTGTCTGTCTGTCTGTTCCGGGTAATCTCCTAAACAGCTGGTCCGATTTTGACGGGACTTTCACTGGCAGATAGCTGATGTTATAAGGAGTAACTTAGGCTACTTAAAAAAGAAAAAGAATTGAAAACGAACACGAGATTGTTAGACAGTAAGTAAGGTTGCAGTTCTGAGTGGCACTGCAATTGTTATGGGCTACCGTTATGCTTACCATCAAGCAAACGACCCGCTCGTCTCATTATACAATAGTGAAAAAAAGGACAGTATTACCCATTCAATCTATCGATTTAGACTTCCGGTGACCTAGAAGTAATCGATCGATTACTATAAGCTAGGAACTTAGATTACAGTTCGATTAGTATCAGGAACCACTCATGATCTTTTAAAATTCGTGATTAATCCAATGATTAATTATTAATTAATTTTGTAATCGGTATTTTGATAGACGGCTGCTGTTAATTGTTAATCATGATAAGGTGTTTAAATGAATGATATAATTTTAAACATCAAAAATATTCATTTGTACACCAGTCTTGAGAAACTAGATTTTGTATGAAAAAAATGTACAGCGCCCCTAGCGCCGCGTTTATGAACTATCATGTTGAACAGCAACCCATAAGTATATTTTATGTAAGTTATAGCAACCTTTAGGTACAAAGACCACCCCTTACCCAGTAAGATATCAGGTATTTACTAACGAAAACTAATAACAACCCTAATTTGTTTCAGATCTACCCCCAGCAGCTTACGTAAGTTAAATTAAATAACGCTTCACGTAAATTAAGCCGGGGATGATTGTGTAACGTTCTGTAGGTGCTACGGTGCTACGTTCACGTTACGTACACGTATTTCTAGGGGTTTATGGGGGTAGGGGGTTGTGAAATGTTGCCGTTTAATTCACTGAACGTGACGGTTTAGATTTTGTAAAATGCTGTGTTTAAATGCTACCTTGTTATTTTGATTGAGTAAATAATGCTTTACGAGGACATACATACTTATAGGGATAGTTTACCTATCTATACAAATAAATAAAATTTAAGTGTCTGTAAGGCTCAAATAACAGTTTTGTACTAAATGCATATGAACGTATATACGGCACTAATAGCAAAAAAAAACAAACATTATAAAGTTTGTCTGCCCGTCTATCGGTCTGTCTGTCTTGTTACGGCTAATCTCTGAAACCAAAACAGATTTTGAAAGGACTGCAGATAACTGATGTTATAATGAGTAATTTATGGCTTCGTGGGCGAAGCCGTGGGACATAGCTAGTAAATAATAAAAAACTTATTTGCGTTTGACCATTAACTCTTTTGATCTTAGGTTAGATATGTGGTTCCCATCTTCTCTCCTGTCCCTCGTGTCCTACCACCTGCACGGTGAAATAATTACGAGACGCAAATGGGGCCGGCAACCCATTTGGCAAACGTAATTTAATAGAGTCGAATCAATTATACGCTAAGAAGAAGAAGAGGTGGTAAATACGCCAAATCTATAGAAAAACCAGGTATTTCTATACTTATCCAATAATGTAAAGGAACTTGGCGGATGCCAACCAATGACAGAAATTATAGTGATTCGCTAACCAATGACGTGACTCGAATTTGAATTTCTATCTGTCATTGGTTGCTGAGCCGTCAAGTTTGTTTACATTACTGGACAACTAAGAAAATCTCTACTATAGAATAGGCTCTCAAATTAGCTGTCGGTACATGACAAGTTCAAAACCTGAGGGTGGTAACTAGGTAGGCTTAAATATACTAAAAACTTTTCAATCTCTCCAAAACCCCTTTAAGCGCGACATCCGTGCAAACACGGCGGCCATGTTGTGACGTCACGTCATAAATACCGTGGATTTGAGGATTATCTCATCCTTGGTACCGTAGTGTCGTCATAGACCAACAGTACTTATATAGACGGCGCTCGAAACTCGATGTGACGCAAGCGAAGGCAGCTTTTTTAATTTTTTATACTAGCTGCAGCCCGGTGTAGCGGGCGTTCACCCGCATGGATATACAATTCAATTATGTATTGCATTCCATAATGTTACAACAGATGTCAAAATTATAATAATTAGACTAGGCTTCTGCCCGCGGTTTCAACTTCGTGAAAATTCTGACAGAAACCGTGCATTTTTCCGGGTTAAAAGTTACTTTCCGGTACATAAACTATATTTATGCAATAAATCACGTCGATCCATTGCTGATGCGTGAAAGAAGTATTTATAAACCAACACAGAAACAGACAGCAAACACACTTTCAAATTTATTATACGGATAACAGTTAACTTTAGACACTAGAGGGCACAGCAACTACAAGAGGTAACCCTATATTTTTCCCGGATAGGTATAAAGTAAGGATGGGGTGGTAAGGCTTGCAATGACGTCTCACTTTGTATTATGAAGGCTTAGTATTATAAAGCAAACGTACGTTTGCATGAGCGTCAAAGTTGCCCCTTAGAGAGACTCTGTGAATCTATCAATTCTGTCAAAAGCAGGTTTCCAGCGGGCCGCCTGTTTTGTTTAGTCTACGGGTGTCATAGCAACTATACCTAACAAGAAGGTTACATTGATAAGGATTATCGTGCAAGGTTGTAGACGTTTTTATGTAGGGTTTAAATCAAGTAGGTAAATCGCGTAAGGGTTGCAGATTCTATTCCCGCACTAGAACAGATAGATGCGTGTACTAAGGGGGCGTTCAAACTTCAAGTATTACGTAAGCAAAAGTGTTACGCTTCCTGTTGTAATTTATTAGTCTGTAATTTTACACTAACCAAACATAAAATTGGCCCATAAAATAGCCATAGATTTGGCAGTAGGTAGTATCCACACAAACAAATAGATGTCCTACGTCACTTCTAAAAAAAAATGCGTCTCAAAATCTCCGAATCTCCGACCTCTATTATTTCAAAATGTAAACAAAATTTTGGCCCAATGACCTAATCAAAATATGGCGTCGAGCCCAAACAAAGAGAAATCCCAAAACAGTAATGATTCTCTGTCGTCAATTAAAACTTATTACGAAATCTCTATGGTTTGAAGCCCAAAAGTAAACTCTTTAGTACCTTACCGTAATAAACATTATCTTTTTCAGACAATACGGAAGCCGATGTACCATTTTGCATTGCGACAAAGTCCTCCAAGTGCTTTTATGAATTGACTCCACAGAACACACCGAAAAAGGTTACGAACTCACTTCTAAAGAGGTAGCACAAAATAATTGCCCGCCGCAATTTGAAATTAGAACAAAATATGTTCTTATTTCAAAAGCTTAAGTTTCAAATTTGAATTTACAGCGACAGCTGGCTGTAAAAGAATTTTTGGTGGCATAGAAACCGAATGTAGAACAAGGAGGGACCAGCCAGACTTGGTCTATAAGGCTTCTTTGTGTTACCTTTTTTAGAACATTCGTTTTGAGAATTTTTAGGAGGCGAGTTTCAAGTTAAGCTGGTTATTTCTTGATTTATTCTTTCTTTGTTTGGGACGCGACAAATGTTGACATGTCTAGTTTTTAATTTTTTAATTTTAAATGGTGAGATTGTCGTCTGGTCACTGACATCATTGTGGTAGTACACGTGTTAAGAGACAGGTGATGAATGAATAGTGTAATATATCTAAATGCTTAGAGATGGTTAACTGATAGTTTGTGTAGAGTTGGCCATTTGTACAAATAAAGTAAAGAAGAAAGTAGGAATTGATATACTGTTTATATGAACTACATTGAAAGTATAGTTACGATGGCTTAGTGGTTGTGAGTTCTCTGTTGATCCGTAGGTACGTCGAAATCCTGCAGTCAGCTTGACATTTCGGCAAAGGAAAACGTCATATGTAGCATGAGGGATTTTATAGTCCTGCCCTGGCTAGCTACCAACCACAAATTGAAACTCTGATATGCACTTGAAAGTCAGTCCTATTCTATAAGGGTTCACCATCACTAAAGATCAGGCTAGATAATGATCAAGTGCCTACTTAGATATAGATAAGAAAATCCGGAACACACCAAAAGGTCGACATTTTATTATTGTATCTAGTTTTTAAGGACTTGGAGTGGGCGCATTGGGAAACTGTAATACTCACTATGAGGTTATGAATAAAGAATAAATAAAAAATAAATAAATATCCTCGCATTGTGTGGTTCTTGAACATGCCGGTGTTCTCACGATGTTTTCCTTTACCGTTTTAGAGCGAGTGTGATAAATCCGCACACAACTTCATACTCGTATAAGTCATTGGGCAAAGCCGACATTCGAACCATAGTGCATCGGATTTAAAGTAGCACAATTTCCCCCACGGCTACACTCGCTATTTGGCAATAGATATTTGACGGATCCGTTGCTAAGTTGGTAGTAACCGTGCCTGCAAAGCGAGGGGTCCCGGGTTCGATTCCCGGCCGGGGCAGAATCCATGATACCAACCCGTATAACTATTGCCGTACTACTCAGAACTTTGTAATTTCATTGCCTTTTCGTCAAACACGGAACACATTACTGCTTGGCGGCAGATTACACGATCAAAGCGGTGGTAACTACCCAAACAGACACTCGCAGAAGGGTCATTTTCTTACTTTTCTTACTTTTCGAGCTCAATCTAAAATATGGTCTTTAACACGAAGTCGGTTTCTTCTAAGTAAAACTTAAGTTAGAGCAAGTTTGATGTTACTTTAAGCTGAAGCTAGGTGTAACCGCAGCTTAGCGCTTTGTGCTTAAGTTACGTAAGTGCAACCGAGTTTAACTTGAAGTTAGATTGAAATTACCTACTTTGGTGTTACGTTTAAGCTAGGTATAAAATTTTAACACAAGAATACTTAGTGCATTTTTTCAGGAAAAAATAACATTCAGTCCCCGGCGCATAAACTATTTCTATACAAGTCGTTGTAACAATAGTTGCATCTATATCTATACATCTATATAAAATTGAAGTGTCTGTTTGTAATTGCAAAATAACACCTTTTCACAAAATGCTTATAAAAGTATATACGGTACCTAAAGCAAAAACATAATTTTAATTTTTTTTGTCTGTTTGTCTGTCTGTTTGTTCCGGGTAACCTCCGAAACGGCTGGACTGAATTTGACGGGACTTTCACTGGCAGATAGCTGATGTTATAAGGAGTATCTTGGGTTACTTGGGTGACGCCGCAGGGCGCAGTTAGTAATTAATAAGCATTAGGAGTAGTATCTCGATACGACTGCCCTAGCCAGTGTCACTCGGGATGATGTTACATCCAAATCTGTTTAGGCATTTATAGGTAAAACTGAAACTTTTTGACCAAAGTTAACCTAACCTAACGCTTTCCACTCGAATATAAAATGTCTCCACCCGTCAGCGGGGAGGTTAGGAATTTAAATTCCCATCTGCCCCGCGGTGTAAATTAGTGGGCTCGACCTTTAGGACATCATGGTTGTAAAACGTCAAACTACGACCCCAACGTTAGGAATATACCTAATAATAAAATATGGAACACGTAGATATCTACTTACAACTCTTTACAAAACTCTAGAAAAATCCGGTGTTGTAGGTATTGAACGCATCGTAACATAAGTATTCAAATCACGATGCTCTCATACCGCCTTACATACAGTAACTCATTTGTGTTAAGACTCTATTCATTCAAACAATCCATTCTTTGAGACCCATACTCGTGTTAAAATTGTGCCACTCACAAATAAAATAATCAACCTTAATTTGAATGAGTTAGGGTCTGAAATTGAACATGAAATAGTTATAAAAGCAAAGTCTGTTGGTAAGACCAACTAAGTCATTCATTCACATAAATATGGCACGTTCGTATTCCGCACTGTCAAAGTTGATTTTAGAATGTCTTTTTTCGATTTTGGAAGCTGGTTTTATTTTTATAAAGGCGCACGTGCATTGGACGGCCTAATTCGTTCGGAAACGAATGCAAATCCCTTAGTTGTCAGCCTTCTATTGCGTCACCTAACGGGGCATGTTTTTGAACGGAGGGTTTGTAGGTTTAGGTTTTGGCGGGTTTTCGAACGAAGTTTGGCTTAGTTTTAGTGTGAAACAGCTTTAGTAATTCACAAAGGAGTTCTTTTATTCCTGAAGTAAAAGATTGTACTGTGTTTGCAATCTTATAAATTGCTGTCCATATTTTTTATTTGAGCTGGAAATTACGTCTAATTTGTGTGTGTGTGTTGTGTCGGACATGAGTTTGACGTATTTTAAGTTATTTTTTAATTGAAATTACCATCATTACACTACTCGCGTCTGGATAAAGCGGGCAGAAGAATATCTTCTTAATTACCTACTTCTTATTGAAATTTAGTACCTATTATTATTATTCATTATAATTAGTGTCATCATAATACACTAAATATTTAAAGTAGTTGTTATAAACTGCACGAAATAACATCTTAAAAATGTGTACTTTCCATACTTGTAGTAGGTATAATAAATGCGAAAGTGAGTTGTTGGTTGGTCCTTTTTTCACTTTGTTTTCAGTAAAATGCACCTCCAATTCCTGTAGGAACGCGGTTGAAACCGCGGACAGAAGCTAGTTCATTATACAACTCGTCTTGTAACCCTAATGCTTATAAAAATTCTAATATAAAAATAACATTCTTTGGCATGTCGAAAGCACTAAATAATTCTGGAAACCTATCCAAACAAAGAGACCTAAATCGAAATAGAGTCTTTATAAATTATATTATGTTAAACCCAACGTCCGATGGATATTAGAGGCTTTAGTTCTGGTTATAATATAATCTGAGTTATTACTGTAGTAAGTACAGTAAGGGCCATTCTAATTCAGAATTCACGTCATCATTTAACACCGGGTGATGACCTGTTGTGCAGTGATGATGTGATTGGTCAAACATAAGCCAACCGATAATAAAAAAAAATCACCCACTTAGACCATAAAATACTTATAGATTAACGACTCCCAAGGAGTCGACCACCGGTGGGCTGGCCCTCGCCTCGCTACCGGTAGCACTCTAGGTTTTTATGTATTTCACGGTTTTTTAAATAAATTTATTGAAATAAAATATAGGTCAGAAATATAGATATCAGCTTCTTACGCTCCCACTGCTGGGATACCGGCCTTCTCTCAGAGAGAGGTATGGGCCGTAATCCACCACGCGGGCCCAGTTCGGGTTAATGGATGACACATGTCCTCGTATTTTGTGGTTCTTGAACATGCCGGTTTCCTCACGATGTTTTCCTTCACCGTTTTAGAGCGAGTATGAATAACTTGATAACACATAACTTGATATAAGTCATGGTGCGGGCCGAGTCGAGATTCGAACTATGGTGCGTCGGATTTAAAATCGCACAAGTTCCCGCTCGGCCACACTCGCAATTATAAATATAGATTAAAGGAAATAAATATAAACTGATTATATCATAAATGTGTTGTAAACCTAGTATGTTTTTCGTAACAAATTACTTTTCTAATCCGTAGTGCCCTTACTGTCAGTATTGTATCACAACTTTACCTAATCTTCTACGAGATCCTTTATACATATAAAATAAAAAATGTATTTTACCAAATCGAGATGATTGATGGATAGCAATTTTACTGTAACATTATATTTTCTCCTTGAATAAGTTAAGGTGTTTTTTGTACACATTTAATTGATGAATAGGAAAGTAAATGGGTGGATTATTCAGGCCGGAGAATTTTTTTAAGGAAAGTTTGATTGAAAATCTTTTTTATAAGGTTATATTTTTTGAAAGCTGCCAGTTACTTAAAGCGTTCGTCTACCAAAAAGCTATGACAGAGCCATTTTTCCATTGAAAAACATAATAGTAAAATTCCAATTGCACTATCTGTGAGTTTGGCGGACGATCTGTAGGTTTCGGTGATAGAAAATGACGCAACCATTGCATTCGGAGCATTGTCTAGTGCTCACTCAGCTAGCTATCAACTTTGAGTTGTAAATCTGTAATGGCGATACATTTTCAACTTAAGGTTGTACCTATTGCTAGCCAGGCATCCACTGATAAATGCCAACATGCGTTGTTCTTTCTCTCTTCTCTTCTGCTTTCAACGTATGAAACTTTAAAAATAAACATTCTCAGAGGCCGAAAATAACGGAACGTATTTTCGTAACATTCCGTTACATAAAAATAACGAAACGTTACGTTAACAGTTTGTTGTTACAACAGAAATATGCAGCAGTTTCACGTAGGAATTATTTCTGTGCGCTGTTTATTGAAAGAGTTTTTCAACTTGAATTCGTACGTTGTTTATTGAAATCGCGCGGGTTTTGGAGTGGAAATCGAATTGAAACTGTTTTGAAAAATTACTTAAGACTTTGATGAATAGTTTTTAGGTTTAGTTTTAGCTGTAACTTAGGTATTTGATAACGAGACGAGAGGGTCGTTTGTCTGTTTGTTAGCATAACGTCAGCCCATAACAATTGCAGTGCCACTCAGAACATAGACAAACAAAGGCCTGCGCGGCACTGCAGAGTGCAGAGTGCTTGCTCGTTACGCTGAGACATTAGGTATTGAGTCTCTACCGTTCAAACAAAAAAGAATTTTCCTAATCGATTTATAAATGACCGAGCTCTGCAGTAACAAACAAAAAAAAATACCCACTGAATTGATAACCTTCTCCTTTTTTGGAAATCGGTTAAAAAGATCGCGATGCTGCAGATTTCATTACCCCCAACATGCGTGTCTGATACAGAAAAGCAACTAGGTATTTTAGTTTCGAAATAATTGCATATATAATGATTGGATTAATAACACACCGCCCGAAGCGCCGTCAAAACGTTAACGCCCATACTTAGATACAAAAATGATAAGTTACAAACGTGATATCGTCTGGTGATTACTTATTTATAGCTAATATGTAATTATCATGCTTGAAGAGTAAAGTAGTCTATGAAATTTTGTTTCAATCTTGTAGTCTTTATTAATGTTATGAGATAAAGTTTTTATTTGATGTTTTATGTAGGTAAGCTAATCCAGTCCAGTGGTCGGATTCTAAAAAGAATACACTAGAATAACAGCCGTTTCTGAGATTACCCGAACAAACAGACAGACAAAAATTTTTAACATGGTTGTTTTGTTATTAGGTACCGTGTATACTTTCATATGCATTTGGTAAAAAGCTGTTATTTTGATATTACAAACAGACGCTTCAATTTTATTTATTTGTATAGATATTTTCGTCAAAGTCTGTTCTCGGTTTTTAATACCAATTTTAATCCAGGAAAAATGCATGGTGCCTGAATCTTCCACGCTGCGTTGAACAAATGCAACAAACCCCTTATCTTTAAAAAAACTAAACTGCCTGCTGGCCGTGGTTTCACCCGTGTAGAGATTCCCATAGGAACTGTGCTTTTTCCGGGATATTAAGTAGTCTATGTTACGACCAGCCCATAGACTACATCTATACAAAAAATCACACCAACCCGTTGCTACAGAGCTCCATGAAAGAAGGGAAACCCAACAAACCAACACACCAACAAACACACTTTCGCGCTTTCCTATAATGTTATGGATTGTACTGTCAGGACTAAAAGTCTGTGCGAAAATTTCATAAAGCATAATTTGATATCAGGAAGTGATCGAAAAATACAGAAATTTTTCATCGTATTTTTTATCCCTGACGAACAAACTAGAAATGAAAGTTAAAAAAAGGCTTGTACAAAACAAAGCCGCACTCATCTATCTTCAATCGATTCATCTATCCGTAGACTAAACTGTTTTTAAAAATCTATCACCAATGCTAGACGTAGGCTGTGTTAAACAATTCTTAATAACATTTTTCTCGTATGACGTGACGTCTAGACTCAATAACTTGACGTGGCTAACAATGGAGACGTGCATTTTAATTTAGGTTATAAATACCGACTACCAACTCGCGTGAGTCATCCACCAATATCGTACTAATATTTTTTGTGGTTGGGTACAAGATAAGAGATGTGAGCGGAGAATGCTGGTACAAATATTTCTGTAGGCTGAAAAGTATTTGTTAGTGGGAGGACTAACTCTTCTGCGAGTGTCCGTCTGGGTTGTTACCACCGCTTTGCTCGTGAAGTCTGCCGCGAAGCAGTAGTGTGCAAGCATTACTGTGTTCCGGTTTGATGAGCAGAGTATCCAGTGAAATTACTGGGCTTATGAGACTTAATACCTAATGTCTCAGGGTAACGAGCGCACTATTCTGGGCGGCACTGCAATTGTTATGGGCTGGCGTTATGCTTACCATCAGGCAAACGATCAGCTCGTCTCGTTACCAAATAACATAAAAAAAAATAGGTTTGTTCATTATCAATTACAAGCTTCAGCCCGCGGTTTTCACCGGCGTTCCCACAAGAACCGTGCATTTTCCGAGATAAAAGTAGCTATGTTAATCTCCGGTACATAAACTATATCTGTGCCAATAATCACGTCAATCCGTTGCTCCGTTACTATGTGAAAGAAGGACCAACCAACAGACCAACAAACACACTTTCGCATATTAGTAGGATCATAAGTTTGTCATTACTGGACGAACTATAAATATATTTAATGTTTAAATTTACATAATAACTAATAATTAAATGTAGCTTGCCAAGCGTGGTGTCTTGTGGCAAAATTCCCCCATCATGGGCGAGTCCGCTGTTCAGCAGTGGTGGTTATGATAATCTTTCTTATCTTTCTACTATTTTTGACCACATCTCCATAAAAACAACTTGAAAAGTTGACGATAACTACCGGTTAAAACACAAAACGCTCCTAGCCTGTACCTTGTACCGCCTCAACCACCAAAGTTATTTCAATAAGTCGATTGTTCCAGCTTGTTACGAGTGCAGCTTCGAGTCCCGGTGTGTGAATAGAATTATTGTTCTAACTCTTGTTGAAATCGTAATGTCGATTTACCATTCGTTATAATTGTTCGGGGCAGCCATAGAAATGAAATATTACTTATCGGAATGCTGACGGTTTGAAGTGTGTGATATTTTAAATACTCAAAAAGAATTGTCATAGCGAGTAGTTAGCATAATGAATGAGTGTTTGGAGGACACAAATGGACATTCTAAAAATTAATGATAATTAACAGTTCTTGTGTAATGGTACAAAAAGGGACACAGTTTATGCTAGTTTAAAAGTTACAGAGACAAAAAATTCATTTATTATTACTTACATTTAACAATGTGAACATGAACAAAAAAACATAAAGAGTTTGCTAAACACCGTCGTGAATTATTTTTAGACGACTGTCCAAAAAAAGGAGTGTAAAGTTTTCAGGATCCATTTAATGTGAGTTTCCTTATTTCAGTATAATTTTTAAATGCCTAAACTGATTTAGATGTATCGTTAGAATCCTTACATCATCCCGAGTGGCAAGTCGCATTTTTTATTTTTTTAAATATTAGTACTTGTTTTTGTCTTTCATTAAAACATTTTTTATTTTAAAATCAGTTATTATGCTAACTACTCGCTATGACAATTCTTTTTGAGTATGTATTGAAAAGATACGTAGAGCACTGAAATTGCTAATAAAACAAATATACTATAAATATAAATCATGCTTATTTTTTGCTAAAATCTGCATGATGTAGACTTGTAAAATTAATTTTACCAAGGTACTATTTACGACTGGCAACACTGCAGCACGGTTACCAAAATACAAGTTCTTACGAGAGTGCAGTCAGTACTTAGGTATCATAAAATCCTATGTCCCATATCTATGTTTGCATAGGTACCAGTATAAGGGTACCTAAGTAACGCCTTCAATCAGACTAAATATCTGTTCTGCATTAGAAACATTGTAAAAACCTGTTTTGAAAATAATGCTGACGTATTTCCTGTCCATCTTCTTGATCATGGTCTATACCTACTTGGGACGGGCACTCAGTCATTTTAACTTTCATGAGTGCTTGCCTAGGGCCCAATTGAAATTGGCTCATTATGTGGTCAAATTATATGTTTATCTCCAAGGCCTCTATTTCCAAGCCCAAATTTGGTTTATTTATTTCAACTAATCAATTTCCCAAAAAAACCCAAAGTTAATGAAAGCAACGGGACTCGTATCCAAAAATAAGATATTCTGACATTTTTATTTTTGACATGTTCGGATAAAAGGGTAGACCGTAAACCGTAAATATCTGCATTTGTAAATGACTAGGTACCCAAGCCCGGTATTGTAACATCATGTGATGTAATTCCTACCCCAAAATAGAAGGGTACAATAATTATATTAGGGGTCGTTGGATAAATTAGATATTTTTTCCGCGAGAGGTAAATCACATTTATTTCCGCTTTATTTTATGCACAAAATAACATGAATATGTAATTAAGTAGCTTTATATTACCGCCTAATGCGCTGTGTAAACCGTAATTTTAAATTCTACTACTAAATTGTTTTTTTTTTGTGTATAAATTTAGTTGGCGTGAGAGATTTTCGATGTGATGTTAAAGTTGAAATATCTTGCGATGTTCTACATACATTTCAAAATCTTTTACGCCAAATTTACTACAGGATAATAAAAATAACACTACGTTCTCCCCTTCTAAATCACCCTACAATTGTTTGAATCATTGCCTGAACCTTATTACAACAACTATTTAAGCATGAGCAATATCCATCGCAACATTTACCTCGCAAAAGCTCTATTGAGTGCTCGTGCACCTAACAATCAGGTAATAACAATCAAACCACAATCCGACCCCAGCCAATAACATAAACCAGCCAAAGGGTTGCCAACAAAAATAAACCTTTACAGGCCAATTTGTAACGGTCATTTTTTACCCTACGCTTGATAAATCAGGGCATGCCCACCCGGCACACCCTGGCCTGACCTGGCGATAAACAGACCTACCTATTTTCTTCGACATTTGCAGAGGGTGCGGCAATGGCAACCCAGCCCACGATCAGTCAATCCGTCCGTTGTTAGCTCACCCCGTAAACGTACCATAAAGACAAGAAACGACCTTAAAAATAAACAGATGACCCGACAAACGAGGGGCCCACCTGCAATAAAGACAGTGCAAACCCGCCCTTTCCCTAATGAGGACATTTTATAGCATTTAGTTTTATTGTCTATGCGCGCGCAACCCTTGTCTATGCTTTATAAGTTGTAGCGGCCTTCGTAAATATTCAGTATTGGACGTGACGCGATCGCGGGCGGACGCCTACTTTCGGCTAGAGTTGAGCAAAGTTCGTTCGGAAACGTTAATAAGTGATAATTTGTTCCGATCGTTGAAATTAGTGAGTCAGTTGGTCTCGCCTACACTTGTTAATTATCCGTTAGCCTAGAATTCTAATTAACGCTTGTTTCTTTCCTTGTACTTACATCGTTCGTTTAACTAGTAGAACGGAATCAGAGGAAGGAACTTTTTTCGGTACATGACGTAATAGTTTTGGAATACTCGTGTATAAAAAGGTGTTTCGAATAGTTAAGAGTAGGTATTCTCGATAGTTTGCGAATGTAACCTTTTTAATACGTCGTGAATTTTTTTTCTTCTTTCGTGGCCAGACCCTGTTTGTGTATTTTGCCAATTTCAAGTTTCAAGTTTAATTCGTGAATATTGTAAAGAAATTGTTGTTTTACAATGTTAGTTTTTAACTCTATTGAAAACTTTATTGAAATCTAGATAGTTTTGAACGAATTGAACTACATATTTCTACAAGCTAAATTAAATAACAAGTTAATATAAATTTAGAGTACCCGGATACGTTATTTTAATGTCTATAGCTGGCATGTCTATAGCTGGCAAGATGTACACAGTAAAATACATGTTTTTCCAATGAGAATAGAACCAGTTACTTATCTTTTCTTCCTTGTGTTCAAGTAGGTCAGAGTTTTTAAACCCGCCTAAAGGCCACGAAAAATAATAATTAAGTGAATTCTCTGTTGTATATATATATATATAATATATAGTTTAGTTCAAATATTTGCACGTCTGCTTGCAGGCTGAATACACAGACCCTATATTTTAATTATAACCAGGACATTTTACTGTATTCTGGCAATTAAATACAAATACAAAATTTATTTATTGTATATAAAAAAGTTTACAAGAGAATAGTTGAAGTCCTGCCTGCTGCATTAAATTGTTTGATTTGATTTGATTAAAAGTTAAAGATCTTTAATACAAGCTTTAGTGACGACTTGAATGGGTAGTTAAATTGTTATCTGATGAAATATTGCTGAAATATAACATCATGAAAAGAGACAACGACTACGTTTACTTGCGCTTCATTTCGAACGGTTTTAGAATTAGAACGGCATCTATAGTTATTTAAACTTTCATGAGCGCTCTCCTGGGGTCCATGTGAATAAAAATTTCAACCTTGATATTTATGGCAACCACCCACGCCTTTTTACGATTTAATTTATTAGTGTTCGCCAGTTGTAAAAATGACAAAAGTTTTTGCATTTGATTGCGCTTGTCATCGTGAGACACTAATAATAAATGAATAAAAAAAAACGGTCCGAAACGACCACTGCTGAACATCGGCTATATTGATTTGCTGAAACCACCTCTACGGGGGACCATAAAGGTGGTATTTTGCCATAACACGCATGGCAGGCGTTGCCGTGATCGCAGTAGATTATGATATTGACAGAGGAGAATGCTACTGCCCATTTCCTGGATATTCCCTTAGCCGGCTCATACGACACTAAGGCTAAGATTCAGAGACGATTCTAAGCGTAGACTTTGGCTTTCATATGTCAAAACTGTATAGAATTTTGACGTATGGAAGCGTGAGTCCACGCTTAGATTCGTCTCTGAATCTCAGCCTTACTGGAAGAGATGGGGTGGTACTATTCCTAGTCAGGACCACACGGCCCAAACTCTAAATATAGTAAAAAAGCAGATTTTTATGAAAATATTTTTTCAATTAATAAATGTATTTGTTTTAACAATCACGTGGTACGTAGACACTATTCCCTAATTAGTGAACTACGAGATAGGTACTCCCTGTATGCAGGGAATCGGGGACCATGAATTCTAAGGTCATACTAGCGCTTTTTTGTAAATATACATATTAATTGTCCCATTACAAATTCAAAATGCTTTATTTATATGGGCCCATGAGAGCACTCTGAAAGTTAAAGTAAATGGCTCTAAGTGCCCGTTTTAAATTGGTATAAGGCCGATCAAGAAATGGGAAAGAAACACGTCGGCATTCTTTTAAAAAAAAAAGGTTTTACAATGTTTCTAATGCTAACAATCATGTTTAAAATTTAAGCCAAGTATTAGATACTCGCCAGGAAGCTCGCAACCTCTACGCGCTATAGAAGTATAAATCGATTGACCTAAACTATGCCACAGTGATTGTTATTTTAAATTCACAAAAAAGAAAGAAAGAAGAAAACACCAAACCCAACTAAATAAAACTTCATCTCAGAGGTCACCAGCTGTAGGCACTAAAAAAAATTACCTACTCTCCCCAAGAAAATAATATCTCCCGGCTACATTCGGAGGATGCTGTCAAAGATCCCACTTTCGTCTGATTATTTTGCGGGTCCCGAGAAATAAGATCCCCGCGGGACCCCTGAGCCTTCCACCGCACTTGGGGTCATCAATTGCCTGAGCGACTAGACCCTGAATTACGGGACTTACGTAAAACGAATAAGTTCCAAGTTTCCGGGAAAAGGTTTTATATTTCTGAGGTATTACGTTACTAGTGAGGCTTGGCCTAAGAAAGGAATTTGAGATATAGACGGAATATTATATCTTTCTCTAACCTTTTTTAATAAAAAAAACTTGTAAAATAGTCAGAATTGTATTTCTTAATTTATAGTAAAACATATTATATTATCTGCAATCGTTATGGGCCGGCGTTATGCTTACCATCAGGCAAACGACCAGCTCGTCTCGTTACCTAATAACATAAAAAAAAGGTACATTATTATATCATAATAAAACATACTATCGTATTGCCTACTAATCCTACTTCCTTTTAATATTATAAATCCGAAAGTGAGTTTGTTGGTTTGTCCTTCTTTCACGCAGTAACGTAGCAACCGATCAACGTGATTTTTGGCATAGATATAGTTTATGGACCGGAGAGTAACATAAACTACTATTTATCACCGAAAAATGCACTATTCCTGTGGGAACGCGGGTGAAAACCACGGACAGAAGGTAGTTTATTAAATACATTATACACCACCCGTTACAACACACGTCTGTTCAAAATGTTGACAGGCATCACCGAAAGTGCCTTCCTCAGATTTCAGTAACTGCTTACGGCCTTTGTAATAGACGGTTAAGGGCTTTAGGTTTAGGAAGTGGTACGGCGCTAAAAAGGCCACTTTGCCCGAATCACAATATGATGATATTATGATCCATTTCATATCGTAAAATGGTCACCTAAAGGGAAATCAGACTCCCATGTCGAATATTTTGTTTATTTCAAATGGGCTTGCGTTTGACTGCTGTCTCAAAATGCGGTCGACGATGTAGCACGCTTGCCCAGAAGATACCTGTTCACTCGTCTCTTGAAGTCTCCCAGATTGTAGTGTTCAGGAAAAACAGATGCCGGCAATGAGTTCCACTCTTTTGTTGTCCGCATGATGAAGATGGAAGCAAAACGTAATATAAGTAATTGATTTATTTGACGGTTTTCTATGAAAATTCGTTAAATAGGAATTGATTATGCGTCAAATATAGCAGAATCTTATGAATTTACTTATCTACGAATTCCCTTCAAGTGATAATTTAACGATTTATGAAATGGATCATAATATGATCATATTATGATTCGAGCAAAGTGACTTGTGTCCCGTATATTACAGTATTGTGAAAACTGTTCAGTGATGCAAGCAACAAAAGTGATCTCACAAGATCTTCAAAGAACTGCATTTCTAGGTAAGAAACACATTTATTTAACTTGCTGACCTAACCAGCTGATGACATAGCATCTTCTATACACTATATTAAAAAAAAATTGCTTTAAAAAAGCTACGAACCGACTTCAGTGACAAAATACTGAACCGATTTTGATGAAATTTCTATGGGACCAATCTGAAAGTATATAATTTGAAATAAAATATTAATTTTCCAAATCGGTTTATAAATGACAGAGATATGAGGTAACAAACATAAAAAAAAATACGAATTGATAACCTTCTCCTTTTTTGGAAGTCGGTTAAAAACAACAGAAGTCAAATGGAAATACCTTTAAACTAGATCACATACCTACCTATAGGCTCTTACTAATAAATATTGTTCAACCTTTGAATAGTTAATCTGTGTTTTGTCTCTTTCGATTCAGTTCAAAATTGTCAAAGAACAACAAAGAAAAAATATAGTTTAACCAAATCACCGATTAACACTGTGTTTTGTACCAGGTGGACTAACTCTTCTGTGAGTATGCGTCTCGTTGGGTTACCTCTTTCTTTTGGTTGGGTTGCGTCTGCGTCTGGTTGGGTTAGTTCTGTAGTCTGCCACCAAGCAGTATGCTATTGTATGTGCAAGCATTACTGTCACGTGATGAGAAAAGTAGTGAAATTACTAAGCTCTAATGTTTTCGGGCAACGAGTAGAGCACTCTCAACTCGCAGAATGTTCTGTGAGTGGCACTGTTATTGTTATGGACTGG
Source organism: Crocallis elinguaria (assembly GCA_907269065.1). Taxonomy (NCBI): domain Eukaryota; kingdom Metazoa; phylum Arthropoda; class Insecta; order Lepidoptera; family Geometridae; genus Crocallis; species Crocallis elinguaria. Next base: position 14,263,828 of record OU026071.1, on the reverse strand, counting down.
CGCGGGCGTCATGCTTACCATAATGCAAAGGATTCACTAGCTTCGTTATCCAATAGTATAAAATAAATAAGATACGTTAAAACAATTTTTGCGTAAGTTAGTTTTGATTACTACCACATGATTGACCAATACTTTCTCGGGATATAAAAAACTAGCTGGTGCCCGCGGTTTCACCCGCGTGGAGATGTTGGATTACATGGGTTTTATTTTTTTGCGTGGAATCCTAATTCTTTTTGTAAATTAAAAGTAGCCTAAGTTACTCCTTATAACATCAGCTATCCGCCAGTGAAAGTCCCGTCGAAATCTGTCCAGCCTTTTCGGAGATTACCCGGAACAAACAGGCAGACAGACAAAAAATTTTAAAGTTGCATTTTTGTTATAGGTACCGTATTTCATATGCATTAGGTAAAAAGCTGTTATTTTGACATTACAAACAGACACTTAATTTTATTTATTTGTATAGATGGGAACAGTCAATTACAAACTCAGACTCCTTTCTTACCGATATGGTTCAAGAGCTTCTACCAAATTACAGTAAAAAAGTAAATTGTTATCAAGACGCGTTTGCATATACCTTGCTTAGAAGTCACGGTGACTCGTCATTTTTTTTGTGTCTCACATTTCTAACAGTTTTCCTTATATCACGTAGCTCTGGCATATTGCTATAGGCAGAAAAAGGGCCAATTTGGTAGATAAAAAGGTTCTTTCTTATTTAGAGATTGTATTTTTTCGGACTGTGGTGAGTATATCATTTTGGTTTATTTGGGCTATGTTTGTTTTAGAGCTGCAATGTATTCTGTTATTATCAAGATGATTTTTATCAAAATAGCTACTACATATATACTGCTTTGTTGGATAATAATCAAGCCTAAAAATTAGTCGCAAGCCAAAATATTGGTGTTCAGAAAAAAAGTGAAAGTATTTGTTTTGTTTCTGGTTTTGTGGACCATAGTTCCACCTAGATTCCGATTTTTTAAATTACACGCAATCTTAGTTAGGCGTCATGATATGTTTTTCTCTTTCGTTTATATAAAACCTACTAATTCCTATTACTCTTTCATATTTAATACGTTTTATTTAATTTAATAAATATGAAAGAACCTGTATCACATACCTACCTTCATTAATAACAGAATATTAATATCTTCCTACTTCCTAGAAAATGTAGGTATTGATCCAAAGGTAAGACTGCAGTAAGGAATTCCTTATTCATATCCTGTATCGAAAAAACCCAATGTAGTATTTATTTCCTTGTCAATCAAATACGTAGGTATAGAAACTGATCTATGGTCACAGATCAAGTTATACAGGGTGAGTTTGAATTGGTATGTTATCCTGGAAGGGGGTGATTAGGACCATGGTTGTCCACAAGTTGTGAAAACATCCTTTGGAAATACATCATTCCAAATTTACATAAAAAAAAATTTCAAGAATTCGTTAAGTTAACACGTGACCCCAGATCTTCTTATTTCGATAGTTTGATGAAACTAAATAAAATAATTCGACCTCCTGGCTCCATCATCAGAACCTCGACATCAAGTGCAATCTATTGGACTCACCAAAACGAATGATATGAGGCCAAACTCAAAGGGTTTACTTATAGCTACTGAAGAATTCCACTGTCCACCTCCTAGCTCCATCATCAGATCAGCTTCATGATACCAAATTATTCTTTTGTAGTCTACATATACGTACAAAGTTTCATTTAGAAATACCTAAACATTGACATCCTAAATTCCATTACAAAGTTACAAGTGAAGTTAATAAAAGTGCGTTACTAAAGGACAATTTTTACCATTCCATTGCAAAAACCTAAGGAACAAAAACTACCTCTTAGAATGGCAACTCTTGAAAACCCAAAAAGAGGAATCTCTCACGCCTTTATGAAAACTTTCACTCAATTAACTGCCCTTAAATCTATTTTAAGAAGTTGGCTCCAGTCGTGCGTCGTAAGGGATACCCTATTTAAAGGCCCGAAGGGGGCAAAGGACCTCCGTCCTGTGATACGACCCTTCCGCGCCCTTACAGATTTTAGGAAATTATTTTACGAGTTGCACGAAAAACCTTTTTATGCTTAGGGTTGTTTCCTTTTAGTTCGGAGTTTAGGATTGGTTCTGTACTTTTAGGTGATCGGTTTTGTATTTTTGTGAGGTGCTACTTTTAATTATTTTTCTTTTCAGTGTATTTTTTTAATATCTTCATTTGGATGTATGGGGTATCGTTAGAATCATTACATCATCCCGAATGACACTGGCTATAGGGCAGTCGTGTTTTTTATGTAACTTTTGTTTGTTTCTATCGTTATGGGTCGGCGTTATGCTTACCATCAGGCAAACGACCAGCTGGTCTAGTTATCAAAAAGTAACAATTTTTTTTCCTTTTCCAAAAAGGGGGGAGGTTCAAATTTGTTGGAAGTTATTTTCATGTTTATTATTTTATACTTTATTCGTCTTTATGTATTTTTTTTTGGTTGTTTTTGGCGATGTATGTAAACAAATATGAATTTACAAAACTGGGAATGTGGAAACACAAAAAAATTCAGACGAATTCTTCTTCGAAGACTTCTTTAAAACAACGGTTGAAAACAATATATACATACAACAAGTTCTCAACCTGCATCCTTACTGCTATATGTATGAATCTATCTAGGACGTTACTACAATAACCATGACCACCCAGACATTGGAAACTCAACACCACATCACCAGACCAATTTATCTATAGCTTACTTCTAATAATGATAAATCGCACTTCACAGTACACACAAACACACGCGATTGTAGACCACACAAATGGAAGCTATAATTTCAATGACTCAGACTATTTCTGCATTCCTTGCACCATTCGCGGGTGTAGATAATGGATGAGAAGACGCGAATCTTGACATAACTTTGGTTTAAGAGATAATCGGACATAATTTCGTACGATCCCACTGGTGTTACTAATAAGTAGGTATCAATACAAATAAATAAATTTGAAGTTTCTTTGTAATATCAAAATAAAAGCTTTTTACTAAATGCACATGAAGATATAAACGGCAAAAAGAAAAAGTTTTTTTGGACAAAGCAGTCGGACTCGTGGTCAAAGGGATGTTCCACCGTAGCGGCTAACTCATCCGATTATGATGAATGAGGTGTCAATCGATTCTTTATTATGGTTCGTATGAAATCGACTGCTATATTTATATGAACGAAATCAATATGACGGGTGGTGTTACATCCAAAAAGAGGGCTCTGGTTTTTTTATTGCATTAAATTTTTTTTAACTTTTGCTTGTTCTTCGGCTAAGAAAGTATGATGGTAAAGCGGTAGTTAAATCACCTGCTTATCTAAAGTTGAAATGTTCATGCTTCCCAATAAGTGCGTGATAGGGTCATTTTTAGTGCTTATTTGGTATCTTAAAATATCATTACTTTGGAAAACTGCAATCCTCCTGGTGTTGTCTGGTAGCTGCTAGTCTCATTATAGCCTGTTAGATATTCGACCAAATAATCATAAAACATCAGAATTCCACCGCTGATGCAAAAAGAAGCATGTAACTGTTTGCGCTATGTCCTAAATTCTTTTGCATATATAAATCCAAACAACGAAAATCAGGCCAAATAGTAAAGCTAAATTTGGATTGACGTCTCAGTGCTAATCCTAGAGGGACCGCCTGTTTCTACCAACTCTCTTGTTTGGCGGTAGACTGATGGGTACTCCAGGGGATACCTGGGGCTGTGTTTATGTAGGTACACTGGATACGTTTGAAAATGCAGTTTCCGTTGCTATGTTGCAGAAATTTGAAAATTTTTGTTTTAAAACGACGGGCGTGTTTGTGGTGACCAAATTAATCAGATTATGACCTATGCTCTTGAGTGTCTCAAACCCACAAGCCACAATACAAGGGTTGGATGAACATTAATTTCTCATGAGGGGTTAAAATCTAGGAAATCTTGTGTACCCAATTTTTTTTACTATAGTTTTCTTATAACAAATCGCGGGCGTTTCAATACTTGCTTGAGGCTTGTTGAGAGGTATATCTACCATTATGGGTGTTGATGGACCGAATAAAGCAATCGGATACTTTGCCATCACTGCACTTGACTATATCATAATATACTTTATCTATATCTATACAAATAAATAAAACTGAAGTGTCTGTTTGTAATATCAAAATAACAGCTTTTTACCAAATGCATATGAAAGTATATACGGTACCTATAACATACCTAACAACCATTGTTAAAATTTTTGTCTGTCTGTTTGTTCCGGGTAATCTCCGAAACGGCTGGGCCGATTTTGACGGGACTTTCACTGGCAGATAGCTGATGTTACAAAGAGTAACTTAAGCTACTTTTATTTTATAAAAATAATTAGGGTTCCGCGCAAAAAAATAAAAACCATGTAATCCAATATCTCCGCGCGGGTGAAACCGCGGGGCAGCAGCTAGTTAGGACTAAAATCGCAAAAAATCTTTGTATGTATTTACTTTTGAAGTAATTACTATCTATCAGTTAGGTTGAGATAAGGAACGTTTTGGATTAGGACTAAGAGTATGAGGGTTATCGTATTGACCTATTATTCGACCACATCGTTGCTTGGGTTCAGACGAGATTGGCAGCTAGCTCAAGACTAAAAAAGTAGCATGAAATGGAAGCTGTCAAATGCAGCTGCTCTCGGATTTTAGAAACTGGGTTTCCGCTTTATTCCCTCGCTTCACGAACCTCCAGAGACCGCATACCCGTATAACGTATAATCCCGTATAGTATACGTTTAAAAGCTATTTTATTGTTCTGTTTTAGTACGCCGTTACGCCGTATTGTTTTTATACGCTTCGCATCGAGAGGACACTTTTGTATTTTATTTTTATTGTGTGAAAACAGGTCACTTGTTTAGTTTATACAAGCCAGAACTTTGAAATACAAAGGCGTGCCGGCACTGCGCTTGTTACCCTGAGACATTTGGTATTAAGTCTCATAAGCGCACTAATTCCACTGACAAACCGAAACACAGCAATGCTTGCACATACAGCTTGCTGGCAGACTACAGGAGCAATGCGGTAATATCTACTCGACAATCGCAGAGTTATAATCTTTTCACCAGGAATCATGAATTTTGTGCCTGTCATCTTTAGTATTAAATATAAGTATAAATTCAGGTGTAATAAGTACAAAAAAACGTGCTAAAGGATTTTTGATAGTCATTCATAGTTGAGAGTCATGATCCAATGTCAAAAGAAATCAGGTGATTGACCGACCACATGGACTTTTCCTAATTTCCTTATCACGGAATAGGCATTCACTATGGTTACTGCTGGAACCAGTTCTTACGGCAAATAATGCTTTATCATTTAGTATTTGTGAGTTGTCTGAAGAAACAAACGACACGGCATAATTAATAACAGTCCTTGGCAGATTGAAAAATCAATGTTTTTAAAACCGAAATAAATGCAATTGTTTACTTGGCTGTTGTCAAAATATATCGTGTATGCAGATCGTATTGTACATAGATTTTATGAATCTATACGAATAAACAAAATTGTAGTGTCTGTTTGTAATATCAAAATAACAGCTTTTTACTAAATGCATATGAAAGTATATACGGTACCTATAACAAAACGACCATTTGTAAAATTTATGTCTGTCTGTCTGTCTGTTTGTTCCGGGTAATCTCCGAAACGGCTGGACCGATTTTGACGGGACTTTCACTGGCAGATAGCTGATGTTACAAGGAGTAACTTAGGCTACTTTTATGTTAGAAAAAGAATTAGGGATCCGCGCAAAAAAATAAAACCCATTCAATATCTACTCGCGGGCGAAACCGCGGGCAGCAGCTAGTTATATATAAAAAAGAATAATCTCGATCAAGTTACTTGTCAAACAACAAAAAATTAATCTAAATAAGTTCATCCGTTCGAGTTTCGGGAGCAGCGATGCCGCATATAGTTAAACTTTTAACATCCCTCTATTTGCGCGGGGGTTTATAAGAAAAGACAAACAAGTGTTAATTTATAAACATAAATACAAACTTAATATAGTCGCAAATAATTTCTGTCCCTATCATGTCGAGTATAGGCACAGCTCCTCGTTTCTTCACGCAGGTTCTACTCCGAGACATACCTATAAATTTTGTCGAGTAACTGAAACAAATCAAACGGTATAATGACTAAAGTTGTTTGCTAACGAATAGTCTAATAGGCTATTTGTTAGCAGACATCTGTGAAAACCTAATAACTTGAAAATACAATATCATTCATCGTATTTTTAACCGAATTCCAAAAAAGGAGAAGGTTATCAATTCGGTGGGAAATTCTTTTTTTATTTGAAAGGATATACTTTCAGTTTGGTCCCATAGTAATTTCATCAAAATCGGTTCAGTAGTTTGTCACTGAAGTCGGTTCGTCGCTTTTTAAAGCAATTTTTTTTATCATCAGCTGTCATAGCGGACATTCTTTAACCTCCTGCACCGGTGTAAAGTTAATGAAAAAACTAAAACCGATAGACCCAAGTACCACTGAGTTGAGTAAAGTTAGAGTTTAGATTTGAAGATACGAAGGTATTTATGTAGGCTGAATATTAGTGACGTCGGCCACCTGTCTATAGTTCGAATCCCACTGCTGGGATACCAGCCTTCTCTCAGAAAGAGAAAGTATGGGCCATTATCCACCACGCGGGCCCATTGCGGCTTGGTGGATGTCACATGTCCTTGAATTTTTGTAGTTCTTGAACATGCGGGTTCTTGAACACGATGTTTTCCTTCACCGTTATTAGATCGAGTTTGATAATTCCGCACATAACTTGGTATAAGTCGAGTCGAGATTCGAACTATGGTGCGTCGGATTGAAAGTCGCACAAGTTCCCGCTTGGCCACAATATGTAGTGATAGAGGACCATTTCTAGTGCTACTAGAGGATGATATACCCACTCCAGCTCCACTCTCCAATTAAAAATCTGTACCCACGCACTAAACATAGTATTTCGAGCAGCATGTATCAATAATGCAGACCGTAGACGCTTATGCAAACGTGCGTGTGCTTGTCAAAATAACAACGCTTTTGCATCAAGCGTCGATTACGAAATACTCGAAATCCATGCTTGATGCAAAAGCGTTGTTATTCTGACAAGCAAACGCACGTTTGCATAAGCGTCTACGGTCTGCATAAGACTGTATTTAAATGGTAACATAATGATATAAAAAGGAAGACTTGTCTTTCTGGCTTTTTTCTCGAAAGTCTGTATGTATATTATATACCAAGACTTATTGAACATTAATGAGTTTCCTTACTTTTGAAAAGATATAGAACTTGAATCAAGGAAAGTTTTCACTTCTTTTCGTGTCGATGGCATTCAGCTTGAAAATAAAATCATATTTTCGGGCCCAATAAGTGGCCGTCCCTGAAAATGTTCACTGAAATAAAAAAGACAATCTAATCTAATCATGGATTACCTAATCTCCCCGTACACTCATAAAAGCTCTATGTAGAATGCAGACGCAATCTACAGCAGAATGTTTTAAACAGATCTATTTTGGACCACATCTGGTACTCATCATGGATACCTAAAGAAATATAATACTTAAATGTGATAGCTTTAATTGATGCTTGATGGAAAACAATGATGCAGGCGAAGGTACCTATGTTACTACAATCACTTAGAAGTTAATTGGTAAAGATGAATAATTTATACTTTATATTTTTTTTATTAATTACGTATAACATGTTTGTTCTACGCTCAATATCGAACGTAAAAGCCGCCGTCCATATATTGTTTTAGTTTTCATTTTGCTTTTGTGGTATCTGGATAAGATTGCTATAAGCAATAAGACCGCACATGGTGACACCTTATTTCTAAGATAGGTAGGTATTAGGTAAATAGTAAGGGACACTGTATAACGGCGGTATAGTTTCACAATCCTACTAATATGCGAAAGTGTGTTTGTTGGTTTGTTGATTTGTTGGTTTGTCCTTCTTTCACGCAGTAACGGAGCAACGGATCGACGTGATTTTTGGCATATATATAGTTTATGGACCGGAAAGTAACATAGGCTTCTTTTTTCCCGGAAAAATGCACGGTTCCTGTGGGGAATGCGGGTGAAAACCGCGGGCAGAATCTAGTTTTGAACTAAATCGAAAGAGACAAAACATTGTGTAACTTAGCAACCTTTATACAATGTTTATTAGTACCTAAGACTGTTAGTATTTACTCATACATTTTACGAGCACCGTTCAAAGATGCTGTAAATACTAAACCATCCTAAAGGCCGATGATGTCTTTTGGATGTATAGATAAATAGCATAGTCGTTATTTTTTTAAGAAAGTAGGTAAGTATTTACCAAAGAGATTCCAATATATAGATATGAGTGGGCATAATTATCTATGGAAATATTGTGTTCTAGATATCCATACACTTAATGACGTCACATATGTCCCGCCCATCGGCAAGTTTTCAAGGCTGACATTTTGTTTTTCAGTCCAGAGCGAGTATTTGTAGTGTCACTGAATTCAGTCGTGCGACTAAATTAACGTGTTATTTTTATAAAAAATAGTTCTTAATTATTAATGCAAGTGAGAAGTTGCATGTGATACAGGCTACCATGCCAGAGTGCTGTGTGAAGAGCTGTGGCTCGACATTTGACGCCATTTTTGTTTCTGTTTCGGCGCGCAATACGTACCTTTTGTTCATATCCTCTAATTTTCTTTAATCATTGGTATTTACTCGTATATTTTACGGGCACCGTGTAAAGTACAATCGAAAACATCTAAAGGTCAATGATTACTTTTGATTGTATAGCATATTCTTATAATGAGGACTAAAAAATTCTAACACCTCTGGCTACATGCCAAAGTGGGAAAGAAGAAACAACTTCAATCTTAGGGTATAGAAGCGTTCCCCATAAATTTGGACTAGACAGAATCCAGCCAGGCAACACAATATTAACGTATCCATTCCAGTCGACATCTGGTACTCATCGGAACTGATCAAAGAGGCGAAGGCGTCTGCCAACACCGTTGTCAATATAAATTAGACGGGGGCTTTAGAGGAAAACCTGATTTTTCTGTTTCATTCAACCGAGGCCGAGGTAGGAAAAGCGAAAGAAAACATGTCGTGTCAGTTTTAGTTTTTATCACGTGTGATACCAACACTTTCGTTCAAGTGTGATAAAATTTAGAAACTAATTTGGCTCATTGTGTTCATTCGTAAAATGCCAGGAGAAAAATTTCAATATTTGTAGGCTTTTTAAAAGTGTTTTTATCTTTTTAGCATATTATGCATAGAGGAGCGAGTGCGTGGCCGAGTGGGAACTTGTGCGTCTTTCAATCCGACGCACCATAGTTCGAATCTCGACTCGGCCCGCACCAATGTCTTATATCAAGTTATGTGTGGATTATTCACACTCGCTTTAAAATGGTGAAGGAAAACATCGTGAAACCCGCATGTTCAAGAACCACAAAATGCAAGGACATGTGACATCCAAAAAGCCGCACTGGGCCTGCGTGGTGGATTATGGCCCATACATTTCTCTCTGAGAAAGATGTATCCCAGCAGTGGAAGCGTAAGAGGCTGTTAACGATGTATAATTATACAAACATAATGTTAAAAAACAGAAACGACGGTGAAATTTAATCTTGCTAAATGCAAAACAATAATTAAATAAATATTAAAATATGACTGTCTGATCTTGCTGATTAAATAATTAAATAACGCTTACACTAATACCCCGCACTAACATTCCCTGTGTCGCAGGTGGCATGGACACACATAGATACACTGTATCACAAACATCCAAGACCCGAGAACAAACTTTATGCTTACACGAAATCTGCCCCGGCTGGGAATCGAACCCGGGACCCCTCGCTTTGCAGGCAAGGTTACTACCAACTTAGCTACGGAGCTGTCAAATCCACATACCGCAGCAATTTTCATAAAACAAAAGACTGGCGAAAAAAGATAGAGACACTACCTAACACAGTTTTTTAAACATTGGCATTCGGCACACGGTATCAACTCAACAGTCTAATGCAGCTTTGTATCCATTTTCACAACGTCTTAAGACTCGAGTAGTAATAATATAATAAATAGGACATTTTGAAGTCCAGGCGAGTAAAAGATAATGACTTTGTTCCAAGCCTTGAAACTTTTCCTGCAGAAGTTCAGAACCGAAACTTTTCCTGTTAGCGATTGCCCACCTGCTCAAAATACACTTTTGGAATAACTTTCCGCCGAAATAGAATTTCAATGTTTCGTAGACCCCCAATAAATCTTGCGGGTAAATTGGGATTTATATTAATGGAAGCTGTTTCTCTTTTCAGGTAGTTTAGTTTTACGGCAACACTGGAAGTATTTGCTGATGAAGGAAGGAAAGAATGTGTGTAATTAAGGAGAGTATTGCTAGAACTAACCAGGTTTTTCGAACGGGGCTTGGCAACACCTTTCTTAGGATTAGAGGAAGATTGAATGGAGGATTGGTAAGTTTTTAAATTTTAATTGGTTGCAAAAGGGGCAGTGTAGACGCTTATGCAAACGTACGTTTGCTTGTCAGAATAACAACGCTTTCGCGCGCATTTCGAGTATCACGAAATCCGCGCTTGACGCAAAAGCGTTGTTATTCTGACAAGCAAAACGTAAGTTTGCATAAGCGTCTACGTTGCCCCTTAGAGGTCTAACCAGGTTTAAGCGTTATTCGCTACCGCTGTGGGTATGAGGAAATATCAAGCGTTATCCCACTGCGTCGTGTATTTGGATGAAGTTTCGTGGCTTGAGCGAAATCCACAATAGCGTTATAGGCGATATCTTTTCGTTTTTCAGACCAGGTTCCGCGGCGGAACCTGTTGCAGTTTGCGAAACTTCCGCCGGACAAAAAGGTTTCGCTACTCATAACAGTAGCGATATCCGCTTTGTTTTGAACAGTAGGATTACTTCATATCCCGTTTTCTCTACCACAGGTGGTAGCGAATAACTCTTAGATCTGAATAGGGCTTTAATGTTCCGAAACATTCCGAAAGGACGGAAACAACACGACGGACGGATATTCCAACGGAAACTATATAAGAACAGTAATGAATATTCGAGACTCATTAGTGTTACCACAAAAAAAACATTTTTAGTCGCCTGTTTAGCTAGACAGCGTCTAAAGATAAACGTCAAAAATTATTAGAAATACAAAATTGTGTTAGACAATGGTTAGACACTACTTGTGGTGGCTCATATTTAATCGCGCGACTAAGGCATGTTTAGGCGTTAAACATAGATTAACACAGGTTTTACACAGATGATTAACACAGAATCAAAATCTTTTAGTGCAGCTTTCGCCATCCTAACAATCCCACGAAAGCGAGGCTTTAATAATCTCGATGTAAATCTAACTGTTTTTCTACTGAGACGAGCGGATCGCATTTGGTGGTGTTTGGTGGTAAAATTAACGCCAGTTGATAACAATTGCAGTGCCACTCAGAACTTTGAAACACAAATACCTGCGTGGCACTGCAGAGCACTTATCAGTCTGAGGACATTAGGTATTAAGTCTCATAAGCTGTAATATGAAATTACTAACTACTTTACTCATCTATCTTGAACACAGTAAAGCTTGCACATTATAGCTTGACGGGAGACTACACGATCAAAGCGGTGGTAATAAGTACCCATCCAGACGAACACTCGCAGAAGAATGTATTTGGTTTCACAAACGGTACTAACAAGTGCCGTTTGTGAAACTTGAAGAAGTTACTAACTTAGAAGAAGAAAAAATACCACGTTACGCGCTTCAAGGTTCAGAAATCTGAGATAGTACGGAAAATGTAGAAAAATACGGAGAGAACAAAGCTTGTTCAAATCTAAAAACTATAATATTATGGACACAGTGACTGGTCGTTTTCTGGTTAAAGAATATTTATTTCTCAAAAAGAAATTACATTTCACTTACTTATATGAGAAACAATTTAAATGACATTTTCTTATGCTTCGACAGCTAAGTTACGGTTAAATTAATTTTACTACTTAATAGTTAGTTTTTCCGAACATAATCCCGAAACAGGCGCGCAGTATGGATAAATAAAAATATCCTACAGTGAATTTCCAGCACTTCATCTTTACACACATTCATCTTTAACCACACGCCGCATAAACAACTATAGGTACCTACCTATGGGCATCAGTAAGCGATGCACGTCATACATACTTCCTGCGTTACTGTACAGGTGGTAGGTACCAAGAGTCAGTCATTATGACGTCACACGACTGTTGCAAATTATTTCGTCAGACCTCTGTATATCGTGGACAATGCAGCTGAAGTGCTAGTTTGTAATATTGAAAAAAAAAAACGTCTAAAACGCGCACATACACGCGTAGCTTCACCTAAGTACAACTAGCACACGAAGATTAAGATTAATTAACCGACTTCCAAATAAGGAGGAGGTTCTCTGATCGTCTGTACTTTTTTCCTGATGATGTTCCTCGATATCCTCCGCCAATTATCACCGATTTGAATAGTTCTTACTACGAGCGCTTCTTTTCAATTAAAAAAAAATGAAAGAATAATCCCTAAGGGTAGAAAAATGGGTGGTGAAATTTCATATTTCGTGATATTTAAACTTTAAACCACAAAGGCCTGCGCGGCATTGCATTGCGATAAGGTTTGGGCGTCTTTGATTTGTCTTTACAAGTAGGTACTCCGATCCTAGATGATGTCCAGGGTCCTGATGATGGAGCCAGACGGTGGCCACAAGATTACAGAACCAATTAAATATTTTATAAAAGCTTGTCAAAAATATATTTTTCCACAAAAAACTTGTTTAGAAACTAAAAATATTCTTTCCAAGAAAAAAACACACCTGCAAATATTCTTAGAACTAATCCAGTTTAAATTCGCTGTCAACCTTTAATCAGTTTTATTTACAGATTCATCATAATAAAATGCAAGGTCGACATATGTAATCTATCATGCCATTGAAAAATCCACTTTATTTAAAAGACGCTAAAAACTACACGTAAAATGAAATCGGTAAAGTGTACGAAATGTTATATATCCCTCGACCTAAATCTCTCAAAGTTCAAACTTATTTCCATCGCAATAAGATCGAAAAAGTTATACGAAAGTAAACCGTATTACTTGTAAATAGGATATGCTATAAATCTGCTCACGCGCCGCTTTGACGGACATATGCCAGATCTGGCCAGTATACGGGATACGGGTACTTTTATGTGTGGTACAAGTTAAGAGCGCTACGTGTAGGTAAGGTATGCTTTGTGTATGGCGCCTGTCGATCAGGAGCATGATAGTGGTTTGCAAAGACTACTTCTTACAGTGCTTTTTGAACTATAGCGAATTTAATTCAAAGTTTCACAGTACTATTGGCGCGGTCAAACACAAGCTCATATACTATAAAAAAAATGCTGTGTTCACGACGACACGTTCACGAATTGTTTTTTTCTTAAAAGCAACGCATTGGATCAAGTTTTTTTGTAATCAGTTCACAATATTATTATTTACTGCCACCAAAAATAACTGTAGCTTAGCTTCTTCGGAAACTTACTTTTAAGGGAACTAAGGGAGTTTGCCACAGTTGTTTTCTTTGACTAATGGCCGGATTGGTGCTCGGGTTTACTCTAATTATGTCGAAGGTACTTCTACTCCCTGGTTACTTATAAATGTAATGCTACAAAGGCTTCACATTATTATTGCCACACAGTGTAGAATGTTTTGTTACGTTTCTTGGGTTTCCTTGGGAGTTCCTGTGGCCGCTACGCCCTCGTATCTCTTTTAACTTGCACCTCAGTTTTCGATGGCAGTACATCGGATCGATCTCGCATTAAATGTATTTCGGGAGCGCAAGATTCATATTTTTTGGCAGAATTTCAAAGTTCCAAGCGTCGAGGGAAGGGGCCCAGACTTCGGTTATAATGTAAATATTTTTATTAAAATGCAGATTGAGTTTTAGTTATAATTGCACGCTTTCTACAGTCCTTAAGCCATCGTGATAAGGTTTAGTGTTCCGCGCTCACCCACCGTGTTGCTGGTCGTTTGACCAACAACACAAAAAAAATTGCTAGACCTGATTCCTGTTTTGCTTTGACTGCCCTGTCTGTAGAACCCAGCTGACTAGTAGATTGCTTTAATTCCCAGAATGGAATTTGAGCTTTCAGTGAACGAAACTCTAGACTATAGTTCTTTTAATACAAATGTAGAAAGTCACCGAACACCAATAGCATCATGGTGGCACATTTGTAACGCGACAGACTTGGGTATGGCTCGCCAGAAGAGCACCAGAAAATGCTCTACCTGGTTCATTCCGTCGCTGAAAGCTCAATCTCAAACCATCCCTACTTACTATGATAAATGCGAAAGTTTGTTTGTTGGTATCACGAAGTAGCGTAACAACGGATCGACGTGATTTTTGCACAGATACAGTCGGGCCAAAGAGTGACTGACTTTTTATTCTGGCATAACGCACGGTTACTGTGACAATGTCCACGCGGGCTTCAATTATGTTACAAACATGATCAGCAGGGTTATTTTTTTCACTCGCTTTTTTTTCACTCTTTTTTTATTTCACTCGCATCCCGTCAGAGAAATTTCCCGTTTAGATTCTACAACTCAGCTGCATGAACACGGATAGATCTCGACAATATTTCACTATTGGGATGCGTTTCCGAATTTTTCCGTGCAAATTTTTTGATCGTTATATCTCATAACGATCAAAAAATTCGTTTCCGACACGGATATCATTCCAAGTGAATAAAAATCATCAGGTCTAATATGCTTCCGAATCCCTCGAGCAACACGCCAAAAGAAAAATGCATTCAATAACGTATCTTGGATATGTTAATAATACAGTGAACAGTCCCAGGATAAACCCTGGAGGTCTGCCAGTCCACCGCGAAACTGAAGTGTTCGGAAATCGACAGTCCCAAAGTGTTAGGTACCTAACAGTAACTATCCAAATATAAATAGTGGTACCTACATGGACACCGAAAATGAAAAGAAGCCGGTACCAGTGGCGAACAAGGCGAAAGGAAAGCCGATGGGAATAATGTAATTTTATTGAATTGTGTAATATTTTTATGCCGTAATTTTGACAGGCATTCCCTGCTTTAACATCTTAACAATTCATATTAAAATTCTCTCAAATAAATTATTTCATTTCATTTTGAACATAAAATCGTAATACCAAGTAACAGAGTAGGTACTTATACTATGGTTTCGACCATTTTTTTAAAGTTCTATTTGTTAACGAGACGAGCTGGTCGTTTGCCCGATGGTAAGTCTAGTAGCGGCCCATAACAATTGCAGTACCACTCAAACTTTGAAACACAAAGGCCTGCGCGGCACTGCAGTGCGCTTGTTACCCTGAGACATTAGGTATTAAGTCTCATAAGCCCAGTAATTTCACTGGCTAGTCTGCTCATCAAACCGGAACACAGTAATGCTTAGACATTACTGCTTGGCGGCAGTGTAAAATCGGTGGTACCAATCCAGACGGACACTGAAGAATTAGTCCTACCACCTAGTGAAAACCCATGCAGATGCTATATAGAACATTTGTTTAAGAGATTTCTTGTATTTTTTAAAACTGTTACAGTGATCTTTAGAACTCTTGATGGTAAACCCCTTCTCCAATCGGCCAAGACCCGAGTGGATCGCGTTGTGTAGGTACTCGTAAAACATACCACCCACTTCCATCTGGGTCACTCCATGAGTCATCCTAGACGTTCAGAAGTAAATTGTCGATTAACCTAATTTTTATCATTAGGCCCCGTAATAGCCGCCCGCGGAGAGTAATTGATAAAGGGGGGGGGGACTGGCAGGATAGGGGGGAATAAATTGGATGAAGTGATAACGGCGCTCAGTCGTGAGTGCTATGACCCCTGGGTGGGACTCTCGGTAGCAGTCCAGTTTGGAACTGAATTCTAAGGCATTAAGTTCGTCAGACTTGAACGGGAACCGAGCGCCTATTACCAACCGACAAATCACGCTGTCCAGCTAATTGGACGGTTAATGTTTTTATCTAACCGAGAATCGACACCCTGGTTTGAGAGCAAGTAACTATATTTTAGCCGATAACCTGGTTTATTAGCATGAACGCAGCTTGGTGTAGACGTATTTTGAATGACTATTCATTTAATGTTTTGTATTGAAATTCTTACATCAACACCACCTGTTTTTCTTTTCTAAAAAAATACTTAAGTTAGACTTGATAAAACGGAAACTGGCTCTTGATTCTTTTAAAAAACTTGGTTCTGATGATGGAGCCAGGAGGTGGAAGTACGTTTTTTAATTTAATTAAACTACATATAATGATTTAACAGACCGTACTTTATGCAGCATATTTGACCACAATCTCTCTTAATTCTAAATGGGTAAACACTATAAACCTTGTAAAAAACTGTCTTTCAAATATAGTTGCTGGAACACACCGATACACACCGCTTATCCATATACATCCATACAGATAAATAAAATTGAAGTGTCTGTTTGTAATATCAAAATAACAGCTTTTTACTAAATGCATATGAAAGTATATACGGTACCTATAACAAAACAACCATTTTTTAAATTTTTGTCTGTCTGTCTGTCTGTCTGTTTGTTCCGGTAATCTCCGAAACGGCTGGACCGATTTTGACGGGACTTTCACTGGCAGATAGCTTATGTTACAAGGAGTAACATAGGCTACTTTAATTTTCGAAAAATAATTAGGGTTCCGCGCAAAAAAATAAAACCATGTAATCCAAAATCTCCACGCGGGTGAAATAGCGGGGCAGCAGCTAGTTTCAAATTAAAATTCAAAAGTTTTATTTCAGATACCATAGATCCTTAGCGACAGATATTCATGTTAGCCAGACGTCACTAGAAAATGCCCCAAAATCATGTACTACGATGTATTCCACCGACAATAGGTCATTGTAGTAGTCGACCTACTGATCAATAGCCAATCTCTACCTATATAACCTTTGTAAATTATACTCCATATCCATTTACAGTTTTATATATTATATATATAGGGATGTATAGTATTAATGGGCTTATAAGACTTAATACCCGATGTCTCGGGGTATCGGGTGCACTGCAGTGCCGCACAGGACATTGTTTTAAAGTTCTGAGTGGCACTGCAAGTGTTATGCGCCGGCGTTATGCTTACCGTCAGGCAAACGACCAGCTCGTCTCGCTATCAAATAATATAAAAAAAAGTTTTTAATCATTTGTATTTTTTTTAGGTCACGCGATCCCTAATTGCTTACTTCGCAGTTAACACAACTCCTTATACCCGTCTTCACACAAACCAACGTATCTGGGACGCACTAACTCGGCAAGAACTAGGCCGTAGAAGAAACTAGGCCATTTTTATTGCCCGACAGTGTAGGCTAGGCTAATTCAGTTTATTTGCAAGTTGTTTATTGTTTCGCTGGCAGGATGTGTAATTAGTAGAAATGTGGAATGGGGCCGCCAGTTAACTTCGTTAGGGAATTACATCGCCGGTGTTCAAAGTGAAAAAATTCTTTTCATAAAGTGTTCTTTTTTATTTTTTTGTTTGAACTGGGTATTGTTTTAACTGGAGTATTTAAATGAATAGGACGTGGTTATTGACTAACTAGCTGTTATTTAAATATTACAGGCTAATTAATACACTATTGTTTGCCTATTACCTACCTCGAAAGATGTTGGGACTGCCCGACAGACATATCTCTTCTGCGAGTGTCCGTCTAGTTACCTAGCATACTACCGCGTTTTTCGTGTAGTCTGCCACCAAGCAGTAATGTGCAAGCATTACTGTGTTCCGATTTAACGAGCAAAGTAGTCAGGGTAATTACAGGACTTATGGTGCCCGCTTTCACCAACCCATAGGAGACGCCTAAATCGGATGCTTAAATATTTAGGAGTTACCTAGGGCAAAAAATTGTTTCACCAACCTTTAGAGTGTTCTAACGACTATAATGAATTATATCAAGATTTTGCTTACATAAGGAGTTACTCAGTTAGGGGTCGCCTTATTCGTAGTTAGTGATGTGTCAGGGTTAGGAGCGCAATGCAGTACCACGCAGCCCTTTGTGATTCAAGTTCTGAGTAGCATTGCAATTTTTGTGGGCCGGCGTTACGCTTACCATCTAAATATTGAATCAAAAACTGTGCAAATTCACAATCCACAAATAATAATAATCTAACAGCTCAGAAAGTATACCTAACCCAAGGAAATAATGTATTACTCCAAGCAATCAATTTAACCACCAATTAATCTACCCTTAACCGCCTGTTAATATAATTGGCGGAATCGGACCAAGAAAAAACCTACAGTTTTTTTTTACGATAGCCAATCTGATGGATAGATAGCTTAAATGGATGGAAGATAACTAAATGGATGAAATGGATATTGGTTAATTCAATTAAGGTATCATGAGAGCGGTAGTCACGCGACGTATGGGTGCGGCCTTAAGTGGTCGGGGAGCTGATGGTTGGTTTATGAGCTGTGTTTTTCTTCTTATTGTTTTAATAATTTATTTATTTCGGATTAAAATATCGATATTAAAACACAATTAATTATTTAAAATAAAATGGATAGCAATTCTAACTATCGTTGCTTTAAATCTACTTGCTATACCGGTAACGAGCGCACTGTAGTGCCACGCAGGACTTTGTGTTTCTAAGTTCTGAGTGGCACTGCAAGTGTTGTGATCTGGCGTTATGCTTACCATCAGGTAAACGACCTGCTGGTCTCGTTATGCAATAGTATAAAAAACTACAGCTTTGAGCCGAATCATTCTTTATTTTGTCCTTCGATAACAATTTTAATTAGTTTGACCTAAATTCACCCGGATATAAAGAATTAAAATTATGGACCGTCATAAATAAGTCTATATGTGGTAGGTCCAACCTTTCTGCGAGTGCCTTCTTGGTGGGAACCACCACTTTACTCATATGTCACAAAGCATGTCCAACAACATTAATTACTAAGTTCTTTTCGGGCCAAAATAGGTCAGTAAACTGCAACAGTACAGTTTACAAACAGTGAAGTGCAACAACTAACGAATGCAATGCCACCCAAGGCCTTTGTTTGTCGAAGTTCCGGGTGGCATTGCAATAATTATGGGCCGAGGTTAAGCTTACCACCAGGCAAACAAGCTTGTCCCGTTAACTTCTAGGAAGCAAATTGTAAACAAAATATTTAATAAATACAGAAGCACCACTAACGGGGACGAGCCGCATCCACGCGTAAAACAGCAATTCGTTTTTCTGACATTCCTGTCATTTGTCTTGTCAGTGTAATAAACGTGAAATACAAAATGGTTTGAAGACGAGCTGTTTGCCTTAGAGTTAAATTCAGAACATATTTTGTAATAAAAAAAAATTTAATGTTATTTTTTGTTCTTGTCAAAGAATGCTCGCCGTCCTCGAGGTAGAGCGTTTTGTTCTTAAAATTGGACATTGGGTAACCTTGACATTCGATTTTTTTTTAATAACCGTGCGTTTTTTTATGACTTTTTGTAACGTTGAGTGTAATAGTTGTGAGATTGAAAAGGTGTTTTTTTAATGAATAACATGAATTTCATGTGTGACCAAATGGGAATTGGTGTCCAAATAGGATTTCTATCCTATCAGAGAGAGTTTGAATAGAGCTAATATTACATACAACTTACAACATAACCAAAGCTGAAGCGGTGCACAGATGGCGCTCAATACAAACATCCAACATTGCACCCGAGAGCAAACTACCACCTAAATTCAAAGTTTCGAATACTGAAAATACTCGTCCCTCTCCTTATAAGATTACAATCGATCAATTTTGACTTATTCAATCACAGATTCGAAATCCAAAGCATTCAAGCCGTCATAGCGGCCAGCAAAAGAAACATTCCTAAAACGCCACACTGATTCAGCCTAGATTGTTGATTTTGGCACGATCCGTTGACCACATCGATCACTCACTCATTATACCCACTAGCATTGCACCAACCAATGCTAGTACCAACCAGTATTAAATGTTTGGAAACATCAAAGTGTAAGGAAATCTTTAAATGAGAAATTCTTGGAAGCTGTTACATGTTAAGTGCGGCTTTCTAACGGTTTCTTTGAAATGTTTATTATAAACACTGAGAAGCAGGTCGTTTGTGCAATGGTCAGTGTCCGGCCCATAACAATTGATTTTATTTACTTGTGTGCGAAAATGTAATGCTCGACGCCCAGAAATGAAGTAACTGATGCATAATAGTACTTGCAAACTACATAAGGTTGGAATGGGATTAGGAGGAAAGATTGTAGGATTTTATATGAACTCTGCTAACTCGTAGCATAAAGATATTTATTTCTTGGATTCACACACATTTGATAGAAAACATTATATTTAGCTCTTTAGTTTATCTAATTGGTTTATATAATAATATAATCCAATTTGTCCAACATGTCTAACCATGCCTAGTAGTCAAGTGCGAAAACGTTTTCTTTGAGTCTTCCATATCTACTTTAATTACCATAAGTTACGAGTAAGTAGCGAGTGTGGCCGATCGGGAACTTGTGCGGTTTTCAATCCGACGCACCATAGTTCGAATTTCGACTCGGCCCGCACCAATGACTTATATCAAGTTATGTGCGGATTATTCAAACTCGCTCTAAAACGGTGAAGTAATAACATCGTGAGGAAACAAGCATGTTCAGGAACCACAAAATTCAAGGATATGTGACATCCACCAAGCCGTACTGGGCTCGCGTGGTGGATTATGGCCCACAACTCTCTCTCTCTCTCTGACAGAAGGCCGGTATCCCAGCTGTGGGAGCGTAAGAGGCTGATACTGTACTTGAAAGTATCCTGCTTAAATCATTTTGATACTATAATAATTAAAGCCTACGTCAAAAGCATGTTTATTCAAAAGAAAGCTCAAGATACACTGGAAATTCTAAATACCTAATACCTATAAAACATTGCCAGTTTTTGCCTTTATTTATTCTTTTAAACTTTCCTTTATAATTTTATAAATTAATTTTAACAAGCTAATAATTTAACGTAATAATGATCACTAAATTATTATCTAATTGCAAAATGTGACGTAATATTTATAGAACATTATGATACCCGCCGCTCCTAGCCTATAAAGATTTTAAACATGTCGTTACTAAAATCGATCGTCCTTGTAACACACGTAATGTGAACATTATGAACGTGAATAAATGATTAATAATATTTAATGTAGGTATTGTTTACTTGTGTAGTAGCTAGCCAGGCGAATACTAGAAAATGGTCTACTATAAAGCTACAGTTGCATCATCACCCAAAGCTCAAGCTAATCCATATACTAATATTATAAATGCGAAAGTGTGTTTGTTGGTTTGTTGGTTTGTTGGTTTGTCCTTCTTTCACGCAGTAACGGAGCAACGGATCGACGTGATTTTTGGCATAGATATAGTTTATGGATCGGAGAGTAACATAGGCTACCTTTTATCCCGGAAAAATGCACGGTTCCTGTGGGAACGCAGGTGAAAACCGCGGGCAAAAGCTAGTATTATATAAGTAGGATATGATATTACTTACGCACGGATTATGAATAGTAATGAAAAACGTGGCTTTGCGATACTATTGTTACAACAACAAAAGGGACGTCCCGGACCTAAAAAAAAATAAGTGTGCAAAGAACATTTTTTTGTGTCTGGCGATTGTGAAATCATGTCTTACGTTCCTTCTCGTATATAGACATCTAGCCAACTTTAGTGTCAAAATTTCTAAACCCGAAGCCTTCTGATATATCTTAATAACGAGACGAGCGTGTCGTTTGACTGATAGAATTGCAGTGCAACTTAGAACTGTGAAATACAAACACATGCATTGCGCCCGTTACCTTGAAAAATTAGGTATCTACTAGGTAAGTCTGATAAGCCTAGTAATTTCACTGACTAGGTACTTTGCTTATTAAGTCGAAACACAGTAATGCTTGCAGAGGTATTGGCGACAGACTACACGAGCAAAGCGGTGGATGCGCAGAAGAGCTAGTCCTAGAGCTACCACCTGGTGGTTGTTTTACGATAGCTACCGCGTTTCCTCCGAAGTGCAGTAGCGCTAAGATCTAATACCACATAGCGGTCACCCATCCATGTACTGACCGCGGCAAACGTTGCTTGACTTCACCCATCGGTGAGTCGAGCTATATAAATCCGATAAGGTCATTGTATTAAGATAGGATCTGTATGTGGTCCTTTTTCGTTATTTATTTACACCATCGGTTACTCGACGAAAATACGCGAACAAAATAATGTATACCTTTGAACTCATTACCACGAAAAACCTACGCAGAATGTTAAATAGGATACCCATTCCAATATCGCGTAAAAATAAAATATGGCTTCGCTTTAATAGGTCTCGTCGTTACGTGTATCGGAACGTCGGTTTACGTCATGCCGCCATTTTCCCGAGCTTAATTGACAGCTGTCAAATCGAGAGGCTCTTTCGCGCCTTTTTATTTGCCGCCATAATGATGTAGATTTTTATTTCAGATAGTGTCTAGTTTACTGATTGGATGCGTCTTGTTATTTATTCCGTTTGTAACAAATTGTTTGCGCTTTTATTGTTTGTTGCTTTGTTAGGTGTAAAAATATGTAAGGTATAAAAATGTTTTATGGTTAAGCTTTTTGATTGAATGTAGACCCCCACCTTTTTGAATTCAAACTTTTTAAAATTTGGATGAGCACTTGAAATAATTTTGCAACGACGTTGTCCAATTAGACTAGAGCCATCGAGGAAGTAACCTCTAGAGATGCAGTGACGTTTGGTTGGTACGAAATAGATTCCACCATTTTTGCCAAGACATAACGGGCTCTGATTGGCTAAGCCACCGCCTCGTGCCGATTCTCCGTGCGCTGAGCGCTGATATTAATTATATTTCTTATTAGATTAAGATTGTAAATAAATTAGTGTGTATTTTACTAAGTAATTTTAGTTTATTTTGTTTACTTTTTTCTGTTATTATGATTAAATATACTTAATATTTTTATTATTCCAATTATTATAGCAAAATCAATACATTGTTGTGAGATCGGATAGTACAGTATTTCATCTCTCGATGACTAGAGCTAAGCAATGTTTTCGCTTTTATATAATATTATTATATTGTGAAGCTTATGCTACATTATATTATAAATTATTCAGCGGTGGACAATGAGGCTGATAATGACGACAATAATTATAATAACTCTATAATACTTGGATTTAAATAAACGTATTTGTTAGCATTAGAAACATTATAATATTTTAAAAGAACGCCGACGAGTTTATTTTCCTTCTTCTTGATCGTTCTAGACCTACTTGGAACGGGTACTCAAAATAATTTATTTTAACTTTCATGAGTGCTCTCCGGGACCCATGTGGATAAAGAGTTTTGATTTTGAATTTTTTACATAATTTATCGTGAGACGTTATGGAGGTAGGTGCCTTGGTCTGACATAATGCCTCTACTATATTTGTAGGTACTACAGATTTTAGCAGCAATCCCCAATTCTAGAAGAATAAATAGAAAAAAGAAAATCAACAGTGAAAATAAGAACGGAAAAGAACAGAAGTAAAGAAGCAAAGTACGGTACACTGATGGGCCTGAATCGTTGCTCTAACCTGTATTTAACACTAGGTGAGCAAACTTTCAGGTGTGTTAGTGCCGACTTGTCTACAGAACCGAAAAGAAGAATGAAGAACTGAGAAGAACAAAAATAAATGTGTGTGCGTCGCGCGTCGGACAACAGCAACTGTACGTGTTGTGTAAAATAAAAATCTGATAACGTTATTGAGATTTTGTGTCTTATGTATATAGAGATAGGCTTTCTTTTGAGCCTATTATGTATTTTATTTTGTCATATATGCTTGGTACCTATATGTTAGTACTTACATCTAAAGATTAAATAAGGAAATAAAAAATTAATATGTACACACGACTTGTTTTAAAAAAATAAAGGAATATAAATCACATCGATCCTTTGCTCCGTTGCTGCGTGAAAGAAGGACTAACTATTTAATAAACAACTAAAAACCAACAAACACACTTTCTTATTTATTATAGTATGTATACGGATATAAAGTTTAACATACAAATACCAACAAGGTGAAATATAACCTCACTACCTTCTGCCCTCGGTTTTCACCCGCGTGCCTACAGAAACCGTGCATTTTTCCGGGACAAAAAGTAGCCAATGTTATTCTCCGATCCATAAACTATATCTATCCCAATAATCACGTCGATCCATTGCTCCATTGCGGCGTGAAAGGACAAACCAACAAACATACTAACACACTTTGAAATTTATAATATTAGTAAGAAGTAGGATAAGTAAGTATGGATGCCGCAGGCCACGGTTAATGAATTCTGTAATGATTGAAACGGAAAACGTCATAAATGGAACCTTTTAAATTAACACCTCCACGTGGGTGGCTTTATAAACCCATTATGAATAGTACCCTACGGAAGGTGTCGTTAAACAACACTTTATCACTTTGAGGTTAATGCTCTATCATGTGTTGATAGGGCTGCTATAATACACACGCAGGGTTAAGACCCTGCGTGTGGTAAGCCACAAAAAAATTAAACACACGTTAAACCTGTGTTAATCACTGTTTAACGCACAAACATGCCTTAGTCGTGCAATTAAATATGAGCAACCACAAGTAGTCACTAACCATTGTCTAACACAATTTTGTTGTGACATTTCTAACATTTTTGACCTTTATCTTTAGACGCTGTCTAGCTAAACAGGCGACTAAAATGTTTTTTTTGTGGCAATACTATTTAATCCTATAAAATTCTATGCAGATTAAAGTATCAAGTCCCGCAAGATACATCAGCTCGGCCAGATTTAAAAAGCCTGTATCTTGGTATCCTCAGACTGCCTGCCAGCTCTAATGATTTTGAAAGTTGGTGTAATGTAACACTAATAAGTAGTTGTGCGAACGGTAAACCTCGCGAGCACAAACCTTGCTAACCGACTTCCAAAAAAGGAGGTTATCAATTCGGTGGGTATTTGTTTTTTATGCTTGTTACCTCAGATCTCGAATCGATCCCTTTCGATTTCTATTTCAACCCATTGTATATAATGTACCGAATGTTTCTATAGTATCCAACTCAGCCGGTAAGGACAACATATCCTACGAAATCACGTAGCGACTGGAACACGTTCTTAGAAGGCATTACTTATTTTTTAAAGACGATATACCTACGAATTGATAACTTAGGGGAATCTTAGACGCTCAAGCAAACATACGTTTGCTTGAGCGTCTAAGGTGCCCCTTACAGGGAGAGGTACCATACAGGGTCAAACGAGTAATACACCAATTACAGACCGCTGACAATCACGCGTGTGTCTGCTTCTTTAAAAAAACGTATTCTACCCTGAGGATCCTAAACCCTATGTCATAAACCCCTTAGCGCACTGTAGATTTTAATCTAAATATCAGGTTGCCATAACTTTTACGATATAGCTATGCTGTATTTTTATATCTTATTCTATATTGTTCCTTATGGGGCATTAATAAATATTATTACGTTCCATACCGTAGTTTACGAGAACACTTTGCGGGCAAAGATTCCTTATTTGAATGAGACGGGGCTATATATTTATTTGCCTATTAAGTTTAATATTCATGAAGGGATTTAATTTGAAAGGCAGATATAAATGAATGACACGATGACGGCTGAAAGTTACCTACGTGATATAGGGGAGATTGGAAGAAATGCGTACTGCGCTGACCTCAAATGAAATGAGATTAGGGCTAAACACAGACCAATAAACCTAGAAGCCGCTTAGTCCAGGTTTAATGGTATGTGGGGCAAAAAGATGATGAATTTTAATTTGAAAAGTTAGATACTTTAGTTTTGTGGTGGGATTATAACATAATCTACTGCGAACACCATCAGGATGCCCGCCATGCATGTATTTATTACCTTTAGGCAAAATCCACCCTTCATGTAGGAAGCCGATATTCAGCAGTGGACGCTATTCGGTTGATGATGATATATATCCCAGATATTTCCTGGACTCACTTGGATCACTTAGCCGGCTCTTGCAGCACAGATGGAGTGAGATGGGGTGGTACCACTCCATCTTTTCCAGTGGGAATAAGTAATAAGTAATTCCAGTAAGAATAGTCTTAGCTGGGCCCACATGGCTGCAGCCTTGAGGGGGAAAGCTATATAAGTACCTAACAACAATTCGTGCTATAATAAATGCAAAAGCGTATTAACATTTTGTTGGTTTCTTGGTCAGATGGTTTGACCTTTCACGCAGCGAAAGAGCAATGGATCGAAGCCATTTTTTTGACCTAGACATAGTTTATGGACAAGAGAGTAACATAAGGCTACTTGTTATCCCGTAAAAATTCAGGGTCCCTGTGGGAACGTGGATGAAACCGTGGGCAGAAACTAGGTTATGAAGATCGGTCACAAAAACCAAACCAAATGTTGCTCATGCTCTTTGCTAACCTGGACCCCAATACTAAACCAATGGCTTAAAAATGACCATGGTTTCGTCGCATAATGATCACTTTAGGCACTTAGGTATTACGGGGTAGGTAGGTTATAAATCTGTTACCAAACCAGTATCGGTGTGTCCCGGCATCGGCGATTGAGACCTATGTTTAGTCCCGGTTTAGAGTAGGTATACACCATCTTTGATTGTCATTTACCATTGGTGCTCTAACCTATCGAATACAAAAAATATAGATGGTAACAAAATTAATCGAAATTTTATTCTAACAAAGCTACAAGAACAAATTAATACTAAGAAAAAACAACCCAAAGAACCGCACCCTTTCTGAGATGTAAATGCAAACGACGCGAAAATACGGAAAACATTGCAAAATTTTGGTAAGTAATAGGCAATATTATACTGCCAAATACGAACTGTCGGATCTAACAAGTGTCTTTTATGATCTATGGCGGTTTTTATGGAGGGCGTAGGTATTTTTTCATTGCGTTGTCGGTGAGAGGGTGCGAATGGGTCTATCAAAATGTCTTGGTGTTTATGAAATGGTCACTTATGTGTGACGGCATTTTTTATTACGTAACTTCTTTAGCAGAGTGGTCTGATGCGACATAGCGCTTTATTTAAGCGCTTGTCCCGATGAGGGGTTTTACGTTCGAGTCGAGTCGCGCGTTCGATAGTGAATTTGAATTAGAAGTAGCGAGACGCGCGATTGCAAGTGGACTGAATGTACAAGCTTCTAGTATCATACAAACGCGCGATCAGCTACGCGCGACTCGACTCTCACGTAAAATGCCTCATGTGGACCAGCTGCTTTACCGCCTAACAATCTCGTGTTCGTTTTCGATTCCAAATCGATTAAATCCAGAGGTCACTAGTCTTCGGCTGGAAGGAATTGTCTAGAGTTTTCGCATCTTTTCGTTTTGTAAGAACTTGTTTCCTTGATTACGTTCGTTCTAAAATGATAACCAGCGAAAATTCTAGACTATTCCTTCCAGCCGAAGACCTAGCGACCGCTGGTCTTAATCGGGTTGGAGTCGAAAACGAACACGAGATTGTTAGCCGGTAAGGCCCCTGCTCTTTGTTTTTTATTTGAACTTGCTTGACCATTGTTTTATGTGTAAGTAGGTGCAGTCTAATTTAGTTTTGTTTACTTAATGTTAACATTCTTCTCGAATGTCCAAGTAGAACAGTCACTTAAAATGATTTTCCCATCACGAGCACTCTGCTGTGACAAATAAAGATGAATGAATTTTTAATTTGAACCATTCCTTTCTATTTCTCTTTTTCTTGGCTACATATCCCACGTGGTGGTGGAGGTCAGCATCCTTTAATCTATCCACCCTCTTCGCTATGTTCTCGACATCTTGATTGGATAACTGGTACTCATATCCTTTGCACTACTTTTCCATCTTCTGGATCTCTGACCGGGGACAGAAAGACGTAGTCCCAAGGGCCCTACGTAGTCATGTGGCCTGTACACTGTACAGTGTACACGTGTACGTACCGTCGCAGCCTAGTCTTTTGCATCTTGTCTGAAATGTCGCGTATACTCAAGCTTCCACTTATTCGTAAACTACTACGACGACGATCATTCGTGCATTCAAATTCAGCGAATATTGTATGCCTTCATTTCGTTTAGTCTAGTAAAAAAAACTCTTAAATTATTTCGCTGAATAAAGATGACACTGAGATAGAAAAAATACTTAAGCGGAGCAGAGCTAAGGTTTATCATGTCAGTTGTTATTAAAAATTCATTTTAAATTATACCAGACTACCTAGACTCTAGAGTACTTGGTAGGTACCCAAGAGTGGAGTTTAAATCTTGGTAGCCAGTACTTTATATTATTCAGATTAATGTGCTTTCTTTCTCCAGAGATAAAATATTGTTTTGATTAAAGCCAAAGGTAAAATTTATAAAAGAATAGAATGGCATACGATTATGATGTTTATGTTAAGGTTTTTTTTTGCTTAGATGATTGTATTGTATACTTGTTTGTGTACATGCATCGAGGTACTAACCCCGAGAGATGATATATTGTACTACCCGATTCCACAACAATGTCGTGATCTGTCATTGACAAATATCAGCGCTCAGCGTATCAGCGCACGTGGATTGGGCGCGAGGCGGTGGCTTAGCCAATCAGAACGCATTATTTCTAGGCAAAAATGGTGGAAATTATTTCGTGCAAACTAAACGTCACTGCATTTTTTTTTTATGTTATTTGGTAACGAAACGAGCTGGTCGTTTGCCTGATGGTAAGCATAACGCCGGCCCATAACAATTGCAGTGCCACCCAGAACTTTGAAACACAACGCCTGCGCGGCACTGCAGTGCGCTCGTTACCCTGAGACATTAGGTATTAAGTCTCATAAGCCCAGTAATTTCACTGGATACTCTGCTCATCAAAACGGAACACAGTAATGTTTGCACACTACTGCTTGGCGGCAGACTTCACGAGCAAAGCGGTGGTAACAACCCAGACGGACACTCGCAGAAGAGTTAGTCCTCCCACTAACGATTTTTTTGGGGTTAGGTATTGTAAAGTAAAAAAGTCGATGTAACAAGTTACATAAAACCATGATTGCTCTAGCCAGTGATCTCTAACTCGGGATGAAGTAAGGATTCTAACGATACCCCACACATCCAAATCTGTTCAGGCTTGTACAAGTTACTCGTATGGTGTAATGCAGAAGCTCACATACATAGGTACATACATGAACCCTAAAAACATTACACTTCTTTTTTGCGCAGTCATGTAAAACATAACACTTTAGCAGAAACACTTTGAATGTAGGTAAATCTCAATTGCAATTTTTAAATGGCCTAACGCTTTTTTATTTAACTAGCCATTAAAATAACGCTACTAATTACATTAATTTTTTTTATAAAACTTGCAGTTAGCCTTGCAATTGTCCATACCAAGTGTAACCATAATAGCTACTTTCAATAAAAAATAATGTTTTGGATGTCCTTGGATGAAAACTATTTGAGCTATAAAAGGTATACTATGGAGTCACTTATACACGGCCTAATACACTCGGATTTTATCCTCATTGTTGGCGCCCAACTTAAGGTAGAAACAAAAAGTTCTTGTTACACGGTAATAAGTTAACAAAGGTATTCAGTATCAGTATGGAAAGACGGCTATCGGCCACCTTAAATTACTTTTTATGTTTTGAAGATGTTGAATTTTTTATGTTTGGCGCCCAACGTGGGACCGCTGCCATCTTGAAAAAACAAGGAAAAAAACTCCGTTATCTGTTTAGATGCCTTTTAAATAATATAGCAATTATTTTTTTAACATCCTGTTAATTATTGAGTATTTGAGAAAACAAAGTTTACGTTCCATTTTACTAATATTTTAGCAAGCTTGTTGTTTTGGATACGATGGAATGCATATGGATTGTGGTGAAGCGCAAGAAGAACCCTACGTTTTGTTTTTATAAATTGGTTTGAGTAAGTTTTGATTACTATCTCGCCTGATCTTAAGATAATGTGGTGGAAGATCTTATAAACCTAGATTAAACCGGTTCTAGAGTACAGCTGCTCACATTGATAGGTGCTTGGACAAATTTGCAACTTATTCCTTATTCTTTACATTTCCATAGCCAGTTCTTACGGCGCGCGGCGTCCACGGGATGGGTTGGAATGACTCCGCTGAGACTACAAGGTACAATTATCCGTGGACCAATCATCACTTCACAATAATTAATCATTCATCTCATATCCTAGTAGTTAACCGCTATTGTGAAATTACAATAATCAATTTATCAGTCTGTCAGCCTGTCTATTTGTCAATCTTTGTCATGTATTTCAACATTCAATAGGACAATCTAAAATAGGTATTTGGTCGTAAAACTGCTCTAAGTGGTTTTGGTTTATTACGTGTTGTAAGTTTAATAGTTCTATCTGTCAGTAAGAGGAATAATTACTAATGATTTTTAACTAAAATATTGATCAGCTTGGGGAATTAATGCTAATGCTCCCTAGTACAGTGATTGTAAAGTGAACCGTTGATTTGGAGGTCGATGGTTTGAATCTAAAGAAATTGAGCTCTTGGTGAAAAAATATCATGATGTTAAGCCCGCTACACACCTTGAGTTTTAGCTGTGTGATTTAACTGATCAGTCGGACTTCACACACAAATCATACGCACCTTCAATCCATTACGGTGGTAGGACTAACTCTTCTGCAAGTGTCCGTCTGGGTTGGTACCACGGCTTTGCTCGTGAAGTCTGCCGCCAAGCAGTAGTGTGCAAGCATTACTGTGTTTGATGAGCAGAGTAGCCAGTGAAATTACTGGGCTTATGAGTAATGTCTCAGGGTAACGAGTACATTGCAGTGCCGTGCAGGCCTTTGTGTTTCAAAGTTCTGGGTGGCACTGCAATTGTTATGGGTCGGCGTTATGCTTACCATGAGGTAATCTTCCTGTACTAAACTATAGCCACAAGCAAATTAATGAAAAGAAGATTAAGCGGTTAATCAGTTTACTAATTAGTGTAATCTGAAAATTAACACGACGACAAGGGCTTTAAAGATTTTTACTTTTGCTGTAATCTATATTTACAGAATTGGATGATGAGACAATTTGTCTGATTGCCTGATATTATGCCACAGCGATCAGTAAACGTCAACAGAAAATCGGAAACTCTATACAAAGACGTCATATAGACGTCAAAAAGTTGTACATGTGGTGTGATGTTAGGAATAGGTACGAGCTCTCCATAGAGATACTCGTTGTATCCAGAGCGTGATAAAATTCACGGTTCCTGCCACATGGGTGAACACACGAGCTCCATCATCATCCTCATCATCAGCTGGTAGACGTCCACAGCTGCTGAACATAGGCCTCGCCCATAAAACGCCACTTGAATCGACTACTCGGCTCTTGCATCCAACAACGGTTCCCTGCGGTTTTGACAAGGTCATCAGTCCACCTAGTGGGGGGTCGTCCTACACTACGTCTTCCGGTTCGTGGTCGAGCTCCATAGTTCGTAGATAATGCAAATAGTATACTAGTAGATAATGCAATCGCCTCGCGTTGGTAGGTTGCAAGGATTTTATAAATGTCGATTTACGTAATTTTGCGTCAGTGGGATGTTAATGTGTAGATGACAGTGAGGTAGTGTGGGAGTGGGAAGGACGATAGTGGGCTAAGTCCTTTACGACATCGCTGTTACCTATCTTATTGATTGTTTGATCTACCGCCTTAGGTATCTTGTAGTACAGGCGGCGCCTAATACTTTGCTTCTTTGCTTTTTTGCTACAGACCTGACTCCTTTGCTCATCAAACCGGAACACAGTAGTGTTTGCACATTCCTGCTTGGCGGCAGACTACAAGAGCAAAGCGGTGGTACCAACCCGAAGAGTTACCGCTTGGTAAAATCGTAATCACTTAATCTTATTTAAAACTAGCTGTGCCCTGTGGCTTCTCCCATGTAGCCTACGTTACTCCGTATAACATCAGCTACCTGCCAGTGAAAGTCCCATCAAAATCGGTCCAGCCGTTTCGGAGATTATGTTTGATTATAACTATTGTGAATCTTGATTATTGTGACTGCATGACATATTGATATTTAATTTAGTCTTAGTAATTTTGATAATTGTCATTTAAACACAATGCAATTTGTTCTTGAATAAATAATACAATAGAATATTATAGACTATTGACCAGCAGTTTTTTTTAAATGACGATGACTTTCTTGACCTTCTCGGACGATCCATACCTAATTGGGACGGGTCATTTACGTATGATAGTCATTTATTTGAGCAATACATAAGGGCTACTCTGGAGATCACGTAAATAAACATTTTTGAAATTAAATTTTAATTAAAAAAATCCTACAAATTTTGTAAATTCCTTAATTGAACAGTAAATTGAACGAGACCACACGCAATACTCCAGTAAACAGATGAAGGTTAGATTAGACATAATAAAACAACACAAGTGATATACTCATGCAAGGCGCGGTGTACAAACCGCTGCACTCAATGAATCCTTGCATAACAGCCACAGTAGAAACAGAAAAGTATATATAACATCCTCAGAGCGATACCCAGCGCAGGTCCTGGGGTAAAGCGAGAGGAGCGCGAGCGGTCGCTCTAGCGCAGGGTTTCTTTTTCAATATTTGGGTCGCAATCATTAATGTCTTGTTGGGGGACAGCGGTTCTGACATTAAAATACTAATTACAGTTTTCTGGATCAGTACAATCTCAATGGATAACAAATTTAAATACCTACCTCCGTTGTCTTTGAATTTACTGACGTAGATGTGTTAAGCTGCCGTTACACGGTAATGCATGATTCATGGGTATCACGGTATAATCACGGACCACGCGCCACCCATGCATGCAAAAACCTCGATCACCCCTTGACAAACCATACCATCTAATGTGGTGCTTGGTGGAAATCTAGTCTCACGGCAGCCGCTTCAACGAACTCTACTCAAAAAAATAGTTTCACAACCACTGAATGTTTAGAAGGCAACAAGCGGTGGTGTGCAAGTCATGTAAGCAGACGTCGTTTTGAACACAGGGCCTACAAGGTCTAGATCTTCGAAGCACAGGCTTCTTTTTTTCTTTAAGCCGCACTTGAGCGTGTAAAGCTTCGTAATCCGTGCTTGTTTTGCAACAATCACAATTATTTTGACAGCAAAACGCAAACATGCATTAGCGTGTAATGCGTGCTTTTGACATGTCCTTTTGGTGCTTGCGTACATTTGGTGTGTAGATACTGACGTGCCCGTTCCAAGTACTAAAACGATTGAGAAGAAGATGTGTGTGAAGATGGCTTACTTCTCTATTTGTTCTATACTACAGCTGTGCACATAGTGTGTGTCCGTTTGATACAGCCCTGTATACATGCTGTGTCCGTTTGATTCAGATCACGAACGCCGCGATGATGTCACTGTATTGTTATAGCGGACAGTGAGTATGTACCACTTGTGTTGTAGGAGTGTGTTGAAGCAGGAAGTTTGGGAAATGGCTGGAAGTTTTTTTTAAACTATATATATTAGTTAAAAAGACGAGCGGTTCGTTTTCATGATGGTAGGTAAGTATAACGCCAATCCATAACAATAAAGATGTTGACTACATATTTTTTACGATGTCAATCAATTTGTTTTCTCATAAGAATCAAATGCATAGTGCAATACATATTTGTCATACATTTTTATTAATTGAAATTTAAACAATCTGGTGGTATCGTTGAATTCCGGAAACTTTTAGATCTTTGTGGAAATTATATATTCTTTGTGAGTTTCATTTTAATTGTGAATGTGATGTTCTTAAACCTATGTATAGCCACAGTAACTATGTTTTCTGCGTTTCAACCGACCCCATTGCAGCGCCAGTCAAAACTTTGAAGCACGAAAGCCTGTAGGCATTCTCGTTACCCTAAACCCTAACGGTAACGAGCGCAATGCAGTGCCGCGCAGGCCTTTGTGTTTTAAAGTTCTGGGTGATGTTATGGTGCTGTAATAGTTATGGGCCGGCGTTATTCTTACCATCAGGCAAACGACCAGCTCGTCTCGTTACCAAAAAACATAAAAAAGGCAGCGTATATGCTGACATTTTTTAATTCCAAAATATCGGGCAACACAAAACAAACTTATGACATCGGCTTTTTTTGTATATATATCAGTTGCAGGTCAACATACAAATGTAGAGGCAAAACATTTCATACCCCATTGCTCCGGGGCTAAAAAAATATTAAAACTGTTTTACTCACGGCATTGCAATCCTCATGGGAGCAGCCTCAATTTATAGGGGCGTAATTTTACCAACTTTCCGTATTCAAATCCCATTATTCAGGGCAAAGGTAGTCTCATGAAAGTTAATGACTCACCGCGCCAGGGAATATAATTATCATATTTCAGGGCTTGAAAATTCTCATAAGTACTTTTACGGAATAAGTTTTGTACCAATGTATGTTAAGTGTTCATTTGATTAGATTATCCTGCTTGAAGGTCGAATATTGTGATAATGACTAGATTCAATTAAAATTAGGTAGGTGCTGCTGAACTGGAATGAATGTTACTGAAGCGGAAGAGTGAAAAAATAACGATTTCTTCTTTCTATACGACTCATTATTTTATTTATTGATAGAATAGACAATAAAGACCACAATTACAATAAAGAACACCAAAATTGTAAGCTAAAAGAACATAACTACACAATGTTACAGTTAAGTTTTCTGGCTCAAATCGATCTTGTACAGGCAACTACAATAGACCTGAAATGGTTATGTCCACAAGAGACATTTCTAAACAAGTCGATTTAACAAAAGTTACATAAAAAAACACGAATGTCCTAGTCAGTGTCACTCGGAATAATGTAAGGATACTAACGATACCTCATACATCTAAACCTATTCAAACATTTAGAAGTTATGGTGGAATAAAGAATAGAATAGAATAGAAAACATTTATTCAGCACATACAATGTAAACATAGAAAAGCATACATGACAAGAATATACACATACAATTTAAGACAATACACATACATGATACAAACAAAAAGCAAAGAAGTGCTGAAAAGGCCGTAGCTCAGCAATAAGCTGATTGTCAAATGACTTTCAGCGCTGATATTCAGCCAAGGCAACACAATATACGTAAAATACTTAGCTAGTTATCCATTAACATCCATACAGATAAATAAAATTGAAGTGTCTGTTTGTAATATCAAAATAACAGCTTTTTACTAAATGCATATGAAAGTATATACGGTACCTATAACAAAACAACCATTTTTAAAATTTTTGTCTGTGTCTGTGTGTCTGTCTGTTTGTTCCGGGTAATCTCCGAAACGGCTGGTCCGATTTTGACGAGACTTTCACTGGCAGATAGCTGATGTTACAAGGACTAACATAGGCTACTTTAATTTTAGAAAAATAATTAGGGTTCCGCGCAAAAAAATAAAAACCATGTAATCCAAAATCTCCACGCGGGTGAAACCGCGGGGCAGCAGCTAGTTTAAAATAAATAAGAATAACATACAAACATAAAAAATATACATATATATACACATGCTTATGGGTAAAGAAACTTACATACATACTTACATAAACCCTAAAAACATTACAGTTTTGTGCAGTCGTGTAAGAAGTAAACCTCTATATTTATCCACATACCCTGGCCAACCTAGATACTCAAACCATTTCCAAAGTGTCGTATTACGCCCGCCACATTATGATTGTGCAGACAATAGTAAAACATATGGTACTCCGGAGTTAGGAACGAGGTTAATAGTGTTTCTTTTATTGTCCAGCTGCTTTTGTCTTCGTTAATGTCGTTGTCCTTCTGTGTGAAGGCCACGCGTATAGTTTGCATGGTGGAAGGGCATTTGAATAGAACTTTTTAACCCTCAAAAATAATAATAATAATATCAAGGGGCTCTCGCTATTAGACGGTCGAATGCAGAAGGTAGTACTCCTTGACACGGCGCGTATTGTCAGGAGGTTCTGTGCTCGCTGCAGCCCTAACCACCAGTAGACCCTGCCCCGCTGCCGACGGTACTTAAGGTTTTTTTTAATATTTTGTGTTTTTAACCGATAACCAAAAAAGGAGTTTCTCAAATCAGTTGTATTTTCTAAGAAATCGGAGAAGCACAAGAAGTGGGGTCCCTGGACTGGTCGGGTTTGGTCCGCTCCCTGCACTTCCGGGGACCAAAAACAAGGAGTGACAGCTTTGAGATGGGGCGCGCGGTCATAGTGACGTAAGCTAGAGAAGTATGAAGAAATAGAACTATGCGAGGTTTTGCGACCTCTTATTATAATCCTGGGCACGACTATAACATCTGATATTGTGATACCTAATATTTGAATGATATCAATGTATCTGAAATTACTTATATAGCGTAATTAAATATTAATTTCAATAATTTTATTACTTTTATAAATATATTACTGGCGCGTACCTACCAAAAGGCTGAAGTATTGCGGTTCGTTAATGCCAAGGCATTCGTCTATTTTAAAGGTGGGATTAAGTTTAATAGTAGGTGAGTCTAAAATGTCATACAACTCGTTGTCTACAAATATCGGACAAAAAACAGCTGTTTGGCGGCCGGTCGTCGACCTGGCGCCGACTTTGACTCATCAGAACACTCGAGCGAGTTTTCACTGTCGTACGACACGATTTTTATGTCTAAAATGCGCAGTAAAAGATTAAAAATGTAAGAATTATATATAAAAATATATTACAATTTTTTTTTAAAACTTTACCTTCCTTATTGTTAATTATATTTTAACAGGCTATATTTTCCCTAACATCTATGTAGGTATTAAATAGTAATTTTAAGTAAAGCAAAAAATATCGTTTAAAGTACCTTATATTACATTAAATTAAATTAACTACGGTTGCATTTGGTCAGTAAGAAGTGGGTTTTAATTTTTATTAAAAAGAGATACTAATTATCCTACCTAACCTAGATCGTTTAGGTTCTGACACATCCTACTAATATTATAAATGCGAAAGTGTGTTTGTTGGTTTGTTGGTTGGTCCATCTTTCAAGCAGCAACGGAACAACGGAACAACGGATCGACGTGATTTTTGGCAAAGATATAGTTTAGGGACCAGAGAGTAACATAGGCTACTTTTTATCTCGGAAAAATGCATGGTTCCTGTGGGGACGCGGGTGAAAACCGCGGGCAGAAGCTAGTTTATAATATTTATATATAATCGAAGGCTCTGGTCTCTCTTTTTCGTAGTGCCTGTTTTTCTTCCCTGAACCAACAATTTTTGCGTTCTTGCGTCACTTAGGCGGGCCGGGAAGGGGCACCTTAAGATTTGATTACAAAGTCACGTGTGGTATCAATGGACACGCGCCGCGCCTGGTCACGCGCGACGGACCTCGCTCCGGTACAACCTATTCTACATCCGTGAATTGGAGCATTCCTCCTTTGTACTCGTAGACCACCATAAAGTTTTATCACTGGCAATAATTATAGAACCATAAATATTCGCTACTTTTTTACATAATAAGTTCTTATAAAAAGTAGAGCTAGTCCGGCGAGAACATTTTTTTTTCTGTTTGATAACCAGACGAGCTGGTCCTTTGCCTGATCGTAAGCATAACGCTAGCCCATAACAACACACCCAGCACTTATAAACACAAAGGCCTGCGTGGCACTGCATTGCGCTCATTACCCAAGAGACAGAGACATAGACATATTAAGTCTCATAAACCCAGTAATTTCCCTGGTTACTCTCTGCTCATCAAACCGAAACACAGCAATGCTCGCACATTACTGCTTGGCAGCAGACTTCACGAGCAAAGCGGTGGTATCAATACAGACGGGCACTCGCAGAAGAGTTAGTCCTACCTTATTGTTGAAAAAAAAAAAATGTTGTCGCAGAGATAACGTAGACGTACCTATATACTGAAACGTAGTTCAGATACGTAGATTCTTCACGAAGAATCTAGTTGTCTAGACTAGACCACTGATAAGTGTTTGCTACTCTTAGGTCTAGACAGTTCGTGAAGTGCACTTTCTTGGCGCAGATGCCTGCCTAACTTTAAGACCCTACTACGCCCCAATGGCCTTGCTCGAATGGGTGGAGGCAATCCCACTTCACCCGCGCGGTCCACACTTCGTCTTTCAAGAACATCGCAAAACCTAACGTCATAGAATACGCGGATGAACGAACGCGCGTGCGAGTAGCGCGCACGGCATCTTCTTTGCCTATAATTCTTTGAATTCATTTAGTGGAAAGTTCTTCATTGAAAGTGAAGTTTGATCATCATTATCCATACTATCCATACTTCCATACTAAATATATCCTATATCCTACTCTATTATAAATGCGAAAGTTTGTTTGTTGGTTTGTTAATTTGTTGGTTTGTCCTTCTTTCACGCAGTAACGGAGCGACGGATCGACGTGATTTTTGGCATAGTAATAGTTTATGGACCGGAGAGTAACATAGGGTTCTTTTTATCCGGAAAATGCATGTTTCCTGTGGGAACGCGGGTGAAAACCGCGGGCAGAAGCTAGTTATATTATTAATGCGAAAGTGTGTTTGTTGATTTGTTGGTTTGTCCTTCTTTCACGCAGTAACGAATCAACGGATCGACGTGGTTTTTGGCATAGATATAGTTTATGGACCGGAGAATAACATAAGCTACTTTTTGTCCCGGAACAATGCACGGTTCCTATGGGAACGTGGGTGAAAACCGCGGGCAGAAGCTAGTTCGTAAATAAACGGGACGGACGCACATGAGATCATACAACGTTGAGATTTATCTCAAAACATCGCTCTGGACTATAATAAAAGTACATACAGCCAATTTGCTCCGTAACGTTGAAATTTGTTACACCTTTTGACCCAAAAACAAACGTGTACGTAAATAAATGATTTTCGGGTTATTTTTTATTTTTTACTTTTGTAGTCATGTTTTTTATATTGATGTCATTTACGAGGTATCGAGTCATCTGCGAGTGTCCGTCTGGGTTTCCGTTTTGTTCATGAAGTCTGCCGGCAAACAGTAATGTGCAAGCATTATTGTGTTCCGGTTTGTTGAGCAAAGTAGCCAGCGAAATTACTAAGATATGAGACTTAGTCATGAGCACACTGCGGTGCCGCGCAGGCTTTTGTGTTTCAAAGTTCTGAATGGCACTGCAATTTTTATGGGCCGGCATTATGACTCCCATCAGGCAAACGTCCAGCTCGTCTCGTTAACCAATACAATAGAAAAAATAGACAAGTGTGGGTTGGACTCGCGCGCCGAGGATTCCGAACAGACTTGTAAGCATGTAAATAGTTCGTTCAAGACTGGAATCGTTAGGTCCTTTTACAGCTACATTCAACAAAATAATTAACCCTAAAAAATTGTACACAATACACTCATTGATAATGTGCGTGTGTGTGAGTGCGTGCGTGCGTGCATGCGTGCTTGCTTGCGTGCGTGCTTGCTTGTGTGCGTGCTTGCTTACGGGCGTGCTTGCTTACGGGCGTGCTTGCTTAAGTGCGTGCTTGCTTGCGTACGTGCGTGCGTGCGTGCTTGCTTGCGTACGTGCGTGCGTGTGCGCGTGTGCACGTGTGCGAGCGTGTGCGTGAGCATGTGTGTGCATGCGTGCGTGCGTGCGCTTGCGCGTGCGCTTGCGCGAGCGTGTGCATGCGCGTGCGCGTGTGTGTGTTATACATAATTAGTTTTCGGATTTTTCGCTTTACTTGTGGTATAAGACAATACTTCTTGCCAAATTTAATGATTCTAGGTCTCCGTGAACCACCCTATAGGTCTTGAATGGATTTTAAATCGTTATCATTTCCGATATCAGCACCCCGAGAAACCTAGAAAATGGCACCCATATTATCGATTTCCTAAAAAAATTTCCGCCATCTTGGATTTAAAAATGGTTGTCATTTCTGTAATCAGCACCCCGAGAAATCTCGAAAACGACACCCATATACCAGTTTATTGAAAAAAAATGTCCACCATCATGGATTTTAAAATCGTTGTCATTTTCGATACCAACACCCCGAGAAACATAGAAAATAGCACCCATATTATCGATTTCTTAAAAAATATCCGCCATCTTGGTATACAAAATGGTTGTCATTTCCGTAATCAGCACCCCTAGAAATCTCGAAAATTACACCCATACCATTTAATTGAAAAAAAAAAACGTGTCCGCCATCTTGGATTTTAAAATCGTTGTCATTTTCATTATCAGTACCCTGAGAAACCTCGAAAAAGACACCCATATCCTTTTACTAAAAAAATTTGTCCGCCATCTTGGATTTTAAAATAGTAGTCATTTTCAAAATCAGCACCCTGAGAAACCTCCAACACGATACCCATATCATTTTACAAAAGAATTGTCCACCATCTTGGATTATAAAAGAATTTTTCATTTTTGTACACAGTACCCCGAGAAATCTCGAAACTTACACCCATAGCATTTTATTGAAAAAAAAAATATTGTCCGCTATGTAGGATTTTAAATCCTTGTCATTTTCGATATCAGCACCCCGAGAAACCTAGAAATGGCACCCATATTATCGATTTCCTAAAAAAATGTCATCTTGGATTTAAAAATGGTTGTCATTTCTGTAATCAGCACCCCGAGAAATCTCGAAAATGATACCCATACCATTTTATTGAAAAAAAAAATGACCGATATCTTGGATTTTAAAATTGTTATCATTTTCGATATCATTTTTACTGTAGATGGCCCTGATCGTTTGGTGGTCGTTTGCCTGATGATAAAGATAACGCCGGCCCATAACAATTGCAGTGCCAATAAATACTTTGAAACAAAAAGATGCAGTACCGCATTGTGCTCGTTAACCTGAGTAATTTTACTTTTCAATTTGATTTCCAGTCTTTCTTAAACAGTTCTAAACCTCCCGATATTCCAGTAGCTGCCGCTAATAATTTGTTTACCAATACATATATTTTCCACTCGTAAAAATGATGTAAGTACGTAAACAAGAAATTGTAATCAAAAATGTAACCCATTCAATATGTTTACGAGGAGCGTCCACGCGCAAATCACGGAATGAATCACATTTCACCGCTCTAGACGCTACTCTTTGAGCAAGCTTCAAACCCACACGAAAACAAATACTTGTATTGTATATCATTCACGCACACAAATATGTAACGTCGGCGGACAGCGTTTGCAGAGCAACGAGCGACACAACCTCCCCGTCTGAATGCCAGTGCATGACTGCCGCGCGCGCCCGCGCAGAGCACCTCTGAGACTTGTACATTTGGAATTCAGTTTTTTGATCATTTCTTTGCGAAATATTGCTCTATGCACAAATGAAACGGCCAGTTTATAGAAAATTTTCTTCCTTATTTTTTGGTGTAAAATTAATCCCAAACGTCTAAGTCATTTAGAAGTTTTAGGGAAAACAGTTTTAAAACAGCATGCTGTTAAATATTTTTTCAAGCCATAAGTAATGGTAACACAAAAAAATCAATCAGTGAAATTAATGCCCTTGAATTGATCATTCAGGTAGTATTTTTTTCAAGTCGTTAAACCAAGCCGTGTGGGAGTTTTAGGAGGAGAAAGTAGTCGTTTTGGCGATCCTAGCCCCTTAATGCGCCTCACTTAGTTAACTGCTGCGCATTTGGGTTGGTATTCCATGACAATATTGCGGCGTGTGGAAGCCTAATACATGACGCAAAATATATCTTAAGTGCTTTTAAGACCTTAAAGGGTTAGTTTTCAAAAAACGATAAAAAATGTGTTCTATTATTTTACTTTGTTTAGTTTATTTCCTAAGTTTCATTACCCTGATATAAAAGAAAAAGATTTCCACACAAAATTTAATACCCTTTTTCGTCCCCTTAGGGGTTGAGTACCTATTACAAATATAATTTTCTTGTAATGTGCCCGCATCACAAAAGAAAACTATTCTTGAAGTTTCAAATTTCTATCTTCTTTGGCTGTGCGTTCATTTATTGATCAGTCAGAACATCTCTTTTCTTCATTAATTTTTTCTGTCTACCTGTCTGTTTGTTTTGGCTATAACAGGACTTTCACTGGCAGATAGCTGATATTACAAGGAGTAACTTGGGTGAAGCCGCGAGGCACAATAAAACAGTAAGATCTAGTTTAAAATATAGTGAGACAAACAGATCGTCAAACATTCACGCGATTTTCTTGGAAAACAACGATAAATGAAAAAAAAGATCATGAAACAATGTTTTTACAATATTGTTCCATTTTCCTACAGCTGTGCACGTTCACGAACATTCAATGGTTAGTAATACTAACAACTCAATGGTCACTAATGTTACACATTTATAAATTTGAAGAAACACAAGTATTAGAAAATTAAACAAGATCGAAGACCGTTACGGTTCCGCCAAAACTCCCAATAAATTTTTGTTTTTTTTTTTTTTTTTTTTTTTTTTTTTCCTACCTTCGGGCTAATTATTTAATTAACCCTATTTATATTACAATCTAGCCAAAGAATTAGGCTAATAAGCAATTTACATTTAACTTAAACTTCTAGATCCATATTAAAGAAAGTGTCCAATAACACTTTTCTTACAGTCTCTATTAAGGCGAAGACACTCTGTTCATGTAATCTTTATAGATAGCACATGTGCTACTTTACTCTAACGTTTCACACACACTACACTACACTAATTCAAATGGTTTAGTTCTTTTTAGTCTTCTCACTATATCCGTGTGGTCGAGCAGCTGGATTGCTTCGACGTTCACATGGTGATGAAGTCTCTGTTGGTGAGCTTCTGCAAATTTCTTAATAATTTTGTCGACGAACTCAATTTTCCCACCCCAACTCCCAATAAATGACTTAATAATAGTAAACATGCGTAAACTATAGACAGAATAAATAATAAAGACGGTGCTCTTAAACCCATTAGTGAAGCCACCAACCATCAATGTAAGCCAGCTTAAAAGCCTGGACAAAAGTAATCTGAAACATTATGTTTCAGATTACTTTTGTCCAGGCTTTAAGTTAAGTGTCTTATCGCTCAAAACGATACCTATGATAGGTATCGTTTTGAGCGATATGACACTTATTGCTAAATTGGTTTAGTTTTACATTTTTGTATGGTTTCAATAAAGAGGTTTACTACTCTGCAATGCAAGAACTTTCACATCAAGATCTTCATATAAAGATATTATATTGACTGCATTGAAACTTGAAAATAGCTAACAAAAGTAGTCGAAATTTTTTTTTATACTGGAACGATACGTGTATGTCGTTTGCCATATGCATCAGAACAATTTACATTATACATATTATACCTAAAAAAATCCAAATGCAACCGAACGTATATCTGTCTTTCTTTCTTTCTTTCTATAGCTGCATCATGATTTAACGAAAGTTCAAACTAATTGGGATGTTGACTGATTTTGGGAAAGTATTTAAAACGATGCGAATGGGCCTAATATAACCCAAAATATTTAAAATTACTTTTTAATACAGCTAATACTTTAATTTTCATGTATTTTAAATGCTATTTCAAGTTTCGCTCCAAAACGCCAATACTGGTCACGTGGTCGATGTGACGTCACGATTCCTGGCACAGATAACCATATTCACAGAAATCACTCTAAAATACTAGGCAGACAGAGCAATATACTCATTCCGATTGAGAAAGTGACATCACGCGCATTTTATGTCACGTGACTTCGGAATGATGAGATTACATTTTGATTATTAAATTAAAATTATATTCCTTAAAAATAAACAAAAATATTGTGTTTTATAGGATTTCTGTCACAAAAACTACCGTTTCGCGGCAAAATTACATTTTTATTTTAATACAGTCAACATCCCAATTGTAGGATTTTAACCACCGAACTATATATTGACGGCTAGTTTCACTATCGTTGAGCGAACATCATTTAATAATGAAGTTAAGTTTTATAACCGACTTCCAAAAAAGGTTATCAATTCGTCGGGTATTTTTTTTTATGTTTGTTACCTCATGTATCGGTCATTTATAAACCGATTTGAAAAATTCTTTTTTTATGTGACAGGATATACTTTCAGATTGGTCCCATAGAAATTTCATCAAAATCGGTTCAGTAGTTTGTTACTGAAGTCGGTTCGTCGCTTTTTTAAAGCAATTTTTTTTATTGAGGTATTGTAAAATATACACATAAAAACAAAATTTGCGGTAACATAACTACAAGCTGGATTATCTACTAGTATAATAGCCTCACTATATTGTCACTAGCTTTCTGCCGTTCCGTCTAATACTTTTTATTACTCTACGACGTCAACGCACTACTTGTTACACCGACCAGCAAACAATTCGGGCTATTTGCTTGCAGATAATAAATCGGTTGCCGACAACTATGACATAATAATGTTGAGTGCCTCACGACAACGAGCGACGGCGGCGGTGAGCGTTTTATTTGCCTTGACTGTACAAATATGTACAGTCGAGGAAATAGTGTTTGGATACTTTGTTGCAAAGTGCTTCTGGGCTAAGATTCAGTGATGAATCTAAAGGTGAATTCATGCTTCTATATGTCGAAATTCTATACAGTTTCGATATATGGAAGCAAAAGTCCACGCATAGATTTAGTTACTGTGATTTGTTGCAACTTCTTTTTAGAAGAATTCCCATCGATTTCCACTTGCGTAGCAGTGTGACTCGATGGGAAAAACTCCAACGAGTCATTGTGTAACTGTTTGGGAGCCCACCGATTTACTTCTGAATCTTAGCCCTAGAGTAGTTTAGTAGGTAGCTCTG
The DNA here is from genome assembly GCA_907269065.1 of Crocallis elinguaria. Classification (NCBI taxonomy): domain Eukaryota; kingdom Metazoa; phylum Arthropoda; class Insecta; order Lepidoptera; family Geometridae; genus Crocallis; species Crocallis elinguaria. The sequence goes on along the minus strand of OU026071.1, from coordinate 14,219,220 downwards.
AAAAACACTTAAAAACCTATTTAATTATAAAAACCTATTACACTTTGAAATGTATTTTAATGTCTCTTAATAGGGATAATACATGAAACACAAAATACTTACATAATTACTATCGTTATACAGGTTTAAGAACATCACAATTACACAATAAAAATGAAATTTACAAAAAATATATAATTTTCACAAAGATTTTTTTTATCATTTATGAAGAATGCCGACGAGCTTTATGCCTCTGGACCGGACTATACCTACTTTTAGAGTCATTTAACTTTCATGAGTCTCTTCTAGGGCCTATGTGAATCTAGAATTTTGACTCTATACTAAACTAAAAAAACTGTACTTATTTTTATTTTTATTTTAACTTTCATAAGTGCTCCTTTGGGGCCTATTTGAATAAAGAATTTTGAATTTTGTACCTGACTGTTCTAGCATACGGATTCAGGATGTAAATAATTAAAGTCTATTATTCGGTTCCGTTGTTTTAAATATGGTCGAGAATAAATTAATGTTGATTTATGATTTAGGACGTTGATTGCTGATTTAATACCCACGCAAGAGAAGGAACAATACAATACAAAAACTCTTTTTTAACCCTGCCAGCAAAGCGAGGGGCTCGGGTTCGATTCCCGGCCGGGGCCGATTTTGTATAAGCATAAGCCTAAAGTTTGTTCTCGGGTCTTGGATGTTTGTGATGTGTTTTTGTGTGTCCCCATACCAACTGCGACATAGGGAATCCTAGTGCGGGGTTATGAGTGTGTAAGTGTTTAAGCGTTTTATATAATATATTATCGAGTATAAAAAGTTACATTTCTATAAAAAAAGTACACCTATGTGACAATGTAACACTCCAATTTAGGCTTCGCAAACGTTAATAAAGTAAATCACCGTTTACGAGCCGTTAATACTTTATTATTAAACGTAACTATCACGTACAACGTACATTGTGACCTAATCGAAGTAATGGATAATTGCAAAATGAGGTTATCTTCAGAGGTCGTTCACCTGTAGGTATCGAACGCAATTTGGAAAATTGGAAAGGTTTGTTTGTTTTTCCTCTTTTTATTACATTTACTATGCCGATGCTGTTAAAGGGCATTCTTAATGTCCATAGGGCTAGTGAAAACTGGTCACAAAACATCAAAAGCTGAATAGGGATGTTGTTTTCGTTTTTTTATGATGTTAATCAATTCGTTTTCTCATGAGAAATAAATGTCTGTATTGAAATAACTGGAAATCGAAAGTTGTGAACTGATAATCGAACGAATGTGCCAAAAATTAGAGTCAAGGTCGGGCAAACCTATACTACTGAGCGCTAAAACGCCCGATACAAATTGGACAGAACAAGTGACGTCAAATGTTCTGCGCGGCCGTAAAGCTGTACTATTGATTTTGGCCGTGTAAACTGTGTTTAAGTAGGTACATAGCTGTCACAATTTTTTTTAGTCATTGAAATATATAGTATCATCTAAATTACTTACTACTTATACAAAAAAATCATTGAATTCGGGAAATTTTAAGATGCAGTCAATTCGATTTCCCGACGGTAAAAATGAAATTCACTAAAAATATGACGGCTCCGTAGCTAAGTTGGTAGTACCCCTGCCTGTAAAGCGAGGGGTCCCGGGTTCGATTCCCGGCCGGGGCAGATTTTGTGTAAGCATAAAGTTTGTTCTTGGGGCTTGGATGTTTGTGATGTGTATCTGTATGTGTCCATGCCACCTGCGACACAGGGAATCCTGGTACGGGGGTATGCGTGTGTAAGCGTATAAGCGTATATAAATTTGTGGAATATTTTTTTTGAGTATTGTTCGTAGAAGCTTCGATGACCGTGGTTTTTCCATGGTTTGCGCGTGGTCCATGATTGATGCATAACATCAATCATGCTTTAACGTCTAATATTCCCCACATTGATGGTGATGTTTTTAAAATTACTATTGTAAGCATTACGTAGAATACCAGTTTAGCAACATTGGTACCTAACGCTAGAGTTTGTTATCAAGTTACAAAACTGAGCTCACTTCTAACCTCAAGGCGAGGGTGGGTTATAAATAACACCCTAATGTGGTGTTTCGTGGTGCGAGCGTTAGTTTTGTACAGGTATAAAAAAGTTTTTCCAAGGGAATTTGTATCCCTTGAAATGTATACCTACTTTTACTTAGGAAACTTATAAAGATGAAAAAAAGAAATTTAATTTTTAGTAATTTGCTCTCTCCGTGTTTCCTGATTCAAAATTCTGGCGATGGTCAAAGTCGAGGTTAGTACTGCATGGTCACCCTATGCAATGCGCTTCAATCAGTCATGAAACACAATTTTAAGGGCTAAGCGCTGTGTGCGCTCTTCCACCGTTCGCTGTCGTTGTAAAGGTCAGTAGGCAAAGCACATGGTCATGTAAAACATCGTGATAACTTCTCAAAGGTGAACGAATCAGTGACATTATAATATGTACCTACTTATGCCTTTTCGTACGTTCTGATTTTCTATACTTGTCCAATAATGCAGACGAAGTCGACGAATGCCAACCAATGGCCTGAAGGACTAGCAAAAAGCTTTAAAAAGACTTATTTTTACCGGTCCGTCACAACGAGCAAACCTGCTGGCCAACATGTTGGCCCTCATGTCCAAAGATCTCTGCTCCCTCTCAATGTCGAGATTATCTGAAATGTCATCGGTGACCCAGCGGTCCAGGTACTTGAATTCAGAGACTAGCTTCTTGGCGTCGCAAATAAACACGGGCGGCTCTTCAGATATTTTCTGACAATTTGTCACAAACTACATTGTAGTGTGGTTGTATGACTTATGGTTATGTCGGTTTCAACTGAACACATAAACTGACATTACAGCCATGGGCGTGGTACACGCGCCGTATAATCGTGGAAAAGCAGGTACAAATCACTACAAAAATAGACGTGTTTCCGTTGAGGATTGGGCTTGGTTACAGGCGACAAGCGAGCGCTGAAGATTACGGATAAGAGCTGAGTTATGAGCGAATAGCGAGTAAGACGTATGTTGTAAGTAGTAAATTACATCGCCTTGCTATTTGTATCAAAATTCTTATTTATAATGTTCGCAGTTTCAATTCTTATTTGTAATAATCGCAGTTTCACTGCGAAAAAGACCATTTTATTTTCAGTCACTAGCTCTGCTGAAAGCCGAAACGCATTATTTGTCTCGTTTCCGAAACGGCTGGGCCGATTTTGACGGGACTTTCATTGGCAGATAGCTGAAGTTACAAGGAGTAACATAGGCTACTTTAATGTTAGAAAAAGAATTAGGGTTCCGCGCAAAAAAATAAAAACCTAAAAATCCAAAACCTCCACGCGGGTAAAACCGCGGGGCAGCAGCTAGTTATTACATATATTGTATTACAATACATAATTAATTATTTCTTTTTTCTTACTCTATTATTCCTATACCTACACGCTATCATCGCCTGGCCCAATCGCCAGCCGCTCTCGCCACAGGCTATCTCTTGCACCGTACAATAAAGACTACGCCCATAGTAGCGCAAGGTGCGGCGTGCATACAATGTTCCTAATGGATTGCTTTCTGCTCTATTCATCATTGTTATGTACGGTGATGCTAGCTACCATCGCTGGGCATGGTATCACCAATCGATACCGCAATGGTTAAACTATCAGTTTTATTGCACTGTTAAAGAAGAATACTGATCGTTTTTAAGGTATCTAACGATTGTCGAATGCCGTGACTAAGGGTAGGTACCTAATATTTGGACAGGAAATTGGTACCCTTATAAGCTCTACTTGAGTTGCAGATTGCTTAAGTATTTTAATTCAGTGACTCATGGAAATACTCATGGAAATACTGTGTTGGTGTTGAATGTTCCGAAAGTATAATTCTTGCGTTTGACCTCTACCTTACCTGCACTACCTATCTATAATGCAAGCATCAGAGCCTGATTAACCATGTATGCAACTTTTCTAACCCTAATAATATTATGCTATAATAATTTGATATGAGTTCTGAAATATGACGATATAATATAAAAAACAACGCAATATTAATAATATTGGCATTGAGGATTTGTTACATACAAATCTTCAAATTTAATTTTCACTCGAAGAAACATTTTCATATTTTCCCGGGGTGCGGGCCCCTAGTCGGTGCTGGGCTCCTAGGCAGTTGCCTACTTTGCCTAATGGATAATCCGGCCCTGAATGCAAGTGACTGTAACTGGAAACTCTTATAGCGGTCGAGAAACGCCGATTCAGCGGCCCGAGTACGGATCTTTACGATAAAAAAATTCGATAAAATTGACAGTTATAATCGATAAAACCCACTTTATCGATTTTAACTGTCAATTTTTTCGTATAAAACCCCCTTTATCGATTTTAACTGTCAATTTTATCGAATTTTATTTATCGAAAAAATCCGTACTCGCGCCGCTGTTTAGGAGTTCTTTATAGAACTCTACATTTAGATGTAGAAGCAAAACGCTTGCGTAAAGAAGGAATATCCACAGATGATCCTCACTGGTTGTCCTAGTTGACGTATACTACATAGAACCGCTCGGTAATTGGTACTGTTAAGTGTTAGGTATTTGTAAGAGAGGGATTTATATTTAGGATCTGTCTATACAAAATAAAAACGCCACGCCGTTGTAATAAATAAGGTAATTTTATCTATAGTGTACACTATTTCGATATAGAAGTTATGTTCTACAAAAACATAAGAAAAGTGTTTCGTAGACTGCCAATTAATAACTTACTTTAAATTTCACCTGGGACCTGTTTCATAAAAAATATTAGTCTAATATTATCAGCTTTTTGTTTCATTTTTCCATACAAAATATGAGACTCATAATATTAGACTAATACTTTTTATGAAACTGGCCCCTGGAAGGATAATGAAGGGCAAATTGCGCTAAGAAAGCGACTGCAGAAATATCACTGCTCGAATACCGTATTCAAATGTTTATCTGGCCTTGCGAACATAACTTTAAGCTCTACAGTTCCACGCGCTCCATATACCTAAGAGTTCTCTGCATTGGCGTAATTTAGCAGCAAACCATGCGTGATAAAACCAGAACTTTCCACATCAAACTCGACCTAGGCAACCGATAAAGCACCGAAAACTTTATAAAACTTTTTGCACGATCCTTCCCCCCAGCGCAAGTGACGTCACTTCACTTTCTAACTCCCCAATCACGGCTGAAAAAGAATCTGTTCCTTAGCAACCGAATAACAGATTCACCTTCACTTATTCGGTACTCGCACTATTCAGTCAGGACTTTCATCTTTGCCAGACACACGTAAAAAAAGTATTTAAAAGATTCAAAGGACAGTTCTTTTTTTTTACTCACCGGCCAGTGTTAAAATCGAGTCGATATTAAAAAGTGAATCGTAATCGTTGTCCGCGACCTTTCAAATGGTGCAAAGTATTGATTAATGTTAGAAGCCTTGGAACTAGGGCAGTCAAGGTACGTCTTTGTCTATTTAATAATAGATTATGGAACTTACCATTTCGTGAGTTGACGTGGGGTGAGAATCGATTGTTATTATTTATGTATGATATTCCGTGAAAGTTCTTCGGTTGAATAGATTTGTGAACTAGTACGTCATAAACACATAACTCGTAATGTGACGTGAAATACAAAATAGAGCGATTTATTGTCTTTTTTATACGATAATTTTATCAATCTACAAAAACAATTGCATAAAGTAAGACAAAGTAGGTACCTAACTTACGTACGTAGTTTTAATAGAAATATTTTTTTTTAACTTTCTTGCCGTTTAGATACAGAGACAGTTAAATCATCTACAGGCTTATACAGGGTGAGTTTGAATTGGTATATTATCCCGGAAGGGGATGATTAGGACCATGGTTGTCGACAAGTTGTGAGAAAAACGACATTCAAAATTTGCAAAAAGAAAGACAAATTCTAACATGAAATGCGCGGCATTTTCTGAAGTCTCTTCTAATGAATTTTATCATTTAATTAATCAGCTGATTAAGAGCTGCCCAGAAGTTGTGTAGTAGAATTTTGACGTAAACTTTAAATGCCTTTTCTTTAATGAAAATTTCCGAATTTCAAAAACTCGTAAAACAAATGTTGTTGACCTCCAGGACTACATTGACCCCCTTTCTGGATAACATACCAATTTAAACTCAGGTCGTTTAAATCAATAGCGAAATCCAAGTATTTTAGCCCACTGCCAGTTGGCAACGTACCCCAGCATGCTAGCGGCATTGCTCTGACATTTGATAGAACGTTGTGACGCAAAAACGCGACAATAAATTATAACAAAACCATCAATCAACTTGCATTCGAACATATTCAAAATACCCGCACATTTCTAAATACCTCATAGCCTCATTTAAATATTTTCATCTTCCACTAATAATTTTGTTGCCCATAAAGTTAGAAGCACTTGCTTACATGTGCGAAACGACCGCAGCGCCTCCTGCGGCGATACGTGGAGTTAACGACTCATGTCTCATACTCGAACCATTCAGCGGTTTGCGTCTGAAACACGGGTGTTAATGGTGATTTGAGTTTTAAAAATATGGACGGGGTTGTTAAATGTCAACTTTGTTGGCATTTTAGTAGCAAAGTTGTTTTTATCTTTATTGTTATACGCATAAGTCCGTAGTATTATTATATGTGCTGTGACATAAGTAAGTGCTCCTTAATATTTAGGGAGACTTAAATCAAGCAAATTTATATAATGGCTCAGGGGTGGTAGAGATGTCTACCGGAAAAATTTGACCCACTTCCCAGTGTTCGGTTGAGCTGAAATTTTAGATACATTTGTAAATCGGATGAAAATTTAATATAATCTTACAGAGCTGGTCTGATGATGGAATGTGGCCATAAGAATTATGTAACGAAACGACATAGCACCATCGATTTTGACCACATTTGATTCGTATTTACAAGTACTCTGATCCTAGATGATGTTCACCTGATGATGGACCCGGAAGGTGGCCATGAACACCAATTACGTATTTTATAAAAGCTTGTCTGGAAAATATATTTTTCCACAAAAAATTTGTTTTGTATCAATTGTTTGTCAATGTTTCCTCAATTCCTCGAAACCGATTGTAAAATTTAACTTTAAACTCATATATTTATTGCTTTTAAATAAATCAATCGATCAACGGTCCGTTTCATCAAAACTTTAAGCGAAAGTTAAACTTTAAAAGTTTCTCGGAACATTAATTATTTCACTATAAGTTCTATAAGTGGGCTTCGTCCAGCCACTTGAACGTTTGGTGTAACTTCCGAATAATTCTAAGAACTGTTCAATAGAAATTAATTATTAAATATTTTGATTGGAGAGTCGTTATGGCATAAGTTATAGTTCAGTTTATGTAAATACTTACTAGCTTCTGCCGGTGGTTTCACCATTCTCCGTGGATTGTGATTCTTCCCGGATAAAAGTAGCCCATAGCAACCCTCATACCTAATTCATGATTGATGGATAAGCATCAATCGAGGACCACGAAAACCATGGAAAAACCACGATCCCCGCTTGACGCATATCGTATCGTATATTGTGGTTATGGCTGGGGCTCGATGGAAATCTAGTCCGAGCACGGCACCGGCTTCTATCTATACTTCTACGGCCTCTATTAAGAAAAATGTTTCGCAACCACTGCGTGCTCAGTGCAGACGGCGCGATAAATAAGTGGTGGGGCGCAAGTGATGTTGTAGCGTAAAGCGGAGCAGCCGTCGCTTTGAGCCCACGCAGGGCTTCGAGACACCACTATCTGGCCGTATTGCCGTTCTTGTCTATTTCGTGGTTTTTGATGGTTTTGCATCAACCCGCGCTTGATGAAAAAGCATGGTTATTTTGAAAGCAAATCGCACACATGCATAAGCGCCTACGGTCTGCATACATATTTTATGTTTATACTCGGTCCATGAATTATATCAATGCTAAAAACCACGTTGATCCATTCCTCCGTTGATGCTGTGAACAAAAGGACTAGTAACCAACAAACATACCATACTTTCCCATTTATAATCAACGCTTAGATACACACTTATACACCTGCAGCCATAGACTAGCATTGTGTTGCTGGTGGCATGGACACCAGCAGATACAAAACATGTTAGTGGTAGGACTAACTCTTCTGCGAGTGTCCGTCTGGGTTGTTACCACCGCTTTGCTTGTGAAGTCTGCCGCCAAGCAGTAATGTGCAAGCAATACTGTGTCCCGGTTTGATGAGCAGAATAGCCAGTGAAATTACTGGGCTTAGGAGACTTAATACCTAAGGTCTCAGGGTATCGAGCGCACTGCAATGCCGCGCAGGCCTTTGTGTTTCAAAGTTCTGGGTGGCACTGCAATTGTTATGGGCCGGCATTATGCTTACCATCAGGCAAACGACCAGCTCGTCTCGTTACAAAATAGCAAAAAAAAAAAACTAAAAAAATGTCCAAGACCTCAGAATAAACTTTGTGTTCACCACTCAAAATCTGCCGCGGCCGGGGTTCGGATCCGGCGCTCCTCGCTTTTGCAAGCAGAGTTACTAAACGACTTCGGACTATGGAGATGTCAAATCAGGTCATTTGCACGATGGTAAGCATAACACCAACCCATAATCATTTAACGTTTTTTTTACATATTTTTCGCGTAGCGTCCGCCTTCTGTTCTTATCATCAATGCATCAGACCGGATCCATTTGAGGGTGGGCACAGATAAAAAATGCCGTTATTTCGTTGCAAGCGATAAAGTTATGATTAAATTCGCATGGGTGATTGCGATAAGGGGGGAATCAATCTGACAGCTGTTATTGTACCTGGAAAAGACTGGTAGATAACAAACGCTTACACACTTACCTGTAGCCGTGCACTAGGATTCCCCGTATAAGTTTGGATCGATACATAAACTTTTTTTACACTCGAAAGGTTCGTGTTTGATCGCTTTCTCGCCTGGTGTCAATTGTACTAAATAAATGGTTTAATAATGACAATGGTTTTGTCCCTAAATGATCACTTTAATAATTTTGAAGTGCATACGAAAATTAACGATTATTAATTTATGACCGCCATTGTCATAGGCGACCATAGAAAAACGATTGTGCTGTAAAATAACAAAAATGCCTAAGGTGATCATTTTGCGACCCTTTTGTAACCATTGTCATTTTTAAACCACTTGTTTAGTAGAATTAAGACCCTCATCTTAACGACAGTATAATATATACTTTGCAAATGTATTTATTGTTAAGGTTTACCTGCATCTGTAACATAAATAAAATTATACGTAAATTATTATATTCATCATCATCATCAGCCGGAAGACGTCCACTGCAGAATACAGGCCTCCCCCTATATTATTATATTACATTTTCTTTAAGTCGACGAGTCCGGTCGCGGTAAAGTGAATTTAATGACATTTAATTAACGGTCTAATTATTTTTTTAATTTTGATACGAGTTATTGTTTTATTTTAGTGTTTAATTTTTGTTCTGTATATATTAGTTTTAATTTTGTGTTGGTAAATATATATTCGTAAAGTAAAAAAAGCTATATATGTACTCACCAAACTTAGACATATTATACACTCTCACCAAAATTGAGCTAGAGAATTGTGCATTAAATTTTCCATTGTTCATATGGATAACCATATGCCTACATCAATTTCAAAAACTTGCCTTTTCTACGGAGCTGCAGTAAATTTTCATATGGGCGGAACCCAATCTGATATCCTGGTAACAGTAATTCTCCGCTATAACCTTTTTTGTCTGCATCAGGTATTTCCATCACGTCTTCCGATCCTTGAGCCATGGACGATCGCACGGTGGACCTCATCTTCGGCGGCTCGCTCAAGCTGCTGCCGCCAGTCAGCTCGAAGATAGTGAGGATCTTCACCAGTTCCACATTTACTGGTAAGGTGGAACTTTATATTTGAATTGAAAATAGTATCAGCCTCTTACGCTCACACTACTGGGATACCAGCCTTCTGTCAGAGAGAGAGGTACGGGCCATAATCCACCACGCGGGCCCAGTGCGTCTTGGTGGATGTTACATGTCCTTGAATTTTGTGTTTCTTGAACTTGCGGGTTTCCTCACGATGTTTTCCTTCGCCGTTTTAGAGCGAGTGTGAAGAATCCGCACATAACTTGACATAAGTCATTGGTGCGGGCTGAGTCGAGATTCGAACAATGGTGCATCGGATTGAAAATCGCACGAATTCCCGCTCGGCCACACCGGCCCATTGACTCATTTGACTGACATTGAAAATACCCGACTACAATGCAAAAACTTATACCTAGTAGAAAGTAATAGAATCAAATGATTACAACCACGGTGATTTCTGCATATTACTGTCGATATTTTGAAGTGGGGTATACGGAAGCTTCAAGCTAGTTTTTGCACTTGGCAGACTTATTTGTGCAAGGTATTATTTTTTATATACTTGACACGAGTAATTCCACTTTGCCCCGCCAAGTTGTCCCACTAGTGGGACGATATGCGTCTAGAGGTGGTCGTTGTTTTACCATGGTTTTCGCGTGATCCGTGATTGATGCTTTTCTATCAATCATGCATTGCGTTTGCCGCTTCGAACGACGAAGTGCATTTATATGACGAATACGATGAAACTTAACTAGGAATGGCTATCAAGTAAAGTTGCTGGAAGCTGGAACACACCGACAGGTGATTGGCGAGAGAATCACTAGACAATGCGCTGCCAAAATGCAAGACTTTCTAGCGTAGCGAACACAAAATTGCGTTGATATATTGCTGACGTATGCCACCCTTGCCAATTCGAAGCAGGGCTATTTTACATAGCCTGTTGTCACGAGAATACCCTACTTTAACCTTTAACTATTGTCGCCGGTTTGTTGTCTAAATAACAACCTGACATTTCTCATGTTTTACAAAAGGTCAGAGGGGTAAATCTACATACAGACCCAAACTTGGAGGTAAAAACAAGATTGGCATTTGCTTTTACTCGATCAGAACTGATTTATTTTGTAACAATGTGGAAATCAGGTAATGTTTGTGTATGTTTTAGGGTTCATGATGTATGATTGTGAGTTTCTTTATTCCACCATAATTTGGATGTGTAACATTTCATTCAGCCTTCACTGTCAAAATGATTATGTGATCAGAGCCTGAATAAATGTTTTCATAATAATTGTGAAGTCATACTTCCGACAATTTATTTTGGTGCTATCGCTCATTATACAGGGTGTGTCGTAAAAAGTTAACCCTTAACTAGCGGGTGGGGGACATTATGACTGTTCAGAAAATTAAAAAATGTGTTTAGTAAAAGTTGCATGGTGCTTATTCGAGGCTTGGGCATGTTGTAAATTTTCTAAATTCAACACCTTAGCTCACTCTTTTCAGTATCCTGATCTCAAATTAAGGATATTTTTCATTCGGTTTTTTGAATTGTATTGTTGGATAACCGTGCTATCAAATGTTAATTTCCATTTATGTGCTGCTGGTTTAGATTTTGTTTAATTAAATGTTAAACTTTAACAAATATCGATCCATATATTCATCCATCCATTCAGACAAACTTTCGCGTATATAGTAGTAGGATTTATTAAGTGTTACCAAAGCCTTATAAGCCCAGTAATTTCAGTGACTACTTTGCTCATCAAACCGGAACACAGTAATGCTTGCATATTATTGTTTGGCGGCAGACTTCACGAGCAAAGCGGGGGTAAAAACTCAGACGGACACTCGCAGAAGAGTTAGTCCTACCACTAACTAAACCTTCCAGGAAGGGCTCGATTGCTAACACCACTCGCGGTCACCTACCCGGAGACCTACCTCCCCCTACCCTAGACGGACCATGTAGCTAAGTTAAGCTAAGCAATAACCCTGCCTGCGAAACGAATGGCCACTCGACCCCGGCTGTGACAAGAATGTTTATTCTCAGGTCTTAGGTTTTTGCGTGTTGTGTATCTGCTGTGTGTGTCCATGTCATCTGCCACAGGGAATCCTAGTACAGTGTCTAGATGGATGAGTGTGTAAGTGTTCTTATTTGTCCAGACCCGACTGGTATGACTTTGCTTTATCTAATGAGTGATATTCTACCTCTAGGTAAACATTATAATAGCCTTGTATATTATCTGGTAGTTAAACGTCATTGTACAGAGCTCGATTCGGAGAACTGATGAAATCATTCTTGGTGATACCTCTCCATGGTTGGCAAAAAAGTGCGTTATTGGTGTTTTGTTGGAATTATCTATATCTATACAAATAAATAAAATTGAAGTGTCTGTTTGTAATATCAAAATAACAGGTTTTCACTAAGTGCATATGAAAGTATATAGGTACGGCACAAATAAAAAAACACAACATTTAAAATTTTTGTCTGTCTATCTATCTGTTGGTTTCGGGTAATCTTCGAAACGGCTGGGCCGATTTCGGGGGGATTTTTACTGGCAGATAGCTAATGTTACACGGAGTGACTTAGGATACTTTTAGAAAAAGAATTAGGGTTCTGATCGGATTTCGTGATACTCGAAATGCGCGCTTGACGCAAAAGCGTTGTTATTCTGACAAGCAAACGTACGTTGCTTGAGCGTCTAAAGTGCCCTTAACTGTGGTACGGTTAGCGCTCGGACTAGTTTTCTACCAAGCTCTACCTTAGACAGTGTTACGAATCTGCTCGTATATGCGTCAAGCGGGATCGTAGTTTTTCTATAGTTTTCGCATGTTCCATGATTGATGTTTAATATCCATCAATCGTGCATTACGTGTATGGGCCGCTTATTTACTTTCAAACCAAAATCTCTGAAATGTAATGTATCGATTTTAGTTAAACTTTATATGCATAATCAGAATATATAGGTCTGAGTAGAGCGGCCGTTACAGACTACGACAACTTAAAAACATAATAGGGATGTTGACTCAATATTTTTTATGATGTCAATCAATTCGTTTTCTGATGAGAATCAAATGTCTATATTGACAATATTTGGAATCGAACACTAGGAACATCAAAAATGAGAGTCAAAGTCGGGCATATCTACTGAGCGTTAAAACGCCCCATACAAATTGGACAAAACATCTGACGTCACTTGTTCAACGCGGGGCGTAAAGATGTACTAAAAACATACATTTTGTTGATTTGGCCGTGAAAACTGCGTTTAAGTTCATAGTTGACATACACTTGAAATGTAAAGAATCTGATGGTATTATTTAAATTGCTATTGGACGATAAAAAAATCATTGAACTAGGGGAACTTTTAGATGCAGTATCTTTGTGGAAATTATATTTTTTTTGTGAATTTTCTTTTTTTTGTTAATGTGATCTTGTTAAAACTGTATAACGATAGAAATTATGTATTTTGTATTTCATGCAATTTTTCAATTACACTCGTTATATTAGGTAGATTATTTTCCCAACGGTACTTCCCATTACGCAATGCATTGCATAACTATTTCAGGTTCGTTTAGAAGCACTAAAACGTTCAGTCTGGTACTAAAACATAGGTCTAGGTAATAATCTTACTTGCTAGCATTCGCTACACCTGTCGACTTTACAGCGGAATTACTTACAATAAGAGGCACTGTTTGTTTAAAGTCTATGGTTTCAAAATGTTGTGTTGCACTGTCATATGCAGATCGTAGACGTTTATGCAAACGTGCGTTTGCTTGTCAGAATATCAACGCTTTTGCATCAAGCGCGGATTACGAGATACTAATAATCCGCGCTTGATGCGAAAGCGTTGTTATTTTGACAAGCAAACGCACGTTTGCATAAGCGACTACGGTCTACATTACGCCAATCTATAATAATTTATATTATTTGATAACAAACGACTGAATAAAACATTTTTTTGTGGAAACTATACATATTGTTCCAGACAAGTTTTTATAAAATACGTAATCGGTGCTGTAATCTTGCCATCTTCCGGCTCCATCATCAGGAACCTAGACATAATCTAGAGTCAGAGTATGTACTTGGAAAGACAAATCAAACGAGCCCAAACTCCATGGGGTTACGTCGTTTCATTACACAGTTCATATGGCCGCCTTCCGACTCCATCATCGGACCAGCTCTGTGACACCATTAATTGCATTGTCACCCAGTTTACATATTGTAAGTATATAAAATTTCAGCTCAATCGAACACCGGGAAGTGGGTCAAAGCGTGCAATATTTGATCTAAATCCCAGCAATGGGTCATAGCAATGAGTCCACGGGGAAACCCCCAATAAACCAACCTACAAAAAGCTCGTAAAAACAAACGTGTTGACCTGCGCGCCTCGTTACCTAATAATAGAGTATAAAACCACTCTTTTAAAGGGTTAAGAAAATACAACATTACTGGTTGAAGGTCATAATACTGACTCATAATACAGCACTACAGCAAGTCTGACATACCTGCACAAATACCTAAACCAACGATACCACAAACACGAACGAAGTGTTTCGATTAAACTTCGCAAATATCATCCAAATATAGGTTGGTTTCATGTCGAAATGCAATTTAAAGATACCACCCCCACCTAGAGGTGGTATTGGGGGGTGGAATGAACAACTTTTAATTAAACGTTATCAGATAGTGGTCGATGGTTGATTATTTGGGGAGAATTTAATTTGCACGGCCTATTTTTGAGGGTGATGTTGAAGAAAATATTTTTGGTAAATAATATTGTTGGTATAAGGCACTTATATACTTATTCTAAGGTAAGGTTTTCGGCGCTAATCAATTGGTTATAATGGACTGCCAGCGGACATATTACTTTGACTAGCCATTCGGAACCCATTGGTAAAGTAAAGCAACTTTCGCTGTGGTCGGGACTTAGATGGGTGACCGTTTCGTTGTATTTACAACTGAGCGCGCTACCGTGCTTTGTTGGTTGTTGTTGTAAGAGGCGTATTAGACGCTATTGCTGATGGCAGAAAAAAATTCAGCTACTTAAAAAAACAGCCCGATTCCCGAATGTTATATCTACCGTGACCTCCGATGCACGATTAATTATTTTTTTTCCATTTTTTCATATAAAACGGTAATTTCATAGATAAAGACCAAAAATTTATTATTTGCTAGTAAATCCTCCCAATGCCAAAGCCAGCCATACACGCTACGATCTACAAGAGAGGTCTGCCTGTGTACGGTCTACTGGCGCAGGCCCTGCCCAGGCTAACCCCTCCGGTAGACCGTATAAGGGTGTATGGCTGGCTGTACTTTACCTTATTCTGCGCCGCCAAGATTTTCTCGCGTGACAAAACCCCGTAACGTGTCACGTTCGTGCCGTCGAAAGCAATGCTGCGTTGTGCACCCGACCTTATGCACTATCTTGCATTGCGCTTCCTGTTTAGTGCAGTGATAACTTTGATAAAGCATTGAAGGAACTAGGTTTTGTTATTGACGTAAGTTTCGCATAGTGGTAAGACCTTTTTACACAACTGCACAAAAAATGAGTGTAATGTTTTCAGAGTTCATGTATGTTCTTTATTCCAACATAACTTTTAAATGCCGGAAGTAATTTGGATACTTACATTTATTACTTGGATACTATATTTTATATAGTTATTTCGATACTTATATTTATTACATAATCTAGGCCAGTCGTGTTTTTTTAATTGTTTTAATTATATACGCCTGTTTAACTAAGCAGTACCTAAAGATAAACGTCTAACATGACTAGAAATGTCACAACAGAATTGAGTTTGACACTTCTTCAAGGTTTGAGGTTGTTAATATTTAAACACGTGAATAAACGTCTGAAATGATTAGAAATTTCACTTCAGTATGGAGACAGACAATGGTTAAACACTTCTTAAATCTAGGTCTGTGGTTGCTAATATAAAACACGCGAATATACGTCTAAAATGATTAAAAATGTCACTTCAGAATTGAGTTAGACAACGGTTAAACACTTCTTAAATCTAGGTTTGTGGTTGCTAATATAAAACACGTGAATAAACATCTAAAATGATTAGAAATGTCACTTCATCAGAATTAAGTTAGACAACGGTTAAACACTTCTTAAATCTAGGTTTGTGGCTGTTTAGACGCTGTTTAACGCGTGTATAGAGTGCGTTTAATTTTTTTGTAGTAAGACCTGTACCTAGGGTGCAAACCCATCGATCAAAATACGAAAATAAAAATAATTTTTTTTGTATTGCAATTTTTCCACGGTGTTGTTTTTCTGTTTCCATATTTTCTCACCATGGATTCACCGTTCCCCCGTACACCCGACGTAAAGGCGCCGTCTGTTCACGACCTACTTCCGGTTGCGACAAATACGACCGCATAAGGCCGTATTGCGGAATCTTTGTCGTAGTTTGTTGCACATCTAATGTAAAATCGCCTTTATGTATCAGGTTATAAAGTTTGAAAACTTGGAGTTAAATAGTTTGAAATCCATACAGATAAATAAAATTGAAGTGTCTGTTTGTAATATCAAAATAACAGCTTTTTACTAAATGCATATGACAACAAAACAACCATTTTTAAATTTTTTGTCTGTCTATCTGTCTGTTTGTTCCGGGTAATCTCCGAAACGGCTGGACCGATTTTGACGGGAATTTCACTGGCAGATAGCTGATGTTACAAGGAGTAACATAGGCTACTTTAATTTTAGAAAAATAATTAGGGTTCCACGCAAAAAAATAAAAACCATGTAATCCAAAATCTCCACGCGGGTGAAACCGCGGGGCAGCAGCTAGTTGATAATAAAAGCAAATGGCCTTTGTTTTCAATAAGCTTTTAGTTATTTTAAAGTTTGTAAACTTGATGGAGTTGAATAGCTTGAAGTTGATAATAAAAGAAAATTTGTTTGGCCTTTGTTTTTAATAAGCTTTTAGAGTTTTAAATTATTTATTTTGTGTTCTTGTTCGTGTTAGGTTTTTATAAGCTTTTATTTATTTTCACTATATTTTGTATGTGTATGTGTGTCAAATTTTGCAACTAAATATTGAACCAGTTTGAGTGACACGGATGGGTTGCAATTTCGTATTCATATAAGACGTGGTGGCAAAAAATGGCTTTTTTTAAATCTCTTTGTAGCATAGCATAGTAAAAAAATGGTTTTACTAGTACAGAAAAAAATATTGAATTTACCTGGTAGGATTATCATTTTGCGAGTGTCCGTCTGAGTGCTTACGTACCACCGGTTTGCTTGTGTAGTCTGCCGCCAAGCAGAAATGTGCAAGCATTACTGTGTTCCGGTTTGATGAGTAAAGTATTCAGTGAAATTACTGGGCTTATGACACTCTTTAGTCTCAGGGTAACGAGCGCGCTGCAGTGCCACGCGAGCCTTCGTGTCTCCAGTTCTGGGTGGCACTGCAATTGTTATGGGCTGGCGTTATGCTTACCATCAGGCAAACGACCAGCTCGTCTCGTAATCCAATACTATAAAAATGTGGGTTTTATTTGCATCGTGGACGCGGCATTTTCCTGAAATTTGAAAAAGTGTTAGTTCGGAAGACTTCATTTATATATTATTTATTAACATAAATATATAATAATTTATACATAAATTCACGATGTGAGTTGTTTATTTTTCTTTATTTCAGATACAACAATGGAGCGGAACACATTGATGGCAAAATGTTACCCTCGTATCAAAGACTACTGCAGAGAGAAACATGGACTCGAGTTTCAAGTAAGGCCAAGTTTCTAGTGGTAGGTAGATTATAACAAAAAAAGAATACACTTATAGTTGCGTCCGCACATTGGACCAATGAATTAGGAATCTATATTTTTCCCGTGTGATATAGACTACATTTTTATCCTGATTTCTGAACCAGCGGCGCAAGTACGGATCTTTTCGATCGATAAAATTCGATAAAATTGACTGAATTAAAAGTTATCGAAAAGCTAGGTCGAATCCAAAGAGAATATAGAGCTACTACAATACTTTACGATCAGACTTCGGTACTCGCAACATTCGATAAATTTATCGAGTTTTTCGTTTCGACAAATTTATCGAACCGACTTCCGTACTTGCGCCGCTGATCCTATATTTGTATCCTGATTTCTGAACCGCGGACAAAAGCTAGTATTAAAATAGCTACTTGTACTTACATTACAAAAAAATATCTTGTACTCAAAGAAAACAACAATTAATTTCTCGTTTCAAATGTCATTATTTCTCACTCTTCCATTTTTTCACGAAACGGAAATTTAAATAGTAGGTAAGTACGTAAGTATGTACTTAATTGTAATGATTACTACGGAAGCCAAACCGAGTTGTTGACGACGCTTTCAGGTAAACATTGTCCAATAAGTTCGTAAAAGTAACTGCTTTCCAATGCGAAATTGGTAGGAAACAGGAAAATGTCGATCGATAGTAATTTGCATGGAAATTACTTCAGTTTTGTTTAAGTCAGGATGTTGTTCATAATGCAGTGCAACCATTGATTATTTCTCGATGAGTGTAACTTATCTATATACAAACTGCGGCGCAAGTACGGCTCTTTCGATCGATAAAATTGACAGTTCAAATCGATAAATTGGGTTTTATCGATTTTTTATACAATTTATCTAGCCTCGATACAATCGACAAAAGTTATCGAAAAGCTACGTCGAATCCAAAGAGAATATAGAGCTACGACAATACTTTACGATCAGTCTTCGGTATATACTCGCAACATTCGATAAATTTATCAGATTTTTCTATTCGACAAATTTATCGAACCGACTTCCTTTCTTGCGCCCGCTGTATTGTGGGTGTATAATTATCGAATAACAACTTTAGAGTGACAGAAGGGTTTCTTTTACATTGAATGAATCTATTGCTCCGATGATCGCTCAGTTGACAACGACCTCGACGGCTTCAACCGGGTTTGGATAGAGGCGTCCACTTATATAAGTTAACCATACACGAGCATTCCAAATTCATCACTCCGCGCGTCTTGGATTGGGTGGGACGATGGTACAATTTCGAGCCCACTGACGGGCACTCCATTCCGAGCGTGCCATCGCTCCGTTTTTCGGTCATTCTGCGTCCCAAGGACTACTTATCAACTGAGCGCGAAATGGATCGTCGTATCGGCCACTAACGACGAGTTGAAATGTTGGATTTGAACGTTTGGATTTCTAATATTTCTATCACTCCACGTAATCCTGCTGAGATTCCCCATACACAGGCGGTTTTTGGAACGTGCAATTGGAATATTGTGGATTGGAGAGCTTGTGTATGTGGGCTCATAGGGACTGAGACCTTTGGAAGGATTTGGGACAGGTATTTGCCCAGCAGTGGGAGACAGTTGGTTAAAAAAATGTAGTACCTACCTACGTATAAACGTAGCCGGTTAACCGAGAATTCGAATCAGTGAATTGGAGAATTCGGTGAAGGAATACAACATGATGCAACCATAACATAGATGGTAGAGCATATTCTGGTACACGTTTGGCCCTCAAGATGAAAGAGTTTACGCACTACATTTATCTTAGCTACGAAAACAGTTATAAGTTGCCAGTTTGTCGGTATTTTACAGAATATATTGCGGTGAGTGTGTGTTGAAATTACAAAGCTTAATAGTTCCTTTAACTCCATTCTATCATCGGACGACCAGACGCTGAGCAATGCGCCACCCTTTTATGGTTTATATCCCTCCTATACTCGCAAAGCGTTCTGCTTCACTTTTATAATACGCACCGCCAAGGAGTGGAATGCGTTGTAAGCGTCTGTGTTTCCCGACAAATATAATCTGGGAGTCTTCAATACGAGAGTGAACAGATACCTTCTTGGCAAGCGTGCTATGCCTTCGATCGCATCGTCGCTTACCATCAGGCGAGATAGCGGTCAAACATGAGTCTATCGAATACAAAAAGAAAATCTACAAGCTATTATTATAGGCCAATAGATAATCCAAATGGCCTAGGCCACTATTGCCCACCATTTGGCAGCGTACCCAGCATGCTGGTAGCATTTCCTCGTTGGATCGCAATGCTGATTTATTTGGTCAGAGTACCAGCATTTTGGTCGTATATATACGTCGCATTTTGAAAATACTATGAGCCAATTTGTCAACACCAAACTTCTCAAATATGAAAGCATTTCCGAGGTTAGCATATTTGGCGCCGCTTGTGAGTCATTCAAGAACTTGGATATTGGATAATTGAAATCTATACGCACCTATCTTATATTACATCGAAGTCACACAACATTGATTCTCACAGCAAAAAGTTCCTAAGTCACAATAAAAATACATGTACTTATTTATCCAAACACGTAAGTAAGTAAGGTAAGTCCCGTTACAAGCGATCCGACAAACACTTTACGTCCAGTGAAAACCTTTGGACTCATCATGATCGATTCGTAAGCAAATTATAAGGTTTCTCGCCAAAAAACGAATGAGCCACCTCCATTGAGAACTTAATAAGTGAATAGTCATGATGACGATTTAAAAAGGAAGTATCTGTATTGTATAGTTATGATGAAATATCTTACAATGATGCATAATGTTGTGAAAAAAGTGCTGAATCTCTGTAAAATGTTAGGTACCAGGTGATAGTGTCCTTGCGAGTGTCCGGCTATTTGCTTATGTTGTATGTCTGCACCAAGCTGTAATAGAGATTATTTAGAAACCATTTTTTTATTATTACCGATCTGAGTATGGGTGGGAGACAAACAAAGGTCGCGCTCTACCTTGAGTTTGACAGTCCTTTACTACACTTGAATAAGGAAAGCCGTCAAGCAGAAAGACTTTTTTACGACTAAAACTACCGATTACCTTAAATATGATAGAGTGAAGGTAAGGAATGTTTGATGTTTCGAAGTGTTTGTCTCAGAATAACAGGCACACTGCAGTACCACGCAGTCCTTTGCGTTGCAAAGTTCTGAGTGGCGCTGCAATTGTTATGGGCCGGCGTTATACTTAACATCAGGCATACGACCCGCTCTCTCGTTATCCAATAGAAGTATGGTAGCTAGCCAAGCTAACTCGGCAAAATACCCTACCACCAAGCAAACACTTCTAAAATATTCAACCAACGGCCTATTTAATACCGCCTGAAGCTCAGGTACATATCAAAATCAATAAAGTATCTTTAAAAAGCGGTTTCCACGAACAATTTGAGTTGAAACGCGTATTTTCTCAGCCGCTATAAAAATTGATGTCTTCCGCCGATCCGTGTTCAAATCTTCATTTAGCTTAAGGGCAAGTGGGATTGCCTTCAGAATAAGTTTTTGTTTTATTTTTTACTAGCTTTTGCCCACGGTTTCGCGCGTGGCATCAGAATATATTTTATCATACTATAATAATGTTGATATTAATTAGGATGCTCTTGAGCTATTTGCTCGTGCAATCCAGCTGCACCTCTTACTTCCTCTGTGGCTTCGCAATGCCATATCACGTGGTCCAGTCTCCTCCCGCACGCTGCTTCGACATGGAGGGTTGTCTGTGACACCTACTATGGCAAATGAGATAACGTAGCTTCCTATATTAGTGAAATAATTTTTAGAGCGGTTGGCAATCAAGACTGTGTTTCCAAAGATTACGGGTGACAAACAGACATACAAAATTAAATTTTCTCTTTTTACAAGATTTTGTTGAACTTGGAATGTTTTAAGGAAAATCTTACAAGCTAAATTTGACTCAATTCCCGGTGTTCGATTGAGCCGAAATTTTACATACCTACATATGTAAATATGATGACAATGAAATATAATGATGTCACAGAGCTGGTCTGATGGAGCGGGAAGGTTTTAACTTTAACTAAAATGCTATAAGTAGGTATCTATAATTGATTAGTAAAACATCGAGAAGTTATTAGGACAGACCTAAGCTAAGTTTCAAAGACATTTACTAACCATTCCATTTTATTGTTTTATCAAATAAATAAAATTAAAATATTACTACATTTAAAACTTTTCGATAATCTTCACCTTAACATCCCTTTGATTCGTCCCTTCTCCTAATAATCCCGAAAATCCCGGCTCCGAAGAAATAGGCAAATGAATTTAAATAATAACCCTCTGGGAACCTGCGACAGCGGTTTGTGGTAAACTTCCATGAAATATGTATTTTTCAGTTCTTTGTGAATTAATCTTTATGTTATTTTAGTTTTGTAGTGTTTGAGTACGTTTTTTTATATCAAACGACGACGAAGAAATAAGTATTTGATTGCGATATTTGTTATAGTTGTTAAATTAGTATATGGCCAATATCTTGCCTGATCTGTGGTCGCAAATGGTGAATAATACCACTCCTAGATTAGAACTGTTTCAAGAGCAGCGACAAATTTCCAACTTGAGGTTTGTCTTGAGGTTGGCGAGGACTATAAAATGCCCTACCTAATTAAGACTCAAAATAGAAATGAATTACTAATAGCGGCATGTCTTTACGGCACGATAGTATCCCTTAGTAGTTTGTGCGGCACGAAAATCAAGACGCCAATGACGAGAAGGCGCACGCGCTACACCTGGTGAACACTCCCGCCTATGAAACGGAACTAAAACGACTAAAGTACGGCCGGAAACGGAAGGACTGCTATCTCAATATTGTATAAAAAAGGCCTCGAATAAGGCTCCGGACATAATATGAGTTTTAATAGAAGGTATAACTCAAGTATTAAAAGACCTACTCTTTGGTATTAAAACTTTTTTGGTTTGCATGACTATCAGCTAATTTAAAGCTGCCATCGAAAGCTGACACTGAAATGGTTATGGGCTGGCGGTATGCTTACCATCAGGCAAAAGACATTCATATTTCGTTATCCGATAGAATAAAAAAGGATTAAAAAATAAACATTCATAAAACACTGTAACCAAACAGTTCCAATCACATCGCAGGTTACCAACCTGCGGTTCCTGCTACTCTCCAAATAGCCGCGGGGCGTTACCTATTCGTAAACATTACTAGTAACTGAGTCTATTTCAGTCGACGGAAGCCTAGAGTCATGCAACGCTCCTGTGGTTAAAGCTGGGGGCATATGAGAAAGACCAACCTTTAATTCATAAAATACAACAATCACACAACAAGAAGTGAATAAATGCGGTGTTGTATGATTTCCGGAATAAGTCTATACCTATAGACTTATTCCTGAAATTCTACAACACGTATATGACAAATGACAGGCGATTTAAAGTTTATCATCAGACCACACTGCAAAAGGCTTTATATACTTGCGGTCCTTGTTTAGTATTCATTTATATACTAAATATTCCCTCTCTCTTCCATTGAAGTTTCCAAGCAACCTATACGGTGTGCCAGAACTTATGATCCTGGTGTCAGAACTTCTAATCCACCCGAAGGCTGCATGGTGTGCATGGTAGCGCTCGGTTCTTTATACCATAAAACTGTCACCCATCCAGGAACTGACCGCAGCGTTGAACATTCATGCATTGTTCCATAATTTAAGTATTCTTACGCAACCAAATTGCAGGCCTGATCTGAGATCTGCCTTCGAAAGTAGAATCGCTAAATTTGTAAATATGGGATAAGTTAAACTGTTTATTTTTAAAGAAAATTTGTATAAAACTGGAAATAAGTGTGTAAATAAATATCTGCCAGTTTCAAAGGTTGTTTGACCCAAGGTCACATAACAGTTCACTGTCGTTCGCCATTAGCACATATTGTGCGTTTGCTGCATTAGTCCCCTAAGGCGTATTTCCAACGTATTTAACGTGTTCCTAAATAATTGGACGGGCAGTAGGTACGTTATGCTCGTAGTATAATAAGCCGTATATAATTATTATGTATGCCGCCTAACTTAAACAGCAGTTTGTTGACGTTTAAAGTTCAAGTAACGGTTGGAAATAGACTATGTAGCCTTTTAATTGGAAAACGACTTTAAAATCAACATACTACTTGGTACTTTGAACTCCCAAGAAAAATCCTTATTCCAAATGTCAGCACCTTGAGTCATTCTCGAATGTCCAGGAGGAAGTGGTAAGTTTTGGAAGGAAGTCAGCACAAAAGATGCTTTAGGTGTCATTTCGTGTCTTCTGTGCGTGGCGGGCGCATTCTATGTTGTGGAAGGCCTATGTTCAGCAATGGACGTCTTCTGGCTGATGACGATGTTCCAAAAATAATTTATTTGTTTATCTTGACCTAGGTGGTGGACATGAGATGGGGCGTCCGTGACGAAGCCACTGACGATCACATGACGACAGAGCTTTGCATGAGAGAAATTAAGAACTGTCAGCGACTCTCGATGGGACCTAACTTCGTGGTGTTCTTGGGGCAGAAGTATGGATACAGGTAAGTTGCTTCAGTCACTTTGAAATTTAACAAGTGCTTGATAAGATAACGTCTGGAAAAGGTCAATGAGTTCTGTTCAGTGATCTTTCCGATCTTGCAAACTGACTGCAAACTATGGACCACCATTTTCTACTTTTTCATATGATGTATTTGGTTTTTTTATTCATGAAAGTTAATTCGAGAAAGGTTAAGACTGAAGATCCTAAAATTCTCGTAGCTTTACTCTAAGAAATTATATGATAATAGTAGATGTAAGGAGTCTATCGTAGTAAACCAGTTTTAGAAGATGGAGCCAGCATCAAAGGATGTCTTATTGAAAAAGAAAAAACATCTCGAAATTTTTTTCAGTTTCTCTGTATCTCATGGTAGAACTTTTGACCCGGTGAGCAGAAGACACGGGTTTTAATCCCGTTAGAAATTTTTAGATGTTAAAATGTACATAAAGTCTAACGTACACTCAGCCAAATTTGTGTTTCACTTCCAGACCGATCCCAACGTACGTGCTATCATCAGAACTGCAGATGCTGAGAGATGAGCTCGCAGCAGGTGGAGTAGACGTGATCCTTCTTGACACTTGGTACAAGAAGGACTCCAATGCTGTACCTCCAGTGTCGGTGCTGCAGCCGATATCATCCATATTGATTAATTTCAACAACAAGGTTTGGTATCAGCAAGTTTTTTACATATGCCGTTCTATATCTATATATGTATATACAAACAAATAAAATAGAAGTGTCTGTTTGTAATATCAAAAGAACAGCTTTTTATTAAATGCATATGAAAGTATGAACGGTACATATAATAAAACAACCATTTTTAAAATTTTTGTCTGTCTATCTGTTTGTTCCGGGTAATCTCTGAAACGGGTAGACCGATTTTGACGGGACTTTCACTAGCAGATAGCCGATGTTACTAGGAGTAACGTAAGCGAAGCCGCGGGGCACAGCTAGTTGTTATATAAAGTCAGGTAACTAAGTGATTGACAATAGCACTCTAAGCTTGGAATACAGGGAGGGTTAACGGTTGAGGAAATGGAATGGGCAAACGCTCTCTTTGGACCCATAATTTTGATTAATTTGACTTTGAGTTTCTCTCAAACTCAGTTAAAAACACACAATAAGTGCTTTTTATATATTTTCAATTTGAAGGTTTCGGCTTAGTACCAAGGCACAAGGTTTAGTGTAATTTTTCGATACATTTCACCGTTCTAAAATCGAATCATTCTATACGTTTGAAAAAATTAAATCTGTCCAGAGAGTACCAAAACTCCAAGCGGAGGACCAGGCCGTCTGGTGGGACACCCTCGGTAAAATGCAGAAGCTGTTCCGGAAGGCGTCCCTGCAGCTGTATACGTCAGGGAAGATAGATAAGGAGGCCATGCATAATTACTTTATGTCTGGTAAGTAAGGTACAAAATTCACTATTTAGAAAATTTCTAATCTTAGACCCTAGATCAGAACTGTTGGTTTTCGTAGAATTCAAAGTTGCTTGTGACATGTTCGAGTTTGCTTATTCACCAATGACCAGGTGCTACTTTTAATGACTGTCTGGGAGACCAATAATTATAGTTCATACCACTTTGAAAGTTACTAATCTGTACATGAGACTTAAAAACGTCAAAAAGATATACATTACCGCAAACGGTTGGTACCTAAAACCTTTCTCCCTCATCATTCCAGTAACCGAACGCGAAGTAATCAATGGAGTACTCAACGTAAAAAACACCAAGAACCACTGTCTGGCTTACGTACGGTACATCAACAACATTAACCTTCAGAACCTGAAGAAGGCCAGCAACTTTGTGGACATACTCAACAGATCATTGGACAATGAGGCTTCGAAGCTGTTAGCTGATCTAAGAGACGAGAGGCTCCCGAATAAGATTGAAACTACTAATATACAGAAGTAAGTTCTGTAAAGAATGTAGCTGTTATTAAAAATTTGTAAATAAGCCTTTATCATCTAGGGATTTGCAGCAATCAAACCTTTGCACGTTGCGTGACCGAGTCTGCCCCTTCCGTAGGTGTTTACGGTCATGATAAAAATGCCCTAAGGTACTGCAAAGTGAAATTGCTTGCTTACTTTCTTAGATGTTAAAGACCAATGTTATGAGCTATTTATATTTCGTAAAACAGAATTTTGATGACAAGATTTGGTTGATTTGGATAGCTCAATTACATCGCAACCACTGCGATAATCAAAAAATTGTTTTTAACAAGGCGGCATCTAACTTCGACGAATATATCGCGAATCTCCCATTTTTCAACTTTTAGGGGTGGCAGTATTATTTCATAAAATTTATATAAAAAAACGACCGTTGAACCTATTATAGCAACTGATATAATATTATTATTATTATATTATTATTATAGCAACTGATGAAAACAATCATTTAACTCGGTAACAATTGACGGATAAACCGAGTAAAATTCGACACAAAAAAAATTACAGAATGAATTGATCCTGTTTCTTTTTTTGAAGTCGATTAAAAAAGGGCAGCAGTAGCTTTCTATGTCCCATCTGTTAAGTTATTCAAGTTCTATAAGCATTATCTTAGGATTTCAACACTCATTTCTTGTATATTCATGTATTTTTAAGATGTTTACAGCCTTCCTAATTTTTACTTCTAGGGCAGTTTTTTAGACGACACACGCCTGATCAAATCACTCTAGACTCTGATTTTATCAAGATAAAGCATTGCTATTTGAATACACAATTTTATACCACATCATTGCATTTAACGTAATCGATATATGGAAGTAGTTCTGAGTTTTTGATTTATCTACTAATAGACCGAAGTTTCTTGTCTCATAGGCTTTCCATATGCATCTTCCTGAGTCATTTGACCATCAAATCAATATTTAAATTACACTCACCTGTGTCACATCATTTTCATAAATTATTTGAAAACTTCAGATACACAGTGGAGTGGATTGGCAGAGAAGGTCTGGATAATGAAACACACGGCGAATATTTGAACCACTTCATCTCACACTTCTACAAGAATATCATCAAACTTGTGGATAGGTTCGTATAATTATTCTATTCAAAATCAGAAATAGACGCATGTCTGCTGCTATACGTATCTCAACTTCGTAAACAACAACATAACATACTATTTCATGTTTAACAGATGGTAGGCCTAAATCTTCTGAATCTGTCTGGGTAGATACCACAGCATGGCCCATGTGGTCTGCCACCAACAATTATTGTGCATGCATTAATGTCTTCCGGTATAATGAGCAAAGGAGTCAGTGGAATGACTGGTCATAACATATGAATATTTGTTGTCTCAGGGAAATAAGCTCTCACGCGGAGACCTTTGTGTTGCAAAGCTCTGGGCGACACTGCAATAGGGATGTTGCATGAAACATAAAATACATAATTACTGTCGTCATTTCATGATTTGATTAACACAATAAAAATGAAATTAAAAAAAATATAATTTCCACAAAGATACTGCATCTAAAAGTTTAACTTGCTTTAACTTTGTTAAAAGCTTGACTTTGTCTCTAATTTTTTACGTTTTAGCGTCTGATTTCGAATTCTTTCGATATAGCAACTTGATTCTCATGAGAAAGCGAACTGATTGACATCGTAAAAAAATGGAGTCAACACCCCTATTATTATGGATAGCCGATATACTTCATAAAACATTTATAGCAAAACCTGAATATATATTTTAAAGTGTTAACCGAAACCTTCCATCAGAATCTTATGAATAACTTCCAGAGCCATGCGCAAAGAAGACAGCAGTGCCCAGGGTCAGATCGTGACTGAGATCTTGCAGCATCTCCACGCCTGCAACAACTCCGTGAAGGTGTTCCATGGACGGGCACCGGACCTGGAGTTCATTGAGAACTACATGAAGAACTCTTCGGATAAACCTTTAGTTTTGTATGGAGAGGGTAAGCCACTTTGACATATTAAAAAAATAATAATAACTTTGTAAAAACTCCATAGACGTAAGGAAGCATGAGTCCACGCTTAGATTCGTCTCTGAGTCGCCTAAGTCTAGTAATTTTGCTGATTACTTCACTCACCAAAACGGAACACAGTAATGCTTGCGCTTCGAAGCAGACTTCACGAGCAAAACCACTGCTTAGCTCGTTGTTTGGAGGCTCGTCTGGGTGGGTACCACTGTACCCACCCAGACAACACTTGCTGAAGAGTTAGTTCTACCACCTGGTAAATGATGTAACCTTCCAGGTGGGTGCGGCAAGACCAGCCTCCTGTCGAAGAGCTCGGCCACGTCCCTGGAGACATGGTTCGCGGACGTGCGTCCCACCAACATCATCCGGTTCCTCGGAACCACTCCGGACTCCAGCGCACTCACTCCAACGCTCATCTCTATCTGTCAGCAGGTGAACATTATATTTCATCTTATTTACCCGGCTTCTAAAGGAAAGTAAGGTTGATTTATGATTTTATGATTTTATTGAATAAGAAATATTATTTTGTGTATACATACTTCTAACATGTTAATTTTAATAGCATGTTTTGGCAATAAATTATCTTTATCTAATGTTTCTCGAGCTTAGGTATTCATTTTAATTGTGGGAGTGACATAGAGTACAATATTTTTGTTTCTTTTCAGTTTATACTACGCAGGCGGTTTTTTTAATAATGATTTTGCTTGTTCTATTTTATTATATTCACCTGTATTGAATTCTAATTTGGAAATCAATTACTCAAACCTAATAATTTTTATATTTTTGGTAATACTAATATACTGGTGGTCTACTAATTCAAATTTATAATATAAGTTATCAAACACTCAAAAACTATGAACTAAAAAACTTCCAGATCTCGTACAACTTCGCCCTCCCATTCGAGTCCATACCAGACGACTTGGTCCCCCTCACCGCCCACTTCAAACAGCTCCTTACAATGGCCACCCAGCAACAGCCGCTGCTCCTGTTCCTGGACTCGGTGGACCAGCTCACCGGGATGGGAACCGAGAATAATAAGGTGTCCTGGTTGCCGACGAGGCTTCCTCCACATTGCAAGGTACTATTTGTAGCCGTCTGTGGATGTAGATTTTAGTTGATTGTTTAGGGTTGTTCTCTTTTTTTAAATACTTTTGGATAACGAGATGAGCAGGTCAGTTGCATAATGGTAAACATAACGCCGGCCCATAACAATTCAGTGCCACTCAGGACTTTGAAACACAAAGGCCTGCATGGCACTGCATTGTGCTCGTTATTCACCTGAAATCCTAAAACTAGGCGTGTGGTCTTCCCATGTTATTCGAGGCAAGTCCGTCTAGTAGACATTTAACACGTGATTTGGTGGGCTATAAGAATAGATATATACTTATTCTAAAAAGCCGACTCAAAAACCCACCAGCTAAGTAATCAGTGTCATTACTGGGCAAATATGAGACTTAATACCTGATAATTATCAAAGAGTAATAATCGCCAGTGCGCTTAACGTTGCAGTCAACGCAGGCCTTAGTGTGAAAAGTTCTGGATGGCACTTCAATTGATATGGACAGGGAACAGGGGTTATACATACCGTCAGGCAAAAGACTTACTCGTCTCGTTACCTAGAAAGGTTTTATATAAAGAAAATCTTTTTTGTCCAGATAATAGTAACGTGTGCTTGTGAAGAAACGAATCCAGAAGTGTCGAAAGAGTACGATGTTCTCCGACGTATGATCGACTCTGAAGACAGCTTTCTTGAGGTCAAGGCTTTGGGCGAGGACCTTGCTATGCAGGTTTTGAAGTAAGTCTTTTACTTTCCAGTCTCCATCAAAATATGAACTAATGTACTAGCTGGTCTTTTATATGCCTTAAAATAAAAAGCTAGAGCCTTAAAGAATCACTCGACAAACAAACAAACGCTTGCGCACTCTTACTACCGCACTAGGGTCCTCTGTGTGGCATGTGGCATGGTCACATACAGGCACACAATATAAACATCCAAAACCCGATAATAAACCTTATGATCACACACAAGTTTGCCCTGGTTGGTGTTTGGAACCGTGTCTCTATTTGCAGGCAGGGTTACTACCAACCTAACCACAAAGCTATCTTCACTGAACATGCATCTGTTTAGCAGTCAAGGGTTGGGTAGTTTTTTACTGTGCTTAATATTTGACTGTAATGGATTTCAGATTGTGGATGTCTGCAGCAGCAAGGGACCTGTCAAATTACCAGTGGCGGTTGGTCTCCAACGCCATTGGCCAATGCTCTCTTCCTATATTCGTCAAATTGGTCTTCGCAGAGGTAATATTTTAATCAAATTAATTAACATCGTAACAGATCACATGCTAGTAGTCCTTGTTAGCTCAAGCTACCCTGTTAAAGATCTTTCGCCAACCACATGTGTTCCACTTGAAGTATGTTACCACGTTCAAGCAAATCGTCATTGAATATGAGGTGAGATCACTATCTAATGGCTATTGAGGGCTAGGAGAATATTCAGGACATTTCCTGGATATTCTCCTAGCCCTCATTAGCCATTCCTAATCTAGGTCTAGCTTATCCGCCATCTTTGACTACATCGTCGCTTAAGATCAGGTGAAGTAGCAGTCAAATACAAACGTATCGAGATTAAATAAACTCATGTTTTTGATTTATATTTTTTTTATCAGCTACTTCTGTCACCATTTCTGCTTTATAAAACACCGTTTTAATTTCAGGTCTGCCGGTGGAGAAGCTACACCAAACCTGGAGACACCCACTTAGCTTCCACTGTCATGGACTCCATCATGATGCTTTTTGAGAGGATTGAGAAGCAGGTAAAATACGTCACTCCTTAATCCTTATATGTAGTATTTAATAGCTAGCTTTTATTTAATTTGAAATGTAATATACAGTTTTTTGAGGTCAAATCTTGCAAGCTAACTCACTTCTCAGTGTTCGATTGAGCCGAATTTTTCCATACTTGTGTAAACCGGAAGACAATGACCAATGCAATATAATGATATCACAGAGCTGGTCTGATGATGGAGCCAGAAGGCGGCCAAAGGAACTCTGTAAATCGAAGTGCATTTCGTTTAGCATTATTCGCATTCTCGACTAACTTCTGTGATAATTTTGGAAAGTTAGTAGTTTGTGATCATAAGAAATTTTTCGGCATAATTTTCACCAATATCCTTTTCAATGTTAAATTTGAAATTGTTTTGTTATGTCACAGTCTTGGGAGAATTATTAATAGTATCAGAATCCATAAAACGTCAATCAACTAAAAGATCCATCAACATTCCATCCCTTTTTTCTCCAGCACGGGCGCTTGTTAGTGTTCCACGCTCTGGCATACATCACAGCGGCTCGCAGTGGCCTCTCGGAGACTGAGCTTGAAGATCTCATCTCCCTTGACGACAAGGTCTTAGACGACGTGTACCAGTACCATCTGCCTCCTGTCAGAAGAATACCACCTTTGTTGTGGACCAGGTAAATAATTCTTTCTACCTACTCGAATATGAACCATCTGCCACCTGTCAGAAGAATAATGCCTTTTTATGTAGTCTATGTAAGCAAATTATCTTTCTTGTTAGACCTTCCGATGACAACTACTTGATAACTAACCCTGCTTGCAAATTGAGGAATCAAGGTGCAATCCGATTTTCAGCTGCCCGGGCTTGTCTTCGGGTCTTGGATGTTTGTGTTGTATGTCTGTGTGTATCCTTAGCCTTACCACCTGTGGCATTCATAGGAATCCTAGTTTGTAGGTGTGAATGAGTGTGTTAGTGTTTGTGTTGTTTTATAATGCTCAATGCTAAAGTGATGGAACCGATGATCCTAGTCGCTGCACTCTAGTAGCCAGGGTCGTTGACCTTAACTTCTTACACCTTTTGTCATATAAATCCAATAATCGGATTTATACTCGCGGTCCTACTTTTTTGTCCTACTGCAATTTTATGAACTCTTTGCCTACCTCTTTATACGGACTATTCGTACATAAGGTGTTTTACCACCTCCTTTGTTATTCGTTTTAGCCGGCCTTTGCACGACTTTATTAATCTTACCGTACTCCAGGATCCGCAACGATCTTCCGAACTACCTGTCGGAGCGCGAGGCGGACGGCGTGTCCGTTATGAACTGGTACCACCGACAGTTCCGCGACACGGCGCGCGAGCGGTACTTCAAGAATATGAATATGGCCATGTACTTTCACTCTATGATCGCAGACTACTACCTGGGTAAGTTTTGTGATGAACTGGTACCAAAAAAACCTTAAAAAAAAAAGGATCTTGAAATCACACTAGATTTAGGATTCCGACGCTTGCGTCAGGTAAAATGACCTTTGTATTCTTAAGCTAATATATTTAGAGTATATAACTTACCTCTTGTTGAGCAGGTATTCCATTTGTTATCCTTGTTGTCATAGATTAAGTTTTTGGACTTTGTTCTTGATTATTTTCTACCGATCACCATTGTGTTGGGTGACTGGTTTGAACTTGTTTTCAGTTTTGTTTGAATTTGTTTGCTGCCACTTGCCATAGATACATAATGCTACACAAGGCACACTGCACGGCACAAATATTTACTGGCCACAGATGACTATAGCTAGTAGTTATCTGTGGTCATGCTCCACTGAGTTAGATGGAAGGCCACAGACTTCCTTAGACGGGTCTGTGGCTTTTGATTACTTACTAATTTTATTTTGTATTTTGTAGTTTTTTTTTTGTTTTTTACTGTTTTTTTTTATTATTATTAATTGTATTATTTTAGTTATGTATTTGATTGTTGTTATTTTTATACTGTTTTAATTTGTTTTCGTCGTCCTTACGTTCGTGATGTCATGATGGGTTCCGACTGAAAATCAGTGACTAGGGTCCTTGACCTTAGTTAGGTGCTGAGTCGGGACCTTTTCCTGACATCACAACATTACATTGTTTATTTTTAGTTTTAAATTCTGTTGTGTTATTTGTTATCTGATGTGATGTTGTGTTGTCCGGAAATAAATGTATTTTCTTTCTTTCTTCTCAAAAAAGCTAAAATTTAGAAATAATAGCACCTTTTCATGGGTTTCAGGCATATGGGGTGGTGGCAACCCCAAGCCGTTCAAGTACACAGAAATCCAGCGGCATCGATTCAATTTGGCGGACAGAGAGGGGGTTGCTGATCGGAAGGTGCCTCTTCAACCGTTGGTGTTCACATCTGCTGATGGTTCCGTCAAGAGATACAATTTGAGAAAAGTGAGAAATAGTTGTCATAAGATAGATTCAAGCAACCCACGCCCAGCTTGTACTAAACTCTGACTTGAGTATCCGCAGTTTAATCCTGGATCAAAGGTTTTAACTACTCTATGGACTGTGATATTCACAGTTTTCGCAACCCTGGGAAAAATAATGTCAACAAGTTTTATCGACGTATTTAGTAGTAATGACTTCTGTCTATATCGTGTAGTTCGGAGAGCTCCCATTCCACCTGAACCGCTCAAAGCGCTTCGCTGACCTTTACGCCGAAGTCCTGTTCAACTACGAGTGGCTCCACGCCAAACTGAACTGCTGCCCGCTGCAGGCGGTTCTGGCAGACTTCGAAGATGCCAAGCAACATGTTAATAAGGATGCTGTAAGGTATATAGATCCTTTACTGTTATTATTATTTTCAGCTTATACTTTTCCACTCCAGTTCTTCTCTTTTCTGTCGTTGAGGGGAAATCGTCTGCTATAGGAGCAACCGCGGGATTTTTAACAACTAAAACCTCCCGGTAGTCTGCTTTCGTGATACACAGACGGGCCCCGATTTTACCAAAGGACCACCCTTCCAGTGCCGCATCTTTATCTATCACCCTTCATCCTACGACAGACCGGGCCATACCAATTTGCCGAAACTGATCATTCAGGTTTTTTTGAAGACTTGCGGTGCAGGTATGGAACTTTGCGATCGGTTGCGATCGAGAAAATTGACTGTTCGGTAAGTTAAAAGTAGAAGTAGGTAGGTGGTTGTTGATGTTTTCGAAAACTATAACTAATCTCTGAAATCGGTTTTGCAACGACGACGACAAGTTTTACTAGTAGGTAATCTGTTATCGATTGCATTTACTACACAATTATTTTCATTGCATTGACGGAATAACTAATTTCGCGAAGGAACGTGTAAAAACCGTTGCGAACGACGATAAACCGTTTTTAGGTTTATGTTAAAATTTTCTTCGTTCCATAACCCAGTCTAGGAACTTTGTGATGCGATGAAAGTAGATTCGGCTTCGTTTCGTTGTCGAAAAAATCTAGAGGTAGTTCTCTCTAATTTATTTTTTTAACAATTCGAACTGTCAATTATATTTACCGAAAAGATCGGCACTTGCATTGCTGGTCTTTTTTCTCCGTTACTTGGACAAAACTTTATTAGTTAATGACTTATTTTCTCTTCTTCCAGAGAACTAATGTTAGTAGCCGACGCTCTCCGCCTGGGTGGAGCCATCCTGGGCCAGTACCCGGACATGCTGGCCCCGCAGCTGGTGGGCCGCCTGCTGCCAGAGGCGCCCACCAACCCCGCGGTGGCAATGCTGCTGCGGCAGTGCCACGACGCCGGCAAGAACCACTGCGCGCTGCTGCCCTCGCACCACTGCCTGCACACGCCGGGGGGGCCTTTGAAGGTAGTATCTACCTAGTTTTCTACCTTAATGATCATCACACTTTCTCGTCTGATCAGATCCCTACTGGTTAGAATTGAAATTGGGTTGATCGCTATTCACTTAATCAGCGCGACCAATTCTTAGTTTTAATATCAGTTGTGAGCGGGCCGCCGCCGGGGAAAGTGAATACTCTGAGTTCATCCACTGAATTTACAAATTCTCCAAGAGTGTCATTTAAACAGGCGTAGAGCAAAGTTACGGACTTGGCCAGAACAATATATTTTTCGATTTCCATCAAGTATCAAATATTATCATTATCATCATCATAAGCCTCCCATAGAACGCCACTTAAGTCTGCTCCCTTACCTCTTGCATACAAAGGCTTCCCATGGGTACAATATCAACGTATATTTGTAATACTATATGAAAACGAGGCGAGCTGGTCGATGGTCGTTTACCTGATGGTAAGCATAACGTCAGCCTATTGCAGTGCCATTTTTTTGCCAGAACTTTGAAACGCAAAGGCCTGCGCGGTTCTGTGGTGCATTCGTTACCCTGAGACATTAGGCGAATTGGTGGACATTCATTTTCCTTCACCAAAAACTCAGTATATTTCGAAACTTTAACATGCGAACCAGCCAACCATACTACCACTAAACCATCAAAGAATTGATCAACCAGAATGTTCTTCCAGTATTCCCTCGAAGGGCACCAGTTCGCAGTATTCGCGTTCCGCCTCAGCTCCGATAAGCGCTACGTCGTTTCCATCTCTAGTCGTGTCATCTCCTGGGACCTCTCAACTTCAGACCTGGCGAGGGACCTCTGTCCGCAGCTGGAAGGGATCATGCAGAATCTGGAGCTTTCCCCGGATAATAAGTGGGCCGCTGCTTCTACCAATAATTCTGTGGTGAGTAGATCACCGGAAACCGTCCACTGCGGAACAACGGACTCCCTTCTAAAGGAGGGATTTAGCTATAATCCAGCTTAATATCCAGCATTATAATCCAGCAGTAGATTATGATCGAGTAAAATGATGCTGTTCTGCTGGATGCTCTTACCCAGCTCTTACGGCACTCATGGGAAGAGATGTAGTGGTACTATTTATAGCACGGGACCACACCACGTGTGTAGATGCTTCTACGCAATCTAAGTCCTCCAGCCTTCTTTCATTGGTCAACTACACTTTCAACTGGTCAATTACACTACACGCAGAAGCTAATTCAAAGAAATCGTGATTTGGCAAACTACATAGTTAATAAAAAATATTGTAACCCCTTTCTGTGTATGCTTATTTTTGGCCACTTTTTTACCCAATGACAAGTGATAAGCGTATATTTTTTTTGTGATTTTGCAGTCAATGCTCCTCAACATGTTGACCAGTGAATATGTCACAATTGACAATCCGCTCGACGAAGGTAAGCTTCTTTTTATAGGTACCGTCATACTTTATGACTGTTTTTGTGCTGGACCTTCAGTTTCAAAGTTCTGGGTGGCACTGCAGTTGTTATGGGCCGGCGTTATGCTTACCATCAGGCAAACGACCAGCTCGTCTCGTTACCAAATAACATAAAAAAGAAAAAAAAAAAAGTTAGGTTCAGCTCAGGACTAGCAAGCACCATATTCGTCTTGAGGACGTTGGGAGCTTCAATTTCCATCGTTCCTACTGATTTAAATTGTAGGAACGCTTAGAATGGAGCGATGTTTTTAAAAGCCTAGATGCCCTATTTGACAGTTAGTGTCTTAACTAGCTGACTAATATATTGCGTGTCATCTTCTCTATCGCTGGCTAGTCCGCTTATAGCCTAACCGGCTTACTAGTCATTGTGTTTAGTTAATAATGTGGTAAGCCTAATTCTTCTGCAAGTGTGCTTCTTGATGGGTACCACCACTTTGCTTGTGAAGTCTGCCGCCAAGCAGTAATGTACTGTGTTCGAGTTTGATGAGCAATGTGGTTTGCGAAATTAATGGGCTTATGAGACTTAATACCTCAGCGTAACGAGCGCAATGCAGTCCTGCGCATGCCTTTTGGTTTTAAAGTTCTGAATTACACTGCAATTGTTATGGGCCGGCGTTATATTTACCAACAGCCAAACGACCAGCTCGTCTACAATAGTATAAAAAATGGTCCTGAGAAAAGTATTTTTAAATTGTCAAGCTGATATCGTTCATTCTATCGCCGATACGACAGTGAAATCGATGAGATTTGGAGTAGGGTGCGACATGAAAATACAACATTATATCATCCATTGACCTCCTGAACAGGCCTTTAAAGTGGATCAAGCGTTAGGGATTAGGCCCTAACGCCAAGATCTAGAGACGAATCTAAGCGTGGACTCATACTTCCAAAACAGTTTTGTCTTAAGGTAGCAAAAATCCACAACTAGACTCGTCCCTAAATCTAAGCTTAAGACAATGTCACTTTCAGGAGAGACCGTGCGAGGCGTGTATGTCCTAAACCACCACATGTTCATATACGGGCCCCACTCGTGGGTGCGCTACAACATGCGCGGGGAGCACGAGCAGACCAGCCCCGCGCCAGGGACGGAACCGTACGATGACGTCAACTGGGAAATACTTAGTAAGATTCTCTCACTCTTATGTAAGGAAAAGAATAGAAACATGTGTTAAGGCAACACTGAACAGCATAATCGAAACAGAAAATCAGGTGGTAAGACTAACTCTTCTCCGAGTGTTCGTCTAACCACAGCAGTAGTTGGTACAGTGCAGTTTTTCTCGTGTATTAGTCTGCCACCATGTACAAACAGTGCCATAAATTGGGTGGTGCCAGCGGTGCCCAGGCACAGGGTGCAGACTCTGGAGGGGCGCAGAAATTATCAGACCCGGGTTAGATTACTGGGCTTGTGAGACTTAACTAAATTGTCTCACTGTAGTGCCGCGCAGGGTTTTTCAAACTTCGTGTTTCAAACTTCTCAGTGGCACTGTAATTGTTATGGGCTGGCGACTCACTAGTCTCGTTATCACGAAGTAAAAAAAGGAATTTAAGTTTCTAGTTTAACGAGTTCATTTAGTTGAAAAATAAGGAAATGAATAAGCCCAAAACTTTTCCTTCATCAGCAATAGAACTTCGTGACTTGGAGAACTTCTTCCTCATCCAGTGGAGTGGAGATCTAGAAGATGACCGGATGCTGTTGCAGTTCTGTAAAGATGGCGTGTGGATGCAGCCACTCCGGTGCAGGGGAGCATTTGCCATGAATAAATACTGGACTAAGGTCTATACCAGCGACCCTGAGAGAGGATACCAGGTAAATTCAAATTCAGAATTATTTATTGCACAGAGCTTAGGTAGAAAAAATTGTAATACGTAATGGATTCCATACAATCTACTTCAATCGGAAGTGTGCACAGTCATACCCACAAGTCATACCTAAGGTAGTGCCATTTACCCACAGATTTGTCTGTGCATTTACCATCACTAATCAACGAAAAAGGTTATAGTTATCAAAATATTGGTACAAGCTGAGGTTTGAGATAGAAATTACCGGTTTTAGTACAAATACTCATTTATAAAAAACAGCCAAGTGCGAGTCGGACTCGCGCACCGAGGGTTCCGTACAAACTTGTAGGTATGTTCGTATATCACGGGAATCGGTATGTAATTAGCTATATTCACCAAAATAATAAAAGTATACATGATACAGCTAAATTGGGACAGCTAGATGGGACAAAGATAGAATTACTCAAAATTACGTGTATGAGAAGATATAGCATTTATAAAGGACTTGTACCAAATTTGTATGGAGCTTGGTACTTCATTCCCAGCTTCAAACTAGCCTTAATACAGTTTCGACAAATAATAAGCTGTGTCATCTGTTCTGTCAACTTTTTTTTTATTGTCTTTTATTGTCACATTCAGCCAAAAAAAAGCTGAATAAACCGTTCCAATTCGAGAAATTGCGTTTCGTTTCACGTTATTTTCCAAAAAAAACATAATGTATTTTCATGAAATTGCAGGCCTATAAAATTGTAATTTCATTTCAGAATATCTATATTTTGAGAGCTCTTTCCAAAAAACTAACTGATAGCCTGGTTAAATTTTAGTACCAAAACGGAACAAATCTTTTGTTTTAGATTCTTGACAAGGTTGCATTTCCAGATTTCAATATTCGAGCTGAACGTGGAACAGTGTTGCTGGATTAAGGAAGAAGAACTTTATCATCGTGAGACAGACACTGCTGAAGCCATGCTGCAGTTGAAACGGGGGAAGAAGGACCGGATGCTGATGGGTACAGATTTCAGTCCTTGTTTTTAATCATCATCATCATTAAGTACTCAGTCTTAGACCTATAACATAACCTGCTTCAAATCCCAACATCACGCGAAATTGTTTTTGGGGTAGGGAGGCCGTAGGTCTAAGAAAGACAATGGTGTCGATTATATTGTTTCATACCTAAACGTACTATTATGTGCCTAAACCTAATTTTAGTTTCGCTCGCTCTCTGTCTATCCAATACATAACATGAGAAAGAGATCGGAGATGTTTGACAGATCTATATTAAATTTTAAAGCTGTCAAATATCTTCCATCCTTGATCAATTAGACTCCACTAAATTCATTGCCATTAAATTTACACTAGACAAAAGCAAGTGGATTAATTTGACCGGTCTAAAATATAGTCCATCTCTTTCTCATGTTCTTGTTTAGAAAGAGAGATTGAAACTAAAATTAGAATTAGGTATGAGATGACAGAATCGACACCGGTTACCATCCTTGCTTACTTCTTTAATTTCTTCAACAATCTTATTTCGTCATTTTCTTTCGGGCTATATTAGATATAACAATTATCTACTATGTTATTTCAGCTACCACTACCTACAGTTTTGTAGTGTGGGATTTCGACAGTATTATTCCCAGAGGAAACCATATCATTGAAACTAAGAAAAAGAAGGGAGAAGAGGAGAAAAAAGAAGAAGATGAAGTAAGTAGTACAATTTATCGAAAATGTTTGGCAGGAATAGTTTGGACCAGAATATTTATTCGGATTTATTCTGGTTTATTCAAATGAATAAACTGTATTCATCCATGATAAATATTTATTCCGTGTTGTACTATAAATACAGAGGTTCTAAATTCTGTATAGTTCTTAAATTCTAATACAAAGATTTTTATTTCAATTATTTACTATTCTACATTATTATTTGCGAGAACTTCCTATCGAGAACTTCCTAATCAATGTAAGGACCATATATATAGCTTGATAATTTATACTGTGCATTTGGGCTAACAACAATATTTAACAGAAAATATCAATTACTAGGCTTCTTAAAATTTGTGAAATAGTAAAGCAATTTTCCCTAGTAATAAAATATAAAAATAATCGAGCAAGCTACACCATTAGCAGCGTCGTTGGACAACATCACGTGAAAAATGGTCAGACATAAGCCTCTGTCTCCTTCCTGCACTTGCCCCATTTTACATGAGGTCAGAGCAGTATTTACGTCTTTACTACGCTATAAATATACTTTATATATAGACAATATATAGGTAATTTTTTACACCACAGGCTGTCTACTTAACACCAATCCTCCTTGAGAATACTGAGAGTATATGCCACCCGTAGGCCCAGTGCAGTTTGGTGGATGTCACGTATCCTCAAAATTTGTCTATAGTACATGGGGAAACCCAAGATGTTTTCCTTCACCGTTGTGGCACACAAAATCTACAGATAACTAGATTTAAGGTATCAGTGCGGGGCCGGGCTGGGATAAAGCATATTGCGCCAGATTGAAGCTCGTATAAGGTCTCGCTCGGTCACACTCTCTCTCTCAAATATAAGCCTAAACCACGTAAATAAAAACGAACCCCTTTCAAATTCAAATTCCTTTATTCGTATAGGCCCCAAGGGAGCACTCATGAAGGTTAAAATAAATGACTCTCACGGCGGGTCTTTATAACTTTCGTCCACCTCAATCACAGACTAATGCTGTCTTTATCCACCCACCGTACCCGTTCCAAGTTGGTATAGGCTGAGCAATAAGAAGGGCAAGAAACTCGTCTCGGCATTATATTAAAAAATAGTTTTTACAATGATTCTAATGCTATAACAATCATGTTTAAAATTTAAGTCTAAGTGTCACCAGGCTCGTCAGCTGTTTGCCTCCATGCATCTTTATCTTTAGGAAGAGAAGCAAGATACGGAACCAGAGAAAGACCAGCACCTCCACGGCATCGTGCTGCCTCTGCCGCACACCATCCGGAACATCTCCACCAAGATGACGCTCTCCAACTCCTTCATGATCAGCAACAACCAGCAGTACGCCGTCGCCGGAGTCAGGTGGGGCTTTGGAACTAAAATTATAAAGAAGCACGAGTCCACGATTAAACTCTTCTCTGAATCTTAGCCTTAAGTATTTTAAATCTTTTGAAGTTTTCTTAGTCTTTTAAGTCTTTAGCTATGTAGTCCCAGCAGTGCCATAAATAGGGCGATGTCAACGGTGCCCAGGCACATGGCGCAGGCTCTGGAGTGGTGCAGAAATTACTAGCCCCAGATTAGGTTAGAACATTAGGGCGCAGTTATGGAACCTTGCACCGGGCGCACAAAAGGCCATTAGGGCCCAGTTGTAGAACCTCGCAAAAAAGGCTAGTAACGGCATTGCTGCTCTCGGTTAAGACTTGTACCACCTTATCAAGAGCCGGCTAAGGAAATATCCAGAGAATGGGCAGCAGCATTCTCCTTCGTCACAACATCTTAATCTACTGCGATCACCTAGATGCCTGCTAAGCATGGTATATTATGGCAAATTCCCCATAAGTAGGGAAATCCGATGTTCAGCAGTGGACGTATTCCAGCTGATGTTGATGAATTTCAGCAACTACTTTGTCCTTAATGAAAGTTCTCCACTTCCCTCTGATTGCAGAAAAAGCCTCTACGTCTGGAGTCTGGAGACCACAAAGCTGATCAAAGTCCTCGATGCTCACTTCGGGAGAATCGTCCAGCTGGAACCCCTCACAGTTGGCTCTTGGAACAACGTCATCACTTCTTCCATTGACAGGACCGTGAAGATATGGAACATTGATAATATCTTCGAGCAGGTGCATAAGATTGATCGCCAGGAACTGCCCATAGATACGATCAGGTGCTTGATTATGATGATTATTTTGCGAAGTATTTTAAATTGATGATAGTAGTGGGTATTATGCTACATGGTAAAGACGAATATGGTTTCCTGATGGTAATCATAGTTGACTGCCATTAACAATTATAGTGTCATCCAAAAGTTTAAAAGGCCTAATCAAACTTCAGTAGGTACAGTCGTTATCTTAAGATATCGAGACGAAAAAACTCAGAAAAGTTAGTCCGACCACCTAATAGTTAGTCCTACTACTATTTCACTATTTCTTTAAACTTACAGAGTGATCCCTTAATTGCCACACTTGATTGCTCAATTGACCACATCTGGCCGCTGCAGGCATAAATTATGAGGGCTTCATAGACAAATCCCTAGAGCTCTCCTGCTGTCTCCACAGTCCCGAAACGAACACAAACCTATTCATTGTTAATATATTATGTTCTACATACCTAACAACCTGCATACAAGAGAACCTCATCGCTGCCTCAGATAATACGGTGTTCCAGGCCACATGTATAGGATAATAAAGGTTTAATTATTGACTGGAAAGGAAGAAAGAAGAAGAACTCACTGAGTAATAGTAGTCTTATACCATTACCATTATTAATTCCAGCCTAGCACGTGACACCCAGATAGCAGTGACAGTGACCCGCAGTTGCTGGGCGCTCTGGGACACCAGCACTGGAAAGCTCCTCGCGCAGCTGGCAGACGCCCCCCTCGGGGCCATCGTGACCCACGCCGTGGTCACCCCCTCGGGGGAGCATGTGGTCACCGCTGAGTCGGGGAATGTGCTGGTTTGGGAGACTGCGCAGAGACAAGTGAGGATACGATAATCAACTTTGTATGGTGCTACGGCATTTTCTAGCGCATACCTGGCTAGCTATCAGCCCCGAGTTGAAAATAGGTCATCCGTCTGAAAAGCATCTTCTGTGGTCCGA
This sequence comes from Crocallis elinguaria, assembly GCA_907269065.1. NCBI lineage: Eukaryota > Metazoa > Arthropoda > Insecta > Lepidoptera > Geometridae > Crocallis > Crocallis elinguaria. The sequence goes on along the minus strand of OU026071.1, from coordinate 14,176,570 downwards.
GAGCTGCTTTCTATTTTCAAAAAGTGTCTTCGATTTGTTTCAAAAACAAATGAAATGGTATATCGTTATAATCATGTACATAAACTAGTTCAATCAACATAAACTAGTTCAATCAAGCTCCAAATTAAAAATACACAGCTCTGGTCCAAATGCAATGGCGATAAAAATTTACAACAAAATTCCAAATACAATTAAAGAAGAACAAAAGGAATCTATTTTCGTAAATAAACTAAAAAGATTTTTAATTGATAAATGTTATTATTGTTTAAATGATTTTTTTAAAGACTAAACAAACAGGTTCTATTTATGGAATGGATCGGTTCGCTCTGTTACCTTGTGTTGCTATACCCTAACAGGGTCATATGTGAACTACACTAATAATATAACATCTCGATAAAATGTACATATGATTGCAATAAATGATTGAGTATTGAGTATTGAGTATTAAACATGATAATTGTTTTATGTAAATATAAACATTACAAAAATGCCACCCCCAACGGAAATAAAATCAAATCCCTCTGTTCGGGACTAATCGCTTCAGCCAAGGACGACTTTTTTAATATTTCGTAAGTGTGGGTTTAAATTAAATGTATTTAGTTTACAAATAATGTTTTTCTGATCAATTTCTCCCAGGTGATATTCAAGGAAGAACAGAAGGGAATCAAGCAAGTGCTGCTTTTGGAAGACGGCACCAAGTTCATCACGATCTCTATGCAGGTTGCGCCTGACAATGTGGACAACGTCGCTATAGCCCATATTATTTCCAGGACTATACCAGGTATGGAGCTGGTCTGATGATGGAGCCAGGAGGCCACTGGAACTCTATAACGAAACGAACTAACACCATCGAGTTTGGGTTCGTTCGATTTGTAGTTCTCTGATGTTAGATGATGTCCAGGTTTCCTCATGCAACCAGAAAATGGCCATAAGATTACGTATTTTATAAAAAAAAATAAAAATAATGAGGAGGTTCTCAAATCGTCTGTCTTTTTATGGCGATGTTTCCTGACTTCTCCGCCTGTTGTCAACCAATATATGAGAGAAGACCGTTATCCCAGCAGGGGGAGCGTAAGAGGCTGATAATGTAATAAATTTCCAGATGGTGAAAGAATTTACACAGCAGAGTACGAGGTCCGGGGCACGGGGTGGCGCGCGGCGGTGGTGTCCTCCGACGAGCACCACGTCACAGCGCCCGGCGTCGATAAGGCCGCCCGGGACTGTCTGCACGTGTTCCACGCCAGGACTGGAGCCAGGCTTCATAGGTACTTGAATTGGTTTTTGATCTGTTGGTTCGTCCTTCTTTCACGCAGTAACGGAGCAACGGATCTTCGTGATTTTTGGCACAGATATGGTTTATGGACTGGAGAGTAACATAGATTACTTTTTATCCAGGAAAATGCACGATTACTGTGGGCACGGGAACAGAAACTAGTGTATATGGTTTTTGTAAAATCTTGCGAACTACTAATTTTGACTGAATTTCTGGTGTTGCAATTCTATAAGATTGTGATGTCAAGGGTCCTGATGATGGAGCCGGAAGGTGGCTACAAAATTACAGTACCAATTACGGATTTTATAAAAGCTTGTCTTGAAAAAAATATTTTACCACAATAAACCTTGTTATAAACTACAATGCCTGTTAGTTTTAGGTACGTTTCCAATTTTAAGTAGAACCTAGCTGTACCCCGCAGCTTCGCCCACGTAGCCTAATTTACTCCTTGTAACATAAGCTATCTACCAGTGAATCTCCCGTCAAAATCGGTCCAGCCGTTTCGCAGATTACCCGGAACAAACAGACTGACAGTCAAAAAAATTAAAAATTATTGTTATAGGTACCGTATATACTTTCATATGCATTTAGTAAAAAGCTATTATTTTGATATTACAAACAGACACTTCATATTTATTTGTATAGATAAACATTGACTGATTGTCTTTTCACTTTCCCCACAGGATTAACTCCGAGACAATAAAGAATAGAATTAGTTTAATATTTCAGGATTCCAATAAAGAACAGCGGAATCAAGGACATGCAGTCAGTAGTGGCGCTGCCTCACAAGCCACTCTGGGTCGCCGTCGTTGGGAACGACAAAGCTGGTATACTGGACATTAAAACCAAGAGGCTCATTAGGTGAGAAACTTATCTCAACACTCTTATAGGCATAGGGATTTTGACTACATTTATATGATGCCAATCAATTCGTTTTCTCATGAGAATCAAATGTCTGAATAAAAAAAAATTGGAAAACGAACGCTACAAACGTCGACAATGAGAGTCAGAGTCGTGCGTAACTACTGAGCGCTATAAATCCCATATAAATTTGACATAACATCTGACGTCACTTGTTCAACGCGGGCCGTAAAACTGTACTAAATACATGCATTTTGTTGGTTTGGCCATGAAAAACTGCTTTTAAGTACATAGGTGTCATTTTTTTTATTAATTGTAATATAAAGAATCTAATGGTATCATACAAATTAATGGTTATGGATGGCTGTCAATCTGACGCACCATAATTTAATCTTGACTTGGCTCGCACTAATGACTTATATCAAGTTATGTACGGATTATTCACAATCGCTCTAAAACGGCGAAGGAAAACATCGTGAGGAAACCCGCATGTTCAAGAACCACAAAATTCGAGGACATGTGACATCCACCAAGCCGCACTGGCCCCGCGTGTTGGATTATGGCCCTAACCTGTCTCTTTGAGAGAAGGACGGTATCGCAGCAGTGAGAGCGTAAGAGGCTGATAATGATACAAAAAATCGTTGAATTCGAAAACTCTTAGATCTTTGTGGAAATTATATATTTTTTTTACGTTCGCGTTACCACATCTTGTTTGTATGATCTGTGGTCAGTACTGTATCGTACGCTCCAGATTCGTTCCCCGTTGGAACGGGTCGTGCACCCGCGACGGCAAGCTGGGCCTGTGCGCGCCGCCGCGCGGGGGACTCGATCTCATAGAACTGAAGCGCGGCGCGTCCGTGCGGCCTCTTATCTTGCGCGCCGCAGAGGGGGTGTTCTCCATCATCACACTGTTCAGCTCAGACGACAACTACGTGTTCTACTACCACAGCGGGAGGAAGACCTTGAGAGTATTTAGGTACGTGTCGACATCAACATATAAAATAAAGACTGTTTTTTTAACGTGTAAAATGCCTTTATTTTTTTCGTTTTTGTAGCTAGCTAGGTTAGATGTAAGTAGTGTTTATATATGCTCTAGCTTCTGCCCGCGGTTTTCGCCCGCGTTCTCACAGGAACCGTGCATTTTTCGGGATAAAAAGTAGCCTATGTTACTTTCCGGTCCATAAACTATATGCCAAAAATCACGTCGGTCCGTTGCTTCGTTACTGCGTGAAAGAATGACAAACCAACAAACACACTTTCGCATTTATAATATTATAGTAGGTTGAGTCCCTGTTTGTAATATCAAAATAACTTCAACTTTTTATTAAATTAAAAGATTTTTTTTATATTGTTTGCGAGCGAGACGATCCTGTCGTTTGGCTGATTGTGAGCATAATGGCCCTTAACAATTGCAGTGCCACTCAACTTTGAAACACAAAGTCCTGCGCAGCACTGCAATGCGCCCGCTACCTTGAGGCATTAGGTATTAAGTCTCATAAGCACAGTAATTTCACTGGCTATAAACTCTACTCATGAAACTGGAACACAGTAACTCTCGCACATTACTGCTTGGCAGCTGACTACACGAGCAAAGCGGTGGTACCAACCCAGACGGACACTCTAAAAGTTCGAATGTGACATAGGAAACAGACCGAGTTCCACATACAATTTTACGAACAGACTACCTCTTTCAGGACTGTAGACGGCAAAGCGGTAGCAGAATACAGGGCGCCAGCGGAAGTGACGGGGGTGGCGAGTGCACACGGGGGCAAAGCCCTAGCTATAGCCTCGCAGGACGGCTGTCTCACCGTGCTTAATATCGTAGATCCGCACGAATAGTGCTTAACGCTTCACAACAGACTTTTGCAGTTTTATTATTTGTGAGAAATCGGAGTTCCAGAAGATAGTGCAGAACAAAGAAGAGGAAGAACGTTTCTTTGAGAAGAGATTTCTTCTTGGAATTAACGACGAGTATAGCATAGGCTAAGTACTTACCTACACCTTGATCTTTCGTATCACACAGTTTAATAAAAAACAAAGCTTCTACACTCCCCTGCATTAGGATTCCCTGTGTTGGAATGGACACACAGATACTAAACACAAATACAAACACTGCACAAAGTTTGCCCCGGCTGAAGATTGAAGTTGGAAGTTGTCTTTTCAAAGATAGATCAATAAATTATGAGAATTGTTATATATACAATTTCTATCCAATATCTAAGCTTCTGGTTTCGATTCTGGCATCTCAAACATAAACTTAATTTTACTTTTGTACCTACTCTCTTTCTCTCTCTATTCAATAAAAAAGGTCCAATTTAGGTTTGTAGGTTTAAAGCTTCCAAATATCTTCCATCTGAAATATATTCCACCTGGGTTCCGCAGACCTCAATTCCATCTAGAACTTTATTTTTGTTGTGTGTTTTATCCAAAATGGGCTTGGTAGTGTCGGTAAAAGACAATTATTGGTAGAGCGGCTGGTAATGTCGTTGCCAAAAAACGGATAAATTTACACTCACAGGTGCAAGGTCTTAAAAATACGCCATCACGTTCTCAATGTTCATGTTCTTGTTCAGAAAGACAGAGTAAAACTAATACTAGGGATAGGAATTAGGATTCGATAATCGACACAATCGACAGCTCTGTAGTCAAGCAACTTCAATGTATACTCGGCTCAATTAACAGATTATTAACGACTAGTGAAAATAATAAAATGTAGCCTATAGGCTATACTTTATTCTGCACTATCTCTGAGTTATAAAATGTAGCTTACAGAATAAAATGTAGCCTATACATAGACTACATGTGGTTCCAGAGATTAGCGGTAACAAACAAAAAACTAACAAACTTTACTTCTTTATAATATTAATAGTAATCATTCCCACTGTTTTATTATTATACATTTAGATACTTAAGTCAATTATTGAAGTACAATTTCGTACAGTAGGAAAGGAAAAGACTAGGGCTGGTCCCGAAAAAGAATTATTTTGAGGGAAGGGGTGTGTTTTCGTCTATACCCAGTTACCACAGTCACACACCCTTAGACACAAATAACTAAGACGGACATTTATGTAGTTGAATTTTAACATGAACTTTCTATTCTTGGAATACTCTATAATGCTTGCATATTACTACTTGGCAGCAGACTTCACGAGCAAAGAGGTAGTACCAACCCAGACAGACACTCGCAGAAGAGTTAGTCCTACCACCTATGTTTATGGACACTATTATGTAATTTCATAAGGTTTAGTTTAATTTTTAAGCGAAAAGCTTTTGGTTCTTTGCTAAACAAATAACAAAATAAAAACCACCTCTAACTTCACCACCCTAGTGGAGTTTTTTTTTCCGATTGTAGTATGGAGTTTCCTGTAGGTATGGTATGTTGTGGCAACTGGGAATAGAGGTTTGGTTTCCAAGATGTTTTTAGTAATGTTAATATTTATTTTTATAGAGGTAGATCGTTGTAAATGTATAAGGTAAGGTAAGTAATAAAATAAATAAATGTTCTTTGTGATCTCGTTTTATTTTTAAATTTAAGCACATTTATATTCTTGCTTTATACATTAATAAATACTAGAAATACTAAATTTAAATGTTTTCTTATAACTATCCACACTCCTCTAGCGTAATTCACGATATTCTAATTTGTGATTGAGGTAGGTAATTGAACGTTTTTAAATTTAAAAAAAATCAAATCCAAGGTTTTACTTAAAAATTGTGAATAGGGTTTAGGTATCAAAATAATAATTTAAACTTGTTTTTTTTTTCAAAATTGCTAGTATTAAAATGGCTCCATAGGTACTAGAAAGACGCCTCGATTTGAGCTTTTTAGCAGGCTTTACTTACGTAGAGTACAATACCACATGATTTCACTGTACTCTTATTAAACAATAAACCAAGTTTGCTTGTTCATTGTGTGCTTGTGTAACAAGCAACAAACAAATTTGTCGACAACTTCTATAAAATCATTAAAAGAAAATGCTTGTTTTTTTAAATGATATTGTAGTATCTTCAGAGCAAAAGATCAGTGCAGAATTGCGGCATGTTAGATATCGGGAAAGGATCGAAAAATCAATCCAGATTATTTTTCCCTCACAAACAGGTAAACCCTAAAGGAAGGAAATCAAAATCTTGTAAAAAGCACCTAGCTTATGCACTCTTCAAAGAACTTACAATAAACTCAATAATTTTAGAAAACCGTGAACACTCGAATTCAACTTTTCCGCCATTCTTTCTCATATTCTCTCATCAGAACTCATATTCAGAAACATATATGAAGAGCTTAGCGATCGCAATCCCTCCGAACTGTTCCCTGCTGTAGAGCTCCATAGATAACTCTAACTCGATGGATTGTGGTCCTTCGAGCGGCCGCACGAGGGACAACACAGCTTCGTTGTCGTTTTGTATCAATCTAGAAACAAAAATATGATAATACAATACAAAATTGTTGCACCTTTATTAACAATTTTTTTTTTAATTACTGTGTTATAATTTTACAATCGTTTAAAACGATTTCTTGCGGACAATTTTTGGATGTACTGTATCGAAAAGAATTAGTCAAAATAAAATGGCTACTCGTATCCTAAAGTTAAAAATAAATTTAAATCACAAGTTTAAACATCATTAATTAGGGCATTGTTGGTGCTCGCCTTGCTAGCTACCATCATCAAGTAGAAAAACTGTCTCCGAGGCTCTGTCCGTCCGTATCCAGCAACCGATCTTGAGAAGCAGATCCCATTCTAGGCTAAGCTTGTTTATCACGTTCAACCACATCGTCACTTAGTTCATTACATTAGCTATTTCGTTGCTTTTCCTTATAGGTCACATTCAAGAGTATGTCACGTGAGATAGTAAACCAACGCTATAAGTTATCAAATGGAGAAAAACTCACAAGAAACCGTTGATATCCGCTTTAACTTTGATGCTGGGCGGCGCGTTCACATCCAGCAATCGCAGCTCGAACTTCATCTTCGCGTACGGCCACGTTGGGCCTCGCATCGTGAACAGTTTTACCTGCAAAACGGAAAATATCTCTTTTGGTATAAGGTTCTTTACCTAACCATTTTTTTATGGTTTGTATTGACAATATTAATTCAAATATTTTTATTACGTCCACCAGGAACTATACCGAATTATGCTAATTCTATTTTTTTCTTTACAATCTTTGGCCACAGAAATCTGGGGGTCTTGTCAAAGTCTTTCTACAATCGTAAAAAACGATAACGGAAAAGTTAATAATGTATAGAATTGTCAAAAGATTATGTAGTAATCTATAGTAACTTAGCAAAATTCTTATGTTAGTTCCATACATGTTTTACTAATAATTTCTGAATACTTAAATTGAATTTAAATAAAAGAAAATATTTACTAAAGAATAAAGGAATTAAGCACAACTTTACACGGTACACGAATAAAGAAAAAACAAAATATTAATCAAACAAGAACACTTAAGAAACAAGAACAAGCAAGAACAAGATGTCACATTGAAAAACAAAATATTAATCAAACAAGAACAAGTAACAAATAAGAACAAGAATTTAAACGAACATATTATAAATAACTCACATTAGACTCAGGCACGAACAGGTTGGAGACGAAGGTGATGAAGTTGTACGAGATGGTGGTGGGCTGGTGCGCACACTCCCAGTCGCCCGGCGCGCACACGCGCTGCGACTTGGTGCAGCGGCTGAAAACACCGCGGGACATAGCAAGGTGGTGAGACCGTGACACAAGCCAGGTGATAGAATCTGCGAGTATCGATCTGGGTGGGTACCACCGCTTTGCTCGTGTAGTCTGCCGCCAAGCAGTAAAGTGCAGCATATGAGACTTAATGTCTAATGTCTCAGGGTAATGCACTGCAGTGCCGCAATGGGCTGGCATTATGCATAGGCGATCAGACAAACGAACCGCCCGTCTCCCATGCACGCCGCGCCATAAATGTGCATTCATTCGGTTTAGAAAATTTAAACTTAACAATATATAGGTGAGTTTGAATTGGTATGTTATCCCGGAAGGGGTGATTGGGGGCAATGGTTGTCCGCAAGTTGTGAGAAACTCTCTTGGAAATACGTCATTCAAAATTTCCATACACAAATATAAATTCAACATCACGGCATTTTCTGGAATTGTTTCGAAGTCTCTTCTAATCAACATCATCATTAATTAACAATGTTCAACATAGTTGAAGTGAATCAGCTGATCTAGGGCTGCCTGGTAATTCTGTAGTAGAATTTTGACGTAAACTTGATACTTATGCCATTTCTTCAATGAAAAATTCGTAATTTCAAAAAGTCGTAAAACCAATTTTATTGACCTCCAGGTATAGATTGACCCCTATCTGGGATAACATAATAATTGAAACTCAAGCTGTGTTTAAACTTTATATATAACTTAATAGGGTTTATAATTTTACTTTTAACTTAATTTAACCTTCATAAGTGCTCCCTTGGGGCCTATATGAATAAAGTATTATGAATTTTTGTTAGTGGGAGGACTAACTCCTCTGCGAGTGTCCGTCTGGGTTGTTACCACCGCTTTGCTCGTGAAGTCTGCCGCCAAGCAGTAGTGTGCAAGCATTACTGTGTTCCGGTTTGATGAGCAGAGTATCCAGTGAAATTACTGGGCTTATGAGACTTAATACCTAATGTCTCAGGGTAACGAGCGTACTGCAGTGCCGCGCAGGTCTTTGTGTTTCAAAGTTCTGGGTGGCACTGCAATTGTTTTTGGGCCGGCGTTATGCTTACCATCAGGCAAATGACCAGCTCGTCTCGTTACCAAATTAAAAAAAAATAAAAAAAAAATTTGACTCAACCACATGCCAACAGTACCTGATGTCTTAGGGTAACGAGCGCACTGCATTGCCACGCTGGCCGTTGCGTTACAAAGTTCTTGGTAGCACTGCAAGCAGTCTACTCGTCTAGTTACTTTGTAGTTTGAAAAAATATAATGACTCACTGCTTGCTCTCGAGCTGATATCCAGGCGGGCAAGTGATCCTCTGGCAACGGTAACTGCCGCGAGTGTTGAAGCACACGTGGCTGGTCCCGCCGTACATGCCAGTCTGACACGTCGACTCTCCCGTCTCACATTCGTCGATGTCTGAAGACAAATAACGGTTGAGTTCATCATCTAAACCTATCCTACTAAACCTATACCTACCTAGCTACTACCTCTTATCTGTACTAAGCGTTTTGCTTCGACCTTCATCATACGGACAGCTAAAGAGGACGGAACTCATTGCTGGCATCTCTTTTGGTCTGAACACTACAATCTGGGAGTACAGTCTTCAAGAGACAAGTGAATAGATATCTTCTGGGTAAGTAAGCTACATCGTCGACCGCATTGTCATTTAACATCAGGTGAGATTGCGATCAAACGCCAAAAAATATAAAAAACAGCTTATGATCGATGATGATTTTATATAGCTAGGTAATGTATAGGAAAATATTTACCAATACAGCTTCTCTTGTCTTCCGAAAGCCTATATCCAGGTGGACAGGCGCACCTGTAGCTGCCTGGCTCGTTCAGGCACTTGCCGACACACGGGATCTTGGCCTTGAACTGAACACACTCGTCCACATCTGAACAGGTCCTGGAACAGATACAATATATAGGAGTTACAATCTTTATTGACACCAAGAACCCACATGTAAAATACCTAAGTAAATGGTCTAAGAGGTATTCTATACGTCCTTGGAGGGTAGAATAATAAAAACACCATACGATGTTACATAGACCCAGATAAACTATGAAACCCTGTGTTTTACTAATCAGGAACTGCGAGGACCATGGTCACACAACACCCAAAACAGATCAAATACTTGTGCCTAGGACGACTTGTGTTTTTTAGCATAATAATATTTGTATTAATTCCCATGTGGAAATTATAACCTCAACCCTCATGTGCTACACAAGTTCAATATCTCGGCTCAACTACACCACGGATAACATTTATTTGCGAAATGTTACTTTTTGATTAATTATTAACTTCATTAAATTATCAGGCTGTTAATGTCTGTATTGTTATTATTGATATTTGAATGTGCTTCAGACATGTTTTAAGACCTGCCTGATGTCTTTTCATTTATTTGTCTATAAAGTTTCTCCTAAACCACAAATTGAGGGTAACTAACCTGTTGTCAGCATTCAATCGGTACCCTCTATGACAGAAACATCTATAACTTCCCCAAACGTTGCTGCAGCGATGTTGGCAGAGGGACCCAGGACGGGCCTCCGAGCACTCGTCTACATCCACGCACACCTGAAGAAAAAACAATAGGAATATGCAAGAACTCGACACAAGCGCTCGATGATTTAGTGTTGATTCTATGAAGAAGATTTGAATCATACAAGTTCACAAGTGCCATAACACTTTCATCATTATCATCAGACGGTAAACTTCCACTACTGAACATAAGCCTCCCATCTCCGTCCATAAATGCCACTTGGACTGGCTACTCGCCTCTTGCGTCCACCGGTTCCATGACAGTTTGGATGATAAAATGTCCATGGAATCATCTTCGTTCCAAACTAATATACCATGGTCTTTATTTAAAACTGCTGATGATAACATTATTGTATGGTGATAGGAAATTTTCTAATGTTCTTACTCTATCTAGTAGACACAGCTCGAAAATCTATCGTCACGCATTGAATAGTTCTAATTTAGGTTTAACATGATTACCAGCTTCGATCACATCATCAGCCAAGAACAGCTGAGACAGGGCACAAAACAAATAACCTGTCAAGTATTAATAAGTCGTTTAAGCACTTACTTTGTCATTAACTGGTGCAGGTCTGAAACCGTTGTGACATTTACACTGGTAGGACCCAACTGTATTCAAACAGTCTGCGTTGTGGGAGCAGATGGACTGGAAGAAAAATAATGATTTCTTAAAAACTTATTTAAAAAACCTTATCACGGACACTGGATTCTTGACCAGTGTCAAGAATACAGAATTCTATAGAATTTTGACATATGGATGAAAGAATCTACGCTTAGATACGTCTCTGAACCTTAGTCTCATAGTAGGGTACGACACGAAATATGCAACGAATACGTCTTATATCGTTCATGGAATTTGCGAGTAGTAATAATTAGCGCCAGCTTAGCCTTTGCGACTTACAACATTGCCTGCCTGGTGACATTCGTCCACATCCATACACTCGTGGTCTCCAGTGAGCCGGTGTCCCTGAGGACAGCTGCAGGTGTACCCTCCTGGTAGGTTCGTGCAGATCTGGATAGGGCCACACTTGGCTTCACCGGTCGCGCATTCGTCGACGTCTGCAAATACATGAAACAATCAGATTCTTGGTGGAAGGTTAGTTTGATATCTACTAGTGAAAAGTACATGCGATTTTATAATTTGAAATAGGTCACATCATCTGCTGGAAATCAGCCGTGAATGGGGGATTTTGTCACAATATAGCACGCTTGGCAGGCGTCTTGGTGATCGCAGTAGATTATGATGTTGACCGATGAAAATGCTGTTGCCTGTCTCCTAGATATCCCCTTAGCCAGCTTTTACACCCACTGGAAGAGATGGGGTGGTACTATTCTTAATGGGGTCCACAGATAAGTTTTAAGCATTATTCATCGTTACATACATGCCGATGCCCAGAAAAGTTGATAAATCCTCAGACAGGATATTCTCGGTTTCGGTTCATGGATGTTCATGGAGTCAAAGGCTTCAAGACATTATCTACCAAAATGAAAACGTAGCTCATCAAATAATTGTATCAATTCCGTACCCACGCAATTGTGGTCATCTCCCAGTCTGTACCCCCAGGGACATTTCAGCACGGTCCCCTGGTCCTCAATCTGCGTGATCTCCGGGTCCGGATCCACGTGGTTCACAGACTCTAGCTGGTCTACTGGAGGGTATACTGGAAAATACCAATAATATGATTCGTTTCTGAAGACATTCACGCTAAAGACTGTATTTTCTAAAATCTAGAAATGAAAGCATATCACTATAACGATAATTCAGTAATGTTTGTAAAAGTACCAGATGATGGAAAACCCTATAATAATTTTAGGTGTGCCGTGTTTAATTTCGATTTTTGTTTGATTGTTTGTCTATCTATTTGTCAGGACAATCTGGAAATCGATTTTTGGACCACTTAAGCTTGATATCCAATCACGTCGAAATTTTACAGGACCTTTGCACTGAAGACCGTAAATAGGTACAATAAAGTTTAAAAAAGCTCGTCTTAAAAAGGATTAAAAGAAAGAGAGAATCCTTCCTTATTCTGTATTAGATGCTGTATCGATACCATGTTTCGATTTTATCGTTAGAATCATCATCCCGACTGACATCACTGACTAGGGCAGGTGTATAATTTTTTTTTATATATGTAAGTTGTTCTTGTTTTGAACTCACCGGGTTCGTTCCCGTACCCGTCAGGGAACATCCCTCGTCCGAGCGCGGCCACGCAGCGGTGCTGCACGGCGTCCAGCTCCCAGTGCGGCGGGCACTCGCAGCGGTACCCGCCCTCTGTGTTCACGCATATCTCGACGGAAGCGCAGTTGGCTTGACCGTTCGTGCACTCGTTTATATCTGTAGATTGAATGTGAGATTCATACTCTAATGTCTCACAACGTTTCGTTGTATTGCCAAAGTTTTACAAGCTTATAGACCCAAATACTGGAGCTAGGTTGACAGTATACGAAGTTTTATTTGCAGAGTTTCAGTAGACTGAGTAATGTATGCTTTGTGATAAGACATTTTTATTTTCTCTCCTTGCTTGCTGATTTCATGCTTCCTAATATTCCACAGGCCGTGCAATTATGTTTACCATAGACCGTTAGTGTCTTTGGAAGACAGGTTAAGCCCATTTGCTATCGTAGACAGCAGTTGTTAATACAACTGTGTACCTACCAGAAAACTGGCATAAAGCTGTCATTAAGTTTCAGTTCAGAGGTGAGACGATTACGTCCTACAATGTGTAAAATAAAAAAATACCTTCGCATCTGTTAGTCTTCGGATTGCGGTAGTAACCGGCGTCACACCAGAACCTCGGGTAGAAGGGCCGCGTGGCGGCGAATCGGTCGTCCTTGTAACCCCAGAAACTCTTACCTAAAATAATTGAATTTTAAGGTTGAAGTTGCCATCGTAAAAACGTTCTTAAGACCTAATATTTAAGTTGTTTCAGGCATACAGACATATCAATGCTAAGTTCCAAGACTTGGTATTCAACAGTCATTTATGTTCTGATAAAGACAGCATTAGTTTTAGTCTGTGATTCGGGTAGTCGAATGTTGCAGAGGCCCGCTGTTAGAGTCATTTATTTTAACTGTTATAAGTCCTCCTTGGAGCCTATTTGAATAAAGCAATTTGAATTTTATCCCATTTACATAAAGATTAAATGTGACCAGGCCAGACCTGGATTCCTATTAGCACCTATCGGGTGTCAGTTCTATAACACGGAATAACAATAGGTTAAAATCTCACTTCCTGTTCGCATTTTTCCATCCAAATATTTGCTGAAGTTCTTGCTTAGTATTTAATGCATGCTAAACTAGAGAAAGAAATCCAAAAGTCGTGTACATACATGTGAATTTTCTGAACAAGTGTCTGGACAAGTGTAACCATTACATAGGACAAAGTAGTTTGTCAAAACTTACTTCTTGGACTTGTAGCTCTCTGAGTAGTAGACGACGTTGGCACTGGCGTGGTACTCGAAGTAGTCGGTGGCGGTGGTGGCTCCGTCGTAGTACTAGTCGTACTAGAAATCACGTCAGGCCGGATCACAGGCGTTATAGAAGGCACTAAGTTCGGGTCGAAGATGGGAGGTAGCGGGCTGGTCGATAATATGGTGATGACGTCACAAGCTCCCGTGATCTGGTCGCGGCGGAAACCGAACGCGCAGTCGCAAAGGTAGCCACCGACTGTATTCCGGCAGGTTTCTGTCAGACCGGAGCAGCTGTGGCGATTGGTAGCGCATTCGTCGATGTCTGCAAAAAGTTACTCCTATTTGTTAATGCTCCGTCAACTCTCTACATCGTCTGCACTAAGGTCACAGACTAATCTGCTAAAGATTAGTCTGCAATAAAACAAAATGCATTTATTTCAGGAGATGTCCTGTCACACAACATTACAGTTGTCACAAATACAAAAATACAAAGGTCAATTACGTAAATAGAGTTAAACACGCAATGTTGTGTGATGAAGATGATGCCTTCGACTCAACATGCAATGCAGATTCAAAGACCTTAATTACTGACATTCAATTCGAATCCATAGTCACGACATCACGAACCAACCACCAGGACTCAAGAAACTAACATTATAGAAATTTACATAATATGTCAAAGCACACAATATACACGTATAACACATATAGGTAATGATGAAACATTAGGCGTTGTAGGCGGTTTTTAAGAGCACTCACCAAAACATCCACCATTATCATTAAACTCGAAGCCAGGCGGGCAAGGAATGGTTTTCACACTGGTCCACGTGTTCTTCGGAACCTCTTTCGTGTCTACGATCACTGACCCATCTCCTCGTCTCTCCCCAGAAACCGTCGCTGTCTTGTCACCCTCTTTTTCACCTACTTGCACGAACACCTATGAAGAAAGACGTAACGGATATAAATATAAGAATAATTACGCCGGTAATTTTAATCCCTTATCCTTATTAGTTTTTGATCGAGTTAAAAATTGAAGAAAACCAAACAAGACAACATGTTACCTAGCTATTCTTCTAATATTCGTCTAGCCTTACTAACTTCACAATTTACAAGGCGGCAGAACTAACTCTTCAGCGAGTGTCCGTCTAGGTGGGTACCACCGCTTTGGTCGTGTAGTCTGCCGCCAAGCAGTAATATGCAAACATTTCTGTGTCTCGGTTTGATGAGCAAAGTAGTCAGTGAAATTACTTGGCTTATGAGCGTTAATATCAAATGTCTCAGGGGCAACG
This sequence comes from Crocallis elinguaria, assembly GCA_907269065.1. Classification (NCBI taxonomy): domain Eukaryota; kingdom Metazoa; phylum Arthropoda; class Insecta; order Lepidoptera; family Geometridae; genus Crocallis; species Crocallis elinguaria. The sequence continues at coordinate 14,161,518 of OU026071.1, read as the reverse complement.
AGCATACTGCAGTGCCGCGCAGGCTTTTATGTTTCAATGTTCTTTGTGGCACTACAAAGTTATGGGCTGGCGTTAAGCTTACCATCACATAAAGGCACAGTTTGTACAATAGTATTAAAAAACCTTTAATGTAATAGTTATACTACTAGTCAGTATAATCAAATGCAAGCAAAACGAAGCTCTTGAGTGCAAAATTTAATATGGACTAACGTTAAAGACAAAAAGGTAGCTTACCCCATGTGGTGTATTGGAAGGCGGAATATCCACAGGCCTATAAGGACTGTAAGTTGGTACTGGTTTCGAGTCTAAGCGCACTATGGTTGGTTCTGTTTCCAGTACTATTTTAGGTTCTGGTTCTGTTGACCTTTCTGGATCTGTTGGTCTTCTGGTGTTATCTGGTATGATTTCATTTGAAATAGGCCGTTCAGGTTCATTTCTAGTTTCGTAGTACGTGGAGTCGGGAGATTCATTATGTTGTGGAGGTTCAGATGGTTCTTTGTAGACTATCTCAGGTTGTGTTGGATTTTCTGATTTAGGTTCGGAATAAGATATTTCTGGTTCTGTTGAAGTGCTTGTTTGGTATGGTGGAGGTTCTGGTCTGGGATTTTCAGTAGGTTTATTCGTTTTTGGTTCTTCAGGTTGATACTTTGGTTGTTCAGGTTCATACCTTGGTTCTTCAGGTCGATATCTTGGTTCTTCAGGTCGATACTTTGGTTCTTCTGGTTGATACCTTGGTCCTTCTGGTTGATACCTTGGTTCTTCAGGTGGATATCTTGGTTCTTCAGGTTGATGCCTTGGCTCTTCGGGACGATACCTTGGTTCTTCGGGTGAATACCTAGGTACCTCAGCCGTCACCGGTGATGGAGAAGACTGTGGTGGTGTAGTGCTTTGAGGTTGAGTTGGTTCAGTGACTTCTGGTTTCGGAGAAGCCTCGTTCCTATCACCTCTATCTGATTCTGGTATGACGCTATTTTCTTCGATCCTAGGTTCTTCTTTAGGAGTGGTAGCTTGTTCAGTAGTGCTGGAGGTAGGAGCTTGGCTTGGCTCTGGGAATGGAATGAAGACTGGTGGAGGCGGTGTGGTGGGCTTGACATCAGTTGATGTTTGATTCCCATCGATTTCTTCACTGAAATTAAAATAATATCCAACGTTAATATTTTTGAGTCATTCTTCGTCTACCTCTTTTCAATAAATAAGTGGAATTGTAGTGTTTATTACTGTTAAGTGTGTTACGTACCGTTACGTAATCAAATCAAAATTCTATATTGTGATTACTATTGTAATATGATATATATTAGCACATCATAAATTAAAGTAGAATGGGCGGACTTATCGTTAATAGTGATCTCTTCCATTCAGGCAGTTTAATGTCTATGTACTTACTCTGAATCATAATACTCGTATTCATATTCTGGCGCTGCGGTGGTGGTGGTGGTGGTGGTGGACTGCCGTTTCCGCACGCAGCGGAAAGAGCCCGCGATGTTCATGCACTGAAACTCGGGCCCGGCGCGTGCGCAGTTGTGAATGCCGAGCGCGCATTCGTCTACGTCTGCAGAATATGGATTTTGGGTAAGCTAAACTGATAATAGTTGTGACTTATTGAGGTCACATATCGAACTTGATCGAGGGTACGAATCCAACAATAAAAAAATGATAAAATGAATCCATTTTGGCACGGTAGTAGGGCACTTTCTACTTCTCTCCTGGGGCCAATATCAAGCAAATCTTTCAGTAACAATGACTTACATCAAGTTATATGCTGATTTGTCACAGTCAAAAACGGTGAAGCGACACATCGTGAACAAATCCACATCTTCAAGAACCATAAAATTCGAAGACATGTGACATACACCAAGCACTGGACCCGCGTGTTGGATAACGGCCCATATTCTCTCTCCGAGAGTAGACCGGTATCACGGCAGTTACTTGAGAGCCAGTACTTACTGATTTTGAGTTCTGACTATTTGAGAGTATCAGTTCTTACTGATAGCTTCCACAATATTAACTTAAGGTCAAATGAAAATAATAGTCAAATGCTAGCTAACCAAAGTAAAAAACAGACCAGAAATACTCGATGCTCCCGACATCGCTCACAAAACAAAATGGTTTTTTTACAGAACATCTACCCATAACAATTGCAATGCCACTCAGAACTTTGATACAAAAAACTGCGTGGCAACGCAGTGCGCTCGTTCCCCTGAGACATTAGGTATTAAGTCTCATAAGCCCAGTAATTGCACTGACTACTTTTCTCATCAAATCGGAACATCGTAGGTAATGATTACTTAGCATTACTGGTTGCAGGCAGACTTCACAAACAAAGGGTACCCACCCAGACCGACCCTCGCAGAAGATTTAGTCCTGCCAACCTGGTAGGTAATTTTGGTCTTACCCTCGCAATTCCCAGTAGAATGGTGCAGAATGTATCCAGTACCGCAGGAAGCGATTCTGATGCAGAGGAAGGATCCCACCGTGTTGTCGCATCGCTGCGAACCGATGATACAGTCGTGCTGACCGGTCGCGCACTCATTCATATCTGGAAGGGTGACCAGTTTACAGCATTTTTTGGAAAGATAAATTAGCTCTGTCATATATTAATGTCCATTGCATTCAATGGTAAAAAACGCCATTGCGTTTTTGAGAAACGATTTTGGTATTTACTGATTCTACATTATTACAGGATAATCTAGTTGGGAGTCTGAATCTAAGTGATCTCAGGGTATTTGTATCGACGTAGTTTCTGGCATCTCATGTCTAAACCTTATTCGAGTTTTGTGACTCTTTCCAATAAGTAACATGAGAAAGGGATGGATGATGTTTGGAAGGTCTAAGTTTACTTTTAGAGTAGTCAAATATAGTTCGCCAGTAAAAGCCAGTCTATGTTCCAAAGGATTATTGGCATCAAGGTTTCCTAATCATTGCGTGTAGGTAATACACAGTGTATGTATAGTTTTATTTTTATTGGCGCATGACCTACGCGCGTAAAAATCTTGTATGCATCTGAGATAACTAATTAACACAGATGCCCAGGATATCTAAAATGACCTATTAGGAACTACTTACCAGTACAAGCTCCTGTGAAGGTGTCAAGTTCGTATCCTAGCTTGCAGTGGCACATGAAGCTACCGTTTGTGTTGAGGCAGTTCTGGTGTTGGTCGCAGAGGTGGGTGCCTTCAACGCACTCGTCTATATCTGTAGATGTAGAAAAATTGTTTCAGATTACTGGATGATTATGATTAGCTTAGAGAAGTGATTGTGGTTGAGCAATAACTCGCCGGATCCAATATCCTGTTGGTATTACTCTACAGCCGCTGCTCCTCAAGCTGCCGACTACGTGCGACGACGCATAGCAAAAACGATATCCCACCGCAATGCATTGATGCAACGCAAAAATTTCATCCATCTTACGCGAAAAATCTGACAAGTCCTACCACGATGCGTTGTGTGACGTCGTATATTTTTACGATGCGTGTCGAGGCACCATAATGCTGTGGCCCTGAATTAATACTTGTAATGGCAATGAAATCTTTCTCTACTACATTAAACTTAGTGGTTGTAAATATTACCGTCGCACTGAAGAGTTGCAGGATTGATCCTCATTCCTTCTGGACACTGACGGTTCCTAAATCTGAAAAAAAATATTCTTTAGCTCTTGATCAGGAAATGCCACAACACAAAAACTAATTGTATTCGCAGTAATCTATGGAGTCGCTGCTATGTTTCCAAATAACGAGTCCTTCAAAGCACGAGTTTTTGAGCTTCTTCAAGCGAGTGAATAGGTATCTTCTAGGTAAGTGTGCTTCATGATTATGAAGCACGACTATGAAGCGGTCGATTGACCGCATCGTGAAGTGAAATAGTGCTCAAACGTAAACCTATATTACCCTTTTTTGTTCCACATTTTGCAAGTATGCGGGAGAATACATCACATAGATCGAGTGGTATGACACTTCACAAGGACTCGATTATGTATGGATGAGCTTTGTTCCGGTGATGATCGCTGATAGAACTGCGACGGTGAGATGAGATTAAAAAGCTATTCCGAGCATTCGCCGTTGTATATTTGGTAAAATATACAGAGGGAGGCAACGTCTCTGTGAAAATTTAGCGGCCTTTTTTGCAGTGAACGCACACACTTGCGTCTTCTTAGGGTTAAACAGTGCTAAATTGTCACGACCCCATTCAGAGACTCGATCAAGCGAGCTCTCAACTTCACACACAAAATAACAGTGTCAGAAAATAACTATCACAGTGAAAAAATTTATACCATGCAAATTAAGCATAGATAGTAATCTTGACATTTTCAATGTTTTCCGAGATAAAAAGAGAGTAAGTAGGTACAGTAACGTACGCATTTTCATCAGGCTTTGTTTTGCAGTCGTATTGTCCGAGTTGGTTGATGCATGTCTGGTCTGATCTGCAGAGGTCATCGTCTTCTTCGCATTCGTTAATATCTGAGCAAACAGAAAAAATAAAAATAAATTAGTAGGAAGTAGGATTGCAAATTAGATAATAAGCTTATAAAAGAGCATTACCTTCACATTTTCCAGTGTCGGGATCGATCTTGAACCCGGCCCGGCACAGCTTGGACACCTTGTCCTGGCAGAAGAATGAGCTGTGCGTGTTGATGCAGAATTGCGACTGGCGGTTACAGTCATCTTTGGATATTGCACATTCGTCCACGTCTGAAACATTTTCAATAGAAACCAGTAACACCCAAAGATCATGTGCATGTACAAAAATCGTCATTGACATCGGCTGGAACACGCCCACTTCTGAACATCCGCCTCTTCCATAAAGGGGAGCTTGGCAAAGTGGATACTCGGATTTTGCCATAATACAGCACGCTCGGCAGGCATCTTGGTGATCGCAGTAGATTATGATGTTGACCGAGGACAATCATGCTGTCCATTCCCTGGAGTACCTTATTCTTCATTAACATGTTAGTGGAGTCGTGAAGTCAGCCGCCAAGCAGTAGTGTGCAAGCATTACTGTGTTTCGGTTTGATAAGCAGAGTATCCAGTGAAATTACTGGGCTTATGAGACTTAATACCTAATGTCTCAGGGTAACGAGCGCACTACAGTGCCGCGCAGGCCTTTGTGTTTCAAAGTTCTGGGTGGCATTGCAATTGTTATCGGCCGGCGTTATGCTTACCATCAGACAAACGACCAGCTTGCCTAATATCAAATAATAAAAAAAATCAGAAGTACCTAATAAGCATGGTGATTACGTAACTTTAGGTGAACAACCCGATAGTTTTGTAACACTAATGGCATCAACTGAACATCAATAACTGTTCCATCTCTATACTTCCATATCTCACCTTCACAGCTGCCAAGTCGTCCCAGCGCAAATCCAGGCGGGCACATATCCTCCTGCACAGGTCGAGACCCTGAAGAGCCTTGCAGGTTTACCGGGTCTCCGGAAACCCCCCCACATTTGTACCCACCGACTGTGTTCTCACAAAGATACGACGGGCATGGCGGGTTGGGGAGCTTGCACTCGTTTACATCTGCAAAAAAACAGGTGATGGCGTTCACACCAAATCAAAGTGAGGAGCGGTCTTCTTCGGAAGACCATACCATCGCTGTCAGGGCCATGGAGGCTGTCTGAAGCATACCCACAGCCCTGACACACAAAGCGATAGGAATAAGTCCAACGTAACCACCATACTATTTCCGCGGCTGGTAGTAACCATGAGGATTTTTATTGAACCAAAAAAGTATGAGTTAAAAGTTTTAGAAAGGCCGAGAAGATACCTAAAAAGAAAGAAAGTCTCGTCTCATGTTCTCAATGCATCACCTAAAGTTTGGCTCCTACATTAAGTTCAAGGCCAAGTTGGCTGCGAGAAAGCTTGGCATAATATAGCATTTTGTTTTTCCTGAGGACTACAATCTAGGAGTTTCCAAGAGACGAGTGATCGATTATTAAAAATTTTTTGCACCTCCGGTTGGCGACGCGACGGTACAGTAATGGCAAATAATTTTACTCATATTAAAAAAATATGAACACTTTATTGTTAAGCTCAAATACGAAATTTTTCTGGCTGATCATGATTACTACTAGCTTAGTGGCAGGACTATCAAACTACAGCATCCAGACATGCAAATAAAATTCTTGTATTTCCTTTTGCTATAACATGAGGTTATGTATGACATTTGATACAGAATTACACACACAATATGTCTAATGGATAAAAGGCAGGCATTACCATCGCAAGCATTATTGTTAATGTTTTTCTTGAATCCAGGTGGGCACTGTCCTCTCTCGGTGTTTTTGTCGTTTTTCTTCGTTGGAATGCAGCGATAGGACCCTTGGATGTTGTGGCACTGGGTCCCAGGGAGGCACACTGGAATGTCTAGCTGACATTCGTCGATATCTGAAAAGGGTTTTTAGAAAGGTAATGCATACTTAGGACTCATTATGAGAGATACGTCAAACGTAAAATACGTTGCAGTATTTTTTATCTTCTATATTGTTCCAGCGTTGGGTAAAGATTCTCTTCCTCCTTCTTCTCACCGTGGCCATATGGAGTCTCCCACCTCTACCATACTCAAATCATAATGCCCTACGTAGTATTATTTCCTCTGTGCATAATGCTACCTCATTGCAAGTTATTTCTTAATTACCTATTATGTTTCATCGTACTTTTTTAATTCTTATAGTATTGGGGCTGTAATTGATTGTTGCTTGTTTGCAGTTAAGAAGGTTGACTGAAAGAGGGCAATTCGTGTATCGGAAAAGTGTACTTAGTAGAAATATAAACATCTGAAGACTTATCAGTGAAGAGTCTGGCCCGGTTAGCCCTCAAGAAGCAGGTTCAAATTAAGTTGGCAGCGAAATATTTGAGATGTTATTTTGCATAAATTTATAGGTGTGGTTTGACACTTTAGAATTTCTGCTTAGTTGTTGTCATATGTTAGTCTTTTGAAATGGCATTATAAAATAAACATGGCCCTTCCACGTTTATTTTAAACAACTGTTATATAAGTAAGCAAGTATAAGAAAGCAAACCTTGGCATGACTTCCCATCCGGCATCAGCTCGTACCCTCGTCTGCAGGAGCACATTACGTCGACGCCGTTGTCGTTGCATTTGTGCTGACAAGGGTTGCGAGGCTTACACCTATTCTTCGTCACCTGAGAGCAACAATGAATCCACTTGTCAGAGTGACGTTCCAGAACAGTTCATATTACAGTTCACGGTGCGGTCAAATATTATAGAGACCAAAGATCATAAAAAACAAAGTATGATCCGTGTACACAAATTAGGGGTAAAACTGAGTATGATCCATGTATAAAAATTTGAGGTAAAACTGAGTATGATCCATGTATAAAAATTTGGGGTAAAACTGAGTATGATCCATGTATAAAAATTAGGGGTACCAATAGACACAGGCTTTCGAAGAGTAGCTGCCGAAACAAACAACAGGTACTTGGTGATAGGTACTACTTGGGTCATGACTTACCTCTATACAGTTCCTTTGGTCGGCCATCAGCTTGAAGCCAGGGTTGCACTCGCACCTGTAAGATCCCGGGATGGGGATGCAATGATGTGCGCAGAGCTCGTTCGGGGCAAATTCTTCGCAGATAGATGCTAAGGCTGCAAAAAAAATATATCAACATACTTAATCTTTGTGGACGTTGATTTTCTGACCATAAATTCAAAGGTTATTATAATTTCACTAAACTTAATCATGCTAAGCCAGCATAAAAACGAATTTAAATATGGCCCATTCTGTCTGGGTCCCAAATGAAACATATGGAAGAAAGTATTAATTCAAATTCCAATGCAAAAGTTTTTATTTCAGATATCATAGATCGATAGTGTTAGAAAAATTAAATGAATATTAATTAAATAGTTTGTTTACATTACTAGACAAGTAGAGAAAATTGTCGTTTTTGTATATTAGGCTATAGCAAATTTACGGCATACAGAGCACAAACGCTAGTGATGATATTATATGGTCCCTCATCTTGAATACTAAAGAATTAGTTGAAACAGAAGATACTTACTTGTAGAATGTTCTCTTTTTTCTTTCTTAGTTGCGGTAAAAGAGGTCTGCTCTTCACTAGCTGCTTGCTGGAATTTTTTCACACGTTATCAAAACATTGATCACATAACTGACTCGTACAAATATTAATTCAAAATTCTTTAATCACATGGGACCCAAGAGAGCTAAATAATTAATGTTCGAAGATAAAACTAGCCCTAGTAGTAAATAACTCCTATAACAGCAGCTATCTCAGTGAAATGAATGTTTGTGCGGGAATTGAATCTGCAACCCTTATTCGCTATGGAAGTTTAAACCTACTACACCACGGGTCCACGGGAACTGTAATAATTACTACATTAGATTAGGCGTTTGTTCTGCCATTCTCCGTTTGTTCTGAAATAGGTGACTTCTAATGTTATGACCAACCACGAGCTTTTGCCTAAACGAGAAACAAAATACTTACCAAGCAGCACTGAATATAAGCATCATTAGACAGGAACTCCTCAGCACTTTTGGCCTGATCTCTCACAACGCACGCTGTCGTCCCTCGAGCTTGGCCTACTGAGGTCCCTCTTGCACACTCATCGCAGCATACCTAGGAGAAAAGAGACATCATTAAATATTTTTTAATTTCAGCTTTAGGGCGCAAATGAGTATAGATCTTTAGAATCGATTAGGCATTCTGTTTCGATTGGCTAGATACAACGTCACGTCGCCACTTTCAATCACATCGTCATCTTCGATCACATCATTGCCTTCGATCACATTATCACCTTCAATCACATTATCACCTTCAATTACATCATCACCTCCAATCACATCGTCAGCTTCGACTACATTGTCGCTTATCAGGTACGATAAAGGTCAAACATTAACATAGCCATCGATACAATTTTCGATAGAAATTTTTTCTTGTTCAACATTAGCTTTATAACGCATGCCAATCAGCTTCCGTATGCAAAGCGCTTCACTCAGATACCCAATTTTGTCAACGTTGTTGACAACTGGCTTGATTAGTTGACGCCAGATGTCTGGCGGCAACTAATCATCCCGGTGTTCATTTTTGCTCATTTCGTACGGCTTACTTACTATCATGCAGACTCATTGGTCACAATGATATTGGAACGAATTCCTAATCACTTATTTCCGTCCTGAACGATCACTTGCTAACTTTTCTGAGCTCATATCAAAATTGTTCTACTTTTAAAATCCGCGCAGGAGTTGCAGGAAGGACTTCAATCTGTGCTGCTTTACGTTCTTTTTTCTTAGTATTTATCAGATTTCTTTTGCTGTAGCTATATCTCGTATCATACTGACTACCAATATATTCTGCGAGTGTCCGCCTGGATGGGTACCACCACTTTGCTCGTGTCGTCCGCTAATAAGTAGTAATGTGCAAGCATTACTGACTACTGTTTTGCGTTAATGAGTAGTGAATTTACTTGGCTTATGAGACTTAACAGCTAATGTCTCAGTAAAGAGCGCAATGAATGCCGGCAGGCCTTTTTGTTTCAAAGTTCTAAGTGGCACTGCTGGGCTGTTGTTATGCTTACCATCACGCAGCTCTGTATATAAAAATCATCAATAGTTTTAAAAAAATCACATCACAAATGCTAAATGACTTGCAGAACATAATCTTAGTAGTTTTAACTTATCTAACCGCTTTGTTGAATTCTTAGAACTACATACGAAATCTTGCAACGCGGAAGTCTATGTCGTCTCTATGTACAAACGTATCCCGTCATATCCGCACTTCCTTGCCGTATCGCAATGAGAAATATGCCTTATTCTCATACAAATTACTTAGTGAGCTAAGGAATAGTTATAATGACATGGTGGTGTAAGAAGATAGGTTTGTTTGTAGAAACGTAAACACTTGGATCTGTTATCACAATGCACATATGATAAAGGTGCCTAGTTACCCAGTTTCGTTTTTGGGTACTGTGAGTTGGTTACGGAAATCTGTCTTGACTTAGGGCGGCATTAGACGCTTATGCATGTTTGCGTTTTGCTGTCAAATTAACCATAGTTTTGCAACAAGCGCGGATTACGAGGTATAACACGCTCACGCACAATATGAAGTACAACCAAGGAACAGACAAGACTAGTAATACATCCAGATACTGCTGTTTCTTTCACTCCCTCGAAGCCCTGCCTGGGCTCAAAGCGCCAACTGCTCCGCTATATACGTCACTTGCGCACCACCGCATATTTACCGCGGCAACTGTCCACTCTTTTCATGGTTTATAGCTTCAATAAAGCTAACTTCATTTAACTCGATTAGATAAAGAGACAAGTGGGTCGTTTCCCTGATGGCATAACGCCGAGCCATATAACAATTGCAGTGCCATCTCAGAACTTTGAAACACATATATCTGCGCGGCTCTGCATTGTGCTCCATACCTTGAGACATTATTAAAACTCATAAGTCCACTAACTTCATTGACTTGTTTGCACATCAAACCGGAACACAATTGCACGTTACAGCTTAGTGACAGACTCCACAAAGTGGTGGTAACTACCCAGATGGATACTCGCAGAAGAGTTAGTCCTACCCTCTAATAAAAAAATGTGCGCATTATGCAGACCGTAGACGCTTATGCAAACGTGCGTTTGCTTGTCAAAATAACAACGCTTTTGCATCAAGCGCGGATTACGAGATATGTACTAATAATCCGCGCTTGATGCAAAAGCTTTGTTATTTAGACATGCAAACGCACGTTTGCATAAGCGTCTACGGTCTGCATTACACCTATCAAGGTGTAATCCAATCCTACTCTGTAACGTTTACGTAAAATTCGCACGTTCATTATAATAGGTTATAAATGAGTACCTACTTACCTACATCTTGTATTTACAAAATGATTATGTTTGCACCTGACCGACTTTGCAAATTAAAATTCCTAGTATCAAATGCTAAAACAATTAAATAAACGAGGAAGATAGATAGGAAGATGAGCATATGTACCGTTTGAGATATCTGGTGATTCTTTATCTCATTTAGTACGTACATCTTTATCTTCATGACTTAGGCGCTTTGCATACGTTATCCGTAGTATTAGATACTTATAACACTGATAACATATTAAATGTACTTTCAAGATATGGAGCGCAATGCAGTGCCACGCAAGCATTTGTGTTTTAAAGTTCTGAGAGCCGCTGCAATCGTTAGGGGCAGCGTAGACGCTTATGCAAACGTACGTTTGCTTGTCAGAATAACAACGCTTTTGCGTCAAGCGCGGTTTTCGTGATACGTTTGCTTGTCAGAATAACAACGATTTTTCGTCAAGCGCGGAATTCGTGATACTCGAAATGCGCGCTTGACGCAAAAGCGTTGTTTTTCTGACAAGCACACGTACGTTTGCATAAGCGTCTTCGCTGCCCCTTATGGGGCTGGAGATGGGCTGGAGTTAACGACTCACCCGTCTGGATTTCCAATATTATAGTATAAAAAAACTTACAACGGCGCGGCGTGAAATAAACGCTGAGAAATTATGAATTTAAAATTACATTTTGGGGTGATAGCTAGCCAGGTGCAAATATGTTCAACCACAATATGGATTGTCTTCAATGTGTGTTATCCTTCATCGATAGCTATTGACAAAAGTTTCCACAAAAAGGGTATTTTTTCGAAAGGGGCAAATAGTTAACTAGCATCTCTGTCCGTGACCTCACACGGGAGGCTTCAGGATAAAATGTATCCTGAAAGAGCGCCTGAAAGATAATGTAGCTTGCTAGAAATGAATCAATTTTTAGAATTGGACTAGTGGTTCTGCAGATTTGCAGAAACAAACACAAAACGCTTTATAGCGTAAACGGACAGTAAAATATTTGAATTACCTTAGATGAATCCTTGGTAGAGTCACACCGGTTTGTACTAGAACCTATGTCGATGCCAGTGTCGCAATCTCTTTTCTTTCTGAAAAATATAAATAACACAATATGTAATTATTATTATTTACTACATTTGCCATCGGGTGATGGTTTACTAGGTTTTTGATTAAACTTTTGTATCTTTAATTATTATTATTTTTTTATTTGGTAATGAGACGAGCTGGTCGTTTGCCTGACGGTAAGCACAACGCCGGCCCTTAACAATTGCAGTGCCACCCAGAACATTGAAACACAAAAGCCTGTGCTGCACTGCAGTGCACTCGTTATCCTGAGACATTAATAAAGCCCAGTAATTTCACTGGCTACTCGACTGCTCATCAAACCGGAACACAGTAATGCTTGCACACCACTGCTTGGCGGCAGACTTCATGAGCTTTCACAAATTATTGTGATTTATACGTTTATATAACACAAGATTGCTTTACTAATTTAATTTTAAACGAAATGTTTGTTATGTTCTAACGAAATGAATATTTATCTACTAAATTTTAGTAAAAAATTCGATTCAAAATTAACTTCACGCACACCCCTATACAATACACCCTTTCACCCTTTAGGGCGTGTTTACTTTTTTTGTGGTAAGACCGTATTTGTTTCAGTAGTAATCATCGCATATATATACCTAATCAGTAAGAAAAGCAATTAAATTTCAGGAACCTGTTATTTATTTTCAGTTTAATAATTTAATATATTATTAGAATGAATATCCTTCATTAAAATCAATTAATAATAACACTACTAAGAACTTCAATTTAGTTTACGACAATATTATTCTAAAACAAACTGTTTACTGAGAACGGTTTAAAAATAGATACCTACCCATTCATGATATTTCATGCGAATTTCAATACAACATTATTAGAAGCACAATAATTGAGGACAAAATACAAAATAAATAATAAATGATCCTTGACATGCTAGATATGGATAAAGGGTATGCAGCTGTAGAGATAGAATTATTTATTATTATATTACTTATTATTATTTTTCTCCATAGTTTCAACAGGTTCAACAATTCTACTATACAAATGGTTTAAAAATGACAATAGTTTCGTCGCATAATGATCACTTCAGGTACCTTGGGTATTTTATAGCACAATCGTGTTTCTATGGTCGCCTATGACAATGGCGGCCATCGATAAACCATTGTCAACTGCTGTCTCGCCACCGGCTGCTATTTCACCGCTTTGCTCATGTAGTCTACCACCATGTGTGTGCAAGCCTTACTGTGTTCCGGTTCCATGAGCAAAGTAGTCAATGAAATTACTGGGCTTTTGAGACTTAATTCCTAATCTCTCAGGGTAACGAGCGCAATTCAATGCCACCTTCGTCTCGTAATCCAATAGGATATAAAAGTAGCTTACCGAAAATACTCTTTGCAGCACTGCGCTTTAGCCATTACACACAAGGACCCGAAGGAAGATGGAACATCAGCGGGCACTGGTTGTGATGACGAGCAGTCCTGCTCCGAGTGGCTCCTGGCGAACCTTGAGCCGTCATTGCAGCACCGCTGGATAATCTCAGTCATTTCATCTCGAATGTCACCTGGAAAGGACAAATTAATTTCGTTACACTTCATCTTTGACGCTATGTATATAGTCGAATCTTTAGTTAACCGACTTCAAAAAAGGAGGAGGTTTCCAATTCGTCTGTATTTTTTGTGTACGTTACTAGATTTCCCCGCCAGCTGCCATGATTATTTTTTCATGAATAAATTACCTACCTATTTTTTTTTTTATGTTATTTGGTAACGAGACGAGCTGGTCGTTTGCCTGATGGTAAGCATAACGCCAGCCCATAACGATTGCAGTGCCACCCAGAACTTTGAAACACAAAGATCAAGGGTGGTCGTTTAATAAATTTTATGAAAGAACACCAACCTACCGTATCTAAGGTTGGAATGTAGGGCATTCCCTACATTCCAACCTTATGTACGTCAAATATCAATTAAAAATTGTTAAATTAATTATATGATGATTAAGATAAATTTCAAATATCACGATATTTTCGCCTGAACTGAAGGAAGCGGATGAACTAGGATTTTGATTTTAATTATAGCTAGTTCGTATAGTTCATTCTAAAGGTTAAATTAAAACAAAACTATTTTCGCACATACTTCTTGGAGCCATCGAGACGCAGCGTACAAGATTTATGAGTTCTAAGGACCGGCCAATTAATAAACAACATTAACGAGAGATACTTTACGTTAGTGGCACACATACAGGGTGTATTTTTGAGACCGGACACTGTACAGCAATGGTAAAATAGTTACGGTACAGGAACACGTGTTATTAGGGGTATGTCCTTCATTTTCGGGGTACATTTCCCCTGCATTCACAGATTTGCAATACAATACATTCCGCCAGAAAATAGGCCATTTTCACAAAAACTTTTTTAATGCTAGTCGACCGTGTTTCAGGTAAGTGTCAAAAGGCTCAGACCAACTGAGGTCAAAGTACTAAAAATGTCCGAAATAACTTAAAAATTTTCCGAAACATTTCGAATGAACTTCAACCCTACTTACTACTTTTATAATGGATAGACCACAAACCGCTACAAAAGACAACGTACTAGTTTGAAAATTATCACTAGAAACGGGATATTTACCATGTATATTATTTGATTTGAGTTTCCGATATTTCGGCGCTGTTGCAAACGCCACGCGCCATGATCACGGGAGAACAGGATGAAACCTATATTATATAGGTTTTTAAACTGTCATGGTCATTAACTTATATAATATAGGTTTTTAATCTGTCATGGTCACTAGTTACAGTGCTTACAATGCTTCTCTGTGCGGCATTGAAGTGCGCTCGACATCCTTGAACTGTTTAGACATCAGCCTGTATAATTCGAACTATCGACTTGCAGATCGGCAATGTTACTCTACCACTGAACAACCATAACTCCGAAATCCAATCCGCAATCAAAACCGCATATTATTTTTAATTTAATCCATCCATACTCAAAATAGCAAAGTCTAATCAAATCAATCGATCGGTTTTAAAAGATCATCCACTTAAAACATGGGAAGTCCATGGCATCATCGGCATTCTATAAATAATTCCATAAAAATCGTAACAAAGGTAAATAAACAGTTGCCCTAAATAAACATGATCGAAATGAGGGCACTGGCACACATGCAAGATTAGGGTTGCCAGTCGTCAGGATTTATCCTGACATGTCCGGTTTTTAGGGACTGACCAGGAGTCCCGGGATTTATTTTAAAATGTCAGGTTTTTTTTATTAATTGTTATCGTCCTTGCCGATTTCGGCTCATCATCATCATAACCATCACCACTAGCCCCAGCACTACAATTTGCAGTGCCACCCAGAACTTTGAAACACAAAGACCTGCGCAGCACTGCAGTGCGCTCGTTAGCCTGAGACATTACGTATTAAGTCTCATAAGCCCAGTAATTTTACTGGCTACTCTGCTCATCAAAACGGAACACAGTAATGCTTGCACACTACTGCTTGGCGGCAGACTTCGCTCACAAAGCGGTGGTAACAACCCAGACGGACACTCGCAGAAGAGTTAGTCCTCCCACTAACTGACGCAGGACATCTAAAACAACAACTAAATAAAACCGTTTAGTAAAAAATGTTAACTACAACGTACCTACGATCTTTTCGCTATAGAGTGAACTCTTTAGAGTACAGTTTACCATAATTTTTAGCTGGCTTTTTGTCAGGACTTCTCAGTTACACATGTGGTAACCCTATGCAAGATGGCCAGGAAAATATCGTTACAAAATATTTGTGGGCGACCGTGGGACGATTTTATAATAGGTGCCTGAGTAGTTTATCCTTTTGTTATCCTTTGAAATAATGACTGGTAAATATTTGGCACACGGTATACGATTACCTACTACGGCGCTAGTACGGAACTCCAAACGATAAATTTGTCGAATCGAAAAAACTGATATATTTATCGAATGTTGCGAGTACCGAAGTCTGATCGTAAAGTATTGTAGTAGTTCTATATTCTCTTTGGATTCGACCTAGCTATTCAAAATACCTTTTGTCGATTGTATCCAGGCTCGATAAATTACATCGATAAAACCCACTTTATCGATTTGAACTGTCAATTTTATCGATCGAAAAGATTCTTACTTGCGCTGCTGGTACGACAGTGTAGACAGGTATCTTCTAGGAACGCCTAGAAGATATCTGTTCACTAGTGTCTAGAAGACTCCAAAATTTTAGGAAAATAGTTCTTAGGAAAATACAGCGGACTGCAGCAAAGGATTCCATTTTTAACCGACTTCCAAAAAAGGAGGAGGTTATCAATTCGTCGGGTTTTTTTTATGTTTGTTACCTCAGATCTCGGTCATTTATAAATCGATTTGGAAAATTCTTTTTTTATTTGAAAGGATATACTTTCATATGGGTCCCATAGAAATTTCATCAAAATCGGTTCAGTAGTTTGTCACTGAAGTCAGTTCGTCGCTTTTTTAAAGCAATTTTTTTTCGCTTTCCGTACGGAAAATGTTGAAGCGAAACGCTTGGTGCGGTTTTGTTGTATAGAAATCATTGAGATAGGTATTACTCCAAAATGCGTATTATTGTTGCAAACTTTTCTTTAATTTTCATCAATCTTTCAAAACTTCACTCCTATTGGGCTGAAGAAATTTCCTTTTACTCTGTCAATTTAAAATTTTAAACCAACATTTTAAATTTCAAATCTACTCTACTTATATTATAGGTGTACTGTACACCTATACTTTTTTTAACGTGTTAAATGTCTTTTTACACGACTGCACAAAAAAACGGGTAGATAGATAAACTCTTTATTTGCACACTACAATGAAAAATACAGAAAATATAAAGAAACTTATTTTAACTTAGTCTAATAGTATAAAGGGCGGTCTTATCGCGATTTCTTCCAGAGGGGTAGTGATGTTTTTCGGGTTTATGTACCTATGTATGTGTGTGAGTTTCTTTATTCCACCATAACTTTAAAATGTCTGAATAAATTTCGATGTATGGGGTATCATTAGAATCCTTACATCATCATCGCGAGTGACACTGGCTAGGGCAGTCATGTTTTTATGTAACTTTTGTTACGTCGCGTCGACTTATTTTAAGTATATACCTACCTACATAAACACTATATCTAACCTAGCTACAAAAACAGTTGGATAATCTACATGCCTATGTAGGACTATAGATAATACAAATGTTCTAGCCCATTACAGCATTGCAATTAGTAGCGTTCCCTCTCCCATGATGCTGGCATTGCCTGGTTGAATCGCAATGCTGATCCTTTGACTCAGATATAGGTAAGCACCAGCATTTTGGTTACTAATATTATAAAGAGTTGAAGTTTATTCTAACGTATCCTTGTTTGTTACCGCTATAATCTCTGGAAGCTATACTGATTCGATTCTGAAAATTCATTTACTAACAGCTAGGAAGCTACATTATCCTTCAGTGCTATACAGGCTACATTTTATCCTTATTCCACGCGTGCGATGCCGCGGCTAAAGTTAGTTTATTTCTATTACCTATTTATGATTATTAAATATTCTCCCGAATCTCGAATAAGATGCCTCCTTGGTGTACATCGAGTGCCATGACCTTCATCATAAGTAGGTTAGTAACCCAGCGCGAAACGAGTTGCGAACTGGACGCTGGGAGCTCAAACTTTGCAGATTTACTGTGGGTGGACGAAATTTGTTGCTATGTAGAAGACTCTCTTTTTAATCCTTTTTTACTACGGGATTAACATCTCTATATTATACTAGCTACTATATAATACTTACAACTGCTAAATTGCATAGGATCAACATTTTAATTCCTATCTGTCCCCGTAAGAAAACAGCAGGGGTACAGACCGGAATAATTAGTTTGATTTGTCCCCTCATCGGTAACAGGGGGACAGATCGAACTTTTTATTCCTATTTGTCCCCCTAAAAAACGCAGCGAGACAGTCTGATAATACCCCCTGACAAGGAACAAACCGGAATAATCAGACTGGATTATTCCGGTGTGTCCTTACCTTTTTTTTGACCGGATACTGACATAATATTCTCGCCTAATAATATAAAACTAAGCTGATGCAGTTTAAGACTGTGCACGCTTCACCCATGAGGTGCCTATTAATTCTAAAAAGACCTGAGCGGAAGTGCATTGCGCTCGTTACTTGGGTATTCAGACATTTCAGAATATACCTACTCATTACTGATAAAACTTCATCGGGTCACAAGTTTGCTACAACTTTGTATAAGTATTAAGTATAAAGCGAGCTTTGTTCATGAAGCGATAAAAAAGTTCTAGCTACACACGTCTAGTCCTACTATTATAAACTAGCTCCCACCCACGGCTGCACCCGAGTGGTGTAATAAATCTTTATAAATTGTAGCCTGTGTTATTCTGATGTATGTAGACATTTATAAACTTCGACATTTGACATTATTATACCTAGTATAAGTTAGATTAGGTACTGTAAAGTTTCATCAGTCAAATCCGTTCAGTTAGTTTTTGCGTGAAAGAGTGACAAACTTTCATCCATACATCCATCCATCATTCCTTACAAACTTTCGCGTTTATATTTAAGCGTGTATTTTTAACCGACTTTAAAAATGGAGGAGGTTCTCAATTCATGTGTACTTTTTGTTCTATTTTTGTGGTGATGTTACTCGATTTCTCTATAATCTTATTTAATGAGTACCTATAATCAAGGGTGGTCTTTTAATACATTTTATGAAAGAACCACCCGTAGGGGTGGAAAGCTAGGGGATGAAATATCATATATCGCGGTATTTTCAGCGAAGTCGGTTCCCGCTTTTTAGATAGCAATTTAATTTATTTCTCGTTTAGGTATCTCGTCGGTACGGAGCACGTGGCTCCATTTTTATAATTAACTAGTTGTCTCCTGCGGGTTCGCCCACGTTGCCTAAATTACTCCTTATAGTATCATCTATCTGCCAGTGAAAGACTCGCCAAAATCGGTCTAGCCATTTCGGAGATCACCCAGAACAAACAACTGACAGAGACAAAAATTTTTAAAATTATGTTTTACTAATATGTAATACATATTTTCAGGCACCAGTTTAAGCCACCCGACGCGACGGTTTCGTGCTCTACCTACAAAGCAGCAACGTTGAGTTGTAAAGCGGTCACCCATCCAAGTACTAACCGCAGCGCAATCGATTCAGAACAGTGAGTCGAGCTGTCGTATGAATGTAAATAATATTAGTTAGAAAAAATAAATATGTCAAAAAAAACATTAGTTTCTACCATGAGCAATCAACGAGACATCCATACCGAAAAAAATGCGAAAGTGTGTTTGTACGTTTGCTGGTTTATCCTTCTCTCACGCAGCAACGGAGCAACGGATCGACGTGATTTTTGGCTTAGATATAGTTTATGGACCGGAGAGTAGCATAGACTACTTTTTATCCCGGAAAATGTCACGGTTCCTGGAGGAACAAGGGTGAAACCGCTGGCAGAAGCTATAGTAATAATCTTTTCATAAAAATTATTTTTTTCATCTTTATTATAAAAACAATTGGATATTTATTCAAGATTTTCTCAGCAAAAATATTAGAGCTTAAAATCTACTATTGCTTACGTAGAAAATAATGTATGTTTTAGTAGGTACATTTATTTCCTTTCTTCTATAGCACTTAAGGTCCGAATCCTATTCCAGCTTCCAGACAAATATTTGTGAGAAAAATAAACGTATTTATTCCTCTTCTTAACGTGGGACAATGGTGCTCATAGTTCTTTATTCCCGGAAATCCGAAGAGGTTGTGCTCTATGTATTTTATCTTTAGTATTTAATTATTATACTCTATTTATCTTACAGTAAACTTCGTTAACTTAATATATATTACTTACCCTTCACATCTCGCCACAAAACCACAAGAACGCATAACGCAGACCACTTCCACATTATCACTTAATATCAAACACTAAATAAATAAACAGAAGTCACTTTTTAACTGCACTTATTCCGAACTATCGCGCCATTTCACTTTCCTCCCTTATAAAGAAAAGAGATAGGTCGAGTTTGACAGGTGATTCGTATTTTAAATTAAGAATACATGTATGGAGCTGCGCATGAGTGCGTTGTGGGCGCGCTTCGATCGCGGTCTATTTCGGTCAGGCGTTGCACCGTCTCTGTCTTATCAGAGATTATGTAACGCAGATGGGTCACTCCATAGCGAATGCGGGTCAGCAGGTTTTTTAGATGGAATCATAAGAAATAATAATTTATAACATTTCCGTTTTTTTAATTATTTTTTTATTTTTTAGGTCTTACAAAACAACGAAATACAAAGGAATACTTATGATTTCATTGATTCTGTACTTTTAACATTTAGGATTTGTTTTTAATCAAAATATAAAACGAACACAACATAATTATATATTTTTGGATGATGAAACAAATAACGTTAACAAAGTTTTATATGAACGTCATCAGGAAGCTTAAAAAAATTTGATAGTTTTTAACACAAAATTCAAACATTTTTTTAAAAGTAGGTGTACTAGAAACATGTCCCATAAATGTCACAAAATTACAATCCATCATGTAGATTTATTAAGCATGAAAGAGAAATTAGTTTGTTCACCTTTTTAGATTAGTAGAGTATAAAGATCATTATCAAGAGATGATAATTTACTATAAGCTAGGTCACAATAAATAACTAGAGTATTTGATTATTGAGCTATTGAAAAACGCACCCTTATGGTTTTATTTATTGTACGAGAAAGAAAAGATTTTGATTTTAAAAATCACTGTTCACACTTAAAAAAATTACTTACACCCGAACATAAACTCTCTCTTTACTATAATATAGGTTAAGCACGTAATATTATTATTAAAACCTAAAAGTTGGTGAATTAAGTGTCTATTTTAATATTTTCCAGTGATTTCCTGTTTTACTTTATCATAGAATTAGCAACAAATTGAATAAATACTATAGGATTTTTATAGGCTGACAAACAATGTAGGCACTATTTTGTTTAAAACCAGCTTTGTGATGCGTCATATCTGCACAACGAGCCACCTAATCTTTGCCCGCTCGACCGTCTGGAGTTTGCGCCTTGACTCGGGATGTATCAGGACATTTCGATATGTCATATCTGAGATTAAATCTAATTTATTGCTCTTTGATATTGTTATTATATTTTGTATTGTTTTAGTTGGAATGTTATTTATGGAGGTAGAGAAAGATTCCGCTGCTCTTAGGATCTTTTTATTCTGATATAGAACAAGCTTGATTTGTAATCAGTAAATCATATTGTAGGTTTTAGGGTACCTCATTTCTTTTGTTATATTCCCAAAGAGTAATTTCATTCATTTCAGTTTATCCCTACTTCAAATTCAAAATTATTTATTCAAATGTACCCCAGAAGAGTACTCATGAAAGTTAAATGACTGTTCCAAATAAATACCTACACAACCGCTCCAAATGAAGGGTAAGAATCTTGTCGGCATTCTTTTTAGATATAATTATTAAAATTTCTAATGCTGACAACCATGTTATTTAAGTCTTATGCTGTAAAGTCTCAGGGTAACGAGCGCACTGCAGTGCGGCGCAAGCCTTTGTGTTTCAGTTCTAAGTGACACTGCAATTGTTCCATAACAATACGTTATATCATTAGACAAACGACCAACCCGTTTCGTTATCAAATAGGTATGGTATAAAAGAAACCGCTAAGTGTAAAGAGTAGTGCAAGAATTAGGAAATAATTGAAAGTAGGCACATATCTATTTTAAATGTTTTAGCAATGGCTTCTGCAAAAGGAAAACATAGTGCAACATGTTCAAGGTCCCTCCTACACACTGCCTCTTATTTAGTTATGGCCAAATCTCGCATGGTCCACAACACGTCCACAACTTTCAACAAAGAGGTGTACTTAGTATAGTATCTATACGTATAATTCGGGCGGTTTTTTTAATCCGATATATAATTGTTTTATTTTTTCGCCTGCGTAGTATATAGGTATATGTATAGCATATGTGATATTCCAGAACCTAAATTATCTACATTCCAAAGTTCATCAAAATAGTTTTAGTTGTTACGGAGATACGTGGTAAATTATTCACACACACGCACACACAAACTTTTGCATTTATAATGTAGTAGGGGTAGGATAGCACAGTAGGAAGTAGGATAGAATAGGAAGTAGGATGTGAGTTTCTTTATTCAACAACTCCTGGAACAGAAATTGATGTATGGGGTATTTCCTCTAAGATGGGGTATCGTTACAATCCTTACATCATTCCGAGTGACAATGGCTAGGGGAGTCGTGTTTTGAATTTTTTTAACTTTACAGACTTGATTTTGTCTAAGGTCCCTAATATGGTTCGCAAAAGAGATACTATTACAGATAACTACCTACTGATAGTACGGTTTATTTATTTTGGCATTTGTGGCAATTTTTCTTCTGTTCAGCGGGCCGGGCCTAGACAAATTATTATATTCAGTCCTTTGATCAAAGACTCAGTCGAATATCGAAAACGCTACGGACAGAACTTTATTGTGATCAAAATGGTAGACCATGAAGCGAGCTGACGCCGCTTACTCCGCAGCATCGAAAAGAAGCACCGGCCCATAGCAATAGCAGCGCCAAACATAATTTTGAAACACAAAGGCCTGCGCGGCACGGCATTGCACTCGTTACCCTGAGACATTAGGACAAGCCCACTACTTTGCTCAACAAACCAGAACACAGTAATGCTCTCACATTACTGCTTGGCTGATGCAGACTACCTACAAGATCGTGGATCTTTACGGATCTCTAAATCCCAATTGCAGTGATAAGCG
The DNA here is from genome assembly GCA_907269065.1 of Crocallis elinguaria. Lineage (NCBI taxonomy): Eukaryota > Metazoa > Arthropoda > Insecta > Lepidoptera > Geometridae > Crocallis > Crocallis elinguaria. Next base: position 14,138,844 of record OU026071.1, on the reverse strand, counting down.
ATGCTGATGACGCAATGTTTGGACAAACGATTATCTCCTCGCGTCTCGTCGCGATGTAATCTGCGTCCACAACAGTTGTAAGACGATAAGTGCACAGCAAATGATTGTTCTAAGGGAAAGTGAAAATCGAGTAGTCTAGCACGTTAAAGAACTTAGTAATAAACACACTTGCCAATCTATTGGACTCGTCAAAACGAATCCTATGAGCCCTAACTCGAATGGGTTATTTGTAGCCACTGAAGAGTTCCACTATCCACCTGGCTCTGTCATCAGATCAGCTCCATGATACCAAATTATAGTTTTGCTATCTGAACTACATAATTATATTATACAAAGTTTCATTTCGATACGACAATTAGAAGTAAGTGAAAATTGCCTTCTAAGATTTTATGCATTGTTTGTTAGTTAATTAGAACTGTAGCTGATAAAAAAGAAGTGTGTTAAAAAGAATCACAGTACTCTCAGTTTATAAACTAACTGTAGCTACACAAAAAAATCGACCCGTTGCTCTATTGCTAGGTACGTGAAAGAAGGACAAACCAACACACCAACAAACACATATTTTTCGCGTTTAAACGTTTAGCTTTATCACTCGAAAAAATGCACAGTTGCTGCAGAAACCTCCTCGCGAGAAAAACCGCGGGCAACGTCAAGTCCCTACATTTTTGACTTTTGATACGTACGGACGGATTAATTTTTATATTTATTATCATGGAAGTTTATTAAAAAAAATGAATAAAACTCTCCAGATAACAACATTGGCCGTGAAAAGTAATCACTTATCAGCGGTAATGATGTATTTATAGTAAGCAAAGAGATGATAAAGTGAGGTCAGGGGCTAAGTGAGTAAGTGCAGCATTAATGGTCGAGCTAAGTGCAATGCGGTAAGTAGTTACAAAAGTAGGTGCGATCTTAAGTTAGGGCTGTCAAGTAAAACGTAATTTTAGGACTACTACTGCGAGTGCGCGTCTGGGTAGCTGCCACCGCATTGCCCAAGTATATAGTCTACCGCCAAGCAGTAATGTTACAACCGCTAGTTTAGCAGTGAAATCACTTAGCAAATGAGACCTAATGTCTCAGGGTAACTAGTGCAATGCAGTGCCGTGCAGGCCTTTGTGTTTCAAAGTTCTGAGTAGCACTAACCGGCGTTATGCTTACCATCAGGCAAATGACCGGCTCGTCTCGTTATCAAAAGGCAAACGATCCACACTCTCATTATCTAATCCTGCTATTATCCTACCCTATCCTACTAATATTATAAATGCGAAAGTGTGTTTGTTGGTTTGTCCTTCTTTCACGCAGTAACGGAGCAAGGGATCGACGTGATTTTTGGCATATAGGTATATAGTTTATGGACCGGAGAGTAACATAGGCTACTTTTTATCCCGGAAAAATGCACGGTTCCTGTGGGAACGCGGGTAAAAACCGCGCGCAGAAGCTTGTAAAATATAAAACCTTATTCCGAGGTAGCTACAGCCCTGGGCACAGCTAAACTTACATACAAATAACTGTATTTCGATCCGATTGCACGCTCTAACGATAGATAACATTAAACAGTACTCCGGTACTGTGCAGTACTGCACGAGCTGTTAATATGTTTATGTTGGTAACTTGGATGAAACACTGGGTATATTTATAGAATTCACTTGAGCGGAAAATGAGTAACAGAGCATAAGGCCGCTGGTACACCCAAAGATATCTTTCCTATTTACTACACATTACTTTGCATACAAATACATTTTATATAGGTCCCCTCCCCCCTTCCCCTTTCCATTCAGACAAACGGCGAAGCGATATCGATATATTGTCGACTAGCTTCTGCCCGCGGTTTTCACCCGCGTTTCCACAGGAAGCGTCAAACCGATCTGCCAAATTAAATCAACTTGTCAACATTATAAAACTTTATTGACAGCTGTCAATGTCAATTTTATGTCACACTAACTTCTGCCCGCGGTTTTCACCCACGTTCCTACAGGAACCGTACATTTTTTCAGGATAAAAAGTAGCCTATGTTACTCTCCGGTCCATAAACTATAGGTATCTATGCCAAAAATCACGTCGATCCGTTGCTTCGTTACTGCGTGAAAGAAGGACAAACCAACAAATCAACAAACCAACAAACACACTTTCGCATTTATAATATTAGTATGGATATTCCTCCTTTACGCACGAAGCGTTTTGCTTCCACATTAATTTGGCGTTACCGCTAAGAAGTGGAACTCGTTGCCTGAATCTGTATTTCCTGATTACTATAGCCTGGGTTTCTTCGAGTCATATGTGAATAGGTATATCAGGTGACATAGCGTTCAAACGCAAACCTATAATGTATAAAAAACCTTGTGGTGGCGGTCTTCTGAATGTCTTGACAGGAATCACATTGTACGCCTTTACCAAATCAATAGTGGAGAAGACTTTGCAACCTATGATGCTGTGGGCAAAGTCGTAGATATGCCTTATAAGGTATCGATCGGGATAGGTCCTGAAGCTTAGCAAGAGATAATCTCTGCAAGGGCTCTAGCCTCCTTTTTATAGTTGCAGCTGATGAGATCAAAGATCAGAGATCAGAGGGTCAAGAGTCTATAGACAATATAATATAGGAGGCTTGCGACAAACGGCATTCGTTTCCAACGAATTATCGCTATCAAATTTTTACTAGAGTAGTCGCTACAAAATTTAGAATTTAAGTTTCATGAACTTTCTCCTGAGGTCCATGTGAGTAAATAATTTTGGAATTTGGATTGCACAACCCGGCACAAAAATGGACCAAATGGCAAATTGCGCTTAGTTTGTAGTTGAGCTTGCCTGACTGCAAGTAAATCTGGGGTTGGTACGCCAGCGCCCTGAACTAAATTATAAAGATGTACTTACTGTACCAGAATAACTTGCAACACGTGCTTAGTTTCATACATTATTATCAATATTTCCGGTTTAACGAAAATATTGCAGAACTTTATTCTTGTGGCTATCTTAAACAACGAGTAATTTATAATGTATATTTATAATGTATATGTATAATTTATAATGTCCGCCCATTGTACTTTAATTTTTAGATCTGTTACTGTGTTTATTCTCTTAAGACTGGTGTACAATAAATAATTTTGATTTGATTTGAATGTATGATAGAGTCAATGTAAAATAAATAAAAAAAGTTGACTATGATCTCACCTACATGATAAGAAATGATGATGCAGTCAAAGGTGCCAATTTGTATTTTACTTGCTCTTGACTTGTACACATGATTGCAATTACTGGGCTTATGAGACTTAATATCTAATGTCTCAGGGTAACGAGCGCACTGCAGTGCCACGCAGGCCTTTGTGTTTCAAAGTCCTGGGTGGCACTGCAATTGTTATGGGCCGGTGTTATTCTTACCATCACGCAGACGACCAGCTCGTCTCGTTACTAAATAACACAAAAAAAAAACGTGCAAGAATTTGCCGAAAGCACGTACGGTTTCGTGGCCACGTCTCTGTCCCATCTTTTCTTCTGTCTCTCGTGCCCTACCACCTGCACGATGGAAGACTTACGAGCCGCTAAATGGGTACGTAATTATTCTGGCGACTCACTTGATAAAAATAATTTAAAAGAATCGAATCTATGACACGCTAAGAAGAAGATGGATATGGGTAAGTAAGTACTTACGCGATAAACCATCAAAATAGTTAAGGTAAGATCCAATAAAACTTTATTTCCGTCCATGAAGGCCATTCAAAACGTGTTCAGAATCAAAATGGCTCGAAAATGTGCCATTGCCATACATATTGACCATAAGGTTATGTTCGATACGTATTGTTAACATTTGTCAGTTTATGTCTGGAATTTTAATGAGACGTTTCAACGAATATAGAGACTTGAGGGCTTAATAGACAAAGAAATTCGCTTCGAAACGGTTATCGCTAACGATAATAATGTCAAAAAAGTAGGGAATCGACTTGTCACCATTGTTACCAGACAACTTTTATCTCAATTTCAATCTGGGAGTTATCCAAAAGAGAGTGAACAGGAGGCCTTTAACCTTACACTGAAATTTATAGTACGAATTTTCAATGTAACGTGAAATTTCGTTAATATAATATAAATAATAATCGTTGTAATACTGTTCTAAGAGATGGTGGTAGGCCTCCAGGTAAGCGTGCTAACCTTTCGACCTCATCGTCATTTACAGTCAGGTACTGGATACCAAACGTCTATTGGGCGTAAAAAACGTATCCACATTCTTTTGAAGCTATGTTGGCTTTTTTCAACGGGCTAATTAATAGCCTTTATTAAGTAGCTAAATACACAAATAAACACTACCTCTAACCTAGCTACAAAAACGGTTGGATAATACACAAGCCAATGTAGGCATTTAGATAATTCAAATTTTCTAGCCCACTACCAATCTGAAGCGCATCCAGCATGCTGGCAGCATTGCCTCGTTGTACCGCAATACTGATCTGTAGAGCCAGGTAACTACCAGGCTTTTGGTTACACGTCGCATCAATCAAACGCTCGGACATTTTGAAAATATTATAAGCTCCCGGCCCTCATAGACCCAACTTCCACGACACAAATATGAAACTGCTCCCGAGGTTAGCATTTTTGCGCCGCTTGAGTCGCTCAGCCGAAGAAGCCGCGGCGCCAGTCCTAATTTGTGTCTCAGAAATATGAAACGGTGCCTTAAGTAGAAGTAGATAAGTACTAGTATCGATAATTCCACAAGTAGTAGTAGTATATAATAATGGTTTTTGTTATATGTACCGTATATACTTTCATATACATTTAGTAACAAAAGCTGTTAATTTGATATTACAAATAGACACTTCAATTTTATTTATTTGTTTATTTTAGTATCTATAGTATCCATAATAGATCTCGTAAGTGATAGTTTAACAACAAGTGATATGTTGAGTCTGATGCACATTTTAAATTTAATTTTTAATTTTAAACGGGTATATATCAGTTGCATATGATGCCCTACTCGGTGTGGCCGAGCGGGAACTTGTGCGACTTTCAACCCGACGCACCATTGTTCGAATCTCGACTCGGTCCGCACCAATGATTTATACCAAGCTATGTGCGGATTATTCACACTCTCTAAAGCGGTGAAGGAAAACATCGTGAGGAAACCCGCATGTTCAAGAACCACAAACTTCGAGGATATGTGACATCAACCAAGCCGCACTGGGCCCGCGTGGTGGATTATGACCCATACCTGTCTCTGAAAGAAGGCCGGTATCCCAGCAGTGGGAGCATAAGAGGCTGGTAATGTAAATATGCCCATCGCACCTTCTAGAAGACAAATGATTCTTATCAATACAAGTTTGCAAATCAATCTCTAGGTCAACAGCAGACGTTTACCACAATAAGGCCTACTACTGCGGCACACCTACGTGATACTTATCCACGTTTTATGGATAGGCCATAAACAAAATACAATTATTGCTCAGGCATCAAGGTAACGTCTGCCCACGGTTACGTCATTAGGTTGGTGGTACAGTCAGTGGCGAAAACTAACTTCAAAATAGACTAAAAATTATTTATTCAATCACTTGACAGAGACTTCAATGTAGTAGTTTAAAGAAAACTGAAAAAATGGCTTTAAAAAGGTACGAACCGACTTCAGTGACAAACTACTGAACCGATTTTGATGAAATTTCTATTCCTATGAACCAATCTGAAATGCGAGGTTGAATTTTTGCGCGTTTGACTTAGTGCGTGTTTGACTTTTTGCGTGTTTGACTTTATGCGTATTTGACTTTATGCGTGTTTGAATATATACCATCCTTTCTAATAAAAAAACAATTTTCCAAATCCATGCTAATATTATAAATTCGAAAGTGTGTTTGTTGGTTTGTCCTTCTTTCACGCAGTAACGAAGCAATGGATCGACGTGATTTTTGGCATAGATATAGTTTATGGATAACATAGGCTACTTTTTATCCTGGAAAAATTCACGGTTCCTGTGGTAACGCGGGTAAAAACTGCGGGCAGAAGCTAGTCGTTTATAAATGACGGAGATCTAAGGTAACAAAAAATAAATAAAAAAACAAACTGAATTGAGAACATCCTCCTTTTTTGTATGTCGGTTAAAACACAATTTCCAATCTATTGAACTCGTCGAAACGAATCACATTATAATCCCAAATTGGATGGGTTTATTTGTAGCCACTGAAGAAATCCACTATCCACCTCTTAGCTTCATCATCAGATCTAGGACAGATAAAAGTGTGTTATAGAGAAACAATACCTACTTGAAGCACTATTAGAGAAACAATACCTACTTGAAGCACTATTAGCCTTATTATTTGATACCACATGCAGACACAAATAAAAGAAAAATACTTAGTTTAATGAGTAATTATAAGAATTGAGTGGGCAGATCGATTGCCTTAAATTCACGAATTTCCATTTAAAATTGGCGTTACCTACTTTAATTTTAAAAGATCGAGTCAAATTAAACTTATTGAAATCTCCAAGATGAATTTTTGTACCCGACTGTACACCACTTGTATGATTTAAAATTAGCATTATTATGCTAAAACATGTCAAACAGGGTTTGTTAAAAAAAAGTAATATCTCAATCCAAAACATAGCTCTAGTAACACAGTGTGGTTGCAAAAATATGCGACAAGCTAGACGCGGATTTGTGTATTTGGTTCCGGATCCTTAAATTTGTAGTAAGGAAAACTTGATGGTTTTAGGGTTCCGAAAAAAGGAACCCTTATAGTCTCACTTCGTTGTCCGTCTGTCTGTCTGTTTGTTAAGGTCAAGACTGGGAATCAAAACGTATAGGTTACTTTCCGTTAACCTAGAATTATGCAAAATTTTGTCACGGTCTTAACCCAACAGGTCTTCGGTCCACTCGTTAATAAGAAGATGAATGTATATTGTATAGTCTTAGGTATATATACAAATAAAACAATTCATTTGATTAACTATTTATTGAAATAAATAACTTTAATTTTTGACGTTACATAAAATAATGACTTATAAATAAATAAGTGTATAATTATATATATATTCTGTTTTGGATATGTATTTGTGGAAATATATATTATATTCACTTCTTAAATTGTTTTGGAAAAAATATAATAAATTAATTTATGAATGTATTTAATTCTAAAATATATTTAGGTAAATAATTTATTTAATCATTTTTAAGACCAAGTATCGTTGACATACAATTGTTTATTTAGAAACGGTTAGGACGTTATAATATTTCAAAAAATAATGTTTTAATACCTCAAAAAGATTTACTCACTAAAAAATAAATATACATATTTTATAAAATATTATAATAACTAACATTTTATGTGTTATAAATTCTGAATGTTATTTCAAGTGCAGGAATTAATATTTCATCTTAAAAATGTTTAAATTTAAAAGTACATTTTTGGTTATCTAAAACTCAGGTAAATCTAACAAAGGTAAATAATTTTATTCTATAATAATAAACTTATTTTAATGAAATACTGGAAGCACTTTTGAGTATTTGGCACATAATCTGCAGCAAATAGAATTGATCAAAATATGACACAGTAAATATTTGCTATTTTTTACACATTAAATTTGGCTACAAGACTTTTTTTTAATGCATCATTATCTCTACCAAGACATTTAAGAGATTAAAAAAGGCGAATAAATATTTTGATAAAATGTTCATAAATTGCACATTATATTTAAAATTTACGAATGTTTACTATGCTTTTTATTTATAATATAAATTGACAATAATGATTTATCTAATTTGCTAAATATTATGAGAGTTTGATCTAATATAAACTTTTTTAAATAAATAATTTGGTATTGCTGTCGTGAGATAAATTACAATAATTTAATTATGAGTTTAAGGAGTCATCCTTTTTCTAAATATTCAAAAATATAGATTTGATTTATTTGATAGAAAATCTACAGTATAAGATTTTGAATATAATTCAATTTTTTGGTCTCGATTAGAACACAGGGGTCAGTTTCATTATTATTTTTTCTTAAATATGAATATTAAAAGCTATATTAGAGTATATTATATTATTGTTATACACGATATATCATGAGTATGCCTTGAAAGAATATTTAAAGCTGCAAAACCAAAACTCATAAAATATATACCACAGACATTCTCTAACTTATTTTAAAGATATGATGAAAACAACCATTCAAATCCTTATAATCTAGAATATTATATAACTAAAGTAACACTCAAGTTTTTCATACACATTATAATAGTCGTAAACTTAGTATCAGATTAAATGCATTCCATAATTGATACATTTTAAAATATACTAAAAGCTTAAAAATTACATTTTCTAAAACACCATAAAGATTCAAAAACACGCGTCCCACTGCGTTTTTTTTATACTATAATAGCATATTTCAATCAAAATTGCTTAAATCTACATCTAAACATCAATATTATATTATATTCCTAGATTTAAATTCCTTGAAGGATAACAAAAATTAATTACTTTTAAATTAAAATCAACTACGAATAACACACATTTCATAAATTATATGTATAAATGATAATGACTTTGGTTTAGGCCATAGACATAGTTCGTTGATTGTTTGTTCTCATATTAGCTTAAATAATGATAATAAAATAATAATATCGAATAATAATAAATAACACCGAAAATATTACACACAGTTATCCTAATCACATCTAAAGCGTTAGCTACATGGAAGACAGTAAAATAGTAACATCATTAAAAATCACACTCACTTAAATCTATTACACGAAGTGATTTATTTTCGATTATTATCATTTAACTTAATATAATTGTATAATATAAAAATACGTGAACGCGTCGCAACGCAACCACAGTAGAACGGAAAGTCATCAAATCATCGACCATTTTTAGTTTAAAACTAAATAAAATTTATCATAACCGTTATAATATTATATAATTGATAATAAATATAATATCAAATCCCGACAAACGTTATTAATTCGGGGAGCTACATTGATAACTACGATATAAATATCAATTATAATAATCGAGTACATAAAAGATAACTTTACTATGGCACATTACATTTGGCACATAATGGTAATATTGCGCGTTACATTTTATAATTATTAATTAGATCTCATTCCATTATAGATTTCATTTGATTAATATTTTTCTCTATCGCAAGCTACAACACAACATCAAAACATTTTGAGCACAAATCAAACAAAATATTTTAAAATTTGCATCAATTGAACATAAAAGTCTGCATCAGAATAATTGATATTAAATTTTATGTAAAACATAAATATTGCTGTTGGCAAGATAAATAGTATAATTATTTAGGATAGGCACTATTTTACTTACTCATTGCATAAACGTAAATTATTGCGTTATTTGATAATGTATTGTAATTTCATCTATGTTGTTTAAGAGTAGTCATTATTTTGTAGTCTCAGAAAAAAATACTATTAAATAAAATCAAAGCCAAGCCTAAATCCTCTTAGTTTTGTTCCTGTCCAAGAGCCTTAAATATGTCAGGTCATTGTGAAGGCCGGGATCCACTATCTCTTGGATAGTTACGCCTTGCCGTGCTTGACCAGCTCTTCGTGTTGCATCTTGGTGCGCAGAGAGGGCACGTCTTCGGGGATACGAACGATCTTGTAGAATTTCTGGGGAAAATATTGAAACTTGTTGAGAAGATGAAGATTACAAGGTAGGTATTTAATCAAACAAATGTATATAATTATATTGGTTGGTTTAAAAACATTATACTTAGGTCCGGCGTTCACCAACCATTTGGAACCAAAGTTCAACTCTGAACTAGGTAAAATAACTCATGAACCGAGGATCAAATAGCATAAACTTCGGATTATTTAAACGAGCATTTGTTATTTTCCATTTTATTTTATACTCTTTGATAACGAGACGAATCGGTGGTAAGCACAACGCCGGCTCATAACAATTGCAGTGCCACTCAAAGCTCTCTTTGAACGATCGATTTGAAAATTTTGGATCGAATTACCGACATATCTACAAATATTTAGTTAGATCTCACCTCTTGCCAGGTACCGGATGTGACGTACCAGAGGTAGACCATGTACCCGGGGATGCACATCATGGAGGACAGCGCGGTGAACCAACCGAAGGTGTGCGCCCACCACGGGTACTCGTAGTTCATGTATTTGATTGGGGTCCATTGTACGAGATTGAAGATAAATACGCTCTGGAAGACGGTAACAATTTACTTAACATTTTACTTAACACCAACAATTTGATTACTATGAGATGAGATATTGAATACCTTGGATCTACATTAGGAGTGGCTCTCAAATGACAGCTGCCCAAATACTGAACACCAATAGTTACTTGATGATAATTTTTTAACCAATAGTTGCATTGCGTATTGCATTAGTTTTAATTTTTGCTCATAATTCAATAATTTTAAATCTAATATTGTTAATTTTTATGCTCAAGAGTTTAAAGCTACTCACAATGCAGATGGCAGGCGTGAACCCAACCCAGCAGAACTTCCACCAGATGGTCGGGTAGTATCCGATCATCTCCTTGATGCCGTCGTAGAACCGGTTCACGCCGAACGCCCAGGAGATGGAGACGCACTCGAAGAAGATCAGGAAAAGGAGGCAGAAGCCGGAGACGGCGTACGAGTCTAGGATTTGGAAGACGTACATACCACCCTGGAAGATACAATTTTACAGCTGTAATAAAAACTGGAAAAAATGTGGACTCGGATGTGGCTCCCATGTTGGCTTAAATAGTTATCAGCGGAAGTGTCTTCTTCAGAGTTCAGACACTGCTTAAAGCATCTGTATAGTCTCTAGACGTCTCTATATAAAATAAATACTAGGTTAGCGGTTAGTCACCTGTCACATCACATCTGATCTTAAGTTGAGATCATATGTATTATAGAAAGAAAGAAAAATATCATTACGTGTTTGGCGATAGATTTTTAGTAGGTATATATTATAGAAAGGAGAGCTCTAGAAAATGTCCTACTAAAACGTAGTTTAATACCTACATTAAAATATTTGTGCTATACTTAAAAATATTACAGCGCCTATAAAAGTAGTCAATATGAGCGAGACTCACTCAAAGCATCTTGAAGTCAAGAAGAATGTCGTACCAAATTGCATGTTAAATTGATTTACTAAATATATCTTTCAACACTATGTGGAACATAATGTGAATTTAGTTTTAGTTATTAAATTTCCCTCACCTCCGAAATACATGAAAGGCCGACCAAGTACGAAATCATACAAGTAATCGCGATGAAGATCTCTTTCCTTCTCCTGAGCAGTTTGGGCCACTCGTCGATAACGGCTGTGATGAAACCTTCCATGGTGCAGAACTGGCTGTCCAGACCGATGAGGAGCAGCATGAAGAAGAAGAGACAGGACCACAGGGGAGCGCCGGGCAGTTGGAGTACTGCTGATGGATACGCGAGGAAGGCTAGACCAGGTCCTGGAATTAAGAGTGTTAGAAGGTAGCTGGTTAAATATTGTTCATTTCATTTGTGAAACGCATCGAAAGAATCGAACAAATCGAAAGAATCTTTATATTATATTTATATTGCACAAGTTTTAAAATCTATTATCTAATAAATCTAAATGTATTTAGTATCTAGGTATTTAAACGCAATTGAGAACAAAGCAAGAAACGCAAAGAAGCTAACATACTTCTTCCGACACAAGTAGGATGTCGCCATTTTTCCATACGTGATTCCCCCAAAGATATTAAAAATAAATTGGAAACCCAATCTCTAGGTCAACTACAAAAATCTAGTAAGTAGTAGCGAAGAAGATAGCAGTAATATTTACCTGAAGCAGCAACCTCTGCCACAGGCCTCTGCTGCTCATGAGCCATGAACCCGACCACGGAGAATATCACGAACCCAGCGAACATTGACGTGCTGGAGTTCACGGAGCAGACTATGAGGGCGTCCCTGGAAGAGGCATTGTAAACTTGATGATAACGTGAAAAAACAACAAAATGACATCTGTTATACATTTGATCTTTTAGACTTTTCAGAGTTTAGGGTTAGGTTTAGGCTTACGAAAAAATCAGAGGACAACTCACTTGTACACGTTATTGGTAAACTTGTTATAGCTGCCCAAAGCAACCAGTGTTCCCAGTCCGAGGCCGTACGAAAAGAAGATTTGCGTGACCGCGTCTATCCACACTTGGGACTCCATGAGCTTGGACATGTTTGGCATCACGTAGAACTTGATGCCTTCCATCGCACCAGGGAGGGTAATCCCTGAGGAAGTTAACAAATGGTAATGTATTATTTGTATTATATGCGACCCGCTCGACTCATTATGCATAAAAGGGGTTTTGATAATTCCTAAGTGTATGTGATAAGTGGAAAAGATTAAAGACGAGGACAGAATAAATAACAATTAGGTACCTACATCGTAAATGTAGGTATTAGTTTTTACATCCTCCATGAAAAACAAAATTTCTGGAAGTAAACTGACAAAATACTTATTATTATTCAAAATTGTATTACCTAGTTTTCAGCTGATGAAATTTTCATATAACCAACCTCTTATAAGAAGAACAGTGAGCAGAAAATACGGAAACAGAGCAGTGAAGTAGACCACCTTCCCGGTCCACCTAACCCCCTTCCAGATGCAGAAGTAGCAGAGGATCCACACGAGGAGTAAAGTGCCCGCCAGCTCCCAACGGATGTTGCCAATATTTTCGATACCACTTGAGATCTGGAGAGCTCGACGCCTAGAAAACAGAAAATAGAAACATTTTTAACACTCTTTCATTAGCTTCACCTGTCACTAACTGTAACTGTAAATCTTGGAAGTCAATTTTAACCTACTTCTAGTAATTGTAGTAGCTTAATGAAACTTTGTTTAGTATCATGGAGCTGGTCTGATGATGGACTTTTTGTGGCTACAAGTAACCCTCGAGATAGGGCTCAGATGATTCGTTTTAGCGAGTCCAATAGATTGCACGGTGTTTAGTGTCTGAAGATGGAGCCAGGATATGTATAGTGGAACGCGCCAGTGGCTCAAATTTCGAAAGACTATGCACGTTGACAAGCCCAAAAAATAAAGCACTTTTTTATGCGTCAATGTCATCCTCCGTACAAATGTATTCTTGCAACCAATATTTAGTATTAATCTTAAACCTATCATCATTTCGTGTTCCACTCTCGATTCCGCACTCAGCTACTAACCCTCTCCAAAACAAATCGCTTCCCGTCCACAAGTTTACTAAGTTATCCATTAACCCCACGTTTCTAAATGGCCCCTCGACCTGTCAATCAAGATCTTCGCGCGTTTGTTTACGAAAAGCTGTTAAGATTTAATGGGATGTGGAAATTGCATAAATTATTTTATGTCACCGACGAGCTGAGTTATAGCGCTGAATAAATTTAAAATACTTTATTCACGTGGGCAAGAGAGCGCTCATGAAATTTAAACATGTTTCACTTAAATTTATTTTGCCGCCTCTTCTCGGCTTTCGACGAAAACCAGCACCGATAGTAATTTACGATCAGCTTATTGCTGAGCCACGCCTTTTTCAGCCCTACAAAGCTAGTTTATAATTGAAAAATTCTTTTTAATTATCCATTGTCTAATTTAATTTGTTTGTTTGTTCTTCTTCTGTATGTTATACTTTTGTTTCATTGTGTGCTAAATAATTTTTTCAATAGTGTTGTACTCGTATTCTAAATGCTTCTCGAATCTCTAAATGCCCGTTCCAAAACACGCTTATCTCAAATATAGCTTGAGGTATCAGGGTAAAAGAAATATCATATCATACTAGTCTACAGCCTCACAATCAGTGATCGAAAGTATCGGAACGCCCTCCCGTCTCACTAAAAACGCCCTTCCGTTTCGTAAAGGTTTTCGTCGTAGGTCTCTATCCAGTATGTCATGTAGATATATATTTTACCCATGCTCCACCATCTGGGTGGGCTATTTCTATGGGTACTTTGGTCTGGCCATTAGTACACCTCAGAGGTGTAGGTACTACGGGCACCGCTGTAAATCTTATTACCCAGAGCTCACTCAGGAGGTGGTCTATTGAATAGTGCTGTACAAAGATAATATTTTCGCTTCGAAGCAACAAAAAGATACGGATACAAAGACTACTTTGATTAAAAATATTTGAGTATTTTGTTTTGAGTTTCAGAAGAATTCATTTCCAAAGAGTAAAATCCTACAGTCGGAGACCCAAGCTTGATGACAAAAAACAGAGAGAGAACAGAAATTACACTTAATACTTGGTTACATGTGCCTATGTCACCAGAGTCAACGAAATGTTATACGGTTTCAAAGGAAGAATCTTCTGAAACCGTCTGATATTCGTCCCATTAGCATGTCATGAGCGTTCCTTCTGCTTTCTCTCTGTTTTGTGTTGATACTTACTCCCAAAACTCCTTCACAGGGTCTGACAGGATGGTTTTGCTGATGTTCTTCCCATTGAGGGTGCAGTAGGTACTCTTGTCGGCCAGGGAGGACCAGCAGGTCAGGTTCTTTCGGTCGTAGGGGTTCACGCACGTCGCCGTGTTCCAGTAGTTGTCGCAAGTTCGCCATGGGACGTCTGTGAAATATTATGATCTTAGTATAGGTACCTAAAAATGTAAGACACCAAGACCAAGAGAGAGTAGATGATACTAGAGGTATAGGCTTATGATGCTTCATAGCCACTTATGTTGTTGTTAATTATTGGTAATGTTTTTACTATGTATAGGAATCAGCAAACATATTGCAATCTGTTATTTATTCCGTCGTTAGGTTAACGTTTGATACTCTATCTGATCTTAAGTCACGTTGTAATCTACGTCATCTAAGGTGGTGATCACGTTAAACACGTAATTGGAATTGTCTCTAAAGCGTTGCTGGAACACACCGATAGACGCTTCCCCATAGGTTTCTAATTTCTGTGATAACTTGCCAGATGAGCTCTAGAAAATTTCCGATCGCTTTTTCGCGAATGAATTTTTATTTAATTTATTTTTATAGTTGGGATAAGTGAACTTAAGAGTTTCCACCTGAATGGATTCTTTATCCACTTATCTCTACCAGTAGGGATACCTTGGTAGGGATATGTACCAGGCGGAAAATAGTTAAATATTAGGTATGTGCTTACCGGATCGCATAGACATGAAGAAGTAGAAGATGGCCCATGCGAGAATGACAATGTAGTATACGTTCATCCAACAGGACATTACCGCGGCTGCATAACCGATACCTGGACAAAAGATCAAAAAGATCATGTTAAACTGGCAGCGATACAAATGACGTGCCATTTGGTGGAACTAAAATGTCCTTTGTGCCCTGCCACCTGCATGGGACAACCTCGACAATGCCACAGACTCACAGAAGTTATGATGGCAAAATATTATTCGAACATCTAAAGCCCGCTAGTGTTAACCGACACTAGCGGGATAAACAATAAACATCTCAAACATTGCGCTCCCAACAAGGCTTAACCTTTTCAGAATCTCGTAAATTGGAAAGCTTAATTGGTATAGTCTTTAAAAGACATTCCGAAGGACAGAGAGTTAAGTCCAGTTTTATTTCAGTAATTTTGTATCATATTTGTTTAAAAATGAAATGAAACAAAAAAGTGTTAAACTATTTCCAACGATGTATTCAAATGCCGCGAATAAAAATTCGTTAAAACCCAACCTCTTAATAAAACAAAGCAAACAAAGCTCAACCTAATCCTGAATCCCAAAAGGGTTGTTTGCAACAAAAGAAACTCCAGACAAAGGGTTGAAATCAATGACCCGCAAACAATTGCAATTCCCGACCCTTTAGGAACAGGCAAACCTACGCGCCCGTTATGACTGCGAAGCTGAAGGTGCACAAAACCGATGATTGATATTTCCTTGCATTTTCCGTTTCGTACCCCTACTATATGGCTAAGATTCGGAGACAATATTAAGTCTTCTTAGCCCAGTGATATCACTGGCTATACTCTGCTCATCAAACCGGAACACAGTAATGATTGCACATTTCTTCTTGGCGGCAGACTTCACAAGCAAAGTGGTGGTACCAACCCAGGCGAACACTCAATCAATCAATCAATGCTTTATTTAATAAAAAGGTTACAATTTCTCGCAGAAGAGTTAGTCCTTTGACCATCTTTAGTAAAGAGATCAAGTTCCTTAGGACTAACCTCGCCACTTCCCGAAAAGGACATTTTACTATATCCACTTAAAATCCTTGATACAAAAGTAGTTGTTGTTATAAATTAAAAAAGATGAAAAAATATGAAATTCTAAGATTTTCTTATTACCCATGTAAATATTACTTCTTGCCGGTAGGGGTGCTAAACTAGCTCTTTGCTGTACTACGAGTATAACCAAGGAATACCTTTCATCAATTTTGTATTAATTAAATACAGTTACAGCTGTTCATATTGCTTTAATTTAATTCAGTTACTGAACTGTGAAGTAATTTGTTGTCAACACATGCTCAAGAGAATTTAACAATTTTTTATTACTATACCTATTAATCTTTATTATAAACAGTCTATCATTTGTATATAAATAGATGTTCATTAACATATGATCTATAAGTGCTAACTAATAAAAAAAACTATTGGCTATACATTTTTGACGATACGTATGAAAAAAGAAAATAACCATAGACAAGAGATAGTCGCAGTGATTGCGTAGGTATACCCGGCGTTTTATTTTAGCCCCTGTAATGGTCTGACGCACCTTGGATGTCTCTTTCACGAGCATTTCAGTATAATGTCTAATTTGTCTCTGAAAGTGAAATATCTCGGGGGATTTTAGGGACCTTATTTTGCGAGACGGTTTTGAATTTAAAATTTTGATAGAGGGATATTATGTTTTATTTGGCTACGATGTTCAAAAACTACGTAAAGTGAACCCTCAATTTCAACAGCAACCATTGTTCACCTACCTTTGAAAATCGGCGCAATCTTGAACACGCCCAGCCCACCAATTGTTAGCATCTGTCCCATCGCCAGTTCCATGAAAAACATGGGAATTCCGGCCAGGATGAGTGTCAGGAAGTAAGGTATGAGGAAGGCTCCTCCTCCATTCTTGTAGCAGAGGTAGGGGAACCGCCAGACGTTACCGAGACCGATGGCCAGGCCTATGACGGAGAGGATGAAGTCGAGTTTGCTGCCCCAGGTACCTCTTTCCGGTAGGTCTGATTTGGTGTTGGGTTTGATGACGACATCGCTGAAAAAAAAAGCTATTAGACCTCTAAGTAACAAGGAGGTCTACTTCCAAAATCTATACTATAGTATAGATATATCAGAAACTATAACTATAGTATATTTAAGTAGGGGATGGTGTGAATACTAAATATAGATTAGAACTGGCTCATGTGCAGCTCGCCAACAAGTACTTGGCGTCAGATTTTCAACTAGAAGATAGTAGCTATCCAGACTTTGACACAGATGTGTCTTTGAGGATAACTCACCTAGGTTTGGTGCTGGTCCCTTGCGAGCTAAGTTCGATGTCATCGTTTTTTGTGTCCATCTTCTTGTTTTGCTGTCTCTTTCTAACTTTAGATCGTTCCAACCTTTTGTCCTTTTCCCTGGCCAATTGGTAATCTATATATTTAGGTTAAGGGAACTGTATTAACATTTTTAAAGTACGTAGACTAGATTGGGCCGTTAATAAGCTTGAATCTGAAAATAAAGAAACAGCAGGTAAATAAAGTGTTTCGGCTTTTTGCGGCGACTTCTTAGTGAAGGAGGTCTACTCATACACCTCTACTAGACTTCCCTGTGTCGTAGGTGGCATGGAAACACACAGATACAAAACACAAACATCCAAGACCCGAGCACAAAATGTATGCTCACCACTCATAGTTTTCTCCGGCCGGAATCGACCCCCGGGGCCCCTTTTCAGGCCGCTTTGCAGTCAGGGTTTGCTGCTTACTACGAGTACAGATACTGATACTCCTGATCAGAGGTTGACTTCTCTATCATAGAGCAACCGTATCCTAAAGATCACATCTCATTGAAACAAATCACGACAATGTTACTTCCATGCCAAATTACTAAAATTTATTACTACTTCCAACCTTACAATAAAAACACTGGCAAATATAATAAAATTCCTTCTGTAACGTGTCACATAAGCAAGGTTGATATAAAGAGAAATCTTTATTTATTCTTGCGTCACAGGGCTTCGGAGGGCTTATGTTGTCTAACCGTATTTTATCTGTTGTGACTTTATGTGCTGGCTTGTTTATATTTTATGCCTGTTTTTAACACACTTTTATTAGCTTCACTACTAACTAACTAACAATGTAATACCTATCTTAGAAGTCAATTTTAACTTACTTCTAATTACTGTCGTAAAATCAAACCTCATCGGTCGTACCACAATAAAATTAAACAAACCCTAAACATATGTTAAACAGCGCTTAACTCCTTAACAAACCTTGCTTTATAAGTGGTGTCTAACCCTCCATCTCCATTCTATTCATGACATTTCTAATCGTTTTGGACGTTTATCTTTAGACACTGTTTAGCTAAATAGGCACCTTTCTTGTTTACTCGATCACTAGTCTGGATAGAAAGAACAACCTAGTAAATGTATTGACATGATTATTACAGTACCTAGTTGTATTAGGTATGGACGGGTCGCAGGAATTTATTTAATTGTAAAGGGTAGTCAAAAAACTTGAAAACCACTGGACTGTAATGATACGCTAATGGCTGGATCTAACGATTTTTCTATCCGTCGACATAACTTTGAGTTTTCAAACAAATATAACTTAGAAATAAAAAAAATCGTAAAAGAATCAGTGACCTCATTGTCTCTACTAGTGGCAGGGTCTGCAAATCTGCATCTGACCCCAGGACCTTAATAGGATAATAGGTATGCAGATTCAGAAATAATAACCAGATCGATTCATACAACTGTACACGTAGTTATTCAATTGAGAGACGATTATACGGGACTAGTGGTATCCCAGGTCTCTTTTCGTTAACATTTTAGTGGGTCGTTTCCCCATGTTAAGCATAAGCTAGCCCATAACAATTCCAGTGCTAATTAGAACTTTGAAACACAAACGCCTGCGCTGCACTGCATTGCGCACGTTACCCGGAGATATTATTAGGTATTAAGTCTCATAAGCATATTAATTTCACTGACTACCTTGCTCATCAAAACGGAACACAGTAAAGCTTGCACATTACTGCTTGGCGGCAGACAACACGAGCAAAGTGGTGGTACCCACCCAGACGAATGCTCCCAGAAGCTTTAGTTCTGGTTGACATTAATTTTTTCCTTGTCTAAGTTTCATTTTGTAAAACCTACTTGTATTATTACAATCAAGGCAGAAATCAGGCACAAATGAGTAATTTAAACAAGCACAAGAAAATGGCCTACCACCACATTACAGCTACATCGAGATGTTATGTTTCACAGAAAACTCACTCATTTTAGGATTTAAACCATTGACCTATATACAAACCAACGACCGACCTTACGCTAAAGTTATTACCAAAAAGCTATCTTTGCACGTATAGCTACCTATTATTATAATAAAGCTATCATTTCACGTATAGCTCCCTATTATTATCATAAAGCTATCATTTCACATATAGTTACCTATATTATTACCATAAAGCTATCATTGCACGTATAATTACCTATAATTACCACAAAGCTAGCCTAGCACGTATAGCTACCTATTATTACCACAAAGCTATCATTGTACGTATAGCTACCTATTGTTACCATAAAGCTATTATTGCAGGTATAGCTACATATTATTACCACAAAGCTATCATTTCACGTATAGCTATTATAACGGCATATAATAACATTAATTATAAAACTGACTACAGTAACTTTATTATCGTTTCTTACATTTATGGTCCCAAAGTTGGCAAACCCTTTCAAAATAGATTACCCTTTAATCATTATGTTTCAACATGGTCGTTGGTCAAGGGTACTCTGAACGACCTTATTCCGGAGACAAGAGGGTAGAGACCCTGATCGTTTATCTTTAATCGCTATTGTAGCTACCTACTAAACTTGTACTTGAACGACGTATTGAATAACGCAATAGCTAAGGTTGTGTTTGTTATTAGAAGAGGAGCTAATGCGATCTTTCAATGCAATTCATTTAGAAAAAATATTGCGGTATTTGCAATTACTTATTTCACCCTTAGAGGTGGTAATCATCAAAACAAATGAATAAAATTGCTTTAAAAAAGCTACGAACCAACTTCAGTGACAAACTACTGAACCGATTTTGATGAAATTTCTATGGGACCAATCTGAAAGTATATCCTTTCAAATAAAAAAAGAATTTTCCAAATCGGTTTATAAATGACGGAGATATGAGGTAAAAAACATTAAAAAAAATACCCACCGAATTGATAACCTCCTCCTTTTTTGGAAGTCGGTTAAAAATTCAAGTGTCTGTAATATCAACAGCTTTTCACTAAATGCATATATAAGTATAGATATTGGTCTCATTAATAAGTTCAAAGTCATGTAATAAGCAATGGAGAGGGGTATGCTCGGGGTTTCCTTGCCTGAAAGAATCCGGCATGAGGAGAACCGCAGGAGACATAAAATCACGGATATGTCTCTCAACATTAGCAAGTCGAAATGGAAATAAACAGGCAATATCTCTCGCAGAACTAACAAATCATTAAGTAGGTAACAACCCATAGGGAGGGACAAAGAGTTCATAAGATTGCAGTAGGACTACGAGGAATAGCATACCCTCGTGGTCCTAATAATAGGACAAAAAAGTAGGACCATGAGAAAAAAGCTGGAAAATGGTACAATCCTAAAAATATTATAAATGCGAAAGTGTGTTTGTTAGTTTGTCCATCTTTCACGCAGTAACGGAGCAACGGATCGACATGATTTTTGGCATAGATATAGTTTAAAGACCGGAGAGTAACATAGGGTACTTTTTATCCCGGAAAAATGCACGGTTCCTGTGGGAACGCAGTTGAAAACAGCGGACAGAAGCTAGTATTGATAAAAAAGCTTACACACTCACAGTACAGGGGCTGTGTAAGAAACAAAATTGCCCTATATATACCTCAAATTCTTAACGATCTTGGCCTACCTACTGCATGATACACATACTTATATATAAGTACATATACTTTACAACTTCAGACGTATATCATTCATATCGCCCCATCCCATCAGGTAACTCGAAAGGCAAAGTGATTGCCGTAAAAGCTATTTGACCGTTTTACTGCTCGTAAAGCGATAAGGTCAGGTGAAGTCAGGAAGTACTACAAGTGTATATTAAGGAAAACTATGCTCATGGTTAATCGTTTTCTGCAGTAAGAGGTTTTATGTTGATGTATTTAGCTGTAGTATAAAGGGGTATAGGAAAATTGCTAACTACTTACCTCCTATGGGTAACTTCTTTAATATTTTTGTTGTAAGACTTTTAATTTTTCTATTTAGGGTTCGTTACCTCAAAAGGAAAAAAGGAACCCTAGTCTCACTTCGTTGTCCGTCTGTCTGTCTGTCAAGACCGGGAATCAAAACCTATAGAGTAATAATAGGGAATATGCATGTATTTTTTTTATTATTTTATACGTTTCTACTCGTTATTACATTACCAAAAATAAATATAGCACATCCAAAATAGTAACTATTAAGCTAAAAAAAATATATTAAAATCACTATCATTTTCGGATGATTTAAACGCGGCCATTTTTCATTGACCTACAATTATGAATTTTGGCAAGAAGTGATGTCTTATAGCACAAGTAAAGGGAAAAATCTGAGAACAATACATTTGTAGGCAAATCACAAAAATAAATTGTGTTAGTGAATGACGCTCCCCGTGATGGACGACCTATTTACATTCCTACAAGTTTGTACGGAACCCTCAGTGCGCGAGTCCGACTCGCACTTGGCCGGTTTTTTCTTCCATACAAAAGTTAATTAAGCCAGCTTAAAACTGAAATTATATTTAGGTAAGTACCTAAATTTTTTTACACTCTGTAGGTGATACAGATCGCCTGATCTTTAAACAACGATGTTGGCGAAAATAGCGAATAAGCTAGACTTAAATAAGCTAGACATAAATCAATCAGTTCACGTACTTTCACTGAATAGTTATAGTCCGACAAAAGCTAAAATAGTTTTAAGTTTTGAGTATTATAAAAAAATATATAATTTTGAGGAATTTCTGGACCGCTTCCTTTTTTTATTTCAAAACTACACAAACATACTATCTTAAATATATTTTACTACATATTACAAGCCTTAAACGTGAAGCTATTCATTTATTTTTCCATTGATCCTTCGCACGATAATTTTACTAAAAACTAGCTTTTGTCCGCGACTTCGCACGCGCATATTATCGGGATACATAGCCTATACATAGTAAGGAAAAATACTCAGGGAGAATGTAGCTTTCTACCAATGAAATAATTTTTGGAATCGGACCAGAAGTTCCAGAAATTAGCGGTAACGAACACACAAAACACTTTACCTCTTCATAATAGTTTACCATAGACTTATTCCCTGAGGTTGAATGTTTCCAATCCACTTTCAACGTATATAGAACATAAAAGCACTTACATCAAGATACACACAGCATCACTCACTATCCCAACAGCACACACATCGGCAGATCACTACACGGTATCCGAACACACTGACAGGCTGACACTAGTCAAATTTGGCAGAGGAGTGGCAACAGTGATCGCGTGCTGCCACACCACATGCTTGGATCCGAATGTGGTAAGGTGTAGTGTATTCCACCATGCCAGCACAGGATGGGGACTGGACATGTGAACCTGCCACATGTCAGGCGATGAAAGAATTTATGAGCGTGCAGTTGAGTCCAATTTAGACCCTCCGGAAGGATCGGTGGGGGCGCGCCCTCGCTAGCTGATTCCCGGTAATAGAACAGAGTGCTGACACTGTTGTGGTATTGAGGGATCAGTTGGAGCTGAGATGCGGATGGGTTGGTGTTCTGCGAGCACCAAGAAGATAGACTAGGATATTGGCAGGATAATCTTTATCGTCAGGATGGTTGCCTGTGGCGTTTGTCTGTGAAAGTTTATTCAGGAATTTCTACCTATTTGCTACCTATTACAAATAATTGCTAGCTGTGATATTCTTGAGAATTTTTTTTTTGTCCTGCTTTCCTTTTTTAACAACTCTGTATCAGACACTTGGGATTATGCTTCGGTAGGTACAGTAATAGGTACCTACAGGTATGCAGGTATTTATGGTATCGGTAAGAATTTCGTAGTCCGGTTTGATAAGAAAAGTAGTCAGTGAAATTACTGGACATATGAGACTTAGCTAATACCTACCTACCATAGAATAAAAAGCATACTGCAGTGCCACGCGCAGACGTGGAAATTAGTATAGTTAGTTAGTTAGTAACTAAACATGGAATAGGTACTTTACGTCAACCTACAACGTTGATTTCGTACCTACGTTTCACGAAATCTTATTACAAAGTTGTGTAAGTACTTATACTTAACTCAATTAAAAGTTCCCGTCTGGTGTAACTTTGCGCAAAGTTAAAATATATATTACACAACTTACACAAATTCTATGTATGCCCGAGCCGTCTTGGCATACAATAGGCAACAGGAATTCAATATATCGCCGCAGAATATATTTTTTAAATTGTTTTTCTCAGAAAGTGATTTTTAAATTCTTATGAGAAATAAAAATTCTTCCGTAGAACATATTATAAGAACGGTATCGCCGCCGATTTCGAAATAGACATAAAAAAATTGGTCCACTTTTGATGGCGATTATTATAATCCTTTTTGTCGTCTTTTCGATTATTGTTATTTGTTTGTTTTAATTACTATGCAACGAGAAAATTTCTGCTATGTAAGATGCGATTTGACAACAAGACTGTGTATTCGCTTGAAGACAAATGCTTCAATTATGAATGGATATTCTAAATTACTTTAATCGTAAAAATATTATTATTTTCACTGTCCTAGCTTCATTGCGTGTAAGCGTTTATTTATTATTATTATTCACTGTATTTATTTACAATCTTAAGTCTAAGTTTTTTACAATATTTCTATAAAAAAAAACAAAATATTACAAAAAACCTAAACCTAGAGTGCCGCCGGCAGCGGGGCAGGGCCCAAGCTACCGGTGGTTAGGGCTGCAGAGTGAGGAACCTCCTGACAACTGAGGGAGATCTTCCCTGGTGAGGAGGATCTGGTCGTCTCCAGGCCGACCGTCACCACGGATCTCCGTGTGACCGGCCTGGACGACTCAATCGGCCAGGAGGAGTTGGCGGTTGCCCTGGCGAAGGCAGGGGACTGCGAGGCGTCGGCCATCAAGGTCGGCGCCATCCGAAAGGGACCGGCCGGCATGGGCACTGCATTCGTGCGGTGCCCACTGACGGCCGCAAAGAAGATTGCCGCGGGTGGCGGCCGTCTTCTGGTAGGGTGGGTGGCGGCGCAGGTGCGGATCTTGGATCCGCGGCCGCGCCGCTGCTTCAGGTGTCTCGTGCTGGGCCACGTTCGGGCCCAGTGCGAGGCCGAAGTAGACCGCAGTGATGAATGCTATCGCTGCGGTCGAATCGGCCACAAGGCGGCCGAATGCTCCGCCGCCCCGCGCTGCTCACTATGTGCAGCGGCGGGGAAGCCGGCGGACCACCTTTCTGGGGGCAAGGCTTGCGCCAAGCCCCCAGCCAAGAAAAAGGTGAGGAGTACGCCGCCTGCGACTGAGGCCACGGCCCAGTCGCAGCCGGCCGGCTCCTCTCCGGTGCAGGTGGCACGCATGGAGGAGGGTTAGTATGGCCCTAACCTTCCTCCAGGCGAATACCAACCACTCCGCCGGGGCGCAAGATCTTTTCCTGCAGTCCCTGGCGGAGTGGTTGGTGCAAGTTGCAGTTATCTCCGAGCCGTACGTGGTCCCGCCCAGATTGGACTGGGTGGGGGACCGCGACGGCTTGGTAGCGATCACAACCCAGACGCCGGCACGCTCCCCGCCACTCGAGGTGGTTCTCAGGGGCAGCGGCTTCGTTGCTGCCCGATTCGGTGAGGTGGTTGTTGTGGGGGTGTATTTCTCCCCCAACAGGCCCCTCTCCGAATTTGAGGACTACCTCGATCAGGTTGGGGATGCAGTCGCTCGCAGTCGCCCTCGCTCCGTAGTCGTCATGGGGGACCTCAACGCCAAATCCTCGGTGTGGGGGTCCCCTGTGACTAACGCGAGAGGGAGGGTGCTGGAGGAGTGGCTCGTGACGGTGGGGCTCTGCGTGTGTAACCGCGGGGCCCAGTACACGTGCGTGCGGCGAGGGGGAGGGTCGGTGATCGACGTGACCCTCGCAACCCCCGAGCTCGCACGCCGTGTACGCGGGTGGGAGGTGCTGGTGGACGAGGAGACGCTGTCGGACCACCGGTATATCCGGTTCAGCGTCGCCTCGTCCGCGAACAGCCTCGTTGGTCGGGGGCCATCGGCGGTGGAGGAGAGGCGGTGGGCGCTGAAGCGCCTGGACTGTGAGCTGCTTCGTGAGGCAGCCATAGTCCAGGCGTGGACCTCCCCATCGCCGGTGTCGATGACCGTCGACCAAGAGGCGGACAGTCTGGTCGCCGCCATGGCCCGCATTTGTGACGCGGCCATGCCTCGTGTGCGGGCTCCTCCGACCAAACGGTCTATGTACTGGTGGTCGGAGGAGATCGCGGCCCTCCGCCGCCGGTGCAGAGCACGGCGGCGGCGGTACCAGAGGTACCGGAGGCGGCGGCGGCGCGAGACGCCGGTTTCCGACGCCCTCTATGCCCGGTATAGAGAGGCGTCGAAGGCGCTGAGGACGGCCATCAAGAGGGCCAAGGTGGAGGCGTGGCGGGACCTGCTCGCGACGCTGGAGCGGGACCCCTGGGGGCGGCCGTACAGGCTGGCGCGGCGGAAGCTGCGCCCCTGGGCTCCCCCCACGACGACCACGCTGGACCCGCCGGTCCTCGCGCGGGTGGTCGAGGGATTGTTCCCCGGTGATCCGGGGACTGGATCCCTCCCACCCATCATGGCGGAGGTGGAGGAGGTGGAGGAAGAGGACAGCCCCGTACCCGAAGTGTCGGAGGCGGAGCTGGGGGTGGCTGTCCTCAAAATGAGGGCCAGAAACACGGCGCCGGGTCCAGACGGGATTCCGGGCCGTGCCTGGGCCCTCGCGGACGAGTTTATGGCACCGCAGCTGAGGAGCCTATTCAGCCGGTGCCTCCGCGAGGGTCGGTTCCCGCAGCGTTGGAAGGGGGGCAAACTCGTCCTTCTACGGAAGGACGGACGCCCCGTGGACCAACCTGCGGGCTACCGCCCCATTGTGTTGCTCGATGAGGCGGGCAAGCTACTGGAGAGGATCGTAGCTGCCCGCCTTGTCGACCATTTGGAGAGGGTCGGCCCGAACCTGGCAGATGTGCAATTCGGGTTTCGGAGAGGTCGCTCGACTGTCGACGCTATTGCGCGCGTCCGCGACCTCTCCGAAGAGGCGTGCTCCGCGGGCGGGGGTGTATTGGCGGTGTCTTTAGACATCGCCAATGCTTTTAACTCCCTCCCGTGGGGCACGATCAGGAGGGCGCTGGGGTATCACCGGGTGCCCCAGTACCTGCAGCGCCTCGTGGGAGACTACCTGTCGAATCGAGAGGTAGTCTTCCCGACGGCAGCTGGCGAGGGGAGGTACCCGGTCGTGCGCGGTGTTCCGCAGGGGTCCTGTTTGGGGCCCTTGCTTTGGAACATCGGGTATGACTGGGTACTCCGGGGCGCTAACCTGCATGGCGTCGGCGTCCTTTGTTACGCTGACGACACGCTTGTTACCGCCCGAGGAGGGACGTTTAGGGAGGCGTCCATCCTGGCCACGGCCGGCGTCGCTGCGGTCGTCGCCAGGATAAGGAGGTTGGGCCTAGAGGTGGCGCTCGGGAAGTCAGAGGCCATCTACTTCCACGGTCCGAGGCGAGCGCCACCTGCAGGCGCAACGATAGTGGTGGGCGGGGTCACCATCGCGGTCGGGTCGACGCTGAGATATCTTGGCGTCGTTCTTGACCGGCGATGGCAATT
Source organism: Crocallis elinguaria (assembly GCA_907269065.1). NCBI lineage: Eukaryota > Metazoa > Arthropoda > Insecta > Lepidoptera > Geometridae > Crocallis > Crocallis elinguaria. The sequence goes on along the minus strand of OU026071.1, from coordinate 14,111,895 downwards.
CGGTGCCCACCTGCGGCAGCTGGCTCCTAAGCTCTCGGGAACAGCTGCCGCGCTGAGCCGGCTTCTCCCCAACCTCGGGGGGGGAGACGGGAGCTGCCGCCGCCTGTATATGGCGGTGGTACGCTCGATGGCCCTCTACGCGGCCCCGATCTGGGCGGGGTCTCTACACCGGCTAGAGATCGCCGTCCTTCATGGGGCGCAGAGGGTCATGGCGGTGAGAGTGTGCCGCGGGTACCGGACACTCTCCCACGAGGTCGCCTGCGCGCTGTCCGGGTCCCTTCCATGGGACCTAGAGGCCGAGGTTCTGTCCTCGGTATTTTGGCAGCGAGCGCAGGCGAGAGAGCGGGGTCAGCCTCCCGCACCGCAGGAGGTGGTGCGGTGGAGGCGGGACGCCAGAACAGCGGCACTGGCGTCCTGGAGGGGGAGGCTCCTCGCGGGGCCTGCACGGAGGGGGGACGGCGCCGTCCGGTTTTTGGAGGCGATCCGTCCCGTACTCGAACGGTGGGCCCTGCGAGGGCACGGGAGCCTCACCTTCCGCCTAACACAGGTCCTCTCGGGACATGGTTGTTTCGGGAGGTACCTGTGTAACGTGGCGAGAAGGGAGGCAACCCCGGTGTGTCACCAGTGTGGTTGCGCGGAGGATACTTCGCGCCACGCACTGGAGGCATGTCCGGGGGGCGATGGACCGCGACGAGCTCTAGTCGCGGTCGTGGGCCCGGACCTCTCGTTGCAGGCCGTCTTGCGAAAGATGGTCGGCAGCGAGCAGGCCTGGGACGCCATGGTCTCCTTTTGTGAGACTATTGTCGAGCAAAGGGAGACCGATGAGCGGGAGAGGGAGATTGACCCCCTCTCTCTTCCGCTCAGGAGAGCACGGAGGCGGGGACGAGGTACCCATCGTTCCCCGCCTCCTCCGGGAGGGCCTGGGGCGTCGGATGTGGGGACATCAGGCGTCCCTCACCTTTCATAGGTAAGGGCCCTCCCGAGGCGGGGGCGGCGCGTCTAGCGTGGGCGCGCCGTCCGAGCCGAGCGGGGGAGCAGAGCTCACCGCGAGGCGGGTCCGCCCCTGGGGGCGGACGACGGCTGACGGGGTTCCGCGTGGAGTGCGAAAGTGGCACCGCAACCCCGTCCAGAAGCTGAGCCGTAAACGCCCCGGGGGTTTTTGGTGGGTAGTCCGCTGCGCAGCGGGCGAGCGGGAAGCCCACACTCCCCCCGTGACCGTACCCAGGCACGGGGGGGCTGGCTCATAAACGAGTTTTCCCCCGGGCACCAAAAAAAAAAAAAAAAAAAAAAAAAAAAAAAAAAAAAAAAAAAAAAAAAAAAAAGGAACCTCCTGACAATACGTGCCGTGTCAAGGAGCACTGCCTTTTTTTTTTTTTTTTTTTTGGTACCCGGGGGAAAACTCGTTTATGAGCCAGCCCCCCCGTGCCTGGGTGCGGTCACGGGGGGAGTGTAGGCTTCCCGCTCGCCCACTGCGCAGCGGACTACCCACCAAAAACCCCCGGGGCGTTTACGGCTCAGCTTCTGGACGGGGTTGCGGTGCCACTTTCGCACTCCACGCGGAACCCCGTCAGCCGTCGTCCGCCCCTCTGGGCGGACCCGCCTCGCGGGGAGCTCTGCTCCCCCGCTCGGCTCGGGCGGCGCTCTTACGCTAGACGCGCCGCCCCCGCCTCGGGAGGGCCCTTACCTATAAAAGGTGAGGGACGCCTGATGTCCCCACATCCGACGCCCCAGGCCCTCCCGGAGGAGGCGGGGAACGATGGGTACCTCGTCCCCGCCTCCGTGCTCTCCTGAGCGGAAGAGAGAGGGGGTCAATCTCCCTCTCCCGCTCATCGGTCTCCCTTTGCTCGACAATAGTCTCACAAAAGGAGACCATGGCGTCCCAGGCCTGCTCGCTGCCGACCATCTTTCGCAAGACGGCCTGCAACGAGAGGTCCGGGCCCACGACCGCGACTAGAGCTCGTCGCGGTCCATCGCCCCCCGGACATGCCTCCAGTGCGTGGCGCGAAGTATCCTCCGCGCAACCACACTGGTGACACACCGGGGTTGCCTCCCTTCTCGCCACGTTACACAGGTACCTCCCGAAACAACCATGTCCCGAGAGGACCTGTGTTAGGCGGAAGGTGAGGCTCCCGTGCCCTCGCAGGGCCCACCGTTCGAGTACGGGACGGATCGCCTCCAAAAACCGGACGGCGCCGTCCCCCCTCCGTGCAGGCCCCGCGAGGAGCCTCCCCCTCCAGGAAGGAGCACTGCCTTCTGCATACGACCCTTGATCCAACCGTCTAGCGATATTATTATTATTATTGTCAGAATTGTATAATACATATGTACATTTATTTATTTATTTATTTATTATTAATACAAGGAAATATACAAATTTGGTTCTTATTGTCTTAAAACCTATGTTAGGTTTGTCTAGACAATATAAGTTCTCGATCTAGACAAACATGATGAAGATACCTATATCACTTACGTAAATGACACAAAAATCGCGCGCGAGCATACGCAGATCGTACGATTACCAGTTAGCTAGTGGTCAGGCAAGTTTCTGTTGACAAGGTGATCTATCAATGTGCGTGTGCGGGCGCTGTTTATAGGATGCTCCAGTTTACGCTTCGTGATTAAGGTAATATTAACATCATTAGCTATACTGTAGTGTTACATATCTCAAAGTCTACTGATAAGGCAGCTAAAGCACTTTTAAATACACATGGGTACATAAACAACTTCACAAACCAATAAACAAATCAATCATTCACTTACTGTGGATTTGGAATGATGCGTGAAAAAAAAGTTTATTTAAAAAAAATATTAAACACAATGTGTTATAATCGCCTAAACCTAAAAAAATATATTCGAACCCTAAGCTCTTTTATTTATGAAATATTTATTGGTTTATAAAGGAATTATTCCTTAGATATACGCTTTCCCCGTAGAGACATACAATTGTTGGCAATAAAGTAGAGGTACTCACTCGTTCACGCTTCCACTTGTAGAGTTGTAGATGTGACGTGTAAGGAGCTCCGAGGGCGTCTCGTTTGTAGACAAAGGCTCCTTTGGCAACAGCATCCCCCTGTACACGCATGCGTCGTTGATAGGGCGATTTTGGGACATACTTGCCGCTATCAATGTTTCTCGAAAGTAAAACCGCTAATGTCTCATAGTAACGAACGCGCTGCGCAGTACCGTGAATGCAGTGTTTCAAAATTCAGAGTATGGCACTGCAATTGTTATGGGCAAGCGTTATTCTTACTCGTACCATCATGCAAACGAACAGGGGACCAAGCACGCTAAACAACTGAAATTGCGATGACAGTGCAGTGGTGCCATTATCCATCACAACTGCCAATTGTGCCAAAAGTCGGTAAAGTCATATCTGCTAACTATATTATTGCCGAAGGGAAAATGATATCATGATGATTTACCAAACTGACAAATTAGCATAATGGCGATGGCCGGCTACCATTGTGGCTAGTGTGTTACCAAATGTGTCAGTTGTCGTCACAATGATCGCAAACCATTACTATTTTGACCATTGTGGTTTAGTCTGCTTGGCTACTGTTCGTCTTATTATCCAATTGTATAAAAAAGTTGTCTCGTTACAATATATACCATCAAAAAGCGCAACAAAACTCGACCGAACCGACGGAGTTACCCCATTCATCCATATCTGTTCAAATCTGTTAAAAATCATGGTGGAATAAAGAAACTCGCATACACACATGAAAACTTACAGACTTTTTTGGGGCATTCGTGCAAAAGGTGCAACGACGGGACGATAGGAATATCCCCTATAGAAGTGAGCAAATTATTTGTTTATGTAGAGAAATGAACGAAAAATACGATGGTTTATCGGATGGATAAATATCCTTTCACCGGCTATTACAATGCCGACCAAAAATCTCTCACGATGTTTTTCTGAGAACCCATGGTTGGATAGTTGTACAACTGTTGCTGCTAGGCCACTCTGGTAGCGCATATATTGTAATGTGTGGCAATAATATTTCGGGATAGAATCGACTTGAACTGTGCAAATCCAATTAAAATCCTACTTCCTACTATCCTACTTCCTACTAATCACGACACTTTAATTTTATTTATTTATATAGATCAACAGTCGTTTGATTTTCGATCATGATAGGTACCTGAGGCGCGGGTGAAAGAGGGCGTGCTTCGAGTGCGTCCGAATAGGTTGGCATGAGCATGTATTGCTAGCATGAGCTAGTATTAATATGAGCTAATATTGCTAGTATCGAACTAGCATGCTTATTGCTACCAAATGTGAACAGCTGCAAAGCAAACTAGTTTTAGAGCCCCCATACACGAGCATTCCCAATAAATCGCTCCGCGCGTCGTGGATTGGGTGGAAGGATGGTCCAATATTTCGAGCACACAGACGGTCACTCCATTCCGAGAGCGCCATCGCTCCCTTTTTTGGTCATTCTGCCTCTCGAGTCGAGACCTACTTACTGCCAACTGAGCGCGAAATGGATCGTCGTATCGGCCACTAACGACGGATTAGGAACGTTTGATTTTCTAATATTTCTATCACTCCACGTAATCCGTCTGAGATTCCCCACACACGCGCGGTATTTGGAACGTTAGATTGGAATGGAGTGAATTGGAGTGCCCGTGTAGCATGATGGTGGTAGCTATAGACAGCGAGTACTAGAAAACAACCTACCACCGTGCTATGTACTATCACAATATTTTCCTTTACCAAAAACTCAAATTTATCGAAAGATTCAAATCAACGACCTAGATCAGCGGCCGAAGTCATTACAACTGAGATATCCTCGTTTTTTTTTTCATTGAAAGCGTCTCAAGTACCACCTGCGGCAAGAGCGCGAGGTAAGTAGAAGATGTAAAATGAGTTTGCGTGTGGTGGTGGGGGCGCTAGTGTCGCAGTCCCACGGGAGCGCGAGCATCCGGAGGGGAGCGCGGATGCTGCGGATCCGGTGGAAGCCACACGGAGTCCTGTCCGGCGACGTGTCGCGGGATAGCGGAGGTAACTGAAATTTGTTAAAATTATTTATTTATTTTCTCAGATTCACAACTTCCCTACATACCTAGTTACTAGCTAATTAAAAGGTATTACTAACAATAACTATTTTAAGCCAAAAAGAATTTACTATTTAAATTATATGTACCTATCATAAAACAAAATAAATATCGAGCAGCTATAACCGCAACCGCATAATATCAACTTTAATTATGTTTTAGCTCTTTCAACACTTCACTAAGAGCAACGCAAACCTAGGTATTAGCTCAGTAATGTGAGCGAGATAGAAGACTTCACTATGGTTGTACTATTACATATTTTGTGACTATGGCAAAGATTTATTTGGCGTACCACACAGAGCAAGCAATATAATAACGAAGAATGTCCTAGAACAATTTAAATATACCTACGCAAACATATAAACGCTTATACCCGCACTAGGATCCCCATGTCGAACCCGGGGCTCCTCAGATTGCACTCTATAATATGAGGACAGGGTTACCACCAGCTTAGCTACAGAGCCAAATCGCGCTCTTTCTACGCTAAGACTCTTAATAAGCATATTAATCGCTTTTCGAGTCAACATTATTATTACTGCTCATAAATAATATGATTTTAAATAAGAAAAATATACTTTTCTATTATAAATAATAAGATTATCTTCGGACACGTCCCGCCAAAGCATTCCTTGTGCGCCCAGAGCTCGCACCTCCACGGGAAGTGATTACCGCGGGGAGATAGGAAGCGATGTCACTTCCTCCAAGGGATTTAGGGCTTCGTTGGTTAACTAGGACACGAGGCAAAGGAAACTTTCACTTTTTAACCGACTTCCAAAAAAGGAGGAGGTTATCAATTCGGCGGGTATTTTTTTTATGTTTGATACGTCAGATGTCCATCATTTATAAACCGATTTGGAAAATTCTTTTTTTATTTGAAAGGATATACTTTCAGATTGGTCCCATAGAAATTTCATCAAAATCGGTTCAGTACTTTGTCACTGAAGTCGGGTCGTCGCTTTTTTAAAGCAATTTTTTTAGCACAGTGGTAGGCACTTTTTCTCTAACAAAATTTAGTAGGTACCCTACCTTAGGTACAAACTCACATAATCCACAAAATTAAAAAGGTTCCGTTATGCTCGACCAATGACAAAATATTGTCCGTAAAGGTAATCCAGCGAGGCAAAACATTAAATCATTTTAAAAAAGGGAATCTGGATTGTTGGGGAAATTGAGCTAGAAATCGCGTGGGAGGGAAAAAAACGCTGTCAGGAAGAAACTAGTGAAATAGTTACTAGTGGAACTAGTACCTAAATGTCAGTGAAAGGAAACTTACCTACGTGGATACTTAGGTAAGTGTCAGGTCCCGTGCACCAGGGTAACGAGCGCAACGCAGTGCCGCGCAGGCATGTGTTTCAGTTCTGGTTGACACTGCAATTGTGATGGGCTTCAGTTCTGGTTGACACTGCAATTGTGATGGGCTGGTGATAACTACCCGCTCGTTAAAATATTATTAGGTCATAAGTAATAATCTTATAATTAGTTATCATTGTTTAAGTTGTCGCACTCTATACTAGGTGCAAATACCTACCTATCTATAAGTTTATATCTAACTACCTACGTATTATTATATTTTACTAGCTTCTGCCAGCGGCTTAACACCCGCATTCCCACAGGAAACGTGCATTTTTCCGGGATAAAAAGTAGCCTATGTTACTCTCCGGTCCATAAACTATATCTTCAAAAATCACGCCAATCCGTTGCTCCGTTATACTGCGTGAAAGGACAAAAAAACAAATCAACAAACACACTTTCGCATTTATAATATTAGTATATAGGAAGTAAGATAGTTAGGAAGTGGGATTAAATAGTTTGACCAATTTTTCGCACAATCTCTATAACGCCAGGAATCGAAGCCGATGTCATTGGTGGTCGCTAGTTAAGCGCAGCTACCAGAACAGCCCAGGGGCTTCATTTTATTTTTAAGTTGGTGGCTAGCTAGCGAGAGCTGTAAAATGCTATCATGATATGCTTGCACCACGATGTTTCCCGTCACCGAAAACTCATTGTAAGATTCAAACCCTTGACCTTATCGGCGAACGACAGAACCCAGACACTGCTTGAAATGTCTTTTAGACTAAGGCCATATTATGGTGGTATTGCAGATCACAGGCCTCCCTCCAGGCGAGAATCCAGCCCTCAAGAAAAAGGTTGTGGGCAAAGCCACTCCAAAATCGGCCAAGTGCGAGTCGTACTACGGCTCGCTCAATACGTTGCACAACAAAGGAGACGTTTCCAAAATGTATGACGCCCCAGCAGGACCGGATCTAGTTGCACTTGCCCCAGGCAGCATCAGCCTGAACTCTGAAGGGTGGCACGCCAACATCCAGTCTCGCTGTGTATACTATGATAGAGCTTATCAGTAGAACATTTTTCTGCAGGCGAACCCTATTAGTTTAATAAACCAGTGTGCTTCACTGCATGCCTAATTAAGCATTGTTTTTATTTCATTAGTGTATATCAGCCTATCAACGGCAATTAGGGTTGTGGGCATGCCCACCGTGCCCACAAGGCTGGATCCTAACCTGCCTCCCTCATGTTATGGGATTCACGTAGTTTACATGAAAAGACAATGAAAACAAGCTTTCTTAGATAGGTATATAAATAATATCTTTATTGCCACAAAAATACAATAACAAAACTTCTTAAATTAAGTACAATCTCATCAATGTTTACCCGACTACAGCACAACAGGAAGGATTATATTTTTATGTATAGCTCTAAAATACTTAAGACATACATTATAAGCATAATGGCCCTTATTAATAAAAAGGGTTAAAAGGTTGAATAGTTAAACTATGTTTTATCTCTTTCAATTCAGTTTCAAACTGTCAAAGAACAACAAAGACAAAACATAGTTTAACTAAACCGCCGTTTAACATTGTTTATTAATAAGAGGCAATATTTTTATACTATTTGATAACGTGAAGAGCCGGTCGTTTGCCTGATGGTAAGCATAACGCCGGCCCATAACAATTGCAGTGCCACTCAGAACTTTGAAACACAAAGACCTGCGTGGCACTGCACTGCGCTCGTTACCCTGAGACATTTAGATATGTTAGCATTAGAAACAAAAACATTGTAAAATCCCTTTTTTAAGAAGAATGCCGAAGAGTTTCTTGCCCTTGTTAGGTCTTTCTGGTCTTTATGTGTGGTATATCTATAGGTACCTACTTGGGACGGGCGCTTGATTTTAACTTTCATGAGTTCTCCTAGGCCCATGTTAGTAAAGAAATTTTAATTTGAAACAGTTTATATGTGTTTGTATTGATTCACGTAGCTTTAAGTTCCATCCGATTTTGAATTATCAATCGATTGTTTATGAGGTATTAGTGTGCATTTGTTCTGTTTTTTCTTTCTTCATTCTTTTCCCCCCGCCCCCCTCCTTCCCCTCGCGGTGCACAAGCTTCCCATGCGTGGCGAGCGTGCTCGCTTGTGCGAACCGTGCGGAACACTCGCCGCACTCGTACGGACGCTCGCCCGTGTGCGTTCGAACGTGTTTGTTTAGTATCGTTTTGCTCTGTGGAGAAAAAAACACCTTTATTTATTAGCTACTACATATACGAGCATGTGTAGCCGAGCGGGAACTTGTACGACCTTCAATACGACGCACCAGCGCCGCAAGTACGGATCTTTTCGGTCGATAAAATTCGATAATACTCGATAAAATTGACAGTTCGAATCGATAAAAACCACTTTATTCGATAAAATTGACAGTGCAAATCGATAAAACCCACTTTATCGATTTGAACTGTCAGTTTTATCTAATTTTATCGACCCGCATAGATCCGTACTTGCGGCGCATTTTTCGAATTCTAGCTCAGCCCAATGACTTGTACTCGTGAAGTCTGCCGCCAAGCAGTAATGTGCAAGCATTACTGTGTTCCGGTTTGATGAGCAAAGTAGCTAGTGAAATTACTGGGCTCATGAGACTTAATACCTAACGTCTCAGGGTAGCGGGCACACTGCAGTGCCGCGCAGGATTTTGTGTTTCAAAGTTCTGAGTGGCACTGCAATTGTTACGGGCCGGCGTAATGCTTAGCATCAGGCAAACGACCAACTCGTCTCGCTATCAATTAAAATAAAATATCCACCAGCCGCAATGGGCATGCGTGGTGGATTATGACACATTCTCTGTTAGAGGCCGGTATCCCAGCAGTGGGAGCGTAATAAGGCTGTTGATAAAGACACCTGGCACCAACCTACCACTGGAAAAGTTGACATTACAAGGGAGGGTACATTAACTCACGTCGAATATTTTGTCGCAGAACAGACAGGGGTGGCGCCGCGGCCGCTTGTACCCCTCGTGCACGTATTGCACGTGAGTCCGCAGTTGTCTCTCGGCCGCGTAACTCTGCGAATGCCCGTAAGTAAACCCTTAAACCTTACCCTTTAAACTGTTTAATTTTCAACCGACTTCCAAAAAAGGCGAAGGTTCTGAATTCTTTTGTATTTTATAAATTGTAACGGGATATTTATCGTGATTATAAGCTGGTGAGCTCCCGATATTTAAATCCCGAAAATAATTTAATTCCCGAAATATCGGGAGCACGCCAGCTTATAATAATCACGGTAAATATCCCGTTACAATGTATAAAGTAGTGAATAACTGTGAAAGTCTACAATAGTGTTTCTTCTGTATTTTTTTTTCTGTGGCTACTCTATTACCACAGAATACAGCTAGGGCCGATCTTTCAATTGCACGTTAACGAACTGAATGCTATTGAATCAATAAATTATTCGTGTTTTTCGGGTGTTTCATATTGAAGTTAATGGACCGTTAGCTAACTAAGTTCTGTCTTCCACAGACTTAGATAATTCAGGGAATTATCTAACAGGACGCTATCTGACTATTGAAAGATCGGCCCTAATATGAATTACATGAGCCCAAACTCAAGGGGGTTACTTACTAACTTATAGTAAACCCTTTCGGTCTTACCACAAAACACACCACACCCGTGTTAAACACAGTGTTAACTCCTAAACATGCCTTAGTCGCGTTTTTAAATACGAGCAACCATAATTCCTGATTTAAGTAGTGTCTAACTGTACTCTAACACAATCCTGCTATGATATCACATTTCTAATCATTTTGATTCTAATATTGCGACTACGTATCCAGGTCAAGAAATAAATTAAAAAAAAACATCATTTTGACGTTTATCTTTAGACACTGTCAAGCTAAACAAGCTATTAAGTGTTTTTTGTGTTAGCACGGCTTGCGTTTGGGCTCATGTAATTCGTTTTGACGAGTCCAATTATTTCTTTGTGTATATTTTTTTTATTATTTTCTTTATTTTTTATTTTTTTTTTATTTTATTTATTCAACAAAATCCACAGCTCTTATACAATTAATTATTAGGACTTACATCTAAAACTTATAGCCAATAATGGATTTACATTCTATGAATAATATTTGTTACTAGACAGTCATCAGAGAAGAAAATTAATAATAATTATGGCAGTTATGTTTAATGGAGGCGTGTGTAGTATTAGGGAGTGTGTATGTGAATGCTTGCGCGCGTGTGTGTGTGTGTGAGTGTGTGTGTGTGTGTGTGTGTGTGTGTGTGTGTGTGTGTGTGTGTGTGTGTGATGTGTGCGCGTGTTTATGTCGGTGTGTGTGTGTGCGCGTGTGTCGGTGTGTGTGTGTGCGCGTGTGTCGGTGTGTGTGCTTGTGTGGGTATATGGGTTGTTGTGCCTGTGTGTGTGTGTGTGGTTTGCGTAAAACAATGTTATGAGTGTGTGGGGTGATGAAATAAGTGTAAAGTGTCTTCGGATATCTGTGTTATGTGTTTTTGTCAGTGTGATTATGCTATCTTGGAAGTGAAGGTCCCATATCATCACCATTTAAAATCATTAACATTTCTCGCTTAAATGCTACCTTACTATTTTGGAATAAATCAATAGCATTGAAACTTTTATTATAAACATTATGCAGCCGATTTAAAAGTACGTTTTGAGCATAAAACGTTTTAGACTGAGATACTGCAAACAAATTTGTATGTCTTGTTCTTTTTTTTGGACAGCAGAAACGTAATATTTTGCACAGTAGCTCTGAACAGTCAATATGGCCATTACATATATCATAAAGAAAGGACATATCAGCTTGGATACGACGATTTTCAAGTGAGGTCAGACGGTAAAATTTGCAAGCATCTAGGTAATCTGTGAAGCTACGGTAACATCGAAAATTTAGATGTTTTATGAATTTATGTTGAATTTGTTCTAGCTTTTGCTTATAAGTTACATAGTGAGGACACCAAATTATACTGCAGTATTCTAGAATACTTCTCACATATGAGTAATACAATACTTTTAAACAACTCAAATCTGAGATGGATTATTGGTCTGATGATGGAGCCGCGATGCGGTAGCGAAGTTTTTTTTTAAACTAAACAAAATGATTACCTTTTCGCATTTATCACATTTGAAGGGCCGTATTCCTAAGTGTATGTTCACGTGAATATCCAAATCTTTCTTTTTTGCGAATTTCATGACGCAATGTGGGCAGGGAAACCTGGAAAGTAAACACAATATTAAACATAAAACGCTTACACACTCATACCCCCGCACTAGGATTCCCTGTGTCGCAGGTGGCATGGACATACAAAGATATACATCACAAACATCCAAGACCCGAGAACAAACTTTAAGCTTAATACCATTAATCCTCTTTCCTTCCAAAGGTTGACTGGAAGCAATCGTTTTTAGCGGTAAGTCCAACCATCACTTTAATTATCTGCTACTGTGGTTAATTTTTGAAGACTGGTGTACCCACAACAAAGACTTTTGATTCGATTTGAATTTATTAATATTGAAAACACTGTCAAAAACTCATGATTATTTAAAAAACGAATACCGAAGGATATTTTCTTTGGCCTTCTTCTCGAACGGTTGCATTAGTGGAATGGGCACCTGATCATTTAACTTTCATGAGCGCTCTCTCAAGTCCCATGCGCAGTCATGTACATGTGGTGTGCATTCATTAGTGTGTATGGATTGTAAAACTAGACTCCGGTTTGATGAGCAAAGCATTGTTAGTGAAAATTACTACACGACAATTATGGGCCGGCGTGGTGCTTACCATCAGGCAAACGACCAGCTCGTCTCGTTAACAAATAGCATAAAAAAAAATAACTAAGCCAGGATGTGTAACCTATACTCGTATATTCACCATGCTCGTGAAGTCTGTCGCCAAGCAGTAGTGTGCAAGCATTACTGTGTTCCGGTTTGATGAGCAGAGTAGCCAGTGAAATTACTGGGCTTAGGAGACTTAATACTTAATGTCTCAGGGTAACGAGCGCACTGCAGTGCCGCGCAGGCCTTTGTGTTTCAAAGTTCTGGGTGGCACTGCAATTGTTATGGGCCGGCGCAGTGCTGGGTGCAGTACTGGGGGGCGTGTGGTCTATTGGAGAGCCCTGGGCCCTCCTTTGTAGCACCGAGGCAGAACGAACCGGGGGGCTTCTAGTGGGTAAAAATCCCACATAACCCAGCTGCTCCTCATGGCAGCCGGGTACCTTAAGAAGATTTCACCCCCGAAAAAATAAAAAATAAAAGGGGTAATGCAGGGGCGTATTTACCCTAGGGCCAAAAGGGCCATGGCCCGGGGCGGCAGGCTGCGAGGGGCGGCGCAAGCTGAAGGAATTTAAAGAAGCATACCTAACTAAAAGTCTTATTAATAAACGGTTGAATACTTAGTTAACTATGTTTTGTCTCTTTCGATTCAGTTTAAAATTGTCAAAGAACTATAACAAAACATAGTCTAACTAAACCACAGTTTAACACTGTTTCTTAATAAGAGCCTAAATCTCGTAAGGGTTATCGTATATTCTCAAAGGCGCGGCGACGGAGGGAGGCGGGGCTGCAGGCCCAGGGCGCTGAATCCTAAAATACGCCACTGGGGTAATGTGTGTATTCAGCGTTCGATATTCCTCTACTTACTGCAGCTGTGAATCATCGAGATGCGGCCGCGCTTTCTTCATATGATTTTTAAACTCATTAACGGTTTTGAAAGACCTGAAAAAAAGTTTATATTAAAACAAGAGACTTTTGAAATGTACCAAACGAGAATAACAACAAAAGTTAATAACTTAAAAATAGAATTGAAGGATAAAACCCTCAACTCTTTTGGATGTAACGTCCGTTATATTGATTTTTAACCGAGTTCCAAAAAAGAGGAGGTTCTCAATTGGGATGTTGACTGATTTTGGGAAAGTGTTTAAAACGATGCGAATGGGCCTAATATAACCCAAAATATTTAAAATTACTTTTTGAATACATCTTATAATTTAATTTTCATGTTTATAAATGCCATTTCAAGTTTCGCTCCAAAACGCCAATACTGGTCACGTGGTCGGTGTGACGTCACGATTCCTGGCACAGATAACTATATTCACAGAAATCACTCTAAAATACACAGACATACAGTACAAATCTGTGCTAAAATACTAGGCAAAAAGAGCCATCCATATACTCATTCCGATTGAGAAAGTGACGTCACGCGCGTTTTATGTCACGTGACTTCGGAGTCACAGAGGAAATAATATCTTGTTCGGAGTGATGTGATTACATTTTAATTATTAAATTAAAATGAAATTCCTTAAAATAAACAAAAATATTGTGTTTTATAGGATTTCTGTCACAAAAACTACCATGAAATTAGGCCATTAGACATTCTTTATCGCGAAATTAAAACTATAAATTACCCACATTATATAATCTGACAAAAACTATCGTTTCGCGGCAAAATTATATTTTTATTTGAATACAGTCAACATCCCAATTCGTCCGTATTTTTTTGTGACGCATAAATGTGGTGAGTGACGGTGACTGATAACAATCTGGATAGATTGTCCGAGCGCTGACTGACATAGAAACCACCGTCAGTCAGCAACTCATTCATGACTGATGGAAATCCATCCGTCGCTGACTGACGGTAATTTCTATGTCAGTCAGCGCTCGGACAATCAATTTATCCAGATTTTTATCAGTCACGCCAGTTAATTGAATTAAGGTGAAGTGAAAAAGGGGCGACATATCAAACGAGTGGCGAGCGTCGGCGTTTTGTGGTCGGTGTCGGCTACATGTGTCTCGTGGCTTGTTGAACCATGCACATCGCAGAGGTCATATAAAATATACGAAACTGAAGTCCGCCCGGTGGCGGCATTTTGTAGTTGCAGCTCGTAGCCCGTGTGCGAACAGGCTTAGGATATACTAACTTGTCACACTTCTCGCAGTAAGTGTCCGCAGGCCGTAAGTGCTTCAAACTGTGTCGTTTCAAGTTGAAGGGAGTTTTAAAAGACATTCCACATTGCTCGCAAGCATAACCCTTCGCCAACTCGTACTCTGATAATTCTGGATGCGCTCTGGTTGTAAAAGAAAGATAATTTGTTAGTTTATTACCTAACTAGCTGCTGCCCGCAGTTTCACCCGCGCGGAGATATTGGATTTCATGGTTGTTATGTTTTTGCGCGGAACCCTAATTCTTTTTCCAAAATAAAAGTAGCCTATGTTACTTTTGTAACATCAGCTATCTGCCGGTGAAAGTCCGGTCAAAATCGGCCCAGCCGTTTCGGAGATTACCCGGAACAAACAGACAGACAGACAGACAGACAAACAGACAATTTTTTTAAAAATGGCTGTTTTGGTGTAGGTCCCGTATATACTTTCATATGCATTTAGTAAAAAGCTGTTATTTTGATATTACAAACAGACACTTCAATTTTATTTAGTTGTATAGATGTATAGATATAGAATGTATACTCGTAGATGTATAGATATAGAATGTATACTCGTAGATGTATAGACAAGCTGCTGCCCGCAGTTTCACCCGCGCGAAGATATTGATTTTCGTTAGTATTATCAAAAAATCAAACGTTTAGACGCCTGTTTACCTAGACAGTCTAAAAGTTGAACAAAACAACACAGCTTTCAGAAGTAATTTAAATGTCACAACAGAAATGAACTTGAAAATGTTTAGACACTTCTAAAATCAAGTTCTAGATAGTGTCTAAAGGGCAAACGTCTATAAAACTAATACAAATGTAATAACAGAATTGAGTTTGCGAATCTTAAATCTAGGTTTGTAGTTGTTTATATTTAGACACTCGACTAATGCATGATAAAAATTTAATCGCAGATTTCATCTTTTAACACATGTTTTAGGTTTTTTTTTTTTGTGGTAAGACCGATTAAGTTTAGTTATCTACCTAAGTATTTAATAACTTACAACATGATATGACTGTTGAGGCTTTTCTTGCTCGCTGCCTTTTTGTCGCAGTATGGGCAGGTCACCCCTCCTCCCTCGCCGAAGTGTTTGTATTTCACGTGCTTTTCTAGGGACTCTTTAATTCTGCAACAAGTTTTCTTTTATTCACGTTGCGTTTTGCGTTTCACCACTGCCTCTGGGGGGCCCCAATTCTACTAAAGTTTTTTTTTTTTTATGTTATTTAGTAACTAGACGAGCTGGTCGTTTGCCTGATGGTAAGCATAACGCCGGCCCATAACAATTGCAGTGCCACCCAGAACTTAGAAAGGCCTGCGCGGCACTGCAGTGCGCTCGTTATCCTGATACATTAGGTACCTATTAAGTCTCATAAGCCCAGTAATTTCACTGGATACTCTGCTCATCAAACCGGAACACAGTAATGCTTGCACACTACTGCTTGGCGGCAGACTTCACGAGCAAAGCGGTAGTAACAACCCGGACGGGCACTCGCAGAAGAGTTAGTCCTCCCACTAACAAATGGTTTTAAAATGAGAATGGTTTCATCGCAAAATGATCACTTTGATGAAGAGCATACGAAATTAACAATGGTTCATTGATTATTTGTTTAGTAGAATTGATAGATTAGAGACGATGTGGTAAGTACAATACGTGATACGAGAACGTGGTAAGTACAATAAAGCTAAAATGGCAATTCACTCTCAAGAGCGGCTGTCAAAGTACAGCGATAGGTCCTTGCTCCTGGCGACACATTTTCGAGTTTAGGGTGGTAGTTAAGCAGGCGAAAATTAGAAATTTCCCTACATAGTACATCATGCTCGTATACAGGATGTATTTTTGAGAAGGGACAGTTAAGTAAGTGTAGGTAGTTGTATGAACATCCGCTAGTGTCGGTTAACACTATAAAATATTATATTTCATAAAGTGTAGGTAATTTACTCAAACCTTAAATTTTATTATTTGTATAGATTTTAACTTGACGGTACTCACTTAAATCTCATATTACAGTACCGACAGAAGTACTGGGTGTTGTCCTGATGGTAGACGCTGACGTGTCTTGTCATTGTGTCCTTCGTGATGCGAACTAGTCCACACTCGGTGCATTTGTATCTTCTGTAACAAACGTACGTTCACCAGGTGGTAGGGCTTAGGGCGTCCAATACGTGGCAATGGCGCTCAGGAATACCTACCTACATTATCCCTAGCTTCCTATTAGTTAAAGAATGTTTACAATCGGGCCAGCTTTCCTGAGATTACGGTGACGAACAAACAAAAAACAAACTTGATCCACGCCAGGGGGCGCTGCTAAGATAGACGTGGCCTTGTTTAATTTTACACAGTTGAACTATAAAGTTTTTCCATTCTATTTATCATAGAAACTGAAAGATAGGATTGTTGCTTACGTGAAGTGTATTTTTCTGTGGACCTCCATTTGTTCAGTCTTGTGTAATCTAATTTTGCAAATATCGCATACGAGCGCGCCCATTGCCTGTAATAGAAAAGTGGCAAGTGCATAATAATCAGAAGCCATAATATAAGCTCATTGATCTATGGTTCGATTTTTTAAACTAAAATCTTAAATTCGCAATTTAGACTCACTGGCAACGAGTATTTAACCCTAGTACTGCTTTGTTTAAATATTTACTAGAAGGTGATAGGACTCGTGAAGTCTGCCGCCAAGCAATAATGTGCAAGCATTACTGTGTTCCGGTTTGATGAGCAGAGTAGCCAGAGAGATTACTGGGTTTATAAGACTTAATACCTACCTAATATGTCTCAGAGTAACGAGCGCACTGCAGTGCCGCGCAGGCCTTTGCCTAAGCTTGCCTAGAACATACATATTTACTCAAAGCAATCGAGAAACAGACTCGAGCAAGGAGTTCCACTCCTTATCTTCTTTACTGTAATAACTATTATAGAACAATAATATACCTACATTATGCATAAAACCGATACATAAAAGATATTAATGTCTATTCTTACCATCAGGCAAAGGTCCCGCTCGTCTCGTTATTCAATAGTATAAAAGAATATACATTTTAAAAAATCATACCACACTATGTTTATCCAAATGCACTTCTAAACCATATTTTAAATTGAATGATTTCAGGCAATCTACACATTTGTATGGGGACTTTAAAAATTTTTCATCAGACGCTAGCTGCTTTCTCTCTTCCATAACTTGGTCAAATGTTAAGTATATTTTTTGTATGCCAGGTATTGCTGTAACAAAATAATATTAAAGTTATGAGTAAACATTACAAATAAAACATACTCTTGTTTTTATGAATGAAGAAATGATATGAAATGTAGTGAATGAAAGGAAGAAAAGAAGAAACGAAGGAAACATGTAAGTTTGCCATTAGCCATAAGCCAACCTTTATTCAGTTTGGGTCGTCCTCTACGCTCATGTTTAGGTTGTAACAAAACATCTTTTTCACTTGGTCCCGGTGAGCCTGTAGGTTTGTTTGCATTGTTGCTTTCTGTATGACATGTTTCTTCCTTTACCGACTTTTCTGGTAGGGGATTGTCTTCTTTTAACAAATCATTCAGAGTTCCTGAAAGGAGTTAAATATTTTATCATTAAAAAAATATCTATCTATTTATTTACAATAATCGACCAACTACCCAAGTTTACTTATTTATTTTTGTGCCAAAGTATCCAGGAATTTTAAGAATCTAACAATTTGTTCATTGAATGTTTTGCTACATAGACCTTCGATTAATTATGGCTGTTTTCCTGCATGAACATATTGTTACTTAGATACTGAGAGATACATAATATTTACTCCTAGGAATCGGGAAATACAGGCTCTAAACCTTTTGATAGTGAGCCCTTTTTATCCCAGGGAAATGCATGGTTCCTGAGGGTGAACTCCACGTGGGTGAAACTGCGGGCAGAAGCTAGTTAGAATATAAAAGTCAAATAAATCAAATTAGATCAAACAGAGAAACAATCAAAACAATAAATACATCAAAAAACAATCGGGTGACATTGGTCAAGGCAGACCACTTATAAAAAACGTTCGCGGGCCACATTGTGGTCTGCAGGCCTGGGGTTGGGCACTGGGCAGCCTTGACTTAAATGCATAAAAAAGTAAATCATGAAATAATTACCAATATCATCAGCTAACTCCTCTTCAGGACAGTCCATCGTTTCATCTATCTCTATCTTAATGTCTTCATAATGTATAGTATACTCATTTTTAGCACAATTCACTGTCATATTTGCCTCACTAGCAACATGTGACTTTTTTTCAATGTTAAAGCTAGATTGCTCACCATCTCTCTCATTGCAGGTCAAAAACTTGCCAATTGCCATAGATTCAGGTTTCACGCTGATGTTGGAGTTTGTTGCATTACCTATTTTTACTAAATTGTTTTTGTATGTGTGTGTGAGGGTTATTGGAAGTCGCAATTGTGAGCGTACTTTTTTTATAGTGGTAGATAGACCCTGTAAAATTAAATGGTTGTTTATAGGTAGGCACCTACTTAATTGTCTGCAAATTATAATGATTACAAAATTAAAGATATATCATTAAATAGTTAAACACAGCAGTTTTGAGTTTGAGTATACTGGTTTTCATAAAAATAAGGCCGCTTAAAAAATGCTTTAAATTTTTAGTCTGTGATGTACTTATGACTTAAACACATATTTTACAAAATATATTTTTTTGCTATGAGTATTATATATGCGCAATATTCGGAATAATGACCAAAAAAAAACAATATACTTCTGGAAAATTGAAATTTTTCATGTTCTGGGCAAATTTCATGGCATTAGTAGGAATTAAGTATTCCCTTTAGTTAAGTCAGCGGCGGGAATACTTACAGGAAAAGGATGGTGTGTGTTACTACACACACCATCCTTTTGCTGATAGAATGTATCATGTATTTGGTAGTAAAGTCGTAAAGAACACTTTTCAAAAACTAAATCAAAAGATTTTTAACCCTCTACATAGGTAATTAATCTGAAATATCTAAATCAAATGTGGATTCTGTACTTACTTCAAGAGAGGTTTCCAACAATATTTTATTGTTCTGTGCATTCTGGATGAATAGCTCAGCATGCTGTGCCATCCGCTTGCATAAAAAACATAATTTTATGGTGTCTCTCTGTGAAAAGATATTTAATTTCACATATTTTATTACAAATATAGTTTGTTGTTTTAAAAGTAACAAGTAAATGCAAAGCCTGTCGTAATACTTGCAAGTATAATATGTAGAAGACACATATAAATACAAAATTATTTGTACATAAACAGATTATTTAATAACATTTTTTTGAAACCGTCCACTAGCCTTCAAAACCGTTCATGTAGCCTTTTGAAGGAGCTTATCAGCTTATCATCCAAAACTGCTCATCAGAGCTCGCAGCACTGGCAGCTGGCTGCAGTAGAAAATAGTTGAAATGCACAATAGCTCAGAAGCGAAGCAACCAAAGCATTAATAATCATCATTTATCTTCGTACATTATCTACTTTTGTGCCGCTACAAAAGCTTTACTGGGAACTATGTATGTTAAATGTTTTTGTATTCATTACCTCAAATATGGCATAGAAAGGAGCGTATTGAATTTCATAATTCTGTAATTTGAATTCTTTGGAATTACAAAGACAACCCCAACAATAGAAAGATATTGCACTTTCTGAACTTTCCTCCATTATGTGCACAGACTTATGGTATATAGTATATAACCACAGATCAATAACCAAGGTATATAACTACATCATATTCTCTTTGACTACATCACGTGTATCTTTAGCTGCATAAAAATAAACAAGCAAAAAAGGATCACAAACTATATACCTATAAAAAAAAAATAGTATTGAAAAGGATTTTTGTATAATGTTTATCGAAAACATAACTGCAAGTTTCCTTATAGTTTGTAGTTTTTTTTTTTTTTTTCGGCTTCACGCGATTTGCTTATTTAGCCAGTGTCAAGTTATATGAAATATTATATTTAATATATTAATATATTGTAATAAATCTCTAGTTTTGGTGTGTAAAAGTCGTCAAAGTCACGTTAAAGTTTAGTCTAGGCGCAGTCGTGTCGAAGTGACACTTCAGTAAAGCGGGGATACTTTACTGAAGCTTCTATGGAGTTTTGGATAGAATACGAAAATACACGTTTTTCGTCTTTGTGCTATTTGCCTTTCACTTATGCACGTTTACGAACACTTAATGGTTAATAATCCACCATTAACACTCGATAAAACACAGGTTTTAGTAAATAACACAAACACAACAACAGCACATTTTCGCATTCCCGCCAAAACTCCTTTGTACAGTTTGTTGATATTTATTGATACTTCCACAGACTAGGTAGGGTTCAAAGAGTATAAATGTAGGGTTATACTTGGATACTTCATATCCTTTCCCCACAGACTAATAGCCTTTCCCTATATAGAAAAGTACTCTGTGATCAGCATCGAGCAAAGCCAGTAGCCACAGAAAAGAGTATTTATATTAATTGTATATAGGGGAATAGAATAGAGATCTATCTCAGCTGTCAAAATAGGAAACGCGATAGTGCCGCTCTCAGACATCGTATTCAGGAACTAATACTAACGTCGATATAGCTATAATAAATACCTATATACTATATGTATACCTACATCTAAATACAGATACTTATAATAATTTATAGGTAGTATACCTACATACGTGCCTATATTATATAGCGCCGAGCTACTTACAATTTTACTTGGTTAAATAACTTTATGTGAATTATTTTTCACCAGCTATGCAATTTATTTTAAAATAATTCACATAAAATTATGTCTGCCTACTTAGACACTATTTATTTTGAGACTAAACCAACTCTAGCTTTTACCCCTTCATTTATTTTTTCTTATAAAACATTGAAATAGTTATCATGGTTCCAAACGAGTCTTCACTTTACACTTTCACTAGAATATAATTTCTTTGTATTGTTAGAACCGCTAGGAGTGCGCTAGGAGCACAAATTCAACGCAGCCGGAGGAGCATAGTCTTAACACAATGAACTTAGTGGGAAAAGCAATATTTAGTATTTGAACGACACAAATTTGGAATAAACAGTAATAAAACGCCGTCAAATACGTATGACCGTCCATGTTGCAACGCGTTTTTGAAAACTATAATTGAAAAGTGAAAACAAAGTAACAAACTTGTTATTTGATAAATCTCCCATCTTGCGGTCGTCGATCAAACCACGTAGTCATTTAATAACACTAGACATGCTAAAACTTGAACAATGATGTTAAATACCGCCATCTATCATTGGGTTTAGTAAGTGCTATATTATTATGCTACAAACTTAGAAATCACTAAATAAGTAAGGATAAGCGACCAAATCGGTACTCTTCTTAAGTTTTCAAACCTATTTGAAAATTTCTCATTTGCCAAAACTCGGATTGTAAACCCGCATCGAGGGAACTAACCCCTAGAGATGAAGTGACGTTAGGTTTGCGCGAAAAATTCCACCATTTTTGCCAAGACATAATGCGCTTTGATTGGCTAAGCTACCGTCTTGCACCTATTCCCCAGTTTTATAGTGACGGGCTGTGATATAAGAGTATTATCGATATTTTGTTTGGTAATAACACAAGCCTACGAAAATTATTTTTAATTTCTCTTTCAAAATTATGTTTCTTTTTAAGTACTCGGGTATGTTGAATTAAAATACGATCATCGAGATTTATCTTTATTGAAATAATTCAAATATATATTATGTATATTCGAAGTTTTTATATAAAATTAAAATGTTAAAGATTGAATATTTACTTTCGTATGTATGTAAGTCTATTTCTTTTGCACGCTCTGTAGCCTAAACAGTTTGATGGATTTTAACATAACATGACATGTCCGAAAGTGCGTTGACTATGTGGTTCCTAATCAGTTTTGCCTTTTATCTTCATGTCGTCGAACACTAGCATGTAAATTAAATCATCTCTACGTGCAACTGCTTTGTTTTTTAAAACATTGAAGGCTTCTGTTGTAAAGCCTGGCCTTCCATCCACTTTCTGATACTATTTTGACAGGGTTAGTACAGATGACAGTCATGTACTGAAAGTTTTTCTTACGTATTTAAAGGCCTTTGCGGGATAAAAGTTCAACGTAAGAACAATAAATGTCCTTAGCTCTCTTGATCTAACTCCAATTTTACTAAAATGTCAGCGTTTTCTGCATTTATAAGTGATTTTTTTTCTAATTCTTTGACAAGTACTTTTAACGAAGCCACCTTTTTTTTTAAGTTACGCACTTTATCTCCTAACACCCTGAGCTTTTTATTTTTTTCAGTAACTTTTCCAGACAATTCTAAGATACGCCTACAAAGTCTTTTTTTAGTCAGTGAATCAAATCGGGACGTCACAGGATCTGTAGATTTCCGTTTATTTGCATTTGGTGTTGTCAAAACTGGCTGATGTTTTGACGTCGATGAGGATGGTTTAGGGTAATCCTGTTCTTTATTCTGCACATTAAGATCAGCTACAGCTGTATCGCCCTGGAAAAAATATCTTAATTACTGTTATCAATAAACTACAAGTTAATAATAAAAGTGAAAAATTTAATGCACCTTTCACCTTTTTAAAATTAGATGCGCCCCAAAGATTCACCGAGGCTACTCATGCATGCGCCTCACGTTTTTCGTTTTTTTTTCTTAATATTGTGTGTGTGAAATTTATCAATCGATTATGATTTAATTTTGTTTTTAATGCATTGCCTAGATTGCAAAAGTTGTACTGAACATTGTCATTCATTTAATTTAATACTTTGTGGAAGTCCCATGGCTCAGCAGAAAGTTAGTTAAAAATTGATTGCTTTTTACCGAACAAATAAGCCAATAAAAACGTTTTAATAAAACAAATTGAAGGCGTCTTACCACAAGAGGCAAGTGTTTGGTAGGAATTGCCGTATCAAATAAACGTCGTCGGCCGCATTTCATCACATGAATGCAATCTTCTGTGAAGTGGCGGGAACAAACCTTGCTAATCTTTGATGGGTACCAGTTTTCCCTTCTTGTGAGTTCAATCCATTTTTGTTTTAGATTTGGATCCTTAGGGAAGCTATAAAAACAATATTTCTGTTAAGTTTAGTATTTAAGTTTATGGGGAATACCAATGTGGGAAAACCCTTAAATAAAATATTATATTGTTTAAAAATTTTTTTTCATGTAAATCCCTATCCATTACGTAAATGCGAAAGTGTGTTTGAACGTATGTTGGCTTGTTGGTCAGCTGGTTTATCCTTCTTTCACGCAACAACGGCAACGGAGCAACAGATCGGCGTAATTTTCGGCATAGGTATAGTTTATGAACCGGAGAGTGACATAGGCTACTATTTATCCCGCGCGGAAAAATGCACGGTACCTGTGGGAACGCGGATGAAATCGCGGACAGAAGCTAGTATAGAACAATTTAAGATGCTAAAAAGGAGTTAAAAAATCACGACTAGCCCGACGTTTTTTGTAGAAAAATATATTTTTCCAGACAAGCTTTTATAAAATACGTAATGGGTACTGCAATCATATGGCCAGCTTCCGGCTCCATCGTGAGGACCCTAGACATCAATAGGATCAGAGTACTTGTAAAGGCAAATCAAACAAGCCCAAACTCGATGGGGTTACGTCGTTTCATTACATAGGACCTTTGGCCACCATCCAGATTCATCATCAGGACCCTGGACATCATCTAGGGTCATAGTACTTGTAAAGACAAATCAAGCAAGCCCCAGCTCGATGTGATTACTTCGTTACAGAGTTCCTATGGCCACCTTCCGGCTCCATCATCAGACTAGCTCAGTGACATCATTATTTTGCATTGTCATCCGATCTATATATGTATGTTTTCGGCTCAATCGAACACCAGGAAATGAACATAAATACATAGCCACCTCCTTTGTGATAATTTTATCTGTGTTTTGTAAATTAATAAGTATCAGAATTGCGTGTATTGACATTTCACTAATCTATTTCGATTTTATTTTAATAACTGAATTTTTCATTAAATGTATTGTAATTATTGCAATTAAATATGTTTGCGATTAAAAATATTGTACGTCCATCATTAATGGGACAAACTGTTGAGACATGTAATTATGCTAAGACAATTAATACGACATCTTGTACCTACACAGTTTCTACAATAAATTTATTTCATTTCATTTATTTCATTTCATTTCATTGGAAGTTGGTTAAAAATTAAAACAAACCATGACTGATTATGATAATCATGGTAACGGTCCTGAACTAAAAAACATCCAAATCAAATCACTTTTTACGTGCCACTGTTAGCCCACAATATCGACAAATGACTATACAAGCGAAGCACAACACTAAGCCAACACAGCAGACAAAGATGGCATTAGAGAATACAGTAAGTGAGAGTGAGACAATAGAGACTTTTAGATGACTAGTATAACTTGACCTTGTACGAAATTTCAGTATTTAATTATTTTTAATTCTACTTACTTGTGGAAGGTAATTCCATCTGTTTTATAATTGGAACTTCTGGCATTTTTACCACACCACTTGATGGAGCACGAACTCATTCTAATTTCACTGAAGGAGGGTGATTAATTAATATATGAAACGAGACGTGCGCACGGGTCTAGCTTCTGGTCGCTACTCTTCGAACGCACTCAGTGCGCTGATGTAGTTTAATAGCAAAATCAATACATTGTTGTGAGATACAATCGACAAAACTTATCGAAAAGCCAGGTCGAATCCAAAGAGAATATAGAGCTACTACAATACTTTACGATCCATGGAGCTAGGACTAATACACAGACTGACTAATAACTCCATGTTACGATCAGACTTCGGTATACGCTACATTTGATAAAATCGGCTTTTTCGATTGGACAAATTTATCGAACCGTCTTCCGTAATTGCGCCGCAGACCCAAGAAAACGCCAGAGAATGATAATATAACCACTACGTTTAAAAACGCTGCTTGACGTTTTTCATTCGCGAGAGAGAAGAAGAAGAAGATAAGAATGTCAGAGCGCGTCGCAGGCGTCACGTGCGCGGCGACATGTGTATGTCGCCGCGTAGCGTGTGCTAACTTCCGTTCCGAGTTCCGACAACTAATTTCCAGTGTTGCCAACTTTATTTTAACGAACCCACTAATTGTGGTGTCGTAATCCACCAAAAACCACTAAATTTGGCGATCCCTCAAACCACCAGAAAACCACTAACATATTATGCCAGGCAGACATGCTTTAAAATATTATTTGGAAATAAAACATTAATTATCGGCTGTAATTTATACTACAACTAGCTGCTCCCCCGCGGTTTCACCCGCGTGGAGGTATTGGATTTCATGGTTTTTATTTTTTTGCGCGGAACCCTAATTATTTTTCTAAAATTAAAGTAGCCTATGTTACTCCTTGTATCATCCAGTGCAAGTCAGTGCAGTTGTATCTGCCAGTGAAAGTCCCATCAAAATCGGTCCAGCCGTTTCGGAGATTACCCGGAACAAACAGATAGACAGACAAAAATTTAAAAAATGGTTGTTTTGTTATAGGTTCCGTATATACTTTCATATGCATTTGGTAAAAACCTGTTATTTTGATGTTACAAACAGACACTTCAATTTTATTTATCTGTATATATATGGATATTATAGTTTATTTTTGTTAACAAAAAATAAATCCTTATAGACATTAGTCAGACATTAAAGACAATCATCTTCGGAAGAATAGGCTTCTTCTACAATTTTTTGAATAATAAATTTCTTTATTCCCTTATTTTTGTACTACGATATTTGGTAATAATAATATGTAGTTAATGCAGCATTTTCCCTCGCGTTTTTAAACTAGTACGGACTGTGAGAATTGAAGATAGCAGATATAATTTCATTCGGTTTCTGATAAATAATCGCTAATGCATAGGAAATAATCACAAACACACCTTTTCAATTCTAACCAAACTTGACGCACGGCAGTATTCAGACGAATAAAGTCCCTCATCAAAATTATTCAAGAAATTGACAAACTGTTCTCGGGGAATCCCTGAAAACCACCACCTCAGTTCTGCACATCAGCCTACACATCAAAAAATATACACTTGTTTTGTAATGTAAACGGTCAAGTACTTTCCTATATTTAATTCATTTTAGTGGTTAAATGGGGTACCTTACCACTAACTGAAACAACCTAAGCCACTAGAAAAATCCACTAGCCACTAAAACCAAAATTTGTCCACTAAACGGTAAGCCTAAACCACCAGATCTAGTGGAAAATCCACTGAGTTGGCAACACTGCTAATTTCCGTTGTAACCATGGCGACCACTGCGTTCCCATGGTTACGTGTACCGCGAACATTTGAATCTACATAATATAATTGGTCTGGGTTTTTGGCGGGAATGCGAAAATGTGCTGTTGTTGATTTTGTGTTATTTACTAAAACCTGTGTTTTAGCGAGTGTTAATGTGTAATAATGGTGGATTATTAATAAACGTTCATGAGTGAAAGGCAAAGAGTACAAAGACGAAAAACGTGTATTTTCGTATTCCATCCAAACCTCCATAGAAGCTTCAGTAAAGTACCCACCGCTTTACTGGAGCATCACTTTGACTTTGACCCGATATTCTCTTTGACTTTGACGACTTTCACACATCAAAACTAGAGATTTATTATTATTTATATAACTTGGCACTGGCTAAATACGCTAATCGCGTGGAGCCAATAAAAAAACATAAAAAAATTGGTCTGTGTGCTGAGTGCTACTAACAACCTGTTTCCTTATAGACAGCCAAAATTCTAGACTACTTAAGTACTTACCTATTCCTTCCAGCCGAAGACCTAGCGACAGGTGGTCTTAAGTATTGTTACCGTTAATCCCTGGAGCCACGGGTACGATTCTAAAAAATTATGTCACTAATAATAAGAAGCTACCTACATTTATCCCAGTGTGTTATACAGGCTTCATTTTATCCTGATCCACGCGGGCGGAGCCGTGAGGAGCAGCTAGTGTTTTTTTGTACAGATATGACCCAGGATGGAACAGACTCCCACAAATACAGGAATTCGTGAGAGTAGTTAATACAAAAACAGTTTTTAAAACGTAACATTTTTATTTTTTTCATTTGGCACAGGTTAAAACTAATGCTGTCTTTATCAGAACATAACAAAAGACAAAGACATCAACAGACCCAATCCGTGCCAGCCAACGAACCTTCCAGAAACCCACCGTTGACCGTGCCCGTTCCAAAATGAGGAGGCACAAGCAAAGCTAATCTCAGATGGCGCCACCATCGCTGGTGCTTGTCTTTGATATTTACTTTGAGGGTTAACGAATTAAACTATAACCAGTAAACATGTTCGCTTTTTAAAAGTCGTTAGATTTCAAATGGTCACTATATAACCTAGAAGAATAATTGGTTACCAATATTTTTTGATGACCAACGCTTTGATCTACAATTTCCGTTTTGTCTCGTCAGAAGGGTAACGTGAGTACCTTAATTTTACACTGAACTGCACTTTACAGAGGCATACTTTATTGCAGACGATTTTTTGTTTGTTTACTACAATTTTATAATGAAGTTTCATAGTGAAACAACACCAGCGATAATGCGCCACCTAGCAGGATAGGCTCCAACTCAGTCTGTATAAAAATAAAGTTTCATTTCATAGAGTTTTGTTTAGGTCTCCCGTCCCTCGTCAGTTTGAGGTGTATAAGCTTATTGTGTGTCGCCAGGATTCCTGACTGACTGAATTGCGCGGGGCATTTACTGCACTGGTAGGGACGCTCGCCGGTGTGGGTCCTTATGTGCGCCTTTAGGATAGAGTTCCGCTGTGAACAAAGGCCATTA
Organism: Crocallis elinguaria; assembly: GCA_907269065.1. Lineage (NCBI taxonomy): Eukaryota > Metazoa > Arthropoda > Insecta > Lepidoptera > Geometridae > Crocallis > Crocallis elinguaria. The sequence goes on along the minus strand of OU026071.1, from coordinate 14,083,815 downwards.
TAAGGGACAGAATAAGGCGCGCCGCTATCTCGCTCGCGCATCTTAACATTTTTGAAGATTCAATCTATACAAATAAATAAAATTGAGGTGTCTGTTCGTAATAATCAAAATAACAGCTTTTTACTAAATGCATATGAAAGTATATACGGTACCTATAACAAAACAACCATTTTTAACATTTTTGTTAGTTTGTTTGTTCCGGGTAATCTTCGATACGGCTGGACCGATTTTGACGGGACTTTCACTGGCAGTTAGCTGATGTAACAAGGAGTAACTTAGGCTTTATGGGCGAAGCCGCGGGGCACAGCTAGTCACTTCATATAATTATGAAAAATCGCATTCGGTGAAATTGATGGCAATAACATTACAAAGGTACGGGTTTTGGGCAACTGACATGTCACTTTGACAGTGACTTTTCGTGACATTTCTTTGTTTGCAAAAAATATCTAAGATTCTGGAACAGGGTATTGTACATCTATATAATATTATATAAAAGAAAGTCGTGTTTGTTACACTATTTATAACTCGAGAACGGCTGAACCGATTTGGCTCAAAATTGGTAGGGAGGTTGCTAAGAACTAGGAGGACATAGGATACTTTTTTTTTTAAATTTTGCAGATCGGTTTGACGGTTCCTGTGGGAACGCGGTTGAAAACCGCGGGGCACAGCTAGTACAATAATAAATAGCTTACATCAAATATTTTATCGCACATGTGGCAGGGGTAGCGCAGCGGTCGCTTGTACCCCTCGTGCACGTGGCGCTTGTGGTCTATCAACGACCAGTTGTTCACGTAGGCCTGCAATTTCATTTCGATGTAATTGAGATGTTGTATGAAGCACGAAATACATAATTTTTGTCGTTGTACAGTTTTAAGAAGATCACATTAACACAATAAAAATGAAATTCACAAAAAATAATAATAATAATAATTGGGATGTTGACTGTATTAAAATAAAAATATAATTTTGCCGCGAAACGGTAGTTTTTGTGACAGAAATCCTATAAAACACAATATTTTTGTTTATTTTTAAGGAATATAATTTTAATTTAATAATCAAAATGTGATCACACCACTCCGAAGTCACGTGACATAAAACGCGCGTGACGTCACTTTCTCAATCGGAACGAGTATATTGCTCTTTCTGCCTAGTATTTTAGAGTGATTTCTGTGTATAAGTGACGTCACATCGACCACGTGACCAGTATTGGCGTTTTGGAGCGAAACTTTAAATGGCATTTAAAATACATGAAAATTAAAGTATTAGCTGTATTTAAAAAGTAATTTTAAATATTTTGGGTTATATGAGGCCCATTCGCATCGTTTTAAACACTTTCCCTAAATCAGTCAACATCCCAATTTCCACAATGATACTACATCTATAAAAGTATCCTAAATTCAACAATTTTTTTTTATCATCCCTTTGCAATTTAAATGACGCCAAGCAGTATTATGCGAGCATTACTGTGTTCCGGTTTGATGAGCAAAGAACCAAGTGAACGAGCGCACTGCAGAGTTGCAAGCATTTTGTATTTCAAAGTTTTGAGTGGCACTGCAACTGTTATGGACCGGTGTTATGCTTACCATCAGACCAACGACCAGCTTTAAAAAAAGTTTATAACAATATTTACCTTGTCGCATTTATCACATTTAAACGGTTTGATGTCTAAATGCACCCTGTTCATGTGCCTGTCTAGATCCCTCCTTATTGAAAACTTCTTATCACAGTGTACACAAGACAATCTGGAAAATTACAAAATCACTTTACTACAGTCAGTTTGGTTCTTATTATTTTAGTTATAGCTTGAAACCGCAGAGCCTGGATACCAAAGTTATCAGCAAGCGGCAAGCAGTTGAAAGTTGGCACCCGCCTTATTTGTTGTATAACACGGACCTTACATATAGTCTAGGTTTACGGAGCGTTTTAAACTTTAAACGATGGGAAAACAAGAGACAATGTCTTTTGAAACACATGTAGTGTTTGTACGTGTAATACGTCCTAACTAAATAACTATTCTGAGGATGTTGTGATTGGTAAGTGGTAGGTATGATTGGTAGGTGGTAGGTATGATTGGTATGATTGGTAGATGTTGGGTGTTATTGGTATGTGGTAGGTATGATTGGTAGGTCCTAGGTATGATCGGTAGGTGGTAGGTATGATTGATATGTGGTAGATATGTTTTGTAGGTGGTATGTGTGATCGGTAGGTGGTAGGTGTGATCGGTTAAAAAATACTCACGGCAGTTCTAAATAGTTGACGTGAGGTTGAGCTGTCTTGAGGTGTTGCTTCAAAACGGCTTCCGATTTGAACGCTCTGAAATAAAAAATAAGAGTAAAAAAACACATAAATCTACTGAGATACTAACTGGTATTTACTAGGTACTAACTAGGTATTTAGTTGGAACTAACTTGTCACACTCCACGCAGTAATAGTCCCGCCTGGCGGAATGCTTGGTGCCGTGTATTTTCAGCAGAGAAGGCGACTTGAACGCCTTCCCGCACTCCTCGCACGCGTACTGCTTCACCACCTCATTAGCTGATACCTCTTTCGGGTGACTTCTGGTGATTAGAGTGAGAAATCAATAGATACTATATAAAATGTGGTGTTTAATTTCGGTAGAATATAAGATTGATTGAAAAAAATAACCACTAATGGGGCGTCCATTAATTACGTGAGGTGATTTTGGCAATTATTGGAACCCCCCTTTGGTGAGATGTCGTGATATTTACTGAGACCCCCCTCTTCCCCACGTGACATTTGGTGAGATTCGGCTTTAATTATTATTGCTGAATTGAATGTATGACGGATGTAATTATGATTCTTTGCTGATCGACAAAAATAATATTTATATAGTGTTGAGTAGGTAGACCAAAGTCCACTTATTTTGCGATTTCCCCTTTCTAATCGAGATACATAGTAAATATTGATACTTACAGCATCATATGAGACTTGAGAACGTCTTTGTTTGCGTAAGATTTATGACAATACGCACACGTTACTCGCTCCTTCTTCAGATGTGTGTATCTAACGTGTTTTCTTTGCGATGCTTGGCGCCTGTAAAGACATACAATTAAATATAGATAGACTAGCTTCTGCCCGCGGTTTTCACCCACGTTCCCACAGGAACCGTGCATTTTTCCGGGTAAAAAAGTAGCCTATGTTACTCTCCGGTCCCTAAACTATAACTATGCCAAAAATCACGTCGATCCGTTGTTCCGTTGCTGCGTGAAAGAAGGACAAACCAACAAACACACTTTCGTATTTATAATATTAGTAGGAGAATAGATAGATAGATATTGATAATAATGACAGTAAGTACTTTTAAACTTACACGAATTGAATACACGGGTGTCGATTCTGTCGTTTCATACCTAAACCTAATTTTAGTTTTGCTCTCTTTCCAAAACATAACATGGGAAAGAGATCGAAGATTTGTAGGTAGATGTTAAATAAAATAATCTCTATTCACACGGGCTTCAGGCAATCGTTCATGACAGTTAAAAGACATGGCGCCCGTTCATGCAATATTTATAATTTTTTTCCGTGGGTGTATACTTTAAGGTGATAGGACATACTCACTTGAACGCTTTGTTACAGAACGGGCAGATGAACTGCCTTTCGCCTTGTCGATGGTATGCCGCATAGTGATCCTTTATGGTTATCCGGCTGATCCGGATTATACCACAGTCTGTGCATCTGTACCGTCTGAAATATTATAATTATTGGTACTAATATGTTGGTAGAAACTTTTCTAGTGCACGCACGGCTAGCTACCACCTCCAAGTTGAAATACTGTCATAACACCTTTGAATAATATGTATCATATCATACAATCATACCATATATTTATATCCATACACTCATATCATTTTTGTTAGTGGGAGGACTAACTCTTCTGCGAGTGTCCGTCTGGGTTGTTACCACGTTTTTGCTCGTGAAGTCTGCCGCCAAGCAGTAATGTGCAAGCATTGCTGTGTTCCGGTTTGATGAGCAGAGTATCCAGTGAAATTACTGGGCTTATGAGACTTAATACCTAATGTCTCAGGGTAACGAGCGCACTGCAGTGCCGCACAGGCCTTTGTGTTTCAAAGTTTTGGGTGGCACTGCAAATGTTATGGACCGGCGTTATGCTTACCATCAGGCAAACGACCAGCTCGTCTCGTTAACATAAAAAAAAATACAAATACAGATCTTTGAATTTCGAAGGCACGCGCTGCACTTGAGGCATCAGATATTATATTAAGACTCTTAAGACAAGTAATTCCATTTGCAAGCCGCCGGCGGAAGCTAGTACTATATAATAATACTAGCTCCTGCCCGCGGTTTTCACCCACGTTCCCACAGGAATCGTGCATTTTTGCGGGATAAAAAGTAGTCTATGTTACTCTCCGGTCCATACCCTATATATATTCCAAAAATCACGTCGATCCGTTGCTCCGTTCCTGCGTGAAAGAAGGACAAACCAACAAACACACTTTCGCATTTATAATATTAGTAGGATAAGTAACAGCAATACTTTTACAATTATGTATTATAAACAAACAAAAATTAGGTGTATCTGTTAGTTGCAGAGCCTCAGATGCACAAACTACGCGTCAAACTGTTTTTGGTTATACCTACCTATAGGTACTTACATTGTGTGATACCTTTTGTGACTCAATAGCTTCTCCTCTGTGTCCATTCTTAATTTACAAATATCACATTCAAACGCGCCCATCGTCTGAAACAATCAATGGACCCTGATTTATTCTACACTAGCTGATGCACGAGGTGGAAACCTTGGGGGAACCCAACAGGGATGTTAACTCAATTTTTTTATGATGTAATTGAATTCGTTTTCTCATGAGAAACAAATGTCTATATCGAAAAAACTGAAAATCGAACGTTAAAACACCAAAAATGAGAGTCAAAGTCTGGTGTATCTACAGCGCGCTAAAACGCCCCATACAAATTAGACAGAAAATCTGACGTCACTCGTTCAACGCGCGCTGTAATACTGTACTAAAAACATGCATTTTGTTGATGGCCGTGAAAAGCTGCGTTTAAGTACATAGTTGTCATACATTTTTTATTCATTGAAATGTAAATAATCAAAATCGTTAAAGTTGGGAAACTTTTAGATGCTTGCATCTTTGTGGAAGTTATATATTTTTTGTGAATTTCATTTTTATTGTATTAATGTGATGTTCTTAAACTGTCTGACTGTAATTATGTGTTTTGTGTTTCATGCAACATCCCTATTAGAGATTCCCAAAGGGAAGAACCATGCATTTTTCCGAGGGAATGTAGTCTGTGTCTGATAGTATTACATTATGCGTGGGCGCAACGTAAAAATTTCATCGCAAAAAACTCTTGAAAATTCGAAGTTTCCAAATTGTGTGTTGTTGTAGATTTTTACATTGCACCTCAGTGTTGTGGCATCATTCTATATCTCCTGCAAGTGTCTGTCTGGGCACCACCCATTTGCTTAGTCTAAAATGACTCACCACACTATGCTTTTCTAAATGCACTTCGTAGCTCGCTTTGAAGTTAAAGCCTTTCAGGCAATCTTCACATCTATATGTGCGGCTTAAATATTTTTTATCTAGCGCTTGCTGTGTCCTCTCTTCCATGCATTGTTGCTTTGTTATGTATATTGTTTCTATACCCAATAAGTCTGTAATTGAAAAGAAACAAGTTAAAAAATCAAACAACATAATTGTAATTTGATGGTTCTATGTTAGTAGACTTGGTAGTAACTCTGCCTGTAAAGCGAAAGGGTTCGACCCCCGATTGGAGCACTTAGTATATGGTGATTTTTTTAACCTCATAACATAATATGACCAGCTACCTTATCAGCTAACAATCTCGTGTTCGTTTTCAATACCAAACTGATTAAAACCAGCGGTCACTAGTCTTCGTGTGGAAGGAGTTGTCAATAGTTTTCGCTTCTTTTCGTTTTGTAAGAGCTTATTTCTTTAATAACCAGCGAAAATTCTAGACTATTCCTTCCACACGAAGACTAGTGACCGCTGGTTTTAATCGGTCTGTTATTGAAAACGAACACGAGATTGTTAGCTGACAAGGCAGCTGGTACAGCTTATTTTTTTTTACGGGCGATAAAAATATATTATGCTATTTTTTATTACTGACATAATATTGATATCTTTTTAGCATTATAATTGGTTAATATATGTGCAGTGATTTTTCGACTTGTGGCAGCGGGGAGTGAACGTACCGTCACAATGTACAACCTTTGGTTCTCGTGTCTCCTTCTTTATCTTCTTAGGTTTCCCTCTCTTCTTGACTTTTTTGTTTCTGAGAGATCTTCGTAAACTCATCACTTCAATACCTTCTAGTTGTATTTCTTCCTTTAATAACCTAAGTGGAAAATCATCCACTTCTTTGATGTAAGGATCTTGGAATTCTGAAAAGAGTTATGAAACAGTTTAATTAATATTGTTTATTAACAAGGGCTTATGTCTCTGTGATTGTACATTAGAATTAGAAAATAATTACCATCATCATCATCAACAAACTCTCCTTCCAAATGGTCCAGTAACATATCTTCTTCTTTAAACTCTAACTTTATATTCTTTTTATGATGATCACTACCATAATTTTCAACCGGAGTATTTATATTTGCGTTTTCCTCTATACTGACATTAAAACCAGAGTCTTTACTATGGAGGCTGGATTGTATAACAGGCAACTCGTTGTGATTGAACAATGGCTCATCATTAAGAGTAGTTTTGGAGTCACCAATGCATTTGTAGTCAGCTGACTCACTTTCAGTTAAGCTTAAAGAGTCTAACGCAGTGAATGTGAGAAGTGTTGGAGGCTGCAGTTGGGAGCGGGCTTGTTGTATAGTGGTAGAAATATCCTGGAAAATGCAAAACTTTAAATAAACATCTCTCTGGAGCTCAAGGGCACAGGGAGGGGGGAGGGGAGGCAAATAACCAGCAGTGAGCTTATACAGACTGAAAATGATGATGATGAAGACATGTACTCCAATGTGTAGTCTAATGTGCCAGGTGCCCAAATAGCAATAGTAATATACTATAATAACACTATAATACTTACCCCCAGACAATTTTCCAGTAATATTTGGTTACTCTGCACATTCTGTATGAAAAGCTCTGCATGATGTGCCATGCGTCTACATAAATAGCATAATTTTATTTTGGCCACCTGAAAAAAGGAAGAAAAAGCATTTATTAGGCACTATCAATATTTTGTTCAATGTTTATTTAATAACACCTAAGGAAAACTGTTTGAGCTTTTGTGTCCCTACTTACAATATTAATAAAGGTTCTTAATTTTGAGACCTTTTAAATTATGTTTTAGTCAATAAAATATAAATTTAATAAATTACCTACAAAACTTTGTTATCATGTGCCAAGTGTGTTTATTTTAAAATCTATATATAGACAGGAGGCTATTATAGTAGGCTATGTATATATAATATATGTAGAGACAAAGGTTATGATAGACATTTTAATTTATTTTTAAAATGATAATAATTTAGTATGGTGTATACATCGAGCAACGAAGGGGAGCGTTGCTTGATGGGTGTATATGATAATACATATTAGTAGATGTGATTATATGATCTATCAGATTAGTGAAAGCTATTAAATATAAATTTGAAAGTGGGAAATCTGAAGATATTATGTTCTGTATAGTGCCTGCAACTACCTTCTCAAACAGTCATTAATTACCGTTTGGCATATTTGGAAGTTTTATTTATCACAACTTACAGCTATCATTACAGGTTATATACCTAATGCAATAGTGTAGCAAGATTTACATTTCATTTATATTTTATAATAATATAAAAACTTAAGGCTGGCATTGTAAATTCACTCAGACGACAACAGAACATGTCAACTTCAAGTGCTACTATGTTGATTGTGCAAAGCACGCACCATAGTGGTGCCTCTCGCAAAAGGTTGGTTCTAGCTTGTGGCACTTGTACTAGTGGAGGTTGATGTTGCCACCACATAAACTTATTTGGAACGCACAAGTAAATACATTACAGGATATCTGCATTGTACACCCCACCTCTAAATACCTCTACGATATAACAAACGAGTGGGAGCTCTTTACTCAACCTCAATTCGTTATATCCAACCATACCGATAATAAATAGAGTTGGGTACATCTATGGTTTAAATAGATACATCCCATTTGTTTTCAAATACAATAACCTAATGAATTTATTTTGAATCCTTTCTACCAAGGGTATTTTTTATCGTGAGGGGACCAAATCATTCCTTTAAATTGTATTTATTGTTTATTTATTTATTTCTTGCATACATACATTTAATACAATGGTTTACCTCAAATATTGCCCAGAAATGTGCATATTTAATTTTATATTCCTGTATTTTGTATTCATTTGAACTACAAAGACACCCCAGGCAAAGGAGCTTGTCTGTTGTGTCTACACTTTCCTCCATTGTATATCCTGGAGCCTCACCAACAGATAAATGCTATACGAGTCTTTGTATTTTCTAACAATCTCAGTTTAAATAATAAATTTGTAAATAATGGGTGACTTAAATGAACAAAACAATATCCATTATTGTATGTACAACATACTATTATTCTACCTATATATACTAAACTAAAATCACAGAATTGTGAATACTGAATACAATTAAAATCTTAAATCACACACAAATCACAAAATGTGATCACAATTCACATTAAAAAATGAAAAATCTGATTTTAAAGTACCTACTACTCTACGGAATTCTGTATTCTGTAAACGTCTGTTGACATTGACAAATAACAGTAATTGTACTGACACTCAGTGTGGCCAACTTCCAAAAATATTTCGCCCAAAGCTACGGTCCGAACCCCTAAAATCAGAACAACTTCGTAGAAAACCCCCTAAATAAATAAACAACTTATTCTTTGTCAATTCTTATTAAATGATTTATGGTTTATAATTTATTTATTTATATATTTATTTATTATGGGTTTTTTTAAGAAATTGTAGTGGTCTTAGAGGTTTTTAACCATAGCTTAGGGCAAATTTCACGAACAGCGTCGTTATACGAGAATAACTATTCCAGTCATAAAATTACTCCCAGCATTTACTCTCAGTTAACTCTTAGAACGTTTCACAAAGTTGTTAAGGCAAACAGTTACTACAAGTATAACTATTCTTTGTTCAGTGTTTTTTTGTTATCTGTGACACGTTCAATGTGAAGGGATGAGTGAATGAATGTGAATGCTGTTAAATTAAATAGGCTTGTCATTTTCTCAGTACAGTACAGCTTAATGGGACCTTTTTAATTTAGTCGTCACTTTGAACCTTTGTTGTGCCAACGTGTCATAAACCATTGACAATCGGCATCCCGTTATTTTTCAAAACATTAATCAATCATTTCGCGCACTTAACTATTTCATTGAGTTTGCTTTGTGTTGTGTGTGTGGTATTTTTATAAATCTAATCATAAAATCCTTTTCATCGTAGTTGTAAAAATGCTCATTTCTTTCTTTAAACCACCTTGGACGTTTTATAATAACATAGTCATCTTCACTATCACTTTCCTTGTCCGATATCATTCTTCTCAAACACTGCATTTCTAATTTTCTATAATATAGTAAAACACTGTTAATATATAATTGGTTAACTAATAAAATCTTTTCTTTCATACATGCAGTAATGCAATGTGCGCCACAGATGTGTACAATGGTCCCTTACCCAGGTCAGGCTCAGTCAGCTGACACAAAAAGACGACAACATTTTGATTTTATGTCAGGAATAAGCCTGTTATTCATTCAAAATCGGTGGTATATGAGTTACTCTCGTATAACTCGGTTATGCTCCGTATAAGCAGTTGGTGAAATGAAAACATGGTTATCTGAGAGTAAATAATAGGTTTGTTCTTGGTATTAACCATATTCTACTTTGGTGAAATTGGACATTAAAGGGAAATATTTTTGGGTATTGGCACTTGGCAACATAGCAGCGTTAAGGTCTTGAAACTATGTATCCAGGTCAAGAACTAAAGTAAGAAAAAAGGTCTTGAAACAGATTAAAAAGAATAAAAAAATTAAAGTATGTATGGAAATATACGAATAAGAAAAAAATAAAGAATAAGAGAAGTAGAAGAAGACAAAGAGAATACATGGAAAGAAGAAGAAGACAAAGACTGAAAACTGAAAGTATCGTCTACGGTCTAACGTCTATCATCATAATAGTAACAAAGACTGGGCGCGCAAAGCGCATCGCATATTACTTAGTTGTATTATTTCCTCTGTGATACTTAGTATGTACTTACATCTATATAGCTACATTATATACTGATCTGTGGCGAAGTGCGAACCAAAGAGTATATGTGTGCCACAGACTTTTTTACTTTAAAGTCTGTGATGTGTGCGAAGCGTAGATAGAGAAGGTAATAGATGACTAGATAGCTTGCATCTCATTCATACAAGAAAGAGAACCACTTATGCATACTTCATGTAAAGAAAAGAGATAGAACGATATGACTTTTTGTTTCATGTCGCGTGCCGGTTTTTCCAAGGTCATTCTTACTATTGTGCGAAACAAACATTGACAGTTCGCCCAATATTCTGGAGTTCGCCATAGTTTTGACGCTTTTATGTCTAAAATGTAATTGAAACAGACTTGTGAACACATTAAATTACTTCTAAATTGTGAAGAACGATTTCCCTAACAGATTTGCTATGAAAAAATGGTTCGGTGTAGTGTGTTAGGATGTAAAAGTGACAGTGAACAGAAGCTACCTAATTTGTCTTTTCACTCGTAAGCACAGTGATTTTAGATTATTTTAGGCTTGAAAATTGATTGTTAAATATATAACCACTCTAGACAACAACATTTACAATAGAACTTTATTCATTAATATGCATAAAAGTTGAATTCAATCAGTGTTAGAATCCTCTAACCAAAAATTTTGCAGTTTTGGTGTTGCCTGCATTCGAAATTGTTTTTCCCCAGACCACGTATTTTTATGTCATAAAATATTGAAATAATATTGTTTTACTTTGTATCAAAAGGAGGTAATTTTTATGTATACTATGTAAATATATGCTATACAGAATATTTTAATGATAATGTATAGATCTTACATAAATTATCTTTATAAACTGTGGAAGGACTTAAGGAAGACCGTTTTCATAATTATATACCTATTTATTCAAATACATTTTTATATGTCATATTTGTTACAGCTTTCCACGAGACCATGAGATACAGATGCCTTGGATAGAAGGTATGGGCTGAAAAAATTGGACTCCAAAATGTCGTCAACGATTTTCACTCGTTTTGAGAAAAATGTCTTTATCAAAAAGAATAAGCTAACAGTTTTGTTTCCTAATGCTGTTCCATTGTTGGTACGTATTTTACTAAACTGTAAGTGGGTGGGTATTTATAATATTATACCACTATTTTTTTTAACCCTGAAGTAAAAAAAAGAAGGGGCGTTATAATGTATCTGTCTATGGCAACTTAGTTATAATTATTATTAGTATACACCGATTTTGTTTTTTTTTTCAATAGTTTACTTGATGGAGTGGTTTTAGCTATAGTTCAAGCCGTTTGAAGATAACTGGCTTCTCTAGATAGGGGTTTTGAAAAATTTTACTTTGGTGTCTATCTTAAACATGATTTAAAACCTTAACTTGATACTTACTAATTCATAAATTTTATGTTTCATGGTTGAAATATAAATTTTCACACACCTGCAACAAGTTCCCAGGTTCAAGAATCTATTGAAATTGATGATAATTTAGCTCAATCTAGTTCAAATACAAAGACTCAAATTAATTTTTTAAGTATTAAATTAAATAAGTATGAATAAAGTAAAAGAATTTATCATACAATTGGTTCCTATGGCACACCCATTTGTATGTTGTTATATACAATTGGCTGTTATTATTTCAAGCTGAAGAATCAGAGGCCACGTTGAGTGCAACTGAAGAAGCCCAGATAAATAAATCCAAAAGATGAGTTCATTCTGTCAATTATACCACTATTTTTAAAACCCGACGCAAAAAAGGAGGGGTGTTATAATGTGTGTCTGTGGCACCGTAGTACATACAGTGTGATATGTACTATTGAAGGGGCAGTAAAGAAAGTATAGGTTTCTTTACTGTTAACTGTTAAGTTTTTTGTACCTGGGTTAGATGTTGTGTTTATGTAATCCTGTAAAAGGTAGGTAATAAAGACCGTTTAAAAAATTTAGCCCGTTACAAAATGTAGGTATGTTTGTTTTTAATACAATGTTACTTAACATGGATATTGTTTTATTTTTTTCATAATGCATAGGTAAAATAATCACATCACACTAATATTATTAGCCAGCTGCGGCCCGCTGTTTTAACCACGTGGTGATGAAAAATAATGCCAAAAGTAGCCATGGCTGAATGATATTGGCGTTAAGTTCTATATTTATATATGTATACACTATACATATTTCTAAACTTTTGATCACAAAAAAAACAGTTCCTATTGTGTAACGCTGCTTGTTAATTACAGAACAGATCTCTAGACAAATTATGGAGCAAATCTGACATTGCTAAAAACCAGGGTAAAGGTTTTTTTATGGCAACGCCACCCAATATCGTTCTATCTCACATGCGGCACGGAAACCAGTCGTCTATAGATAGTCCGTCTACGGTGCGAAGTTTCGAACAATCGAACTTTATCTAGATCACGGGCATCAATCAGCGTAAGAAAAAAACTAGACACGAGAAACGTCACAGCAAAATGACATATGACATTTTGCATGAAATAAAGACTAGCTAGGTACATAATATTTTTTTTTTTTGTTTTGTTTTTGGCTCCACGAGATTTGCGTATTTAGCCAGTGTCAAGTTATATAAAATATAATAATATATAATAAATCTCTAGTTTTGATGCATAAAAATCGTCAAAGTCACGTTAAAGTTTAGTCTAGACGCGGTCGAGTCTAAGTGACGCTTCAGTAAAGCGGTGGATACTTTACTGAAGCTTCTATGGAGTTTTGGATAGAATACGAAAATACACGTTTTTCGCCTTTGTACTATTTGCCATTCACTCATGCACGTTTACGAACACTTAATGGTTAATAATCCACCATTATTACACATTAACACTCGAAGAAACATAGGTTTTAGTAAATAACACAAAATCAACAACAGCACATTTTCGCATTCCCGGCAAAACTCCTAGGTACATAATTATATAGTAATCTGTGAATGTTGAAGATTGAAAATTAGAGCTGTAAAAGTAACGAGAAATCGAGTACTCGTATCTATTCGTTACTGAAATCATCAGCACTCGTTACTTTCGTATCGTTACTTTTCTCGTTACTTTTGATACAATCGAGTACTAGCATGAAATATCGCATCGAGTCCTGTTGGTTGGTATCATTGTATTCATTGGTATGATTTCGTTCGTATTAAGTACTATCGTAAAAAAAACTAATAAGGTATATAATGTTGCATAGTACGTATTATGCAATTTTGAACTTTACTGTATTTTTAAGTACTTTCGTCTTGTTATGTATATTTATTATTTAGATTAATATTAGGCAAATTGTCCGTTAAGATAAAACTTAGGTAATAGTAATTATGAGTAATTAGCACATTATACATTCCACTGAAAATACACTTAGTTGTTACATGAAAAAATAATCATTCATATCGGTACAAAGGGCGGAGATAAAGAGTAACATCGCCACAAAAAAAAATACAGGCAAATCGAGAACCCTCCTGCTCCATGTTTTGAAGTTGGATAAAAATATGAACAATACGAAGCTACGATGCTTATTTCTCACTCGCATTCATTCTATCGCTGGACAAATCGTTTCAGTTCACGCATCATGCATTGTATTCGTACGGAAAATGAATCAAACTGACATCATAATTCATACGAAACTTACGAGTAACGAATTGAATTTGTAAGTAACGATTCGTTACTTCGAATTTGGCGATGTACTCGTTACTCAGTAACGAATAAATACGGTTTCTTACAGCTCTATTGAAAATACATTGTAGCTAGCTACATATATAGTGCATATATTATAGTATAGTAATCTGTGCATTGTACAATTACCTATATTGCAAAAAATGAAAATATTAGATTTTGCAAATCGTAATTCGTAACTATCGTATCGTAAATTCGTAAGCATTTGCTAACTAACTAGCTCGTGTTGTAGTTGTTCCTACACAATGTTATACCCTATATAATTTGTGACAATGTTGTACTAAAAATGATCTAAATAAAATTATTAACTGACCATTTCTTCGGTCACTTCGGTGGCAGGCTTGAGGCTTACACAATGGAGGAAAGTGCAGAAACAGCAGAAAACCTTTATTGTTTAGGGTGTCTGTGTAGCTCGAATGAGAACAAATTACAGGATTATATTATTCAGAATTCGAATTTATTTGCGATATTTGAGGTAAGCAACAAGTTAAAAACAAGGAGCCTAAGTAAAACAATATAACAAATGTACCTTCATGCCATAACTACCATAAAGTATGGATCCAATTTAAATTCAATAGGTAATACTTAGTTATTTGATTGCTATTTCCAGGTAGGCACAGTAAAACTGTGTTGTATATGCAAGCGCAAGGCACACCATGCAGAGATATTCATAAACAATGTGCACAGTAATCAAGCACTTTTGAAAAACTGTTTGGGAGTAAGTAAATTGTTCACATTTTGGCAGTACCTTTCGCAAACTTATTACTTACACTATCGTCAAGTTTACCTGCACTGGAGCACCTCACTTTGCAGGCTGGGTTATTCATAATTTAACCACAGAGCCATCTCATTGTTCAGTAGGATAATTCACTTAAATACCTCTGATTTAAGAAAGCAAAGTATGTATACCACAAGTGGACTATTAAAAGAGGGAACATATGCTGATTAGAAATATTTTACTTTCCAGGATCTCTCTACCATTGTACAAGAAGCCCGCTTGAAACTACAGCCTCTGAAAACCCTCACTTTGAAAGTTTTAGACAATTTAAACTTTGAAAGCTCAACTGACTATAAACATAAGCTAAATGACGAATCATTCTCAGACCATGAGGCGAATGTCAAACAATGTAATGATAATGAAAAAGACAATATTAACAGTGAAGAGACAAAGGAAAAAATTCCTATTGAAGATGGATTTATTCATGACAGGATAAAGTTAGAGTTGAAAGAAGAAGAAAATCAATTAGAAATAGAGTTTGTTGGTGATAAAAATGGTAATTACTAACTAATTTACTAATATCAATGTAAAAGTTTGCTCATTTAGTAACATTTAAATGTATTTTATAGAGATAAGTATACTTATCACAAAGCTTTTCGAGCCTGAGGAAGAAACTGCAGTGGTTAGTTTAGCTAGTGAATATATTATTTCAATTTCAACGTAACACTAACTTGTGGTGCTGCAAGACTTGTGTGTGCAGTGTTTCACAAGTTAGAAAGAAAGAAAGAAAATACATTTATTTCCGGACAACACAACATCACATCAGATAACAAATAACACAACAGAATTTAAAACTAACAATGTAATGTTGTGATGTCAGGAAAAGGTCCCGACTCAGCACCTAACTAAGGTCAAAGACCCTATAGTGCATATATTATTTGTATATGTACATAACACACTAACTTGTGGTGCTGCAAGATGTGTGCAGTGTTTCACAAGCTGGGTGTGCTCTCCCCAACCTCCTTCAAGCCTAAAAAAACTTTGTGTGACTTACACATTGTTTCAACATTTATTGTTACTTTCTAGAATGTCCAGATCACTTCTTAAAAGAAGAGGATATCTTACCAATAACAGTATTACTAAAGGAGGAAGTACGAATAGAAAGCAGCGATGGAACAAATGTACGAAAGAAGACTGTCAGAAAGAAGATAGCCAAGAAGAATGTAAGAACTAAGAAAGTAAAGAAGGAAAGTGGTGAACCAAAGGTTGCACGTTGTGAAGGTATCTCTCACTGCTCTGAGCTTAGGTTGATGAGTCATTCTCCACAGAAAAATAAATAACTCCTTAGAGCTATTTTTTATTTCTTCCATGTCAAATTTCTTGTGATGATTTGCAAGCCTAATTTGGACACTGAAGAGATTTGTGTATATAATTTCGTTGCACGATGAAATTGCATCATTAGCTCGCATGATGGACGATGGATAATGCTCGCTTTTCTATAATGTCAATCAGTTCGTTTTCTCATGAGAATCAATTGTTTACTTATATCGAAAAAACTGGGAATCGGATGCAGAATCTTTATGGGAAATTACATATTTTTCATGAATTTCATTCTTATTGTGTTAATGTGATGTTTTTAAACCTGTATAACTACAGTAATTATGTATTTTGTGTTTCATGCAACATCCATATTATGATCAAAGAATAAAGGCTATTTTAATTTTATTTTAAGTCTATACATATTTTTGTGTACAGACAAACAACAACAGAATTAGTTTTATAAGCCATTTCCTTTTATAATTTTTATTTGTATCAATTGCAGAAGTACCGGGAATAAAAAAGATATTTATAACAGAGGAACAATACAGAGAGGAACGGAATCAACTAGCATTAGATAAGAATTATATAAACTGCACATACAAGTGTGAAGACTGCCTGAAGGGGTTTAATTTCAAGGCAGGTTATGAACAGCATTTGGAAAAACATAGTGAGGTGAGGTTATTCAATCATCATTATCATCAGCCCATTATACTCCCACTGCTGGGTTTATGGGCCTTCTGTCAGAAAGATAATCAGGGCCATAATCCACATTGTGGGTGCAGTGCGGCATGGTGGATTGTCATTGAAATATAATAATGGTTACACTCATACCCCTTTTTTTTATTTATTTTTTTGTTCCTCGATGGAAAAACTCGTTTATGAGCTTACCCCTCCGTGCCTTGTGGAGGTCACGGAGGGAGTTTGGGCTTCCCGCTCGCCCACTGCGCAGCGGACTACCCACCAAAAAACCACCGGGACGTTGTACGGCTTCAGCTATTGGACGGGGTCGCGGTGCCACTTTCGCACTACACGCGGAACCCCGTCAGCACACTCATACCCCTGCCCTAGGGTTCCCTGTGTTGTATGTGGCATAGACACAGAGATACACAACACAAACATCTAAGACACATTTTATTTGGAAAATAGAATGCTGATGTTTTTTTTATTTTATTAGGTATCAAGTCGAGCTGGTCGTTTGCCTGATGGTAAGCATAACGCCGGCCCATAACAATTGCAGTGCCACCCAGAACTTTGATTTGAAATACAAAGGCCTGCGCGGCACTGCAATGTGCTTGTTACCCTGAGACGTTAGGTATTAAGTCTCATAAGCCCAGTAATTTCACTGGATACTTTGCTCATCAAACCGGAACACAGTTTATAGAACAATTGTATAAGTAGACTTACCTAGAGTAATTTAACTTTCACAAGCACTGTGCCATAAATTATTTTTGAATGTTGTTGGCTGATTGCATTTAAAAAATGTTTTTACAGAAAATGGGAACATTTGAATGTGAATTGTGTACGATAAGGATGGAAACTGAGGACAAGATATTGACACACAAAAGAAGTCATAAAATGTGAGTACTTAACCTACGACAAGTATTTATCCATGCCCGGTGCTTGTGCGATTACTGATTCCTCTTGATGCAGGGAAATCTAGTATGGTTTTCAGCATCATTCATTCGCCTGGAAGACTTTTTTATCGGATTCATTTCGAGTGAGTGTGCTTTGGAATTACACAACTTAATTCTTACATTCCATTTCCATCTTCAAACCATCAGACTTACTGCGAGGAGCCGTCTTGACATTATTAAGGCATGGAATTCCTTGCTTGAGTCTGTGTTCCCTGTTCGCTACAACCTTAGGTGCTTCAAGGGGCGAGTGAATAGGTAGGAATCGGGTTGGACTCGAAAACGACTACGAGATTGTTAGCCGGTAAGGCCCCAGTTCTGTGACATCATTATATTGCATTGTCATCCGATATAAATATGTATGCAAATTTCGGCTCAATCGAACACCGGGAAGTGGGTTGAATTTAGCTTGCAAGATATGACCTAAACAAACATACATACGAACATTGCAAGTCAAAAGCTTATAATAAAATTGTTTTTAGACGGTACAAATGCACAGATTGCGGTATAGTCCGAATCAGCCGGAAGACAATCAAGGATCACTACGCGGCTTACCACAGACAAGGCGAGAAGCAATACATCTGTCCGTACTGCAGTAAGGCTTTCAAGTGAGTAACACGATGGATTACTTTTTAATACCAAACACTAATAGTGTTTCCACAAAAAAAAACCTTTTTAGTCGACTGTTTAGCTAGACAGCGTCTAAAGGTAAACGTCAAAAATGATTAGAAATGTCGCAACAAGCACTGCCGCGCAGAGCTTTGTGTTTCAAAGTTCTGGGTGGCACTGCAATTGATATGGGCCAGCGTTATGCATCAGGCAAACGACCAGCTCGTCTCGTTATTAAATAGCATAAAAAAACTATCATAATATCAGGATAAAATACATTACAACCACAAAACATAGGATGGTGTGGTAATTTTCTATTGCTCTCCTGGCTAGCTACCAATTTTAAGTTAGTCTCCGTGCACTTATCGATATTCCGGCAGCTGCACCCGAGTGCGTGTTCACAATATTAAACTAGCCTGGCGGATTTTCAATTTGAGGATGGTAGCTAGCCGCTAGATCCCTACCCTTACGATGTGTACTTATATTGTACTATTTTACAGACGTCAAGAATCCCAGAGGAAACATATGAGTATACATATGAAGAAGGAGCGAGTTACCTGCCTCTACTGTCCGAAGAGTTACGCCAATAAAGAAGGTCTCAAGTACCACGCGATGCTGTAAGTACGTCCTAAATTCGAAATGGTAAATAATTACTGTCCAGGGGCCTGTTTCATAAAAAAGATTAGTCTAATATTATGAGTATTAGTCTCATATTTTATATGGAAAAATAAAAAAAAGCTCATAATATTAGACTAATATTTTTTATGAAACAGGCCTCAGGCCGGAAATAAATCAATGAGGAGGTACATCCTAAGCTAATCTCAGATGGCGCCACCATCGCTGGTGCTTGTCATTGATGTTCGGGAAACTTTTTGCATGCAGTATCTTTTTGGAAATTATATATTTTTTGTGAATTTCTGTTTTATGTTATTTTTATTTTTGTGATGTTTTTAAACCTGCATAACGACAGTAATTAAGTATTTTGTGCTTCATCATTTCATGCAACATCCCTATTTGTGTTAGTGTACAAAAATCTCGCTTGGACTTCCAAGGAAAATTAAACTGTGCGGCATTTTCTCACTATTGTCGTGTTAGAAATAGCTGACGTATTATTTAGTTGCGCACCTCCGTTAACGTAGGCATTCTTTTTACACGACTGCACAAAGAAGGAGTTAGGGTTCATGTATGTATGCGAGTTAATTCCACCATAACTTTTAAATGCCTGAACAGATTTGGATGTATATGGTATAGTTAGAATCCTTACATCACCCCGAGTTATATTGGGCAGTGGTGTTTTTTATGTAACTTTTGTTACATTGACTTGTTTTATAACAAAGCAATTTCAGAGCAAGTGGGAGGAAATATAATACGAGTATTATTATTTGACTTATTGCTGTCGACAAGTTAAATATACAATTATTTCTCCACAGAAACCATCCGAAAGAAGTTTCAGCCTCCGAAGTACTGAGACAGTACCCGTGTGAAGAGTGCGGGAAGACGTTTAAATCTCTCTCGGAGTTGAAACACCACGGAACCAAGCACTCAGTCCAGCGGGACTATTACTGCGTGGAGTGTGATAAGTAAGTTTGCAAGAAAAATCAGACAAAAACGTAATCAAAACAAGAAAAAAAGCAAGAAAAATAATCATTTGAACGTATCTAATAACACCTCATAATTAGATTAAAATTAGTCAAACCATTAATGCTACAGAGCGTGCCAAAGATATAGATGCCCCTAGTCTACGTTTTTCTGAGTATATCCTTCCTACTAATATTATAAATGCGAAAGGGTGTTTGTTGGTTTGTCCTTCTTTCACGCAGTAACAGAGCAACGGATCGACGTATTTTTTGGCATAAATATAGTTTATGGACCGGAGAGTAACTAGGCTACTTTTTATCCCAGAAAAATGCACGGTTCCTGTGGGAACGCGGGTGAAAACCGCGGGCAGAAGCTAGTATATTACTAGCTTACATATTAAAGCATCAATAAAATCCATTCAGTAGTTTTTGCGTGAAAGCGTCCATCCATCCTCACACAACTTTCGCGTTTATAATATTAGTAGGATTACCGGATATAGTTCCATACAAACATTTACCGTTCCGGGAATCGAACAAGATTATTTTTTTATATTTCCTATTTATCGAGAAGCAGGTTATTTTAGCTGGTAAGCCTATCGCTATAAATTATTGTTAGGTGTTACATCAAGTTTTATATGTTTATTCATTTCAGAGCTTTTAAATCGGCAGCTGTGCTGAGGCAACACCTGAAGACGGCACAACCACACGTCAACTATTTAGAACTACCGTCAGTATATTAAATTTGTTTTTTTTTTCGATGACATCTGTCATTGGACCACTATCTCGCCTGATCTTAACCGATGTTGTGATCAAAGATAGTGAATACTATCTATATATGCTAAACATATGTAGATAAGGGAGGGCTCTCAAGAGCGGCCAGATCATGCCGATAGGTGCTAATTTAGAGTGAACAGGTATCGTCTACGCAAGCGTGCTACATCTTTGACCGCATCTTCGCTTACTATCAGGTGAGATTGCGGTCAAACACAAGCCTAATCAGAATATAAAAAAATAAAAAAATTACGTCATGAAGGTGGTAGCTAGCCAGACGAGCACTAGAAAATTATCTTCATTTTATTATCAAAAGAAAACTTAATGCTATGTATAGTGGAGATTTTCTTAGTTGCCCTATAATACAAACTTGACGGCTCACCGACCAATGACTTAGATAGAAATACAAATTCGAATCATGTCATTGATTAGCGATCGTATCACTATTGATGTCGTTCGTTTGCATCCACCTAGTTTGTTTACATTATTAGAACAGGTATAGAAAACCAGAATAAGGGCCGATGTTCAATAGTCAGATAGCGTCCTGTTAGATAATTCCCTGAATCATCTAAGTCTGTGGTGAAGACAGACGTAAATAAATTTTATGGCATTCTAAAGAAATAAACCTTAGTTAGCTAACGGTCCATTAATTTTGAAATGAAAGACCCGAAAAACACACTAAAAACACGAAAATTAATTGATTGGATAGCAATCAGTTCGATAAAGTGCAATTGAAAAATCGGTCCTAAGTGTACCAAAATTGACAAAATAGTAAAAACTGGAAGGCTCGTTAAAATATTTCGTAAATATTTTAGAAAGCCAGTTAAGCTAAGTAACAAAGACAGTAGTTAGACGGACGAACACAGTAATGTAGAGTCACGGTAACAATAGCTTCGTCAGTTTCCAAGTTCTTTCCATTATCCTGTAAGGACACTTAGCACCTTTTGATCGTACGGCAGTTAACAGACTGCTGTATAGAATACTTTTATTTAATGTAGTGATAAAGGTTAAAATAGTATTCACCTTTGGCCAATGTCTACTTTACATCAACATAAAACCTTAATGGTCTGGCCATTTAGAAAATAAATCTAATTTGTTTTATTTAGCTGTCAAAGTCTGTCACTATCACTTGCATCTCCCCATTAATTTTGTCTTTGTTCATAAATCTTGTTATAAATGAATCGTCATGGTAACGCAATACTGGTATAGACTAGACAAATACGTTTAAAGAGTCTTTGCGCAAACAAAAATAGACCTTAAGGTGACAAACCTTTTCTTACTGCGGCTGTACATAAAAAGTAGCATTTAAATAGTTTGCTTCACTTGAAAGTCCTTTAATTACCAATCACCATTCCTTTCTTTACTTCTTTCAATAGCAACGTGTCTACACTGATAATAGTATTGTGATTTCACAGGTTATCCTGTCCGCACTGTGTAAAGAAGTTTTCCACCAAAAGGGACCTCGAGAGGCACTCGAGTGTGCATTTAGAGGTCAAGCCCACATACAAATGCGATAAATGCGAAAAGGTATATAATCTCAAACATTTTTTAAATTTTACCAGATGTTAAAATAATTCGCCAGTGTTTTGCTCATCAAACCGGAACACAGTAATACTCGCACATTACTGCTTGGTGCCAGACACGAGCAAAGGGGGCGTCCATTAATTTCGTGAGGTGATATTGGCAATTTTTGGACCCCCTCTCCTCGCTTGGTGAGATTTCGTGAGATTTGGCTCGACCCCCTCCCCCACCCTAATCTCACGTGAGATTTCTCAAAATACGTGTTTTTAGGGCAGATACGTTAACCTGCCATTCATTGTTTTACTTAATATAACAAACTTTTCTTGCAGTTTTACGCTGAAAAAATTACATGATATTTGCTGACCCCTCCACATGAGATTTGGTGAGATTCGGCTTGACCCCTCCCCCCCTTAACACCTCACGTAATTAATTTACGACCCCCAAACGGTGGTACTCACCCAGACGGACACTCGCAGAAGAGTTAGTTCTACCACCTGGTAAAAAAGTCGTTCAATATGTCATCATGGTAAATGTATAATTCGTCAGGTGTACGTGAACATCTGCACACTGAATGACCACAAGCGCCACGTGCACGACGGCATCCGCCGGCCGCGCCGGTACGCGTGCCATCTCTGCGAGAAACTGTTCGACGTGAGTACTGTGCGCTCAGTAACTTTGTACAGTCGCAGTAAGAAAAGGTTCGTCACCTTTAGTCTACTTTTATTTGCGTAGTAGTGATTTTGTTTTAAGATTCCTTGTTTAAGCGTATTTGCCTAGTCTATGCCAGTATTGCGTTACTGTTACAATGACTGTTATAATAAGATTTATGAACAAAGAATTGGGGACATGGAAGTAATACTGACAGACCTTGACAGAATTTGATTTGTTTTTCTAAATAGCCAGGCCGTTAAGAAGGTTTTTATGTTGATGTAAACTAGACATTGGTCAGTTGAATACTATTTTAACCTTTCTTATCACTGTATTAAATAAAAGTATTCTATACGGTAGTTTGCTAACTGCCGTTAGATCGAAAGGTACTAAGTGTCCGTACGTGATAAAGGAAAGAATTTGGAAACTGACGAAGGTATTCTTACAGTGGCTGTACTTCATAACTCCACGAACACATACAACACTCACAGTCGTATAAAAGTCATTATCATCTAGACCTCAACTGCTTAACATAGAGGTGGAATGCCAGCTTGGATGGCTGAAAGCCGCTTTGTATCCAATTACAAAAAAAAATTAGCAGATTCAAATTCAAAATTCCAAGGAAACACTTTATATGAAATTTCAACTTCAAACTCTTTTTACCGGCAATTTAACTGACTGGGGTAATAAGATATTGAACTCATATTTCGAATGAAAAAAACAT
Source organism: Crocallis elinguaria (assembly GCA_907269065.1). NCBI lineage: Eukaryota > Metazoa > Arthropoda > Insecta > Lepidoptera > Geometridae > Crocallis > Crocallis elinguaria. The sequence continues at coordinate 14,060,366 of OU026071.1, read as the reverse complement.
AGATCTGTCAAATTAAATCGACTTGTCAACATTATAAAACTTCGTTAACAGCTGTCAATTTTATGTCACATTTAACACTCAAAATATTTGGTCTTTCCGTTTCACGCAATTACCAATGTTTTTGATGAAAAGTATTTTCAGAAAAAAATAAAGAATCTTCAAACTCTTTTCAAACTCAAAGCATATTCAAAGATATCCAACATGATTGTACGCTTTTTTAATTAATATGTTATAAAGAGCCGTTGTCCACAGCGCACGTCTATCCTCAAGAAGCACATCCGCACACATACAGGCGAGCGTCCCTACCAGTGCGCCAAGTGCCCCGCGCAGTTTGCGCAGTCCGGCGCGCTTGTTACACACGATCGACTCGTGCACTTGCGGCTTACGAAGGACGGCCGCCCTAAACCTAGCTCGCATAAGTGAACTGCAGTAAGCGCACTGATGCTGTGTGAGCTTGTGCAGCGAAGAAAGTTATACCATCGTTTTGAATTGCATCTTCTTTTTCATGTACTTTTTCTTGCACAACATTAGCACTTGGCTTTCTGAACAAATTTGAACCTCTATTCTATTTTTGATATCTGCTCTGGGTGGCGCTTGCGAACCTCTATTTGCTTGGGAACGTTGGGGACAGTTCCTTGCGATATCATTTGGCTTTCCACAAGTATAACATTTATGGTTTAAGATCTTTATTTCATTTCTCTTAAGATTATAAAATCACTTACGAGAAATAAACTTATGACTTAGGTATGACTAAGTATACAAACATTATAATAGTCTTCACAACGAGCATCAACACAAAACAAAAGTGGGTATATTTTAAAAACTATTCCATTAATTACCTTCAATACAAAAGACCAAGCGGCCAGGCAACAAGTAAAGGTGCGTTCTCACTGAGTATTAGTGAACACGGTAATTTTTTTTTTTTTTTAATTACATTTATATTTGCTTCTATATTTTATTGGCGCCGCCTTTCAAAATGTGACGTTTTAAAGTTAGTTTAAAGTTAGATAGTGTTTTTATTTCTTTTATATATTTCGGTAAACCGTTATATAATTTTGCTCCCTCAAACATTATGTTTTTTTTTCCATAATTAGTCCTAACTTTTTTTATCAATATATTATCGGCATTCCTTAATTTTCGCTTATATACAGAAGTATTTTTTGTGAATATTATTTGTGATTATAGATCTTTGTTCAGTATTTTACGTATTAATATACTTACATGTTTTGTAGTGGTAAATTTGTGATAAATTCATTAATTTTGTTTCACTGTATATTGTGTCAGACGGTGTTAGGTAATCATAGTGAAATAATAATTTGATCAATTTATTTTGAGTAACTTGTAGTTGTTTTAAATTGGTTTTGCATGCCGTGCCCCATACCTCGATCAAATAGTCGAGGTGTGGTTTAACGAGTGAGTTGTATATAGTATAGCGGACATTTAATGGCATACATTTAACTATACTTCGAAGGCACCCCAGAAGTGATGACAGTTTTGAACTTATTTTTTCTAAATGGGGTTTCCAGGACAATCTATCATCTAAAATTAGTCCGAGATATTTTTCTTTATTAACTTTATTTATTACTGCTCCATTTATAGTTAATGGTTGATGTTCAGGAATTTTTTTGTTTTTAGGAGCGAAGATTACGTAGTTGGTTTTTGAAGCATTTACTGTCAATAGAATTACATGAAAACCATTCTTGTAGCAAATTCAGATCTTCTTGGGCAGCATCCACGACTAGTTTTATTGTTCGACCAAAATAAAAAAGGCAGGTATCATCTGCATATAAAGTGATATGCCCTTTCAAGCCTATATTATGCCTAAGCCTATATTTAAATGAACTGCTCTGAAAGACATATTCGTTAGGCGTTGTTGTCCTCTGTGTTCTATTCTTTTCTTTATGTTCTGCATCGAGCATTTTGCTTTTCACGAAATCAAGGGTAAGCTCTGTGCTTGAAGTTTCAAGAGCTGTAATTAATGGCTGATAAGTTTCCTCCATGCTTATTAAAAGTTGGCATATCTTATCTTTTTCTTCAAGTTTTGTACCGTTAGATTCCATTTCCCTTATTATTTTATCAAATTTATTGAAGTGTTCTTCTACACTGTTTGTCTTTCTACATTTAAGATTCGTTAATTGGCGTCTGAGGTACATACTGGATGAGGTACTATTTTTCTTAAATTTTCTATCATTTCGTATGCTGTTCCAGCGTCTTTTACATATTCCAGGTGTTTATCGGATAATGTCTGAATTATTAGGTTATGTGCTTTGGCATCTTTTCTTTCGATTTCAATTTCTTTTAGTTCGAAGTTCCTCTTAATGACGTCTTTGCAACCTTTGTCATCTAGCGCAATCTCGACGCGAAATAACCAGTTTGCAAAATTTCCATTTTCCAACTGAGGAATGTTTGTTGTTTGAGCTGCCATGACTCTTATTTCTTGAGTTGTTGACCTGTTTTAATGTCCGTTCTTTGCTGAAAAAACAAATTTCTACCCCACGTGCTGGCTATCTCTGCCTTTTTGATGGCCGGCTTTCACAGTAACTTTTTTAAGCTAATCTTATGTCGATCTGACTGACAATGGTTCTGGGCCAATAACCTAATAGAATATTATATTAAAACAGCCCCATATACTTTATTATAGAAGCTTTACTGTTACATATACACCTACACATGCACGACGCCATTGCGTTCCAATAAGAGAGAGAGCAAAGACAGCAATTTTTTTTATACTATAGTACAACTTAAGACCTTTACACACGATAATATCCAATACAGAGGCATACTTTATTGCAAAAACGATTTTTGTTTACTTACTAAAATTTTATAATGAAGTTTCATAATGAAATCACACCAGTGATAATGCGCCACCTAGCGGGATAAGTAAGCAGTGTGGCTCCCCATTGTTTTTCCACACACGCTACGGCAAGAACGTTAGCGTGACCAAAATGGTAGACACTGCTGTCGATTCTGTCATCCCACACCTAAACCTAATTTTAGTTCCAATCTCTCTTTCTTAATGAGAACATGAGAAAGAGATGGAATATAATTTAGACCTGTCAAATGGCTTGTGTGTAATGCAAATTTAACGGCAATGAATTTAGTGGCGTCTAATTTAGCAAGGATGGCAGATATGTGACAGTTCTAAAACTAAATTTAGATTGTCACACATCTTCTTGAGTACTTGTCAGCCGACATTTTGGAGCTGGTGTGTGAAGCTGCAAGAGAGAATAACAAGAGCAAAATTGTTTTCTAAGACATATTCTCTTCGCTATAAGGAATGATTAAGAATTGAATAGCTTGCTGCAGGGAGTGACGAGCTCTCAAGCCGGTGTGCTGCCGTCTATTCAGCCCCAACTTCTCCCAAAGACTGCGAAGAGCGGTTAGGTTTTCATGTTTGGAATGAGGCAGTGATTTCTTTCTTTGAGTAAATTCTTTCTTTGTGGAAAATAAGGATATTTTCCACTGCTGCTAGACAATCTCCCGGGTGTAGAGCAAAAGTTTATAACAAAGAGATGCCTGCAAGGTATCCCATGTTCGATGCAACAGTTACGCTGAAGACTTGGCTCGCATGTTTTACTTTCATCTTTCCTATTTTTTGGGGAACAATGTGATTGTCTGTTATTTTCGGTATAAGCCTCACGCCTTTATAGCCTTGATTTTCTTTGTGAATTAGTTCCAAATGTTGCCGCTTTGCTTTTTTTACTTCTCCATTCATTTTATATTCTAGATTTTTGGTTAGTAAATTATTCCTTATCCCTTTTAACAGATGTTAAAACAGAGGTTAAGTAGAGGCATTATTTCCTCTCCATTGACAATAAGGACATGATCTTTTGGAGTATATCCATGTCTTAAAAAATCACCTCTTGCCTCAGAAACAAGATGTTTAATTGCTTGCCGATTGTTCGTGCCCTGGTCACAAACAGTGGCAATTACTTTGAACCCAGCTTCTTGTAAACTGACTATTATTTCTTTAAGTTGCTTGGCAAGATCGTGCCCCATTTCATATTCTAGATTTTTGGTTAGTAAATTATTCCTTATCCTTTTTAACAGATGTAGGTGGTTAAACAGAGGCAATATTTCCTCTCCATTCACAATAAGACATGATCTTTTGGAGTATCTCCCTGTCTTAAAAATCACCTCTTGCCTCAGAAATAAGATGTTTAATTGCTTGTCGATTGTTCGTGCCCTGGTCACAAACAGTGGCAATTACTTTGAACCCAGCTTCTTGTAAACTGACTATTATTTCTTTAAGTTGCTTGGCAAGTTCGTGCCCCATTTCATATTCTAGATTTTTGGTTAGTAAATTATTCCTTATCCTTTTTAACAGATGCAGGTGGTTAAACAGAGGCACTATTTCCTCCATTTACAATAAGACATGATCTTTAGGAGTATCTCCCTGTTTTAAAAATCACCTCTTGCCTCAGAAATAAGATGTTTAATTGCTTGCCGATTGTTCTTACTCCTCCACCTTAAATACAAAAATATTTCCCAGTGAATTATAAAGCACCCAGTATATCAGTATTATTAATAGGTACATAAAGGTAGTATTTAGCCACTTACCTGTAGCACTTCGTTCTGCCTTTTGCGCTTTAATTTTTATAATGTTTTGAATTTATATTCATTGTAGTACTAAAAACAAAAACAGATTTAAATTTATGCTCTTTTAAACGTTATTTCAAAGAATTAATAAATGTAATATTATTTTTACCGCTCTCCAATCCTCAGGTGTCTTCGTCGGGCAGTCGGGGACCTAGGCCGTTTAAAATATTGGCGCATTCTACCCACAACCTTTTTGAGAGGCTTCGCCCCTCCTTTGTTTTCTTAAGGTGGCCTAGTGCCAGCTGCTTGTGATCCTCCAGGTAGTCGAGGAGGGCCTCGATTTGTTCAAGTAAGACCATTTCTGTTAGATTCGATTATAATAATTATTTTTATGTCCAACAAAATTTAGCAGATATATAAATATCATGCTTCACAAACAAAACTTTCTTCTCCTTCAGATTATGGCACCAAAGAGAATATAACGCTGCGCTTGCTTACTATATTAATTTAAGATTAAATAATAGAAATATTTCTTGAAGTAAACGACTTTTATATTTGATTTGACACTGACGTGACGTCGACTTCTGTTTGTTTTTATTTTTGTCTATGATAGCCAATAATGCCGACCACACACTTTTGTTTACTAAAATCATGTTTTGATTGCGTTTTATGTTTTTCAACAAACTGCTTATAATTTTTGTGAAGACCTCTGATTATGTAAACTTGGGCGTGATTGGCAAAAATTGGTTGTCTGTCTCTTTCATTAGTCACGAAGCCAATTACATTGTCTTTTCTTTCGTTATATGTCACATTTGTTTTAAGTGACATCTGATGAAATAATAATACCCACAATTTTTCATTTCTTTTCTTGATGACTGATTTAGATTTCAGCTGAAGGAAAATCTTATTGATACCAGGCTTGATGTTGGCGTTGGGCAAAAGTTTCACTAGTGCTTATGGTGTTGCCAAAATAAATAGATTTCTCAAAAATCGATATGCCTTAGGACTTTGTTTCATTACGGATAATGCTGTAATTTTTTCTTTTATCTCGAAGGAAGGCGTTCCTTTCGCCTGTTTTCCTTGTTCTCGAAATTGCAGCATAGTTAATGATTTAGCCGATGTCGGTAAATTCTCCATCACTTCAAAAGGCTGGATTTGTAGACTTTTTTCTCAGTTTCATTTCTGTGGTCTGCTTTGATGGCTTGTTCTTACATTTCCTAAGTTTTCTTTTTTCTGAAACTATTTTTTTATAGAAATCATGTCCAGATTTCGTCATTTTCACACGACATGTTGTCACTCTTGGTGATTTTCCTTACCTGTAAGTAAAATTTAATAAATAAATTCTCACATATATGTACTTTATTATGTAGATCTCAAGTGTTTTTTTCATCCTATTTTCCTCTGCAAGCTCCAGAGCTCGCACCCTTGGTTTGGTAATTCAAATTATATATACTTATACAGAAAAAAATTCTTACTTATCATCATCATTAAGATGCTGATGATGATCTTAAGAATGTTTTCACCCTACAGCTGTTCGTACAGCCGCAGTTGCAATCGGTACCGGTAAGACCGGTAGTGCTTAATTACTTCAATTAATGTGAGTAATTCAAATATGTAGTTGTTGAGTAGTATTCAATAAATAGTGCGAGTGATAGATAGATAGTAATAGAGCGAGTGTGGCCGAGCGGGAACTTGTGCGACTTTCAATCCGACGCACCATATTTCGAATCTCGACTTGGCCGCACCAATGACTTATATCAAGTTATGTGCGGATTATTCACACTCGCTCTAAAACGGTGAAGGGAAACATCGTGAGGAAACCCGCATGTTCAAGAACCACAAAATTCGAGGACATGTGATATCTACCAAGCCGCACTGGGCCCGCGTGGTGGATTATGGCACATACCTCTTTCTCTGAGAGAAGTTCGGTATCCCAGCAGTAGGAGTGAGTAGAGGCTGATATGATTATAAAATATATAATAAAAAAAATATCCAAATATTTTTTTAATATCAAATATAATTCAAACTCACCACTCTGTTGATTTTTGTAAGTCTTTTGTATGGTCTCTGTTGCTGATTTGTGGTCTAGTGTTGACTCAGAGTCAGGGCATTCTGTTTTTTTATGAAATCTGATTAGGATGTAACATTTTTTTTTCGTGTCAAACTAATTTCCAAATGTTTTAATAATCGGTACTTATTATTGGTTGTAATTAAACTCTCCGGCCTCTCATTGGCTTGCTTGGCGTGTCTTTGAGACCGCGGCTGCTGATTTTTGCCGAATTTCTTTGATTAGATCAAATTGGTAAATTATTTCAACTTGTTTTTAACACCTATCTTGGTAGGGTAGACCGAGGCGAATCGGATCTCTTTTTCTTCGAGGTTGAGCAAATCATACTAAAGTGTTATATAATGTTATTTTTAGTGATAAAAACGTAAGAAGTAACAATCAGCTATGAAATAAGGATTTGAAAACTTAAATCATACATATATTCTCTTAATGAGCTATTAAAATCTAAAATAAGAAAAATATCTGAATCGACTCAATTTTCGGGGTGAATCGGATCGTGCACAATATGTAACAAAATTTTAAGTTTCTTAACACTATAGCTATGGAAACAGTAAAAAATTAATAATGAGATGACTTAATTACATACCGGCACATAATTCACATATATGGTCCTTTTCCCCCCATATCAGCACATTTTTCGTGGCACCATGCTTCGCAGGCATTGCACTGAATCCAATCCTCTGATGGTGGATGAACGAATATTTCGGAACAGTAAATGCAGTGCCACTCTCTCTGTTTTGCAGATGAACTCTTAATTTTTATCGCAGGCTTTGCTTTATTCTGTTGTAGTGATAGCACCTACTTATTTTAGCAGGGAGATCCATAGGGAAGTCGACAGAAGGAAACACGTGGAGTGCGGTGCAATGCTTTTACTTAGAAAAGATGTCCGCAATAATTGTCAGCATAATACACAGTTATAAATCAATTACACATGTCGCATCAAAAGCAGACGGGTCAATAGATTATTAATTTTATATAAAACATGATGTCGGAGAGCAAATTACAGTCAGAGACTTGACAGGTCAGTAGTCATAGATAAAGAAAAAAAATGTCGCTATGAATATAATTATGTTGTGCAGATTATACACTATCCAACATATTCTTCATTTTTCTTCATAGTATTTTCTTTGCCCACACAGCCTTTTCCTTATTTTCAGTGGTTTTATTGTCTACCTTAAATTTCTTCTTTGTTTCTTTTTCGAGAAGAGTAGTCTTGCTCTGAGGTGATGTTAAATGCAAGACCGGTTTTGAAACTTTACGAATTCTTTTAAAAGCAATTGATAACTTTAAAGGTGATAGAAGAATTTCTTTAATTATTTCTGCACAGTCTTACTATAATTTTTATCAATGTATTCAACCTGCAGGCAGGCTTGCATATATTGCTATGCATTTTAATTCCAGTGCATGTCATAATCAGTTATTAAAATTAAGTTAGAAAAATAAAATTATTGTCATATTATTCATAAATAAAACTATAAATTGTTTAACATTAGTATTTTAATTATCGTTGTAATATCAATCCTGCCCTAAATGTAGCGCGCCAGGGATCCTTATTTTCCTTTTCTTCCTTCCCGTAGTTTCAAATAGTCTGTAGCCTTGTAGTAGTGACGTCGGCTGCTGGATAGATTCTGACAATGAGGAGGCACAGGCAAAGCTAATCTCAGATGGCGCCACCATCGCTGGTGCTTGTCATTTATGTTTACTTTGAGGGTTAATGAATTAAACTATAACCAGTAAACATGCTCGCGTTTTGAAAATTGTTAGATTTGAAATGGTCACTATATAACCTAGAAGAATAATTGAGACCCAATAAATTTTGATGAGCAATGTTTTGATCCACAATTTCCGTATTTTCTCGTCAGAAGGGAAACGTGTGTACCTTCATTTTACACTAAATTGCAATTTAAAGAGGCATACTTTTTAATGCAAAAACGATTTTTTGTTTACTTACTAAAATCGTATAATGAAGTTTCGTAGTGAAACAACACCAGCGATAATGCGCCACCTAGCGGGATAAGTAAGCAAGTGTGGCTCCCCATTTGAGAAAGATGGAACATATTATTCGTCAGCTCTAAAGCTTTTAGAACTGTCTGTGTGTATCTTCCATCCCTTTCTCGTACTTTTCTAGACAGAGCGAAATTAATATTAAATTTAGATTTATGATGCCAGAATCGACACCTACCTACAAGCCTTCTTTGGCTTCGGGTAATATTGGGAAGAAGTTTCTTCCAGTTTTGTACCATTTCTTGTTTTCTTCAGTAACTACTAAAATTTGTGACTGTTTTATTTTTTGTGCTGTTATTGTCGTCTGTGTGATCGGGGTGGCGTCTGGAATGAAAAAATTAAAAATATAATCATCGAAAGTAGTGTCGTGATGTGGGGCATTTTAGGATGTATACTATATTTACCAGATATAGAATAAAATATGAGGGAGCACTCATGACAAGAAATAAACATAATATATGAAATGTGATGATTTGATTTTATTACATTTGTACAGTGCTTAGCGTGGCTAGTACTTTATGCGACTATGGTGACTACCTAATTACTGGGTAACTAAATTTCAATAAAAGATGTGCTTTCGTTCACTGACAAGGCGTATATTAAATTGTTACAAAAATCGTGGATGAGGGGCGAGGAACAATTAAAATATTAACCAATAGCGGCTCGTGTCTCATATATCACGTGATATCGGGCTGTGTTCATTCGTGGAAAAGAAATGTGCATATGAAACAATCCTAATAAGGCAAAAGCGCGTAATCGCGAACATGCCGCCGGCCTTGAAATCAGCAGATTTCAATGTTCCTGGAGTCGCGAATGCTCTTCATGCGTAGGTATCTTGAAACAGAGGGCAAATCTTTGCGTAGCTACGTCGAACAACGCCTGAAGCTGTATGTATATCTGCCACTCTTGAAATGCCGTCCTTGCCCGGTATGGTGGCAAGCACACGACCCATATGCCATTTTAGCGGTGGCAGATTATTGTCCTTGATCAACACGAGTGAGTTGACCTTCAATTCCTCCGACTTATCAGTCCATTTAGTCCGCACCTGCAACTCAGACACATATTCTTTGGCCCAGCGGGTCCAAAAATGTTGACGTAATTGCTCCACCCTTTGATAGCGGTTCAGCCGGTGCGTCGGGGTATCGCTGAGGTCGTCACAGGCTGGTGCAGTCAGCGGTCGAATGGGCAGGAGTCAAAGGACTAAGGTCGTTAGGATCTGTAGAAAGAGGAGAAAGCGGTCGGGAGTTAAGTACAGCTTCTATTTGCGATAGGACTGTGTCAAACTCTTCGAAAGTAAGGCGTGCATTTCCTACTACTCGTCGCAAGTGGTGCTTGCATGACTTTACTCCTGCCTCCCACAGACCACCAAAATGCGGAGAATAGGGGGGAATAAATTTAAATTGTATTTGTTGGCTAGTCGCATATTCAATAATATTAGGGCTACATTGGCGTAAAAAGTTTGAAAAGTCGTTCATTAATCCAACAAAGTTACGACCATTGAAAAAAAAAAAAAAAAAAATGAAAAATGTTTTATTACTACATAAACAACATAGATGAAACAACAAAATACGCTTAAATAATACAATTGAGTTTATGCAGAGGAATTTATATAAGTAATATGATGTATCCTACGATCCCCACACTAGGCGAGGCCTGTATCGTGGGGATCTGGAGTAATCTTAATACGACGTATAGCTATTTTAATAATCTCAGCTGACGGTTTGCACATGTTTTTGAAATTTTGTATATATAATATTACACTTTAACAACCAAAAGAAGAACACAAATACATGAAAAGAATACAAAATAAGAATAACTAAGAATAACAAATTTCAAAATTCTTTATGACAAAAACTAAAGAGAAGCTAGATAATAAATATTATAAATATTATAACCTCATTTGTCATGACTCATTAGTCTTTCCGTCTCATCATAGCTCAATGACAACAACCATTTTTGCACAAATGATTTCGCTCGATAAACAGGCAAATACTTGAGATCTTTGACACAATGCTTGATGACCGTGTTATATGTGTGTGTTTTTATGAATTGGCCAAAACGTTGGGCAAATGCTGTAGAAACTAAAGAATTTGGCACTCTAAAAACTCTACGCTTTAATAGCTCATCAAACATATCTGAGGACAGAACTTCCTTGTGCATAGACAAAAACGTTTTTAGAATAAATAATTGACGTACATTAAGCACGCCACTATCTCTGTATACAGCCTCAGTGGAGTATCTGCGTGGTCGTCTCAACATGACTTTAAGAACAGAACGTTGCGCTCTTTCAGCTTGTATTAGAGTAGTTTTTGCGGCAGACCCCCAACAAGTTATGCAGTACATAATTAATGACTGACATAAGGCATAGTAAACTGACTTAAGAGTATCGAAGGTTGCCACATTACGGAGTTGTCTCATCACATTAATTACTTTTCTGATCCGGCCAGACAATGCATTAATGTGTGTTTTAAAGGAGAGATTTTCATCCACAAGAACGCCAAGGTACTTTAGGGTTTTTACTCTGGAGAGTACTTCACAGTTGCAAGATAAACTTACACTCTTGCAGGTGTGTATTTGAATAGTCAATGGGGGTGGTGCAGAAGCTGAGGTTTTGTGGAAACAAGTGTACATAGTTTTCTTTACGTTTAACGTGAGAAGGTTATTTTGTAGCCATTTTTGAACCTCAGCCATTCCAGCCTCTGCAGATTGAAAGGCATTCTTCCATGTGGATCCATGAAATAGAATTGCCGTGTCATCTGCATAACATATTATGTTAGCATTTTCAATTGAGAGTTCATGCAGGTCGTTAATGTACAGTATAAATAGGGTAGGTCCAAGGATGCTTCCCTGAGGAACTCCAAAACGAACTGTTTGTGACCCACTAACTGTAGTTCCAACCTTTACACACTGTCTCCGCTTTTTTAGGTAGCTATTGAACCAGTTTAGGGCACTTCCACGAATACCTAAGCTCTCTAGCTTCCTTAATAAGATTGGGGCGGAAACGGTGTCAAAAGCTTTCGCCAAATCGAGAAAAACGCCTACGCAGCTTTGTCTTTGATCTAGGTGCGACGATACTATTGACGTTAGTAAAGACACGGTATCCTCTGTAGACTTCCCTCTACGAAAGCCAAATTGCCGATCAGAAATAAGATTGCGAGACTCTATGAAATTAACCAACCTCTTGTTTACAATCTTTTCAAGTAATTTTGAAAACGCGCACAATAGTGATATAGGCCGGTAGTTGTCAATTTTATTTTTGGGTCCACCTTTATGTATTGGGCAAACTAGTGCCAACTTCCAGGAATCTGGGAAGGATCCAGTAGCCATACTACAATTAAAAATTATGCTCAACGGTACACTAATCACATGTCTCAAATCTTTTAACAGAGAATTACTTATAGCATCGATACCAGGTGCTTTATCACTTGATAATCCCATGATTAAATTGTCAATTTCTGTATAATCCGTAGGTGCCATAAAAAAGGAATCTTTTGGTGATTTGGATAATCTAACAGAACCCGCTAGGTCATTTTCCGATTTAGACATGGTCTGCAAAATGCTATCTGCTAGTTTCTGTCCTACAGTTGAGAAATGTGTGTTGCACAGGTCTAGAGACTGTACTTCATTAAAACTACCTTCGAGTGTTAAGAGTTCTGTTGTTTGAGTTTTGGCGGAGTTGAGGTTGCATATGTTTTTAATTGTTTTCCATAACTTCTTCGGGTTATTTTTATTTGCTTGTAACTCTGAAACTTCAAAGTCTGATTTGAGCTTACGCAATAATTCAATGAAAAAATTTCGGTAGCGGGTATAAGTGACCTGAGTGGTTTCATTTTCTGGGTCTTGCCTTGCCTGCAGATGTAGCCTGTCACGGTGTCGCATACAACGCATTAGTCCCGGCGTGATCCAGGGTTTTAGATTGTACTTAGACCGGGTCACCTTTACCGAAATTGTATGTTTTTGTAAAGTATCGATTAGTATTTTTGTAAATGTATTTGTGACTGTATTTACGTCGTCGCAGGTGCTTAATTTATCTAACCAATCAACAGCCTTGAGTTCTTCTGTAATGGCAACAATATCTCTTTTTAAAAAGAATCGACTTGGCCTTGGAATATTTGATTTACTCAAATTTGTTGCAAACATTGCCATGTAATGATCTGTAACATCTGTTTTACACACGACTCCAATACTAGAGTTATAGTTTCGATTTCTCACATAAATATGATCGAGACACGCAGCTCCTCTAGTAGGTTCTGTGATAGCTGGCATAAGGCCGTTTTCAGCCATAAAACACACATATTCAAGATTATGAATGTTTGAAAGGGTATCCAAAATATTTATATTTAAATCTCCTGCAATAATAAATGGTTGACTACCTAAAACAAGTAAGTGAGAATCCAAAGAAGTCAAAAAAGATTCCAGACTCTTGTGAGAGGGGGAGCGATAGATACCTAGTACTGTTATAATTTTGGATATTTCAATTTGTAGGCAGTCAGCTTCATCGATAAGTGGTTCTGACACTACAGCATTCCAGGTTGATTTTATGTAAGCAACCACGCCTCCATTTTGGTTATTTTTTCGTACTGTTTGATAAACACTATACCCTGGTAACTGAGGTATTATGGTGGTATCATTTAACCAGCACTCAGTGAGCACAATGATATCATATGACACATCCAGCCGCTGTAGACATACAAGAAATTGTTCAAAATTTTTCGTAATGCTCCTGATGTTAAAAGTCAACGTCTTAAAATTATGCTCGTTTTGAAATATCCTCTTACATTGCTCAGGTTCCTCTATTACCTGACAACTAATACGAATATTGTCCAAATCATTACCAATATTGTCATCCAGATCCATTGTGGATACAAATTATCTGAATTCCGATTAAACGTAAAAATATTAGGACATACTTCTGAGCAACATATCCATTATTAGCTGGGAAATTAACTTGGAATCTATAAAACTGAACATTAAATTTTGTTAAGACTATTGACATTAACTTGTTTTCAGTAATATGGTTCGGATCACGTATAGAATACAGCGCGAGAAACAAAGTACAGTACGTAAATTGAGTTATTACAAAACTAGTCAATATATTAGGAGTTATGTTTTTGTAGTGAATAAAGTCGTGAACATGATTAAGGCGATGTATTTGTATCTTTATATTATATAATAATAGCGAGTTATCCATATTATATAGCAGAGTTTCGCCCAAAAAGGAGGTAAATTCCAATACTTTATTTACAACATTGTTTCCCAAACTCAAATTGTTTATTTGTAAAATATATTTAACACAACGATAAGTGGAGGCAATAGCGTGTAACAGTACCAGAAGCAAGAATACATAGGTCACGGGCAAAAACAAAGCACACTCGTAAGGGTCCTGCCAACAGTCTCTAACGGAGTCTGACATTATAGATTTATTTTTAATATGTTTATACATTAAATTTTGATCTATGCACAAGAAGCAAAAACAAAAAGAAACATGAGCTGGTTTACACCCGCGATATAAAGGTGACACTATCTGTAGTAGTATTAATGTAGTTACTAACATCTGTGATATATAGTTTAGTTTCCATAAATAAGAGTACTGGCAACTTTCTCCAATTGATAAAGTAAGACCAGGGAACTTATAAGTTCCTTGAGTAAGACACTTGACTACCACAGAGCACACGTATTTTAACAATGAAACAGCGACATATAAGTCACAATTATAGTTATATATAGTTAGATACACTCTCATAAGACATAAACATTCAAACAATAGATTAAAACTTGAAAAAAGGTTATTTAAACATGATATGAAATAAATAAATAAATAAATAAAAATGGCTTTCTGAGCAACCGTTGAACTGCGCAAGTTATTGAGACCCTGTATTATTATCGGAGTCAGTACAAGCATTATTACCAAATATGCGATCCAGGTCATTCTGAGCTCGTATGAGTACTGCCGCCTTTCCTTCGCGCTGCCTGACATATATGGTGCCCCGATTGCACCAACAGAATGCATAACCTGCCTGTTTAGCCCTATTCCTCGCGTCACGAAATAATATTCTGTTTTCTTTAGTAAGCCTCTCATTAATGAATACTTTGAGTGAGGCGCCAGGGACGTCCAGGTCAGCACTGGTCATATTTCTACGCGACTTAGAAGCTTTTAATAATTGGTCACGCGTTGACCTACGTAGCAGACGAACGACTACTGGGCGCGGTAGCTTGCTTCCTCCCTCAGGCACGCTAGCTGGCACGGAGGGTCGGCGGGGCCCCACACGAGTGATCCAATCCACATCCCTATCATCCATCTCTACTCCCAGTTTTCGAGCTACCACCTGTACAGTGTGCTGTAAATTCTCGGCCGTTGATTCCGGTATCCCCACCAGTTCTATCTCGTTCAGTAGCCTACTTTGGGCTTGATTATTTAGTTCACTTTGTAAAAGAGCTAGTGATGACTTAAGAATTGTAAATTCTTGATCTCTTTTTTCTAAATATTTCATACGAGAGTCGTTGGCTCTAATGATGGCCATGAGCTCTTCCAAGCGTTGATGAGAATGATTTAGAGACACTGTTACCTCCTCCAGTCGTGCTGTCACAGTACTTAGCTGTTCCGTGAGAAGCCCTACATCAGCCCCACTCTTCTCTATCGAGGGTTCAGGTGTCTTCCTCCGAGTTGTTACATTTAGTGCTGTCACAGTACTTAGCTGTTCCGTGAGAAGCCCTACATCAGCCCCACTCTTCTCTATCGAGGGTTCAGGTGTCTTCTTCCGAGTTGTTACATTTAGGGAGTCTGCTGATGGTCGAACAGGAGTGAGACTGTTGTCTCCTCCTTTTTTTTGCGCTGCACAGCAGTCGGGACACTTCCAAGATTTTTTTCGGTCGGCAGTAAGAGAAGACAAGCTGATACAAAGAGAGCAAAAAATCTTCTCACATGATGGTCCGGTACACCGAATGGCACTGCCATCCTTTGCCAACTTAAGGCAACCAGCGCACTTCATTTTCGCGATCTTGAATGTCAATTTATCAGTTGCCTCCCAGAGACAAACTAAGCGTGGCCGTTCGAGGATCAACTCTGTGTTGATAATCTTTGCCGGTAACTTGCTGTGACGTACCGCACGGAGGGAACGCACACTGCACGCGGGTATAGTGCTTAGGCCGTTGCCGTAACCGCTAAACTTGCGTGCGCGTAGCTCCGTAGCTTGTAACTGACGTACGTAACTCGACTCACCGTCTTTGTTTATGTTACGAAAAAATCAATGTTTTTAACACTTAATTTCGCACTTTTGGATTGAACACTTACTAATATTTCTTCCTTGGGTTAATATTATTTACCGGGTACACCTTTGGATGCAAACAAAGCCGTCTTAGACCAGTAAAACACAGAATTTTTACGGAGCAGTTTTAACACGATGTTGACTGTCAGACCGAGGGGTCAAAGATGAAAATATTTCTAATGGTTTACCACGGCGAGATATAAACCGTTTTAACGCTAGCAAATATGCATCAGTGGTGAGGTCACTGACTAGCTCTAAATGAATAGCACGCGTTACAAAGCACACAAATAAGCAAATATATGCTTTTGAAGTTTTAGCGCCCCTACCTTTGCGGTTTAGTATGAGCACCGGCCCACAGTAATCCACTCCGCATCGATTGAATGGAAAACTTGGAGTTATCCTTTCTTTGGGTAGATTGCCCATGTAAGGCGTAAGTGTTTTACCCTTAATGCGCGTACATATAACACAATCTCTAACGATACGCTTAGCTAGGTTCCTACCACCCAAAACCACCACATTTCGCGTAAGTTGCATAATAATGCTTGGGCTCCAGCGTGGAGAAGCTGCAAGTGTTCGTGACGAAATAACAAAACTGTAAAATAATGTTTCGCAGACACTAAAATAGGATGCCTTTTATTATAGCTAAACTCATCGGAGTTTCCTAAACGCCCACCCACTCGCATGATTTTATCTTTGTCTAGGAAAAGATTTAGTTTTGTTAGATTACCTTTACCTTTAATGATAGCACAATTATCCAACAATTTGTACTCCCTAGGATAACTTTCCATTTGAGACCACCGGACTAAGGTTTTTCCAGATTCATCCAACTCGTTCACACTTAGAGCGCCCGTGCGCCTATCTACTTTATTCCGAATATTATGTATGAATCGTAACATAAAGGCTACTGCGTGCTTCATACGTTTGAATTGTGAAAACCTACAAAACGGAAATAGTGGTAAATCAGTTGAATCATGGGTCACAAAGGAAGATATACTAGTCGACCTAAGCTCAGGAAGATCCTCATATGTATCAACGACCCCATAATCGTTTAGTGTGTAACTGGGGCTTCGTAAAAATTCCGGCCCCTCCCACCATAAAGTAGAAGAAGAAAGTTCTTCTAAGCTGAAACCTCGTGACGCGAGATCAGCAGGATTTTCCTTACTACTCACATGGCGCCAAAAAACATCCTTTGTCAAGTCGTGAATTTCAGAAGTTCTATTTTGGACGAATGTTTTTAGTTTACTTGGTGCCATGTGTAACCACCCTAAAACGATGGTCGAGTCGTGCCAAAAAACCACATGATTACACTTACAAGTTAACGAACTGCGTATTTTATCAAGTAGCTTAGCTCCAAGTAATGCACCGCAAAGTTCAAGTCGAGGGATACTCATAGTCTTTAACGGCGCGACCTTGGCCTTGGAAGTAAGCAATCTTACTGATAACGTTTGATCCCGGTTTATAGTGCGAATGTAAACGCAGGCGCCATACGCAGTCTGCGAGGCATCGCTAAAAACATGTAGTTCTATATAGATAGGGTCGGTACCTATAACATGGCGAGGAATACGAATAGTATTGAGTTTTTGTAATGAAACGACAAACCGGTTCCATGTTCGCGCGACACTGCATGGAACTATGTCGTCCCAGCCTATTTTTAATAGCCATAATTGCTGCAACAATACCTTTGCTATAATTATTGTAGGGCTTACCAAGCCAAGAGGGTCAAAGATTTGAGATATATTTGACAAGATAGACCTTTTAGTGATGGGCTTTCCATCATTTTGAAATTGCGTGTTAAAATAAAATTCATCGCTAGAATTGTTTCAACCTAAACCGAGCGTCTTAGAACTTACATTTTCGCTGGATTTAATTTCTTTCGACTGGTTCGACAAATCTTCATCATCATCATCATCATCATCACAACGAAAATTGTATATCCATTTTTGAAGTGGAAAACAACCCAACTTTAGCGCGTCTGTGATAATTCACACATAGCTTCAGTAAGCTCGATTTATCGTTACTTCCGGTCAACAGGTCGTCAACATAAAAATCATCCCTTATAACCCTTTGGACATCAGGGGATGACGATTCAATTCCTAACTGCTTTAAGCATCTCACGGCAAGAAACGGCGCGGAAGCGGTACCGTAGGTGACCGTATTTAATTTATAAATACCTAAGGGTTTCGATGAGTCATCGCGCCATAAAATCATTTGCAAGTTACGTTGACTATTATCTACCAAGCAATTTCGAAACATTTTAGTGACGTCAGCACATACCACAAATTTATGCTGTCTAAACCGTAACAAAATAGACATTAAATCACCCTGTATCGCAGGGCCAACCAGTTGCAAATCGTTAAACGATTTTCCAGAGGAAGACGGTGCGCTTGCATCGAAAACGACGCGCAACTTGGTGGTGGTGCTATGTTCGCGGTAAACACCGTGATGCGGCATAAAATAGCACGGACTCTCATACGAACTTACCGGACTCATATGACCCAAACTTTCATATTCTTTCATAAAATTTGTGTATAATGATTTATAATCAGGTGAGCGTTGAAGACGTTTTTCTATCGCGATAAAACGGCGCTCAGCTTGACAATATGAATCGCCTAATGCACTAGGTGACTCTTTTAGAGGAATGCGTACACAGAATCGGCCCTCGCTATCGCGTGTAGTAGTGCGAAGGAAATGTTCCTCACAGGCACGTTCCTCCTCGGTCTGCGTATCCTTAGTGCTGGAAAGCTCTTCAACCTCCCAAAACATACGTAGTTGCGTATCTAATGTACTACTAAAATTACAATTGATGCGTGTAATATTATTGCGCGTTTGATTAATAATAGGGCCAGAAATAATCCAACCTAGCTTGGTGTTCTGTAAGTATGGGCCCGAAGGTAGCCTTATTTTACCTTCGCTTAAGAGATCCCAGAACCTATAAGCACCTATTAATATGTCTATATTCCTAGAATCTAGAAACTGCGGATCTGCTAACCTTATGTTGTCTGGAATACAGAACTGCGCGCTTAATTGACATAAGGTCGGCATCGTAGATGTTATTTGAGATAATACAAAACAGTCAATGCGAGTCGTGAATGTATTATCGACATGCGACTTAATTTCAATGCTACAAGTTTCCGAACATTGCAGCACCGAATCACCTACCCCTCTAACTTCATGAGTGGACTGTATCAATGGCGCGTTTATTAAATTACAAAATGATTTCGAGATAAAGCACCGCTGGCTTCCACTGTCAAGCAGCGCGCGCGCGTGATGATAAGCACCGTTATTGTCGGCTACCTCGACTACAGCTGTTGACAGTAGAACTGTATGCATATCTATAGATTTAGCGCATCGACTTTGCATGTGAGCTTTGTTTACGTGTATTGGGAGCGTGTCTGCGGCAGACGAGGAGGGACGGCCCGAGGAGGCCTGTGCTGCACTCGCAGTCACGGCAGGCATCTCGGCCGGAACACTCGAATGAAATGCAACTGTACTGTGTGTGTTATCGCTATGAATCAATGAATTATGTTTTTGGTTGCATTTCCTACACGGCCCAAACTTACAGGTCTCAGGCGCATGTCCCGAACGTAAACAATTTTGGCAAAGCTTGTTCTCGCGTATTAATTTTAGCTTCGATTCTAAATCGCTGTCTAGGAATTTTTGACAAGAATAAAGTGGGTGCATTTCGTTACATTTCAAGCAAGATCTACTAAAGCGGGACTGACGGTCGTGCGGCTTATTGGTAGAAACATTGCAGTGTGAAGTGTTATGTGAATATGAACCTTGTTTTTTATTCTCGGGCGGTGAAGACTGTCCTTTAGCGTGTGAAAGCTGTAATGTTTCTAGCATATCGGCCCTGTCCTTTAAGAACCCAATTAAATCACCAATTTTAATGACGCGTTTGGAACTATGATCACTAGCCAGTAAAGTGCATTTAAAGGTTTCCCACTCGCGCTCAGTTGTCCTATCTAATTTTGACACAATAATATAGTTTATGAGTGTATCCCAGCTATCGGTAGCTTCGCCTAGAATTTTGAGTGCGCGTAAATTCTTGAGTATTGTGTCAATAAGCCTTCTAATGCAAGCGGGCGATTCTTTGGACAACGCATTGATAGTAAACAACGCTTTTACGTGATTGTGTACCAAAAGTCGACTATTATTGTACCTATTGAGCAATAATTCCCATGCAACGGTATAGTTATCTGATGAGAACTCTAGTGAGTCTATAACCAATGTAGCACTACCTTTTAACGATGATTTTAGGTAATGAAATTTCTGAATATTACTTATTTGCTTAGAGTTATGAACCAACGATAAAAATGTGTCCCTAAACTCAAGCCAGTGCTCATACGATCCATCAAAGGTGGGCATGGAAATAGTAGGCAGTTTGACTGATTGTGGCTTGCCGCTGCAAGAATCATTAGAACAGTCAACAACTTCATCACTGCATAGCATAGACTCCGCCAAAGCTAAGGTACTATAGTACGAATTCTCGAACGATTCTCTACTAGACAACTGATTAGGTATCTCGCTATCGTAAACAAGTTCCTCGATTTTAGATTGAATATCATGGAAATCGTTAAATAAGCTAGCAGCTCCTTTGATTCGTAATTTTAAATCTATACGATCGAGGGATGAAGCGAATGAAATATTTTCGTTATTTTTTAATGATTGAACATAGTTAGTGAACTTAGTTAATCTGCCCTTTACGATTCCGCGTTTTCTAGCCAGCTCGCGAGTCAAATCAGGATCGTTACTGAAGCTAGAAGGAGATTTATCGCGAGATAGCGGTTTATCTTGATTTAGTTTAGCACTATCAACATTTAATGTAAAGGGAGACTTGTCGTGGTCAGTAGACATTTTGGTGGTCAGTGAACACAAGAGTACTTACGATTTGGAAGCTCGAATCGTAGGAAAGACACATGAGCAGTGATAGCAACGTCACCAGCTTTGATCTTGAGTGTATTTCACTTCCACGTAACACTGCTTTGCGATAAGCACTGAAATCAATTACGACACAGATCACAAAGAGAACAGGGAGGAGATAGGAAGAGAAAGGATGGTTGGTCCCACCAGATTGCGTATGATGATCGATGGAATGCCAATCCAACTCCAATTCCAATGCGCGCTTAGCCTCCAAGTAGTCTTCAGTCCAAATATTAAAATTGTGCGTCCAATTCCAATGCGTATTAGCCCGGTAATGGCGGCCACGATGTCGTCAATATTCCACTAGATGCAGCGGGTTCTTGTTATCCGGCTCGAAGGACCACATGTACAGTGCTTAGCGTGGCTAGTACTTTATGCGACTATGGTGACTACCTAATTACTGGGTAACTAAATTTCAATAAAAGATGTGCTTTCGTTCACTGACAAGGCGTATATTAAATTGTTACAAAAATCGTGGATGAGGGGCGAGGAACAATTAAAATATTAACCAATAGCGGCTCGTGTCTCATATATCACGTGATATCGGGCTGTGTTCATTCGTGGAAAAGAAATGTGCATATGAAACCATCCTAATAAGGCAAAAGCGCGTAATCGCGAACAACATTGATTGTGTCAATTTAGCTTACCCTCATACATATTTCTTAATTACTAATAATAAGGATAACAGGGCCAAAATGATATGGCATAGGCATCGAGGAGCTAGCCCTAGAGATGCAGTGACGTTAAGTGTGCACGAAATACCTAAATTCCACCATTTTTGCATAGATATAATGGGCTCTGATTGGCTAAGTCGCCGCCTCGGACCGCTTCCCCGTGCGCTGAACGACCCGCTGGTCTCGTTATTCATTAGCATAAAAAGTACTCTGCTCATCAAATCGGAATAGAGCATGCACACTACTAACAAAGCTACGAGTAGCAAAGACAAACAAGGCAGAACCACTTATGGTACATGTAAAATGACTTCATTGAGGGTAGTATGCATAGTATTTGGTAACGAGACTAGCTGGTCGTTTGGCTGATGGTAAGCATAACGCCGGCCTATAACAATTGCAGTGCCACCTAGAACTTTGAAACACAAAGGCCTGCGCGGCACTGCAGTGCGCTCGTTACCCTGAGGCATTAGGTATTAAGTCTCATAAGCCCAGTAATTTCACTGGCTACTCTGCTCATCAAACCGGAACACAGTAATGCTTACACACTACTGCTTGGCGGCAGACTTCACGAGCAAAGCGGTGGTAACAACCCAGACGGACACTCGCAGAAGAGTTAGTCCTAACAATCCTAACAACAAATGATATTATACATTTATATATTATTATAAATAATTGGTAATAATAAACAACTCCTAGACACTTACTTCCTGTGATGCCGCAGCATAGTACTTCTCTGGGCGAAGTGCTTCCCGCACGCCTGGCAGAGGTGCTTCTCGCCGGCGTGCGCCCTCTGGTGGACTGTCAGATTGAACTTCTTCGCAAACTGCTTGTTGCAAGTGCTGTGGGAATAATCGATTTTTAACTAAGGAAACAAGAAAAATGGTGTCCGTGCATTACAAACCTAAAATTACTTATATTTTTTATGCTATTGGATAACGACACGAGCTGCTCGTTTGCCTGGTGATAAGCATAACGCCATCCCATAACAATTGCTGTGCCAGTCAGAACTTTGAAACACAAAGGCATGCGCGGCGCGGCACTGCGCTCGTTACCCTGAGACAAGGTCAAGCATATTGGAGTTTTGAAATAAAGAATTTTTCATTGAAGAAAAGGTACAAAGCTTACGTCAAAATACTGCAACACAACTTCCGGGCAGCCCTAGATCAGCTGATTCACTTGAACTATGTTAAATGATGACGCTGAAAAAATGCCAGAAAATGACGCGCACTTGACGTTTGAAGTGGTTTTTTTTTCCTATGGAAATCTTGAATGACTTATTTCCAAGGGAGGTTATCATAACTTGTGGACTGCCATGGTCCTAATCACCCTTTCCGGAATTCCCGGAAGGAGAGGGGGGGGGGGGGGGGGGTTACCAATTCAAATCCATCCTGTATATTAAGTAATATGTACCTGCAGGAAAAAGGTTTCAGTCCCAAATGGGAGTTCTTGTGATACTTCAGCTGTTCCCTGGACGCGCACACTTTGCCGCAAAGGTCGCACAGGAAACTCTTCTTCCCTTGGTGTTCCTGGAATTTCAGGACAGTTAGGCCAGTACTTGACCTTATTTGACCTAAACCTAAATGTGATGTTAAGTGCGGATGGGGTCGTATGTTTCAAAGACTAAACGTAGAGAGAGGGCAGTTGGTAGGTGCCTACACTTATTGAGATGCAACCATAGCATGGTAGTAAGGTATTTTCACCTGGTCTTATAGCTAGCTACCGCCTCCATTAGTGAAATGAAAATGTCAATTTAAAAATTACAAAAAGAAGATCTGATTTAAATAGTCCGACTTGAGCATGATAACTTAGAGATAATACATGTGAGTATTAGAAAATGCCCCCACAGCTGTTATCGTGATAGTATAATTTTAAATCCTACTAATATTATAAATGCGAAAGTGTGTTTGTTGATTTCAAATCAAATCAAATCATTTATTTGCAGAAAAAACATGGTATTTTTACATACAATGGTCAAATAGATGTTATAGTGACTATATTATAGTGCACATGTTTATTGGTTTGTCCTTCTGTCACGCAGTAACGGAGCAACGGTTAGACGTGAGTTTTTGCATAGATATAGTTTATGGAACGGAGAATAACATAGGCTACTTATTATCCCGGAAAAATACACGGTTCCTGTGGGAACGCGGGTGAAAACCGCGGGCAGAATTTAGTATTTAAATAATAGAAAAATAATCTATGTAAGTATCGTGTACTTGGAAGGTGTTTGTGAATAGCCCCGTCAAAATCGGACGAATAATGGATACAACACAATGTAAACATACGTTATGTACATCTCTTAATCCTGATTCCACACATGCGAAGCCGCGGGGTGAAGCTAGTATATAATATAATTTTACCTCCAAATGTCGCCTGAAGCTGTGTATATTGTAGAAAGCGTTGTCACAATGAGGGCAGATGTATTTTTTGCTTCCTTTTATCACATCCGGATGCACAGAGGTGCGGTGGGACGTCAGATATCTGCAAGTAAAGTATTGCATAAAAGATCCCATAGGTGTAGCTTTCTACTTCGTATACTTGGAACGAGTACCAAGTCATTTGATTTACATGAACACTCTCCTGGGGTCCTCAATAAAGAAACATGATTTGACTTTAAAAATCAATTAAGGTTTGGCAGGAGAGCGAAAGTCACCGATATAGCTCTCAGAGCTTAAAGTTGAAATGGCAATGGGCAGGCCACATCGCTCGCAGAACCGATAACCGATGGGTAAGAAAGGTTCTCGAGTGGCGACCAGGGGCGTATTTACCCTAGGGCCAAAAGGGCCATGGCCCGGGGCGGCAGGCTGCCAGGGGCGGTGCAAGCAGAAGAAATTAAAAAAAGCGTACCTAACTAAGGCTCTTATAATAAACAGTAGTAAACGGTTGAATACTTAGTTAAACTGTGTTTTGTCTCTTCCAATTCAGTTTAAAATTGCCAAAGAACAACAAACAAAACATAGTTTAACTAAACCACACTTTAACACTGTTTATTAATAACTAAATCTAGTAAGGTGGTCGTGGGGGCTCGTGGGTGTAAGTTTCATAGACATCAAGACGCGGGACTATCGTACTTAATAAACTGAAGAGCGTGACGGAAGCGCGGCGGGCCTGCATGCCCAGGGCGCTGAATCCTAAAATACGACACTGGTGGCGACCACGAACCGGCAGACATACTGTAGACCCTGTAGACATTGGTCTAAAAGAGCCACCACAGCAATCACCCAACGTCGCTCGATTGGTGTGGTGGCACTCAGATCAGATGAAATAGTGGTCAAACCGCTTACCTATCGCAAAATAAACTATTACCTGTGCATATGGAAGGTCATCCCGCAGATGTCACAGACAAACGGTTTGATATTGTTGTGTATGTTCTGGTGTTGGTCGTGCCAAGTCTTCGCGTGGAACCCAGCGCCGCAAGTCGCACATTTGTACTGGAATAGAACCACATATTTCACCACATCGACGCCTCTATAGAGTTTACGGTTCACGACTTTTCATACAAATTTCCAAGCCCGAAAATAATAATGCGAGAGTAACATGTACAAAGGCAGGTAGGTACTAGGTAGACACCTACTTTTTAATACTATTTGACAACGAGAAGAGTGTTTGCCTGATGTTAAGCTGAACGCAACACCAACCTGATAACAGTTGCACTTACACAAATACCTGGCAGTGCAACACATGTGAATGTATGTATCTAGGTATCTCTAAATAAATGGTTACATAATACAAATCACATTTATTTTATTTTCCATTTTGTTACAACCATAGCATATTTGCTGTTGGCGGTGGCGAGATCGTCAGACATCAAAGTGTATGGATTGTAATTTTGTAATACAGAGCTATTGCGGTGTATGTACCTATTTTATGTGCGGTGTATGTAACAGGAGGGAGCATCAGGGGGGGCCTATGCTCAGCCAACAGCTGTCGTCTTCCCTTTGATGATGATGATGATGATGAAGCCACTGAACTTCAGTAATTTCACTGGCTACTCTGCCACATTATTCTCACCTTAAACTTCCTCTCGTGCCGTTTCTCGTGGTCCCTCAGGGCTGCTTGGTACACAGTGGAATATCCGCAGCCATGGGAACAGTGCAGGCTGGGGCCGCTGTGCGCTCTGCCATGCCGGACTATGGCATACACACTGGTGAATGTGCGACCTGTGGCAAGCAAGATTAAAACTTAGATCCTGGTTTATTACAACAAATGCGAGCACCTCGTGTGGCTAGCTACCACCGTCAAGTTGAAAATCTGTCACTAAGCACCAATTAGTGTGTCCTGGCAGCTGCACTTGAGAGCCAGTCCTAACACATGCCATTTTCAATCATGTTGCTGCTTCAGATCAGACATTAAGGTGCCGCTTCATGACCCGCCCAGCTCAAAAATCCTAGAATGCAAAAATAGCCCAAAGGTTTTTTGTTCATCGAAGAAAAACAGGCATTACGGAAAAGGAGAGACAACGCCAGAGCCTTCGGTTGGCATTCTGAAAATTTTGAAATAAATTTTCAAAGAAAATTTCCGAAGACAATTAGTACATGGTAATTTCCTAAAATGTGTTCCAGGAAATACGTGTTTTTGAAAATGCCTTACAAGTTTGTGAAAGAAATGTTTGTTATTTAGAATCTCCATTACATATCCAAGGATTATATGGAAGTGTTTTGTTGAATTTTACATTTATGAGAACATTGTGAACGGCCAAAGTCAAGGTAAAATTTTCTAAGAAAAGCTGATTTTTGAAGGCTTGTAGTTGGAATTTCAAAATTTTACATTTTTGCTCCCACGGAATTCTAGATATAGAGTACATGATACCTATTTGCTCAAAACATCTAAAGAAAAATTTATTAGGACACTATAATGGCGTATGAGCATTTGTATGGAAAGTATGGTGAGCTGTAGCCTCTTAAGAACTGACATTGGCAAAATTGGCGACAGTTAGTCACAGAGACCATAAATCAAGAAATCAAGTCAAGATCAGACATGATAGTGGTCATACACAAACCAGTATAAATAATACACTGGATATGTTAGCTAAAATAATGTAAAAATCCTTGGATTATCAACGCAGAGAAAGAACAGACTAGTGAATTTACTTACCGCAAATCTTACAATTATAAGGTCTCTCAGAATTGGGATGTTGCCCACCTTTATGTTTTGACGCAACCTGAGTAAACTTTGTTTTGTAATGTTCTAAAAGTTCTGTGTGCGAATTCAGAGACTTAAAACAAGACAAGCATTTGTGATCTGTTATTTTTGTCTGATCTACATCATTTTTAGAATCTATACAGTCTTCTTTATCTAATTCAGTCTTGGTTTGTGTAGGTATTAAACTGGGCATATTTACATCTGAAGCGCTGTAGATATTTGTTTCAATACAATTTTGTACATGATTTTCTTTTGCATTAGCTTTGTCCATTAACATCTTCGATTTTGTCCCTATGTCTGTTTGATTCTTAATTGTTTGTTTATCATTTTTATTTAACATATTAACTATATCAGTGTCTGTAACATCATCGGTTTCATTTTCCGTTTTCACTGTAATCTGTATATCATAATAGTTTTTCGCTTTTCTATTGGTTACATTTTTGTTTGCTTGATCTTCATATTCAAAATTAAATGTTTCATCGGTATCGCTGATTTCGTTTTTTTCGGTTTTCAAACTTTTTAAACATATGTTCTTATTTTTCAGGTTTTGGTAGAAGGTGTCCATGTTTTCACTGCTGTTAAGAAGTTGTATGAGTTTATTCTCATTTTGTATAACACTTTGTCTGAAGTTTTGAATGTTTTCAATTGTTTTAAAACATTTGTGGCAGATATAGCTTGGTAGAGAATCGTTTAAATGTATCTGTAAAAGAAAAATAATCTGATAACAGTGTGACGAAGGGCAGTTGGTTTATGTTTTCTTATTTTTATTTTTATCTCCATACGCTGTTGTTTTACTGCAATCTCACCTAATGGTAAGCAAAAATATGGTTGTTAGTGTAACACATTTGCCTAAAAGGTACCTGTATATCCAAGCACTGTATCTAAGATGTTTCGCTATGAGCTGGTAACTTACTGAACTGCAAAACTACAGTCTTCAAAATATTATCTTACTACATTGTTATCAACTCAACGCGAAATTATATTCTATGCTTTCTGTGGGTGATAACAATAAGAAGGGACGGTGCTAAGGGGCTTGAATAGCTACATCCTTTTCTATTTGCAAATATTTACAAATTAAGAGTCTAGTTTCAACTTCAACTCTTTATTTCCTGGCTTCTGTGGAATGTTCGCCACAATTTCGCCGATGTCACGTAGGTACTATGATAGATGATCAAATAAAGGAGATTTAGTGTTATAGTAAAAAAATAATAAATTTTGTTTACCTGAATAGACAAGCAAGACAAATTGTGCAATATCTTTAATTCTCCCTCAAGTTTACATGCCATTTCTAAGGATACGGTCAAACACAATCTACATAATACATCCATTATAAGGAGTATCTAGATTTTAAGTCTTAATTTAACGATTTTGAAAAGAAAACTGACAACAAGACTAATCACCAGCACCACTACAAAACAAACACTTTTAAAATTCCGAAGTGATCTTGATCTGTGATCTTGATCAAGAAATGACAACTTACTTGACAATGATAAATATGAAATATGTCATTTTTGCTCTAATAGTGCTTTTTTTTTATTTATTTCATGACCTGGAGTTCTAGTAGTGCTACCCAAAAATGCTACCATATAAGAAAGTAAAAGCTCCGGCGACCCGTGGGCCGTGACCCGTCACGTCACGTCGTCGTCATAATATTACGAACATAGGATTTACCGTGGGATTTACCCACAGATATGTAATATAGTAAGTCTGTGGATTTACCATTTTTAAAATGGAATTGTAACATTTACTTATAGTATTTTACCATTACAATGTTGTCCTATATTGTGTCCAATTTGAAAAAAATCGTGCAAAAAGTTTAATCGCAACCCGAATTTTTTGCTATGTGTTGTAGGACGATTCATATTTAACACTGTTAACTTACAATTATTCTAATTCTTTTTAGGGTTCTGTACAAAATAATAAATAATTTAGCCCAGTCCAACCGTCCCAGTCTGCATTTACTAATAAGTCAATGTTACAAAAGTTACATAAAAAAACACGGCTGCCCTAACCAGTGTCACTCAGGATGATGTAAGCACAAACTACTAATTGATACTACGTGATGTAAGGAATCTAAAGATACCCCGTGCATCCAAATCTGTTCAGGCCTTTAAAAGTTATAGTGGAATGAAGACACTCACATATAAAACATTACACCCCTTTTTGTGCAGTTGTGTAAAAGCACATTTGCTGTCAATCATGAAATCATGACTATCATGAGCCTGTAGAAGAAAATGTATCATAAAATATAAGTACAATGCGGAGACATGAATGAAGATAATCTCACTGCATGCCGCACTCAGAGTCATTTAATAGTTACTTAAGCGAGCCTATATTATGAGCTCCCCAAGTGAGGCTCTCATCTGTTAGTGAAGCCCAAAAATTTCACTTTATCTACCCGAGGAACTTCTAGCCCTTGGCAATTTATTTTTAAGGATTTTCTTTTTTCTTGTCCCTAGCCTAAAATAGTTCTAGCCTAGTCTACTACCTATATATGCTTTCCAGAAAGAATGAATTTCAGTCTCGTAGTCTACGTGGGCGGAGTCGTAGCAACTACTCTATTAGCCGTAGGCGAAAGCTATTTATAGGTACAGGTACAGGTACCTACTTACTGATAAACTAAGAACTCCAGTAAAATAATTTCGGTATTAATATTTATGATTTATTAATCTTATAAGACCATTATCCATCCGGAGCACGTGTCCGGAGAGTGTAAACTAATATTTAAAAAAACCTGACTATTATAATTATACACCTAACAAAAAAAGCACGGTATAAGCTAGCTAGCTAGTAGATAGATTTTTTGACAAATTATGTAGGTATCTTTGATTATAAATGGTGTAGGTATCTAAAGCCAATTGATCAGATCTTACAGTAGGTATAACTCGCACCAGTCTCATGGTATGTTTTTTGTAGAAATCTAAACGGGAATATACAGTTCTGACGGGCTGTACTGGCCACTTGTCCATACGAAAAAATACGAAGGAAATGAATCAAAAGTCTGAATATCAATTTCCTGTTATTTCCGCCAAACTTACCTACATCCTTTTTGCGCTATTAACACTGATAAATTATTTATAATCTCGCAAAAAACAATAAACCGTAATAAACGCAAGTTAACAAAACTATTAGCTTAGCATTCTTACTTAGTACGTACTTAGTTTGAGGCAAGTTATTTTAAGCGTTTGCTTGCTATTTCTCGACAGAGTTGTTTTAGCACTAGGTATCTCTCCTAATCATAACTGCCTAAAGTACCTATGTGGTCGAACCTAGAATAGAGCTGGCTCTCAAATGTAGCTTGCGGACTCGGCGATAGCCGATGCTTACGAAACAGGTAGGTTTTCACATTGAGAGTGGTAGCTAGCCACACGAGCACTAGAAAATGATTTATTGCCGTGATAGGGTTGTATCATGATTCATGATATTTTTTTTATGTTATTAGGTAACGAGACGAGCCGGTCGTTTGCCTGATGGTAAGCATAACGCCGGCCCATAACAATTGCAGTGCCACCCAGAACTTTGAAACACAAAGGTCTGCGCGGCACTGCAGTGCGCTCGTTACCCTGAGACATCAGGTATTAAGTCTCATAAGCCCAGTAATTTCACTGGATACTCTGCTCATCAAACCGGAACACAGTAATGCTTACACACTACTGCTTGGCGGCAGACTTCACGAGCAAAGTGGTGGTAACAACCCAGACGGACACTCGCAGAAGAGTTAGTCCTCCCACTTCCAAAGATTCAAACTAAGCATCAAATCTGCCGTGGACTTGCACCAATTAAGTATTACTTCGAAAGAATATAACTGATTTATAAGTTGCCTGGTAAATATCGCTTTTAGCGATAACACTGTTTTTAAAATTTTGTAATTGTAACCGATGATTTAACGATTTAGGAATCTACCCCCACAGTATTTTGGCATGACTCTAAACCCCGGGAAGCTTAGTTATTCATTTCTGACTTTGCGATAAGATAAATTAGTTGCATTGTACTTAATCGGTTTGTCAAAATACCCATGATTGTTATTCAAATAAATGTTATGTGGAAAGTTCTCCGCTTCCCTTGATAACCGTTTGAGCGCATCCCGTTTTGGCAAAGAATAACATTGTGAAGATACTTCTTTTTTTTTACCTAATAATTTAAAACCTCTGAATGATATACGATAAATACAGATGTATGCATTTGATAAGGAGGCATAGACAAAGTTATTTTCTACAATAATAGAAATCTAAAAATGTTAGGAATTGACATAAAGAATTTATAAGTCAATATCTTGGATTTCAAGTGGCAAAGCGACGACCGTGCCCGTAATTCGACTGGCCAATACAATGGATAGTAACTTAAAAAAAACCTTTTGAATCGACTTCAAAAAATTTTTCGTCATTCGCTCCTTCCTTATAACATCAGCTATCTGCCAGTGAACGTCACGTCAAAATCGGTCCAGCCGTTTCAGAGATTATCTGGAACAAACAGACATACAGACAGACAAAAATTTTAAAAATTGTGTTTTTGTTATGAGTTTCATTTATTCAAGTCTAGAGTTGTAGTAAACACCTCAACTACTTACCTATATTTACAATGTTTCGAATGCAATAGGAATCAAAACATATGGAAGCATGATAAGGCTTAGATTAGTCTCTGAATATTATTATATTAATTAACACAGTAGATATCAAAATATATGTTTGTAGGCAATTTTGTTTAACGAAGAGGTATATCTGAGTGGCCCTTCTGTCCTGTAGTTATTTTAATCTTTGTATTTGCCCCAACTAGTATAACAATACTTGCACATTACAATGTATGAATTACAGTTTTTACTCAGTCTAGTCCCAAATTTAGTAGCATAAACATATTTATTAAACAATTTTTTAAATATTATTGTTATTTAAAGAAGTGCAAAATGTTTTACAAGTGGTTATTATTATTGTTTTTCTCTGGTTTAATCGATGCTCGTGAGTGTTTTACTTTAATTATTTAATTTATCTAACAGATAAGATATGCATTTTTGCGGGTTTGTTAATAATGATTATATGTATGTTTTTATTTTATTTTTGTTTCCTCTTACGTCGCTAGTAATGGCTGCGACGAGATTTATAGAACCCAAACATAACAATATTTCAGGATTTTTACTCCTATCAACTCACTAACTATCATTAAATAAAGGACTATAATTACGGACTAAGTTTTTGACTGAGTAGCTTTAAACATAAGTTGGTCAATTTGCTCCTAATCTATGGGCGGATTAAGTTGGGTACACATATGAATTTCTGTGACCTAGGATATAATACATAACGTAAATAAATACATTTTGAACATGAGGATCTTTTTACGGCGAATTAGAAAATTAAAATGAAGTTTTGCAAACTGACATAATTATATTTTATCATGTGACATATGAAATGAAAAAGCTTATTATGAGGGCGTCAATGATTTTTTTATACTTCTGAAATAAATAGTTTTAAAGATATTAAAGAAAATAGATGAAAATTTGACGTTTCTCCCTATTGCCGAAACTATAAAATCAAAATTTTGAAAAAAAAATTTATAGAAAATTCCTAATTCTTTACTTTTAAGCTACAGGAAAATATATAGTAGGTATATAGAAGTGGTGATATGGTCTTAAAATAACATGGTAAACTTCTCAATATTTTGCGCACAAACCTAAGTTCATTTGCAGCTGGAAATTCGGAATGTTTGGGAATACACGTTTTTCAATTACAATGAGATAATCGTACCTACGGAATCCTCACCAAACGAGTACAACTCACACTTGTCCGGTTTTAAAATCCAGTTTTGGACGTATACGCTACGCTTTATGCTTTAGGTATATACATTCTACGGTTGCCAGGAAGATATCGCTCTGAGTGTTCGATAAGACTGTCCAGTACTTAATTGTAATTAACGAATTTTTGTTATTTTGTTTAGTTTAGGTAAGTTTTTCAAGAAAGAGTTTATGTGTCTAAACATTTTAATGAAGTTAAATAAAAATATCATATAATATCTACCTACCATAAAAACAATTATTATAAATAACAATAAGTCAATAACATACTATAACATGATAAATAAAGCATAAATGATTCCAAATCGTATTTAGAATTGTACACTAACTACCTATCAAATGTGATTTACATATAGCTAGGTTACTTCCAAAAACACTGAAAAGAAAGGTAATTAGTAACTAACTAATTAGTGAGTAACTAACTGTATAGTAATATTCATTCTGGCTTGGCTTGAAACTTTACATGCCCTATTAGAAATAAAGTTTGGTCTACTCAATATACCGAACCGATTTATCTGCAAGTTCCATTGAAAACATGGAACTTATCAACCGGACGCGCGCTCTTGGCATGTCCTCGCTGCGAGCTTCCGCCGCATGGGAATGCGGCGTGGGAGGAACCTTTTGATGACCTAAGTTTGTCATTTAAAGACAACAAGATAAATAAAACAAAAAACCCGCCTGCGCAATATAAACTAAAGAGAAAGTAAAATATTATACATGTCACTCCCACAATAGGTACAATTAAAACGAATCTACTGTCACTTCATGTTAAAATCAATCAAACTGTTTGAGTTAGAGAGCATGCCAAAGTATAGACATATTTACATAGGTTACGCTCGAAAAACATTACCTGTATTTCTTTCAACCGCCAGGAAAAAATGACATAATGATCAGTCGGAAGACGTTTTGTGATGAATTTAATAAGCCACATAGAACCCAAATATATAACTGCGAATAAATGCAGCGTCGAATATCGCAAAAATGTGTCTTTTTACTCTTGATAGAATAACGGTTGATTACTAAGTATTTTGCCTGGTCACACCAGTTAGGACTAAATGCAGCTGCCAAATCACACCGTTAGTCATTTTTGGAGTCATTTTTCATGCAGGTAGTTTTCCAGGCAAGCACTAGTTAATGCTATCATAGTATAATTACTATGGTGGCATCACTATGTTTTCCTTTTCTGAAAACTCAATTCATAATAGAACTCGAGCCTTATAACCATGAAAAACGGAATCTGTGTGGGTTAACACTTTTATGCTAATTATCGCCAACCCCAGGAGACGCCTAAATCGGATGCCTAAATATTTAGGAGTTACCTAGAGCAAATATTAAGCTAAGATTTGGAGACGGAACTGAGCGTGGAATCATCCAAAAGTAGAAAATTCTATAAAATTTTGTCATATAGAAGCAAAAGTCCACGTTTGGACTCGTCTTTAAATCTAAGCCTTAGTATTTTATGTCGTTTCAGAGTACTCATACCAACGCCCACAACCATGCCCCTTTCCTCACCTGGACCATGGCAAGGTCCGCCTCAGACAGAGGACTAAACTAGTGAAGTTCATGTGCACATTTCGGTATGAATTGGTGGGTAACCGATACGCTACCTGTAATAATGGCGAATGGGACGTGCCCATGCCTGTATGTGTTAGTAAGTATTTTTTTGTTATACAAAAAGTCTTCATTCCTCGATGCCTTCAACCGAGATTTATTGGAGGCATCTTGAGAATGAGAACCCAAGAAAACCATTTATAGAGGGTTAAGAGAGAGACCTTTGCCCAGCAGTGATAACTAAATTTTAATTAGAAAAAGAAACACTGTTTTAAACTTTCACTGTTATTTACTAATTGAGACATTGTAACGTGCACTTGATGCTTGCAACAGCGTCGAAATATCGGGTGCTCATCGTTCAATAATAATCACGGTAAATATCCCGTTACAATGTCTCAAGAAAAAGAAACGTTCATATAACCGCAGGAAAGTAAGAACCTTAATTGATTGTAAATTGTATTCTTTTAGTGATGTTTTTTCTTGTTCTTACTGTGTATCTGTGTATTTCTATGCAACTGATTACTCAGGGAAGTCTAGTGCAGGGGTAGGAGTGTGCAAGCGTTAAAAAGGTGACGCCGGCATTTTATCTAACCTTTAAATTTACTCCAAAATAAATATTTTTCAGGACCAGGATGTCCAGAACTCCCGGTACCTCCAAATTCAGTGCAAATCAAAGCTCACCATGACGCGTGGGTGGTGACATTTTGCTTGCCAGGCTATAAGCTTGAAGGGTCTTCTGCTATCTACTGTAATGGAGCTAAATGGAACGCAACAGCACCTAGATGCGTTGGTAAAGTATTATTTTATAAATTTATTTAGTAGTTACCTGCATTAGGGTAAGATAATTTTAAGTTTACTACCAATGTATTGTTTTAGAAGTCTTCAACATCTTTATTGTCTTCATCAGCCGGAAGACGTCCACTAAAAGCCCTTCTTAACTAAAATCATTAATTTATTATTGATAAAAAATCTGTTTTAGTAGTACTCTATAGGTTAGTGTTTGGCCACTATCTGGCCCTATCTTCAGCGACGAGAAAAAAGAAATAAAGCTCAAGCTTACTGTAGGATTCGATCCAATATAAATTCCCAACATTTTAGGGAGATTTCCGCAGCGTAGCAACTGCAATTCAACAGAATATTATCGCGTTTCATGTCTCACAGAATTTTTTGTGTTGCTCTACTTTTTTTGCTTTTTAAGTTATTTTAGTAGAAACAATAAAACAAGTAGGTATGTACGACTGACACAATAATAAGAGCTTAATTTCAATGAAAAGTTTAAATGTTGAAAAGAGAAAAAGTAAAAATAGAGTAGATACATACCTACTTGTAACCTCGCAAGGATATTTAAGTAATATAGTGGAGTAGGTAGCGCTCTCTTATCTGTCCAAAGAGGACTACGTGGTGAAGTATAAGTACTATAAGTAGGTATATGGTAGTACCCACCACCTATCTTTCTGTATATATTATGACTTATGTTATGACACATTAGCTGCCGAGGTTTCACTTGTGTGATATAATTTTATTTTTTAGACAAAGTGACCCATTGTAGACCGTAGGTATTGGCACAGAATAGATTATAGTAGAATATTGGCCACTCCTAGCTACTCCTGGCTACATATATACTAATCTGTGGGCCACTCTCCGGCCCATAAACTACACATTATCTATAATGCAAAAAAAAACACATCGATCCGTTCTAGCTACATATATAGTAATCTGTGGATCCGTTGCTGCCCTATATAATTTGTGGTTGCTGCGTATTATATTCTCTTTGGTTGCTGCTGCGTGAAAGAACAAACCAACAAATATACCTTCGCATATAATATAGGTAGTACCTACGGATTATTCCGTACCTACTATTATTTATAAACTATGCGAAAGTTTGTTTGTTGCTCTGTCCTTCTTTCACGCAGAAACGGCGCAACGGATCGACATGATTTTTTTCCGAGTAATGGCCCGGAGAGTAACATAGGCTACCTACTTTATATCCCGGAAAATATGTGTCTGCGATTCCCGAGGGAATCTCCATGCGTGAAACCGCGGGTAGCTGCTAGTAGTCGTATAAAGTCTGGACACTCTGGTATAGCGTTTATTTTAACGTGTAAATATTAATTAATTTGTAATATGCATGACCCCAGGTTCTTCCGACGAGGTGAGTCTGAGCTGCGACTTCGAAAGCCCTAGTCTATGTGGTTGGAAGCAAGACGACCTCCACGATTTTGATTGGAAGCGGCTCAATTCGAAGACGCCCAGCTCTTTCCTAAACACTGGACCGTCTTATGATCATACGCTGGGGAAAGGGAAATCAGGTAATTATCAAATCGTAAAAAATGTGCAGTACCTATGTATAAGTTTATTTTTACACGAATTTTCTTTTTGTATCTTTCCTTTGATTCTCGAGCTACCTACGTATCTACCTAGTGTAAGAATAAAGGTAGACCATGGTGTGATGTTGTGGTGCTACGTCAGCAGCTACACCGGAATCAGTGCTACGCCGTAGTCTTCCCAGCGCTACGCAAGGAAAAGACGCGGGGAAGGACAGCAGACCGAGTTGTCTCATTTCTGGACATTGTTCAATAAATAAAGAAACATAATAATAATTGGTACCTCATCAAGCGGACAGGGCGCGCGCTCGGCATGCGTTCTATGTAAACTCAATATTATATAGAACGAGGTGCGCGCTCGCGCCATACATTTGCTTTGAAGGCGCGCGCCTTAGGTACATATTATGTATGCCTTGAAGGCGCGCGCCCGGGTCCTTGCTGTATCAAGTCCCTAACCACCTTTTTACTTGCTTTTTTCCAGGTTACTACATGTACATAGAGAGTACAGCGAGGGCCAATAACGACACCGCTCGCCTGCTATCGCCAGTGTTCGACGCGCACTTTGCCGTAGACGGGTGCTTCTCGTTCTTCTACCACATGTTCGGCAAGTAAGTGCACACAGAACATATAATTATTATTCTCCCGTGTAACACGCTACACCTTCGAACAAATGAAAGATTGAATGAAATTCTACTAATATTATAAATGCGGAAGTTTGTCTTTGAGTGTGTTTGTATGTGTGTGTGAAGTGTCTCTATAACAACGAATCCGATTTTGATGAAATTTGGAATGCAGATAGTTTAGGTTCTGGAATAACACATAGGCTATAAAGATATATACTACCTCGCAGGCGAACCCGCGGGCAGAAGCTAGCTGAAATATAATAGTTACCGCTTAGGTACTTACCATAGTAGATATGCTGACATGTAGGAACCTAAGTCAAATTCCTACATTTTTACTTTTGTACTAGATTGATAGCGGTAATTGCTTAGGAACCATTGCGGCCTGCCTATGTCCCTTGACAGCGCCTACTGACGGAAGAAGCCGCTGATGGTTGCTGAAGCACAGTTTTCACTAATTCGATAGTCTGTGGTATTATAATATGTAGTAGAGCAAGTGTGGCCGAGCGGAAACTTCTGCGACTTCCAATCCGACGCACCATCGTTCGAATTTCGGCTCGCCCCGCACCAATGACGTATATCAAATTATGTGCGATTTATCACACTCGCTCTAAAACGGCGTAGGAAACATCGTGAGGAAACTCGCATGTTCAAGAACCACACAATTCTAGAGCATGTGACCATCCACCAAACCAAGCCGCACTAAGGCCCGCGTGGTGGATTACGATCCTACACTCTCTCTCTGGGAGAGAAGGTCGGCATGCAGGCAATGCGAGCCTAAAAAGGCAGATGGTGATTATAATCTGTAAGTTATTTTGATTAATTATTTCACTTTTTACAGGTCTATAGGTGGCCTAAAAGTATACCAGAAGCCAGACCACGTAAGGATGCAGGACCTGCTGAATATGACAGATTCTGAAAAGACACAGTACATCATATTCGAACAGTGGGGCAACCTGGGTGACTTCTGGTACAGTGCAGCGCCGGCACTGAAGGATTTCCATGATGACTTCCAGGTAGTATAAGTTTAAAAGAAAATTGCTTTAATAAAGCTATCGATTGCAGTGACAAACTAATGAACCGATTTTGATGAAATTTTTAGCTCAGGAGCCTCCTGGCGGCTGTTGTTATACTTAGACTTAAATTTTAAACATGATTGTTAGCATTAGAATCATTGTAAAAATCATTTTTAAAAAGAATGCCAAGAGGAGTTTCTTGCCCTTCTTCTTGGAGTCATTTATGAGAGCTCCCTTGGGGTCCATCTGAATAAAGCATTTTGAATTTGAATTTGACATTTTATTTTACAAATTCCAGATAGTAATCGAAGGGATCCGAGGTCACAGCTTCACGAGCGACATCGCGATCGACGACGTCTCCCTCCTGCAGGGAGAGAACTGCACCTTCTTCAGGATCGCAGCCACTTCACCTGCGCCCTACGTTTGTAAGTTTTATTATATACTAGCTTTGCCCCGCGGCTTCACCCACGTAGCCTAAGTTCCTCCTTGTAACATCAGCTATCTACTAGTGAAAGTCCCGTCAAAATTGGTCCAGCCGTTTCGGAGATTACCCGGAACAAACAGACAGACAGGCAGACGGACAAAAATTTACTTAACTTATTAACTTAATTTTTTTTCATTCAAGTTTTTTTACTTGCAATGTTTGTAGGCTACTTTGTTTGACTCAAATCTTGCAGGCTAAAATAAATATGACTCACTTCCAGGTATTGGATTGGGCCGAAATTTTACTTATAGTATGTAAATCGGATGACATCCTGACAATGCAATATAATGATGTCATAAAGCTGGTCCGATGATGGAGCTGGAAGGCCGCCACAGTCCCGCAGAAACTCTGTAATGAAACGACGTAACTCCAATCGAGTTTGGGCTCGTTTGATTTGTCTTTACAAGTACTCTGATCTCAGATTATGTCCAAGTTCCTGATGATAGAGCCGGAAGGTGGCCAGCTTGTCTGGAAAAATATATATTTTCACCAAACAACTTGTTATTATACATTACAGGCGATACAGTTGACGATGAAGCACCGCTTGACTATCTATCGAGAGTTTATAAAAAAAGTTTTACTATTCACATCACCATGTATGTTCCCAGCGGAGTCCTGCGCAGGCCGCTGCAACGCAGACCAGCACAACTACGGCGCCAGCTGCGACTGCTCCATATCGTGCATACAAAATGACCGCTGCTGCTCGGACTTTGTCGATTTGTGCATTAGCTTTGAAAACATCTATAATAATAGTAAGTTTGACTTGCAACAATAGTAACTAAGAGTGACACATGCTTAGTTACTGTTGGCGCGGTCTTTTGTAGTCCAGACTAGACGTATGAATGTTAGGAACACCCCATTTCATCTGGGCTTTAGTACTACTTTATAATTGACTTAACTTATGCAGCGTAATTTAAGGATTGCGGATTCAATTCTTGCAACAAGACAAATATTTGAGAACTTAAAAAAGCGCAAGTATTTGTTTAGTGCCTTGGTATTTTGGGAACATGGCCTACGTACCTAATACCTGATTTTCTTGATGCAGGGAGTCCCAGTAAGGAATCTACGTGTGTGGGTGGCAGTTGTTTTTTGAGTTATTTTTTATTTTTATTTATTTTAGTTACAGGATCATCAGATCCAGACGAGTACTCGCCAACAGACGAACAACCTCAAACGGAAAAGCTAATCGGAGAAAGCACTACGACTACTACCCCAGCAACTTCAACAACTACAGCCATAAAAATTATAACAACCACCAAACAAAGAATAACAAGCAGTATACCAACAACAGCTTTCAAACTATCAACAACAACTACGCATTTACCAACAACAACCACAAAATTACTGACAACAACTACACCATTAGTAACCACATCGACAACAACGACTCAGAGTAAAACTCAGTCAACGACAAAACCTTCGTCTGCACCAACACCAAAAATTGGATCAACGACAGTAAAAGTTGGAACGACAACACAATTTACGACCAAAAAGTGGCTGACATCAAAGGACACAACGGTCGTTGTTCCTACTACAACATCAACAGCAGAAGAAAAGCAGAAGAGTGAAAAAGAACTGGTCATGCAGAAGATGGTTGGAGAGAAACCGGTGCATGGTGAGTGTCAGTTCTCCATAATCTTAGAGACTTGGTTAGTAACAGTAAAGGGTCCATGCCTTGGGCGCGTTTGAGACAATGCATGGCGCTCCAAATTATAAAATTACCTAGATTTTAGCTAACTATATACAATTTTGCTTCCTATCCTTATATCAAGTCATTTAATAAAATATTTGGTTTTGAAAACCGTAATTCATAGGAAAACAATGACTTTGAGCTTCGGGTGAATGAAATATCCTGATGCAGCCATAACAAGGCATTATACAACTGATGCTGCAATTTCTCTTTATGAGTTGTTTTTGCATAATTAAGTCTACCTGTGAATGAAATTAGTATTGTAAGTGGAATTATTGCTTAGGGTACGATGGGGCTGGCATACCTCTGTTAGGTAAAAGCCTCAAAATAAAAAAAAAAAAAAAAGAACCAAGGCATTACCAAGGTGGTAATAAGCACCTTGTAGTGCTTTCTTGGCTACCGCACTCAAGATTATGTATTCTGGTAGCTGCTCTTGAGAGTTTGAGATGCAGTTCTAATTTAGGTTTAGCTTAGGCACCATCTTGGACCACATTGTCGAGATCAGGCGAAATAGTGATCAAATGCTAACGTTTTGTAAAAAAAAATATATTCGGGCTCCTAGTACTTTTACCATTACATGGACCCAGTTCAATAGTAGACTTAGCATGTTCACTTTTGACCATAT
Organism: Crocallis elinguaria; assembly: GCA_907269065.1. Classification (NCBI taxonomy): domain Eukaryota; kingdom Metazoa; phylum Arthropoda; class Insecta; order Lepidoptera; family Geometridae; genus Crocallis; species Crocallis elinguaria. The sequence continues at coordinate 14,019,659 of OU026071.1, read as the reverse complement.
CATCAATTAAGATCAGGGGAGAGATAGGTAGTAAAACGCTACAACTTATTTTGTCCTTAAAATTCAATTCTCTAATTTTAGGTAAATCCAGTTCTTGGAAAACTGCAATCATCACCATCGTAGTACTCTCCATGTTCGCTGGCCTGATATACCTCGCCGTGGCGTCGAGGACTACCAGAGGGAGAGTGGCGCTAGCGAGACTCAGAGGACGAGTCATGGCCTCAAACGACTCAGAGGTGCAATACCTTAACACTACTGACGATGACTTGTAAATAAACAGTTGTTTTAGGTCTAAGATTTCGTTTTTTAAGGTTGACTCTGATTGAATCTCTTCTTACAACAGAGCTTACAGAGTTTTCCTATTACCCTCGATCGTCAGAGAAAGAGAGTGACGTCAATAAAGGCTCAGGGGCAGAGGCTGAGGTGTGATACCTCAACACTAATACTGATGACGTAAATAAACTGTCATTTTTTAATATAAGGCCCGAATGAACCTCTCATAATTTACAGCAGAGTCTCAACAATTATTGCTCCCGAGCGTCAGAGAAAGAGTGACGTTATTAAGATTAGGGGCAGAGTCTAAGGTGTAATACCTCAATATTGTCGATGTCTTGTAAATAAACTGTTGTTTTAGTTGTAAAATTACGTCTTTTATTCCTTCCTTTTCCTATAGGCCAGACGAACTGATCAAAACCAAGAGAGCCGTTGGTTGCAAGAGGCGAGTAGCCGTTCAAGTGGCGTTCTATGTGGGAGGCTTATGTTCAGCAGTGCAGGACGTCTTCCAGCTAATGGTGATGGTGATGACGCGCCCAGCTCTTGTGTCAGATTTTTTAAGCCCGAAGGCTTCTGACCTTCTGACATGAATTAAGGACTGTTGGCTTACGACAATAACCAACATGCATAATCTAGAGCATTAGTTTTAATTAGCTTTTCCTGAGTACCTACCATCTTCAAAAAAAAGCTCTAACTTGCGTACCTCTACAGCCGAAATGTAAATTAATCATTTTTGCGCGCCCGCTGTGTTCTTCCGTATCATACGCAGTCAAACTGACTGAACTGCCTAGTGTAGCCCTTCAGGGAATCTCATCTATCCCTGGTACGCATACCAAAACTACACGCACACAGCGTGCTGAAAGGGTGCAGTATTAATAAAAATTGACCACGAATTGAAAGGCGATTCCTCGTGCTCAAACTAGTTTTACTAAATTGTTTGAATACGTGGAAGCACCGCTAATTTGAAACCACTGACCTAGAGCAGCGCAGCATAAAACTCAAAGTGGATACACTTTGAGTGCCGGTAAATGTGCAGTACCGAACGGGTTATCTAACGTGATCTTGCAGCCAGCTTACGCAATAGCGAATACGCTATCCAGCAGCAACTTGGCAGCCACGGATCGGAGCGAAAAAAGCTAACTTCAGTCCTGTGTTTAAATTTGTCGCGTATCACTTTTTTTTTCAATGACTCAGCTATGGCAACTCTCGATTCTCCCACCTGGCCACACAGGACCAGCTGAAACCGCGCCAATACAAACCCGTGACCTCGATTCCATCACCCCGTTACCACTTACAATTTTACTAAACCACCGGCTACTACCCAAACTGAAGCTAATGCATTGCAATTTGGCTTTTATTTCTTAAGAAATAAGGTGCCAAAGCTCGTCTAAGAGTGGAATACTGCAGGGAAATTGTATGTGGTTGAGTTCTGCCAGTGACTCTGCCAAGCCATGGGGGCGCGCAGCCTTCGATAGCTTATCATGGTATCGACCGTGTCGCCACACCACTCCGCGCCGGGAAATCTACGCACTCTGTGCTGCCATTAGCAAGGGTTGAGTAGTTCCGATTTGTGATTACAAAGTTGTAGAAAATATTTAAGACTTTTTTAAATACTTTTTTACTAACAGCTCAAAATTTAAGCTGCTTTGTTTTTTAATAATAATAATAATACATTTATTTCAATCAACAGTACATCGTAGCCGTCTCATAGAATAGACTAACACTTTTATACTAACATACATACAAAATATCATACGTATAGTTAATTGACTCGTTTAGTCAGCGACGTGTTACGTAAGTCAGCCCTCACACCTAATTCATGATTGATGGATAAGCATCAATCGCGGACCACGGAAAACCCACGATCACCGCTTGACGCATATCGTCTACTGTGGTTGTGGTAGGGGCTTGATGTAAATCTAGTCCAAGCACGGCACCCGCTTCTATCTATGCTTCTACGACCTCTACCTATTCAAAACAGTTGTTTCACAACCATTGCGTGCTCGGTGCAGACACCGCAGGAAATAAACGGTGGTGCGCAAGTGATGTATGTAACGTAATGTGGAACAGTCGTCGCTTTTAACCCAGGCAAGGCTTTGTGACAGCACTATCTGGCCATACTGCCGTTCTTGTCTATTTCGTGGTTTTTTGATGGTTTTGCATCAAGCCACGCTAGCGCGTGTATTATCTAGTGATCCGCGTTTGATGCAAAAGCATGGTTAATGTAGATCAGGTTCAGCTAACAAGGCTAATGTTAAAAAGTATTAAAATCGCAACTACATTTCACGTTCCTGCTGGCAACCCACCATCCGCCATGTTGGATACGCATGCGCGCGAAAATGCGACAAAGTGACGTTTCCGCCGTTCCCCTCAGTCCACACCGACTGCAAACCTGTAAATAACTGTAAATACATTTCGCTAAAATAAAATCAAATAAAATGCGTGTGTTTGTATAGCTAAACAGGAGCTAACCGGTAAGTACCTTTACTTGTCTTCATTTGGTGACAAATTTATCGCACTAAATTCTATTGTTTTAGTATAGGGATGTACTCTTTAGTTTTATGTAACTCGTATGAGTAGGCATTAGATAAAACTTAATTAGTCACGGGTATTGAACATTTGAGGCTCAAAAGGCAATAACTTTCAAGGCCTTTGCACTTGAAACTTGAAAGGCCTGGAAACCTAATGATATATTTAAGCCTATTTTTAGGAAAAGATTCATAATTGATTTGTTTTCAATGAAGAGCTTTAGAAACTCACCAATGTATGTTTTTATAAATATAATATAAAACTACAGCATTATGTCATGCTCGTTTTCGATACGATTTAAACGTGTTAGTGTTTTGACTTATTGATTTAACATCAATTATCTAAGCCGCTTTTGTAACTGCATTATTTTTACTTGAAATTGGCTCTATGCTTAAACTGTGTATAGCCATAGAAGAAAAAAAGGGCAAATTTGATTTCGAGATTTAAAAATAGAATATAAGTATCTCTGTCAACGTTTAAGCCTACCGTTGTTATGTATGTAGGTTCTAAGTACGTATGTAGTATGTATGTATATATTTATACGTTTGTCGGCAATTTTATCGCGTTAGCTTCGGGTGGTGTCATCAAATGGGATGTGTTTGACGACATGTTTTTAAATTGACTTTAATTTTTTGTAGATGTTACGTTTTTATTTTATTCTATCAGATTCTTGTTTGCTAACTAAAAAGATAAAAGATTTTTTTTTATACAATGTGTGTTGTAGATAAAAAACACGACAGTAATAAGTAAGTATGTATAATAATGGATAAAGAAGTATTTTTTTTTAAAAGAACTAAACTACCTTCGCTTAACTTTGCCTGTCAAATTTAAAAAAAGCTTTTTTTTTTTTTTCTATTAGGTATATTTTTTTTGTATTGGCAATGCATAGCTTGCACATTATGGGGAATCTTCGCTATCGTCATAAGAGTGACGAAGTTATGACGACATTCTCCGTTAATTGCGAGAGCTCTAAAAATAAGGTCAAATAAAAATTTTAGTGCTAGCACTGTAGCTGCTCTTCGTAGTTTCACACGCGTGGAGGTACCACAGGAATCATCAATTTTTCCGATAAAAAGTAGTCTACACCACTTTCCAGTCCATAACCTATTTCTATACGGAAAAATTGCGAATTATTTTCGATCCGCTGTTCCGTCGCGGTCGCTGCGTGAAAGAAGGACAAACCAACAAGCACACTGGTATTTATTATAATGGGAATAGTAAGTATTCAAGTAGTACTTATACTATGTAGGTACTTACTTACGGCCTACCAAGCCGTGTGACGTGTAACCATACGTACTCTGTTAATTGTTAAAGCCGTGGTCAGACCTTCCGGTGTCCCGCGGGTCTCTAAGTTCTTCCGAATCGACTTTTGTGGTTAGGGCTGCCATGCCCAAAAATGTAAAAAGTCTGACTGACGATTTTTTATGGACATTTGACAAAAAATACATTAAAGGCTGGACGTGTCCGCGGCTACGTTGGTAGTAAGTAGTAATACTGCCTGCAAAGCGAGGGGCTCTGAGCTCGATACCCAGTACCAGGTCGTAGCACACTTTGTGTGGTGAGATAAAGTTTGCTTTCGAGGAGAAGTGTCAACACACCGAAAAGTCAAAATTCCGAGGCACCATACTTAGTTGAAATCTCGACTCGGCCACACCAATGACTTATATCAAATTATGAGCGTATTTATCACACTCGCTCTAAAACGGTGAAGGTAAACATCGTGAGGAAACCAGCATATTCAAGAACCATAAAATTCTAGGGCATGTGATATCCACCAAACCAAACCGCACTAGGCCCGCGTGGTAGTTTATGGCCCATACTCTCTGTCTCTGATAGATAACCGGTATCCTAGCAGTGGGAGAGTAATAATGCCATTAGCTTTGCCCTCCCACTGCTGGGATGGAATGAGCGGCCACTACAACTGTTATGGGCTGGCGTTATGCTAGCAATCGACCAGCTCGTCTCATTATCGAACAGTATAAAAAACATTGTATTATGCTCACAACACAACTGCTAAGTGAAATAGGATATACTACATGTATCCTATAAGATACATAGGAGGTGCCTTATTATTACCACGCGAGTGAAAACTAGTAATTTTTATGACGTGACCCTGGCTAGATGTACACCATGTGAAGCTAAAAAGAAAAATTTCTTGATTGCATGTACAAATTGAGTAAAACAAAAGTATGTAGGTCCCTAAAAAGCTTAAAAACAGCACTTGAAACTTTTGCGCAAAACTTTATTGATAATAATTTACCCGTTAAAAAGTTCGTAACGAATAAAAGTTTGCCATGTACTCGGGCATTACAAAGCTTCTCTGATTTCAAGCCGGCGGTTCCCAAACTTTTACAAGGCACAGGCGGTGTCTGTTTCTATCTAAACGTAATCTTTTAACAGTTTTAACAATGCTGTAACTTTTTGCAAGAGGTGTAACTTGCATCTCATGTTTGGACTTTGGAAACAAGTAATGCATCGCGTTGAATGGAATCGTATTTACGCTTTCAGCTTCTAGGCTCTTATAATAGTGCTAAACGGTGGTATAGTAAAACTATGTTTTGTCTTTGTTGTTTGAAAATTTTAAACTGAATCGAAACATACAAAACATACTTTAAATATTCAAACGTTTAATTCTCTGTATTACTTCTTATTAGTAAACAGAATAGGTATTCCGTAGGGGTAGGCCCCTCTTACCACAAAATCAACATTCAGACACCTATTTAGCCAGACAACACCGCAACACAACATTCACAAGTAAAATGAATAGAAATTTCACAACACAAGTGAGCTACACAACGTTTAAAAACTTCTTAAATCGAGATCTAGAGTTCTAGACAGTCTCTAAAATATAAACGTCTAATGATTGAGTTACACAAAGGTTAGATCACAGAGGAAATGGGTTCGATTGTGGTTGCTTATACCCACATATATCTACTTATAACTACTGAAACATGCGACTTAGGCATTTAAAGGAGTTAGACGCGGATTTAATCTGTTTAAATTTTGACGCATATTTTGGATGTGTATAAGTTTTTTTTCTGTAAGTCCGCTAATCTTTACCGCTTTGGTTAGGACGCCGGTTCTCAAGGGTAGCTGCAGGAACACATTGCTAGATCCTTGGCGACAGATTTGTACTTAAGGGTTGCACGTCGTACTTATACTAGGCGAGCAACAGAATATGTGCACCGTGATACGATTGCTCTGAATTTCACACTATTCATAAAGCCATAATGAAAAATAAACGAAAGTATTAACTTTTTCATATTGAAACGAGACGAGTTGGTCGTTTGCCTGATTAGTAAACCAACCCTGAACAATTGAAGTGCCACCAAAACTTCGAAAACAAAGGCCTGCGTTCCACTGTAGTATACTAGTTACCCCGAGGCAATAGGTAACTAAGTCGCATTTGCCCAGTAATAAGAATACTACTTACCTGCATGCAGTATCTAATTCATCAAAGTAACATAATCAATTGAAGAAAACCAGACTTGAACTGTACCTAAGTATTAACGTAGCCACGTCTACCTTAGTAAGCTTCTCTATGCCTTTTGTAAGCCTCTACGCCTTTTGTAAGCCTCTACAGATCCCGCTACGCCGGCATAGCGGCTTCATTTGTAATGCGAAGCTAGGGGCTAAGGTGTAGTCTAGAATAGGCTTAGGTGTCTAGTGCCTACACGTGTCTACGTGGTTTGTTAGAACAATGGCTTTAGAAAATGGCTCGGACCTAACTACAGCCTGGGAGGGGTCTTCTCGGCAAATAGGGTGTTCTTTGGACCTTTTTGCTAGGGGAGTGCGGACAGTAACAGTAACTGGTGGATGTCTTTTCGATTGTCCGTCTGGAGTCCATCCATCGACCACACCTCTGCTTCTATATGGGTTGTACCATTATAGCCTACCTACCACCTACTGTGCTCCGGTTTGAAAAGAAAAGAAGATTGCCAAAAAAGTAGACTGTTCGTTTGGAACATGACAGATGAAAAAAATGGTGTAACTAACACAAATGGACTCACACAAGAGGTGTAACCACCAGGGATTGGGACGATACACTGCCAGCCCTGGACGATACGCTGGTCCGATGACAGAGTCTCGTTAGGTATAGGCAAGTGGGCCAGCCCTGATGATGGAGTATTTTACGCAACTGTTAGTCCACCATACCAGATTTTATTCAAGTTCGATGTTTAACTTCAGGCGAACGAATGTTCGTTTCGTCGCCATTAAAAATATGGGGTCTTTTCATCTTAGGCCATCGTTGATTCCTTCAACAGCGAATCTATAAGATATAAAGAGGTTTTGTTTGTTTGCTAGTACTATAATAAATGCGAAAGTGTGTTTGTAAGTTTTTTGGTTTGCGTGAAAAAAGGATCACGCAGTAACGGAGCAACGCATCGATGTGATTTTTGGCATAGATATAGTTTATGGAACGGAGAGTAACATAGACTAGTTTTTATGCCGGAAAAATGCACGCTTCGTGTGGGAATGGGGGTGAAAATCACGCAGTAGTTAGTAACCAATAATTTCTGGAACTACTGCTCCGATTCTAGAAATTGTTTCACTAATAAGATGCTACATTATCCCTGCTATAGGCTACATTTATTCTGATTCGATGCGTGCGAATATACAAAGGCTAGTCTTCATCAAACTCCATGGGCCACACAATAGTAACACTAATAAACACTTGGTATTAAGAAATCTCCAATGCCAGACCCTCTCTCCCATAAAAGAGTAGACCATTTCACCAAATTACCCCACTCGTCCCCAACAAGTCCAGGGCTCGAAATAGGCAATTTGTTCCAAATTATCCCTAATTATGCTTTACTGAAGGACATTCCCACTACCCACTAAACAAACCTCCTAAAACCCTCCGGGAAATCACTCCTCAATTAGGTAAATGGGTAGGGTGTTCGAAGAATCACTTTGACAGGATGAAAAGTATTGAAGTTCTTTGGAGTTTTATTAATAATTCTTTTCCTCATCATATCACAGAATACATAATAGTACAAGTCATGCTTACCTACTTATTGTACAATGTACATTTCTAAGTCCTTACCATCCTCTCCATCGAAAGATTGCTGGAAAAGATTGCTAATAGTAATAGGGCCTATTGTACCTTTTGATTTCTATGAGACTACATTCTCAGGGTAACGAGCGCATTGCAGTGCCGCGCAGGCCTTTATGTTTCAAAGTTCTGATTGACACTGCAGTTGATATGGGCCAGCGTTATGCTTACCATCTGTCCAGTTAACAAAAAGTACAAAATTTTTTTTTGCTTTCCTCTCAAGAGTAGTCGCCGAAACACATTAGCGCTTGACTGGTTTCTAACTTGAAGATGGTAGCTAAGAAAGCTAGCACCAGAAAATGTTCTACGCTCTAATGTACATGCTATGGTTGCATCATGAGGTTTTCCTTCACAGTAACCTCTAGCTCATTGTTCCATTCAAGCCATCGAGCTACAGGTCGGTAATCATCTGAGCCACAATCGCTATCAAAGCCACATTTTTAACCGATTTCCAAAAAAAAGAGGTTCTGAATTTGTCGATCGGCGATGTTGCCGAAGTTGGTTCCCGCTTTTTCAATTTTTTTAAATATTTTTATAAAAAAATAAATTAATATCAATTGTTGTTATATTAATTATCATATTACATTTTATCGTCGCTGAAAAATGAAATATGTACATTGGTTTTTAAACTGTCATGGTCATCAATACTACGAACAAAATCAGAACTCAATACAAATAGTATACATGGTAAATATCCCGTTAATTCTGATTTTGTTCGTAGTATGTACATTGCTTTATTAACTACATAAGGGGTCTGTCAAAAATTCGTATCTGATCAAATCATTTTCCATCGTTGTTCGTAAGAACTACAATACTAAACCAAGAGATCTCCTATAACAATAAAATAGAGAACAAGGTCGTCCCAAAATTACTTCCTTCTTTGTCCTACAAACATAGGTACATGGAATATTCGGAAGCACAATACATATTATAATATGTGTAGGTATGTCTTTGTATAAGAAAATGTTGTTTTTTCCTTCACACCGTCTAATAAGATCATAGAGGAAGGTTTCTTTATTGGATTTGATGGGTCTAGTTTGGCACCGAGATTACACGTAGGTGCTAAGTGAACAAGCTATGTTGTGGTTATTTCTTTAGTTTTTCAAATTGTTACACTTCGAAACAACTTTTTTGTAATGTTTTTATCGCATTCAAAATTGTAGATAGTGGGGACTCGTAAATCTACCATTTTTATTACTTACCGAAGCACCCATGAAATGGAAAGGAATAACTTTCGAATAAAAAGCAATGGACCCAATATCCCATTTGGCGGGCTTTCAATTGGCGCTGTGCAGCTTCTTAACACACTTTTATTTGCTTAACTTGTAACTAACAAACAATGTAATAAGATCTAAGTCAATTTTAACCTACTTCTTATTGTCGTACTGAAATTAAACTTTGTATGTAGGTTAGTGGGTGGACTAACTCTTCTGCGAGTGTCCGTCTAGGTTGTTACCACCGCTTTGTGAGTGAAGTCTGCTGCCAAGCAGTAGTGTGCAAGCATTACTGTGTTCCGGTTTGATGAGCAGAGGATCATAAGGGGTCTGTCAAAAATTCGTATCGGATCAAATCATTTTCCATCGTTGTTCGTAAGAACTACAATACTAAACCAAGAGATCTCCTATAACAATAAAATAGAGAACAAGGTCGTCCCAAAATTACTTCCTTCTTTGTCCTACAAACATAGGTACATGGAATATTCGGAAGCACAATACATATTATAATATGTGTAGGTATGTCTTTGTATAAGAAAATGTTGTTTTTTCCTTCACACCGTCTAATAAGATCATAGAGGAAGGTTTCTTTATTGGATTTGATGGGTCTAGTTTGGCACCGAGATTACACGTAGGTGCTAAGTGAACAAGCTATGTTGTGGTTATTTCTTTAGTTTTTCAAATTGTTACACTTCGAAACAACTTTTTTGTAATGTTTTTATCGCATTCAAAATTGTAGATAGTGGGGACTCGTAAATCTACCATTTTTATTACTTACCGAAGCACCCATGAAATGGAAAGGAATAACTTTCGAATAAAAAGCAATGGACCCAATATCCCATTTGGCGGGCTTTCAATTGGCGCTGTGCAGCTTCTTAACACACTTTTATTTGCTTAACTTGTAACTAACAAACAATGTAATAAGATCTAAGTCAATTTTAACCTACTTCTTATTGTCGTACTGAAATTAAACTTTGTATGTAGGTTAGTGGGTGGACTAACTCTTCTGCGAGTGTCCGTCTAGGTTGTTACCACCGCTTTGTGAGTGAAGTCTGCTGCCAAGCAGTAGTGTGCAAGCATTACTGTGTTCCGGTTTGATGAGCAGAGGATCCAGTGAAATTACTGGGCTTATGAGACTTAATACCTAATGTCTCAGGGTAACGAGCGCACTGCAGTGCCGCGCAGGCTTTTTGTGTTTCAAGGTTCTGGGTGGCACTGCAATTGGTATGGGTCGGCGTTATGCTTACCAACAGGCAAACGACCAGCTCGTCTCGTTACTAAATAACATAAAAAAAGGGTATATTCACACAATAAATAATATAAACATTAGTAAGTATTATCTAGGTTAGGTTTCAGAATGGAAAAACACAACGAGATAGATAGACAAAATAAACTAAAATAACTAAATAAAATACACACTAATTTATTTACAATCTTAATCTAATAATCCACTACCAGTAGGCAACGTTACCAAAATACTGGCAGCGTTGCCACGTTGAATGGCAATGCTTAATCTTTGACCCAAGTAGAGGCCAGCATTTTGGTCACGTCTGGCTTCACGTATGTAGGTTATATGTAGTTCGGGTAACAAAACTATAATTTGGTATGGCGCTGATCTGATGATGGAGACAGGAGGTGTATAGTGGAACTCTTCAGCGGCTACAACTACCTTTCTAAGGCTCATATGATTCGGTTTGAGCTCTTGACGAGTCCAATTGATTGCTTAGTTCTGATGATGGAACCAGGAGGTCGAAGTGTGTTTTTAGTTTCTTTAAACTTGGCCCGGAGACCGGATACTGCTTATTAGAGGTGTATAGGCATTCGGACGATCCGTCTTACTTACTACAAATCTAAGTACAAAATTAATATCTTTATTAGGCGAAGTGTGATTGTGGTTAAAAGCTTCTAATTAACCTATCGCTATTTAAAAAGGTATTTATACCTTTATTTTATATATTCCTACTAAGAATTACATTTCTTAGTAGGTATTGTTTATTTACAAAAGGAGATTTGGTACCTATAAGAAGCGAAGACGCCCTCAGGGGTCTACGTTATAAACAGCTTATTATATATTAAAAACTTCAAAGGGCCACTCCGCTCCGCTCCCAAAGAGATATCGATTCGCTTTGAGTTTTACAGACTAATGTACATTGTACAATGGTGAAACGAGCTTTTTGACCTAATCTCGGCGTCCGAATTTCTCCATTCCTCATTTTGCCGTCATAAAAAAGATTATCTACAATATTACATCATCAAAAATCTTACAAACCCAGTTTATCTCGTTTCTTCTTACAAAACAAAATGTGGAATAATTTATTAATACAGGCTAGGCTTTCAAGTAAATCAACGTATTATTAAGGGATTATCATCATCAGCCGGAAGACCTCCACTGCTGGACATAGGCCTCCCCCATAGAACGCAACTTGGACCGGCTACTCGCCTCTTGCATCCACCGATTCCCCGCGGCTTTGATCAAGTAGTCGGTCCATAATATGGGGGCCAGACTACACTACGTGTTCCAGTTCGTGGTCGCCACTCGAGAACCTTTCTTCCCCATCGGTGATCGATTCTATGCAAGCGATGTGGTCTGCCCATTGCTAGATTATTAGTAATTTGTCGCAATCAGTGTACTTCTTCAACCACCTTCTGTGGCGTGGTGAGTTGAGACCTCGGGAACTTAATCCCTTTGCCAAAGCAGGATACCAGGAGAGCACAGCCCCTGGCGATTTTGGCTGAGCTGCTGCGTTCTTGCCCGGGGGTTGCCTGTCAGTGGCTCTGTTGAAGATAGACGCGCCACGTCGTTTTATTTTTGCTGTCTCAAGCCTCGTCGGGTTCATTCCGAAGTGATTTAGATCGTGTGCGTGCGCTACAACGCCCTCATTATTGCAAATGTGGTGGTAGCAGTCACACAAATTTATTAACTATTATAGGTTTTGGATGGTTTCAAATTTAAAAATCGGTTCGCTATCCGAAATCCATTACCAGCAAAACTTTGTCCGGCTAAAACGGGTTTCTTTGCATCTCTACACAATTTCAGGTCACGGTTAGTTATTTTGGTCTAGAATTTAGGCTTTCTTCATCTACATTTTTTCTTGTTCGTATCATAACGTGGCTATAAAACGTCGTGGTCGGTTTAGCTAGAAGCCTGCAGTGCCAGTTTTTAAATTATGGATGCTTTCCTTTCGCTGCCTACTTTTCTTGAAAAGCTAATCTCAACCTTAAATAGGTTTAAGTAAGTTGGAGAGGAGTTTCATTTTGTGTTCGTTTAAGTACTTATTATGTATCTAAAATTTACTTACGTTATTTTTCTTTGGATTTTTTAAATATTTTTCGTGGCAATGTGCTTTGTCTAGGTTTTAACGCTGCACTTGAGAACCACTTGAGACCACACGTCGTTTAAGGTGAATTAGATGTCAAATCAGGGCTTTAAATACCGGTAAACATTTGTGTTAAATACCGGTAAATTATAAATTACCGGTAATAAATTTAACGTTGCTTGTGCCACGTCATACCGGTAAACATTCTTAACGATAGGTACATTCAAATTAACGTTAATTTTACCGTTACTTTAAAATGAGTAAAGCTGTGTGGTGCATGTGAGGACACGCACGGAATGGCAACAGGGGATTTTTTATTGATTTTGTAGTACATTAAAATTAATGTTACAACCTAACGTTAAATACTCTTATGTTACTTATAAAGTTAACTATTTTAACGTTATGCACGGTAACGCTTTGGATTTAACGTTAATTAACGGTATTTTTAATGGTATTAATTAACGTTAACAAGCCCTGGGGCAAATGCTAACTTACCGAGTGTAAAAAAGATTGTGGATGGATTGTTCTAATTGATCAAGATATAATTAAGTAAAATTACCGGAGCCGACTTCAATGAAAATATTCCGGTCTGAGCCACTAAACTTTTACCATTCCGTTTGGAACCACCTTGACGGAGAAATTGGTGAACATACATAAAAATAAACATACAATCGAAAATAAAACCTCCGCCTTATTTGAAGTCGGTTAAAAATGAAGAACAAAGCGGATTAGGTAAATCGGAAACCTCTTTCCAGAATACGGTTAGTATAATTATGGGAAATCTCTTCAAGTCTGCAGCCTAGGCCCCTAGACTAATTAACAGGGGAGTCCAGGAAGCTACTAATTAACAGGGGAGTCCAGGAAGCTTCTAATTACGTCATCTCCCGGTGTAATTGAAGGCGTAACTTGAGCCCCCCAACTTAGTTGGTAAGTGACTGGGCAGGGCTGCCACCCTTCTTAAAATACTGCGACTTTTTTTGAGGGGGTTTAAATAAAAGGTATAGTCAGAAACTCTTTCTGTTAACGAATGCTTGTATCATTAAAATGTATGAAATGATGACAAGGTAACTTAGCGAATGCTTATGTCATTAAAAGTGTATGAAATGATGACAAGGTAACTTAAAGAATGCTTATTTCATTAAAAATGTTTGAAATGTTGATGAGGTAAGTTAATGAATGCTTATTTCACTTCCGTTTAACTTTTTTACTATAGTTAACGATTGTAGAAAGTGACTGTCTAGACTCTAGACCTCCGGGTGTTTAGTGATGTATGCGAAGATATGGATTCTGCTCGACGAATAAATGTCAGGGTTAAAAGGGCTAAAAATATTTCAAGTCTTCGGTCTCATGGACGGAATGTTGCTTGAAGGGTCATTACAAAGGTCACTGGCTCCGATTCTGTCCACTAACATAAGGGCAGGATACTCCGTGCCGCTTTCTCGCTCGCGCCTCTTAACATTTGAGGCATATAGAATCAAAGGCAGCTAAGTGCCACACTTTCAAAAAAGTAACTAAGCAAGTTTTTTGGTTTGTTATATATTACTCGTAGATAAAGGCGGCCAAAATCTATACTAAATCACTCACTCTAAACTCAGAACTTAGAACATAATTATGAAAACACCGAACCCTGGATAACGAAAAACGTTTTTTTTCGTTTCCCGTATATTTGAAATGGAGGCAGCTGCCTTTGATTCTATATGCCTCATTTTTGAAGATAAACAAAGAAAGCGGCGTGGAGTATTTGATGTCATCGTCACTTACCAACAGCGCAAGTACGGATCTTTTCGATCGATAAAATCGACAGTTCAAATCGATAAAGTGGGTTTTATCGATTTTTTTATATAATTTATCGAGCCTTGTACAACCGACAAAAGTTATCGAATAGCTAGGTCGAATCCAAAGAGAACAAGCTACTACAATACTTTACGATCAGACTTCGGTACTCGCAACATTCGATAAATTTATCAGTTTTTTCACGTCGACAAATTTATCGTTTGACTTCCGTACTTGCGGCGCCGGTCCATATTACTCTCCGGCCCATAAACATATCTCTATGCAAATATCACGTCAATCCGTAGCTCCGTTGCTGCCTGAAACATGGACAAACCAACAATAAAATACTTTCGCATTCATTCTAGGTACAAATATATTCATATTATGACACTCCTATTTAATCATATCCTTTACAAACACTAAGCCCACCCACACTAACGCGATTATGTGTTTGTGTGGGTAGGTTTAATCTTGATGTCCAGTGTGTAGGTACCTAGTTGGGCACAGTAAATTATCGCTAAAACAACTATAGGATTTTGTGTCCTACAAGTCTGAAATTACTGGGCTAAATTACTAATGCTTCAGAGTAGATGACGAGTGGATTGCGGTGCCGCGCAGGCCTTTGTGTTTCAAAGTTCTGAGTGACATTGCAATTGTTATGGGTCGGCGATATGCAGACCGTAGACGCTTATGCAAACGTGCGTTTGCTTGTTAGAATAACAACGCTTTTGAATCAAGCGTCGATTACGAGATATTCGAAATCCGCGCTTGATGCAAAAGCGTTGTTATTCTGACAAGCAAACGCCCGTTTGCGTGTGCGGTCTGCATTACGCTTACCATCAGGCTAACGACCTGCTCGTCTCGATATCAAATAAAATAAAAAAGCATATGGCTATGCATGTTAGTACATACTAATTTTGAATTAGAATTTGAATTGAAAGCGATATGATACACAATAACAATCTACTTGACATTTGTTTGTTCCTAGGCATATCTCATCCGGAGCATCATTGCACAGCTGTGATAGCTAATATTGAGCCGACCAGTAATAAACGCACCATCTTTGTAGGGCTTCGCGAGAAGACCACTTAATCCGAACAATGACGCAGTTCGAATCTAGTTATAACCCTATAGGCTATACCTACCAAGGAGGAGTCTTTCCTCCCTTGTCCCATCATAAATGGGGTTGGTGCAGTAGTCACAGTACGTCTTCAAAAATATACTGCTTTTAGGTTTTTGCCATTTTTTACAGCCGGCCGTCTGCCTGATCGCTATCCTCCTACGGACTTCTTAGTTTTTTTCCTTCACCGTTTTTAGAGTGACTGTGGTAAATCCGAACATAGTAATATTAGTGTGGGCCCAAGCCATGATTTGAAATCTGGTCCGTCAGTTTGAAAGTCAAGCAAATTGTCACTCGGCCAAACTCGCTCCCGCTTGGTCACACAAAATAAATTTTGAGTAGGTAGGGCTTGTGTAGCTGGGGGCTCATACTTACAGCTATAGTTATTATTATTATTATTTTTCTGTTATTGGTAACCAGACGAGCTGGTCCTTTGCCTGATGGTAAGCATAACGCCGGCCCATAACAATTGCAGTGCCACTCAGAACTTTGAGACACAAAGGCCTGCGCGGCACTGCAAATGCGCTCGTTACCCTGAGACATTAGGTATTAAGTCTCATAAGCCCAGTAATTTCGCTGGATACTCTGCTCATCAAACCGGAACACAGTAATGCTTGCACACTACGGCTTGGCGGCAGACTTCACGAGCAAAGTAATTTCAATAGTTAAATCAGAAAGTATTCTATACTGTATGTGTGTTTGGGTACTAAAAAAAGCTACAATATATAAGATGATATATAATATAAGAGGTTACTTAGGTTACTTGTAGAGTTACAGCTAGCATTCGTGAGGACTGTACCATGTAGGTATTTTTTGTTTCGCCTTTGTGTTCCGATTCTGCTTTCTGCATTATTAATCGGGGTGCTGACGGGTTGTTAAACATGCCCGCGGTAAAACCCGGCTGTAATTTAATGAGGGTGGGTATAATAAGGGTGGAAAACAAGTGGAAAACCTTGTCTATAAATCGCTGCTTGGAAAATTTGCTTTATGTACTGCCTAGAAATTTATTCTCCGGGTGAAGTATAATTTTTATTAAAAAGGACACAAAGTTCACAACTTAGAATCATGTAAACGAATCATCATCAGGCTTATTACATTCCCACTGTTGGGATACCGGCGTTCTCTTACAGAGAAATACAGAGAGAGTATGGCTATTATCCATCACGCGGGCCCAGTGCGGCTTAGTGGATGTCACATGTCCTCGAATTTTGTGGTTCTTGAACATGCGGGTTTCCTCACGATATTTTCCATTTTAGAGCGAGTGTGATAAATCCGCACATATAACTTGATATATGTCACTATGGTGCGACGCAGAACTGAGATTCGTGCCATGGTGCTAAAACCAACAAAACTTTCGAATTTAAAAAATTCATAGCGTAAGATGTAATTGTAGGGTTGATTGCGTAATGCGTTTGATCGAGACAATAAGGTCGACACGACGTGCAGAGCTTGCCAGATGAGGCGTTTTATGCGTGACTCCATTCGCGCGTAAAACGCCTCATCTAAACAAGGTCTTAGAAGATCACGGTTCATCGTCGTCTCGCAAAATTAAGAAAACCATGATGCAATTTCCTTCCCGCAAACGCGTGCATCTATATCCGTGTGTGATCTGCCTCATAGCACACAACAGCCACGAAAATGAGGCCACCCTAATTTTAACCCCATTAGTTATTTAGTCCAAAAGTCTAAAGCTACTTTGGCCGATGTCTGGAATGGAGAAAAGTACAGGCAGCGATATAAGTTTTTGAGGGGGGAAAAGACGGTTTATGAGGTGATCACCCAGGTGCACAAAGTGAAAATTATAGTGTCTTAATTTCACCTAAGAATCATTTCACCCATCTGATTTCATACTGAACTAAAATCTGCACTAGTCAGAAACCAAAATCTAATTTTAGTGTCTCTTTCCAAATAAGAACATGAAAAAGGGATGGATACACTTTAGACCTGTCAAATAAATCCACTTCTTTGTAACTATGTAGTGTCAATTCAACGGCCTGCACCTGTATGCATTTAGTGGTGTCATTTGGGTGGAAACAGTTGACTGCTCCAAAACTAAATTTAGAACTGGCAAATATATTCCATCTCTTTCTCATGTTTTTTTAAAGAGAGTGAAACTAAAATTAGGGTTAGGTTTTCATAGTTGGTAGAACTAACTCTTCTGCGAGTGTCCGTCTGGTTTGGTACTACAGTTTTGCACATGAAGTCTGCCGCATAGCAGTAATGTGCAAGCATTACTGTGTTCCGGTTTGATGAGCAAAATACAAATTACTGGGCTTATTCAAAGTAACGAGCGCCCTACAATGCCGCACAGGACTTTGTAGGTGTTCAATAAAGATTTATTCTATCTATATTTATGTAGCTGAGTATGTACTATAGGTAGGCACTTGGTATATACCTATTTGTAATTTGTTCTGGCAGATAGACTGAAAAGACATTCCGATTCTGTAATACTTTTATGTTCATATCGATTTAATTTCAAATTACAAAACACATTTTTTTTAAATTTAATAAACTAATTATAAAATGTTTTGCCGCTTGTGTCGCTGATTGTACAGGCCACCGCACGTAGTTTCACTAAATTGCACAACTTTTTACGTGAACAATCATCAAGCTAACGAGTAACAACCTCCAGGGGCCGTTTACCCGGGAAAGTGGGGGGGAATGAGGGTTGGTGTTTGTTAGGACCGGTTAGGTACAAAAACACTGCTTTTACAGGTTTACATTGGCTATTTAGGATTTAGTTTTTGTTTTAACTCGTACTTTCTATTTTAACCGACTTCCAAAAAAGGAGGAGGTTCTCTATTAATATGTATTTTTTTGCTATGTTATGCGATTACTCCGTAAATTCTCAACCGATTTCTATAATTCTGTTTTTTCATGAGTAATTAAGGTTCAATCTTCAAGAGTGGTCTTTTTGTAAATTGTGTGAAAGAATATTTTTTACCCTAAGGGTAAAAACATCGGGGATGAAATTTTGTACCTACATCGCGATGTTTTCGTCTATATCGGTTCCTGCTTATTACACAACTGCACAAAAAAGAGTGTAATGTTTTTATGGTTCATGTATGTATGTTAGTGTCTTTATTCCACCATAACTTTTAAATGCCTGAACAGATTTGGATGTATGGGGTATCTTTAGAATCCTTACATCGTCCCGAGTGACACTGGCTTAGGGCAGTCGTGTTTTTTATCTAACTTTTGCTACATTGACGTGTTTTGTTGATCAGTCTTCTGTGTGAAAAGTACAACTAAAGTCAAAAATGTGAAAAGTACAACTAAAGTAAGTACCTGATTAACTTTGGTGTACATTTGGTCACGTTTTAGCTCCTGCCCGCGGTCTCACCCGAATGGTGATTCCCACAGGAACATGGTATTTTTTCCGAGAAAAAGTAGCCTATGTTACTCTCCGATCCATAAACTATATTTATGTAAAAAATCATAACGATCCGTTGTTGCGTGTCTGCGTGAAAGAACGACAAACAACACAACAAGAAACCTACAAATACACTTTCGCATTTAATAATACATGATATAAATAACACATATGTAAACAATACAGGTTGTTAATAAAGAAAAAAAGGCTTCTATAAGACGAGAAGTTATCATTACACAGAGGAAGCTTTCGCCAGGGTTCGTTTACCGAACTAAAGGGGGCGGATTGTCTCCAAATCGAATAGATAATAAATATTTGAGTTTATTTTCTCTTTTGCTTCCAGTAAAATCTGTTCGGCTTCTGCTTCTTGAACCGAGTAATATGGTAGACATGCATCGTGCTCGCCGATACGATGGAATCACTATTGCAATTTTCTGAGCGAGGAAAATACTTTTCTTGACCCGTCTCTGAAGAGTTCGAAGGGTAGATTCCAGAGCTTTCCACAAACGGATAAACGACACTACGTATTATCACTACGGATAGATTATTATATTATTATCTAAACTTCATTATACAAATAAAAATAATTCTGTCTAAGAAGTGTCTGTTTGTAATTTCAAAATAACAGCTTTTACTAAATGCATATGAAAGTTAATACGGTTCTGATAACAAACACACAATTTTTAAAGTTTTGTCTGTCTGTTTGTTCCGTCTAATATCTGAATAAGCTGGACGGATTTTGACAGGACTTTCACTGGCAGATAGGTGATGTTATAAGGAATAACTTAGGCTACTTTTATTACGTGGGCGAAACCGCGGGGAGCAGTTAGTTTATGACGGCATTGTTAATTACTTTTTTATACTGTTGAATAACGAGAGGGTAACGGTCGTTTGCCTGATGATAAGCACACTTTGCATGATAGTAAAACCTGCCTGCAAAGCGAGAGGTTCGACCCCCAACCGGAGCAAACTTTTTGTGGTGAACTAAGTTTGCTAAGTTCGGGTCTTGGATGTTTATGTTGTGTATTTACCTGTGACACAGGGAATCCTAGTGCAGAGGTGTGAGTTTACAATGTAGCTCAGAATAAAATAGCTTTTAGGCGCATGATAGTCACAGAGTGCAATTTCACTCTGATAGTATCCGAGCTTTTGATATAGACGTGTAACTTTCAAGACGAAGCTCAACTTATACAAGCCAGTTTATTATATCTAATATTATAAACGTAATTATAGTTTTTGTTTCGGATTATTTTTATGCCTCTGTATGTATTAGGTACTTTTACGGAATAATCTTCCCGGAGGGAACCGAAACGCCTGGGGCTAGACGAACAGATATAGACACGACGATACCTAGACTTGACTTTTCTTCTACCCAACATTTTTCCGGGAGTGTACACGAGCGATATCTACCGGGTACAAAAGGCTGATTTCCTTCCTTCGCCAAATGAAACGTCGAGTGTTCCCCGTATTTCCTGTTCTATTCTGAAATTGAGAGTGCCGAGACGTGCTTGAGTAAATTTCTATTAACTTCCAAATCATTAAATTAAAGGCATGCGTGGGAGCTATTTGTGGCAAACTTCTCAATTATACCTAAAGTGCCATGTACCTGCTTGACTTCAGTCATGAGCGTGTGACGTGTATTGAGTACATTGCAGGTTCATACTAAGCCTAAAATGAGTAGTGACGCTGAAGTAGATACCTATCTATTTACTTGTGGAATTGCGTCATTGTTTGAATTGACATTACAGATAGTATATCCTCACAGTTACATACTCGTATACTATCGAAATTGACAGTTTCAGTTTAAATTAGGGCTCTGTTAAGTCATGATGAGTTCAAAATAACAGCAGGACACGTAAGAAAGTCATGCAAAGTTTGTATGGTAAATGTTTAACCGTAATGTTCGCTCTGTGAAAAAAACCCGACTCTCCTTCGTACCTTGTCCCACTTTTTACATGGGGTTGGCGCATTACATACTAAGTACATTTACAAATGCTACTTTAACAAGCCCAAAGTCACGCAATGAGCTATGGAGACGGGGTTGAGTATGGTATATGTAACCACATATACCATACTCAACCCCTTCTCCATAGCTCAGAAGAACCCAAGGAAACCTCCTTGCGTGTTAGAATCCGGAATGAGGAGATTTGCAGAAGTAAAGTCACCGGCATAGCTTTCAAAATAGCAAGTTGAAATAGCAATGGGCACGTCATGTCGTTCGCAGAACCAGTAAGCGATTGTGGATCAACAACGTGGTCAAAACCGCGACGATCCGTAATGGAGCCCAAAGATTTTTGATATTATCTAGGTATGCCAGTTACCGCACCAGAAAAAACTGAAATGTTTAAGTTCCTGAAAGCCATCTTAACTTTTATTAGCAACACTAGATTTTTGCAAGGACTGCTGATTATATAATATGGGCTTGTTTGATTTCAGATTCCATTTGATAATATCTGGTAGTACCTATGTACCTACTAGCAATTCAACCATTTTTAACTCGATTCTTCCATCCCCACAGCATGCCATCTAACTTGTTTATAAGAGACCAAAAACATACGATTAGGTACCTACCTTTGTAGGGTAACATTGTAGGTTAAAGATCAAAGTCCTCAAATACAAGGGGTTAATAATATCAAGAATGTTTACTCAATTATTACCTAAGAAAGAGATTTTTTAAAATGTGGCTCCTATACTAACAGCCGTTCTTACAAGAGCTGCGGCATCCAACTGAAGCACTCTGAAAACCTCCGAATTTGACAGACTTTAATGTGCTGATATAGGTACCTATAGTACCTACCTATTATAGTATATATTATGGTAGGTACAGTAGCGCACAGTTTCAACATCAGTCAGGCACAATGGTTCTGTTTGCGCTGAGCTTACCCGAATGAAATGCCGAGTGTTTTTTTTTTTGCTGTTTTCTTGTTCCCAAGGCGAAAGGAACGTGACTTTCCGCTAATTAGTTGTTTTCGGGCAAAATGTTGTCTGGGCTTTCAAAAAAAGTTTGAACAAAAAAGTTTTACAACCGCTATTGGAATTCTTCGTTAAAAGTAATTTAAAGTTAATTCAAGCACTTCACAGTTCGCACACGAAAACGACTTTTTTTTATTGTATTCGATAATTTGAAGTGTAAAGCGTTTGCCTGATGGTAAGCATAATGCCGGCCCATAACAATTGCAGTGCCACTCAGATTCATATACTAGTGTGTGCTCAGAACTTTGAAACACAAAGGACTCTGCGTGGTAGTGCCACATAGTGCATATATAGTGCGCTGCCCTGAAACTTTTGTGCATGAGGCTTGAACTTTTTAGCATACGGGAATTAGCAACGGTTTATTCATGACCGCCATTGTCATTTTTTAAAACCATTGCTTTAGTAGGTACCCAGTGGTTATAGGAAAAGTTATTTCTCGATTCCAGTACCTTACCGATATATCATTCTCACGTTATCCCTATCGACTAGCAAAAGTATACTCGTTGGTTTTAGCGACGAAGCAAGTGATATTATTCGTAGAGATACGAGTTTATGGGCCGGAGAGTGGCAGTCTACTATTTCCCGGAAAATGCTCGGTTATACTGTGGGATTCTACACGTGGGTGAAACAGTGGGCAGCAGCTAGTGCACAATAGGGATGTTGCACGTAACACGAAATACATAATTACTGTCGTTATACAGGTGTAGAATATCGCATTAACACAATAAAAATGAAATTCACAATAAATATATAATTTCCACAAAGAAACACTGCATCTAAAAGTTTCCCGAATTCAACGATTTTTTTATCATGAAATACCTAGTAATTTAAATGATACTAGCAGATTCATTACATTTCAATGAATAAAAAAAATGTATGACAACAGCTATGTAATTAAACACAGTTTTTCACGGCCAAAATCTGCTTTACGGCCCGGCCCTCAACAGAACATGTGACGGCACTTGTTCTGTACAATTTCTATGGAACCGACTTTGACTCTCATTTTTGACGTTTCAATTTTTTCGATATAGACGTTTGATTCTCATGAGAAAAGTTAGACATAAAAAAATGGAGCCTACGTGATATTATATACCCTAAGAAATAACGTTTAGTATCTCAGACACAAATAGAAGTAAAGAAGGCCCCTTGTTATATACTTTCCAGGGCAAGCTCGTTTTGTCGCAAAAATATACGTGTCCCATCACATTCGGAATGAAATTTGTATCTGTAGGCTTCAGGAAATATTCGTATCTCGGGAATGGAGGGAATGAAGTTTGAGATTCGATGTTGTGACGATTCTCTGAACGAAGCCGTTGGGGAAATACCCTCATCTGTCACATCACACTGCTGCTTGGGTTTTATCTGTCGAAATGAAACCCACAGTTTCTTCCATAGACTAATACAACTTTGTAGACGGCGCCATTGAAACGCACTATAGTAAAGTCGAAACCCGCTAATAAATACCTACAAGCAATGGAAATGTGTTGACAACTAGACTATCTCAGTGGTTGATGAGTTTAACTTCTTTAATGCGTTTATGATAGGGTCAATTATTTGTGCATTTGTAAACAAGTGCAAGTGTCAAGATTTCCTGTATGTATTTAGAGAATATGGAACTACGAGAATAATGATCACACTATAGTCAGAGGCAACAAATAGGTACTTGAACTGTTTTTTATGCTCCGTTGCGCGAATCAAACTTGCAATCATTACGAGCTGCATCGCATCATGCATCGCTACAGAAGTTATTTTTTATACTGTTTGATAACGAGACGAGCCGGTCCTTTGCTTGATGGTAAGCTCAACGCCAGCCCATAACAGTTGCAGTACTACTCAGAACTTCGAAACACAAAGGCCTGCGCGGCACTGCAGTACGCTCTTTCCCCTGAAACCTTATGTATTAAGTTCAGTAATTTCACTGGCTACTATGCTTATCAAACCGGAACACAGTAATGCTTGCACGTTACTGCTTGGCGGCAGACTTCAGGAGCAAAGTCGTGGTACCTGCCAACCCAGATGGGCACTCGCAGAAGACTTAGTCCTCCAACTTAGTAAATCCACGCATTACAAAAAAGTTGATATTGGTACATATAATTGTAGCTTTAATTGGAGTAACAAGCACGCTGTCTGTTTTATTCTGTCAGTCTAAGGATTTTCGTTTCGGTTTCGGTGTTCTGTCTGACAAGCCCGTGGACCACAGACTTTAAAGTAAAAACTCTTTGGTTTTACGTCAAACCAGAGAGCAAAACTATGCTCTGTATGAGAAAATATAATTTTCACAGAGATAACCAATAATCTAATCTACCCAAGGAAGCACTCATCTAATATCGGTTAACTACAAGGATCCTTAACGCGGCCCAGTCTAAGTGACATATTTATGTGTGCGTACTTGTCCCGCTATTCAATACCTTATGTTTGGTCTGTTTTACTTTAAAGTCTGTGCCGTGGACCCGTTTTAATTTAGCGACGGAAATTTTGGCGTCGTCGTACCCTAAGGCTTGAAAAAAGTTCGTGATAAATAACGATTCGACAATCGTATAAAGAGATGTTCACATTTATGAACCAAATCGTGATTTGCCACAAAAGTCGGCATATATTCGGAATAACCCCACTAACCTTCAAATTGATGTAATGAATACGATTCGTCAAATAGTCAAAAAACAAATTTAACCTTTCACGCAGCTTCAAGGCGATTCGGTGCTATGATTCATCATTGACGGTTTTGTATTTTTTGCACAATTTCGTGATTTTTCACGTATCGTGATTGTTTGAGTGTCGTGAGCGCGTGAAGACGGCTATATAAGAAACAATGCTACTGGAAAAACGTTTCCTATTAAATCACGATCCGGAAATAATAATACCTCGATGTGTACTTGACTTGCAGTAACATATTTTGCTATGAAAGGGTTAGGTCAATATATTCGGAGCGATATTGTATGATTATTAGGGCGATTATATCGTTATAGTTTTTGGGAGTAGACCTCCTAATTCTAATTTACTGTAGTGAAGTTTAGTGAATCGATTATGGCTAAGTGAGATTGACTGCTTATCATCTTGACGAAACATACTGACTAATAGGTTTGACTAGCGGTGGTAGAAAAAGCCCTTCCACCGAGCTAAGTTGCTATCACAATATTTTTTCTCTGGGGCACGAGCTTATTATTAAATTAGAACCCCAAACTACAGATCGGCGAGCAACATCACTATCACATCGCTTTAAGTATTATAGTCTTCTCTTATGTATATGAAGCGTTTTCATTTTGATTTACGACCAACAATCTAAGCTGACCCTATCTCATTTGAATACTACGAAATTCTAATAACCTTTTCAATATCCCTCACTACCCCTATTCTAACAGATATAGTATTACCAGAAGGTTCTGCAGAATCTAGTGATTCCACTATATTATTCATTGCTTGCATGCGCACGTCGATTTCATTGTTCTACTTTAGCATGACTGATCTTGGATATCGATTGTGAACTTTAAGTCTTAGGAATTGGGTTGGTATTAGTATGGATCGGTTTCAGTCACTTACGTGGTGGGGTACGAAGCCCTAGGGTTGATGTATGATTGACTATAGTAATTGTAGACAAGTGCCTAAACAAAAGACAGCTATGTCACTGCTCACAGTACAGCGAGAGAGCAGAAGTGACACCACGTGGGCCTTATTCAGGCAACGTCATTCGCGGCAAGAAAATATCAGACGGGTTCAAACTTCAATGGGAGAGTCTTCTGAAACCGGCTGATATTTCCATGACACGGGCTAGGATTAACCGTCCTTATGCTCTTTCTCTGTTTTATGGCTATTTATAATGTACCTACAGGTTGTATAGTTGTAGGTGTCTTTTAGGTTTGGTTTAGCACGGTTTATGCATTTAGCCAGTGTCACGTAACATGGTAAAACAAGTTATAATGGGTTGAAAACAGCATGAGGGCCATCCACTAAAAGCCAGGCCTGACATACCACATGCCCCATACTTCATGTATCTTAGTTAAATTGTAGGACTATAGTAAAGTTTCACGCGAGATTTTAGTCAGTTTGGGATATAATTTTACAACATCGTTAAAGAGTTTAAGACAAGGTCCCTGTGGAATTTACGATGGGATTTTGTACCACGGGAGCGAATTGGCGACTACAAGCTAGCATATTATTACTAATAAACCATTGAATGACCAAAATTACATTCACAATACATGAAGCGATGAAGGCTCAGCTGCTTTGACGTCGGCCGCCTCTCTGTGGGTCGATGGCTCGAATACAACAATGAAGCTTGAACGTTCAGTGTAGCTGTTGTTATTCTAAGCAAACGCTTCGTTGTTTCAGAAGCAGCGACATGATCGACCCGAGCTCATCTGAAGAAGATACTGACGATGAGCATCACAAGAAACAGCCTTCCAAATTACCAGGTAAATGGGATCTCACAATATGACGCAGCACGTATCTTTTACCTGATGGCAGCACAAAATAATAATGCATTGTCACATGAATGGGGTAGTGCAGGCAAAAGCTTTCTCATAAGTGTCGAGAGAGCACAAAGAGCTCTTATCAAAGTCATGTTGAGAAAACCTTTCCGTTATTCTACTGATTCCCTGTACGAAGAATTTAAGGTCCTGCGCGTACGTCAGCTCTTTGTACTCAATGCTGCACTCAAAACACAGATGAGCTTGAAGAAACGCTCTGACTACGACACGATTTTCGCAAGAAGGGCATATAGAATTCCACTACCACGGGCCAAATCACGACTAGCTAGACGTAGTCCTGCATATTCGCACCCAAATACTTACAATTAACTAATAAAATTGTGTGATGCTGGAGACCTTCCCTTATTTTCATTCAAGAAGACCATAAGAGAATATCTGCTTAAACTTACATATGCTGAAACTGAACACCTAGTCTAACTCTAACTTCTACTAAATACTAACGTCTTGCTAATTGCTCAATATTTGTGCGCAACACACACACACACATAACTTCTACTTTAACCTAAATTTCCTTTTATATTGCCGATTTTATATTGTACCTATTTTATTGTATTTAGTAGCTCTGATATCTAGCCAGTTTATTATTCTTAATTCTAAATTGTAAATCCACACTGTGTCCCAAGATACAGGCCTAGTGCTTAGTTTGGGACACACCGTAAACACTTTCTTAAATAAGAAATTCTGTTATGTACCATACAAATTTGTTAATTTTGTTAACTTTTAGGCAATAAAAATTATTCTTATTCTTATTCTTAATGGTAACTTACATACTGTTTTCTGTCAGAGCGATTGAGAAAAATGCTTTGATGAGTGAAAATCTACGGTTTATATACAAAAGCATAGAGAACTAAATGTAAATTATACACAACAATAAAAATACGACAGGTCACAAACATGCGACAGTGTTAGTGAGTATCATCATGTGGGATTGAACAATTTTTATGTATTTGTATTAATATTTTTCGCTTGTTTATCTGTTCTGTCTTAACCTCTTAGCTCAGAGCTCAGAACACATCTTACAAGGTAAGTAGCAAAGACACCTCCGAGAGGTATAGTGTATCGACGTGTCATAAGTTAATAACATAGCATAGATACCAAATAGCTAATTAATTACACAAATAGTCTGTCTTCATTTCGAAATCTAATTATAATGCCTCATCTTCGTGTGATACGGCTTAACGAGCGCTGTGCTCGTTGGGTAGACAAGTATAAGGTGGGTACTGGGTAACAAATGCGATAAATTATGGTAATTTGAACTAGATGCTCCTCTCCATGCCGCTTCCGCGCAAGTTGACAGACTATAATAAAATCAACATTATTACAGTGGTACCGCCCGGGACACTCGCAGGTGGACGGCCGTCAGTCCGGGGCAAGCCGGAACTCCCTCGGGGCTCCACCGCTGGACTTCCAGGTAATCTATCAAAACAGCAATCAACGTCACTCTCTTGTGAAACGTAGGGTGGTAAAAATAATTGTAATTTGCGAAAATGTATAAAGTGCTAGCGCCATAATAAATAGTACACCATATAAATTATTTCGTAAATTTGGCGTAATAGTTTTTAATCTGGTGTTGAATTAAACAAAAATGCCCAACTGATGATTAGCTCTAAGAATGTTAAAAGTACGAGTAAAGTTACAGTTATTATACTTCATATAATATTTAAAGACATTAATTCACACAGCTCCAAGTGCCCTAACCACCGCGCCTTTAGCGGCACCTCTCCATCCTGCAACCAGGCAGAGAGAACAAGCTGCCCTTGCTCCACCGCCCCATGCGTAAGTATCAAAGCTGAATAATTCGTTCCGAACTGATCACACTGTTCTGATAACTCACGTCCATTAACATTCATGGACCATTCTAGAAAGAGCTAATTAAATTATGCCAATAGAATATATTTTTGCAAAAATCTGTAAGAATGAGGCTTAAGGAAATAGAAGCTTTAATAAGATTAGTAACTTAATAAGATCATGCTTAAATATAAATATAAAACGAATAGCATTAGATATGGTTTGATTTAAAAATATAACCAAGTAGGGCTAGACTATAATTGCTAATCAATTAAAAATAAATTCTTTAGCAGATTAGTTTTAAGTAGTAGTATTAGCCAATCACGGTAATAGCTTTTAAGCTGTAGTTGCACTACATTACTGATAGTTTACACACACAGAATCTACTTTCCTATGTTTTTGTTTTTACAAATCCCTCTGGAGAAGAAAAAGTAGGTAAAATAGGTACAAGAGAAGTCTGTTTGTGTGGACCGTTTCACTTACATTGATGACCTAATGCTATAGAGCGTTTAGATCGTTCCTGCGCAGGACCTCGACGGGGAGTGCCAGCTCAGGAGAGGCACCAGCGCCTTCGCCCAGTCCCTCTGCTGCCAGCCATTCTGATAAGGACCAAGACCCTCAAGTTACTACTCAGGTAATTGTATCTTCTATTCTATAACTAAATGATAAGTTACTAGCGTTACCATAACCTGTGCAATAAAATGATTAGGACTCTTTTCTAATGTTCCTAAAACCGCGTAGTTTATAAATATTTTAAATCCATAGTTTGGTTTTCGAAGCTGTAGTAAAGGGGCAACTATGGCAACATTATTAATTTCTTGACAGTATCGAGAAATTTATTGCCAACTCCAAAGGCTACAAACCTCAGCATGTGCGTGACTGATCCGATAATTCAGTACGTAACTAACTGCGTAGTTACGTAAAGCAAATGTGCTACAAAATAAAATGTGGTGAACCTTTTATGATTTATGTAGTTTACTTTTAACCTGATTTACTAAAAATTGTGTAAATTTTGCAAGCATAATATTTGATTTCTTCCAGCTAGTACCGAACTATATAGGTACAACTAAAAATAATAGCAAATGGTTATTTTCCTAGTCTTCAGTGTAGTGCTATTCATCTTAACTAAATTAGTCTTCAGTCTAGTCAGTTAGTCTTCATCTGAACTAAATAGGCGACTTTTGTTTTGCTATTACTTTAGCTAACGTTACTTTATGTAGCCTTAATCAAATTTGGTAACTTTTTGAGATCTTCAATAAAATAAGCCATGAGTATTTCTTTAACAAATTAGTCATATACGAGAAAGTCATTTAACGTAAGGGTTAGGATAAAATGTTTAAGGTAAGGGCTAGGATAATACGTATCATCACTACGTGGCAGATTTGGTTCTGCCAGCGAAACAGGGAAAAATGTTTGTGCAGAGAACAAAAACGTAAGATTTTCTTTCGTGTATGGATTATGGGACAATTTTATAATGACGTCTAAGGACAGAAAAAGTACTATGTACCTATGATCCTTGTAGATAGTCAGTATCCTATATAGATCCTTGTAGATACTGAGAGTTCTTGAGATTAGTCTATGTCTTCATATAGTCACAGGCTCGCTAAGGTACCAACGTTATTAAGAAAAGTAAGAATAGTTGTTATGTATTGCATTGTCTTTAACTGTGGCCTTTAAACATTCTATTGCGCCTATAGGAAAAAATAGAAAAGCTAGAAGAGGACAAAAAGCGACGACTGCAACTCTACGTGTTCGTGTCTCGGTGTATCGCGCACCCGTTCAACGCGAAGCAGCCGACGGACATGACGAGACGGCACACGAAGCTCACACCGCATCAACTGGAGACTATACTGGCGCGGTTTCAGGTAACGTTGCCACAAGTTGTCTACAAACATACTGGAACTGGACTCAAACTTACGAAGCTCGAAGTGACCGTAGCTAAGTTGGTAGTGACCCTGCCTGCAAAGCGAGGGGTCCCGGGTTCAATTCCCGGCCGGGGCAGATTTTGTGTTAGCGTAAAGTTTGTTCTTGGGTCTTGGATGTTTGTGATGTGTATCTGTGTGTGTCCATGCCACCTGCGACACAGGGAATCCTAGTCGGGGGTATGAGTGTAAGCGTTTATTTATTTAGGTAAGCTTTGAAATTTGACGTTGCGCTAAAAGGAAGACGTAATTTTATCACGCATATGTACTGGAAAACTGTTCCATTTCTGTATTAGGGTAAAACCGGGATAGATGCCGCACTTTTTGAAATACGCTCCTAATTTCAAAAATATTAATTGATCATAAATAATCTCTATGAATATAGCTAGTTTAATCTTTTATATTACTTTATCACATGTTTTTGTTGACCTAACAATTACAGATTTTTTAGAAATTAACTTATTGCAGACCATGTCTCTTGAGGATAGATGCCTATTTTTGAGGATAGATGCCCCACCATGAAAATGCTAAGAAGGATAGATGCCTGTATTATAGGATAGATGCCTAATACAATAAAATAAGAAAAATCCATTGTTTTACATTTTTTTTAATAGTAATCTTTAAAAGATAATTCTATTACGACACGCATAACCATAATAAACTTAAGAATTTGTCTAACAAAAATATTGAATTTTAAAAATTTTTATGGATTTTGATTTTTATAGTTTCCAAAGCGTCTTCTCCTTCATCTCTTTTAGTTTGCTTTACAGTTAAATCTTTAGTTGTCTTTCCTTTACTTTTATAGTCGTTTTTAGATGGATTTTCTTCATCTTCGCTGTTTGAACTGTACATAATTTGTCTTTTTCGTGACATTCTACCCTTATTTACTTTTAAATAATTATCATTTTCTTTATCATAAAGATCAGTCCATTCGTTATCGTCTTCTTCACTAAAATAATATATTTTTAATTTCATATTTTTATCATTATTGTCTTTGATTCCTTTATTTATTTTTTTAAGTTCTCCTTTTTGTTTGTAGTTTGAGTCTTGTTTCTCTTGTCTAACTTAGTTTTTATTTGTTTTATCATCCTTTCAGAAATCTTCTTTTCTTTCATATATTTTCCTAAAGATTTATGTTGTGTCACCAGACACAATATAAAAAAACATTAAGAATGTCATGTGTATATGTGTATGAGGGGATAGATGCCTCTAAGGGCACCTATACCTCAAAAAATCAAGGCAACTATCCTTTTTGAAAGGGATAGTTGCCCTTTTATTTCTTAAATAAACTAAAAACAAAAGAGCTATTATTTACACCTAGGTGTACACTTAATGAACCAGTGTATTGAAATAATAAAAAATATAACATAATTTATTGCTAATTATAAAGTTATATCACGGCAAATACTTACTTTTGAAAATTTTAAGCTTACGCGGCGTTTGCTGCGTAAATAATCACACGCACAAGCGACACACTTTCGCTCCGCAAGACAACCTGCGGGGACAAATGTGTGGAACGCCTTCGCTTCTTATTTAAATTATTAATTCTTAGTTGCGAGTTTGGGAAATTAGGTTTTTTGAACACGAGGCGTCTATCCCACTGCGGCATCTATCCCGGTTTTACATAGCAAAGGCCAGTTTTACAATAATTTGTGTTCAACTCCTGTTGGTGGATACTGTGATACCAGGATACTGTGCCAAGTCTCGCAAAATTTTTACACACATTAATTGGCATTAATGTAGGTTTTTAGCATTCTCTATAATTAGTAGTTAGTACATACTAGAGACTATTACTACATAAAATAGAAATTAAATAAATCACTGCTTTTCCTGAAACGGTTGTACAATTGGAGCGAGGGCTTCCCCTACACATGTGATTTTTTATTTGCACTAGAGATGCTAGAGAGGCTCGATTGTCCGTGAAGCACGTTTCGTTCCCATTGTTTTCAGAGAAGAAATAATTATTGCAGGCTTTTCTCAAAGGCGAAACGCAGATCCTAGCCGACGAGGCCTTCCAAAACGCGGTCCAGTGCTACCACGATGTGTTTCTCAAATCGGAAAGAGTGGAACAGATGGTGAAATCAGGCGCCTGCTCGCACCACGACTTTCGCGAGGTTTTCAGAAATAATATCGAGAAGAGAGTCAGGTTTGATGTTTGTTTATATAGTTATGTTTGTGTAATAATTCCATCAGTTCATTCCAATCATATTATGATTGCTGCCCACGGTTTCATCCGCGTGGGGATTCTCCCAGGAGTCGTCCGTTTTTTCGGGATAAAAAGAAGCCTGTTTTACTCTCCGATCACGTCGATTCGTTGTGACGTTGTAGCGTGGAAGAAGGACACACCAATAAGCACACGTTCCCATTTATAATGACGGATTGCTTATATCGATTGGATATCATTGTTTTTTGTGACAACTATTTTATCTGATCTTAAAATACGATGTGGTCGGAAATATGCACGCTAAAATTAAAACAAGTAAAATTGCTTGGAAAAGGATGAACCGACTTCAGTGACAAACTACTGAACCGAATTTGATGATACTTCTATAGGACCAAATGAAAAGTCAGTCCTTTCAAATAAAAAAAGATTTTTCCAAATCGGTTTACAAATGACTGAGATATGAGGTAACAAACATAAAAAAATACAACCGAATTGGGAACATCCTCCTTTTTTGGAAATTGGTTAAAAAGCGGCAAACCAACTTCGATCGCAATATATGAAATTTCATCCCCTACTTTTCCACCTTTAGAAATGGTATTCTTTTACAAAATTGAAATGGCACCACGTTGAGAAAAATAATTTTCAAAATCCGTCCACATTTGACGGAGCAATCGATGAACATAAAAAATATAAAAAAAATACGTGCAGTCGAACATAGAACATCCTCCTTTTAAGTTACTCTCAAGTGCAGCAACCAGAACACATCATTAGATGTTTTATTACACAATCAAAATTGATTTCACACAGCTAATAACATGAATTATTAATTGTTTACCTACTTAAGATTTGTCGTCGTGAGACCGCGGTCCGGTGTTGTTACAGGAAGAAACCTTCGTTGGAATCATTAATCTTGCCTTGTCTTGACGTTCTTCATAACTATTTTATTACATCTTCATCTCATCCTAGGCTAAGCGTTTTACTAAAGCCCGCCACATTATCACAAAATAATTATACCTTAATTATTATGCTCTGCAAGCTTTAGCGCTCATATCCTTTTTACTGCTAGTAATTTTTACATTACATTACAATTCCTTTCTTTGAATATTATTAGATTTATTTCAAAGATGGTCGTTTGTAACTGAGGAGTGGGCGAACGAAACGTCACTTTTCCATTTTTTAACGTTTTTATTTTTTTGATTGATTCGTGTTGGCAATCCTGAGACACATCGTTTCATGCGTTAAAATCTCGACAAAAAGCTTTTTTTATCGTAGAAAATCGACTTCAAAACACAACTACTCCTTCAAAACACAACTACTCTTTATTTATTTTGTTTTTGGCTCCACGTGATTTGCGTATTTAGCCAGTGTCAAGTTATATAAAATATATTAATAAGAAATAATTCTCTAGTTTTCGTGTGTAAAAGTCGTCAAAGTCACGTTAAAGTTTAGTCTAGGCGCGGTCGAGTCGAAGTGACGCTTCAGTAAAGCGGTGGATACTTTACTGAAGCTTCTATGGAGTTTTGGATAGAATACGAAAATACACGTTTTTCGTCTTTGTACTATTTGCCTTTCACTCATGCACGTTTACGAACACTTAATGGTTAATAATCCACCATTATTACACATTAACACTCGATAAAACACAGGTTTTAGTAAATAACACAAACACAACAACAGCACATTTTCGCATTCCCGCCAAAACTCCACAACTACTCTTTCAAAATACTTTTTTAGTTTCTGTAAAAAAAAAAGTGGAAATGTAACGTTTTGTTCGCCTACTCCTCAACTAATCTTAATGAATTGCGGTAGTTATTATACCTAACCCTGAACTTAAAGAAAAGATAAGACGCAAAATTAAAAGTCTGTAAGAAAAAGTTGGCATGGTGCCTAGAACGTCTCCTGCATCTGTTGGAAAACTGATGGCATTGCTATTCTCTAAGCAGATACCTTTTATTTATTTACTAGCTTCTGCCCTCGGTTTTCACCCGCGTTCCCACAGGAACCATGCATTTTACCGGGATAAAAAGTAGCCTATGTTACTCTCCGGTCCATAAACTATATCTATGCCATAAATCACGTCGATCCGTTGCTCCGTTACTGCGTGAAAGAAGGGCAAACCAACAAACCAACGAACACACTTTCGCATTTATAATATTAAGTAGGATTTATTACTAAACAATGATTGTATTTGTTTCGCTACGAGAGCTTAGTTTAAACTTACTAAATTATGGAAACTTGTTTCATTTCCTGTTTGGTTAACTGAATAAACTTACTTGCCGGAGTCTGAATAATAATTTATTATTCATTTGCATTGCGTTCTCTGGGTTTAATTTATGTATCTTGTTTCCACTTTCTCTATAAACTTACTTATAACTTGGCTCATTGTTATCGAAAGCTATTTTTATAGAAATACTAGCTTCTGCCCGCGGTTTTCACCCGCGTTCCCACAGGAACCGTGCATTTTTCCGGGATAAAAAGTAGCTTATGTTACTCTCCGGTCCATAAACTATATCTATGCCAAAAATCACGTCGATCCGTTGCTTCGTTACTGCGTGAAAGAAGGACAAAACAACAAATCAACAAACCAACAAACACACTTTCGCATTTATAATATTAGTAGGATTTATATTTCGTGTAACAGTAATGGTTTTTTCAGATTTACAGTTAGCAATGCTAAAAGATATTTGTTTATTTTTTTCAAAATTCAACAGGTCTTTGCCGGAAATAGATGGATTAAGCAAAGAAACAGTACTATCGTCTTGGTTAGCTAAGTTTGACTGCATTATGAAGGGAACTGGTAAGCAGATAGTTTCATTTACTTTACTTACAAATTACATTATCAATGTTTTGCTTAAGAACATCGAATATTTATATTTCCTTATATACATGTACGAGTATGAAAAACAGTAAGAATTTATTTTAAAATATTGTAAACAAGCTGATGATTAAATAATCAATG
The DNA here is from genome assembly GCA_907269065.1 of Crocallis elinguaria. Taxonomy (NCBI): domain Eukaryota; kingdom Metazoa; phylum Arthropoda; class Insecta; order Lepidoptera; family Geometridae; genus Crocallis; species Crocallis elinguaria. The sequence goes on along the minus strand of OU026071.1, from coordinate 13,984,714 downwards.
AAACATGTAATTGTTATAAATATTTGTTTGCTTGATGTTCTTAAGTTTTTGATTAGTAACATAAGCACTGATTGTTTTCGATATAATTTCTAAACAAAATGGTGTTGTGTAAATACTACACCTATTAACACATTTCAAATATTTTAACAAAGTTGAGGTAAAATAACTATAATGCTAATCACGTTAGAGAATTCATAGACATGATATTTCAAGAGTTTTCAATATAAATTTCGTTAACAATCAGTAGAAACCTAAAACTAAATATTGGAAGCATGTTGCAAGCAATGTGTGTCCATGCATCGAATAAAAAAGCTTGTGTTTGCAATGTGCCCTGGATGTTTGTATGAAACGCTTGTGTCTTCTCATACAATTGAAATATCATTTATTAAAAATTCCGGAGGATTTACATATTTATTTTAGGACTAGCTTCTGCCCGCGGTATTCACCCGCGTTCCCACAGGAACTGTACAATTTCCGGGATACAAAGTAGCCTATGTTACTCTCCGGTCCGTAAACTATATCTATGCCAAAAACCACGTCGAGCCGTTGCTCCGTTACTGCGCGAAATAAGGACAAACCAACAAACACACTTTCCCATTTATAATATTAGTAGGATTAGCCAAGAGGTAAGTTTGAAAACAATTTGCAGAGACCAGAGACAAAATTAAAATACATTGATTTGAAAAACAGATCCAATAACTTCCTATATCTAATCGACTTGTTTCAATGTGAGAATATTTTTGTCATTCCTTCCATTTAAATAGTTTATATGTGTTTGATAGATTACCTACAACAAAAAAAAATTGAATAATTTGCTCAGACCCCGTTAGTATCATCATTCCCCTGTCCTAGATTCCTGATGTGAATATTAACATACCATATTCATAGCCCTTGGTAAAGTACCAAAATAATTAACATATGTTATAAATGTAAATGTATCAATCATGTTTAATTTCTTGGTTAAACTAAGATAGTGTTACCACAAAAACCCCATTTTTAGTCGCCTGTGTAGCTAGACAGCGTCTAAAGATAAACGTCAAAATTATTAGAAAATAAATGTCACAACAGAATTGTGTTAGACATCGTTTAGATACTACTTAAATCAGGATTTGTTGTTGCTCATATTTAATCGCGCGACTAAGGCATGTTTAGGCGTTAAACAGTGTTTAACACAGGTTTAACGTGTGTTTAATTTTTTTGTGGTAAGAACCAGAATCTTTATCATATTTTAGTTAAGTGTTAACCATTTTAGTATACCGCATAATATAATCATTGTAAACTTCACTAGAGTTAGTGATCCGGTAGTTCATTACCTACAATTAATGTAAGTACCCTTTAATTGTGTGTGGCTGCATCTGTCTCATTGTCTGTGTTTCTTTCCCTGTCTTTCACAACATGTCTCTCTCACACACCCTGAACAGGAATAACAGGTATCACTTTATAAACTTGACAGAATTTATCATTTTTTTTCTATCCTATTTTCCAATATTATTTTAAAGCTTACGTCACGTGATGTTGCTTAGTTTACGCTTGTTTTAATGTTTATGTAAAGAACTTGTAAAAATTAACAATTTGTTTTGATTTCTTTTCTTATTATTAATAACATTGGCAACTTTTACTTTAAAAATTGTCGTGAGTTATTGAGTTGTTTTCAATTATTACCTTTTTCAGAATTGAAGTTACTTTATTGCTAATTTTACACTATAATCTTTACATTTACACTTTTATCTGTCTCAGTTAAGAGTAGGTAGGTCAGTATTGTTTAATTTTACGAAGACTATAATTATGTAGGTATTACTTTCCGTGAGTGACTAAAAAGGTAAGCAGCACTGCATGTTCTTCAATGTTATTAATGTTGCTTTAAACGTTATTTGTATGTATTTTTAAATATAGCAAGAGGCGGACCAAAGGTTTTGTAAATAATATTACCACATTTTTTCTAATTAAATCCAAGACACCTTTTAAACAAAATATTTGGCACCTTAAATACCAGTCTGGATTTTTCTGGGATTTCTCTTTTCACAATATTTTAATTTTTTTTTTTCTTATTCACGGGGAACCACAACGAAGATCTTATTTATAAATCCCACAGCTTAAAGTACGTGCTTTACAATAATTACAAGACTTAATGTATACATGTAGTTTGTTTCAAATTGTACGAAATAATATAATATAGTGCATAAGGGTAATTCCGAAAAGCCGAATATTCCGATAATAACCCATTTCTACTATAAGTGGCAATATTTATTGGTCTGGCAACATCTACCTAGCCGCCATCTTTGGCTCTTATTAAATAAACGGTGGTTTAGTTAAAGTATATTTTGTTTCTTTCAATTCAGTTTAAAATAGTCAAAGAACAACAAAGACAAAACATAGTTTAACTAAACCATCTATTAAAACTGTTTATTAAATATGAGCCATAATCTGCTTCCCAGGTAAATGCTGCCAGACCAGTAAATATTGCCGCGTTTGGTAGAAATGGGTAATTATGGGAATATCGCGGTTTACGGGATTACCCGGATGCACTACAGTACCTACCGTTTAGATTTTTTAAAGGCAGTTTCAATCCTTTTAAGTAGATAGAAAAGCAGTTCCAACAGAAAACGGAACTTTTGACCACTGCAATCCCTCATGTCAGCCCTTGGTCCTCAGGAATTCCTGGGGATGATGACTCAAAACGACCTTCTCGGGCTCAGCAGCAGAGCCTCAACGCTGAGTGCATCCTCAGTAAGGAACAGCTCTACGATATGTTCCAACAAATCTTGGGAGTCAAGAAGTTTGAGCATCAGTTACTTTTCAACGCTTTACTGGTGAGTTTTAGGACATTTATGAGATAGATTATTTTGATTTTGATTCTCATTGTATAGGACTTGAACTAGCGACCTACAGATCGGCGGCTGACGTCCGTATCACTCAGCTATCACCGCTTCCTAAAAAAACTTCAATACATGGACTGGATACCAGATCCAAGTCACGACATAACGCTATCGCGTGCAAAGTCTCTAAGCGAGCCTTTAGTTCTACGGCCTTGCTTACCTTAATTTACCTATGTTTTACGCTGAAGTGTTCAGATATTTTCGAATTACCGTTTTTCGAGGTTTTGCATGCCCATCTTCAACCACACGGTCTCTTGAGATCAGCAGCGTAAGTACGGATCTTTTCCATCGATAAAATTGTCAGTACAAATCGATAAAGTGGATTTTATCGATTTTTATATAATTTATCGAGCCTTGATACAACCGGCAAAAGTTATCGAATAGCCAGGTCGAATTCAAAGAGAATATAAAGTTAAGTATGTAGGTACTACAATAGGTACTTTACGATCAGACTTCGGTACTCGCAACATTCGATAAATTTATCAGTATTTTCGATTCGACAAATTTATCGTTTGGACTTCCGTACTTGCGACGCAGGTGAGATAGTGCTCAAATGCTACATGTTATAACCTATGCAGTATATAAAACCCGTAATAAAATAAAATTTACCCACAAAACTGAGTACAAAGGTAAACATTCATTCTAACATTTTAATTATTCAAAAGTTAATTAATTACGATGTTTATGACAAAGCCAAATGTAACCTTTGAAGTGCGCAATATTTGGAATGGAATGTTCATAACCTCTACGGGGTTTTGGAACTTTTGGCATAATATAATAACATCTGAAAAGTCAGGCCTGCGTTGGGGTACAGTTTCTCCCTGGTAAAGAAATTTTATAGTTTTCGCCTGGCTTTTTTTACACTAGGTATATGGATAACTAAACGAGCTGGTCGTTTGCCTTACGTTTGCATAAGCGTCTACGCTGCCCCTTATGGTATAAGCATAACGCCAGCGCAGTTGCAGTGCCACTCAGAACTGTGAAACTCAAAAGCCTGCGCGGCACTATTGCGCTGACCCTGAGACATCGTCGTACCGTGAGGCTCGTTACAGTGGCCCGCTGTTATAAATTTAACCTTCATATGTGCTCCCGGGCCTATATGAATAAAACATTTTGAATTTGATTTTGACATAAGCCCAGTAATTTCACTGACTACTTTTCTCATCATACACAGTAACGCTTGCACATTACTGCTTGGCGGCTGACTACACGAGCAAAGCGGTGGTACGCTCCAGAAGCGAGACTCTCGTAAAAGAGTTAGTCCTAGCAATTGGTGACTTATCACTCAAGCGGGGAGTTGGGGTTAAAGTTTCCCCCTAAAACTATTTAGTAGTGCTCGCCCCGTTTTTTTATACTATTGGTAGTATTATTATAATATATGTTCTTTGCTATTGGATAACGAGACGGGCGGGAGAATGCTGATTATTAACCGACTTCCAAAAAGGAGGAAGTTCTGAAGTCGGTGTGTACGTTTTTTAATGTTTGTTATCACTCGGATCTCCGTAATTTATAAACGGATTTGGAACATTCATTTTTATTTGAAAGGATATGCTATGATATTGGTCCCATAGAAGTTTAATCAAAATCGGTTCAGTAGTTTGTCACTGAACTCGGTTCGTCGCTTTCTTAAAGCAATTCTTTTCTTGTTTTAATTAGCGTCAATTATTTAATTTTACTGAAAATGTTCTTTTTACAGTTGGATTCAGCTGACGAACAAGCAGCGGCGATCAGAAGAGAACTGGACGGAAGAATGCAGAAGGTCAATGAAATGGAGAGGGTAAATATCCAAAATACTGAAAACTAGTAGTAACACTACTAGTTCAGTAATACTGAAGTAAATGTATCGAAAATACTGAAAATCTAACCAACGATTTCCTTTATAAATTCACACAAGTCACAAATTTCAGTCGGAACCTCCTAATTCATTAACTAAATTAAAAATTAAAATTAAATTAAGTCTAAAGATTAACGTCAAAAATGATTAGAAATATCACAACAGAATAGAGTTAGATTACGGTTAGACACTAGTTAAACCAAGATGTGTGGTTGCTATTTAAACACACAACTAAGCCATGTTCTGTTTAACACAGGTTAGTGTTTAATATTTTTGTGGTAAGACTGTGTGTTAAAACGCGAATTATTTTACTACAGAACCGTAAGCTGATGCCGAAGTTCGTCCTCAAAGAAATGGAGTCTCTCTACATTGAAGAACTGAAGTCTTCTATCAACCTTCTGATGGCCAATTTGGAGTCCTTGCCGGTATCAAAAGGCGGGGCCGATTCTAAGTACGGCCTGCATAAAATCAAGCGGTATAATCACAGGTCAGTGTTATATGTGAGATGATACTAGACCTTAGTTATATCATATATATATTATAGAAGAAATTGATTATATATCAAATATAGTTATGACTATCAATAGATAAAAAGTAAATAATGCCAAAATGATTATCTTTATTGAAGTTAAAAATTACTAAGGGAATGTTATTAATGATGGTGCAGAGATATGATTTAATGATGGATTGGAATGATGATAATATGTTGTGTGATCAATTATGATTCTTGTAAAATGATAAGTAAAATTTGCATCTCTGATTTGTTTAAGGACTTGTCATATCTTTGCAAACCGTATCAATTCATTATCATATCAAGAGTTCCAAACATTATATCGAATTTACTAATATGTATTATCGTTCGATCATTATTCGATGTGGTCAGTGTTATGTCGCCATTGATTGATCAATTGTTAACCAAATTTCGACAAACTTTCACATACTGTTGATCCAATTGTTTGGTCTCAAAATTTTACATTTTATCAATCATTGATAAATAGATGTGGGTCGATGGATTTTGTTTTGTTACATTAGTTATAGATTCTTTTAAAATTATGATCATCTCAATGACATAAACATAAATTAAACCATACCAAACATCAACCAATATCAACACAAGTTTGAATTTTGGTTGTTTTCAATTTTCTACCTTCTTCACATTTAGGTTTGGTTTCTTGACATCTTAGTCTGGATGTAACGTACCTACTAAATACTTCTTAATACTAATTACATATTTACTTAATTTTGATATAAAGTTAAAATAGTTTTGTCGGCATTCAGTACTAATTGAAATATCTTTTGTTTCATTAACTTATAGAATTTTTAGATGTTCAATAATATTTCTTGGACGTACATCCAGACACACTGTTATAATTTCAACTTGTTCATTTCTGTTTTGGTTTTTCTGTCCCTGGCACTAATCCGGATGGTAAAATATAAAGGAAGTACAAGTAATGAGTACAGAATTGATAATATGCGCACGTGTCTTATGTAGACGGACCCCTACACTTTCCTAGCCTGAAAATCAATTCTTCAAATCCTAATGTTGTCATTAGACCACTGTAGTAATAGATTGAAAGTAGATACAAGCTTCTAGCTAAAGTAATATACAGTATACCCCTTGTAGACAAAGAAATATGTGGTCTTTATGACAATGAGTGAAAAATGACAACAAAGGATAAAATTTAGCTTCCACAACACTGCCAAATGATTTAAGCTTATAGAACTTTTGATTGTAGAATAATAAATATATAGCTACTCGTATAGTAAACCTACAAAGCTTAGCGTAACTTAATGAAGTAACTAAAGAAGAAATAGAGAAAAGCTTCTAACTGTCACAGCTTCTACAATTTTTGTTTCATATTTCGTTTTATACTTCGTTTCTAACTTTAATTCATCTTTTGGATATAAGTATACTAAAAGCTTCGCTTATATAATACACTATGTCACTATTACCATCACTAACGTTGTTAATACTCAAAACTTGATACTGCACAGTTTTGTCTATTACCTACCTAATATTATCATATTTTACTACCTCATATTTCACAAGTTTACATTCAACAGCATTCCTAGTAATAGCGCTAGCTTTCCGATTCGCAGAAATATTTGTAATACCTTCCTTTCTGTATGCTTAATCATTCTTGGTATCGGTGATGGTCCTATTGTGTATGCCACCATGCATTTTGTCCCACGGCCTTGTGAATGTTGATCCAAAATGTCGCTTTGTGTACCCTAACAATGATAATTATATTTATCATAACCTGTGTCATTATCACTGTTTATATTATAATGTTTAACAATATTATTAAAATGTTCAAAATGAATGACATCATTATCTGTTTTAAACTTTACCTTAACTTTAACTGATTGTATATAAAAATGAATTACATTCACATATTCATGAATTACATGATTTAATTTCTCATTAACTTCAACTACTTATTAACGTATCTAATACTGTTCCGATAAATTGGCCGCTCTTCAAACACTGGTTTTGGTGGACTTCAATTCTATATCTGATGATCATGGGTGTCAATGGTGGTGGTAACTGGTAACAGATCAAATGCAGGACCAGATCCTAGTCCAAGGCTGAGTAAGCAGCTATGTTTCAGATCGCAAGGCTCTCTGGCCAATAAGCTGACAGGAGAAGGTGACAGTGGAGACGTTGACACTCAGCTTACGAAAATGGATGTTGTGTTGACTTTCCAGATTGAGGTACAGTATAAAGGGGTAAAACGTGAAGGCATGCATAAGATTTACTTAATTTCTGATAATGCTGATGAAGTACAGGTGGTTAGTAAAAATATAAGTATACAAATATTTAATAAAATTCCAAATAAAACTTTTAAGTTACTTCTTAAGCTTTATGTTTTTAACAGTCTTGTTGAGAAGAATGTTGCAGGCTTGGATTTTACATCGCACGATTATTTGTTTTATTGTGTTGTTTTCTTTCACATTTATAAATTTTATGTTTTTATATTTGATGCAATTGTAGGTGGTTGTGATGGAAGTGAAAGGTCTGAAGTCTTTAGCGCCGAATAGAATAGTTTACTGCACTATGGAGGTGGAAGGTGGGGACAAACTGCAAACGGACCAAGCGGAAGCATCTAAACCTATGTAAGTACATGAAGTAATGATTCCTTGTTATTTTATTCATAACCAGGTAATATTCCAGGTATCTACTTTAGAATTGAATTCTAAACAAAGACATTAGTAGACGGAGGAGATGCTTTCCGAGCGGTCAAATAAACAGAAATATTACTTCTTTCCAGATGTAGTACTTTTGTTTATTTATATGTATTGGGCTAAATAACAAATCGAACGCAGGTGGGACACACAAGGCGACTTCAGTACCACTCAACCCCTCCCAGCAGTTAAGATCAAGCTGTATACTGAAAATCCAGGAGTATTGGCGCTGGAAGACAAAGAGCTTGGAAAGGTGGTGCTAAGACCTACTCCTTTGTCTAGCAAGGTAACTTGATTTTAAAGATTGTAGTTAAGTCCTGTGCGGATTTACTTTTATTTGAAACACATTGAAAGTAGATTTTGGTAAGGGATCATAAAATTCCATATCGATTAGACAGCAGCGCCCTATAATGTCAGCAACATTAATTTGTGATTCGAAAGCCTTGTCCAGCAATTGTAAAGATTTGTCCTTAAAAACTGTGAAATGATAATTATATTTCATAAGCTCCATTCTTCAGATATAGTTAGATATTTACACAACGTAGTCCTTTTTTCACACAGGTAAATTCGCACGCTTTTAGAGTCGTATCGATTAAAAAATCGATTCTACCGCCGGTACCCTCACTACAGCGCCTCCCTATAACGTCATTCTTTTTTCGTGCGCGGTACAAGACGCACGCGTCTCAACAAGTTTCGTCGCAAAAAAATTTAAATTCATCATACCGAAACGACAAAATGAAGATAAATTAATACATCGCTACAAGAACAAAATTAAGGAACTTGATAACAAGAAACAACAAGCCTCCCGACGTCGTCGGGTTATAACATATTCCGATTCGGAATCAGAGTCTGAGGTCGAAAGAAAAGAAGGTTAGTACCTACACTATCAGTTTCTATAAGTGTCCCAAACTCGTTAAATGCATCTCTAAGTCTGCCGGGAGGTTAACTGCGGGTTAACACGAGGGCTAGACATGATGTAATAAAAACTACAGAGTAGTTTCTATAAGTGTCCCAAACTCGTTAAATGCATCTCTAAGTCTGCCGGGAGGTTAACTGCGGGTTAACGCGAGGGCTAGACATGATGTAATAAAAACTACAGAGTAATTTCTATAAGTGTCCCAAACTCGTTAAATGCATCTCTAAGTCTGCCGGGAGGTTAACTGCGGGTTAACACGAGGGCTAGACATGATGTAATAAAAACTACAGAGTAATTTCTATAAGTGTCCCAAACTCGTTAAATGCATCTCTAAGTCTGCCGGGAGGTTAACTGAGGGTTATACACGAAGGCTAAACATGATGTTATAGAAACCTGGAGGTTGACTGCGGGTCATACACGAAGGTTCTAATAAAAACGTTAGATACCTATCAAGTAACGTTAGATATGAATAAGGTTTGGCACAAGCAAGTTTTTAATGATATTTTTATATCGTAATACTTTATTGCTTTCAAGCCACAAATATTTTTTTTTGTAATATCTCTATTCAGACCTATTTTTTGGCTGTATTTCGAAACTTTATGTACTTTATCTGTATTTATCACTTGTGCTGTTGGTCTTGTAATAAACAAAGAGTTAAAATAAATAAATAAAATTCATGATGAGTCAGTGGACATAATCCCCCTTGCGTACGACGCTATAAATAATATTGCGCCGCTCGACAATGCAATGCCTGTCGATGAAATCGAAACATTGCGGACAACTAGCACGGCCGTGTGGTTGAATGAAACTGAAACAACACCAAAAGCGACTGTGGACTTTACTAAGCCTAAATGTCGAAATTTCGGCTGCTATCGAAGTGAGACAAAGCCAATTAGGTCAAGGTATATCGACCATTTCTATAGGTATGTCAATGCTCATTAATGATAGTAACAAGGTTGAGGCTATCAAATTTCAGTCTGAGGGCTGCAGAATCTTATGTGATATGCACTTTATTGAAACTTAAACACGGACTAAGCTAATAAACTTTTTGAACATCATACAAGATGAAGCATGAGATTACACTCTATTTTGGAAAAAAAAAAAAAAAAAAAAAAATCAAAGCAGCTAAGGCGATAGAAAAACAAGGCTTACAAATAAAAAGGAATGCACCAGCTACGACAAAATCTGCACCTCAACCACAAATCATAAGACCTCGACAGTCGGGTAACTGAAGACAGGCCGTCCTCGATGCCCCTCGTCCGCGAACAGGGAGGGGCGAGGAGGGATGTACAACTCAAACAGACCTGCAGTTACATCATGATTATGAATGACCATAACTAAAAATAAGTTTGTCTTAGATGGTATATTAAATGGCTACCGTATACCGATAGCTCAAGTACATGCATACGTACCTTCTAATCATACGTTTTCTCAGATAGAGAAAAATGAAATGCAGCTTGCATTCAATCAAGGCAATCTACTTGATTTAGGGGCCATATCCGTTTGCAATAACCAAGATACTATGCAATAGTTATCAACTATATTTTTAGCACCTAAACCTAACAGTACGGATAGGTTCACCATAAATTTAAAATCTTTCAATAAATTTGTAAAGACAGACCACTTTAAAATGGAAGATTATCGAACCGCCTGTAGTTTACTACCCTCAAATGGCTATGTAAAAACTATTGATCTCAAAGAGTCATATTTAATTAGTACCAGTTCATGTAGATGACAAAAAATATTTGCAGTTTCAGTTTGAAAATAGTACTGGACAGTATTCTGTCCAGTACTATAATATTTCATATACGAATTTAATGCTATGCCTTATGGACTCTCAACGGCACCAAGAACATTCCCAAAAATTATAAAAGAAGTTGTTGGTCATCTAAGAAGTAGCGGTTTTAGTTCTGTCTCATATTTAGACGATACTCTGTGCATAGGAAGTACCTATGACGATTGCCCCCGCAACGTTAAGGAAACTATCATACTTCTCAAATGCTTAGGATTGGTTGTAAATTAATATTAAAAAAAAAAAAAAAAAACAACATGTATTATAATCTATACAACAATGCACATTTTTAGGCTTTAATTTTGACACTGTAAATATGTCAATATAGCCACCTGCAAAGAAACGAACAAAAATATTTCATCTAACTGAACATTTTGTAAAGCTTCCACGATGCACAATTTGAGAATTTTCTCAGTTCTTAGGCGTTCTCACAGCAGCTCGCCCGGCTGAAAAATACGGCTGGCTATACACAGAAGTTTTTAGAGAGAGAAAAGTATCTCGCACTTCAAAATGCCACTAATTATGACACTAAATTTAAATTATCAGCGAATGTTCTACCAGATTTATACTGTTGGAGAGCAAACATTCTAGCCACAAAAAAAAAAAAAAAAACTCGGTAGCTCGTCCAGTTTATGATTTAGACATTTATACAGATGCATCTAGGATTGGCTGGGGGGCCGTCTGTAATAATTTGTGCACAAATTGCCATTGGAAAGAAAGTAAACTGAGGATAAACTTTTTAGAACTTCAACCTGCCTTTTTCGGGCTAAAATGTTTTGCTACAAACAAAACCAATTGCACCATATTGACGCAAATAGACAATACGACAGCTATAAGCTACATTAATGGAATCTATTTCGAGATCTATTTGGAAATGGGGTGAAGAACAAACTATGGTTGTTCGCTTCATACATAAATACTAAAGATAACGTAGAAGCTGATGAAGAATCAAAAGAGTCAACCCTGATATTGATTTAGAACTTTGCTCACAAGCTTTTCAAACCATTGTTCAAAAGTTTGGCGAACCTAGTATAGATGTTTTCGCATCTCGAGCCAATACCAAATGTAACACTTACGTTTCATGGAAGACAGATCCATATGCATTTACCTTTGAAGCGTTTACGATTTCTTGGCATAATCACTACTTTTATTGCTTTCCCCATTTCCATTGATTCTCAAGTGCTTACAAAAAACTGTGAGCGAGCAATCAACTGGAATTTTAGTGTTTCTATACTGGCCTTCGCAACCATGGTTTCCTTTTGTTAATACCCGTTTGAAATATAAGATAATTTGCCTACACGATTATTTACGATCTCGTTACAGGGCGCATCTTGGTCAAGAGATTGCCCTGGCTGCCGCGATACCCTCGAACAAGCGTTCACATATCGAGGTGTACCACTGAAAGCCCTAGATTTAACGATTGATTATCTCTCGCCAATTAGCCTTAAGTAGAACAGCACTACATCTTAATTATGGTGGAATTACTGTATAAAACAATAGTTTTAATTTCTTAGATTCTGAAATAGCATCAATTATTTTGGTTTTAACGGAACAATTCTAAAGAGGAGCTTCATATGGCTCATTAAATACTCATCGTTCGGCTCTCTCATTACTTCTAGGAAAGGAAATAGGCTCTGATGAAAACATATAGCGCTAGTTAAAAGGAGCTTTTAAAATTAGATCAAGCACACCCAACTATTCATATACATGGGACCCTCAAACAGTACTTAACTTTGTTTCGGATTGGAATCCTAAAGATAATTTGCCTTTAGATCAAATCACTAAAAAACTTACAATACTCATTGCTTTGTGCACCGTTCACCATGTGCAAACACTTTCTGTAATAAAAGTAAATGATATTATGATTACTCAAAATCAGATAATTATTAATATATCAGATATTATTAAAACATCGGCTCCCGGTCGTGAGCCGATTTTGTTATTACTCTACTTTCAAGAAAAAGAGAGTATTGGCTCTGCCGTTCGGGATAGCCTGTTCATAACCCACAAACGTCCGCATGAATATGCTTCAGCGCAAACCATCAGTCGATGGATAAAAGACGTTTAGCTGCTGGGTTTTCTGTTGATTCTATCCGTAAGATAGCCGGTTGGACACCAATTTCGAAAACCTTTGCAACGTTTTATAATCGTCCAACAATTGTAGAAAACTTTGCTAGGTCATTACTTGAACCTAGACTTACTTAGTTTTTGTGTGATTATATTGTGTACATGTACAATTAAGTATTATTTTAGTTAATTCGGTTGCGTAACTTTTAATAATGATTCAAATTGAATAAATATATTTTCTCTTTATTCAAAAATATCTTCGTTTCATGTGCAATAACTTGATTTATTTTATCTACTTATTACCAAAAACCTTTTGTCTCTAAACATCTACGTTGTGTAAATATCTAACTATATCTGAAGAATGGAGCTTATGAAATATAATATATGATCAAACGAACTTCACAAGCGAAGTTCGATCATTATTATATGAATAGCTCCATTCGAAGATATAGGAACCCTCCCTCCACTACCCGATAAGTGAACAAAAGTTTTTGGGTAACTTCTCTAAAAGAATGACGTTATAGGGAGGCGCTGTAGTGAGGGTACCGGCGGTAGAATCGATTTTTTAATCGATACGACTCTAAAAGCGTGCGAATTTACCTGTGTGAAAAAAGGACTACGTTGTGTAAATATCTAACTATATCTTCGAATGGAGCTATTCATATAATAATGATCGAACTTCGCTTGTGAAGTTCGTTTGATCATATATTATTTTCCAGGTACCGGAATGGCATCGTATGAATGTGCCGAAAAACTTGCCTGACCAAGAGCTAAGAATCAAGATCGCCTGTAGAATGGACAAGCCTCTGAACATGAAGCATTGCGGGTAAGACAATTTTACTGTATTTTAAATTAAATAGACTAGCATGGCCCCTTTATTTGAGCAAATTGGGATATTGCATGAAACACAAAATCCATAATTTCTGTTTTTATACAGTTTTAAGAAGGTTACATTACATTAACACAATAAAAATGAAATCCACAAAAATATATAATTTTTACAAAGATCTAAAAGTTTCCCAAATTCAACATTTTTTTTGTTACCACCCATTAGTAATTTAAATAAGACCACCAGATTGTTTACATTTTAATTAATAAAAAAAATTATGACAACTATTTTCTTAAACGCAGTTTTTCACAGCCAAATCAACAAAATGAATGTTTTTAGTGCAGCTTTACGGCCCGCGTTGAACAAGTGACGTCAGATGTTCTGCCCAATTTGTTTGGGGCGTTTTGGCGCTCAATAGATACGCCTGACTTTGACTCTCATTTTTGACGATCCTAGCGTTCGATTTCCAATTTTTTCGATATAGACATTTGATTCTCAGAAAACGAATTCATTAACATCATAAAAAAACGCCGAGACGAGTTTCATGCCCTTCTTCTCGCTCGGCCTATACCAATTTGGAACGGGAACGGTGGGTTTCTGAAGGGTTCGTTGACTTTGAGCACGGATTGGGTCTGCTGGTGTCTTTGTCATTTATTATGTTCCGATAAAGACAACATTAGTTTTAGTCTGCGATTCGAGTAGACGAATATTGCAGAGGCCCGCTGATACAGTCATTTATTTTAACTTTCATAAGTGCTCCTTTTATAGAGCATTTTGAATTTGAATTTGAAATTTGAATGGAGTCAACATCCGTATCGTTTCTGTTGGCCGCCAGCTACCTGCACGTGATCGGCAAGAACGTGTGGCGCAAGTGGAAGCGGCGCTACATGGTGCTGGTGCAGGTGAGCCAGTACACCTTCGCGCTGTGCTCCTACAAGGACAAGAAGTGCGAGCCCGCTGAGATGATGCAGCTGGACGGGTTCACCGTCGACTACATCGAGCTCGCCAGCGGTAACAACCTTTTAGTTTACTTGCAATCAAATCTATTTTTTATTTTAATTTTTTGGTAACTAGACGAGCTGATCGTTTGCGTGTTGGTAAGCACTAACAATTGCAATGATGTCCAGGATCCAGATGATAGAGCAGGAAGTTGGTCACAAGATGTACGTGCTTTATAAAAGCTTGTCTGGAAAAATATATTTTTTCACAAAAACTTATTTGAAGCGATGACGGCTGAATGTATGATTTCAGAGGCTGTTGACCATGATTTTATAATCCTCATAAAATCTTTCAATTTCATTTCACACATGTGAATTTAGTTAATGGTTTTTCTTAATTTTTACAGCCCAGTTGATCGTTGGACAAGGTGAGACATTTTTCTTTTAAGACCACTTCTTAACGATTGTTTTATAAATATAATAAAATGCTTATGGAACATCCAAATCCATTATAATAGGTCTCAATAAATACTCAATTTCTCCAACGTTAAGAGTTTAGACCAATAAATTTACATTCTAAATTTTCAGAACTCGAAGGCGCTAAGTACTTCATGAACGCAGTTCGGGACGGAGAGTCAGTCCTGATGGGAGTCACAGACGAGAACGAATGCCATCTCTGGGTGATGGCATTGTACCGAGCCACGGGACAGAGTCATAAACCGACACCCCCGACCACGTCGGACTTATCACACCATAAGATCATGGGAGGTAAGCTAGCACTGATTAAGATACAGATATGAACGAGTGCGATGATAGTGATGACTCTGTAGTCTGTAATGTATGTATCAAGTCAAGAGACAGAATAGCAACCTACTCCGCCAGCCACGCTTATGTACCACGGTGTGATAAATAAACGTCGATATAAACATAGGACATAAGCCATCCCTGATGGAGTGTCTGATAATATAAATACTAGTTGTAAGTATTGACTCTGATCCGAGTCCATTACAAGTTCACATTGCCGACCAAATTCATGGGAGATAAGTCATGGAATTACAGATGAGAAAGCGTGACATCTACAAGCACGTGCCTCTATACCGAAAACACCAATCTACAACTTTAAAGTCAGATCAAAGGAAAACCCATTTTAAACCCCCAAAATTTAACTATGATCCCTGTAATGCATTAATGGTGTATATCGGGCCTAACCTTTTCTTTTTCGTGGTCGTGGTGATTCATAAATCAAACAAATAATTAATAGCAGCATTAGATGAACGAAGAATAGCCTAAAAATCTCGTCTATCTATTTATATCTCGTTTCAGATGCTGACAAAGCTCGTAAGCATGGAATGGAGGACTACATCCAGGCGGATCCGTGCCAGTTCGACCATCATCAGCTGTTCTGCACGCTGCAGTCCTTAACGCTGAAGTATCGTTTGCAAGATCCTTACTGTTCTTTGGTAAGCAATTGACCATGTCAGAAGCCTTCGGGTGGATTAAAATTTTTGTAATTAAGCGAAGAAAGGAAGTAAGACCATTAGCTAAGCCGATAAAGATATTTCTAGAGAGTGTTGACTGTGTTTTTGAATTTTTAGGAGAATTGGGGCTCAGCATGCTTGGCATGCGTCTTGTGATGTTAAACGAGGAGAAAGCTGCTATTAGTGTCATTAGGGAATTTGACTCCACTTATTTATTATGTCAATCAATTCGTTTTCTCATGAGAATCAAATGTTATATCGAAAAAACTGGAAATCGAATACTAGAAACGTCAGAATGAGAGTCAAATTTGGGCGTATCGACTGAGCTATAAACGCCCATGAACTGAACATGTGACATAATATGTTCTACGCTGGCCGTAAAACCGTACTAAAAACATGCATGACTTTGTCGGTGAAAAACTTCATTTAAGTTATTACACATTTTTGTATTTAGTGAAACGTAAAAATCTGATAATATCTTCTATTGGATGATAAAAAAAAATCGTTGAATTCGGGAAACTTTTAGATGCAGTATCTTTGTGGAAATCATTCTGTGAATTTCATTTTAATTGAGCAAACGTGATGTTCTTTAGTAATTATGTATTTTTTTGTCACGCATCATCCCTAATGAAGCTTTTAATGCTAAAGAGTGAAAGTACCCGTGTGTGTCGGCACTCGGCAGGGCTGGTTCTCGCCGGGCCAGGTGTTCGTGCTGGACGAGTACTGCGCGCGCTACGGCGTGCGCGGCTGCTACCGGCACCTGTGCTACCTGTCCGACCTACTGGACGTGGCCGAGAGCGCCGAGCAGACTGTGGACCCCACGCTCATGCACTACTCCTTCGCCTTCTGCGCCAGCCACGTGCACGGGAATAGGTAAGTATATGTACATAACAGCTTCTACCGTACCTACTCTACTTATATCTTAAGCAACTTTAAAACTTTTGCGATTCGAAAACGTGTTTACTTTAAAGATAAAATTTTCCTCCGTACTTTACTCGTATAATGCAATTTCCAGCCTACGTCAAATCAAATCAAATAGTTTATTTTCCAAATTACATGAAAATTATGATCTGATAGAGTGTATTTTGCTTGCAGCAAACGTGCAAATGTTTTATAAATAATACTAATCTCAATATTCCATATATTCGTTAAGGCTATAAAAACAATTATAAACATTGATGATACGACCGAGTCGATGGTTATTTTTATTAACTATCGAGTCTACAGCTCCCTCTGCCTCTAAGCACTAAGTTTAAGTAGGCTGGAGCTTGCGTGATAGGGTACGGAGATTTTATCTTAACAAGATAAAATTTAAGAACCTCCCGCCTATATGAAATTATCTTCAAACTGCTGAACAGATTTTTTTTAAGAACACTCTCTATCAAGTTCTTTGAAACAAAAACTAAACTAAATCCAATCTGTTTAGGAGCTACTTAGCCACAGACAGACACAAATACTCATGTTAACATTATAACGTCTCTCTTTTTTGCATCGGGGTGTAAAAAATAGGTTTTTTTACCTCAACGATGACGTATCATGCAAGTTGCATTGATCGTCGTCACGAGATGACTATAATGTACCTACTTTAGTTAACAATTGACAAATTAGAGATTGAGTAGTAAGCAGTCGTTGATATTCCGTCGTTCCTAATATATTATATAACTTGTGTGTTTATAAATCCAGATTAATTAGATTGAATTAAACAACGTTTAATGGTTTTGATCACCTACCTATATTAAATTTTTGTTACTTTTAGTCGGTATCAGATTTATCATTAGTACTAAATGCAATATGATTTCAATATTACAACGGCTTCTGATATTATCATATTATCCTTCTTGTAAATATCATACACATACACAGGCCAAAACTTTGTAAATTTTTCTTAATGTTTCATCAAATAGTAGAAAGCAAACCCAAAAATATAGATATATGGTTAGTACTAGCATTAACCCTTCGTGTTATTTCGGTGTCGTGTAAGGAAGTGTTCTAGGCCCCTTACTATTGAATGTCTATGTTGTTAGTGGTATCTCTGGATGTACCTAAATATTTCTGTGAACAGTATTTGGATATGGAAATTATGTTATGCATAATTCTACATAACTTTTTAGCAACAAGCTAGAATTTTTGTAGGTGCGCTTGACAATTTACTTTAATGACTTTTAATTGACTTTAGTCACATTTAAGCAATAAAATATTTTGATAATTAGACGTCTACACCTAATTATTTTTGTCTGATACATTGATATCTTTGATATTATTTGACTTGTATATAAAACTTTAGTTTTATTTAAAATGTTTAAACTGTTCCAAATACAGTTCATAATATTTAGAATGTAAATTAAACTCACGCCCCTTTTAACGCCACACTGAATGTAAAAATGTGCTTCCTCTAATCTATTAGACTACCCTCCAATGTTAACTCTGATAACTGTGCTCTGATAATGCCCTAAATCTCTGCAATGGTAATCATGAATGTGCTTATTAATCTGTGCCTGCTTACTTACCTTACTAATGTATATTTCCTCGGTTTGTGACGTTGGCAGTGAAGTTTTTTCTTGATAAAAAATGGGGTTTCAAGTTTTGGGAAATTTATTCATCTGGAACTATTATGTAGGTGGACCAAAGGCAGGGACCAAAATTCTGGATGATTCAAATATTGGATAAGTACTATGTACTTAAGTCATATAATCCAATCGTAATCCATCTGGATTGTAAAACTGTGCTCACGTCACTTACTGTAGCTGCTTACCACCAGGCGGGCCATCTGCTTGCTTGCCAGCCAAGGCATAAAAAAAACTTGTTATTAGTTAAATATCTTTGCCAGCAACGCAAGCGTCATAATAAAGTTACATTGAATTTTACTGTTATTTGATTATTCGGGAATTATTTAATTCTACTCAAGTTTTTTTAAAATTAAATTTACAAATCAGTAGTTATGAATAATATGGCAACCATTTTGTTGATGATGCAGTGGGATAATAGGACCTACTCTTATCACCATTTGCAATCTCAAAGACAATTTTTTTATTATAAATTTGTGAAGAATTGTAATCTTGGGCTTCTAAATACAAATACAAAATTAGTGGCATAAGTGCCAAGTCTGTCTTAAATGTGAATGCTAAGACATACACATCTAATATCTGGAAGAGCATTTCAAAATTTGAAATCCCCTGTAAAACTTACGAACCTATCCAATTCAAAAAGATTGACAGTTCCAACAATAACGCCAAATCAATCTGCCGACACCACAGCCGTACCTAATCCCGCTTGTGCCCTACTAGAGTAAGCCCCACCATGGAAGTGGTTCACAGTCACGCGACGTTGCCTGGCAGGCCCGACGGCGTTGGAAGCATCACGGTGCAAGAGAAGGAGAAATTCGCAGAGATCAAGGAGCGGCTGAAGACGCTGCTACAGAATCAGATCACGAATTTCCGATATGCGTTCCCGTTTGGAAGACCGGAGGGGGCTTTGAAGGTACAGTTATATAGAAGGTGGAAAGGTGCGCTAGTAAATATTACGCAACTATGGCATAAAAACGGTTGATAAGTAGTAAGAGAATTACATGTTTAATATCACACAATATGAATCTCATGTTCAAATTAATGAATAATAAAATTCAAGAAGAATTAAACGATATGTGATCATACCCCAGCTGAACACGATAACTATTGAATTTGAAGTGTGCTATGTAGTTCACGTTATTAATAATTAATTATATCACATTATGCTACTATTTAACAGTGGTGCAACTGATGCACAATTCAATAATAATGCTCGAGTGTAAACATCTCATTATTTTTTGCTTACATTTAATTACAAATAATGATTGACCACCAGCACCGTCATAGTTTATTGATCATCACAATAGTAATTCTAACTCTTACTAATCTCATTCCAGGCTACTCTGTCCCTCCTAGAACGGGTCCTCATGAAGGATGTCGTGACTCCTGTGGCACCGGAGGAAGTGAGATCGATGATTCAGTCGAGTTTGGAGCATGCCGCACTCCTTAACTACTCCACGTTGAGCCAGAAGGCGAATATCGAAGGTATGAGACTGAATTAAATTATCTTTGTTTCTCTCATATGCTTTGAAGAGTTTTGAGAAAGGCTTGCTTGAAACAGCTATGAGTTGCAAAAACATCATAAAAATCAATTTTATCGGGCAACACCTTGATCAGCAGAAAATAAATTATGTATTTAAAGATTAACGGTATTTGTTTGTGATATACCTAAATTCGCAACCAAGGGCTTATTTTAATAATCAACTTGTTTGTTTCAAATATAACCATATACTTACTTCTAACCTCAGTTTTGTTGAGTTTAGAACCATAAAGTTTTTTAATAATTTCAACAAAATCACTCTTCTCATTTCAGAGGATTTAAGAGGCGAAACGATGGTAACGCCATCCAAGAAGCTAGAAGACCTCATTCATTTAGCAGAACTATGTGTTGATCTTTTGCAACAAAACGAAGAACACTACGCTGAGGTAAGAATTGTAATAGGTAGATCATTGTTAGACATATTAATGGATTCATTTTGGAGTATAAACATGGACAGAATGGTCAAAGATCTTCTAGAAAACGATATATCGATTGAAAAAAGTTTTTCTGTATCTGATTGACGTCATTTTGAATAGTGTTATACTCCAAAATTATTATTGGTTTAATGTTATTGGTGTCGTAATGTATCCTTCATTTTGGTGAAACATTTCTGTTTTTCTCTTTAGACTTCGTCAAAATTCAATACGAAGTAATATTATTAATGACCCGCTTTAAATTTGTTTCTTTAAAACGGATATTATTTACTGTTAAATTTTTTTTATTGTATTTAAAAATTCTGTAGGGATCTTCATTTCATCGTGCATCCAAATAATTTGAACTATTTACTGGTTCATCAAAACTATAAATGTTTCACTGAATAGCACCCTACTCTCCTGTCGCTATTAGTGTGGGGAATGATAAGGCAGTATGATTATTATAATATTTATTTATCCAAAACGAAAGTATTTCATTTGTAATGAAAATTTTCTCGTCAGATGCATACGATGAAATCTTTTCAAATGGACAATTTTCGTAGTTATTCTAATGAGTGTTTTACTTATTTACTGCAAAGACACTGTCGTGTACATTGATACTAGTAATTATAAAAAGTATTTGATTTTTCTTATATATTTATTGTCGCTTAGTCGAAAAGTGAATAACAATAACCTTCCAACAACCTTAATTTCCATTTTTTTAACTCAAAGCCTCTGGGGTTAGGTTGAGTGAGTAAAAATGGATATCAATCACTGAATAATAGGATATATTAAATTTCCAATTCACTTTTCGACACTAGATGTCCGCATAACAATAATAATCTATGACTTTGTTCCACTTCTATCTTATATTTTATCTCTCCGCAGGTTTATAACACAAAACCGGATTCTAGCGGTCAACCAAATGTAACTACTCATATTTGCTCGGCTGATCAAATCACTTGTCGATCGTTTTGTTCACTCGATATTGATCATACTTCACTTTGATTGGTTTGATCACGTTTAAGGACTACTCCTACATCGAGTCTACACTCGATGATAGTTCGAACTCGCTTGGGCAAATGCTTAGATGTTAAAAAGCATTGCATGGATTTTCAAATATAGAGAAATAACTAGATTCACAATCTGAGATCCAAACTTTTCATTTTAGGCTTTAACTTTACTTAATTTTTTGATAATATTAGAAATGACTAAATCTATATTGGCAGGGTTTTAATTGAATATGTCTTCAATGAAAAGTGTTTTTATTTCAATGCAGTCTACTCCAGTTTTAACATTCACAGTATACAAAGTAACTGCATACGTAAACATCATAGGTACAACATTAAGCACAATTACACGAAGATTAAGCTTATGTAGAATGCTAAAGAGTTTTTTGAATACATTCGCGCTTTCAATTTAATCGTAGACACATACAATTACAGTTGATACATAATTAGGAGCACACACATTGAAAACAATTAGACCTAATACAAAAAAATATTTATTTTATTATGGCTTTTTAGAAATTCAAGGTAGTATCAGCTTAAGTCCTTTCCTGTCTGGAATGATTTGTAATGTAAGCATGTTTAATGTACTTATAGACGTTATTATTAAGCTTGTCAAAATATCAGCAACACCGTATGATTAGTAATTACTGAGAATAATTTCGGTCTTGCGATGTTTTTATAAACTTAATATTTTGGTAAGTTGTAAACACTTGAATCATTTAAGTTCATCAGAACCAGTTTTGCACCTCTAGCTACTAACTACGGAGTTGAATTTAAATAATTTAAAGTTTTATGGTTATTTAACTGGTTATTTATGATTATCAAATTTATAATAATATATTATATCAGGCTGCAGTAATTTTTTTATATGAAATGAGAAATAACAATAATGGATCTAATTTCATAGTAAATGTTAGGTGAAGAGTCCAGTTTTTAATAGAAAAAAAGGTATTTATATCATTCATATTATAATACAACGTATGTTGATGAGTGATGCTACTTGCAGATACTATTATGTCATCATGATAAATGAAATAATTTAAAGAATAGATTTTTCGACAATAAATTTTCTATTCACAGAATATCATTTATATGAACATAATTAAATGAAATAATACATAACGTTGACAAATTGTACATAAAAAATATATTCTGTTCAGAAAATTCTACCGTTACGAATGCTTATTTCTTCAATCTCAACGATGAACTTCATTTCCAATCTGGAAACTTCCTCATTAAAAGATAATAAAAATTAAAACTATGCATACATCTTATATAAAAAACACCAATCCTTAAATAAATATCATCTTGTGTTAGTATTCTGATGATGTTCTTCTATCCAGGCGTTCGCGTGGTTCTCTGAACTGCTGGTGGAACACGCGGAGATTTTCTGGGCGCTGTTCGGCGTTGACATGGACCGAGTCCTCACAGAACAGCCTCCGGACACCTGGGACTCATTCCCGCTGTTCCAGATTTTGAACGATTACCTGAGAACTGACGGTTGGTAAATTTGAATGTAGACTTCCAAAAGATCGTACCTACAGAAAAGTTCTTAGTAGTCAGTAACAGTAACAGTAACACTCCTTTTACAGTATTGGGCACTGTTGCAATAATAATTATTATTTATCACCGTAACCACGAACAAATTTTGCTTTGTATAATTATTGTGAATGTATTTAGGAATTTCCTTTAGGAACTTTCTTTAGTTAACTTTCATGTGAAAATTCACAAACAATTACATTTTGACTAGTTTCATTAGTTTAGAGCAATTTTTACTCATAAGTTTCATATCTTTTAGAATTTTATATTTATAGAGATAAAAACACAGTTTAGTAGTTTGCATGGTAGTATAAAATTTAAATAAGGATTAAGGTTCCCTAGGAACCTTAACACCTTCCTTAGTTTCCCCCACACAGCCATTACCGCCGCACCAGCCACCACAGCCACCCCCAAGTTATGCTCCTCCTTGTCTTCAGAGAACCTGAAGGGGGGAAGGTTTCACGAGCATTTGAGGGAGACGTTTGCGCCGCTGGTAGTGCGTTACGTGGACCTCATGGAGTCTTCCATCGCTCAATCCTTGCATAAAGGATTTGAGAAGGAGCGATGGGAAATCAAAGGGTATGATGTATTTGTATGTTTTATTGGTTCAGCTTTTGCGATTTAATATCATTATATTAAGACAACTCTTCAGAGTACCTTTTCAACTGCTCATGTGCCCTTTTGTTTGTTATCTCTTTATTTCTTTAATGTGTTATATTTTCAAACCAAATCAAATTATAACATTTGTTGCCCCAAACCACGCAGCACTGTTTTTCAATCTACCCCTTTGCTCGGTCTCTGTTCTTTGTCGAGAAATATATGTGCCTTTATACTTTACATGATGAGTTTCCTTTTACTTTTGGTTTGTGTGAAATAAACACTTTTTCACTCTTCATTCTTTCTCTGTTTACCTCTTCCCAGTCTTTGATTACGTTTAGTATCAGTAACCTTAACACTGTGGATTGTCTATAAAGTTTTCAAGCTGCAAAATCTCAACTAAAATAAATTTACCTTCTAATTACATGATCAGGAACGGCTGCTCAACCAGCGAAGAGCTGTTCTGGAAGCTGGATGCTCTCCAATGCTTCATCAGGGACCTCCACTGGCCAGAGCCGGAGTTCAGGACGCACCTGGAGCAACGGCTGAAGCTGATGGCCAGTGATATGATGGAGACTTGCATCCAGAGGACTGAGTCTTCTTTTCAGGTTACTCGGAATTCTATAGCTCAGTAAAAATGTTAAAGATTTTAAACCAAAATGTTAACATCAAGTTAAAAGCGGTGATGATGTGAAGCGGTATCAAACGGTGGTGGTAGAATAGAATTTATGTAAGGCAATCTCAAATATAATGTAGGTCAGGTCACCACATATTTTACGAAACGATTTCCAAAGAATTCCACTGTGAACATAAATAAAACCATTTCGGTCAAAAACGTTAACCTTTCTGACTGGAACAACAAGAATAAACATCATGAAGCTAAAATTTGATTAAATTTTTTGTCGAATTTCCTTAATATTAATATTATTTGTGATTTGTCTTTTCGAATTTCATAACTAAGTATGTTATTTAATTGTGTAAGCTTTGTTTGATTTTCTATATTATCATTATGATTAGTATTAGTGTGACTTCTGATAATTGAATTTTATTCTTGACATTTGTTTTATATTTTGTTATTGTTTTGAATTATTCCTATTGTTGTATTTTTATTGTTCGGAAGTCGGTGACTGTTTTGTAAGTTTGTAAAGTTTGTTTTGATTTTGTAAGTTTGTAAATTTTTTTAAACTTGCATAACTAATGTAACTGGTTGTACCGTATTAGTTAACAAATTAAATAAATAAATAAATTTACAATTTTAAAGCCGGTGAAAAATTTAGCTGTTCTTCCACTGTTGTATCAGTGCCTAAGCTTAACAACTTTTAGGTAAAGACAGTTATTATTTCTCTTTCCAGTCTTGGCTCAAAAAAAGCGTCACCTTCATGTCCACTGACTACATCCTCCCGGCGGAGACCTGTGCCATGGTCAACGTGGCACTCGATGCCAAGAACCAGGCTCTCAAGCTCTGCGCTGTTGAAGGAGTGGACATCGTTAGTTTCTGTATTTACCCTATAAAAGTACTCATCACGCATCCGTACTAAATTTGGTTCTTTTTCTCTACGAATTTCTTTAATTAACACAATTTTGAAGTAATCTAATGACGAGAGTTTTTTATTTGTGAAATTTCTTTGCTGCACCTGATTCAACCCAGAGTCCCAGGTGCTTGCTTGCCTACGATAAATTAGACCGCCCATTTACCGTAAGCATATCGCGACCGAAGATGGAAGATATAGGGCTGGCCTAAAATTATTTACTAGAATTTTGACGAAAACCTTAAAAGCCATTACTTCCATGAAAACTCGTAAAAAATGTTGTTGACCTTCAGAAGTAGATTGACCCCCTTTCGGGATAACATACCGATTCAAACTCAGGGCAAGACCGGCCCCCTTGTAACTATACAACAAGCGCGTGTCCTCTTACAGTACCAGTACCACTCTAAGATGGACACACAGATCGACACGTGCCTTACCGCCATGTCCACGGGCATGACCACGCGGCTGTCAGCTGTTCTAGAAGCAACCCTAGCTAAGATCGCGAGGTTCGACGAAGGAAGGTGAGAGCTATTTGATGTTAAAGGATTGTGCTATTTTTCTAATGTTTTTTACAGCGTCACGGAACGGTGGGAGAGTGCACAAGGCGTTCAGCCCTAAAAATGTGATGTTTGGCGACTATAACCCAACACCTGTTATCGTATAGGTACAGGTATGTGAGTGCTCATCTGGGTTGGTACCACCACTTTGCTCGTGAAGTCTGCCGCCAAACAGTAATGCAAGCATTACTGTTTTCCGGTTTGATGAGCAAAGTAGTCAGTGAAATTATTAGGCTCCTAATGTCTCAGGGTAACGAGCCAACTGCAGTGCCGCACAGGCCTTTGTGTTTCAAAGTTCTGAGTGGCACAGGGCGCATTAAATGTTGTCTTATAGATATATTTTCAGTTTGATCGGATCAATCCTGACGATCGCCAATGTGTCGGGGTCAGGGAAGGACATCGGGCAGGGTTACGTTAACTTCATGAGGAACTCCATGGACCAAATTAGATCTAAGGTCAGTTCTTCAACTCAAAATTAGTGAAAATTTTATTGATATTATCACTCAACTTACAGCATACATTTTACTATACCATACGGTTGATAGGTATCTAGGTAACTTCAGTTCATGCTCAATATTTTGTCAGGTCCATCTTTGCCGCAGATGGGTCATGGAACCCATTCATTAATGCGACCAGAAGCTGCACTCCTTGTGCTGCAGACAAGATTTTCCATACATTTGACATACGGCATCAGCGCAAACTGAGCGTTCGAGTGGCCGTGACCGTACCACAAGCTGACGGGTTGGCCGCGTTTGTGGCTCGCTTCCTTTATTTCCAGGAGGTTCTCACAACTTCTGGACAACCATAGTCCTAATCAACCCCTTCTGGGATTCATACCAATTCAAACTCATAAATCAAATCGTCGATTTAATTTGCTATTCAAAAGTGGTATATTTATACATGTGCAGGTGACAGACGAGCTGTGGATCCTGCAGCTGTTCGAGCACTGGTACGGGATCCAGATCAACATGATCAGCGTGTGGCTCACCGAGCGCCCGGCGCTGCATTTCCAGCAGGTGGCCTGCCTTTCCATTGTTCTCAAGGTTAGTTGTTTCCTAGCCAAGGTGATGAATAATATCATCATCATCATCAGCCGGAAGGCGTCCACTGCGTGCAAATTTTCAATGTAAGGTTAAAGTAATACTGCTCTAAGAGATGGTGGTAGGCCTCCAGGTCGTCGGAGCACATGTAGTGGACCTTAGACACAGTAAAAGATTTTATACATTTGAAATTGATATCGATACCTATCGGGAAAAACAGATGCTGGTAAAGAATTCCACTCCTTAGCTGTCTTTGGGCGGACTTATTTCATCGGTATAGCACTTTTTGTCCGATGGAATGGTGTTTTTCCTGGGAACTAGCAAATTGCACAAGTTAGTGGGGGTGTACCAAAGAGTAAAATAACTATGGGTGTAAACTGTACAAGATTAAGAGGAGTGGAAGTTTTTTTCTCTCAAGAAATATTGTTTTTCTTCTTGTACTAATTTGGTGTGCAATAAAGTGTTATTGTATTGTAATATTAATATAGATCCAAAATATCAGTGTTTAGGTATCCTACTTTTGAACTGACTTCAAAAAAGGAGGAGGTTCCCAATTCGTCTGAATTTTTTTGTATGCTACTCACGAATTGTCAACCTAATTGGCTCCGTAGCTAAGTTGGTAGTAACCCTGCCTGCAAAGCGAGGGGTCCCGGTTCGATTCCCAGCCGGGGCAGATTTTGTGTAAGCATAAAGTTTGTTCTCGGGTCTTGGATGTTTGTGATGTGTATCTGTGTGTGTCCATGACACCTGCGACACAGGGAATACTAGTGCGGGGGTATGAGTGTGTAAGCGTTTATTTATTATTTATTTATTTATTAAATTTTTCATGACTGTTAGGGGTGGAAAAATGGCGGATGAAATTTGAAATATCACGTTGTTCTCGTCGAATTCGGATCCCGCTTTCTAATATTTCTATTTCAGAAAATGTACAGTGACTTCGAGCTGCAGGGCGTGATAGATGACAAGCTGAACTCTAAGACGTACCAGGCGGTGGCGTCCCGCATGCACACCGAGGAGGCCACCTGCAGCCTGCAGCTCACGCAGCAGGAGTCCGGGTAACACTTACTGTTGCTACACCCTGTTCCATAATCTTAGATATTTTGTGTAAACAAACAAATGTCACGAAAAGTCACTGTCAAAGTGACATGCCAGTTGCCCAAAACATTTTTCACTTGTGGAAAATATTTTTGTTTCTATTTCCCCCAGCTTTGCTTTCGCGCGGCACAATTATAACGTAACAAGAACCAACAGCAAAAACTTTAAAAACCACTACACATAACAAGATCATCAAATTATGGATTGCACAGTTTTCTATCAATTTTTTCGTTCTGTCTACCCCTTTGTTTACATAAAATCTCTAAGATTTTGGAACATATAGTTTAAAGACTGCTCACGGCCTATCAGGTGGTAGGACTCTTCTAATTCTAGTGCTTGCCGCGCTATACAAGTTGAAAATCTGTCACCGTGCATCTGTCGGTGTGTTTCAACACACACACGAAAACACAAATTTGTATTTATATTTTGATATTTCAATTCATCTGTGCTACTACGACTAAAGAGTCCTGGGTTCCATAATAAGGGTCTTGGGCCTAGTGTGGGAATCAAATTCTCCTCTACCCTCTAAATGTACTAGGTACTTTAAAAGTCTTTCAGCAAATAAACATTTTATCACTTTTTTCTTTTTTTTTCGGCAGCTGCTCTTGGTCCCGACATCTAATCTAGATTACCTAAGCATATTCACCATCTTCGACCACACTTTGGCTAGATAGTGGTCAAATTCTAACCAATCGAATGCCAAAAAAACTTAAGTTCAAGTTTATTGTAGATTCGAACCGTCGACCTCAAAACTAATCTAACTAGTCTAATGTCGCTTCAAAAATCATCGTATGACTAGTCGTCTTTCTCAACAATTGTTGAAAAATTTAACCATAATTTTTCAACTACCTACCTAACATTTAAATATTCTTACGTTCTTTTCAGGGGTGGTGACGATGGATCAGAAGAAGGATCAAGGGGTGGCAAGTCCAAATTGGAATCACTCACCGAAGAAGCTAAACTTGGGAACGTCACTGCTGTCGTTGGAAAGGTGAGATCGCAGTTGCATATGAATTTACATTTTATCTGCAGGGGCTGCAGGGCATTCCCTGGCACTCCGATACATTGACATAAGTGAACACTAACATTTAATGTGTGAAAAAGGAGTTCAAGTCATTAAAATAATATTAATAAGTACATAAATATACGAAAACATATCAAAGCAGGTTAAAGTTCAATATCCGTGTAGATAATATGTACAGTGTACACTGGGCCAGCTTGGTGGCTTGTCACTGCCCATACTTTGTCGAAAGGAAGTCCCTAGAGTCTTAGTGTTACAAACTCCTAAAATAATTATAAAAAACGTAGGTACTTAAAAGGCGAATGAGGGCAAAAATACTTAGGTATAATATTTTTCTAGGTTGGCAACATGTTCGGGCGCGGCATCGGCGAGCTGTCAACGAAGCTGGGTGGAGCTTCATCTTGGTTTTAGCATTATAAAAACGATAATAATTCACATTTCACCACACATCTTACCTTTTTCACCTATATCGCTGAAAGATGATGACGATGATGATTTCCTTGAAACTTATCGTTGATGCATCATTGTGGATTAGTGATAGATGAAATTAAGGTTTCTTTTAGGTAGGTTCTAAAGAGTCTCAATACCTACACAAAGTTGGCTTCTGAAGCGACACATATTGACAATGATCTAAAACTTTCATACTGTCAATATGGGTCATTTTAGAAAGCAAATGGTAATGTTGACCTGACAAGTGACAACTACCGGTCAAAAGGTCAATGCTGGAAGAATTTGGTCCATTAGTAATCTGGGTTGGACAAAAAATAAATAGTAGATACCTATAACATATTATGTCACTGCCACGAGACTCTGTTAAAGTCCTTCAATTGATGCATCAGCAAGAAGTTATAACAATTCTGTGATGACGAAAATAAAACCTTGTGCATTCCAAACACTAGTCCGCCATTTTGAAAGTATGTAAACAAAATGGCGTCATATTCCCAAGTTTTAACTATGACCCCGGATCCTAGTAACACTGTCGACAGATGTTGCGATATTATTTCTCTGTTATTGAGCAAAATATTATCTCTCTTAGCCATTTAAAAATCATTTTAGTTGATTTTGAAAACAGGAGCCTAATAAGATGGGTCACGCTACTTGCACCATTGGCTAGCGGCGTAAAATTAGAGATAGAATTAAAGTGCGTGATCGATTATGACTGGATCTACTGGGAACAGTTCAAATGGCTTGGGTACTCTTTAAATATACGTAGAGCTAATATGCTGAAACTAGGACCTCACAGTATACATTTGCAACGTAAAAAGGTGACGTACCTTTTAACATAGGAAATCTATGTAACTATAATTATATGGTCGCGTCACATCTCATTTAGCAAATATTCAAGAAGGGAGGAACCTGGCTACTGGCTACACCATGTATTTCCGGTGTCATAGTTCAAACTTCAAACTTCGTGCTAGAAAATTAATATAAGTGGCCAGTTAACGCATAGCCTAGTGTGATTAATTAGTAAGGATTAGGTTTTATTTTATAAAGCTTTATGTACAGTTAGGCATCATTCGTTTATCGGGCAAATCTAATAGGTGTGTATAATAAGATGTAGTATTTGATATCACGATTGAATAATATAATAAAAAAGTATTTACGAAAGCATACATAAACACAATGCTACAATAAAAATACATATCGCTTTGGCAAAACAAAAATAATAGATATATTTGTGTTAAATTATATTACTATCGCGGTGGTACGTTGAAAATTATTTACTTACTTACAAAATTATACTGTATGTGGGAAAGAAGTTTGAGTGTGAGATGGTTAAAACCTTTTTCTATTAGGATTTAGTGTTACGTTTGAAACTCTTTAATCTTGTTATCAACTTCTACGTGATTTGAAAAAAAATCATTCGATCATTTTCACTTTCATTGTAATAACTTACTTACAAGTGCATAGTTTCAACGAATTCACGCAGTCTCTCTAAGCTTAAGAAAAATTACATATTTTTCTAAGTAAATCTCAATTTTTAGAAGCTCCATTTTATCTGCAAACAGAAATGCATCAATATGCATTGTTATAAAAATATATAAACGCAAAACGGCGTAAAATTGCTTATTTATTTTTCGAGCTCGAGTATTGCCCGAAATAAAAAATAATATCCCATTTTTGGGAAAACGCGGTTGTTTTTTATAAGAATGCATACCTATGTATATCATTAGCCACTTTTTGCTAATAGCATATTTCTTAACATTTTATTGCTCTTTAGGTCCTAATCTAGTGACACTTTAACTAGTGAAAAATAATAACTATTTATAAAAATACTTTAATAGTTATATTGTTATCAAAATAATATTCTTCTACGCTAAATAACTTACAAATTTTTGAACTAGGATAAATTAAAAGTCTTAGACAAATCTTTTGAGGACTTAAATTAAATTAATAGCGATTAGTCGCTACGCTGAATCGCCTTATGAAGTCTTGTTGGAAATGGCTTGAAATGGAATCTCTTAAAGGTTCAATGAAAAATCCCTATGAAATTTCTTTTGTTTCATCTGATTTCATGTTTTCATAGTATTCTTACCAAAGCTTAGTTTTAAATATATGTTTCTACATGTATTTAGTTCCCTATACCTTGTCATATTAATTAACCATATATTAATTATTATTGCGCACTAGTTTCATATGTTTGAGAGGAAAAACAGTAATAACACATTTATAAGAAAGGTGAAATAAAGTAATTAATATGTAGAATGAATAAAGCACGTAATTATTCAACACAAATAGCAAAAAACATATTTAATCTTCAATCTATTACTTAAAAAGGATAGTAGTAACACCATGCATGATAATGTAGTAAATTAAATCACGAATTGTAAGGGAATGTACGTAAAAGATCATCTATTGGTAGTGCTTATATGTACTAAGTCTATTTAGATCTATCTATACTATAAAAGCATAATAATTTCAGTATGTATAAAACACTGTTTATCAAAAAAGAATAAAATAAAATAATTTTGTCATCAAGTTTATTGATACTGACTTGAATTTTTTCTTCTAATTTTCCTTGTCTCTTCACTATATATTCTTAGCAAACACTTTTTGTTTTAAAAACCAATGGTGGATAAAAGTCGGGTTTGATAGAGATTAAATGCATTAAGAGCCGACTGAAATTGTGTGGAATGCTTGTATGTAGTTTCGTAATAGAATTTGTGACAGCAGATTCAACAAAATTCAAAATAAAATTAACGTGCCTATTTAATGCTGAATGAAAGAAGAAAAAATAGGATACTTTTAGGAAACTTTTAGGAAACTGACACCATTGTGAGTTTGAGAAAAGCTTTGAAAAGGACATCGAGTGCATCGCGATTGTAAGGGATAGGTACAATAAAAATATTTATAATAAAAATGTTTACTGTTCCTATGGTGTTTTATTTAAATCTATCTAATGTAGTACAGCTGCATACTAGACAGAGTTATATAAGTTGAGCTTAATATCTCAACTCAATCTCTCACGATTTCACCTTGTATAAAACATATAGCAATACTTCGTTATGAAAACAAGTATGATAAAACCGCTAAAGTTATTTATTACACTTTTAATAATGTGTAATAGTGACAAGAACTTAAGAAACCATTAAAATAGTATCTAGTTAACTGTATTATTTAATTTTTACTATATTTATACATTATGCGTGTCAATAATACTTGTACCTCTTTCATATAATAAGTTGAAACTGAAAACCATTGCAGAATACCAGCAATTTGAGACAGTTATTACCTTATTTTTTTATAATTTCATATGAAACTGTTAAATTATGTGTTTTTTCTTCTGCGTATTCAACAAGATAAATAATAGAGGAACACATTTAATTAAAAGCGTCCCAGTAAATTACCAGATAGCCATGAAAAAGAGTGATAAATCATAAAATTTATTTGCCTTCGCGTGAATATTTTTCTACAGCATAACCCATAAAACGCAGTTCAGTAAACTTAATTTTATGAATTTTATGATAGAGCTTTTGAAGCTAAATTGTATTATTTATTTTCACCTGGCTAAATGATATTCAGACTAGACAGTAATAGACTAGACACTATAAGACAATATGCAGTAAGACTGTATACTAACTTGCGTAGTGTAATAAGAGTTAGCCTGTTAATCGGTCTTAGTAAAAAAGTAGGCTGTGTAATAGCTTAGTAAGACAGTCTGAAGAAAGCGTGGTGTAGGAAGAAAATCTGTCGCCATGCACCTATCGGTCTGTTCCAGCAGCTGCAGGCTTAGCATGTTAACCACCTTTAACTATATAGGTGAGCCGTGCATAGTGCTAAACTATAAAATATGTTTACACTTCATATGTTTAGATAATTTAAAAGTTTTAGTAAAAATTAAGTTACCTAATAGCATTCATTCATTTACCTAACTAAAAAAATGTTTGTTAGAATCACATCACATTCTAAACATTATTTTCGCGCGGTGAATGCGATTACGACCGCTCTGGATTGCAACGCGTGCCAACAGGCATTTTTAAATATTTGACCTATTTTTAGGCACCGCTAATAATAATTACGAAAGGTAACGTGAACCTCTCAGCTGACCAAGAATGCCGCCTAGATGTCCACTGTGTACATTGAGTTTCTTACGTTGGTCACACTAACTTTATTTGTTTCGATCTTGTGAATGATTTTATGCTGAATAAAATCGTAATTCAGAGCTACTTTTCATATACTTGACTATTACACTCGTTTAAAATGATGTTAAAATAGTTGGAAAAAGTTTATATGTAAGAAAGTTGAGGAATAATATACGTGTGCTAGCAACACCGAGTGAAAAAAGTTTGACATTTCGCAGTGTAGTTGTGAACGCAGTGAACGTGTGTGTTTTGTTGAAGAATTATTTAGTTTTATGCAGTAATTACAAGGAAATCGTAAGTTTTTAACATAAACTTTAAATCAATTGCATGTTTTTTCTGCTAGATTACAGGAAGATTTTAATCGACCTTAAAAACTTGTTAGTCCCCGGAAATGTCTGGTACGCTTTACGCGGAGCTTTTATTTCTAAAGTAGTAAAAAAAGTTAAAATATAACCTTTGTGGACGATACCATCTGTGCATTCAGATGTTTTGTTATTACGTCTTCGGGGTCATAGAACTTATTACATGATTTTGGCGCGAATTTAAAGTTTGAAGTGTTGACGTTAATTTTTCTGTAAGTTTTCTGGATCCCAAAATAGCTGAATGGTTGGCAAAGTCTTGTAGTCTTGACTGCAATGTGTCAAGACTCTGTAGAAAATGTGTTATGAGGTGATGGTCAGGTGGCCGAAATAAGATTTACCTTAGCCTAGATATTTTGTGAAAAATATCTGCTCAATGACATAATTTTCTATTTTAAATTATTATTCTTTTCAAGTCCAACTGGATTCTTAATGACTATTAGTGAAGTTGTAGTTGGCAAATGGAAAGATAAAAGAAAACAAATAGTAGGTACATTAGTTGTGCTTTTGTATTTTGTACATATCTAGTTACAATAATTTGTATTTCTAATCAGTTGTGGACTATGGTATATTTAATAGAAATCATCATACCTAAATACATACAATATTTTAGAGAGATAGCTGCAGTCCATGCTTGAGAGCCTCAATCAGGCAACAGTTCCAAATTAAGATTATCATCTGATGTGTCATAGATACCTGCCTTATGTGGCTAGGCCTTATGTTACTTTTTTTTTCAAGTAGCCCCAGAAGAGTGCCTGTGAATGTTAAATGATCCTGGGAGACCATTCCAAGACTTCCAAGCATACAACTGATCAAGAATATTCAATTTTACTCAGTGACTTTAACAATTATCTATCTGCTGCAACTTCAAGATGATACAACCTACTTTCTTATTCAAACTAATTCAAAGACAACAATATATTTCTTGATAAAGCTGTGGAACTTTTTAAGCAAAAAAGTATGTAATTAATCAGATCTTGACTAACTTATATTTATGTAAACACAGTGATAAGAATTGTTGAGAAAAAGATATAATACATTAAAATACATGAACTAAGCAGGTCCCAGAATAATCATCATCTCCTTGCTCTTAATCAATTCATTTGGGGTTGGCGCAGTAAGTCTTAGTCAAAGACGCAGGTCCCAGAAAAATATTTAAAAAGAAATTTTACCTGACACCACCTTGGGATTGTTCATGGAAAAACCACTGGGATGGAGTTACTGGAATTTAGGATTATTGTGTAATTTCCCTGCCTTCACACTTTTGATAATCCCACTGTAACTTGTCCATTGCTTTCTGTAGATTTTACACACACTACTATTTAATTGTCTGATGTCATTCCTACCCTAATACCAAACAAAATTAACATTTGTCAAGTGCTATCAGCACAAATAGTTTGGACAGTAAGTGGTCAGATAAAGACAAGCGCTTGCCTCATTAGGATAGTTACTTTCCGGATTACCACTGTTTTGATAAGATTTCTTGCGTCGCGTTTTGGTAATTACACATTATTTGACTCAACTACCTGACTGTTTTCGTTGGTTATTTAATTGATTCCTAAGCAGATCACTTGAATAACTTCATGTTGGTTTATAAATATTGGTGATATTTACGTTCAAATGAAACAAGGATGGAATAGTGATGTCAGCCGCTAATCTGTAAGTCGATAGCTAACTATCGATTAACTAGGATTCTAAAATCCTAAAACGAGGTTGTGCTTCCGGTGAAGGAAAACATTGCTAGCTACCACCGTCAAGTAGAAATCCGCGTTCCTAACCCGATGCCGACAGGTAACATCCCGGGGTTTCAGTGGGTATAAATAGCGGGGAGTCCCACATGCCCGCCGCGTCTCCGCGGTGCACAATGGTATCGCGCTATTCGCCAATGAGGATTTCCCCTCATTAAAAAAGCATGTTGCATACCTAGCAGTTATAAGTATTGAGTTTGTTAAAATAGTTTTTTTATTTTTCGCCCTTTCCGAAACTCATACGACCTTCATAATTAGAATTATTCCCCGAATAGCCAAACGACTTTGAAAACAACCTCAAATGCCGGCGTAAACAAATGCCCAATCGCTGCCAAGTGTTGCAAAATGATAGTTTACTGGCAACACGTCAGGATTTGAGTGAAGCTGATGCACCTTTGGGAAGCTTCGCGTATCACGAAATCCGCGCTAGACGCGAAAGCGTTGTTATACTGACAAGCAAACGTACGTTTGCTTGAGCGTTTAAGGAGCCCCTAATATCTGACGTGATTAAATCGAGTGGTAGTACCCAATGGGGTTTGTATTTCTTGTGTTGTACCACTTATCATTCATTTCTGTATGTACAAGTAGAAGATATAGATAATCTTTTTGAAGTAGGTACAGTGTACAGTCAAGACTAGTTTTTAACCGACTTCAATAAGGGAGAGCTTCGCACCGATTCCACGCGAATCGGAATAAAAGTAGCCTAAAATATATACTCAAGGATAATGAACCTTCCTTTAACGAAATAATAATTAAAAACGGGCCAGTGCACTGGGTTCAAAGATTAGCGGTAGCAAGGAAATCAATGGTTATTCATAACTAGCTTTTGCCCGCGGTTTCACTTGCGTGGCGATTCCCGCAAGAACAGCGCATTTTCCCGAGATAAAAGTAGCCTGTGTTACTCTCCGGTCCATAAAAAACACATTTTTAATGCCTATTTATGAGGCCTATGCTCAGCAGTAGACGTCTTCGGGCTAATGATGATGACTTGATGAGTAATTTCCGTAAGGATTATTTTAAACTCGTAGAAGTCGCAAAGTGCTCCAAATCCATTGTCCTCACGTTTCCTAATCTGTGTCATTGTAGTTTGTGGTTTTATAGAAATAACCATAGGCGTTATTGTGGCCTCATTACCAGATAAAAAAAATCTCAAATAGATGTATAGTTATTTCAAAATGAATGCTCGCCGAAGCCAAAGAAAGCTTCTAATGGACGCAATTTATCGTGAAACTAAAATTTTGAAGCGATGAAGGCTGATGGCTCAGTGGTGGAGAAATCGGGTGATGATCTGTAGGGCGATGGTTCGAATCCTCCATGAGCTTGAGCCTTCGGTAAACGAAAACGGCGCGTCGTGATGTAACCATAGCTTGGTAGGATATGTACATTATCAGCCTCTTACGCTCCCACTGCTGGAATACCGGCCTTCTCTTAGAGAGAGGTATGGGCCATAATCCACCACGCGGGCCCAGTGCGGCTTGGTGGATGTCACATGTCGTCGAATTTTGTGGTTCTTGAACATGCCGGTTTCCTCACGGTGTTTTCCTTCACTGTTTTAGAGCGAGTGTGAATAATCCGCACATAACTTATAAGTGGTAACTTTTACCTTACATTGAAAATTCATACTACAATTTTCAATGTAAGGTTAAAGTAATACTGCTCTAAGAGGTGGTAGGCCTCCAAGACTTGTTTCTCTCTCCAATTCCCGGAACGCGATGGCAACTCTACCGTCAAGACAATTGGCTCGATTGGAAACAGTGATTCAATTAGGGACGCTACAATAATCTTTGTCCGTCGTCAGTATGTAAACACGGAGCGGTATTTATAACACTTTAACTTAGCTACAGAATAGATAATACTTAGCTTTGATAACTACTGCTTGCTGTTGACTTTCTTTAGATTCATTTCAACAATACCTAGTTAGCTAAATACAGGCTCAAAATTCGAAAATAATGTCGTATTGGGTTCTTAAAAAATCTAGGAAGTAATTATAAATCCATATCAATAAAAAACATCTGCAGAAATTAGACTTTGCAAGGTAAAATTATAAGAGCATATGGACACCGTAACGGTAGTCGGTCACTGACACAAAACAGCCAGCTGTCTATTATACCTCCCGAGCAGCTCGTGCCCCTCGTCAAGCCTGCGGCAGACGTGGTGACTCTGCTTTGTAATGATTAAGTATATTTTGATGATATTATAGGGGTAAGGGATAATCACATGTATATACACCTTAAAAATTGATACCGTTTACACATACAACCTGTATTCGGCTGGTGAGGTAGATATTGCTAATGCAATAATGGTACGGTTTACATCATCATCAACGGGAAAAATTTCATGAAACGGGCAATGCAAACCCATGTTTATGTGTGCACGGTGGTTGAGCATTCTCTAGCGCTCGCTGGCGAGCTACCACAGTCAAAATGATAATCTGTCGCCAATCATTGCCAAGTCCTTACTCCGAAAATTGAACGTTGAAGCTTTGGCTTGCGGATCGCAGTTTCCAGACAAAGTGGCTTGAGAAATGCACATTCAATAATTAAATGATAAAGGCCAAATAAATTTCTCGTAGTGCTAACGGCATCGTAAACTGCAGACAAAAATAAAGTGTGAAGCATTACACACGATACTTTCACGCCGTTTTTAATTTAAACGAGTCTGAATTTTATTACGTTATGCTGCGTTCACACGGGGCCTACGGATTTGGAAAAAGTTGCCTATATGTTGGCTTGTCACTACAAGCCAACATATAGGCGATCGACGATCGACCTACAGATCATCGGCCGACGTCACTACGTCGGCCGATGTTCTGTAGGTCGATCGTTCGATTCCTATAATGAATTAAGCTCTGGTGAAGGAAAACGTCGTGATAATACTATGGTGGTTGGGCATTTTCTAGAGCTCGCCAGGCTAGCTCCCACACTCAAGTTCCAAAAAACCGCCCGTGTGTGGGAAATTACAGATGGATTACGTGGAGCGATAGAAATATTAGAAATCTAAATGTTCAAATCCAACGTTCCAACTCATCGTTAGAGGCCGATACGACGATCCATTTCGCACTCAGTTGGCAGGGCTCGAGACGCAGAATGATCAAAACATTGACAGATGACGCGCTCCGAATGAAGTGACCGTCTTTGTGATCGAAACTGGATCATCTCTCCACTCAATCCACGAAGTGTGGAGTGATGGATTTGGAACGCTCGTGTATGGGGGCTCTGAGAATCAGTCCCAATCTTGGTCTTGCGTATACGCTATCATCGCTTAAGTCACTTACTACAATCGTTTTCGATTTCGATTGATGTATAGATGTGACGTAAGGATTCGTGAAGTTACCATGTTATCTTGTCTAGACCTCAAAGAGAAAAGGTGGTTAAACACTAAACTATTGATAATGCAGCGTCGTTGTCACGTCGTGTGAACTGTGAATAAGGCATTAGCACTCATACGTAGTTGCCCGCTTTCAGTTTTATATATTTTTGATTTGTGTTGTATGTAGATGGGACGGTGCCAGAATATACTCAGAAATGGCGTATATACAGGTGTTTTATGAGCTTAATTCTGGCCGATGGATATGAAATGAGTTCCAGTAGATCGTAGTAGAGCTATAGGTCGCGCAAATGTTTTTGAACTCTCTGAACGTAGGCTCGAGTTCCGAAACCGCGCATTGTAAATATTATTGTGTGTTGTGTACGAACATAGCACTCACTCACACTATCACGCGGCCCTTCTTTTAACACACTTCTCTTAGCTTCACATTTAACTACCAATGTAATAAAATCTTAAAAGTAAAAATTGTAACCCACCTCTAACTGTCTTATCGAATTGAAACTTACTATGTACCTATATGTAATTCGGATGACGAAACTATAATTTGGTATCGTGGAGTTATCTGAGGATAGTGGAACAAGTAAATCAGCGGCTACAAGTAAACCATTGGAGTTTGTGCTCGTATGATTAGTTTTGACGAATCTAATAGATTGCACTTGTTGTCGAGGTTCTGATGATGGAGCTAGGAGGTGGAAGTGTGTTTTTTAGTTTCTTTAATCTACATACAATTATTTATATGGGTACGAGACGAGCGGGTCGTTTGCTTTATGGTAAGCATAACACCAGCCCATGATAATTACAGTAACACTCAGAACTTTGAAACACAAAGTCCTGCACGGCACTGCATTGTGCTCGTTACCCTGAGACAGCTATTAAGTTTCATAAGACCAGTAATTTGACTGACTACTTTTCTCAGCAAATCGGAACCCAGTAATGCTTGCACATTACTGTTTGGCGGCAGACAACACGAGCAAAGCGGTGGCAACCACCCTGTACCCTCCCCGACCGCTTCCCCGTCCATTACATCTACAATAACTATGTGCACTGTGCCGCGCACTCGCAGCCCTTACTTCCAAGTGGTCAAAAATATTTGAGCGACCTATACATTTAGAATTAGTTACGTACCTAAACGAGTGACGAGTCTAAATACCGCAAAGTGAATTCGTCACGTTTTAAATTCATTTCTAAACGATTTAGCTAGTTATTTACAGTACCGGTCTTCGACGCAGTTCGTGTGAGATTCACATCTCTACATTCCTATCAAATGCTTTTATATTTATCTCTATTCTCAATGAATACATAATTATATTGTGGTATAGGTACATACTTACTAGTATATTTTTATTAACGTATCGCCCGTGTGTGGGAAATTTCAGATGAATTACGTGGAGCGATAGAAATATTAGAAATTCAATATTGCCAGTTTTTTTTAATTTGGCGAGTCTTACCCTTCTCGCACACGGGCCTCGCACGGTAACAAAACTGCGTCATCGAACTGCGGAGTGCGAACTGCCCTTTTCATACATCACTACACAACGCCGCTTTTAACTTTATGTGGATGGATGTTTTATGGATGTAGCGAATGTTCCGTATGCGGCAAAGGATTAGGACGGCACTAGCGCGAAAATTCAAATTGGCTGTTTTTATCAGCTACTCGGTATTGTACTTTGTACCATCCCGACGATTTCCAGTCGTGTAATAGATACCCAGGTTCTCATCTCGCAGCAAAGTAAGCCTGGCTTATTCGCTCTACCTATCATGCACCCACAATACCTCTAAATCAATGATTCACGTCCCAAAGACAGCCATCAGTAGACTTTATAATCAAAGTGAATCACCTCAGCCCGTGTGCCAAGTCATAATATCAGCCGTGGAGACATAAACATCACACGGCCCGTGATAAAGTGGACACGCGCTTCCAGAATTAACGTTATGTCACTTTAGGACTTTGAGACGGGGTTCTCGATGCTTTAGGATGATATATCTACACACCTAGCATCTTATCTCTATATATCTAGGAGATATATACAGACTAGCTTCTGCCCGCGGTTTTCACCCGCGTTCCCACAAGAACCGTCAAACCTATCTGTCAAATTAAATCAACTTGTCAACATTATAAAACTTTATTGACAGCTGTCAATTTCAATTTTATGTCACACTAACTTCTGCCCGCGGTTTTCACCCGCGTTCCCACAGGAACCGTGCATTTTTCATGGATAAAAAGTAGCCTATGTTATACTCTCCGGTCCATATCTATGCCAAAAATCACATCGATCCGTTGCTTCGTTACTGCGTGAAAGAAGAACAAACCAACAAACACACTTTCGCATTTATAATATTAGTATGGATAAGATGTAGCGCGCTGGAAGTCTGGAACCCCCTTTGAGCAAGCACCAATGTGGCTTACAATCAGTAGGTATGGCTTACAAAGCAACCGCGCACTTTTCCGGGATATAAGTAATCTATGTAACTCACCGACACATCAATCTCTATGAAAAAAATCACGTCGAACCGTCGCGTCGCTCCGTTGCTGCTTGAAAGAAGGACTAACTAACAAACTTCCGCATTTTTTTATATACTATTAGATAACGAGACGAGCTTGTCATTTGCCTGATGGTAAGCATAAAACCGGCCCAATACATTTGCAGTGCCATCCAGAACTTTAAGGCATAATTAAATGGCCTGCGTGGCATTGCAGTACGTTAGGTACCTTGAGACCATAGAGATATACTTGAGACATTAGATATTCTATTGGTGGAAACTTGTAATTGGCCTTCAGCACATATTATTGTTAGTATACTCTGTAACTAGCTGTAAGTTTTCCTAAATGTACTAAATAAAATAAAATCTTAAATTTCATAAACCAATTTCACTGACTACTTGCCCGTCAAACGAGAACCTGTGTTCTCGTTGGATGTTTAATGCTTGCACATTACTGCTTGGCGGCAGACTACACGGGCAAAGCCGCGGTACCCACCCAGACGCACACTAGAAAAAGAATTTAGTCCTATTGATTGTAGTAAAAAATCATTGTTCTCAGAGAATACTGAATCTTCGGGTAAACATTACGACCTTTATAAATTCACATACCTACTTATTATTAATAGTAATGTCGTAAATCGTAAACGACTCTTCGTAACAAACGTTCAGAGATCTATTTTGAAGCGCAGTTGCCTAAGTGATATCAAGGAAATATACAATGGAATAGAGCCAATAGAACAAAGTTCAATCGATTTTCATTGATCAATAAAAAATGCATAGCGTTCAAACTTGCATAGCATAATATCACTGTTATACAGGTATTGTGCTCATTGGATGAGATAAATTTCTTCGTTGTTTATGATCACCTTCGTTTTCCATCTTTTCAACCATTGGCTGTGTGGTTCCGACGTATAACAACACTATCTAAACTCTCCCCATGGCTACCGTAGCAGGCGGCTTAGGGAATATCCAGGGAAAGGCGGTAGCATTCTCCTCAGTTTACAACAAAATCTAATCTATTGTTAGTGGTAGGACTAACTCTTCTGCGAGTGTCCGTCTGGGTTGGTACCACTGCTTTGCTCGTGAAGTCAGCCGCTATGCAGTAATGTGCAAGCATTACTGTCTTCTGGTTTGATGAGCAGAGTAGCCGGTGAAATTAGTGGGCTTATAAGACTTAATACCTATGACTCAGGGTAACGAGCGCACTGCAGTGCCGCGCAGGCCTTTGTGTTACAAAGTTCTGAGTGGCACTGCAATTGTTATGGGCCGGCGTTATGCTTACCATCAGGCATTTTCTCCCAAGATAAACAAGCAACGTAGTAACAGTTGTCCAATCCAAAAACTGTAGTATTGAAGCTAGGGAGATCAGAATCATAGAGCACTGAGTACTGTAATCAGAATCGTCCTGAACGACTCAATGTGTGGTCAAGCGAGTCTATCAATAGTGACACCGTCAGCATGCTTGCGCTTATTTTTACATCGTAAATGTCAAACAAACGCCGCGCACCACGCTGGACACAACTAGGTCGTGTAATCACGTTAGCTTCGGGAGTGGAAGGGTTTTAGAGAAATGGTTTTTGAGTCTGTTGTCTTAGTTATCGGGAAGTATCGTTTTGATGCCAGATGGTTTTAGCTCCTAAAGGGCGGTTCTGTAAAATTAGTTCTATTTTTTTTAAATTACAACATCACCGTGCGTAACGAGACCTGAAGGCTGTCGTTTGCCTGATGGTAAACATAGTGCCGGCCCAAAACAGTTGCAGTATCCTGTAACCCAGAACTTTGAAACACAAAGGCTTGGGCGGCATTACAGCAGTGCGCTCGTTGCTCTGAGACACAAGTCTCAAATGCACAGTAATTTCACTTACTATATACGTTGCTCAACAATGCGAAACACAGAAATAAATGCCCACCCCTACTTGGCGGTAGTCGACACGGGCAAAGCGGTGGTACCAACCCAGACACACGCAGAAGAATTAGTCCTTTTGTTAGAAGGACTAACTCTTCTGCGATTGTTCGTCTGGGTTGTTACCACCGCTTTGCTGGTGAAGTCTGCCGCCAAGCAGTAATGTGCAAGCATTACTGTGTTCCGGTTTGATGAGCAGAGTAGCCAGTGAAATTACTGGGCTTATGAGACTTAATACCTAATGTCTCAGGGTAACAAGCGCACTGAAGTGCCGCGCATGCCTTTGTGTTTCAAAGTTCTGAGTGGCACTGCAATTGTTATGGGCCGGCGTTATGCTTACCGTCAGGCAAACGACCACCTCGTCTCGTTACCAAACAGCATAAAAAACCATCTAGTGAACATTATAATAAATTGTACACTACCGTAATCAAGCCTATTGTATACCAGATCTCTTTACCCAGATTCTTGAAATATAAAAGTCGTATTTGGAAACATAATATACATCCCAGTGTATTTGGACATCGGACCGCCGTCGCCTCAGGCAAAGCAATTAAGAGAACACATACCCAGTCTGCGGATGCAAACTTACATAAGGGCTAAATAACTCGTACGTTAGGTCATCTCTCTACCCAGTGAGTCAGTGGGCCCATTACGTTCGTTATTACTGGTTAAAGTAAAAGGGTATTGTGCAGAGCGCAGTCTAATTTGTTTGTAGCTTTTTGGAACATGGGTACAATGGAAATGGATTTAACAGTGTTGGCCCGCTAGTAGTATTGGTGTTTTTTTTCTTCAATTTGCTTGGGTCTGAAATGTTGGTGTTTTTTTAAGTGATAAATAGTGTTCAGGCTAATTATGCTCCATATCCTCGCTACGTCGCTTTTTGAGATCTTTTCTTTGTTGTAGTCAGTAGTGTATGGTCAAATTTTGAGCTAAATTATTTGAGACCACTTGGTTACTATCTTACTATCCTTTCAGGAAAAAATAGTATGTCTGTGATATCAAACAACATAATACATGAAAAAACAGACGGATTTGAAAATGTATTATTACCTTCGATAGGTTAGCGTTTGACCACTAGGTGATGGTGCGGTCGAAGGGACCTAATACGATACACCTATATTTCTCTAGACTAGTATTTTTTACATTCAAGATTTTTAATAGCCTTTCACGAGCAGTAGATAATGCCCGACCACTGTGCATCGTCTTCCGGTGAGGAAGTCAATATGTCGTTTAAAAACATTGGAGTGAAATATATTCAAAGAACTCAAGAATTATAAAGTAAGCCAAGTTTTAACAAAGTGGATAGCTTGGACGGGAATAATATCAATTTATCTAATTGGCTTGAATGAGATAATCCGTAAAAC
Source organism: Crocallis elinguaria (assembly GCA_907269065.1). NCBI lineage: Eukaryota > Metazoa > Arthropoda > Insecta > Lepidoptera > Geometridae > Crocallis > Crocallis elinguaria. The sequence continues at coordinate 13,940,128 of OU026071.1, read as the reverse complement.
CGACCAATTAAATTTAGAAGCTATACAACAGGAAATTCTCTAGATGAAAGCAAGATCGCACTATATCCATAAGACACTATACCTATATGTGAAGACACATTTTTGTATGAGACAAAAACCAACTCACAAAATATGCATCTTGAATACTAATAATACTTTTGGTTGAAAGGAATTTCCTCTCGTAAAATTTAAGATGAATCACGAAGCCCGATCTCTGTTGAACTAACATATCACACCTCTCATCCCACCCGTGGTATAGGTATTTATAAATATAGTATAGGTATAACATGCTCGTAGCAGTATCAAGAGGTAAAGGACTTTAGTACTCCTGGACTAGCACATGGTTTTAGGGTTCCGGGTTTAGTTTTAAGGTCTAAGGTAACGAGCCCACTGCAGTGCCGCGCAGGCCTTTGTGTTTTAAAGTTCTGAGTGGCACTACATTTGTTAACGGCCCGCATTATGCTTACCATCAGGCAAACGGCCGGCTTGTCTCGTTATAGACTAGTATAAAAAAATGCACTTTGAGAGCCAGTCATATACTTCCTATAGCATATTTGCAACAATCAACCACATCAAAAAGTTTTGTTCCCCCTTTAATTTATGAACCGTAAATACTCAGTAACTATTTATCAGTCTCGTTAGCGGGCTATGGCGGAAAATCAATGTAAATAAAAATAATGTTTTGGGTATCTTGCGTTAAAAATATTTGGAGTTACGATAGAACCCTACTGTATACGTAACCGGCAGGCAGTAAGGTACATACTTGAGTGGTTTTTTATTCAGGGAAAAAACGAATAATTTGAATAATGCGCAAAGTTTAATGGTTTTTAAACAAGCGATGAGATGAAGCTCGTTGCCCTGCTGATCGGAGGCACAAAGGCCTGCGCCTACATTGTGGTCGTCACCCTGTAATATCAGTAAATATAAATAAATCACAACTTGAGCTATGCATGAACTTGTGTGGTCTGAACTTGAGAAGTCTCACATTGCAGAACATCTATATACTACACATACTACAAAACATACATGTGTGCAAAACCTTGTGTTATTAGACAAAGTGACTCGATGCATTGTCAGTCTTAGGGATGCAGGATTTTTGCTTCAAATCGATTTATGGGATATAATGTATTTGGATCGATTTTCAGATCGCACTGTAAATGACAGACTCTCGTCGGTAACAGGCGGACAGATCTAAGTTTTTATTCCTATTCGTCCCCCTAAGAAAACAGCAGGGGGACATATAGGACTAAAAAGTTCGATTGTCCCCCTGTTACCGATAAGGGGACAAATTGAACTTTTTTCCTGTTTGTCCTCCTGGGGGGACAGATCACGGAGACTAACAGCAATAATCCAGCTCTTGAATGCATCTCGTAAAAATCGTTTCAAAATTTGCTTTTGCGATAAATAAAGGCTTAAAAATAAGAAAAATAAACCTTATTTTGAGACTAGAGATATTATGTCACATGACTTTATTGCTTTACTTAATCATAGCAAAATAGCTGACCAAAACAATACAGTGTAGACAATTCGGTTCGCCTTATTCTTGAATCGATCCGCTTGGAGATCGCATTATAGTGAATCGATACGAGAAATCTCTAGATCGTTTACACCTAGGTCGATCTTCATAAAATTAAATCGTACAATGTAAGTACATCCCTAGTCACTAGTCAGTCTCTGTTTCTTTTATGAAGAAAACAAACATTTCATTTCATCTCACTGTAAAGGATCAAAGTGCCTAGTAAGATAACTGTGACTGATTTGTAATGACTATGAGTGTAACAAGACAAGACAAACTTTCAGCACACTCTCAGTGATGATTTTGACTGTTCGGTGACGCCGTAAAGGTCATTTGACCAACAGCACAATCCTTAAAGGAGTTAGATATTTTTGGTCAGTGAGTGAAAATGGATCAATCTGTACAGAGTGAGATCCTCCAGAAAAGTCATCTTGATATGATAGAGACAATGAATAATAACAAAGAAACGTGTCGAGTTGTGGCAAGCGTTGATCGTAAGTATAGTTTATAAAATATGGCCAGTAGAGACGCTGAACAACTAATGCAGTAGAATTTAGTCAATTGCTGTGTATATATACAACCATCTTCGAAGCAGCTATGTTTGTTACCATACTACAATACTTTTGCGAACACCAAAACAGGGAACGCGAAACAAACTTATCAAAACCTAAACTACAAAATATTCAAAGTGTCCTCTGTCCACGCTTGTCAATGTTCCAGATCCAATTAAAAATAAGCCCATAAACAAAAGCTTTCAAACTACGGCAATATTTAACAAAAAAAATAATCATTGCAAGACATAATATAAAAGGTAACAATCTGGCAAAACAAAAAAAATATTTTTATTGTGTTGGACAGTGATTATAACTTTATAACGACATTGATGTCGTTTTCTACCTAAACCTAATTTTAGTTTTGCTCTCTCTTTTCAATACGTAACATGAGAAAGAGGTGGACGATATTTCACATATCTAAATTGAGTTTAGAGCTGTCAAATATCTTCCATCCTTGATAAATTAGACGCCACTAGATTCATTACCGTTAAATTTATACTAGATATACATATACAAGCAAGTTGATTTATTTGGCATTCTAAAATTCATTCCATCTCTTTCTCATGTTCTCATTTCGAAAGAGAGATTGAAACTAAAATTAGGTTTAGGTATGAGATGATTCGACACCATTGTATACCCACCCAATAAATAATAAAACCTATAGGGTATCATATCATAGTCGTTGAAAAAGGCATTGTAGGTATGTACATGTAAATTGCACCCAAGTAACATCATACATGCAGTGTTGAAAAGTTAATGCGGTCGAGGCGAGACCTATGCAAAATTATGTTAACTATGTCATTTATGAAATGGCAAAACAGTTTGTACATAATTATGTCTAATACCCATGTATTATAGACCCAAAATGGTATTTACCACGCACTAACTTTTACACAGGATTAAAAATAGCGCACACAACCTTCGGTGCTATTACCGACGACGGCGCCTGGCATCACGTGGAAATTATTGTTTATATTGACTTGTTCCTTGTTCACTCGTTGATGTTTCAACCGATGGATTATATTTCTCTGAAAACTTATTTTAACTAATGGATTAAATCGTATTACTTTATCGTTTTGTACCGGTAGCCTACCTTATACATATTTGCCTTTGAAGATGTCTTCTTCTTCAGTTGGTCTCTCATTACTGAGGTCATGGTCAATGGATTCCTTTAAGCAGACTATCTGTCTCCATCCAAGGAAATCCAAGGAATCCTTGGAAGATGTAAAACATCACAAATTGGCCACATTTTCTTTCTTTCTTTCTTATACTGATTTTACGTGACGATTTGGGCGAAGGGCTCATGGCTCTCATGTCCAGTATCCGTAACACATCTATACGTGCTTGATTATAGATTTTCGACGTGATACCTAATATTTATAACGTGATTTCATAGCGTCCTGATGAGAAATAAATATTGTTACATATGTATACTTAGACAAAAAGTGTCATAAATTCAGAAAGTAAAGAGCAATGCCCAAGTGCTTATACGTACGTCAGAAATCACATTTACTACTGCACTTACAACTGCACATCTTTCAAGCTCTTCAAGTCTACAACCAAATGTTGTCAGAACATCATTTGAATATTACCATTACATATTTGGAGTATTACTTACATTATTACTTATGCAATACCCAGACACTAATTACGTTAGAAGGCCATAAACATGTGGAGGAAAACAGGGATTGACGACGTCGCGCCTTGAAGCTGCTGGCTTCAGGAATTAGGAAGTGGCATTCGCAAATAACCTGGATAAGGTTAGGGAAACATTACCCCACTGACCGAGCCAATGAGGAAATTCTTCTTATGAGACATTAAGTGGCATATCGCGAGGTGGTGCTGGCAGAAGCAAGCCACAAAACTAGGTCAAGGTTATATAGTTCTCTAAATAACTTGTATTAATAGTTACTCTTCGCTGCTCCATTCGTTTTTCCCTTCGACTACGCACTTAAGTTTCACCGTGTGAACTATCCATTTCCGGGATAAAAAATGATCAATATTATTATAATAATATTATGTACTTCTGTTAAATCAAAGTATTATTCATCTCTATAGATACCAAATTTAGGCATGTCCATTTAGCCGTTATGGTGTGATTGCGTAAAAAGTTGAGGTATCAGTGAAGGTAAGCTTCATGAATAGTCGTGAGGCATCAAAGCACGGTAGTAAGTAAGCCTTAGTGCTGGTCTGATTCTCCTTCAATTTTGCTCGATTCTGAGCTATAGTCTAATATTCCAGATAGATTCAACGTCCTGACTTAGTTTAAAAAAGTATCCGACTCTCTTTGGACAGACTTCTATATATATTTATGACTAGCTTCTGCCCTTGGTTTTCACCTACGTTCCCACAGCAACCGTGAATGTTTCCGGGATAAAAAGTAGCTTATGTTTCTCTCCGGTCTATAAACTATATCTATGCCAAGAATCAAGTCGATCCGTTGCTCCGGTACTGCGTGAGAGGACAAGTCAACAAATCAACACACTTTCGCATTTATAACATTAGTAGGATTAGCTTATGTAATTACTTTATATAAGCCAATCAGAGTGTCTCCCAAAGGTAAATGTAAAAATGCACTTAAAATTTAAACAAATATCGCAGTCCAGATATTCCATTTAAAAGAAATTATAAGAGAATCTTTTGTAATTACTCACATAACCCTATCAAACTCATCGAGAATCTCATCCCATACATTCCAGGAACCCTCTTAGCAAATAAACAACCAACTGGAAGTCGCAATTGCATTAAGAGTCGAGCTTTTAACTCTCTTTTAATTAAACGTATCTGGGACACAGACGCAATTAACAGGACTCTAAAGGACGGTGCTCACTCCGCGCATCGCGTAACCCAACCGAAGTTTGGATCGCGAGCAAAATGTTCGAACAAATTTTGATTATAGCCAAACATTCTTTCAAACCTCACAATTAGCACAATTTTTAAATCAAAATTGGATTTAGATAGCAGAAAAGTTCATTCTTGTTTTTGTAAAACTTATCGTCTCTTATTAAATAAACAGTTTCATGCGGTGGTTTAGTTAAACAATGTTTTGCCTCTTTTGATTCAATTTAAAATTGTTAAAGAACAACAAATACAAAACATAGTTTAACTTAACCACCGTTTAAGATTGTTTAATAATAAGAGCCATTTACATTAGATTAACCTGAGATCTTAACGTATCTTATTGACACGCTGCAGATACTTGCAGATGGAACACTATGGCTGCTATTTTATAATATCTGAAAACGTATAATACTATGCTGTATTCTTGCAAATAAATGATTGATTTGATTTACTTTGGCCAGCCAAACTTCCAGCATTCATTCTTGTTGTGAGGCGAACGCCCGATATTCTTTTCAACGTCTCATCAAACGAATGGCTTGCGAACAATAATGTGCCCAAATGCAAAATTTGGTTCGAACGCCAAACATTCGCTACGTAAGCAAACGCGCGCGTGACAAACGCGCTCGCGAGCCGAAACCACTACCGTCCTCAAACGGAAGCTCTACCTCCTTAATAAGTCGAGTATCTCTCTTTAACATGCGAGTAAAAATGTAAATGGGTCTTAAATTTAAATAATGGTGGACAGATGACAGTTACAGATGGTATTTGTTAGTTAAGAGTTGGAATTAAATTTGTCGATGCTGGCTACGAGTAGAATGCCGATAAGATATTGATGGGATATACATAAGAGTTATGTTAGTACAAGTGGCATTATGGGAGTTAGTTATTCGAATATCGTAAACTAGGCTTTTGGTCATACAGAAGATGAGGTTTATTAATGTTAGCGTGTTAGTGGTAGGACTAACACTTCTGCGAGTGTCCGTCTGGGTTGTTACCACCGCTTTGTGAGTGAAGTCTGCCGCCAAGCAGTATTGTGCAAGCAGTACTGTGTTCCGGTTTGATGAGCACAGTAGCCAGTGAAATTACTGGGCTTATGAGACTTAATACCTAATGTCTCAGGGTAACGAGCGCACTGTAGTGCCGCGCAGGCCTTTGTGTTTCAAAGTTCTCGGTGGCACTGTAATTATTATGAGCTGGCGGTACGCTTACCATCAGGCAAACAACCCGCTCGTCTCGTTCTCCAATAGTATAAAAAAATTAGCAATAGTGCAGAAAAATAATATAGTAATATCATTTAGTTATTAGTTTTTTACGAACGTTCTTCTCGATGGTTTTTAGAGGGAGACAACTAAAGGAGTGAGAGAGGTCGGTGGCGTAACTAAAAAACAAAATATTACTCTCTTAGTGACGCCCTAAATAACTGGCAGTCGTAATAGGTCAACTAGGTAAGTATGCTATTGTTAGCAAGTTCTGATCAAATCAAAACAAAACAGCGATGCACCTATCCACGCTCACGTACTCCAAGCTGACGTTAACAACCGGGAAGCTTCCAGCTCGTGATATATTCCGTTTGTAACTGGAGTGGATGAAGTGCTGAGCCGTTGTGCTGTGACATAACCGCCGCTAAAATTAGCCAATCGATGCGCTGGCGCATCCGTGCAGGTGTGCAGTGTTGCCACATCGGAAAATAACCCCTGGATTTGTGGTGAACGAAATTAGGTGATTGGTGAACTGGACGTGTTTGGTAAAGTTATCAATCTGTAACTATTATGTGATCTTTTAATTATAGATGACCAGATTAATATACTGTGGCCATGTGATTTAAGATGGAAACGGAAACATTAATGGCTGGCTCTCAAGTTCAGTTGCCAAAACACACCGATAGGTGCCAGGTGACATATTTTCAACTTGAAGGTGGTAGCTTACCAGTCGAGCATATAAAATGAGCAACCAATATCAGTAAAAAGACAATAAACAATGGAGCTTGTTTTTGATCACATCTCAATTGCTACGAAGCGGTGTTGAATCCAAAGATAGGACATACATGCCCGGTCGATGGGTATATTCAGTCATGACCTTACTAATCTATTACAGACGATTTAAACAGTGCCTGAGATCTCTGAAAGACACTTCCGCTGGTGTATATAAGCCCACACGGGAGCGACATCCACGCCCACATCTTGTGCAGACGTGAGCTGCGACTGGTGTTCCTGGGTCGTTATTGTACTATTTGGCTGTTTTCTGACCAAGAGTTTCGATTCTAATTACTTATTTATCCTTTTTTTTAAATCTAGATATATTGCATCTCACTCATACTCTAAATACTCGTGAGTAGCTGAGCAGTCATCGGTAGTTCTCTCTAATGACATGTTCAATTTATCAGTAACTTTACTGCATTTATACGAATGCACATCGTAACCCCTAGTTTATTTTCGCCCGGGAGTAGTGCCAGCCGCTCTCAGGTGCGAAACGTTATCAATAACCGAATGCCATTCTGGCAGTACTCGGTACTGATTTAAATTAAATCCTGTGAACTCTGTGGAAAGCTGTGTAGGTAACTAAACTAGCTTCTGTGTGCGGTGTTACCCGCGTGGTGATTCCCACAGGAACAGTGCATTGTTCCGGGATAAAAAGAAGCCTATGTAATTCTCTGGTCCATAAAATATATCGATACGTCGCTGCGTGAAAGGGCTGAATAACAATGACAGTAAGAAGAAGGGAGCATTTAAATCGCTTCCCCAGAACACGAGTGGACGTAGAAGTTTTACCAGTAGGGCTAACATGCGCACCGTGACAAAATTTTCTCGATGCTTATGTCGTGCATTTGTCTCATGTTCGCGAGAGAAAGAGCGAGACAAAACAGTAGACAAAATTTTGCCGTGGCGCGCATGTTAGCCCTGCAGATGGTAGTAACATTGCGATTGTCCGTTTGAGTTGCTTGGCGGCCTAATATACGAACAAAACGGTGGTAGTTTTGCTCATGTAGGCCAAGCCGTAGTGCAAGCATTACTGTCTTCTGGTTTGATAGGCAAATCAGTGAATTTACTGGGCCTATGAGACAATACCAAATTTCCCATAAGGCAATCCCGCAACGGGACAAGCGTGTCCATTAATAATTAAATATTAATAATAATTCAGGTGAACATGCTTGTCTTGATACAGTATTATCAAACGAACAAACAGTCTCTCACCCTAAACGCATATCCTTCTCCGTTCCGTCGTAGGTAAAACAAAACCCAAAGAAGCCTACATTAAGTACATTCAACTGGATTCATGTGTGAGGCAGTTTTAACAGCATGCGAGACACGTTATTTGTACAGCTGATGTCTCTCCCGCATAACTCAGACTACCTAACGACCTTGACGCACCAAGAGTCATCGCAACCATTTTCATAACCATGTATCTATCGATCCACTGCTAGGTTTCAGGTACAGTCTTCTTTTTTATTTTTACGTTACCTTATCCTTATTATAGAATACATAAAACATACGGACACTCGCTCTAAAACGGTGAAGGAAAGCATCGCATGTTCAAGAACCACAAAGTTGGAGGACATGTGACATCCACCAAGCCGCACTGGGCCCGCGTGGTGGATTATGGCCCATACCTTTCTCTGAGAGAAGGCCGGTATCCCAGCAGTGGGAGCGTAAGAGGCTGATAATGAAGACATATTGTAGGCACTCTGTAATACTTGAGATTTGAGACACCGTCCAGTTAAAACTTTGTCCAGTTGCTCTGGAGCGCTTCCATTGTACTCCGATCTGTGCCATCAGCAAGGTTTTCGAAAGGAACTTGATCGAGTGTTCTTAGCTATGGTTCAAGGAAAGCCATTTACAACAGCTCTTTTGGTCGGGGTTTCCTTAAAAAATGTTTTTATAACTTCCATAATTAAAGTAAGAAAGTTTAAGTCAATCTAGCTCTTCGAGATCTGTGCTAGAGTTAAAGCAATTAATTCCGTCGCAGCGTTAGAGACATTTACAAATTAGAGCAAAAACTGTGACGCGCACATTACGCGCAACGAACCGTACCTTGGTACCGCTAGCTCTCGTACTGCTGGCACTTTCTGACCGTTTCAACAATATGACATGGCTTTACTGTACAGTGGGATTACGGCGACGTAAGTTGAAGTATTGCCGAGATGTAGCGAGCTGGTAAGCTTACAGTAAGCCGCCGCTTTAGCCGTAGGTAATTGAGCATTCGTGTACCTAATGGCCACTCGGGGATAGTGTAGCCTTTTATATAAAACGAAAGCATTTCTAAAATCTCATCAGTGATTACCTGATTATAGAGATTACCGCCTACAATTACAAACAAACTGGGACCCTGGGTCGTCTGACGTGTCTCCTATTTCGAAGTAGGTAATTTTGATAGAGGATCTATCAAGTTACTATATTATCGTATTATAATTATCCTATTGATTAATTTGTTAGTGGTAGGACTAACTCTTCTGCGAGTGTCCGTCTAGATTGTTACCACCGCTTTGCTCGTGAAGTCAGCCGCCAAGCAGTAATGTGCAAGCATTACTGTATTCCGGTTTGATGATCAGAGTAGCCAGTGAAATTACTGGGCTTATGAGACTTAACACCTAATGTCTCTGGGTAACGAGCGCACTGCAGTGCCGCGCAGGCCTTTGTGTTTCAAAGTTCTGGGTGGCACTGCAATTGTTATGGGCCGGCGTTATGCTTACCATCAGGCCAACGACCAGCTCGTCCCGTTACCAAATAGCATATAGAATATATAATTATCGTATTGAGTGCCTACCCGTTGTCTAACTCCATTCCGTTGTGACATTTCTAATCATTTTAGACGCTGACTAGCTAAACGGGCGCCTATAAGATGTTTTTTGTGGTAACACGGCTGGCCACATGTGAGATAGCGTTCAAAACTTGCCAGTTACAAATAAAAACTTATTTCTAATCAGTTTTCACTTTTGGTAACGAGACGAGCCGGTCGTTTGCCTGATGGTAAGCATAACGCCGGCCCATAACAATTGCAGTGCCACCCAGAACTTTGAAACACAAAGGCCTGCGCGGCACTGCAGTGCGCTCGTTACCCTGAGACATTAGGTATTAAGTCTCATAAGCCCAGTAATTACGCTGGATACTCTGTCATCAAACCGGAACACAGTAATGTTAGCACACTACTGCTTGGCGGCAGACTTCACGAGCAAAGCGGTGGTAACAACCCAGTCGGATACTCGCAGAAGAGTTAGTCCTCCCACTAACATTCAACTTCTGCAGAACACGTGCATGTTACACAGATTCTGATCCAACATCAAACGTTTCGCTTTTTTAATTGAGCTGGGAGCGTTAACGACACTAGTTTATTGATTCAGAGCAACATTAAACTAATCTTTATTACGAATTACGCAACTATAAATTTGTCATTACAAAATTGTAACAAATTGCGAGATTTAAATGTGAATTGCATTTTTTTAAATACTTTCATTTTTAAGTCAGAGTTTGTGGGTACAAGATTTGAGCAGGCTTGGAGGCAGACTTTCTGAGAGTTGAAACGGGGTCGTCGTGATACACTGGAAGTGGTTACGATAAAAGCTTCTAAAAATTGCAATTCCTGTATTGCAATTGTATTCTTTGGGAGAATCCAATTTCGTCCTATTATTAACCGACTTCCAAAAAAAGAGAAGGTTATCAATTCGATGGGTATTTTTTTTTATGTTTGTTACCTGAGATCTCTGTTATTTATGAACCGATTTGGAAAATTATTTTTTTATTTAAAAGAATATACTTTCAGTCCCATAGAAATTTCATCAAAATCGGTTCAGTAGTTTGTCATTGAAGTCGGTTCGTCGCTTTTTTAAAGCAATTTTTTTTTCTCTTTCAAGATCAAATTCTATACACTCCGAAAGTGACTAGCGAGAGTACCTACTCAGTTCCTGCTCTTTGAAATCAATGAGGTGGTAAAAGCCACTTATAAAATTAATACAGCAGCGGCGCAAGTATGGATCTATACGGATCGATAAAATTCGATAAAATTGACAGTGGAAATCGATAAAGTGGGTTTTATCGATTTGTACTGTCAGTTTTATCGAATAAAGTTGGTTTTATCGATTCGAACTGTCAATATTATCGAATTTTGTCGACCGATAAGATCCGTACTTGCGCCGCTGATCCTATATGCTCGTATAAATACAGAATTCAATCTCTGAGCTCGAAGTCGAAAGTACCTACCTAGGTAGGTAACGCAAAGTCGCAAATGCCGGCAATGCGTTCGCTCCTCGTTTACATTTCAGAACGTGAATTTCACTTGTTTACATGTATATTTGGAACTGGTGTGGGCGGGATGCGCACCGACGCGGCAGGGAATTCTTGCTTTTGAGATGAGAAAACAGCATCTTCTACGCTCTAGTTAATTACCATTACAAAACTTTGTTCCTTACCAGCTGATGCGGTTTCATTCGCTTGGAAATTTTCTATAGGGACCGTACATTTCTCTGGGGAAAAAAGTAGGCTTTTGTCACTCTCCGGTCAATAAAGTATCTCTAAGCAAAAAATCACGTGGATCCGTTGCTACGTGAAAGAAGGACAAACCAACAAACACACATAATAGTATGGATTTGTTTCATTTGTTTGTAAGATCCGCGTTTTTATACTTGTCTAAATAATATAAACTATATGGCGGCTCACCAGCCAATGACAGAAATCCGAATCGGAATCATGTCATTGGTTGGCGGCCGCCAAGTTTGTTTACATTGGTGTCAATTCTATCATTTCATAACTAAACTAATTTTAGTTTCGCCCTCTCTCTCTTTCCAATGCATAACATGAGAAAGAGACGGAAGATGTCTGACAGATCTAAATTTTCTTTTAGAGCTATCAAATATCTTTCGATCTTGATAAATTAGATGCCACTGAATTCATTGCCATTAAATTTACACTACACTCAAGCAAGTGGATTAATTTGACAGGTCTAAAATATATTCCATCTCTTTCTCATGTTATGCATTGGGAAGAGAGAGAGCGAAACTAAAATTAGTTTAGGTGTGAAATGATAGAATTGACACCATTGTTGGTACAAGTATGAAAAAACGGACCTTAGCCTAGCTACTCTATCTAGTATTAATAATAATTATAACCAATCGCATGTCGCCAAAATGCCACAAGTGCCAACGCGTGACGGGTTCCCAACCGGTCACACCAAACTAGTCACACTGTGACTCGTTGGGAATTTTTCTCCCCATCGAGTCACACTGTTATACGCAAGTCTAACTTGATGGATTACGTCAATTAAAGAACAGTAAACGATAAAAAAGTTTTTTTTTTATTATTTGGTAACGAGACGAGCTGGTCGTTTGCCTGATGGTAAGCATAACGCCGACCCATATCAATAGCAGTGCCACCCAGAACTTTGAAACACAAAGGCCTGCGCGGCACTGCAGTGCGCTCGTTACCCTGAGACATTAGGTATTAAGTCTCATAAGCCCGGTAATTTCACTGGTGAAATTGGAACAACTCATGCGACCCATCAATTAAAAACAACCTTTGTTATAATATACACTAATGTTTATTTTATTTTCTTAACCAAAGGTCGGTTAACACAAACATTTAACCGACCGACACAATTTTCCACAGTTGTTTACAAACAGATTGACCGACGTGTTGAAGAAACCATAGCTTTAACCGTGCGGCCGTTCTCGGAAACTAACTGACCCGCATTCCGGAGATAGTGATTTGGAATTAGTCAATCAGTCGGTTGAGGAAAGAGTGAAAACTATTTAGATGTTATGTTTGATCGTGGTTCTTTAAAGAATTCTGAGAAAATAATGGATAGGTAGACTGTATTTTTCTAAATAATTGATGTGCCCGATAAACTAATCTATTACTAGCTGTACCCAGGGCCGGATTATCCATAAGGCAAAGTAGGCTACTGCCTAGGGGCCCAGCACAGAATAGGGGCCCCGCACCGGGGGAAAAAAATTAAAATGTTTCTTCGAGTGAAAATTAAATTTGAAGATTTGTATGTAACAAACCATCAATGACAATATTATTAATATTGCGTTGTTTTTTATATTATATCATCATATTTCAGACGCATTTCAAATTATTATAGCATAATATTATTAGGTTTAGAAAAGGGGCCCGAGAGGTGCATTGCATAAGGGCCCCGACATGGTTAATCGGGCCCTGGCTGTACCTACTACTACATTTAATATCAAGCTATTATTTCTATGCTATACCAATTTTTACGTATTCCCTGCATTTTCTTTGAAGCGGGTCGGTGAAAAGATCGCAAAATATTATCAATAAATTTGTATAGTGTAGTAAATAACTTCAAAATTTTCCAGCCCCGTTCAGGATAGCTGGCATTCCGCACGTAACTTTTTCGGATCAACTCACCTGTTTCACCTCTTAGTTTGAGGCATTTGTTTTATGTCTATGAAATTGTCAAGTCACTCAATAAACTATCTCTCTGAAAAAAATGACGCCGATCCGTTGCTCCGTTACTGCGTGAAAGATTCGACCGTAGTAAAACAAGAATTTCTTCTTTTACTCACGCTTTCTCATTTATAATATTAAGTAGGGATTATTATATCATTCAAAAATGCTGTTAGGCGAGCTATTGGCGTTGTTTCTTTATTATTCATTATGTTCCTACTGCTAGGCTGGGACTCGAGTTTCTCTCAGAACAGGCAAGCATAACAATTGGCATAGAATTAGGTACTCTGTTTTCTTTTTATTGTAAACTTGTAACAAAATTTCAACCCCTCCAGCAGCGCAAGTACGTATCATTTCGATCGATAAATTTGACAGTACAAATCGATAAAGTGGATTTTATCGATTTTTTTATATATTTTATCGAGCCTCGATACAATCGAGAAAAATTATCGAATAGCTAGGTCGAGTCCACAGAGAATATAGAGCTACTACAATACTTTACGATCAGACTTCGGTACTCGCTACATTCGATAAATTTATTAGTTTTTTCGATTCGAAAAATTTATCGAACCGACTTCCGAACTTGCGCCGCAGCCGAACCGGCTCCTGAAAAAGCTTGCTCTTTCCAACGTCCAATGTCTTTGACGCAAGCTCATCCGATATAGCATGAACAATATTTTATTAGCACCCACCTACGAGACCTACACGATTTTGACACTTTATAGTTATCTATTTTTAAAATTCGAACGTATTTCGTTCGTTGATCCACGAAAAACACAAATACGATGGCCCACGACGAAAGAAAAATTTTTTTTATTCGTGGCCAGTATTCGTTGACTAAACATTTTCTGAAACTCTTTTGTTTTTCTCCAAATTTAATGAAAGATAAATAGGTGTCGTCTTACGCGAGCACCGGCTTTAATTGGGGCGCTGTTTTAAATTTAGAAAATTGACTTTTTGTGTGTTGCTATGCTCTTGTTATAGAATCCACAAAAACGCTCGATGGCTGATTGTTTAATGTTTGAAACATGTGTTTTACGTGTTATTGAAATTAAATTTGCATATTGTAATTTGTAAAAGCAGAAAAAATACGGCATTGTTTTGGTTACCTGTGATTCGAGAGAAATTTTAAGAAAAAAAGTCGCACAATAAGCCTACCTAGTACCAACCACAGTTTTACAATAAAACTGTAGGTACTTGTACTAGTACAGTACCAATAACAATCTCATTGTACCTACATTCCTACTTAGCTACGTCCTTCGCATTTACAATAGTACGGATGGTATAAACCTGAAGAGTATAATTTAAAAAAAAATCATAGCTTCGTCAGTTTCTATAAAAAAAAATGTGCATCAGAAACAGGTGCACTTTTGCGTTCCCACCAAAAAACTTTGCCCTTGCTCAGTAACACAACCAACCTCTTTCTTCCTACCTTTTATCTATACGTAGTAGGTACTTATTACTATATTCTGTGTCTATACGTCAACAACTACGTGAACATCAAGTCATTGATATTTAAATAAACGATGCGTGATGCGAATACATGATTCGAAATTGAAAATTAGGATTATACTCATTACTTCTCCAATATAAGTAATAGGGGAAGAAACACCACGTACTTACGTAGTTCATTTGAAATTCAACAGTTCTTGTGGACAGCTGGTGGACAGAACAAATGTGAAATAAAATTATACAATAGATTTTTTCAAATATTATTTTATTCAGTACTAAATTTTTTTTAAATTATAATTTGTTGCCAGATTTAATTCCTCCAAGAATGACAGTGACTGTGATACCAATTGTCTTGGGTAAGTACATTTTATGCACGGGCAATATTTTGTACTTATTTTGTGCCCAGAGATAGCTAGTTTATGGGCCGGAAAGTGACATGGCCTCTTTTTTTCCGAAAAATGCGCATAGGAATCTCGACACGTATGTAACTCCGGGCAGCAGATTTTTTATACTATTGGGTAAGCGGGCCGTTTGCTTGACGGTAGCACCAATTGCAGCGCCATTCAGAACTTTGTATCACAAAGACCTGCGCGGCAGTGCAGTGCTTCCTTTACCCGAGACAGTCTCATATAAGCCAAGAAATTTGTTAGTGTGTACTACTCAAGTCCCACTAGCGCGTATAGCGTGCAAAGTTTTGACGGCTCCGTAGCTAAGTTGGTAGTAACCCTGCCTGCAAGGCGAGGGGTCCCGGGTTCGATTCCCGGCCGGGGCAGATTTTGTGTAAGCATAAAGTTTGTTCTCGGGTCTTGGATGTTTGTGCTGTGTATCTGTGTATGTCCATGCCACCTGCGACACAGGGAATCCTAGTGCGGGGGGTATGAGTGTGTAAGCGTTTATGTTTATGTTTATGTTTATAAAGTGCTTAAAACAATGTGAAATACAGGAGAGATGAAAAACTGCTAGATAAATCGTAGTAGAAATAAAAGTTTAGATAAAACTTATATTTGTCGCTTTATATTTGTGACAACTTCAAAGGTATTTATATATGACGGAGTATTATAACAAAAGACATGTAGAAAAATAAATTCAAACAGCAAATACAAAAAACATGAAGACTCTTTTTCTTCTAACAAAATTTCACTGACTATTTACATAATTACAATTAACTTAGCCACTAATGAATTTACTTAGCAACAAACTAGACGCGCCAAGTAAACCGCGACCCACTCAGTTTTTGTAAAACCTCGCGTGACGGCCACTTACATGGGAAATTAGAAATTACTCGGATGTTTTGGCTTACATTAGTTTCCGATAATGCTTGGATAACATACGCTTCGTTTTTTATTGAATAATTGTTGTTATGTGAATATTTAACGTGGAAATATTAAACGTTCGCGTTTTTTACCTAGCTCGTACACATTACATTGAGTACATTTTGCATTGCTTATAAACGTCGCCGTCGATTCGTGTTTGTTTCTTGTCTTATCAGCACAAAGCGATCGGTTATTTGTCGATCGGCTGCCTCCTTCCTCTATCTAATTGAGCTGCTCCTCCTATCTAAATCTCCTATCTTTGGGTTAACTGGAAGAGATCGCTATGAGCGATAAGTCCGCTCATTGTAACACTTAGTTATTAAGATTTTCGTTTTTAAATTTTCTTTGTACTGTGGTGTTTCAATAAAGAGTTTATCTATCTATCTATAATGTCTCAATTTTAGTTCGTAGTTCTTAAGACAATCCGTAGATAGGTTTATTATAAATGCGAAAGTTTGGTTTTTGGTTTGTTGGCTTGTCTTTCTTTCAAACAGTAACGGAACAACGGATTGATATTATTTTTTGTATTCCGAAAGTGTCCTCGAAATGGTTTATGAGCTGGAGTGTAACATAGGCTACTTATAATTCCCGAAAATGCATGGTTTCTGCGGGAATTCCCATGCGGGTGACGCCGCGGGGAACAGCTAGTACAATAAAAAAAAATATTTTGTATAAAAATAATTTTATTAAATTATTTTTATACAAAATATTTTTTTTTTTCATTTATTAATGACTATTATAATTTTACTGTGGAATGAAAAAATCTTAGTATACGCCTACTACTTCCCTAAAGTTGAAGCCTTCGGGCGGTTTTAAAATCTTATCACAACTCTCATACCTATACAAGAATTAAATTTGAAATTTGTTTCCATGCGTCTCACGGTGTGTCCTGGCATCTGCACTTGAGAGCCAGTTCTAACCTACTACTACACTACATTTTCGGTTAACGTATTTTAAACATTTTCGTGAAGTTTCCCCAACTGATCAATATTCCGGTCTCCTTTCCAGAACACACAATGGCACTGGCGACAGCTTCGGCCACGATGGAGTCGTCCCAGACGCTCATCCAGTCGGAGTCCAGGGTGCAGCGCAGCAGCTATCAGGAGGTCACCGTCAGCGAACAGCGAAAGGTCAAGAAGTCCAAATCAAGGAGGCATCATAAGGATGAGGGCTCTATTTCTGTTGTAAGTTTCTTTTGATCGTACCTACTGACTTCGCCTCGGCCTCGACTTGACCTCGGTTTCGTACTATGTCTCGCCAATCATCAGTTTAGAGTTCGCTTAGATCCGTCTCAACGATGTCTTTCCAGCTGTACACCCTATCACAGCCTATCGACTGGTCGGTAGCCGGTTGGGGCTCCATAATTCTTGACACTGTGATCCTTTCCCATCCTTTGTCTAATCCAGCGGCACAGATTTAATATGCAATAGTTACTCGCATCAACATCATCAGCCGCGAAGCGTCCACTGCAGAACTGCTTCCCCATAAAGGAGTTGTCTCTTCCCGTTTCGCTTCTACATTTATTATGCTGCAAAGGAATGGAATCCTTGCCTGAGTCTGTTCTTCGTTCCTCGTTCGCTACAACCTGGGCTGCTTCAAGGCGTGAGTGAATAGGTATCTTCTATGCAAGCGTGCTTCATCCCCATGCAGCAGTTATCTCTTCCCGTCCCGCTTCTACATTTATTAGGCTTACCGCTAAGGAATGGAATTCCTTGCCTGAGTCTGCGTTCCCCGTTCGCTATAACCTGGGATGCTCAAGGCGCGAGTGAATAGGTATCTTCTAGGCAAGCGCGCTTCATCGTCGACCGCCGCTTGCCACCAGGTGAGAAAGTGGTCAAGCATAAGACTGCAGTGAATAAAAAAGGGAGAGTTTTGACATAGTGCACTCTTGGCAGGCGTCTTGGTGATCGCAGTAGATTATGATGTCGACCGAGGCGAATGCTGCAGCCCATTCCCTGGATATTTCCGTAGCCGGATGTTACGGTAACCGAGAAGAGATACAGTAGTATTATTCATAGCAGGACCGCATGGCCCTCGCATATCCTATACGCACGCCACTCAACGCCCTAAATCCTGATCTCTATTATATTCATCAACTGAGATAGGACCTATTTGATTTATATCTGAAAACACAGAATTCCAGCCATACTAAGGTCAGCAATAAAAAATCTCTCCCCAGTCAAAAAGCTCCGAAAAGTTGTACAAGAAGCTGAAGGCTTCTGCCGACGGGCAGTCCAACCCCAACTGCGAGAAGTGCGCGCGGCCCGTGTATGCCATGGAGCGGGTGAAGGCCGAGCGCCGCGTGTGGCACAAGGACTGCTTCCGCTGTGTGCAGTGCAACAAGCCGCTCACGTGAGTCATACCACAGATTCATCATCATCAAAATTATTGTCAGAGTGCAGTTCTTCCGAAAGGGACGTATGACCGTGCGTGATTCAATAAATATAAATTAATACTTTACTAACGTTTATAAATGTTAATAACATTAATTAGGTAAATAATTAATTTTCACTATAATTATATTCATATGGTTATATTTTTTTATTTTGGGTGTTTATTTTATTTAGACTTAATTTAAATTTTTGTATTGTGTTAATATGTTCTGTACCTATATTTAATTAATGTAATTGGTTTGCGCCGGTTTAATTAAATTAAATAAAAAATAAATAAAACAAGTAAATAAATAATCCGCATTGCATTTGTAAGGACACTGCCATAATGCTCAAATCGCGTGGAGCCAAATTAAAACGAAAAAAAAACTGGTGTCAAATGAAATGTCAATGTCAATTTGGCAATTCACTGGGGAATCCCCAAATAGTTCTGCCATGTTTGTATGTATGTTTAGGTCAAAACTTGCAAGCTAAATTTGCCACCCACTTCCCTGTCTTCGTTTGAGCCGTAATTTTAAATACGTGTAAATCGGACGTCAATGCAGTATAATGATGTCACAGAGCTGATCTGATGATGGAGTCGGAAGGCGGCCACAGATAACGAAATGACGTAACCCCATCGAGTTTGGGCTTGTTTGACTTGTTTTTACAAATACTCTGATCCTAGATGATGTCCAGGTTATTAATAATGAAGCCAGAATATGGCCACAAGATTACAGTATCAATTACGTATTTTATAAAGCTTGTCTGGAAAAATATATTTTCCCACAAAAAAAGTTATTATACTTATTCTCTTTGGGAGTTCCTTCCCGACCGACTTTGTGGCCTAACAGAGTTTAACAATTTTAACAGACCTGAGAACTGATTTAGATAGAAGCCGTAACACATTTTGTTTACATTGTTGAAGGGTGGAGGCTTACCAGAGCGACCACACCACGCTGTACTGCAAGCCTCACTTCAAACAGCTGTTCGAGCCTAAACCAGTCGACGAGGCGGACGAGACCGATGGTAAGAACTAAGAAGAGACTGTAGAGACCTCATTTGGATTTGTAACATTGGAAATTTAATTTTGCTATCCGCACCAAGCGTTTCGCTTCAACGTTCATTATGCGGACAGCGAAAAAATGGAACTCATTACCGGCATCTGTATTTCCTGAATACTACAATTTGGGAGTCTTCAAGTCAAGAGTGAACAGGTATCTTCTAGGCAAGCGTGCTACATCGTCACCGCATCGTCGCTTATCATCAGGTGAGATTGCGGTCAAACGCAAGACTAACATGTATAAAAAAAATATTGCGTACTTATTTATTTATTGCTGCATGCTTCCGGCGCACGAAAGGTACCTTTCGTACATTTTTACGTACGTTTAGTACTTTTCGTGCTTTCATGTATGAAGAGATGGGATAGCTCATCTCTTCATGTGGGTGTCGTGCATACGGGAATGAGCACTAGAACATAAACATGCAAAACTATGGGATAGACCTCATTCATTTATGATCTTTTCAAAATAATAATATGATTATTAAATATGGAAAAAATGTTACGACTGAGACAAACTGAGGTCCGCGCTTTTTAACTTGTCTAATTATGTATAGAAGCCGGCGGAAGTATAGAAGTGGGCGAGTTGGGATCTTTATCTATAGGTACAATAGTTGCCAGTTTGTCGGTATTTTACAGAATACATTTCGGCGAGTGTGCGATGGAATTACATAGCTTAATTCCTTCAACCCCTTTCTATCATCGGACGACCAGACGCTCAGCAATGCGCCACCCTTTTATGGTTGATATCCCTCCTACACGCACTAAGCGTTTTGCTTCATCCTTTATAATACGCACCGCTAAGGAGTGGAATTCGTTGCCAGCGTCTGTTTCCCGACAAATATAATCTGGGAGTCTTTAAAACGAGAGTGAACAGGTACCTTCTAGGCAAGCGTGATATACCTTCGACCGCATCATCGCTTACCATCAGACGTGATTGTTTGTGGTAAAAATGTGAGCCTATCGAATATTAAAAAAAATACCATTGTGCTTTGGTGATCCGTCATTGCTGTTTACACTAAAAGGATGGATCGATTTTAATTTAGTTTTTTTTGTTTGATCAAGAGTATTGTTATTATAATCGGCCCAATTAGCCGGGGGTTTCTAAAATGTTTACTTATATCTTGTTCGTTTTGTTATGCGGTAATAGAAGCCCTAACATCCATTTTAATATGAACCAACAACAACACCGTAAATTGACTTGTATGTGAATTGTTTAACAAGCCGTCAATTATGTAAAATTTCTTTGTTTTTTTTGCAGCGGCTCCGAAAAAGCATCAAATGATAATTTGCGAAAATAACCCCGTGGAGCTACCCCCAGATGTCGTCAGAGGTATATTGCGTAATTATTTTAATACTGGTCTTAAGAGCTAGTTTCCTTTCCAGGTTTAGAGTTGCAGAAATTACTGGGCTTATGAGACGCAATGCCGTTCAGGCCTTTGTTTCAAAGTTCTGGGTGTTACTGCAATTGACATGGGCTGGTATTATTCTTACTATCACACTAACAGCCCATTCATCTCTTTGCTAATAGTTAGTATAAAAAAGATGCATAGCGACAGGTTTTTAACCGGAATGTGGTTACTCTACTAGAATGTGGGAGGACTAACTCTTTTGCGAGTGTCCATCTGGGTTGGTACCACCACTATTCTCGTGAAGTCTGCCGCCTAGCAGTAATGTGCATTACTGTTCCGGTTTGATGAGCAGAGTAGCCAGTCAAATTACTGGACTTATGAGACTTGATACCTAATGTCTCAGGGTAACGAGCGCACTGCAGTGCCGCGCAGGCCTTTGTGTTTCAAAGTTCTGAGTGGCAAGTGTTATGGGCTGACGTTATGCTTACCATCAGGCAAACGACCGGCTTGTCTCGTTATCAAATAGCGTAAAAAATCTACCCAGATGAGCCACTATAAAATGCGCCAGTTCCTTAAGTTTCCTATCTCCGCAGCATCAGACAAGCCAGAGCTCGGCCTTGAGGAGCTGGCGCAGCTGGATGTAAAGTCGAGGTTCCACGTGTTTGAGCGAGCGGGCAAGGACGAGCCGCCGCCGCCTCCCACCACCCCCCACCACAAGGAGAAGAGCCAGGCGCTCTTAGCCAAACTTGCCAAGTATGTATCCGGCTCTCTTCGCCAAACTTGCCAAATATGTATCCCAAGACAGGCGCTCTTAGCCAAACTTGCCTCGTATGTTTCCCAAGCCAGGTGCTCTCAGCCAAATTGCCAAGTACGTCTTCCAAGCCAGGCGCTCTTAGCCAAACTAGCCAATTACATTTTTTATAAAATCCTCTGCCTGCAAAGAGAGCAGCCATGGGCTTTTATAAAATATGTCATTGGTAAACTGTAATCTTGTGGCCATTATTATGGCCGGCTCCATCATCAGGACCCTGGACATCATCTAGGATCAGAGTAGTTGTAGACTACTCAGTTGCTCCCAAACTCGATGGGGTACCGTCGTTTCTTAACAGAGTTCATGTGGCCGCCTTCCGGCTCCTTCATCAGACCAGCACTGTGACATCATTATATTGCATTCTCAGCTATTCCGTACTATAAAAATGCGAAACTGTGTTTGTAGGTTTCTTGGTTTGTCTTCTTTCATGCAGCAACGGAGCAACGGATTAACGTGATTTTTGGCATAGATATAGTTTATGGACCGGAGTGTAACATAGGCTACTTTGTATCCCGGAAAAATGCACGATTCCTGTGGGAACGCACGTGTAACCGCGGGCAGAAGCTAGTTTACATATGTATGTAAAATTTCGGCTCATTCGAACACCGGGAAGTAGGTCAAATTAAGCTTGCAAGATTTGACTTAAACTAAACAAACCAACGTACTACACATACATACACACTCATTGCAAGTTAAATAAAAACATGTAACAAAAACTGTTTCATCTACCATGCATGCCCCATATCGATTTAGAAAACACTCCATTACAATCAAACAAGTCACGAGGGTATTTTGATAACCAACATTGCTTAAAATTAATATGTTCTTTCAAGTCTCGTTTTTTTTTTCAAAGAGCACATGTTTTATGTCACGCTATTTTAAACTTTGTAGGTGTGGATTTATAGTTCAATGTTGATCGGGCGATTGGGGCTCAGATGGTCTGTCTCATTTTCTGTACACGGATGGAAAGGTTTTGAGCCTTAACTTACATTACACTTTACTTACTGACATTACACAAATACATATTTTCGTGGTAAAACTTTTAAAGGTAGGTAATAATGGTTTCATATTTTTGTCTAAGTTGTGTATCTATCTGCTTCAATGTTTTTAGAATTGTTTAAGAATAATAATTTAATACATTAAGAATTTTGAATCAAATTTGAATGTTGCAAAAACCGTATATATGTAGTGTAAGCTTAAACGGTTTTTACAAACAATGTAACTGAAGGAACGCGAATTATATAAGATGGTACTTAATGCTTTTAAAAATAATAACCACTATCTTTGAAGAAACAAATTAATTCATCATAAAAACTATAAGTATAAAAATGTACGATTAAAAAAATACAACAAAAAAATACAAATGCACTAAACTCAATATCTTTGTGCGTAAATTCTTATAAAATCTAAATTGAACAAACAACTCTGTGGACCATATTCCCATAATTATTAAACATTAATCGTTTCAGCCGGGCTTGAATTTCATAAAAAATAGATTTGAAAGTATCAAAACACATTGCACCTCCTGAAGCCACTTGCGTCATTCACCGACGCGTCGAATTCGTCTATTTTCGAATCCCTCGAGAACTCCCGCACTAAACATCGAGTTTATCACATTGAATATTTTTACATACATTGCTTGCTTTTTTTAAAAAGCTTTTATGTAACTTACCTTTTTAGCATAGTATCCGTGCTACTCTAGCAAAACAATACATTCTAACAAAAGTAAGGGATCAAAAACTTTAGGGCAAAGGGGTATATGACCACGGTTATCCTCTGAAAATCACTATGGATATGTTTTAAATACATTAAAGTATATGGTCAGTATTTATTCTTAACAAAACTAAACTAATAAAACAAATTCATCAAATTAAACTAAAATAAATTTACAATCTTAATCTATTAATCTGCTACCAGTAAGCAACGTTCCCAAAATGCTGGTAGCATTGCCACGTTGAATGGCAATTACGTGTGAGTTGTTTATAATATTGAATAGTTTGTACATAACAATTTCAGCTGAGAATATTTTCTTGTTTCAGACTTATTAGAGCGTGATTTTTCAGTAGTCGGGATTTAGTTTTTGAACTTTTTTATTTTTTTATTTTAGTTGGTAACGAGACGAGCTGGTCGTTTGCCTGATGGTAAGCATAACGCTGGCCCATAACAATTGCAGTGCCACCCAGAACTTTGGGAACACAAAGGCCTGTGCGGCACTGCAGTGCGCTCGTTACCCTGAGACATTAGGTATTAAGTCTCATAAGCCCAGTAATTTCACTGGACACTTACTTGTTTTCTCGATCGACTAAGATTAGACGAGATCTTGTTTTAATATTCAATCGGTTTGTATTTGAGCACCATCTCGCTTGATGTTTAGTGACGAAGCGACGAGCGGTGTAGCACGCTTCCTCAGAAAATACCTTCAAGACACGAGTGTCTGAAATCTAAAATTGTAGTGTTCAGGAAAAACAGATGCTGGCGAGGTGTTCCCATTCCGTAGCTGGCCTCCTGATGAAGGCCAAACCAGTCAAAATTGAAAATTCAAAATGCTTTATTCATATAGGCTCCAAGGGAGCACTCATGAAAGTTAAAATAAATGACTAACAGCGGGTCTTTGTAAGGTTCGTCTATCCGAATCACAGACTAAAACTAATGCTGTCTTTATCAGAACATAATAAATGACAAAGACACCAAAAGTCAACGAACCCTCCATAAACCCACCGTGCCCGTTCCAAATTGGTATAGGACGAGCAAGAAGAAGGGCGAGAAACTCGTCTCGGCAGTCAAATCGAGTTACGAGTACCTATCAGAAAATGGTTGCACATTTGACAAGGGCACCTAGAGGCATTTAACTTTCGTATGACAATAATATATGATAATGAATAAAGAATTTTAAATTTAACACTAAACAAGCAATGTAGCGAGAACTGATCGATAAATCCGACATCAAATCGAAGCTCGCAACGAAATATTTTTTCAGTCAACTGTACACCATGTGTTTACAATCGTCTAATAATCACGATTCTCACGCAAATTGAATCTTAACTCATAGGATTTAACGGCGATACGATTTTTGTAATATGCAAATATAATTTGTCGTTTAAAAGTACCGGTTTATTTGATCGGAGTAAAGAATAGGAGCAAGTCGTGTTTTTAATCCGGGAGCTAGTGACGAGAAGGAAGTGTTGCCGTGAATATTTTTAGAGTAGTGTGGTGTAAATGCCTAAAATGAACGGGTATGTACTGAATTAAGCAACTTTTAAAGGTTTTTATCTCGTATATTTACACTAGCGGCCCACGTGGCCACGTTCCTGGAGATCCTACAGGAGCTGTGCATTTCCCGTGATAAAAAGTCGATGTCACTGCGAGTCTCCGACCCACAAATTGTCTCTACGCGAAATCATATTGTCAAGCAAAAATATCTATACAAATAAATAAAATTGAAGTGTCTGTTTGTAATATCAAAATAACAGCTCTTTACCAACTGCATATGAAGGTATATATGGTACATATAAAAAATAACATTTTTTTTGTTTGTCTGTTTGTTCCGGGTAATCTCCGAAACGGCTGGGTCGATTTTGATGGGACTTTCACTGGCAAATAGCTGATGTTACAACGAGTAACTTAGGCTACTTTAATTTTAGAAAATGAATCAGGGTTCCGTGCAAAAAAGTAAAACTCATGAAATCCAATATCCCCGCGCGGGTGAAACCGCGGGCAGTGCCGCGCAGGCCTTTGTGTTTCAAAGTTCTGGGTGGCACTGCAATTGTTATGGGCCGGCGTTATGCTTACCATCAGGCAAACGACCAGCTCGTCTCGATACCAATAGTATAAAAAAAATTTAGAAAGTTTTCACCTTTTTTCCGCAAGCGGAAGTTTTTCGCTTGCAGTAAAAAAGCTAATTTACATACCTGCCTGGCCAAGCGCAGGACCCCGGGTTCGATCCTTACCAGAGCTGCGTATAATTTGTGAGTGTCTTTCTTTTTCTTTTGTAGGTTCAAGGCAAAGGGCATGGATATCGGCGTGTCTGATGAGTGCCTCAACGGAGTGGCCGTGGAGGCCAGCTCCAGCGAGCATGAGGACGAGGAAGGTAAACAATACATCATCAACATTAGCATCATCTTAAATTGTTCGAGTGTCATCGGAGTCTCGATACATGGATCTTTATAAATTTATGAGTGAAGAGAAATATTTTACCATACACTGAATGAATGATATAATATCCTTCCACTCCCTTGTGTGTACATAAAAGACGCATGTATTTTTACTAGAGCTCATCCACATTACTTTTCAAAACGTAGTGAGGTTATTTTAAGA
Organism: Crocallis elinguaria; assembly: GCA_907269065.1. Taxonomy (NCBI): domain Eukaryota; kingdom Metazoa; phylum Arthropoda; class Insecta; order Lepidoptera; family Geometridae; genus Crocallis; species Crocallis elinguaria. Next base: position 13,914,150 of record OU026071.1, on the reverse strand, counting down.
GAAAAAAGAGCAAAATTTCAAAACCAGCTTTATCAACCAACTTGCCATAAAGAGATTTATAAGAAAAATGTATATATAATATGTGTCTAATAATTTACCAGAAAATATTAAATTGTTGCAGGGTAATAAATTTAAGTTACACCTACATAAGTGGTTAATGCAAAATTGTTTTTATAGTGTAAAGGAATACCTTAACTTTAAATAATGTTTGACAATAATTTTATTTTAATAGCTAATTAATAACTTAATTTTAATAACTGATTATGACATGCACTGGAATTAAAATGTATAACAATATTTGCACACCTGCTTGCAGGTTGAATACATTCATCAAAAATATTGTTTAAGACCTTACGCTAACATGTATTCTAGCAAATTATTATTAAAATTATTATATTCTAGCAAAAACGATTTGATTTGATTTGATATGGTTTTGACTATTTGATATCAGTTATTCTGTATTATTTACTTTGAATAATGTCTTATTATTTTAACAAAAAGTTACGTAGGTAATATTAATTAATTGACCAAAATAATATGTAAAATTTATTTATTTAAAAGATATGTCTTTCGTTTTTTTTCGAATTTTGGCTTCTTTAATACCTATAGATGTACCTTCTAAAATATTTCGTGTATGAATGTTTGGACGTTATAAATAAGCATAATTACTGTTTTTTTATAAAACTAAATCCACAATATTTTTAAAATAGATCAGTGACCGAATCGAGACTGGTATTCTTGCTCAGTATACTCCAACCTTTATAATTTTGCACTACCATTTTCGTCAGTTTTCACGGTAGCGCAAAACCTACGTCATTTGTGCCAAAATTCGTGGCCTTACCCAAATGAATAAACTTTTACTTTAGGTAATTTTAATTATTTCCGTGTCGTTTGTAGATGAAGACTCAGTTCTAAAGAACTCGTACAAGCACTCTTGCGTGCGCGAGGCGCCGGTGCCGTTCTGTAACATGAGCGAGATCGTCGGCAAGTTCGAGCACGGACAGCACTCCGCCAGCGAGCGGCACCGCGAGCGGAAGCAGGAGATACAGAACATACGCAGCCGGCTGTTCATGGTGAGATCGGTGCCCTCTGTTATAATTGGTGCCCCTCTGTTATTATTGGCATCGACCTGTTATAATTAATTGGTGCCCTCTGTTATAATTGGTGCCCCTCTGTTATTATTTGCATCTACCTGTTATAATTAATTGGTGCACCAATTATAACAGAGGGCTGATATAATTGGTGTCCTCCGTTATTTTTAGCGTATCTTTGTTATAATTATAATTGGTGCCCCTCTGTTATTATTAGCGTCCCTTTGTTATAATTAATTGGTGCCCTTCTATCATAATTGTAGTCCATCTGTTATAATTAGTTAGTGCCCTTCTGTTATAATTGGTGCCCCTGTTATTATTGGCATCCTTGTGCTATAATCGGCGCCCCTTTGTTATAGTTGGTGCCCCTCTTTTATAATTGGTGCGCCTCTCTTATAATTAATTGGTGTCCCTACTTGAATAACTTTTACAGTAAATAGAATTTGAAGGCATCCTGAAATAATTCGTAAAACGGCATGCTGTTTGTTGGAAAGGAATATCAAACGCCTATAGTATTTATTCGGTTTTCGAGCACATTTTAGTCCCATATTTTCTGTCACTTTCTGTAATAAATATTCATAAAAACATTTTTAATTTCAGGGAAAGCAAGCTAAAATAAAGGAGATGTACGAACAATCCGTTCTGCAAAGCGAACAAGGTATTGCGAAGTGAAATTTGACTTTTTTTATATAGAAAAGCTGAAGAAATATTCATTCTCACGTAGTGTAGTAAATCCGGTCAAAGGGTAACTAAAACTTTGCCCTGTTAGTAGAGCCTAGAGGATTGAAAGAGTGTTTTCAAAAAATGAGGAGGTTCTCAATTGGCCTGTATTTTTTTGTTATGAGTTTAATTGAATTCTCCAATTTAAATGTTACTTTTTTTCATGTATAGGGTATATATCAAGGATGGTATTTTAATAAAATTTTGTAAAGGAATACCACTACTACTACTAAGGATGTAAAAATATATTTATCGCGATAATTTCGTCGCACTCTAGGTATCCTCTATATTTTCAGTCCTAAGGTTGTAAAAAATTATGTAATGCGATAATTTCGTCGCACTCTATTCTCGATATTTCCAGCTGTGACGTCAGCCGACAAAATCGCCAAAGAGCTGGAACTCGACTCGGAAAAGTCACGAGCCATCAAAGAACGGTTCGAGAACGGAGTGTTCAACGACGAGAACCAGCCGCCCAAGAACAGAGACATTGACGACCGGGCGCTGTTCAACGAAGGTAAGGGGAATCGTAACAGGCGTCTAATCTTACCTTCCAATAATAAATTATTGTGTATTTTATTTAGTTATTTTAGTTTATGTTGTTTACTTTTTCTGTTATCATAATTATTAAATCACTAAATTGTTTTATACTTACTTCGAAAAAAAAAATAATAATAATTACATTTTATTTTGGACTTTTGCACCCATATATGTTGTTAGTAAAAAAAATAAATAAAAAAGTGAATATATGTTTTAGCTCACAAGCGAAAAAGTTTGGTTATTCGAAATCTGCGCGGAAAAGTGCGTATTATCCGCTAGCCTGGAAAAAGCACTTTTGCACTCAGATTTCGAATGATAAACAAAACGTCTCCTCGCTGTAGCGAAGTTAAAAATTGTGTGTTTCGCTCAGCTGCAAAGTTATTTTACGTACTTTTGAAACCCGAGGAAGCGTATAAGTAAGCGTAGTATAACGACACTAATTATGTATTTTGTGTTTCATGCAACATCCCTATTGTGCGTCTTCTTTCGTTCTTCCTGCCCATGTCCTATTTTACATAGGGTCGGCAGTCTGCGTTTAGGTTTTGGCAATTGTGCACCCTTAAATATTCTATGAAACGATGAATAATTGTACAATAATAATATGTAATATAATTGCAGGTATCTCTAAGAAGTCCCGCTCCATTTTCTTGGAGCTGGACGCCAACGCGAAATCTCTCGGGCCACCGTCGCAAGCGCAGGATGTGCCCAAGAGGAAGGAAATTGTGAGTCACGAGATAATTACCATACTAGAACCCTGTTCCATAATCTTAGATATTTTATGTAAACAAAGGTGTTGCCAGAACGAAAAAATTGATAGAAAACTGTGCAATCCATAATTAGATGATAACAACAATAATGATAAACTTGAATTACTGAATAGTCCTGAATGGATCGTTTTTGCAAGATTCTTATTTTAAATAAAACTATAATACAAGGAAGTTTTTTCGTGCAGTTATTTTTTTTAGACTGGGAACACAGCAAAGATTTGAAACATTTTGTGCAATCGCTGCCATTTTCTTTTTCTGTCTGTTGATCTGTTCCAATCTCCGAACTCGAGTGTGTATTTTACTGCGTATGTGTTGTTGTTAAAGATCTTGTTATATTGTTGTGGTTTTGTTTAAGTTTTTGTTGTTGGTTCTTGTTATTTGTTTCTTGTTACGTCATTGTCCTGCGCGAGAGCAAAGCTGGGGGAAATCGAAACAAAAATATTTTTCACAAGTGAAAAATGTTTTGGACAACTGACATGTCACTTTGACAGTGACTTTCCGTGACATTTCTTTGTTTACAAAAAATATCTAAGATTATGGAACAGGATATAGCTACAGTATGTGGTTTACCCCGCGGGGGAAACCACAGGGAATTCAGGGGAACCGTGCATTTTCGGGATTTACTATGCAACAAATATCACTTCCGATCCGTTGTTCTGTTGCAGCGTGAAAAAAGTCAAACCAATAAATACACTTAATCCTACTAATATAAACGCGAAAGTGTGTTTTTTGTCCTTTCACGCAGTAACGTGATTTTTGCCATAGATATAGTTTACGGACCGGAGAGTAACATAGGCTACTTTTTATCCGGAAAAAATGCACGGTTCCTGTGGGAACGCGGGTGAAAACCGCGGGCAGACGCTAGTAATATAGTGTGGTATGTGCAGCCGTTCGTGCCCATGGAGGTGGTCCGCGCAGGCGACCCGGTGGAGGAGCCGCGCGCCGCCACGGCGGACATCTCGGACCGCTTCCAGTTCTTCGAGTCGTACCGCGCGCCGCCGCCGTGCAAGCAGTTCCGCATGACGCCGCCGCGGCAGCAGGTGACACACGCATACTTGCAACACTAAATAGAAAAAATTGCTTTAAAAAGCTAAAGCTAGCGAACCGACTTCAGTGACAAACTACTGAATCGATTTTGATGAAATTTCTATGGGACCAATCTGAAAGTATATCCTTTTAAATTAAAAAAGAATTTTCCAAATCGGTTTGTAAATGACTGAGACATGAGGTAACAAACATAAAAACAATACCCACCGAATTGATAACCTCCTCCTTTTTGGAACTCTGTTAAAAATGAAATGAAAAAAAAATAAGAAATTTATTTGTGTTATTTTTTAAAGAAAGAAAGAAGATATTTATTCCAAGCAACTGTACACCACCTAGAAGAATACACTTATTATAACTAAAAAACTAGACAAAATTAAAACAGTAATATGATTTTTAATCATGCTGTATACAGCTGTTTTAGCGAGACGAGCTGGTCGTTTGCCTGATGGTAAGCATAATGCCAGCCCATAACAATTGCAGTGCCACTCAAAACTTTGAAACACAAAGTCCTGCGCGGCACTGCAGTGCGCCCGCTACCCTGAGGTATTAAGTCCAGTAATTTCACTGGCTACTCTGCTCATCAAACCGGAACACAGTAATGCTCGCACACTACTGCTTGGCGGCTGACTAAACTCACAAAGCGGTGGTACCAACCCAGACGGACACTCGCAGATGAGTTAGTCCTACCACCAACAAAGTTAGTTAGTTGTGAAATACGGTTCGTCCCCAGCGCCCCAAGTCCCCGTCCCCCGAGCTGTACCGCGACCCCGGCGTGGTCCGCAACGACGAGCCCGCCGCCGACGCGGGGCTGGCGGCCAGCCGGCAGACCGCCTCGCGTATGATCTCAGTGTTCCGACAGATGGAGGACCAGCAGAGGAGGCCCGACGACGCACAGGGTATGTGGAGCTTTGTTACTGTACCACTAACACCGCAGCGAGTGTCCCTCTGGGTGGCACCACCGCTTTGCGAGTTTTTGTTTCATTGTTTTGTTTCATTGTTTTTGTTACATAAAATCGCAACGTGTTAATTTGCTATATTAATGCTAAATCGTACACTGAAGGGAAAATCAGAAACTACAACACGAGCTTTACTTAGTGTAGGTTGTCTAACATATTGATTTGTATAATTCAAGCCTACAAGTGTTAATAAAATGTGATTATTTAATAAATCTAAAACGTGCTTGGTTTCTTTTGAATAAAGAATTATTATTATTATTAATGGGAGAGTTACTAGTTCGACAGCATATGCTGGATTCATTAAAAATTGTAATAACGTTTAACTTTAATTTTAAAAATGTCCCCAGGCCCCAAGCCCCTAAAGTGCTTCACGCCCCCGCCCCCCGGGGAGAAGAACCATACTGGAGACACCTCTTCTGAGGAAGAGTACTCAGAAGAAGAGTACTCAGAGGACAGCGAGGACGAGCGCAGGAGGGCTTACTTCGAAGCGCGCGAAAGGGACGAGGCGCTCAAACAGGTAACATGTATATACACCCTGAGTTTAAATCGGTATGTTATCACGAAAGGGGGTCAATGTACTCCTGGAGGTCAACAACATTTGTTTTACTAGTTTTTGAAATTCAGAATTTTTATTGAAGAAAAGGTCAAAATTCTATTATAATGTCGCGGAATTCCCGTTTGTCTTTTTCTTTTTTTGGAAATTTTGAATGAAATTTTTTCCAAGGGAACCTCCCTCAGGCAAAAGACCAGCTCGTTTATTTTTCAAATAGTATAAAATATAGGACGCTAATATCGATATTTGTGTCAATGTCAGGCGCAACAGCTCGCCCGCACCAAGAGTTTCCGCGGCCGCTTCGAGAACTGGTCCGAGTCTGAACCGCAGCGCTCGCCATCCGCCGTCGTCATAGAGCGAGAGCCGCGGGACGACGACGGGGAATCTCAGCTCGAGACTGCTAAAAGGTCAGCACAACAATAAAAGATTAGTTCCGTAAAAGACAAACAGCACGGTCCTTAAAAAAAAATGGTACTAAAATAAATGTAAAGTTTAACCAGTTGGTATTTTGCTCAGCTATCAGTTGGGTTTTTGGAAAGAGCTCTCCAAATCTAGATATTCTGAAAAAAAAATTACAATTTTATAGATTTCCTCCCAATACATAGTTTTTTTAGTACGCAACGTGAAACGGAACGGAATTTCTCGAAACGGAACGGTTTTTTCATCTCCTTTTTGGCTGATTCTGATAAAGAGCAAAGACAATAAAAAAAATTGACTGCACAGATGACAACACAGCTTATTATTTGTCAAAAATGACGTGACGATGACGCCATACTTTTATAATGTTGCTGCTTTGTCGATATTTTTATGAACGCAGTGTTGCTGTTAATTAATTTTGCACTTCTACTACGCTTTCCTTTAAAACCACTTTAAAAAAAACGCAGGCCTCAAAAATTTGTTTTATTATTGTGCTAGGCTCTTTATTTCAGGCACATATCTAGATAAAATGAGGCTAGTTAATTTTTTCTGAGAATAAAGTATCAAGCTCCTTACAAATTCGGTACAAGTCCTTTATTCCTGTCCGCATTATTCTGTTTCTAAATTATGATTGTGCCTTCCAGCTTGCGTCAGAAGTTCGAGAGCTTGAATGTGACGCAGTCGACTGTCTCCAAGTCAACTGCTTCCAAAGTCAACAGATTTGTGGTGAGTATACTTACTGAACTAACTAACATTAATATGACTTTTTAATATTTGCACGCCTGCAGGTTGAATACCTACTATGACTATTTTTTATTGTAATACTGTGTATTCTTGCAAATGTTTGATTTGATTTGATTAAATTTTAGGTGACATTTGTTCTTTATCTTATTTTATTTGTGAATTTATTGACATTAATATCATTAATATGACATTATATCATTTTAAAATATTAACATTTGCACGCCTGCTTGCAGGTTGAATACTGTCACTTTTTTTTGGAATATCTGAAATGTGTAATATTATGTATTCTTGCAAATAAATATATGATTTGAGTTGAACCTATGCATATTATCACTCTAATTCATCCAAGCATTTATTTTATTTTTTGTCAAAAGCACGCTTATGAAGTTCCATAATTGTTGACATCCAACTACAGACAGAAAAATGCAATACAACGTGGACGCTGTTTTTTTTACAATAGGGAAGCGATGTGCTCTTTATTTCCGATAATTATTGTTGATATCAATATTTATGGATCCGAAGATTACTCAAGTCGAGTTTCCATGAAATATTTATTTTTATAAAACTAATTGTTAGTAAATATCGGTTGTACATAGCTCAATAATAATCACGGTAAATATCCCGTTACAATGTATGAATTGAGAGTTCTTTTTTTAGTATAAACTTAAAAATTAACTCTCATTTCATTATAATTTATCATTTTTAATAATAATATTAAAAAGTTACATTTTTAAATTACGAAGTACTTACATATTTTATTGTTTTTGTTTCAGTGACCACCCCTCGAGCGACTGCAATCAATTTACCAAAGCGTTTTAACCCTTCACGTTGTTAAGTCATTCTAATACAATTCGCCACTAAACCTACGCAAATATGGTAACACTTTACCACCTTGTCGCAGTACTAAATCTAAAATTACCCCACTTAGTCGGGGAATCGTAAAAAAATATATTTCGATAAAGTGTTACCATGTTTAGTCTGTGGCTCCCTAGTTAAGTATTCGGTTGTAACCTTCTGACGAAAATTGTAGGTGTTTAGTTAAAAATATTTATTTACATTTAGGACGTATAGGAAAGCATTTTTTTTTATATAAAAAGAAAATTGTATAAAAATGTGAGCCCGATTCTTAGGCTTTATACTTTGTAATAAAAAATGGATTATGTTAGGCCTACTATTGCGATTGAACTACTTTGAAAAAATATTTGAAAAAATCTAATAATTTTCATTTTCCTCTCGAATGTGGTTCAATTTAAGAGTGGTAGCTAGCCAGGCGAGCAATAGAAAATACCATCGTGTATACCACAAGCTTTATTTCATTACTAAATTGTTATATTTACTTTCATTTAATTATATTACACAATACTTCAAAAATTATATTAGAAACTACATTTCTTACCGTTTTCAAAGTTTAAAAATCGTTTATAGCAGTTAAATTGTTAATAAAATCTATTTTGTCGGGTGTTTACAGTGCCTTGTATAGTGCAATTATTTACATTATAATATCTCAAAATTATCATATATTAGTATTATAAGGTTGTCCGTCTTATCACGAAGTATATGTGACATAATTCTTAATCAGTTGTAATTCTTTTTTACGTAGGTAATGCCAGGAAGCTGGCTGTATACGCAAACTGTTTCTTGCTCTTGCAAGTTTTTAAATTATTCAATAGGGTATTGCAATATACTCTATTTGCAATAATTTTTCAAATTTTCGAATATTTGACAGTCATAGGTGCCGGTAGGGGGTGAAAAGGAGTTGCTTAATGCTATGAAAGAAAAGCAGAGCGCCCAGCGAAGATGCGTTTCAAACCCATGCGATTTTAATTTGATATTAATATAATTGATATAACAGTAATATTACTGTCCATAATTTCACTAGTTGTATCTCAGACCTCAGTGTAACTCAGAGAAATTTCGGTCTTACCAAAAAAAAATTATACAAACTTTATACCTGCAATTATGAGCAGGTGTTGTGGTACCATCAGGCAAACGATCTGCTCGTCTCGTTAGGTAATATAAAAATTGTCTAATTCTATATCCTGTCTATAATTAATAGGATCTACTGTATTAAACTCTATCTCAGTATTAGTATAATTACTAATTAAGAACTTACACCGTGTTACCACAAAAAGCCACTGTTAGACGCCTGTTTAGCTAGACAGTGGTGTCAATTCTATCATTTCATACCTAAACTAATTTTAGTTTCGCTCTCTCTCTTTCCAATGCATGACATGAGAAAGAGATGGAATATATTTTAGACCTGTTAAATTAATCCACTTGCTTGTGTGTAGTGTAAATTTAATGGCAATGAATTCAGTGGCATCTAATTTATCAACATCGAAAGATATTTGACAGCTCTAAAACAAAATTTAGATCTGTCAGACATCTTGGGTCTGACCACAAAAAAAAATAGTTTTAGTCGCCTGTTTAGCTAGACAGCATCTAAAGATAAACATCAAAAATGATTAGAAATGTCACAACAGAATTGTTTTAGACAACTGTTAGACACTACTTAAATCAGGATTTGTAGTTGCTCATATTTAATCGCGTGACTAAGGCATGTTTAGGCGTTAAACAGTGGTTAACACAGGTTCAACGTGGTATTAATTTTTTTGTGGTCAGACCCTATACGTCTCTTTCTCATGTTATGCATTGGAAAGAGAGAGAGCGATACTAAAATTAGTTTAGGTATGAAATGATAGAATTGACACCAGTGTCTCAAGATATATGTCTCAACTGAATTGAGTTAGACATTACTTAAATCAGGATTTGTGGTTACTCATATTTAAACACACGACTAAAGCATGTTTAGGAGTTAATCACTGTTTAACACAGGTTTAAAGTGTATTTTTTTGTGGTAAGACCAATAGTGTGCCCATTGTGCAAATGCACCCCCTCTAAATAACCCTGCTGGCGCCAATTGACAGTATTTTCTATATTTACTTCCGACTTTCTCGTTGTTGAATCTTGCCAATGTGCCATTTCTATTAATCTATTAACAAAATATTCAATAAGCGTATTTATCGTATTTTCAATAGTATTTTAGATGTAACTCGATCTGACTGAATATCGATCTGTATTTATTGTTTGTACTTAAAATGCGATTTTTCATGTTTTCTACTGTATGAAACTGTTGGTATAAGAAAATAAATGACAAAAATGGTAACACTTTAGTTTTTTATGGTTTCCTCATTGATTAGAGTAGTTCCTCAAAGGATTTCCTTGAAAACTATATATAGTGCATTCGGGTAAGTCCTAAAAGCGGGATATTCCGATAACTACCCATATCTACCATAGGAGCCAATATTTATTGGTCTGGCAACATTTACCTGGGAAGCAGAAAGGTGGTTAGGGGCTACTACCCGAATTATAATTTTATTTTTAAGTTTTTGCCTTTTGTTTAGTTATAAAACAGCGTCGAACACATAGAGTAGTATGATATATACTCACAGACTAGTGTAGTACCTACAGTAAAGTAAAGTAAAAGGAAAAAAAATCATTTATTGACATAACTTTTTGCACAAATTATCAATGAACCCATAGGCTGCCGAACTAGTAAAAACTGTGTTTCAGCAACCAGTGGCTTCTCCCATCTTTAGACAATATTTTAATTATGTCGTTTTTTTTTATATTCCGAAAAACTTATTATCATATAACTATACTCTGCCTCTTTTTTAAATTTTCTATTTGACTATGTAATAAAATTTATGTACTATTTAATAAATATTTACATTTCAATAAAAAACTAAGAATTTATCAATTAAAAACAAAATTAAACAAAACCTTATAAATAAAAAACAGCATTAAGGTCGCCTTCTGCAGGTAGGGTGCCCAAAAAGCTGGCGACATTACCTCGCTGAATAGCTAAACTAATACGTTGACCGAGGTAAGCGCCAGCTCGTTGGTCACCTGTCACTTCTACTAAGCGTCGGGACAACTCCTTAAAAAACAGCTTCGCGTCTGGTCCCCAGGGGCCCATTGTCTCGACCCCAAAAGGAAGAAATATGTATCCGTCACCAAGGGATGCATATTTCCTCCGTTTAAGGATTTCCGCTGCTTCTGCTGCCGAACCCGCCGCCCTAGATGACAATTGGACGTGAGAAGGTGCTAGCGTGTCGACACAAGTTGCGTCCCACACTAGTGGCCTCCCACGACTCCAAGGAATTAATGTCATACCATCAGGCCTCTTACCATCGTCACGTGAAATACCGTTCGGCTCTAAAGTAGCCGGCACGTTAACGGTGGTAAGGGCCCGACGTATGACATCATTCAAAGCGGCGTGACGCGAGAGACGCCCTGCACTGCGACGACAAGATAGACCGTGGTAGCCCAAATTGTCTACCTCGCCTCCACAGTGGCAGTGATGTGGCGTAGTCGTGGAGATGCCCAGACGCAAACCTACTGCAACAGTGAAACTAGTATTATCCAGTAGAGTTCCTATATTGGACGAGGGAATAGCCTGCAACCAGAAGCCCGACTCGCGTTCACTAGTAGCAAGGAGACGAGCCCGAACAAAAAGGTCATTACTACTATTTAGTAATGATTGTTGTACAATTTTGCAAAGTGGCTCGTCCCATTGCTTCTGCGAATGGAGGCTTTTTGGGAAACCCTCACTCGGACAGGCCAAGATCCAAGCATTTTTGGCTTCGTCCATGCATACTGGCTGTATACCATCCAAACAAGGATTTATGATTTTCCTGTAAAGGCCGGAGGTACTGTGGACAGAAGACAAAAATGCTGGTAATGAAATACTCGTAATTTTACGGAAAGTAACTATAAAGTAACATAACTAAAACATATTTGATGGAATCAGGCGTTACTTTGCGGAAATCCATTTTAAATAAGATTATAATATAAAGTGAGTAATTTATATAATCTTATAACTATAAAAAACAAAAGTTAAAATTTTGAAAAAACCCACGTCGTATGTATACGTAATCGAAAAAGAATTAAATAATTTTCTTGCAAAACCCCCGACTAAAAGGGAAAGTAACGAAAGATAAGTTAAACCCAAGAAAATCCTCCGGGGCTGCAGTTGCTTGGCTTGATATTTTACAGTTTTATGAGTTATTGACTAAATGAAATTACGTTAGATAGGTACGTAATTAATGTTGTCTATTTAGATATAAATTGCTGCATCTCTCAACAGCTTTTCTGTACTGCTTCATTTTAACTGAAATTGGGAACACAGATGGCATTGGCAGCCCCCGACGGATTTTCTTGGGTTTAACTTATCTTTCGTTACTTTCCCTTTTAGTCGGGGGTTTTGCAAGAAAATTATTTAATTCTTTTTCGATTACGTATACATACGTCGTGGGTTTTTTCAAAATTTTAAATTTTGTTTTTTATTTTAAAGTTTTTAGAGAAAATCTTCTTTACTGTCTATGACCTGAGTTCACCTACTTCTAAGCAAACGTTTTAAAATTCAAAACTCAAAGTGTCAGGCTATTAACATTTTTTACAGCGCCCCCTGGCGAGTTTATGCCATAACTTGTATCTAAGAACCATCGCCGATGAATCACAAACCCTTTGTAGAAAACCGTATCTAAATCGGTCAAACCGTTCTAGAGATAAACGGGAACATTCATATTAACGAAAAACATTTTTACAGCGCCCCCTAGCGAGTTTATGCCATAACATGTATCTAAGAACCATCGCTGATGTGTCACAAACCCTATGCAGAAAACCGTATCTAAATCGGTCAAACCGTTCTGGAGATAAATGGGAACATTCAAGTGTGCACACACTAACAAACAAACAACCTCTCACCCTAAACGCATATACCGTCTCCGTTCCGTCGTGGGTAAAAACAGTATATACTTATATAGGGGGAACAAACGATCAATTTGCAACAGTTTAGGCAGTGCATAAAAATGAACCACATTTTATTCGTAGGTATTTATTTATTTATTTATTTTATAGCAGCCGTAGACCCAAAATATGGCAGCGCTGCGTTGAAACCAAGGTACGGTCTTGTTTTGTCTTTGTTGTTCTCTCCTATTTCAGGCAAACGACCAGCTCGTCTCGCTATCAAATAAAAAAGAAAATGCTAACAGGAAACACCGCTTTTAGCAATAGTAAAGCGATTGGCGTCACGATCATCCGACAAATTGGAATTTAATAAATGAAACAACATGATATTCTATCATTAAATCTATTTATTATTTTCAAAAAAAATATAGTAAAATGTGAAAATAAGATCAACGCCTAGACATTTTAATACGTTTATTATTAGATCACAAAACGCCCGCAATATTCAGGCCGAAGTTAAATATATCCGCCAACCGAACGCAGAGGAATATTTACAAAAATAAGGCATTCTCATAATGGTGGTAACATGGCAGTGTTTCCACAATTTCACAATTATGTCACAATTGTAGTCATCGCTTCACAACACAAGATCATTTCAACATACATTAGGACTTCATTGACTTCAATTTCATGCCGACCTAAACATGCACAAGTACACACACAAATCAAACCTACTGCAGAACAAACAAGAAGATAAAATTGTATGTTTTTTTGTTGTATTAAAATAATTTAGACCCTAAATACGTAGTTGCATTGTCAACATTTCCCCTCGCTTCCTGAAACGTTTATTTTCTAAAATATACAAAAAATAACACTTATAAACTAAAAACCGTCTTTTGAATTTAAAAGTTTTGTCTTAAAAAGAATCTGAATTTGTGGCCCGTGACGTAGCTGCCGGGTACAAAGGTTTGCAGGTTCATTACAATACTACTGGCAAGTAATGACACCGTATAAAGGTGAGTTACGTTTAGTGGTATTTTAAGCAATGACTTTGCAAGATTCGTATCGTCTGACGAGATAACCGGTTAGTAGGTAGGGTATCTAAAGTCCGTGTTTTTGAAGTGTCTAAATGTAGGTAAACAAATATGGCGGGATCGCCAACTGACACAAACAGTGATTGCATTACTAACCAAAGACAACTCGTGAAAGATATTCTAAGCCATTGGTTGAACTTGGTTGTTGAACCGCCATATTGGTTTACAATACTAGATACTTTAAAAACACGGCATTTATAATTATTATTATAGATAATGGTAGGTACTGACAGTACCATAGAATTCGGAACGCCATTTCTAACATTACAGAAGTCTTATAATGCAAAATCATTTTCAGTCAAGCCAACAACAAACTAAAGTAACTAAGTAAATAAGATTAATTTTTAAACTATAAATAATACTGTATCAATTAACTAATTATGAAATGAAGAAGCCCATGATGCGAGGACGACACAGACAAACAAAAACGCAAACATAAAAGTGAATGCAGATGAAATGTGAGAAACTAGGTTGTGTAACATTCATAGGTGTTTTGAGTGAAAAGATCATTAATATTACATAATTACTCTTTATTTCTTCAAGTCTTATCATTTACAGATTTTTCTCGCATCATGGTACACACTGGTACACAGAAATCATATTTTAAAAAACAACACTGTTTTTCTATAAACTATATCTATAGATAGCTGTAAGTACCCATCCTGTGAATTCAATATACATTGCATTCAACCATTAAAATTGTATGTTTATCTGTGCCGACACTTTGTTTAAAATATTATTCGTTATAATTTATATAATTTTTTAATAATTTTATTTGTAAAATTTAATGTGTTCCTACAAAAATACCAGACAGGGCAATATCAGAAATTCACAAATACAACAATGGGCAACTTTTCCAATTTTTCTTTCCCTAAAACCTTTATTAGGACTATAACGAAAATTAAAAAGAAATACCAACTCAGTCAGCCAACCAGTGATGCACATCATTATTAACGGCATTTAATTTATATTTATACAAAATGCATGTTTTTAGTACAACTTTACGGCCCGCGTTGAACATGTGACGTCACGCGTTCAGCCCAATTTGTATGTAGCGTTTTAGCGCTCAGTAGATACGACTTTGACTCTCATGTTTACGTTACTAGCGTTCGTGTTCCAGATTTTTCGATACAAATATTTGTTTATCATGAGAAAACGAATCGATTGCCATCACAAAAAAAATTGAGTCAACATCCCTGTTGGATACAATTTTTATATCGAACAGTAATGGATACTTCATTTTACAGCATACCGTAGAACAGTTTGAACGAGCTTAGCTTTATTAAATTATTATCCACTTATATCAACATATTGACAGAAACAAAAATAAATAATTCAACCATAGAAATAGTATCTATTAGGTATTATTTTAATACACTTAAAACTTGTCAGTTTCCAGAAACAATATATTAACAATTCCATGACCACCATAGAAGAGTATGCCCACATCATAGAAACGTTGGGTTCATTTTCCACAACTAGAATAAGTTTATTGTGCCAGATAAGTCAAAAGTTTATATTAATTAACCAACTTCAAAAAATGAGAAGGTTCAAGGTTCCATCTGTATTTTTTGTGTATGTCATTTGATTTCTTTGCCAATTATTGTCAACCGATATAAATTATTTTGATTAGGGTAGGATATACAATCTACTCAAAATAATTGGAGATACCTCAAGGGCGGTAAATTTTATGAAAGAATACCATTCCTAAGGATGGAAAAATTGGGGATGATATTTTATATATTGCTCCTTGTTCAGGTCTTTCATGACTGCCTCTCTTACAAAGGATGATGAGAGTAAAAATCCTAGAATATTTTTTATGCTATGTTGCGTCTTATGAGCATACTCTTCAAGTATTATAAGTGAAATTATTCAGCCACATTAATTACATCAATTTAAAATTTAAACTTTTGCTGTTTTAATAATTTAACAAACAAACTGCAATATAAATTCTAACAAGGTCTTAAATTAAATCAAGTGCGTGCCAAACTTAAACGCGCTGCGTGTAAACAAAAAACGCTACCGGGGATTGAGCGTGCGAGACCGCCACCAATAAGTTACACACGGAACACATTTAAGTTTGGCAGGTAAATATATTGTACATATTTGTAAAATGCTTCATCTACTTGGATAAGTGATAACACAGTAATCTCTGCAATAAACAGGATGATTACTTATATTATGGTATAACAGACAAACAGAGTAATATTGTTTTGAAGTGTGTAAAAAACAGAAACGACACTATTCAAGATATCATAAGAAAATTTTTAACTAAAAGGAAGCACTGATAATTAAAACTAACTTCCTATACAATTTAGTATAGAAAGTAACTATTTTTGGGTGAATTTCTTGAGGCTTATCAGTCACATTCTATGATTTTGTAATGCCACAGTTAAAATATGAAGTACCTACTAATATTGGATGACTAGCCAAAACCTTAATGACTTATTTAATGTTGAGCTCTGTCTGGTACTATGTGAAAAAAAAGACAAAGAATTCACACACCAATTGATAGGTGTTATTGGAAAAATGTTAACTCATCAAATATTAATTTAAAATGATATACCACTTAGTACTGTAATATTACTGGGCTGATGAGATTTAATACCTATCTCTGCGTAACGAGCGCACTGCAGTGCCGCGCAGGCCTTCGTGTTTCAAAGGTCTGAGTGGCACTGCAATAGTTATGCGCCGGCGCTATGCTTGCCATCAGGTAAACGAGCGGCTCGTCTCGTTATCAAATAGTATATAAAAAAGAACTTGGTTAAGATTCTGTTAGTTGCACAGCTGATTTTAAAATATTGAAATAGCCAGTTTGATATTACTCTGCTTGCTTGTTGTATAGTGAAAAGTCAAGTGTCAGTAAAATATGTATAGAAAAAGAAAATAATAAATTACTCATAGTGCAGTAGAAATATGGGGTGAACATATTAATTTAATTTATTATTTATTTTAATTATTTATTACATCTCCTTTTCGTATTTGTTAAACTCGTTCAAATCACATACGTATCGCAGTTTTAGATTTATCTATATAAATAAAAACAAAAGTTATATTACGCGTCAAACTTTTTGTACAGTGTGAATATTGTTGTGAATTGACGGCTCCGTAGCTAAGTTGGTAGTAACCCTGCCTGCAAAGCGAGGGGTCCCGGGTTCGATTCCCGGCCGGGGCAGATTTTGTGTAAACATAAAATTTGTTCTCGGGTCTTGGATGTTTGTGATGTGTATCTGTGTGTGTCCATGCCACCTGCGACACAGGGAATCCTAGTGCGGGGGTATGAGTGTAAGCGTTTATTTATTTATTATTTATTTAATTCGGCAAAGAAGCTAAAGGCCGGTGCTGCATAGCAGCACGGCATGGCATCATAACATCCTTTCGGCGTGCCACGGGATGCTTCAACATCCCGTGGCACGCCGAAGGAATCCACGGGAATTTAGAAAGGTCTGGCTCGAATTCTGCCGCGGCATGCCAAAGCCTGCCACGGAATGTCACTGCTTGCCGCGGCGTCCCACGGTCGCCTTTGACGATATGAACGAAATGTGATTACAAAATCATTTTCACTTGCGAAAATCCTTTTGGAAGTTCTATCAATGTTCTGCTATACTTATCTGTTTTTATTAGACAAGTATAAAAACACGGTCTATAGGAAATTATTTAAAACCCGCAATCTTGACGATACAATTCAGGCAATAGCCTCATGTATTCCTGCGTACTCCTTACACAGAGTAAAAATTAGTTCACTGGGTTTAAAAGATTCATCTAAAACTGCGCATCCATCCTTCAATAATCATTTTCGCTTAGCCTCTACGAGACCACTTATTTAAAATAACTATTTACAACTTAACCTAAATTACTAAAACATCAAGGGTAGAGATTATTGCACCGCATTCATTTTACTATGTACATACAAATAGATATTTCACTTCTTGTGTTTAAAATGATATTGATCTTCAAAATAAACAAAAAATATAGTTAACTATATAATGTTCTAATATTAATTGAGATCTTCCGCTAATTTGTTTCTTTTTGTTTTGACACTAATGTGCACAATGGAGCAACTATGAGTTTCCTGTTGCAGAAACTGGTAACTCGCTACTAGCTGTTTTTACAATTTTCGTATAATTTTAAGCAACTCTAGTTGCGACTTTCAATGATCGCTACAATTTTCGGTTGATACAATCAGTGACAAAACCAACACCAAATGGTTGCAACTACCAACTGACAAATTTGTACCAGTTTCGTCAAGTGCTGGATGTCGCAACCGGCAACAGCAACATATACATAAACTTCACCTTTAAAGTTTATTGAAAATTACCGCAACCATTCCTGTTATTGGCAACCATCAACGAAAACTTGTAAAAGGGTGATTACACAAAAAGTTTGAGCAGCCTTTTGCTCCTTGGACAATTCATAATTTACTATTTAGCAATGGTCCACAAGATGGCGAAAGGGTTGCAGTGCCGCAGACTGTAATTAAAAACTCTAAGTCCATGTTTTTAAAGAGTAATAATGTAAACAGATATGGCGGATCACCAAAAGATAGTTGGCGATGCGTCATTGTTTACATTAATAGACAATTTAAAAAAACATGGACTATAAATAGAGATATAAATAGATAAATAGACAACCCCTGTGTACTAACATGCTGGACCCAATATCATCAAATAGTAATTATTCTTTTACCAAATTTCACCGTTCAATTATATAACTTTGAGATCACCAACAGCTGCATTTAAAATCCCTACCCTTGACTATAAATTATTCTCATATCATCTCCTCTTATGCACAACACTGACACACAGACAAATTTAAAATTTGAGTCCGTAGCACATTACTGATGCACTAATCCGGGGGCCGGTGTAACACCTCTGGTATTCTAGCATTTTCTACCGCTTGTGAAATACTCTTAACATCTTTAGCAATATCCAGTTTCTCCCTATGTTTATGGTCTGACTTTCTCTCATCTGATTTCCTTTCGTCCGAGCCTTTATGCTCCTTTTTGTGGTCACGAGAACGATCAGATTTGTGATGTGATGATTTGTGGCGGGATGATGAAGAGTGTCTTCTGTGATGATCATGCTTGTCAGACCGTTCTGATCTGTGCTTATCTGCATGCCTGTCTTTGGATGAATGATTCTTGTCTCTAGAGTCTCTAGATTCCGATTTTTCTACTCGGTCAGACTTTTCTGTCTTCTCATTTCTCTCAGATTTTGATTCTGACCTGTCTGATTTATTTTCCAACCTATCTTTATCTGGTTTAGATTCTAGCTTGTCAGTTTTGTCCGCCTTGTCGGTGCGTGGCTCTGTTTTTTCCATTTTGTTTTCAATTTTCTCCAGTTTCTCAGATTTTATGGAATTAGTCTCGGTTTTTACAGACTTCATTTCTGGTTTCTCTGTCTTTAGTTCTGTCATTATTTCGGTTTTGTCATAGTTTTCTTTGTCTGATTTTTCTGATACTTTGTCGACTTTGTCCGTTTTTGTAATTTGTTTGTCAACCTTATCAAGTTTCGCATCAGGCTTCTCAGTTTTCACTTCAACCTTGTGCTTGGCATCATTTTTGTCTGATTTCTCAGTTTTCTCTGTCTTTTTGTCAGTTGCTTTGTTGTGAACATCTAGGCTCTTTCTCGTGTGCGAGAGTTTTTGTGGCTTGTTGAGTTTCTCGTGGAACTTCGCGCTGAGCGCCCGCATTTCTATAACTCCAGCTTTGTGCGTCGAAGTGGAGGACTTTTTAGTTTCTGAAACAAAAGAAAACCATCTAGAATTTAGCCCTCAACTACTATTCTACCAATATAACAATAAGCTAATAACACCTAGTGGACTCCTTCAAATCTGTTAAGGGTGGTTTTTCGACCATCTGTTCAAATCAAATCAAATCATTTATTGCTCCTTACAATATTCTTTACAATTTACATAAAAATATATATACATATATGTATGTGTAGGGCAATGGGAGTAGATTCAGCGTGTGCTGCGTAGACATTTTCATGTGCACGCAGCGCTGATTTTCAATCTACCCCTTTGCCTACCTGTTGAGCTTGCTACAAAATAAAATTAGTTTGACATGCATTGAGGTTTTATGAGTATATTTTCAAGTGGTAATACAGACTTGCTAACACTTGCTGTTACCATATGTCATTCCACAGGCTCTATGTCTCTGCCAAATTAAAATTCAATTGGCTCATTAGCTTAACCATTAAGATCTGTTGATTGATTGATACTTTATGAGTCAGAAGAATGGATTCTTTTGCAGATTTTAATTATATGGCTGGAATTTTTGAACATCTATCCTTACATGGCAGCATTGCCAGATTTATTTTCAACTAAGACGGGATGTTTAAATCTTGAACCGTTATCTAAATATAATTTTGATAAAAGCGGGACAGACTATTCATATGTATTAGGTAAATCAGTAGAATGCTTAGTAGGGAACTTGCATGTAATAAAAAATACGTAATTACTGTGGTTATACAGGGTTAAGTAACATCACATTAACACAATAGAAATTAAATAATTTCCACAGACACTGGTATTTAAGTTTCCAGAAATTCAACGTTTTTTGTTACTACCACCACCACTGACCACTTGACGTATTCGTCACGTATCATACGTGACGTATACGTCAAACAGTGGTCAGTCGTGATCGTGGTTTTTCCATGGTTTGCGCGTGCTCCGTGATTGATGCTTATCCATCGATCATGCATTGCATCTTGGCCCTTGCTTTAGAGGTTCATATCAGCAATACAATAGTATACAAGTGTTACCTGCAGAGGGCGTGAGGGGCGTGTGTGTGGGGCGGGGCGTCGGCTCGGGCGCGGGGGGGCGCTCGTCCGCGGGGGAGGACGACGACGACGACGGGTAGTACTGCTTGAGGCGCAGGTGCCACGCTGAGGGGAGGGAATAAACTTTATTCTTATTTTATCAATCAATAATAACAGCCTTACTAATGATCTTTGTATAACGGTTGATTAGTTACACAATGGTGTTGATTCTGTCATCTCGTACCTAAACCCAATTTTAGCTTCAATCTCTCTTTCTAATGAAACTAGACGTCTTAAGCCTGGTGATGATGATGATAATAATTACTAGAAGTCTTCCGCCTGGTGATGATGATTATAATAATTACTTGACGTCTTCCACCTGGTGGTGATGATGATGATAATTAACGTCTTCAGCCTGATGAAGATGATGATAATTACTAGACGTCTTCAGCATGATAATGATGATGATAATTACTAGACGTCTTCCACCTGATGATGATGATGATGATATTTAGTAGTAGTATTGTCTCACCAACTGAGGCGACCGCGGATACTGTGCGGAACTGGTGGATAATATTTCGCGGCAGAAAGTAGATGTCGTCAGAGCACAGCGGCAGGCGCGAGTAGCGCACGCCCTCGCGACGAAGTTGATTCAGCTTTGCCTCTTCCAGCCTGGGGAAACAAGCGGGATTGGAAAAAACCTTGTGGCCACCTTCCGGCTCCATCATCAGTACCATTGAAATCATCTAAACTCTGTTCCAAAACCTTAGATATTTTATGTAAACAAAGGAGGGCTTGACTGTGCAATCCACAATTTGATGATATACATTATTATTAATAATTAATTTACATAAAACGATTCATTTAAAAAGTTACAATAATTCATGTTTATCATGTTACAATTTAAAATCAGTTAATTAACTGGTTTTGTTTAAGTTTTTGTTGTTGGTTCTTGTTATTTGTTTCTTATTACCTACTTTATAATTGTGACGCGCGAGAGCAAAGCCGAAACAAAAATATTTTTCACAAGTGAAAAATGTTTAGGACTACTGGCATGTCACTTTGACAATGACTTTTCATGACATTTCTTTGTTTACTAAAAATATCTAAGATTATGGAACAGGGTATAAGTGATTGTTTATCTTAAAAAATGTTAAGATGCGCGAGCGAGATAGCGTCGCGCCGTATTCTGCCCCTTAAACTTATAACATCCCCCAAGTTATTTGCGTCGGGGTTTATAGTCAAGTTGTCTCACCACGTGACGCACTGCGAGATGGGCGGCTCGTACAGGTCCAGCTGCAGCAGCTGCACCAGCTTTGAGAAGTCAGCGGCGTGGAAGGCCACCACGTCCTTGGTGATGCGGCCGCGGTCCGACTCGTCGCTGCAGTGCACGGCCTTCAGCACACCTGCCGGGGGGTTAGTCAAGGTCAGGGGTCTCCTGTAGCCCACGTAGCCGGTGTTGCCAGCTGCGCTCAAAGATTTTTGACCCTAGGTCAAGATCAGGGGTCTCCTGTAGTCCACGTGGCCGGTGTTGCCGCACTTACCCACGGCGGCGGTGGTGATGCGGTCGAGTCCGTGTCCCACGTGGTCGGCGTGCGCGCGCGTGCGGTCTTCAAACAGGAACTCCCGCGCTTCGCTGTAGCGCGGCAGGTACTGAAGGTTACGAAGCTCGTTGATGCCCGTCCTGGAATTATTATTAACATTATTGTAAAAATAAGTTTTTTTATGAAAAATATATTTATCCAGACAAGCTATAAAATACGTAATTGGTTACTGTAATCTTTTGGCCACCTTGCGACTCTATCATCAGTACATCATCTAGGATCAGAGTATTTGCAAAAACAAATTTTGAGAACATGTCTCATCTATACATAAAAATAAATAAAATGGAAGTGTCTGTTTGTTATATTGAAATAACAGCTTTTTACTAAATGCATATATGCAAATATATACGAACATAAAAATTAAAAAATAAATAAATAAATAAATAAACGCTTACACACTCATACCCCCGCACTAGGATTCCCTGTGTCGCAGGTGGCATGGACACACACAGATACACATCACAAACATCCAAGACCCGAGAACAAACTTTATGCTTACACAAAATCTGCCCCGGCCGGGAATCGAACCCGGGACCCCTCGCTTTGCAGGCAGGGTTACTACCAACTTAGCTACGGAGCCGTCAAAAAATGTATATATTTTTGCTTGTTCCGGCTGATCTCCGAAACAGCTGGGCAAATTTTAACGAGACTTTCACTGGCAAATAGCTGATGTTATAAGGAGTAACTTGGCTACCTTTATATTAGAAAATTAGGTGGGCGAAGCCGCGGCACAGCTAGGTTCCAAATAAGGATGTGAGAATAGGATAGGAAGATAACTAAAACAATCAGAAGTAACTGTGCAGAAACCAATATTGATCAAGGTATACAACAAAGCTAAATATTGTTATATTTGGACTATAAGGATGGAATATATTTCATTCTTCCATTCCATTCTTTTATATATAAAACTTGACTTGTGAAATTAATTCAATTCATCCAACTTGAATTCAACAGCCATGAATTCTTATATTTTCCCACTGTAAACAAGACATCGGATAAGTTTTAACTATACAAAATACTATAACAAATACATAACAAACTCACCTCCTCTTCTTAATAGGGCTCTTTCCCAGTTCAGCGGTTGGGACCAGCTGCTCCCCAGGACGGATCCACAGGATGGGCCCATCGTTGGACTCCTGAGGCTCCATCTCTACTGCTGACATCGGGCCCCATGGCATGGTCTGGAATGAGCGGAGAATCAAATTAGCTTTGAACTTCATTTAAGATAAGGTGACAAAAAGAATCTCAACCGGAATGCACAGCAACTGTTAACTGTATCCATTGCTGTTATGAACCACTATAGCATAACAGAAGAAAAAGTAATCAAAAATTCCCTCTCCTCTACTTACCAGGTTCAAGAAAGGATCACGTGCCAGCATCTGCAGCATATCCGGGAAGTATCCCCCCACTTCCTCGTGCACCGTGCCCACCAGGGAAATCTGGTGCAGAGGTCCGCAGCGGAATGTACCGGCGGCATATGATTGTTGCACCTGTGGAAGGAATAGACTTGTAGACATTTACCTTTTTTACGTACGGATGTACTCCCCCACGTGAGATTTGGTGAGATTCAAACCCACAACCCCCCCTCTAAACACCTCATGTAATTAATGGACGACCCCTAAAATCGCAGGCAGTTAGAAACAGTATGTTGCTGTACCTGCTGGTAGTACCGGCTGACAGTGGTTGTCTCGATGTCCGAAGCCCTAGCTAGGACTCCGGCCTTGACCGGCAGCGCGGGGTGGGTGTCCGCTAGGTACTGAAGTAAACAGGGGAAGGCGGCGGCGGCACCGCGGACCACGCCACATACGAAGTACGCCCAGCCCTCGCTGTCTTCAGAGAACACCAGCTGGGGAACAACACCAGGTGTTAATGTATCAAGGCTCAAGGGCGGGATACTCCGCGCCGCTTTCTCGCTCCCGCATCTCTACATTTTTTATGATAAACAATCACCTATAATATAATTAAGAAAAATCCCATTCGGTGAAATTGCTGACAATAACATTACAACAGTTTAACAAAAATTTCATTTTGATCCACTTAAGTTTTCAAACCTGAAAATGGGATTTTATCTTTTGCCCATTTGCATGTATGAAAACCTGATCGGAACAAAATGATACTTTTGCTGTACCTACCTTTGTAATGTTATTGCCAGCGCAGCGTATTCACCGAATGTCATTTTTACTTAATTATAATAAAATATTGTTTATCTTCAAAAATGTTGAGATGCGCGAGCGAGAAAGCAGCGCGGAGTATCCTGCCCTTAATACGCACTATGCTAGTAATTTAGTCGAGTGGCAAGTAATTTAGTAACTAAACATGTCTGAACAACAACAATTATGTCGATTTTCGAGGACAAACCCTAAATTTTAGACAGAATATTTTGTTAACTGCAAACAAAGGCTTCCCTCGCATTGATATTTCTAGAGGAACTACACATTTTACCGGGAATCTATAAACTTTGTACGGTAAACACAGAGTTTGTACTGTATAGCTGTGTAGTGTATCTGTGTATGTCCATGCCACCTGCGAGATAGGCAATCCTAGTGCATGGGTATAAGTGTCTAAGCGTTTGTATGTTTACCTTGAGGAACTCTTTAGCCAGCGCCTCCTGCTGGTGTCCATTGAGGGTGTCGACATCTCGCTGGTTGAGATAAACGACGCTAGCGCCGCCGTTGGGGTGGGTCTCAACTCGCATTAGCCTGGAAACAATTATGATTCTATACTTAACATTTTATTAAGGTGCAGAAAAAAATCGTACAAACTACTACAAAAACGAAGCGAGAGCTAAAGAACACGTCGCTTCCCTAAAAAACAACGTCCATAGAGTACTGCATTTTTTTATCAATGATTGCTTGTTGCTTGCTTACGTCAAAAGTAAAATAAATGGTTGGACGAATTACAATAAATGAGCTTTGCTTTCTATTGACCTATGGTACTTGAGCCCCTTGACGGCGGGGTTGTCCGCCACGGCGGTCCACCCCTCGCTGAGCGCCGGCCGGTCGCGCCGGCACTGCACGCCGATTGAGCACCGCTTCACGCGGGCGCGGCGGCGGCAGCCGCTGCAGGAGGACGACGACGAGTGGCGGGACCCGTGCGATCTGGACAAACATAACATAATATAGATCGACTGCATACTAAAAGATTAGCGTTTAAACACTACACTTATTCATAAAAGCTAAATCTTAATTAATCTGTGCTATAAACTGCTCTGTCAACTTCTCGTTGACAGAAAGTATTACGCGTGAAAACGAGACAAAACATTTTCTAGTAATTTAATAAGTTATGGAACATTTATGAATAAGGGGGCATAAGGTTTTTTTTTAATTCCCCGACTAAATGAGCTACTGCCTTATTAGCTAACATCCTGGCATCAAAATTTGACATAATTTCTCAGAGAAACCAGAAATCTGCAGGCAACTCTGTAATTGTGTAGAATGAACTTTCCTAATTACAAGTTTCGTCTAAGTTCCATTGATGTTGTTTGTGAGAACATCATTAAAAATAAATATGCAGAAGGTAACTCACCTTTCCTTATCCCTCTCTTTGTCTTTCTCCCTTTCCTTTTCCTTATCTCGTCTCTCGCTCTCTGTTTGCACCTTAACATCTGCCACTTTTTCTGTCTCCTTCTTAATACTTTTACCCAATGCTGGGTAGAACTGCGTCGATATAGTACTCTCCTGCTTAACCTTGAATGGTAACTCCAAATTACCATAGCACGGTAACTCTCTCCTCGGAGTAGAATGGAAACGGATCGCCTTCATTGTAAGACTGAAGTGGGTGGCTGGTCTTCTCATCGTAGTTGTATCCAAGAGAACATTGGAACGAGTCACTCGAGGGTACTTGTAACGGAACATGGAGTTTTGCATGTGTGTGTTGATGATTCGAAGCTGACGTGAGACCGAGGAGAAGATTCTCTTAGTGACATCATCATGAGGAATGGTATTACCTATCCTTGTTTGCTGCCATGATGCATTAAGACCTCCGAACCAGTCATTCCTAAATGGTCCATCACTCATGTCTAACATATAGTTCCCTTGGACATCGTAAAGTAAGGGATTCTTTGCTATTGCACGCTTCTTGCGAGCATGCAGGTTTAGGATAGTTGCATCTCCATATCCTCCAGAGTCGAAGACCGGCCATATCTTGGTCAGCTTTGCTGGAGTAGGGTTTGCGCCCCACACGCAGAGATCTTGCGAGTTTTGGCTGAGCTTGCGCTTTCTCGCTGAGGAAGAAAGAAAATATATTTTTAAGAAACTTCAAAGAATGATTTATCAACATTGAACCAAAGTTAAACCCTCATTTCCTGATCTTTCTTTTGTGGTTTGAAAGTATGAACTACATGCCTGAGCCAATTGAAAATTTGATTTTGATTTCATACTTAGATGTAGTTTTAAGGCTCTGCAGTATTATGTATGAAACGCAACAGACAACCACTGTGTGTTGCCAGTGATGACTTATGGCACCGAGATTTGGTCTCGTCCTGTTGGCCTAATTATCAAGCTCAAAGTTGCGCAACGAGCTATGGAGAGGGCTATACTCGGGGTTTCCCTGCGTGATAAAATCCGGAACAATAGGAAACATAGAAGGAAAAGAATAAACGATTAGGATGAAAATTACCGACGAGGTCGGTATTCCATCTCTTGATACGCCTTTTGGCTGATGATGATGATGATGATGACTTAGATTTAGGTAGTGCATATTTAAGAAACATGAAAATGAATCTATGTAACCCCAGAATTCTAGAGTAAAGAACATATTTCTATTTCTCAAAAGTATACCTACTAAGACTATCCCAAAATAATAAACATTCTTTTGTAAATAAGTTTGCAAGAAGGGATAGTGTTGGAATACTGAACCAGGCATTTATACCTATTGTCAACTGGAGTGATGCCAACTTTGTGCAATCCAATGTTTATAAAACGCAAGTGTTTGCCGCCACAAAGGAAAACAAGACATCTCATAATGGGATCTTTTATTCATTGTAATTTTTTACATTTAATGGGTTTGCGTTTGGCCACATCTCATCTGATAGACAGTGAGAATGCGACAGAACGAAGGTGGTATACGCTCACCTAGAAGAAGCTTATATTTAGTCTTGACTTTGAAAACACCCAAATTGTAAAAGGAGAACTGGTGATGAAAACAAGTTCTACACACTTTTGCAGTGCAGATATTGAAAGACTTACCGAAACAAATAGTGTGTGTAGTTGGAATGTCAATAACAACAGGATGGAAACTCTACGCAGCTGAAAGAAGGAGTCAAAAGTCCACGGACCTTTAGAGCACTTTTTAGTAAATTAGCACACTGACTGGGGCTTTCTGGCATTGTAGTAATGAGCGATGAAATATTTTTATTTATTACCAAGTGGTGTGCAGTGATTGAGATGTTAATTTTTTGGTCACATTTTTGGACATGTATTTTTCTTTCTCTTCTTCTTGTTCTTCTTCGGATTATGGCTTTTAAATGCTGTTTGAGGCTTTTCAGCCAGTGTCACAGTGAAGCCAGTGTATGGTAATCAGAGAACAATTACCCGGTTAGAAAATTTGAGAACATTGAAATATATTGATTTAAAAAAGGCTTATTTACATATTTTTAGACTTAATAAAATTACATTAAATATATACAAATGGTGTAACGACATAATATGAGAGAACACATGGACATGTATTATTTTATACTGGCTTTCTCTAGATTTTATGCTATCCTTCAAGGTAAAAGGTTTTGTTTGTTTTAAAAGATCTTTTATCATAAATTTACAAATGCATACAAACTAGACACAGCCCAGAATTAATACAGCCTTAAATAAAAGTTTAACTTGCAGGCTAACATCGCCTTTGTCAGTGATTTAATAAACTAGGTATATTGTTATATTAATAATATGTTATAAATCTAATGAGCTTAAATCGGTAAAGTTTATAAGTACTTACAAGTTACCATATTAATACCTTGAATGATGAATACCATGCTTATTACCCAAAAAAATAGTTTTAAACAGTTTTATTTATTACAATCATGGTTCTAACTCTATTTACCAAACAGTGCTTTTGAAATGATTATTTATTGTGCATCAGGGAATTGAACTTTCAACCTAGGTAATTTTACCTCATGTTGCCAACTACTTTATTCCTTAATTATGTTATACAAGCAACAAATTGTAAGCAAAAATGTTGGTAAATTTGTTTTTGTTTTCTGATTGTTTTTAAAGTATTTTGCTGTTGATAGTCACCAATTGTTGATAGATAATCAAGTTTACCAAAATATAACTGTATTTAACGGTTCTGTTAACACAAGGTAATCAAATTTTGATACATTTTGCACCAGTAAGCAAGTGACCAAAGTAACCACCAACATTTAGTTATTTTTATGGAAGAAATGTCAACGGAAAAATGCCATGATCGTGATATAAGTGTACTAAACTGTAGTCTGGTGCATTATTTAATTTTGGTCCTCAATTGCATCAAATGGGAGTATGCAACACTATTTTGGCTGAGCCTCTCTCAGACTACTTATAAACAAGTAGAATATATATAATTTATTTTAGGTCTGTGTTTTTTAACTTGTCTAATGTAAATAATAATGTAAACCAATATGGCGGATCACCAACCAATCACATAGATAGAAATTCCATCACAAATCATGTTATTGGTTAGCATCCACAAAAAAATGTGAACGTCCTCGCCTGCATCAGCTGAGTTTGTAACATTATTTTGGCTGAACCTCTCTCAGACTCCAGTTAAAAAGATTTACAAACTAATAAATAGTAGAAGTAGCAGCTAAGAATAATTTATCTAGTCATTACATCTTTAGGGTCAGACACCAGGAAAACATATGATCATGTTTGGCAACAAAGTCCTCTTTAACTGTTAATTAAAAAGTAGTCTACTCAATGTTGACATTATACATTGCTCTTTACATTCATCACAAAAAGGAGATCATTATTAACATTTTACACAAGAACCACAAGGTAGAGTTAGAATATAGATAGAGGTACAGTTGTGAGTATAGTGACAATTGATTTGAAAAATAAAACTGTTTGCAGTGAAAGTATCAAGAAAACAATCTTTTTACAATTGTGTGGGGAAATTACATAGCATCCAGTAGTTACGGTTAGAGTAAAAAAAACAGTGTGAATATGTTGTTGTATGAATATCTGCATTGGTGTGTCCAAGTAACACAATTCATGAATATTGTAGCAATATGTTCCACTCACTGGAACAAGATGCCAATAATCTGGATCATTAGGCTTCACTCTCTCTGCGAGAAGCATCTCTGAAAAAGGCTAGCTCTACATCTGGGCCTAGCAGTAGGAACGTAACAAGTCTGGTGATGATAATTTATACATGCCAAATGTTACTTTATGGTAGACAAACATAGAACCCAAGATTATATTTTAATAGTAAAACAAGCAATGTCTTGTGTGGATAAATGAATGCCTAGTGGTATGAATCCAGATATTTCAAAGTTTTTCAAGTGTTATAGACTTAAAAGGTTTCAGACATAAAAATAGTTAATTTAACTGCTATGTATAATAGAAAGTACCAGTGCACATACTAACAAGGTCACTTCATGATGCAATTCTTGCCAAACTGCATAGAAACCTCTGACCTGTCTCGGAAAACGTTTGTTGACAAGAAAATAACACGAGGAAGATGCGAAAACCTTACAAAATAGGATGAAAACCTTCGATGTATGTTTACAAACATTTTTGACCTCTGTTGTGATGTAAGAAAAGAAATGATAGGTTAAATGTTTTCCCACCAAAATATATCATGAGACGATACAATAAATTTGATCATATTTGCATCAGGTCCAGGCCTAGAGCTGTTCAATAGGTTGAACTGTTGTTACAGATGTGTTCTTACCTTTGGAATCCGGGGACATAGCATGTCTTGACTCGGCTGACACACTTGGACCGTATCCCAATTTCGACAGTTTTCTATAGTCGTGCGACACACGACGGCGCTTTGCGGCCTCGCCGGCTTCTTTTTGGCTGCTCGAACCACAGTAATCACCGACAGAACTAAGATTTTCAACGCCTTTTACCCGAGAGAGTCTATGTTCTTCCGACGACGCCATTGTCCGACAGTGAGAGTTGAAGTCGACGGGAAATAAACACTATTTTTTAATAAAACATCGACGCAACTGATTTAGTCTATTTAAACAAAGTGTATAGCACTAATTCTCAAATACAACAGTTAGAAACACATTGATTGCGAATAAAAAACAACTTGCGACGCCATTTCTTCGCAGCTTCACACTTTTTTATTTTTTTGTGGAGCATGAAACTCATACTTGCTACGTGGAGCAATGACATAAATATATACAGCCATTTTCAAATGTTAATATAAGGTTAAATTATTTGAATTATTTATACATTTTTTTAAATTAATATTGGATTAAAAATATATTATTTTTCCAAAAAATTATAAATAGAAAATTGTAAGTGTTGCCCGGATCCAAAAAGACGCCATCTAGTCTTTTTGTAAAGCAACATGTAATGTTTCTGATTATTCCTGTATTAGCGTCACACCAAGAGATGTCACTGTTAAAAATAGTCCCAACCAAAGGGTTAATTACTATATAAGGCACAAACTACTAAGCGTAGACGGAATATCTCTGTCTAGGCTACTAAGGGATACTACGTCACCTGGGTGATATCCACAGAGTACTTTGTAATATACGGAAAGTGATATCATAAACTTATGAAATACTACGTATGATGATATCACCAATTCACCAAGTGGGTGATATGCAAGACTGATAAGTTGTTATTTGGTGCGAGTAGGGCTTGTATTGAAACCCTGGGAAGCAAAGGAGTTCAAAATTGAACCACGAGCGAAGCCAGTGGACTTCACTCCTGGTCCAATCAAATGATGTATTCTTGAGCGTAGCGAGGGTGTCGAAGATACGAGACGCAAAATAACTTTTCTGATGAGCGAAATACAGTTTTTTCACCTTACAGCGAGAGTGGTCCTTTTATGCATAAATTAAAATGAAATATTTTCGTCGAAGTGTCAACCTCTAACTCACATTAAATTGATTTTAAATAGTATATTGAGTAAGCTTTGATTGGAAAGTTTTAAACATGTTGTATTAGGGTGAAAAGTCCACAAGAATAATAAAAAGAGTTGCTTCGGTTCACCTGGGTGATTTAATTCCAAGATGAAAAAAGGACACCAATAATGTCGAATCAATTATCCTAGGTGACATGACCTGGATGAAATGATTCTTAGGTGAAATCAAGACGCTACAATATCTACTTCGTCCGCACCAGGTGAAATCACCCAGGTGCACATAGTGGAATAAACCAACGACTCCTGATTGAAAAATTAATAAAAAAAAGGAAAGTACTCTGTCGTTACAAAAGAAATATTTTAAGCAGTAAGTAGAGACAACACCAGCTGACTGAATTGCTGTTCTTGTCTGTTTCGTGGATTTTTGATGGTTTTACTTCAAGCCGCGCTTGTTGTAAAACCATGGTTATTTTGACTGCAAAACGCTAACAGCGTATA
Organism: Crocallis elinguaria; assembly: GCA_907269065.1. Lineage (NCBI taxonomy): Eukaryota > Metazoa > Arthropoda > Insecta > Lepidoptera > Geometridae > Crocallis > Crocallis elinguaria. Next base: position 13,882,595 of record OU026071.1, on the reverse strand, counting down.
TCATTATTCAAAAGCGTGTATGGCCGGCCAGCCGTGGTACGGTTAGCGCTTGAACTATAGACATAATATCTATAGGTATAAACGGCCATGAATTTAGTGGCGCCTATTTGTCAAAGATGAAAGATTTGACAGCTCTAAACCTTTATTTAGACCTGTCAAACATCCTCCGTCCCTGTCTCATGCTTTTTATTGGAAAGAGATAGCGAAACAGAAATTAGATCAAGGTTTGTGACGCCAGAATCGTCACCAAATGTTGAAAATAAATTATCTCGTGGTCTGACGAATTTTTACTGTAACGCGTGCTTAAAAAACAGTGTCACTACTTACAAATTATTCATGCAAACGCCTCTTGAAACAAATGGATATTTGCAATATTTATATGTGAGGGACAAATGTCTGCTTACACGTGGCAAATTAAGATAATAAATTTATTATAAGATAATAAATCGACCTCAAACTTTAATTTGACGTGACCTCGGGAAATAGGAAGGAAATTGTGACGTACCTACCTACTACAGCACGTGCAATTCAAACTTTTACGTTGCGGTGGTGGGTAGTGGTTGCGAAGTCGTCCTCTGATCCGTAGGTCAGTAGTTCGAATCTATGGGAAGATATTTAGTTTTCGGTGGTGTAAATGAAAATTTGCCAAACACCTATCGGCATGTTCTGACGGTCGCAATGGATGTTAGCTCATTTATATACTACATTTTTTTTACTTTTTATACTCGTTCCTACATTTCCTAAGTTTGTTTGTTCCATAGGTATCCCAGGCCATTTTACATGAGGATTGAGGTCGGCACAGTACCTACGTCTACAGATCTATCTATACTTACTAGATTTATGTAATAAGTACTTGCTTCCACCGCGCGCCGCGACGTTTCGGCTGGCGTGGTATATTATATCTTTATGAAATATATTTTATAGTGTTAACCGACACTAGCGGATGTTCACACAAATATATACATCAGAAAAATTTCGTTTCCGACAGGATTCGAACCTGCGTCTACTGGCTTGCCGGGCCAGACTTAACCACTAGACTATGGGAGCAATCGAGATTTACTGCGAAATTCTTGATATGATGTATTTCTTTTCGGCTATGTTATATCTATACAATTTGTAGTATAGGTTATGTATTATTGTGATATTTAAACATTACCTACTGTAAAGTTTCAAGTTTTTGCGTGAAAGAGTAGGTACTTATACTTATAACAAAGATCAATCCGCCCATTCTTCACAAACTTCGCGTTTATAATATTACGAGGATTGGTATTATTATGCAATATTTGATTTATTTTTTTTATTTATCTATACAAATAAATACAATTGTGTCTGTTTGTAATATCAAAATAACAGATTTTTACCAAATGCATATAAAAGTAGTTACGTTAGTTACGTATATCAAAACAACCATTTTTATAATATTTGTCTGTCTGTCTGTCCGTCTGTCTCTTTGTTCAGGGTAATCTCCGAAACGGCTGGGCCGATTTTGAAGGAACTTTCACTGGCAGGTAGCGGATGTTACAAAGAGTAACTTAGGCTACTTTTATTATAGAAAAAGAATTAGGGTTCCGCGCAAAAAAATAAAAACTATGAAATCCAATATCTCCGCGCGGGTGAAACCACGGGCAGCAGCTAGTATTTTATATAATTAGTACATTATTAACTTTGCTATTTATTAAATGCATATTTTACACGTGCCCGCATACATTAATTAATTCTACATTTGGTTTGTGAAACATAAATCAGCAAAGTGCTATTCTTGAATTTATTCAATCTAAACATTCACTTTTTATTTTATTTATTACAGCAACTTATAAATAAATCACAAAATTATCGTAAAAATAAATTAAAACTTAATCTAAAATTAGCTATTTTATTTATTAATGATATACACCCAATAATTCAACGATCCAAACCAATCTTTCAATGCAATTTGGATGCAAGAAAGTGGCTTTTTGTAGAGGAGGCCTATGTTCAGCTGTTCTTCCGCTGGTGATGATGATGATCCAAGCACTTGATGGAACTTCAACTGGACATGGGACGACGTGAGCACTGCATGTTCTGAACAGTTTCCGTATTATCTATACAAATAATTATAAAATTGAAGTGTCTGTTTGTAATATCAAAATAATAGCTTTTTACTAAATGCATATGCAAATATATACGGTACCTATAACAAAATAACCATTTTTAAGTTTTTGTCTGTCTGTCTGTCTGTAATTCCATCTTCGGGACCAGACGTACTGCAATTCGCCATCCACTTATGGTTGACATTCCTCCGCATAAAGCGTTTTGCTTCCACCTTCATCATGCGGACAGCTAAAGAGTGGAACTCATTGCCGGCATCTGTTTTTCCTGAACACTACAATCTGGGAATCTTCAAGAGACAATTGAACAGGTTGAACAGGTATTTTCTGCGCTAGCGTGCTTCAACGTCGACCGCATCGTCACTTAACATCAGGTGAGATAGTGGTCAAATGAAAGCCCGTTTGCAATAAAAAAAAAAGATAACGCATACCATCAGCAACGGCACCTTACGTCATATCCCCCGTGGCACGTCGATAAATAATGTTCATTAGCAGTCAGGCAACGGTCGCAGATTCGATTCCAGTTCGTTAACAATTTGTATGCCGCCGACATAATGATATGGCCGTGAATAGATGCGAATTTACTACTAGACTAGTATGTACTGTGGCGGTACTCGAGGACGCTGATCTGTGGTGCTTTACTTACTCAGCGTCGGCCTAGGGTACCTATAGGGCGAAATTGTCTTTCCGCGCTCATTGGACGACGCTTTCAGATCAATTATGTTTCAGTTTTTGGTAAATGTAATGATATAATGTTACAACCATTACTTACAAGAATAAATAAAACAGCTTGAATCACATAATATTGTTGTATTTCCAATAATTCACTTCAAATTGATTAGGCAATTGACTCTAAGTGCCCATTCCAAAGATTTAGTCCGGTTGAGAAGAACGGGCAAGAAACTCATCGGAACTGTTTTTTAATTTATATTCAATACACGATAACACATTATAATTACATAGGTACACTTTTGATATTTAGCACATTAATTTTACCTAACTAGAAGAATACTTAGCTTTATATAATCCAAAAACCATACAGACTTCTTTGCCGATCTGGCTTACTCTCAATTCCAAGAAGAACTGCCTGAGCCCAAAATGGCGACTCGCAAGGTATCAAATTATGTTCACGATGACGTCACTTTAGTGGCGGTAACATCCTTTTCTCTCATTGGCTCTTAGCGACATTTGTTCAGTTCAATATCCACCAGGCAGCGCCACCTGTCAATGCGTGGCACAGGAAAACGTCATAGTCATTAAATATTACATATCTGTGGAATTAACTATTTAGATTTATAACAGTTCGTCCATCCTGACAAGCTTTGCGTCCCTGCAAAGGATAAAGTTATGTGTATATATATATATATTCATTATATATAGTTAAGGCAACATTTTACTTAGTCAACAGCAACAGATATGTCAGTACATTTTAATTATCAACCTCTCCTAAAATAAATGTATGTACCAAAAATATGACAGGCCAAGATTATGACCGGTCACCCAATGTGACACCTTGTTATTTAATTACAAGCCAATGTGACAAGTATGTGTGGCATCAGAACCGGTTAATAATACCGAACTCTTGAAAGTACACTCAACTAGTCCCCATATGTACATAAAAATATTTAACCTTTTTCAAGAAAACATGTAAGTAATTGAAATCCTCATCAATAAAATTACTATATTGTTAGTAAATATTTAAAAATTAGTACAATATATTTTATTACTTTTATTTCGTATAAATATCTGCCTACTATAGCAATACGTATTATATTCTTTGACACATGAAATACATATTTCACAAGACCTAAATGATGGCATTTCTTTCTATTAGACTCGGTTTGCTGCGCATCACAGGTTCCATAACGCTATCTAACTATAATTTAATAACCTAAAATCATATTCCAATTATTAACTTCTTCATCAAACAGCAAAATCCATAAACTACATCATTTTATACAACTATTAAAATACTAAATTCAATAAAATGTTCATCACAATTTAAAAATGTTTTGCCCAAGATTTTAAAATGTCAACATCTGTGAAATGCAATTGAAAAAATATTACTTGATCAACTAATTAATCCAAAGTTACTTTTACTCATTTGTGACCTTTTGTAACCCATTTAATACCCATTATGACATCTAGTCACCCATTTATTATCAATGTAACATGTCACCCATTCATTACTTATGTTCCATTTTGTCAACCATTTAATATCCAATTTGACATCTAGTGACTCATTTTATCAAACATAATTAGCACATAATACGCAAACAACCAATAAGTGCAACCATAGTGCAACCATAGTGCAACAGTAGTGCATCAATAGTGCAACCAATAGTGCAACCACAGTGCAACCAATAGTGTAAGCAAAATTAAATTTCCTTCAAAGTAATATTAGCCAATATTTATTGGGTACGGACTGAACTAACAATATTAATTATGTATTCTCCCAAATTGCGTCCCTTTGTAATTGTTAACTTGTTAATAATGTTTAATGAAACCTATTTAGTTTACCTAATGTTTGTCTTTCATTTCATAAATAATTTTAAGAATGACCAGGTTACATTTATTTAAATGTAATTCAAATTCAAAATGCTTTATTCAAATAGGCCCCAAAGGAGCACTTATGAAAGCGGGCCTCTTCAACATTCGACTACCCGAATCACAGACTAAAACTAATGCTGTCTTTATCAGAACATAATACTGATAATAAATAAATTTGACTGCACTTATTCGTAATATAGTAGAACCCATTATATTTAATAAAATTCCTTATAGTTACAGATTCAGGTACCAACTTATATAAGATTTTCTCAAGGATAGGTACATTTTAACAATGACTAGTTATTATTGTATGCAGCAATGATTAAAGTTGATATGCAGTCTTTTTATCACATAACACTGACATTTTGTTTTAACTTTTTAATTGGAAGTCTTTGTTTTGGACATTATAATTTTCCTTCTTTTGACATTTTTATTTTTGTAATAAAAATGTCAAATAACTAATTTATATGGCAAGTTTATTTTTATTATTGAACTGATTTTCATTTTCTATATTTAATTTGAAATTATCTGTTAGTTTGAATTTTAATACAGATTTTGTAAATTAATAACAACAGATAAGTAGCTCCACCTATCAATTTGTACGCCTACATATTAGGCATAATATGATGATCCTCTAATGACTATAACATCAATGTACCTACGTACATAATTTTAAGTTGGCATAATACTCATGTTTTAAACAATTAACATGTATCTTATCTTATCTTTAATTTTCCTTAGGACTTCTCCATATTTATCAATTAACAACTGTTTGTTTTTTCATTAAGTTTACTTTATATGTAATTCCATTAAATAAAATTCCATATATTTTAATCATTATTAGGTGGTATACCAAGATTAATAGAATCTGATATTTGAACACAAAAATTTGAATACTGACTGTCTAACTACTTTACTTTATTTTTCCAATTATTATTTCCTCAGCACTCTTTAGCATTTCCCTTCAAGTTATCGTTCCTTTTAGGTCTACCCTATTTTCATAAAGGAAATCTAAACAAGCACTTAGAAACAAGTTTAAGGGCAAACTTAGTCATCCCAACAAACCGAAAGCTATTCTTATTTATTTGCTCGAACCCAGAATTTAATATCAAGGTTAATATAAATACTTTCTCAAAACATTATATTATATACTACTAGCTGTGCCGCGGCTTTGCCCACGTAGCCTAAGTTACTCCTTGTAACATCAGCTATCTGCCTAGGAAAGTCCCGCCAAAACCGGTCCAGATGTTTCGGAGATTACCCGGAACAACAGACAGACCAGACACGACTGACAAAACTTTAAAATAATGGTTGTTTTGTTATAGGTACCATATATAATTTCATATGAATTCAGTAAAAAGCTGTTATTTTGATACAAACAGACACTTCAATTTTATTTATTTGTATAGCTATTGAAAAGAGCCACTACTATTATTGTTCGCTATTGTTTACAATTTAGTCTATTATTATGTAAACCATTATCCAATATCCGTTTTTCCGTTTTACTATCCAATATTTCGCTACCAATATCCAACTTATTTTAATATAAAAAGTCTCATATTGATTTTAAGGTCATACCATACCACCCAACTGAAATAAATAACGGTATAGCGACATTTACTTAAAGGAACACTGGCGCAGTCTATGTTCAACTTTCATGTCTTACTCTTGTGTCACTAACATTAACACCCCAACTATAAATTTCATGTATCCTTTTGATAAAAATTGACACAATCTGCAACAGCTTTAAAATGATTGCCAAACTGTATCAATTCAACCTCACTTATTTAGCTTGTTCGAGACTCGCTATGCTAAAGCTATGTACAGCTTCTTTCTTGCTAACTTTTAATGAAAAATTTAATACTGCGTTTGTTTAAACAGAATCATTAGTAACTTATCTTCTGTTGTTTTTTCCATATTAATCATGAATTAAAATAAATTGTTGCATTATGTCAGCTGTTTATTCCATCGTCCAGTAAGACGGCTAAATTGTTGCATTATGTAAGCTGTTTATTTCATCGTCCAGTAAGACGGCCTGTTACCATAATTAAAAAGATTTTTACTATCAAAATGTACATCCTGTCATTTCCATAGTGACCTAAGTTTATTTCATTTCCTATATCATATTCATCATTACCACAATTTCAGTAGTGACCTTTGTTTATTCATCGCCCATTTGGCGGCCTCCATCATCACGATTCCCGTGATGACTCTTTGTTTATTTCATCGCCCCTCAGGCGGCCCTCATTCATCACCACGATTTCCGTGATGGCCCTTGTTTATTTCATCGCCCATCAGGCGGCCTACATCACCACGATTTCCGTGGTGGCCCTTGTTTATTTCATCGCCCATCAGGCGGCCCACATCACCACGTTTTCCATGGTGGCCCTTGTTTATTTCATCGCCCATCAGGCGGCCCTCATCGGCACGATTTCCGTGTCAAGTTCTACTTTCGTTTGTTTTTAAATGTTTAAATCAAATTCTCATCCTACTCGTGAAGCTCGAGAAATTGGTGTTGAGACTAGTTCAATGTTACAGTGTATTAATAACTGCATATGTAACTATTTTGAACTTAACGAGACAACTGACACTGGCCTTTGTCTAAGTCTTTATTGGGAGTACTGTTGAAACCCATAAATAGAAAACAAAATACACACCAACCCAAACTTAGTCAACCACAGTCCTAAGTCAAAGGGTTCACATGAACTTTAATATATACGCAATAACAACAATACTTCATTCTACTAATACTTCGTTTTGTTATTGGCTTTCCCGTAGTTGTTGTTATAATGGAGAGCTAGAAATTAGAAAGCCCTGGGATGATTTAAAATTCTGACACCAGGGTTAGCTATGTGCTTTCTCGTCTTGACGAAAAGGAAGGAATAGGACGCCTTCTTCCTACCCTACATCTCTTGTAAAACTAATCTAATAATAATGAAACAAGTACTAAAAATACTTAATTATTAACAAATTTGTTAACAGAAAATAACAAGCTCTATACGTAAGTACAGCGAGACGCCCTGCCGTCATACAGTTATCACCACAGAGTACTTTTCATAGTTATCACTACTTTGGAAGGTAATTGTAAATTTATTTGGCCAGTATGACCAACTTTGGTCTTCTTTTCTTTTCCTTTTAAACTCAATTCGAAGAATTGTAAACTAGGTACTGAAAAGTTGTTAGATTTTAATTGTATAATTGAAGTGGGTAGGTTGCAACAGAGTTTTTGCTTAATAGGTAATTACCTATACTGCAGCTCATAATGATACATCTACATAAGTTTTCTTTAAGTATAAAATGAGCCTGATGTGGTAAAATTTTCATTTCAATCCATTTACAATAAAGTCAAATCAATGTAAATCACGGAAAAGTTATTCAATTATTTTTTTTACACAACTGATCAAAATAAAAATGAGTGTATATATGAATGTCTGTATGCAAGTTTCTTTATTACACCAGAACTTAACTGCCGGAACAAATATCGGTGCACGGTGTATCGTCAGAATCCTTACATTATTGTTACATCGACTTATTAACATTAAGTACGAGCCAACACTTAGAAAACTCAGCAAAGAAAGAAAAAAAGAAACATTCTTTGTATGTACCAAACATGACAAACATGTACCAAAATAACCTTAAATTTTCTGCTTCCATTTAAACCACGTGAATTCATAGCCATGTAAAGTATTGTGCCTATTTGTAACCTAAACAACCTTGCCTGTATACGTTACTTTTCACACTATTATTCAAAGTTTTCCAACCATGTATCACATCCAATTATATTTGCCGGATTAAACTCAGTCTAATGTGACCATAGATATACTTAAAATCATCTTTACCCATTACTTGATATAACATGAATAGATTCTACCAGATTATTCCAGCTTCTCTATGCAGGCAGGTATCCCGAAGCGCAGATTCCAGCGGATGCCATGGTGCGTACTTGCTCGAAGTACAGCAAGATGTGTTAAAACTCCCAAGCAGCTCTCACATTATGGGGCTGCATGTGCGGGCAGAAATGGATGAGCTCATCCCACTTCTGAAAATTGTTACAACCATTACTTACAAGAATAAATAAAACAGCTTGAATCACATAATATTGTTGTATTTCCAATAATTCACTTCAAATTGATTAGGCAATTGACTCTAAGTGCCCATTCCAAAGATTTAGTCCGGTTGAGAAGAACGGGCAAGAAACTCATCGGAACTGTTTTTTAATTTATATTCAATACACGATAACACATTATAATTACATAGGTACACTTTTGATATTTAGCACATTAATTTTACCTAACTAGAAGAATACTTAGCTTTATATAATCCAAAAACCATACAGACTTCTTTGCCGATCTGGCTTACTCTCAATTCCAAGAAGAACTGCCTGAGCCCAAAATGGCGACTCGCAAGGTATCAAATTATGTTCACGATGACGTCACTTTAGTGGCGGTAACATCCTTTTCTCTCATTGGCTCTTAGCGACATTTGTTCAGTTCAATATCCACCAGGCAGCGCCACCTGTCAATGCGTGGCACAGGAAAACGTCATAGTCATTAAATATTACATATCTGTGGAATTAACTATTTAGATTTATAACAATAAGTAAAGATTTATTAATTCGTATTATTATAATGAGTGCAAGTGTGTTTGTAGGATTATCCTTATTTCACGCAACAACGGAGCAGGGGGTCGACGAGATATTTGTTTTTGGCCAGTCGTTTTTTAGTCACTCTTCCCCTGGGGCCATGGCCGGCGCTGACTTGACAGTTGACACCACCTTCAGTAGCTAGTGTCAAGTAGTAATCACTATCAGCCTCTTACGCTCCCACTGTTGGAACACAGGCCTTCTCTCAGAGGGAGAGGTATGGAGCATATAATCCGCCACGCGGACGCAGTGTGGTGGATGTCACATGTCCTCGAATTTTGTGGTTCTTGAATATGCCGGTTTCCTCACGATGTTTTCCTTCACCGTTTTAGAGCGAGTGTGAATAATCCGCACATAGCTTGGTATACCTAGTCATTGGTGCGGGCCGAGTCGAGATTCGAACTATGGTGCGTCGGATTGAAAGTCGCACAAGCGGCGCGAGTACGGAACTCGGTTCGATAAATTTGTCGAACCGAAAAACTCGATAATTTTATCGAAAGTTGCGAGTACCGAAGTCTGATCGTAAAGTATTGTAGTAGCTCTATATTCTCTTTGGATTCGACCTAGCTTTTCGATAACTTTTGCCGATTGTTTCGAGGGTCGATAAATCCTACCTTATCGATTTGAACTGTCAATTTTATCGAATTTTATTATCGAACCGACTTCCGTACTCGCGCCGAAGTTCCCGCTCGGCCACACTCGCTCCTCGCTCAAGTAGTAATGCCGATCTGTAAGCCAAGGGTTCTAATCCTACAATAAGCTATAGCTTTCAGTGAATGAATCGAAGTTTAGCGCCTGTCTGGGTTCTTCTATTCTAACAGCTCATTATTACAGACATACTTGTCTAAAGATTTATTTTAATGTACAGCTTTTTAACACGATTATGTACGACATAGTTTCGGGAAATAATCGACTTTAGTGACAGAGTTATCAGGTAAGTATTACCCCTATATGTTTATGTAAATAATATTGTGTCACGTTCGAGAACGTATAGTTTGGAGAGATCATCGGCGCGAGTACGGAAGTCGGTTCGATAAATTTGTCAAACCGAAAAACTCGATAAATTTATCGAATGTTGCGAGTACCGAAGTCTGAACGTAAAGTATTGTAGTAGCTCTATATTCTCTTTGGATTCGACCTAGCTTTTCGATAACTTTTGTCGATTGTTTCGAGGCTCGATAAATCCCACTTCGTCGATTGGAACTGTCAATTTTATCGAATATTATCGACCCGAATAGATCCGTACTTGCGCCGCATATCTTAGTCAGTGGTCACCATTCAATTATTGATTCTTGCTGCTAAGATATCAGTATTGCTGCCTCTAGGATATACAGGTAGCCAACTTATACTTGCTGGACTAGTACATAATATTTGCAAAATACACAAACAGTGTCAAAGCAGGAAAAAAAACGAAAGTTCCAATTTTATTTTCTTCGGCCAGACACTGTTTCTTTATTGTGCCAATTTCAAATAAAATCACCACGAGATTTAATTTTAAGATGACACAAATTAAAATATTATAAAAACTTTTTAAAAGCAATAAAACAAAATGCGGAAACGTTAAATATTAAACAAATACCCAACTACTAAACACTTAAAACAAAATATATATTGGACCAACATGCCAACATTTTATTTTGGTGCCATGGCCTTGAAGAGAAGCGCGGTATGCCATTTTACAAATTCCTTCTAAAAGCCTCTACTCATGTTCCAATTTGTAGTCCAATTTGTTTTACAATTCGTTGGAGTACCTAGTTGGCTGTAACTTGTCACCTACCTACATGAGTAGAGTACCTAGTTACGCGTACCTAACTAAATACCCTGGACATCTAACTGCGAATCCAACAAATTGGACTACAGAATGGACCGTGCGTTTTTGCATATAAGCAAAAAATAATTTTAGGGCAAATCCAAATTCATGATAAATAAGTATTGTGCACACGGAAGGAAGGTTGTGTATTATTTATTTCCTTATTTTGCTATCCAAACGATTGTTTTAATTATTATAATTTTGTAATAAGTACTAATTAGTTCAATAGGTTTAGAACATAATTTGAAACTCGAAAAAGCTCCAACGCGTTCATGTTTGTTTAATTTGAATTCTACATTATTCTTAATTATTAGTAGGTACATAGCAGCTTTTTTTATATACTGTTGAGACCGAGAAGAGCTGGTCGGTTGCCTGATCGTAAGCATAACATTAGCCTACAACAATTGCAGTGCTATCCAGAACTTTGGTAACTTTAGATATTTGTAATAAACGACGTTATGTGTCTGGTTGTGAAAATTTATATTCGCGGTGTACTATAATCACCACGAATATACATTTTCGCAACTTTACGGGGGAGAAATAAAACTTAAATGTTGAATTAATAAGGGAATAAAAGATTCTATTTTATGATAATTCATGAATAAAATGGTAGTATCATTAATTTTATACATATCTAAAAAATTTGAAATGAAATGCAAAAGTGAAAACGAAATAAAGCATAATCACGATGTTGTCATACATCTAAGAGACGATAGATCGTTCATTGTAGTCAACAGGATAGATACTTATATAGTCAAGGTTTAGTTTTGATGCTGGAAAAAACAATACTAGGCACCTAAACAATATTCCAGGCCGGATTCGATCCTTGACCTGAGTACTTTTTGTGGTAAGCATAAAGTTTGCTCTCGGGTCTTGGATGTTTGTGTGTATATGTGTATGATATATATGTCTATGCCACATGCAACATAAGGTATCCTAGTGCAGCGGTATGAGTATGCAAGTATTTATCCATACTTTCCATACTTATACGGGTGAAACCACGGCCAACGGCTAGTCATAACTTGAACAAGATAACCATTAATCATTTAAAATAGGCCAAATAAAAAGTAGCCTAGCAATTGATTGAAATATAACTAGTTATGAACAATAAATTAATGTTTACTATTTTAATGATTCCCTTTATCATGTAGTGCCTATTCAAGGATATAAATACTTAGTACAAACTGATTATTCACAAGCGTTCGTAAGTAATAACAATAATTGTTTTACGATGACGTCAATTTGACAAGATGTTTTATGGAACGAGTTATTTATCGTTGAGGCACCGATTGTTTGTTGTATAAATTGTGTGATGCGTAAGAATGTAAAAAAATCTAGGCAAAAAATTGGCAATTTTGTAATATTTTTAAATTTAGGTAAAGTGAAAATAAATTTCCAATTAACAAGGCTTTTATGTAATAAACTTTGGTTCTAGGAGAGGCTCAAATCGGCTCAAAATAATGTTAATTTAGTACTTAATTTATGTTGTTTTACTTCTAATATTTTATTTTTATATTATTGTTTAATATAATATGAATATAGAAAGCAAAGAACAAGCCTTTATACGGCTTGTTCTTCGCAGGCAAGTGTGTATTGTAAAAAAACTTTTGTCTTCATAATTCATCGACTGAAGAACAAATTGGTAGAGTACTTCATTAGTTAGTAGGGAATTAGATGCAAAAAACGTCTGGGATAACTGCTTTTAGTTTTCATAAATCGTATTTACCTACTCCGAACGCATGACAAAGGATTGTGAGTAGGACAATAAAGAACGTCTGATTTTCGCAACATGCTTAGCGGTTTTGTTATCCACGTTGAGGCCTAGGCGGAATAGCCGGCACATGGCATAACCTCGCGAAAATTAAAAATAAAACGCAGCGGAGACGGAGCACGGTGCGACCGTCCCACCCGCGTTCCACATTCGAAATACGAAATAATAATTGTATTAAGGAAACATGAGCGCGGCGCATGTGTTTGTTTGTTTGTTTACCCGCCGGTGACGTCATATGTTTATTCTCGCGAGTGAGTTGGGGCGGTATGACCCGTTGTTGAATATTATGTTTCAAGATATTATTTTTTATGAAACGATATCGATTTATTGTAGATGCTTAGTAAATTGGACTTTATTGGCACGATCCCGTTCTTTTACCACAAGGATTGATTGAGCCAAGTCTTATAATAAATTCTTAAATTAAGTCAACTCAACAAGAATTTAAGTTAACAAGAGTTGGCATTGCTAAGAAAAACAAAAAGTAAAGAGATACAAATTGTGCGAAATTTATCATTAGTGATAATAAAAAATAAAAATCCTCCTTATCCTCAGATCATTATTTATTACATAAAAAGAGGCAAAGTTCGCAAGGAACAGTGATTTCACTTAGGATGATAATTTTAGTGATCGAATTTGAACAGTATATTTTCAGATATTTTGCTCAATAAAGATGTAGATATACGTACCTCAGTTGTTATGTAGTGTCACGAGTCACGACTCAAGGTATGACTTGTGGCTGTGAATATCGTAATTGTGAGCGATTAAAGTGATAAAATTCTCAAATCAACTGTGGCACTTTTGATTTTTGTAAGTAATTGTTTCTTGAGCTGGATACAAAGTCCTTCAGTAGGAATAAAAATATTTTACAATTCTATTAGGTTATCTGAAATATACTATAATATACTTTAGACTATTGATAGCACAGCAGTGTTGCCATAACCAAATGGCGTATATACATTTTAAGATCGAGTATAAACTTCTGACAAGCAAATCAATTCAGGGCACTGATGGACGTCTCAAGAAACATAAGATCGGTTGGCCATTCGTCAAGGATGTCATACATGCCCTGTCGCCCCTTGTTTACACACGAACACAGGCGCACCTCACGCACACACGGCCACTCCCGTCGAGCCGCTTATTTAGGTATATTGTTGTTTATTTTATTCGGCGCTATGCTCCGACACGGGGCGAGCCTTTCGACTCAGTTTTAACGCGCACGTTTTATGAAACGACAACTATGCGTCGATGTTCGCTCGCCGGCGATAGTAATTATTCATATCGAAACCGCTTCTAGCGACCGAAATAGCAACGCGGTAAACAAATTCGCGATTTTATTGGCAGGTTCACTTTGTTCATTATAATAATCGTTCGTGTTTTTTTTTTGTTTTGCATATGTACCTATTTACCTATTTATTTTTCATAACACATTCGCATGTCGGTCGCCGATGCCGCCTCGGTTGTCTCCGCGAATCTTAATAGCAGTTAATCATAGTTTATTTTTACCGCGAAACGTGTGTTAATAAGTGTTGGGGCCACTTGTCGCGATTCTTTTATTTTGTTGTAGTATTTGATTGAAACTCGCGAGTTCAATTGCGGAAGCGATTTCGGGTGTGCAAAAAATAATGTTCGCGAATTCACGTCGCTGACTTAGGACTGTGCGTTTACAACTCAATTGAAAAGAGAACAAGTTCGATTTTCGATTGATTAATTCTGATAAAAATATATGATGATTTTTTGACAGTTGATAATTTTGTGAGTGATTAGGACGCGCTTTTCCCTAGTTCGTTCTATTTTTGAATAACTGTTTTGGCGGGAAGTTCGGAGGTGCTAACCAAGAAGTAGGCTGCACAGAAAGTTTGGAAAAGTGTTGAACACACAATATCGGATGCTGCCGAGTGTTTTTTCAACGCGTTTTCGAGGCTAAGCGCTAGTTGTTTGAACAAGTGTGTTTTCTAATGGATTTATTTTGAGGTGAGTTTAAATTTACTTGTGTGTTGGTGTTTGTATTGTTTGCTCTTCGTGTTTTGTGTGCGTGTTCGCGCCGGTGGCGGGAAACCGAATACCTAGCCGGTTATATGCCTGTGTGAGTGTACAAACAATAAGTTTGTGTGCGTACGCGACTTATTGTCACTTTGTGTAAGAGGGGAGACAAGGAGGGAGAGGTAACTTGTCATGTATTTAGGCGAAGACGAAACTTTGATGAGTTGACTTTTTAATTTATGTCCACCTTTTATGGCAGGAGAAAAACTACGGGCTATGAAACGTCACTAAATGTGTTTGCACACGTATTAAGCGTTTTATCTTTATTGATTTTTGACATCACGCCACCAAATATTATAAGTAAATGCGAAAAGTACATAAAAACTATAATTTGTATTGGTTGTTTTGGGTGTTGTCCTTTCACGAGTAAAGAGCAGAACCTCCTTTTATAACTGTCTTTCAATTTAGTAGCGATGAGCGGATTTATTGTTAACAGCAATATCTTCCACGCTATTTTTGGGTGGGCAGGATAGTAAGGAAAAAGAAAATATTCGGCTGGTAGTGTAGTCGGTGAGAAAAATGTGTTCTCTTGCATGGAAAACAAAGGTTTTTAAAAAATCCCAACTATTTACCTACTAACTGGCAAAACCTTTTGCTAATATTTTTGTAGGTAAGTAACATTATTTTATTTTATTTAATATAGACATAATGTAATTAATATAATAAGCATTATTTTTCTTTTCCTTGTTTTTTCCGAACATTCAAATAATTTGAGTACAATTATTGTTCAATATATAAATAGCAGTTTCTTGTGTTTCTCCAAAGTACTAATTTATTTAACGGTTACTGGTATTTCACAAAATTGAGTTTGTTTAATTAACTTATTAACAACGACGTAGAATCTGACAACTGTGCGATAAATAATAAAACTAAAATCATAATTTAAGAGTAACATTAAAGGTATTTTTTATTATATGAAGAATCGAAGAAGACTCCTTTTTGTACTTTGAGTAAGAGCTTTCTATTTGTATATTTTTGTATAACGTCGCTTACATATATTATACCTATCCTACTACTTTTATAAAATATATGAATATATGCATTAGGTATTCGTTTTTAACTTTTGAATTACATTGAAAACAAAAAAATATAACCTACAACTCTTTTATCCATTTCAGTTATTCGTAGAATAGCTAATTTAAATGGTCATAAAACCAAAAGCCTCCTTTTATTTATTTCACTATGAATTTAAAAATCAAAACTTTTTATCTTTCTTGTAAAGTTGCGAAAATGCATATTCGCGGGAAGTGAAAAAATATACGTAAACTTATACATTTATAAATTTATCCATTCAAATATCTATAAATATTTAAATTTTTCTGTAGGTTATTTATAAAAAAAAATATAAATAAAAATAGTTGTAGGTCTGTATATTGTTTACGTGATAAAGTATAAGGCGATCTTTAGATAGGTACCTATAGGTAGGCCTTTTGTATTGAAATAAGGTTGAAAATGACGATACGGTTATTTTAATAAGAATAACAGACAATATGATTCAATTTCCTTTTTTTGTGACAAAATATATGACAGTTGTCCGTTGTCGCTCAAAATATTGAGCATTTTGTGAAAAAAAGATTTTTTGTGGTCTTTTTTGCGGTACGTATTCAAGATTTAAAACCATTTTATACAATATTTTTGATTAAGTCTTTTCTTTAAACACTCGACTATAATACTAAATTATTTTTAGCTGGTAATATGAATGGAAATGTATATTTGTACGATGAAAAACAGGACGTTTTACTTTAAAATAGTCATAGGTACGAGTATTACAAAACCATTCTAAAACTACAAAACCTACCTATTGATTACTTTGCTAATTATTGTAGCATGGAGTCCTTATCTTCTTCATTATTACATATTAGGCTACATATTATATACTTGCTAGTCTTGTAATCCGTACATTAATAAATGCCAAAGTGTGTTTGTACGTTTGTTGGTTTGTCCTTCCTTCACGCAGCAACGGAGCAA
This sequence comes from Crocallis elinguaria, assembly GCA_907269065.1. NCBI lineage: Eukaryota > Metazoa > Arthropoda > Insecta > Lepidoptera > Geometridae > Crocallis > Crocallis elinguaria. Next base: position 13,865,727 of record OU026071.1, on the reverse strand, counting down.
AGGATCGACTTGATTTTTGGCATAGATATAGTTTATGGACCGGAGAGTATCATAGGCTACTTTTTATCCCGGAAAAATGCACGGTTCCTGTGGGAACGCAGGTGAAAATCGCGGGTAGAAGCTAGTTAATTAATAATTCAGTGAAAAATTTAACATCCTCGTCGCCAGAAGTTTTAAAAAGGGTTTGATCTTCAAAATGTCGCGTTGCGCCCGGACTGGGAAAGGCAAATAAAGGGGAAGGAATTACAAAAACAAGGGTATGTGGACTCTTCAGCTGGGGTTTTTTCTAATCGTTCAATCTCTCGACGTCTGTCTGTGTTTAGAATGAATTTAGTTTTGTGCGTTTAGAAAAAAATAGTCGAAATGTACAATTTTGGGATGTCTCACACTATTTGTATCATAGATTATCTATTACTATTCTTTTAAGAGACGAGCGGGTCGTTTGCCGGTTGTTAAGCATAACACCAGCCCATAACAATTGCAGTGCCACCTAGTGACCCAGAACATTGAAACAGAAAGGTCTGCGAAGCACTGCAGTGCGCTCGTTACCTTGAGACATTAGGTACATACACATTAAGTACGTATAAACACAAATTCAATGGCATAATCCTGTCCTACTTCATATTATATAATAGTTATTATTGTGTAGTATATCCTACTAATATCATAAATGTGAAAGTGTGTTTGTTGGTTTGTCCTTCTTTCACGCAGTAACGGAGCAACGGATCGACGTGATTTTTGGCATAGATATAGTTTATAGACCGGAGAGTAACATAGGCTACTTTTTATCCAGGAAACTGCACGGTTCCTGTGGGAGCGCGGGTGAAAAGCGCTGGCAGAAGCTAGTATCACATAATTTTTATTTTATTTACAAAAATATAAAAATGTTATTTCACCATAACAACAAACATATTAAGATGATAACAGATCAGTATATTTATTCAGAATCTCTATTAACCTTTGCTTTGTTTATTTTGAACTTTACAAAGTTTATCTGGACTTCATTTATTATTTAGGTATATTCTTGAAGTTTTCATGTTGGTTCAGTTGCACTTTTTTAGTAAACAATTCCTCTTTACACGATTGCATAAAAAGGAGTGTAATGTTTTTAGGCTTCATCTATGTAGTACGTATTTCTGTCTTTATTCCACCATACCTTTTAAAATTAAATGTCTGAACAGATTTGGATGTATGGGGTATCGTTAGTATGCTTAGGTACATCATCTCGAGTGACACTGGCTAGGGCAGTCGTGTTTTTGAAATAGTTTTGTTGCTAATTTTTGTAATAAGAAATGGGGGAGAAAGAAAACCCTTGCAGTTTTCAAAATTAGTATTTTTGTTTTAAATACTCTGTCCGCTTGCGGCGCAGTGTACCTACAAAGAAACATTTTATGGCATGCGATTGGAAGGATCTTTGTCAGCTAGTTGAAGAGCTAGCTGAATAAATTGCGTGACTGTTTGAAAAATGGCGGATTTGAGGGTGTATGAGAGCACCTAGTTCCCATACTAGACTAAGGACCCGTATTATGGAAACAGATTACACATTACAAATAAAAATTACAGTATCCGCCTATATAAAATCCGCCCTTCATAAATGCAAGTGTGTTTGTTGGTTTTTGTTCTATTTTCCTTCTTCCATCAATCATGATTTAGGTGTGAGGGCTGCCTTAGGGTGTGAGGGTTTTCACCCGCGTTCCCACTGGAACTGTTCATTTTTCCGGGATAAAAAGTAACCTATGTTACTCTCCGGTCCATAAACTATATCTATGCCAAAAATCACGTCAATCCGTAGCTCCGTTATTGCGTGAAAGAAGGACAAACCAACAAACACACTTTCGCATTTATAATATTAGTAGGATTAGTAGGATTATAGTAGATATACTGATGTCTCAGGGTTACGAGCACGCTGCAATGCCACGCCAGGCCTTTGAGGATCGATATTCATGTACTCCATCAGTGAAACAGTCTGCTCGTCTCATTATCTCAAAGAATAATACTAGCTTCCGCCCGCAGATTCACCCGCATGGCGGCATTCCCACAGGAAACGTTTATTTTTCCGGGATAAAAAGTAGCCTAGATGTTACTCTCCGATTCATAAACTATATCTATGCCAAAAATCATGACGATCCGTTTCTCTGTTGCTGCGTGAAAGAAGGACAAACCAACAAACGTACAAACACACTTTCGCAAGTATCAAAAAAGCGTTTTCTATCTAGAAAAGGAAGAGAAATTAGAAAAACATAGTATTCTTCTGTTCTCTGAATTTCATACCAAATGCTAGATTTTTTTTCAAATATTGGCACAAAACAGTGGGTCAAATCATGTAAGCTATACTTGACCCACTTCCTGGTGTTCGATTGAGCCGAAATTTTACATACATAATAACATGTAAATCGGATGACAATGCAATATAATGCTGTCACTGAGCTGGTCTGGTGATGGATCCGGAAGGCGGCCAAAGGAACTCTGTAAGTTTGCTGTCGTTTGATTTATCTTTACAAGTAGTCTGATGATGTCCAGCGTCCTAATGATGGAGCCGGAAGGTGACCACAAGATTACAGTACCAATTACGTATTTATAAGAGTTTGTCTGGAAAAAAATATTTTTGCACTAAAACTTATTTAAGTATATTATTACTGAAGTGTATACGACTAAGCGAAAAAGAAAGTCATCCTCTCAAGAATTTCGGCGCTAACATCAATTGCTCCCATCTAGTCTAGCCAGACGATACGAGTTCGAATCAGGTTGGCCACGAATTTTTTTGAATGTTTTTTTGTTTGAAACTAGCTTCCGCCCGCGTGGTATATCCTACTATTTCCTACTTCCTACTATCCTGCTATAAATGCGAAAGTGTGTTTGTTGGTTTGTTGGTTTGTCCTTCTTTCATGCAGTAACGGAGCAACGGATCGACGTGATTTTTGGCATAGATATAGTTTATGGACCAGAGAGTAACATAGGCTACTCATTATCCCGGAAAATCGCACGGTTCCTGTGTGAACGCGGGTCAAAATCGCGGGCGGAAGCTACTCGTAGTACATAAATAAACATAGAATGAAAAAAATTAAAATCCGCACACAACATGTATGAAGAATTAAACAATAACTCAAGATGACAATGTGAATTCCAAAGTAGCTATTTTGTTGTTTTTGTTGTACATAAGGCACAGAACATTAAACCTTAAGGTTATGTTGTAAATACATAATGAAATAATAAAAAAATACAAACTTACACCTAAAATATTTTGGACGTATAGAGGTTTTTTTTTAATATTTGTGGCACAGAGGTCGAAATAACTTCCGGGTGCTATTTGAATTTTAAATTTCAAAGTAAATAATTTATTTGTAAATGTTTATTTAAGATACATAAGACATAAATTGCAAATCAGTGGAACGACTTTCCATTTTTAGTATTCTTAGGTGACCTAAGTGTATTTTTTTCTAAAATTTTGCTATGTATGGCTTTGTGCGATTATTACTTTAGTTCCTTTAATAAGGCAGGGCTGTCTTCTAGTATAATGTCATTGTCATTACAGCCAAGAGTTCTTAATGCTAGCGCTTTTTTAACATTTCAAGTAACCTTATATATATTCAGGATTTTTTTTTTTTTTTTTAGACTTTTACTCAAGCCCTACGTATGCTAGTACCTCAGTTCAAATTCAAATCAAAATGCGTTAATCATATAGGCCTCAACGGAGCACTTAAAATGACTCTACCAGCAAACTTAGGACTATACTATCTAGTTCGATGTACACTACTGCCCCCTGAGATGCCGCCCCCAGAGCTTTAATCGAGATGAAAGGTAGTCTCTAGGTATAGGACCCGTTAGACGCTATGCATGGATATCCAATAAGCATCAATCACGGACCACGTGCAAGCCATTTAAACACCATGATCACCGCTTCAACTTTAACCGTCGGGGCCGGCTTATTCAAATAGGATCTCTCCATACAAAGTTTCATGTAAATCAGTCCAGTAGTTTCAGAAACAAACATCCAGACTTTCCAATCCAATTCTTGTATTCGTCATCAGCGTAATTAGCAATATGTGAGTAAACTACCGGCCATATGCAGACCGTAGACGCTTATGCAAACGTGCGTTTGCTTGTCAAAATAACAACGCTTTTGCATCAAGCGCGGATTTCGAGTATCTCGTAATCGACGCTTGATGCAAAAGCGTTGTTATTTTGTCAAGCAATCGCACGTTTGCATAAGTGTCTACGGTCTGCAATTATAGGTAGATGTGTCCCCCAAGGCGCGGCACTGAGCCCGCTCTTATACCTATACATAATATAATAAGTACCTCCACATTTAAAACAATACAAACAAATAATATTTAAACAAAAATTCGTTTGTTTTCCTACAATTCCCATTTCGGCTTGTTAACCAATGCCATTAGAATTCAGCATAATTAATTTATGTATCAAGAAGACTGTAAAATTACTCAAGCTTTAGGTACCAGCCGCAATCGCCTAGCAAACGTTAAACAAACAAGGCTCTTTTGGACAACTTAGCAACATACGATGTATGAGTCGTGTTTTTTTTCATACATTCCACGCTTGTGTGCGTCCGAGCGCGCATGTAGGCGTAACGTGCGATAGCGTTATCGGAGCCTTGCAAAAATACACAACAAACATACAGTATACGTACAACACGCACATACAACACAGGTGTGTTGTTTTACTATGGCGATAATTAAGTAGGTAAAATAAATAAAAAACGGTCATTTGCGGTCGGGCTGTTTGTATGAGATTTCGCGTGAAATATTTTCTAGTCGTTAGATTTTGTTTGATATGTATACAGCACGTTGCTTGTAATTGTTTAGGCTAATAAATACATTACGGTTTGTTTTAAATACCTTCTTGCCACAAAAAACGACTTCTAAACGTCTGTTTAGCTAGACAATGTCTAAAGCTAAACATCACAACCGAATTGATTTAGACAATGCAACGGTTAGACTCTTCTTAAATCAAGATTTCTGGTTGTTCATATTAATTAAATGAGCGACTAAGGTATTCTAACGAGAGTTCAACACATGCTTAGGGTGTGTTTAATTTTTTTGTGGTAAGAGTTAAGACAGCATACGTTTTAATCATCATTATATAGACGTTCACTGCTGATCATAGAGTAAAAATTGTAGAGATTTGCCGGTTTACTACAATTCGAGATTGTTAGCTGGTAAGGCCCCTGGATGCCTACCACCATCTCTTAGAGCAGCATTACTTTAACCTTACACTGAAAATTCGTAGTACAATGTTCAATGTAAGGTTAAAGTAATACTGCTCTAAGAGGTGGTGGTAACTGGTAGGCCTGTTGTGCAGGTCTAGCCCAATACACGCACCGCCGATCTATCAACTACCTGCGCAGGCACAAATGCACAGGTAGACCTCTCACCTCTGCGGTAGACCGTAGCGTCTCGTCTGTGGCCGGCTTAACAGACCATTTATGACGGCTCCGTACCTAAGTTGGTAGTAACCTTGCCTGTAAAGCGACGGGTCCCGTGTTCGATTCCCGGCCGGGGCAGATTTTGTGTAAGCATAAAGTTTGTTCTCGGGTCTTGGATGTTTGTAATGTGTATCTGTGTGTGTCCATGCCACCTGCGGCACAGGGAATCCTAGTGCGGGGCATGAGTTTAAGCGTTTATTAATTATTTCGTTCCACTTGGTTTTTCGTCGGTTAAAAATAGCTCAAATGACATAATAAAACCAAACAAAGACTAATAAAAATAGCCCAGAGTGTTTCATCTAAAATATTCGCGAGTACTCGTTTTAGTACGAAATTGCGCCTTCCTACTGATAAAACAAAACAACCCAAATAATGTAGTGGCCTCGAAATCTAAATAAATGCCTATCAGCGACGCTTCCGACCTCCTTTTGTTGCCTAAACTGTCAGAAACTAGTGCGTGCCTTCATATATTATAATGCAAGATTTTGTTATTTAACGAGTTTGTTCGTAGGAGGACTAACTCTTCTGCGAGTGTCCGTCTGGGTTGTTACCACCGCTTTGCTCGTGAAATGTGCCGCCAAGCAGTAGTGTGCAAGCATTACTGTGTTCCGGTTTGATGAGCAGAGTATCCAGTGAAATTACTGGGCTTATGACACTTAATACCTAATGTCTCAGGGTAACGAGCGCTCTGCAGTGCCGCGCAGGCCTTTGTGTTTCAAAGTTCTGGGTGGCACTGCAATTGTTATGGGCCGGCGTTATGCTTACCATCAGGCAAACGACCAGCTCGTCTCGTTACCAAATAAGATTAAAACAAAGAGTTAAGTTCTACAATTGGAACGCTTTAAAAACGCCGTATATATTTATGACATTATGTAATGTGAGTTATGACATGTTCACAAGTTCCTTTTTATCAACGAAAATACGTACGTTACGTATGTTTGTATGACCTCGCATAACTTTTTACACAGTAGTCCGATTTCGATGATTCTTTTTTGATTGGATATGATCTCCGAAGTTGGTCCCATTTAAAACCCTTACATTTGTGATTCCGCTAGCACACTGTATTTTAAATGGTTTAGCGTTTGGCTTCCTTGATCTCAAGTGACGGAAGATGGTGAGCAGAATATAATAGAACGGGCTGTAAAGTGAAGATGCCGGAATACACCGATAGAAGCTCGCGCCACGCAAAATCAGGAACCTAATTCTACGGTTCTATGGTTTCAAAATGAAAATGGTTTTAAAATGAATGGTTCTCAAAATCATCATGCATGATCATTTGGATGAAGAGCGTAAATTCACGAGCACACGAGGATTCCAATTCCACCACTCCGCGCGTGGTGGGTTGAGTGGACCTCGATGGTCCAATTTCGAGCCCACAGACGGGCACTCCACTCCGGGCGCGCCATCCATCTGCATTGCTCCTTTTTTCGGTGCTTCTGCGTCTCTAGTATTACAAAGGGAACGCGAAATGGATCCTTGTATCGGCATGAGTTGGAAGATCGGGTTTGGAACGTTTGGATTTGCAATATTTCTGTCACTTCACGTAATCCATCTGAAATTCCCGACACACGGGCAATCGCCCGTGTGTCGGGAATTTCAAACGATCCGAAAATCTTCGGATCGTTTGATTGGAGTGTTGTAGATTGCAGTGCTCGTGTATGTGGGCTATTATACGAAAATTATAGCAATGGTTAATTGATGATGACCATTGTCACAGGCGACCATAGAAAAACGATTGTGCTGTGTCTCAGATTTTTTATTTTATTTTTTGCGGGTAGGTACTAATAATTAATTTTGCAATCTTATTTTATTTTCAAACTAGCTTCTGCCCGCGGTTTTCACCCGCGTTCCCACAGGAACGAACGAACATATTAGTATGGATAGTATGGATAAATGATTAATATTTGAATATGAATTCACGTTTAGGTCTTTTGATGAATTTTCATCATCCCATTATGATCTGCGCTGCGATACATTCTGTTCTAAGATGATATAATGTTACTCATGAGATTACGAAATGTGTTAATAAATTCAACGTCAAAAGTTATAAAGTTGATAATGACTAGAGGGCGTGGTTTCGGTTGATTAATAACTAAAAAAATTAATAACAAGACAAAACTTGATATTGGTATTTTTTGGTAATTTATTCAGCAGTGTTAAATAATAAACAGTTTCAAGTTTTTTTTAACTAAGTAGTACCGATTACTACCCTTGGCTGGGGTCCGCTGTGTGGACTGTACTGCTGCGATAAGTAATAGCGTCTTGATCAGATTCTCCTAATACCTAGAACGATTTTTTAATTATTTATCATACTATTGGATAAGGAGACGAGCTGGTCGTTTGCCCGAAGCATAACGCCGGCCCATAACAATTGAAGTGCCACTTAGAACTTGAAACACAAGGGCTTGCGCGGCATTGCAGTGCGCTCGTTCCCATGAGACATTAGGTATTAAGTCTCATAAGCCAAGACCAGCCTCAAAGTTTGAAATCTGTCCCCCTACAGTGATACATGTAGCTGGAAGCTTTTAGGCTAAGATTCAGAGACGATTCTAAGCGTAGACTTTGGCTTCCATATGTCAAAACTGTATAGAATTTTGACGTATGGAAGCGTGAGTCCACGCTTAGATTCGTCTCTGAATCTCAGCCTTAGTCACCAGAACTCAGCTCGGGTGATCATCGACCTACCGACTTTACGTTCGTGAAATTGGTCTAAATTTGAAGCCATAGCAGCTCTAGGGCCTAGACCACAGTGGCCTAGACCAAGAGCAAGGTCCTGAAAAATCAAGCATGCTGTTAGCGAACGTAGTACATAGTCATAATTCTGATAACATCATTGAAAAGAACAATAGAGATGCTGTTATGTTTAATCTTTAAATTATTGGGAGTTCCACAGTATCTCAAAACTTGGGAGTGGTCGATGTTTCAATTTGGAACATAGACCACTCCTGGTTTAGGAGAGGCTGCTTGCTACAAACCGCTATAGTTATTATCATAGACTAAAAAACTCAACGCTCTATACTTCAGCAGTGGCTGGCATTAACCACCTTTATGTTACGCGAATTTAACGTCGAGTTTACGTATAAATATTTATTTTATTTCATACACAAGCCGTTATCAACGTAGGTGAGTGCTTGCGTCGGCGTAGTGTAAACATTTTGTTTTCCGCCACTACGTGTATCGATTGGATGATATAACAGCATACCTAGGTGCTTACCTACACAAACTTACCTAGTGATAGGTAGTTATAGTCTTTTCAGGGTTCCGTACCTCAAAAGGAAACAAAGGATCCCCTATAGAATCACTTCATTGTTTAGAAAGTAAAAGATCGCGCTCTACTCTGGCAGTCCTCGTAGCGCACTAAAATGCAACTAGTTAGCTAAAACCGCGTCAGACGTCGTTTGGTCATCGGACGAACAAAGATGTATCCTCATGTCGCTTCGATGTTTATTTTTGTTTTTTTTTTTAATTTATATTTGACAATTTATTTTGCTTTACTTGTTATCAATTCTTATTTCAGGTTACCTCGAGAAATTTTAAACAATTGTTAACAATTAGAAACATGGTGGTAATAGCATAGTGATAGAGCTTTTCTAGTCTAGAAATTGGAGTCAAATTTAAACTACTTATCACCCTAATTAATGGCTGGATTGTAATAAAAGTGCAATATACCAATTACTTAGATAAAACCTAGAACAGGAAAAAATACATACGATGTGACATAAAGGTCAAACCTTATCGGTGAACAGGATTCGGACTCTCGACCCCACAGGTCGAGGGGCACTCTCACAACCACTAAGCTATAATCACTTCATATCATCTGCATCATTGGTGCTATTTGTATAGACTTAAAGTTCTTATCAACTACGTAACGTCGGAATATACCTATGCAATACCACGTAAGTGACAAAAGTAGCCAATAGGGTAGTTGCATTAATAGTAAATTTACTATGGTTGCATGAAACGCAAAATATATAATTACTGTAGTTATCCAAGTTTAAGAACATCACATTAACAAATAAATTAAATCCACAAAAAATATTTAGTTTCCTCAAAGATAATGGATCTAAAATATTTTTTTTATCATCCAATAGTAACTTAAATGATACCAGATTCTTTACAATTCGATGAATGAAAAAATGTATGACAATTACTATGTAATTAAACGCAGTTTTTCACAGCCAAAATCAACAAATAAAATGCATGTTTTTAGTACAGCTTTACGGCCCGCGTGAGAAATTTGTATGGAGCGTTTTAGCAACGTCCGACTTTGACACTCATTTTAGACGTTTATAGCGTTCGATTTCAAGGTTTTTCAATATAGTCATCATAAAAACGATGGAGTCAATACCCTATTTGAGTTTTCAGTCAGTTCTGTCTTGGCTCTCGGTGAATTCGGTGAATCAATCAGTATTAGGAAGCTGTAAATTCGCGCTTAAAATACAGCGTAGCCATTTGTCAGCAGCAATATCGGAGATACTAAGTTTTTGCATTTCGCTGTGAAGTTTGATTCATGGTAGTTACGCGCTTTTGTATTATCCCCGACGATATATTGTGTAGATATATACATAAATATATCAGCGTAGGCATTTCCTTTAACATATTTGTGTGTACTATCTTATCTTTAATATTGCTGATTCAGCATTATAATTGTAAATGGTCAATTCAAGGCCCAGTACTTTTTGCTATCTTCGGTGAATCATTTAAGCTTTTCCTGCGGCTCAATGAATCATCCATTTAAATTCAAATTTATTTATTTTCACGGCCCCAGGAGAGTGCTCATCAAAGTTAAATTCTTATTTTAGAATACGTTTTTTAAATTAATACATTCTTAAATGAATGTTTAAACTTTCCTTTTTATTGTTTTGGGAATTTTCTGATGGTATTCAAAGTGCCGCCTATAGGTTCCATGGTGAACTGTGATATCAGTGTTCACTGAAAACAAAAAAAACTAAAAGTATAATTTAGAATACCAAAAGGTTCTTTTCAAAAAATAAATAAAACTAGGAAATGACGATGGTAAAAGACCTGATGGAATGACTCTCATTCCGTGGAAGATGGGGCTTTGGTATGGGACGCCATCTGTGTTGACACCCTGGTGCAGTCACATCTTCCCGGTACTCAAAATAAGGCTGGTGCGGCAGCTGAATCCGAGCTGAAGTGTTTCGGGCATTCTGTGTTTCAATCACTGCCAACTGAGCGCGAAAGAGATCGTTGTATCGGCCTCATACACGTTGCGTTCGTGAATGGTGAACTTTACAATGCCAGTTTCCACGTCCAAAACACGCTAAAAATCTAATAACATAAACAAAAATTAGTAATGCATATTCAAAAATAATAAAAATAGATATTTTTTTAAGTTATCGCATAAATAATACTTTGGTAGGTAATAAAATATAACAACTTAATAAATGTCATGTAGAAATAAAACTTTTAGAATTATATTGCTAAAGGTCGATGGTCGAATCCTACAACAAGCTTGAGCGCAGTGAAGGAAAACATTGAGATGCAACCAAGGCAGTTAGGCCATTTTCTAAGATTATACCTCGTAGCACCATCCTTACGTTGAAAATCAGTTGACAAGCAGCCTTAGGCAGACCCCAGACATGTGTGCAAACGTACGTTTGCTTGACGAAATAACAACGCTTGCGGCCCATGGGAAAACCATGGAAAAACCACGATCCCGCTTGACGCATATCGTATCGTCTGGTGTCGTTGTAGTTTTAGTCCGGTAGCGCTAGCACTTTTTGGGGTCATAACTTACCATAATTCTAGAGTAGCTAATTTTTTGCCTGAGGATACAGTTGTACATAAAAAGCTTATTATTGAGTTTTGTGTCACATCGTGCACTTGCATTTTCAGGAATTCAATGGTTTGTGACTGTTTTGTTTAAATCAACATAAAACTGTCAAAATACTTTTTGAGTTTAAAAATATAATGGTATTCTATCTAAGATAGCCTGAGTAGTATGCAAACCTAATTTGTGTCAGTTTCATTAATTACAAACTGACATACGGTCAGTATGCAAAAACTTTGCCAAAATAAAATCAGTTTTGAAAATTTAGACACAACATAATTCAGATCACCTAAATATGCCCATTAAATAAATTTGTGCCTAATTAAGCCACAGGTTTTGACGATAATTAATTATTTAGCTTTTCCAAGCTTTTGTAGCTTCAAAAAAGTATTGCCATTATTAGAGTTTACATATTCAATATCATAAATGCATGACAGATCGACAGTGTAAATTTGTGTCATTTTCATCCACGATTTACATGAAAAAACACAAACAAACGTTTGTGGTTTCTCCGAACGAGAGCTACAGGCGGCAGCGACGCGCGGGGGTATAAATACCTACGTACGTCGTACACAGCTCGCGGCCCGCGCCGCTCCGCTCGACTCCTTTCGTATCGTCCGCGCCGATGTAGGTACTTATATAGCGTAGTATGGAATATTGACTCTTTTACGTAATGAACAAATGGGTAGGTATAGAGATAAAAATAATGACGTAGGTACCTATTTAGAATCTAGTAATCGCAATATGAATTACTTACCTAATTTTCTTATTTAGTGGGTTAACAAGTTCGAGAATCGACCCGACAACCTGGTGTATCAGAGCTTCTAAACCGAATTACTCTATGGAGTTACCAAACTCATAAACTTTATTTTAGGTACCTACGTCCTTTAGGTTTCATTAAAAAAAGTAAAATAGATCTTATTACAACATAGCATAAAGTATGTTGTTGAATGATATCGCCGAGGACTTTGACATAAGCCGCCTTCGTCGCGATCGGTGTTTTTGAGAATGTAAACAAACAGAATGAAAGCAACCTTATTACTCGATGAATAAAGTATATTTTTAAATGTTGCTGTTCCGTACTATGGTAAAAGCCGCTTTGCGTGTTTTATTGTTTCTTTCGCTTTTACTGTACCTAGGTAAATATTTTAATTGCCGCATATATTTTACACTAGCTGCTCACCCGCGGTTTCACTCGCGCGGAGGTATTGGATTTCACGGTTTTTATTTTTTTGCGCGGATTCATAATTATTTTTCTAAAATTAAAGTAGCCTAAGTTACTCCTTGTATCATCAGGGCTAGGATCGCCAAAACGACTACTTTCTCCTCCTAAAACTCCCACACGGCTTGGTTTAACGACTTGAAAAAAATACTACCTGAATGATCAATTCAAGGGCATTAATTTGAATGATTGATTTTTTTGTGTTACCATTACTTATGGCTTGAAAAAATATTTAACAGCATGCTGTTTTAAAACTATTTTCCCTAAAACTTCTAAATTACTTAGACGTTTGGAATTAATTTTACACCAAAAAATAAGGAAGAAAATTTACTTTAAAGTACGTGTTTCTTTTGTAAATCAAGCAACATTTTCTCAAAGAAAATAGCAAAAAATCTATTTCCAAACGTCCAAGTCTTGGAGGTGCTCTGCGCGGGCGCGCGCGGCAGTCGTGCGCTAGCTATCAGACGGGGAGGTTGTGTCACTCGTTGATCCGCTCGCGCTGTCCGCCGACTACGTGCATTTGTGTGCGTGAACGACAATCGACACAAGTATTTCTCTATTCGTGTGGGTTTGAAGACTAGCGTCTAGAGGGAAATCAGATAGAAACTATTTATATTGTGTGTGCGCATGGACGCTATATTTATTATAGTATATTTTGAGTTACTTTTTTTTATTAGGACTATTTTTACGAGCACAATGCAGTGCTGCATCTTTTTGTTTCCAAGTATTGATTGGTACTGCAATTAGGATGTTGACTGTATTCAAATAAAAATATAATTTTGCCGCGAAACGGTAGTTTTTGTGACAGAAATCCTATAAAACACAATATTTTTGTTTATTTTTAAGGAATTTAATTTTAATTCAATAATCAAAAGGTAATCACATCACTCGGAAGTCACGCGACATAAAACGCGCGTGACGTCACTTGTTCAATATATATTTTATTTTATTTTCTTCGGAAAACTAACAGCTAGGTGCTTAAAAACATTAAATTAAGTAACTAATTAAAGCTAATTATTTTTTGCTTTTGGCTCCGCGTGATTTGCGTATTAGTAAATAACACAAAATCAACAACAGCACATTTTCGCATTCCAGCCAAAACTCCAATGAGTATATTGCTCGTTAGTATTTTAGAGTGATTTCTGTGATTATTTATCTGTGCCGTGAATTCCGCGCCACTTTTTCGAAATTTATTTCGACTCTTGAATATTCTCCCATGATGGAAAGTGGCTTCATAAAGGTAAATAATTCCAATTTGCCGAGAATTTATTGTTTTACGGTGGCCAATTTCTTTTCGACAAACGATAATATCTGCTCTGCTGAATTTAGAAATGTGAAGACCTCCGTGTAAGTACTTATTATGCAAAAAATCATTATTTCTATAACCAACAATGAATATATAATAGTATCATAGATTCAAAGTGTATTAATTAACCAAAGCATACCTATATATAAATCAGTAAGCTCAAAAAACTTTATTTTAATACATAACAATACATACACAGAAAATATCGAATCAACTTGTCACTAAACGTAGCACAGACTAGGTAGTAGTGGTTATATTCTCTTTGCTTGTCACTTTACAGTGCTATAGAAAAGTACTCTGTGGTATTGAACAAGTGACGTCATTGGCGTTTTGGAGCGAAATTTAAAACGGCATTTAAATACATGAAACTTAAAATATTAGTTGTTTTAAAAAGTAAATTTAAATATTTTGGGTTATATTAGGCCCATACGCATCGTTTTAAACACTTTCCCAAAATCAGTCAACATCCCAATTGTTATGGGCCGGCGTTATGCTTATCATCAGGCAAAGGACCACCAATCGATCAGGCCCGTCTACAGTAAAAATGATATCGAAAATGATAACAATTTTAAAATCCAAGATGGCGGACATTTTTTTTTTCAATAAAATGGTATGGGTGTCATTTTCGAGATTTTTCGAGGTGCTGAGTACAGAAATGACAACCATTTTTAAATCCAAGATGGCGGTCATTTTTTTAGGAAATCGATAATATGGGTGCCATTTTCTAGGTTTCTCGGGGTGCTGATATTGAAAATGACAACGATTTAAAATCCAACATAGCGTACATAATTTTTTTTTCAATAAAATGCTATGGGTGTAATTTTCAAGATTTCTCGGGGTGCTGTGTACAAAAATGAAAAATTCTTTTATAATGTAGAAGGACCTAACGATTCCAGTCTTGAACGAACTATTTACATGCTTACAAGTCTGTACGGAACCCTCGGCGCGCGAGTCCAACCCGCACTTGGCTATTTTTTCTATTGTATTGGTTAACGAGACGAGCCGGACGTTTTCCTGATGGGAGTCATAATGCTGGCCCATAAAAATTGCAGTGCCATTCAGAACTTTGAAACACAAAAGCCTGCGCGGCACCGCAGTAAGCATAATAATGCCGACCCATAACAATTGCAGTGCCTCACAGAACTTTGAAACACAAAGGCCTGCACGGCACTGCAGTGTGCTCATAACTAAGTCTCATAAGCTTAGTAATTTCGCGGGCTACTTTGCTCATCAAACCGGAACACAGTAATGCTTGCACATTACTGTTTGCCGGCAGACTTCATGAACAAAACGGAAACCCAGACGGACACTCGCAGATGATTCGATACCGTAAATGACATCAATATAAAAAATACGACTACAAAAGTAAATTAAAAAATAGCCCGAAATCATTTATTTACGTACACATTCGTTTTTGGGTCAAAAGGTGTAACAAATTTCAACGTTACGGAGCAAATTGGCTGTCTGTACTTTTATTATAGTCCAGAGCGATGTTTTGAGATAAATCTCAACGTTGTATGATCTCATGTGCGTCCGTCCCGTTTATTTACGAACTAGCTCCGCGGTTTTCACCCACGTTCCCACAGGAACCGTCCATTGTTCCGGGACAAAAAGTAGCCTATGTTATTCTCCGGTCCATAAAATATATCTATGCCAAAAATCACGTCGATCCGTTGATTCTTTATTGCGTTAAAGAAGGACAAACAAACAAATCAACAAACACACTTTCGCATTTATAATTTAACTAGCTTCTGCCCGTGGTTTTCACCCGCGTTCCCACAGGAAACATGCATTTTTCCGGATAAAAAGTAGCCTATGTTATTCTCCGGCCCATAAACTATTACTATGCCAAAAATCACGTCGATCCGTCGCTCCGTTACTGCGTGAAAGAAGGACAAACCAACAAATCAACAAACCAATAACAAATACAGTTTAGCATTTATAATAGAGTAGAATATAGGATATATTTAGTATGGAAGTATGGATAGTATGGATAATGATTCAAACTTCACTTTCAATGAAGAACTTTTCACTAAATGAATTCAAAGAATTATAGGCAAAGAAGATGCCGTGCGCGCTACTCGCACGCGCGTTCGTGCATCCGCGTATTCTATGACGTTACGTTTTGCGATATTCTTGAAAGACGAAGTGTGGACCGCGCGGGTGAAGTGGGATTGACTCCACCCATTCGAGCAAGGCCATTGGGGCGTAGAAGGGTCTTAAAGTCCCCGCAAAATCGGTCCAGCCGCTAGCCGTTTCGGAGATTACCCGGAACAAACAGACAGACAGACAGACAAAAATTGTAAAAATGGTTGTTTTGCTATAGGTACCGTATATACTTTCATATGCATTTGGTAAAAAGCTGTTATTTTGATATTACAAACAGACACTTCAATTTTATTTATTTGTATATAGATTATTTATCATCCAAATGTTTCCAGTGATACTGCCATTTTTAATTAATTTTAATTTATACAATAACACAACTATAAAGTATAAACTAAGCAGTTCATCTTTCAAATGTCGGCCGGAACCACGTAGGTCCGGCGGCAAAAAAAAACCAGTTAGACCTTATTCAGTTGTGATAAGGTTCAAAATAGATTAACCATTATGATCGAATAAAAATGCTAACTATATTGAACCTTAATGTCGGCCGGAACCACGTAGGTAAAAAAAAAACAGTTAGACCTTATGCAGTGGTGATAAGGTTCAAAATAGCTTGAACTAATAGAATTGCTATTAAAATTGCTAAGGCTACCTGTTTCCCCCGCACCGGCCCCTTTGGGACCCTCCGACATTAGCACGCGCCGCGCGCCTGTGTGCCCCGCGGCACCGCCCGCTGACCCCGCACTCACACACACAAGAGTTGCGCGCCAAAACGTTTGTTTTCTTTTTCAATAAGATTCCATGGATAAAAATGATACAAATTTTGGATAGTGTTTCGTTACATTATAGTCATAATAAAGACGTAAACTCTAATACATTTTTGTGGCTTTTACAGGATGTTTTACGAAAAAATTAAAATTGCTACAAAAGATGTGGATGAATTTGACACAAATTCTTTTGAACAACAGATACCAGTGATCTAAAACGCATAACACCTATTTAACACAGGCGAATATTCTTTTAGAGCTATTTAGGCCACGTGTTAGGTATTGGTTAAAAAACAGTGTTCCCGTGGACGGAAATGACACAAAATGCATATGTACATCGGCTACTACTTCGTTAGTATCACGAAAGTGAAATTTTCTACTCTGATATGCTTTTCGTCCGATATTGTTCGAAAAGACAAATACCTAAATATCTACCTACCCAAGTACCCAAAATGACACAAATTAAGGAATTAGGTTGTGCTAATGGTCTAGAACCTATATGCAAAAAACCAAAGATTTTAATATTTTCGAAACCTCAAAACCTAGCGCTATCCGTTTTTGGCTGGATGGAAATCTAGTCGGCGACGGTCGCTTCGCACGGCACCCGCTTGTACGACCTCCATTCAAAACAATTGTTTCACAACCACTGCGTGCTCAGTATGTAGCGTAAAGCGGAGCAGTCATCGCTTTGAGCCAAGGCAGGTCTTCGAGACAATATTGCCGTCCTTGTATATTTCGTCGCGCGGCTCGTGGTTTTTTGATGGTTTTGCATACGCAAAACCATCAAAAAACCACGAGCCGCGCTTACAAGTGTAGTAGGTATCTCGTAATCCGCGCTTGATGAAAAAGCATGGATATTCTGACAAGCAAACGTACGTTGGCATACATGTCTGGGGTCTCCCTATGGTGTGTTCCGTCAGCTGCACTTGGACGGCACATCGGTTGAGACTGACCACTATCCCCCTTATTCATAAAAGTTCCGTAAAGTTAATTACTAGAAAGTGTTTTGTCTCGTTTTCACGCGTAACACCTTCCGTCAACGAGAAGTTGACAGAGCAGTTTAAAGCATAGATTATCTTATTGAGCATTTATGAATAAGGGTGTAATGTAATGTCCCAGGGTAACGAAGCGTACTGCAGAGCCGCGCAGGCATTTATGTTTCAAAGTTCTGAGTGGCACTGCAATTGTTATTCAATTTAATTTTAATTTATTTAATTAATTAGCACGGTAAAAAACCAATTACACTAATTATATTCAGATTACAGAAATAAAATATAAGCAATACAATTATTCAATGGGATGGGGTGGGTGATGGGATGGGGTTATGCAGGGATGACGTTGTGCTTACCATCAGGCAAACGACCCGCTCGTCTCATTATCCAATAGTATAAAAAGATAGTTGTAGCAACACTTTAAAAACAATCTAATAAGTAGATAATAATCAGAATCAAATCAATAATGTATTTAGCAAATGTCATTCAAATAACACAATATTTAATAAATTATGAAAAAATCATTGAATGCATAAATAATACTTAAGTAATATTCAATGCATTAATGTGTTACGTAAGCAGTTATTTTTAACACATATCCAAAAAAAGATATCTTAATTTGACCCGGTTTTGATTATTATTAGAAGTTTATAATTAACTTCGATTCCTAATTGATGTGTGTGATATCGATTATGTCAAGGCCATATCTGGCCATCGACTCTTCGATCATTTGATCATCAGCCAACAACCGTCTATTGCTGAATATGGTCCTCCCCCACGGACCCCATGGAGCGGGTATTTTGCCATCGTGTTTTGGAGTTAAAGACTGTTTAACACAGGTTTAGGTTCAACTTTTTGGTGGTAAGATTGGCGTTCTTCATACATACTCTCTGTACATACATTTTATATAACAAATCTTTACCAAAGACCTAAAGAACTAACCGCCATTATACACAGACAATTAATTTGTTTGTCTGTTTGTACACACTATGTTAAGAAAGGTTCCCATCGCATTGTTTTCCGTTTCCCCTGTGTGCTACAAACTGGATTGTGTAACGGTGTTGCCAGTTGACGCAGGAAAAAGTGTTGCCAGTTGTATTACCTAGGTTTTTATCGTTTGATATGCATCCCACAGGACCTTAGTTAGCGTAAATGTTCATTAATAAGATCACCTTATAGGTTTTAACATTTTTTAAAAGAGTACCTACCTGTAAAACTAAATCAGAGCAATTTTAATATTCCATAAAATAAAAAAAATCCAATTAAGTACCTTTTTTATGTAGATATTTATTTTAAATATCATGACGAAAGTTGCGTTTGGGGTAGGAAAGCTATTATTTTATGTTAGCCTTTGACAACTGGCGGGTCTAGACAAAGTCACTATCTACATTCGATGTCGATTGTAAGAAACTAAATTGGAAATGACTTATGGATTCGTGAAGTTACCAGTGGTCACCATGGTAACATAAATTACCATTCGCTAGGTGGTGGGACTAACTCTTCTGCGAGTGTCCGTCTGGGTTGGTAACTTGGTACCACCACTTTGCTCGTGAAGTCTGCCGCCAAGCAGTAATGTGCTAGCATTACTGTGTTCCGGTTTGATGAGCAAAGTAGTCACTGAAATCACTGGGCTTAGGAGACTAAATACCTAATGTCTCAGGGTAACAAGCCCACTGCAGTGCCGCGAAGGTTTTTGTGTTTCAAAGTTCTAAGTGGCACTTTTTTTGAGTAGATCTCGTAGAAGCGGCTGCTGTGAATCTCTTCCACTACCTCTAATCGTGGTATGGATAGCGCTCGCACTAGATTTCTACCAAGCTCCACATTAGGCGGTACGATCTGCGTCAAGCTTTGATCGTGGTTTTTCCATAGCTTGCGCGTGGTCCGTGATTGATGCTTATCCATCAATCGCCGACGTAGGTGTAAGGGCCGCTTATAAGACTTTATACGTGACGTCTCATGCAGACCGTAGACGCTTATGCAAACGTGCGTTTCTTGTCAGAATAATAACGCTTTTGCATCAAGCGCGGATTTCGAGTATCTCGTAATCGACGCTAGATGCAAAAAGCGTTGTTATTTTGCGTCAAGCACGGTCTGCATCAGGGTATCGAGAAAACTGCGCTTGCGCATGAAAAGGCCTTTGTGTTTCGCAGTTCTGGGTTGCAGTGCAATTTTTATGGGCTGTCCTTACGCCTACCATCAGACAACTATGTGCTTGTCTCTTTACCTTGTAAATAAAGAGCCCTGTTTTCGGTGTCGCGTGCTGATCACGCCACCAGCTGAATATGTCGCCAATCTTGGGTCAAACGCTAACATTTGTATGGTAAATTCGATGGTTATCTTTGAAGGATGTTACGTTACATTTTTGCTTCAAGGTGGCAGACATTATGTCAATTTAGAAGCGCTATTTAATTAAAAAGATATGTATTATAATTTTTTATTTAAATAATCTAGTTTTATCTAGATCAAACCAATAAAATTAGATGGCATTTTAAAATAAAAGGTGTAAAAAATCTCCAGATTAAAATAATTCAATGCATTTGTTTAAATTTAAATGTTTTAGAATGTATTCTGTAATTATTATTATAATAATATTTATATTTGAAGTGCATATTTATGTCACTCAAATATAGCTTTCAGTTTTTTATATAATCTACTTATGGAAAACGGGTACAAAAACTCATAAATAATTCTTTGTTATCTAAGCAATCTAATAATTATTTTAAAATTATTAATAAGGCTAAATCTTTTAGCTAGATCTAGGTTATGTATACGAATGATGTTTACTTATCTACCTAATAACTATGTATCTGATCTCGATCTTAAAACCATTAGGCTAATAGTTTATTAAAATAATAGTCATTTCAAGTGTGAAAAAATATTTTTTATCTATAAAGATCACATTTGTTTTGGTCCTATTTTATTAATATTCTAAATTAACATTAATCTAAATTTGACCACGGCCAAGGATCATTAACACATTCGATTTTCAAATTATTCTATAGAGGTGACAATCTCGTCCATGGAGTTTCTTTCTTTATTAAATTTTAAACCTTCGTTGTTCTGGCAGAATTTATTCAAGTCGGGCCACGCAAACAACAACATTTTGTATGTGTACCGTCCTCGACACACACAGCCGGCTGTGAAAACATACCAACACGCACACAAGCGCGTGTTCACACACAAAACAAACCAGGAAACGTCTAGCGAAAAACAAACAAGGGTCTTTTGTATTGTGTAAACAATTGGCTGGCCGTATGCAACAGGCGTGACGTGCCTCGGAAAAAAACAATGCTACAGGTTATCTTCAATAGGTGGCGTTGATTGTCGGTGGACAACTCGATGACTACGTAGTTCAATTCTCATAAGATAGATGGCGTAAAATGAACAGATGCACGTGATAAATTAGATATCGTTTGATTGTAATCAGAGAAATATAGATTGTTATCAATAAATATTAAGTAAGACCCGGACGCTTTATCGGATAATAAAGTTTTTGTAGATGGTTTACAAGCCTCCAGTGATTTAGGTAACAAGTGCTACTAGCTCCTTCCGATTTGTCTACAGAGAATTCAAATACCATCATGGCCCATGGGCCCAACCAACATAATTATTAGTTGCCACTTGCTTGTGTCTAGTGTAAATTTAACGGCAATGAATTTAGTGGCTTTTTTTTAATGTTATTTGGTAACGAGACGAGCTGGTCGTTTGCCTGATGGTAAGCATAACGCCGGCCCATAACAATTGCAGTGCCACCCAGAACTTTGAAAAACAAAGGCCTGCGCGACACTGCAGTGCGCTCGTTACCCTGAGACATAAGGCATTAAGTCTCATAAGCCCAGTAATTTCACTGGATTCCTCAACAGAACAACGCAAAATTGCAAAGTAAATGTGTGTGCATTGAATTATGCATATCATTCGACCTGAGACTGGTCCAGTGGCATTGGAGTGGTGGAGTTGTGGCCCTATGAAAAGCTTGTAGGTCAAGTGTGGTAAATTAACGGAAAATAATTACAAGGATCTTTATAACTGAACGTCTCTCAAATCGACGTTCTGAAGTTCACTTACTTGGTGAAGATCCCAAGTACGTAATACTGTCGTATATAACTGTCGTAATACTGTACTATAGGTACCTATTGTTTCGTTGTATGCTAGATTTATTTTATGGCTCGCTCTTTTACAACTTTAAACTTCCTTTTAAATAATTATTGTTATTTAGAAGTTTGAAAACATTCCTCTAACAGGTCTTCAAGGTTAAAGACCTTAGTGGTAGCACCAGGTCAAGGTTATTATAAACCAATTGCTATACTGTAGTATTATACAGCTGTTTATAGGAATATCCCGTCGAACCGACGCACTATGAGCGGAGGAGCCTGGCTGCAGCGATCAGGTCATCAAATTATTGTCCTTCTTCTTCTTTGCCTGTCTTTGTTTCTAATTTTATATATAAGGTTTACGAGTGAGCAAGTGTGCTACATCGGCGACCGCATCATTACTTAACATCAATGGCGATCAAACGCAAGCCCATTTATAATAAAAAGAATAGGTTTGCCAAGTGGATCGTTGATATATGAGCGCATCCCAGTTTGCGTGCAATTAATGTAGTCGACTGTACTTAAAACTTCGGTAAAAATTTAAGTGAAAACGTAAAAATCGACTTGCGATATTTGTTAGTAAACATAAATAGGCCTCGTTCAAATTTCTAAGAAAACTTCCAACCTAGTCTAATGTATGCTGCATAAAAATAAGGTTCATTATCCCTTGAAGGAATTCCTCAGTTTCTCTATAAGGAAGTAGGTATAGGTATTTGTTATGTTAATTAGAAATTAGTCATAAAGCAAGATTGCTAGACCATATTTAAAAAATATTGCTGAATTGTTTATGAAACAGAATGTTGAGGGAGGGTGTTGGGAGACGAAACTAGTTACGAATGTATCGTAGAGATTAATAATTACTTATATTCTGTTGGATTCGGAGTTGGGACCGGTATTTGGTATGTAGCACTTACTATGTACTAAGTAATTTTTATTGGTTTTAGGCATTCGGACTACCAAAAAGAGGTTTGGGGTCTTAGTTGGGTTAACATTTCAAAAGATATATATGAATTGTAATCAATGAGTGCGGG
This sequence comes from Crocallis elinguaria, assembly GCA_907269065.1. Taxonomy (NCBI): domain Eukaryota; kingdom Metazoa; phylum Arthropoda; class Insecta; order Lepidoptera; family Geometridae; genus Crocallis; species Crocallis elinguaria. Next base: position 13,842,978 of record OU026071.1, on the reverse strand, counting down.
CGATTCTGGTACTGAAACTAACTCTACTAAAATTAACTTGGTGCTCTTTAATTGTATGCACATTTGACAGTTGCTTTAGTGTAGCTAAAGCCACAGAATAAGTAAATTATTATAGTGGTTATTAAGAAAAAAAATATTTCCGTAGGTCGGTAGGATAAAATAAGAAAAAAAAGGCAGACATCTGTTCCATGTATTGTGAGATCATATCAATCTCACAATATATGAGATGATTGTGATTCCTATACTTTCAAGGAATCCTAATTAGGGCTTGGAATCTATCTTCTTATGATATTGAAACCAGGATTTACGTCTCGTTTTTAATGTTAGGAATTCTCATAAAGTATAGTTCTTGTATAGTATAGTAGACTCAACACGTGATAATGGTTATTCAATGCTAGGTTGCCTTAAATTTAATAATGCATAACTATTTTTATCCAGTATTATTGAATAGAGTTTACAATATAAGTATTGTAACTTTTGTAATCCTTTCGAAATTAAGAGAATATTTAGAAAATCACATACGTTTAGACCAGTTTTATGAGGGAGTACATTTATAAGGGCAATTTGAATACAGAAACGTATAGTAAGCATATATAAACTTCCAAACATGCAACGCTGCAACAACACACAACACTTTCCCAAAAATGTTTTGATTTCTCCCAAGCATTTGACAGCGTAGGCCATCACGAAACACTCCTTACTTACATACAAACAAACGTACAAGCCTACAGAGTTTATTATTGTTTTTTCTCTCCGTTACAGATTGTATTCAAAACATCGGGCTTGCATTGGCTCAGTCGTTTCAAGAGCACGGATGAGGTGTACCGCAAGGCTCAGTACTGGGCCCTTTGGACTTATTTGACAGTGGAGTGTTTTGGTCTTGGTGTGCCTTCTGGATGTGTCATCAGAGGGATGAAGACGAGTACGTAGTTGTAACGGTGAGTGGATTTGAGTTAATTTAACTGACTTTCGATGGAGTGTTACGAATCCGTATGTAATGTAATTAATTCATTTCCAGTGAAATGTTTTGAAAACTATATATAAAAAAAACATTTGAAATCAGGTCAAGGACTCATTCATTACATTTTGAAGAAGGTTATAAAAACTCTCGACTGTATTCTAGGTGCAATACTTATTGCACTCCAAGATATAAGAGTAATAATAATTTTAATAAGTTTATGAAGTTATCAAGTTATTAAGTTTTGTATTTACATAAAAAATATATTTTGGTAGATGCAGCTGTGCAATTACCTGAAGATATCAAGACGACAAACTAACTGAAATATTATTATTATGAAGGACGGTACGGTCGACATCTGTTGTAGGTGCATGCCACCGTCCCGGAGAGCTCTCCATCATATTATTTCCGATTGCTCTCATCTTGCTAACATCTTTCATCTGGTTTGCAAGGAGCAGCAATACTCAAAGTATTGGCCACTCAACGTATTGGCGCTAAGTATAGCGTTACCGGAAAAAGAAGCGTAGGTACGGCAACAAAGACTATAAGGATAAGGCTAAATAATCTGTGTACGGCAAGGTATAAGAAAATGCTCACTAAAAAAGTATTACGTGTATAGTGTGATCATTGTTCTCGTAGTACCTATATCCCAAGGGAATCCTAGTTAGACTTTGTTTACTATATTTTGCTAGTATTTGACCACTATCTCGCTCGATGATGGTGAATATGCTGAACATAGATTAGACTGGCTATCAAGTGTAGCTTCCGGAACACAACGATGTAGGTGTTTGGTGACAGATTTGCAATTCGAGGGTGCTAGCTAGCCAGATGAGCGTTAGAAAATGCCCTGCCACCATACAAAAGTGTCTTGTAGGTCTAGATATATGGAAGTTGTTCTATATGTTGTTCTGAAGAACTGAATTAGTTATAGGTATTGTGGAAAACTGTATTCGTGATAAGTAGAGTAGGTAAGCAATATAAGTTAAGGTAAACTTCAGGGTTTACCACTGCAAAAACAGAACGACAGTATACATTACACTCAAGTGAAGTTAGAGAAACAAATAATTAGGTACATCTCCAAAAACACAAAAAAAAACATTGGCGAAACCAAAACATATTTTGAAATCGTTATTCAATGAAAGTGCAAGTCCGAGAGCATTTTAAAAACATTTGAGCCTTCAAAGGATCGGACCCTTTTGATTTCCTCGATGACAGGGCATTTCTTGATGTGACTTGGCATTTTTTGGGAAAAACATATTTTGATGACGCCTGCTGGTGGAAAGTGCAGATGAAGATATTTAAAGCGGACAAAACAGTGTGGACATAGTATAAAAATTAGTTGGTTCCGCACATCTGAATGAAAAAAAAAAACGAATTCTCGTGTCTCTGGGAGGTCACCTTGTCAAAACCGCGGGGAACAGTTGGATGCAAGAGGCGAGAAGCCGGTCCAATCGGTCCGGTGTTTTATTGCGTGAGGCCTATGTTCAGCAGAGGACATCTTCAAGCTGGTGATGATGATGTGTGTGCGTGTGTCTGTCTGTCTGTCCTTCTGTCCCAGCCAGTTTGCCCCGAATCAACTTGACCGGTTCAATTGAAATTTGGTACACATGAATATCTGTGAGTCAAATACGGATGTGTGTGACCAGCGAAATTATATCATATTTCGCCGCGTGTAACGTAATATGATTTTTGATATGGAGTCACTTTTAGAAATTAAAATAAATATGTTATTCCGTATGAATAATGGGTCCCTTGCTTTACAGACATGGTTACTACTTACTACGTCACAGATTCTTAAAATTGAAGTAGCTCTAACTCCACGTTGAATGTGACAAATGTACATATTATTACCTATTTAATTTATTCAGCATTGCGGTTCAACGAGGCAATGCCGCCAGCATGCTGAGTACGCTTCCAACTGGTAGTGGGCTAGAACATTTGGATTATCTATAGGCCTACTATAGGATTTGTAGATTATCCAACTGTTTTTGTAGCTAGGTTAGATGTAGTGTTTATTTGTGTATTAGCTAGTAAATAAAGGCATTTAGCACGTAAAAAAAATATTCCGAGACTCGTGTTATTAAAAATCGAACATATAGATCCGATTTATCACAAGCGCATTTTGGCTAGGCACTTAATACTGTACCTATACTTGAAACGGTTATGTTGTGAAGCCATAATTTACTTGAGCATTAAAGTGCTTACAAAAAAGTTAATAATTTTTTTTATTTCAAAACACACACTAAATACTTGTACTTATTTAAAAGAATTTTTAATTAGTTCATACTTTTGGAGGATCATTGATCGAGATGTTGCACTCGCAAGATAAAAATATTTAGGTACAAACTACAGGACCTAATCGAAAAGTTTCATTTTAAAATGTAGTCTCTTCATAGAGTAGAAATTATTATCGCTCCATTGCGCATTGTACGGATCTGAATGGCTGCCGGGAAACACTGTTAATCGAAAGATTTTGCACCTTGATAGTGGTAACTAGCCAATTTCAATCTTCATTTTGAAGCAAAAATTGATAAAATACTGACTACTATAACTGATATGTTACGCTCACTGATAGCTTACAGGGCAACACGCCGTCGTATGAAAATACGGGACATTGTTAGACTGTTACGATTTTGGTGAAATAAGGGACACCGCCAAAATGACACAGTCACAGTTAAAAAATGGGACATCCTGTAAAATACGGAATATCTGGCCAGCCTACACGAACCACAGCCGTGTCCAACAGTAGGCAATAAAAAAAATTAGACCACCCACATACCAAAACAAGCTCACAATCCAATATCGCTCAAACAAAAACTATACGTGTTTATAAAAAACATAACACAGCAAAGGTAAACTCGAAACGAGCGAGAAGAAACGCAAATCTAAACAATTTTTCTTTACGTATCGATTTATGGAACACTTTCATCGATTATTATAAACATGAAAATCGAATGAAAACATACACACTCGATGCGGCGACTCGATGACGGTTATTTTATAAATAAGTGCAGGTGCAATGCTTATTGGTTAAGTCGTGTGTGTAAATTTAGTGTAGCAGGTTTTGCTTTGTGTAAACAAGAGATCAGGACCTGAGGTGAGACGAAATATAGAAAGAATTAAAAAAACAAAAAGACGATTTTATGAAATATATTTTATAGTGTTAACCGACACTAGCGGATGTTCACACAAATATATACATCACAAAAATTTAGCTTCCAACAGGATTCGAACCTAGACCTAGTTATCTAGACCAGACGGCTTAACAAACTAGGCTATGGGAGCAACCGATGTTGACTGCGAAATTCTTGATATGATGTTTTTCTTTCCGGCTTACAAGCTGTAGCTCCATCTAGCCAAGAAAAAGACTGCCCCCGTGTCACTCGGGATGATATGTAAGGAATTAAGGATTCACCGATACCAATACATCCAAATCTGTGTACCCTACCACTTACCACCATGCTATTGCATTGCGAAGTTTTCCTTCACCAAAAGCACCAGTTTTTTGTTGAATTCTAACCACCGACCTAAAACTTACATACACGAGCACTCCAATCCACAAAATTCCATTCCAAAGTACCAAAGACCGCCCGTGCTTGGGGAATCTCGGACGGATTACGTGGAGTGATAGAGATATTAGAAATGCAAGCGTTCCAAATCCAACGTTCCAAATCATCGTTAGTGGCCGATACGACTATCCATTTCGCGCTCAGTTGGAAGTACTCGAGACGCAGAATGACCGAAAAATGGAGCGATGGCGCGCCCGGAATGGAGTGGCCATCTATGGGCTCGAAATTGGACCATCGGCAACGTTCTACTCAATCCACGACGCACGGAGTGATGGATTTGGAACGCTCGTGTATGGTGAACTAGAATACGTGGCCGACGCGAGATCGTCCTACGTCAAAGACCACTACACACTGAGCCATCATTGCATTAAAGATTCAACAGAAAAAATAACTGTGCAAATACTTGCGCGTGTCTCGGTATTGTGGGAGCCAGTTTATCAAGAGTAACAAAAAGAAACAAGTCCGATCTCAACTACAAATTTTCAATAAGTTTCATCTCAATTTCAAACCATTTTCCCACAACATCTCCAAAGAACAAACAGTACGTTTTATAAAGATAAGTTTACCATCCACAATCTGTATACATAAACATAAGTATACCTACTCGACGCTATCTTCATATTTACTAAAGCCTATCTCTGGAGATAACGGTTGCAAACAAAAACAACTCTGTTCTTCACTAATGTATCTATTTATACTATAAAATATAGTTTGTTAGTCTGTACACATGCTTGTTTTTTTAGATAAAAAAAAATTGACAAGATACGCTTTATTGAATGTATTTTTTGATCGTATGTATTCAAAATGGGATGTCTCTCTCATTCTCTGTTTATCTTATTGTCCATAATCTGGCATCATTACTTAACAGCACGTGATATTTATTTATTGAAACTTAACTGATAGCTCACAGTTATTACCAAAACACTAACTAATATCCTACAAATATTATAAATGCGAAAGTGTGTTTGTTGATTTGTTGGTTTGTCCTTCTTTCACGCAGTAACGGAGCAACGGATCGACGTGATTTTTGGCATAGATATAGTTTGTAGACCCGAGAGTAATATAGGATACTTTTTATCCCGGAAAAAAGCACGGTTCCTGATCGATCCGATTTCCACTGATAATTTTTATTCCAAGATTTTGCTCACTCGATTTATATTTTTTGTTTTCAATCTCAACACTTGACCTTTTCATTCATACCACACACCCATCCCTTATCTCAAATGCAATTGACGACCATGTATTATAAAACAAATATATAAGTATACACAACTTTAGGTACTAAATAACGTGCGTCCTGATTACGCACATAGAAAATATTATTTACTAAGTTTACGTCAAGTTTTATGATGTTACGAAAAAGCTTCAAAAATTGTTATCTCAATAAGTATGTTTACATACAAAATATGCATGGTTCATTTCGTTTTTTGATACGTTGACTCATGACTGATAAGGAATATTACCTAATTAAACAGAGATATAAGATTTTATCTACATCCTATTGGAATCACTTGCCAAAAGCTGGTTTGTCCAGATATGTGACAAATGTTGTCGAGCTGTGGAAGTGACTTGTTTATTAGAATTCAATAAATAATAACAAATTTTTAATATTTTCAATTATTGACAGTTCAGTTTTGAAAATTAAATAGATTTGCTTTAAACATCAGAAAACATTTCAGTAAAGATTTGCCTCCGCTCTGACAACAATATTCAATTAGTATTTTAAAGTGCATGTTCTTCAGTGCAATAAAATTAACGGAACAATTAAAAAAAACTGTCGTTAATAAAGTGTTAAAATCCATTTTCTTATTTTGATAACTCTATATACATAGTGTATACCGGAATAGACAATTTTCTTAAAGTGATAACTCCATATACGTAGTGTACAGCGGCATATACAAATTTCTTATTTTTGCATTAATTATTTGACGTCAACGCAAACAAACGAAATGCCTAGTTGGGTAAGTAGTCCAAGATTATTATCCCACCGGCCCCAATAACCAGACCTCGGATAGAAGATTGAAGTTTTTTTTAAACTGAAATGGCTTACATTTGACCACGATCTCAACTGATAACAACGAGACGGTCGACAGTGTAGCACGCTTGCCTAGAAGAAACCTATTCACTCTTGTCTTGAAAACTCCAAAATTATAGCTATTGGGAAACACAGAGGCTGGCAAAGAATTCCACTCTTTAGCTGTCCGTATGATGAAGGTTGAAGCAAAACGCTTGGCACGGACAGGATATCAACCATATACGGGTGACGCAGTGCCGTGCCTCTAGTCGTCCTTTGGTAAAATGGAGATGCTGGAATCAAATTGTGTAACTGTTTATCGCGTTCATCTCCATAATAGACTATAGTGACGTGACATGAATCATCTATTTGGAACAATCTACGACTGGGGAGTATTATCAGTATCACATAACCTGATATTTTAGACGCTTTTACCTAAGGACTATAAGGCACAAGGCGCAAGAATCTGCACCAGATCACCAAATGCTTTGGTCGACGCTTCCAGATAATTTTACTTATATATTTCTGTTTTTGTTGAATAATTAACTAACATCTGGAGCTTCGTTCGGTGTTTTTCTTATTTTTGTGTAAAATTGCGTTTTACAAGAAATACAACAGTATAGGTAAACTTAAAAAGCAAAACCTTATCTAAATAGAAAATTTCATCCAATTCGTTAGAGCCGTTTCCGAGTTAGCGGAAATAAAGTTATTTTTATTTACTTACTCGTATATATTTATATATAAGAAAGCGCCTAGAGCGCTATCATTCAGAACATAATAGATAGGCTTATAGTGCGCGGGGACCCTTAGGGGCAGCGTAGACGCTTATGCAAACGTACGGTTGCTTGTCAGAATAACGACGCTTTTGCGTCAAGCGCGCATTTCGAGTATCACGAAATCCGCGCTTGACTCGTCGTTATTCTGACAAGCAAACGTACGTTTGCATAAGCGTTTACGCTTCCTCTTAGACACCGTCTCACCTAGAGATCTGTGGTCTCACCAAGAAAACGCTGCCTTATGATTTTGCTGTGTTTTACCCATCAATGTTTATTATCGAAGGTTTTACCTTAATTTATTTTCTTTGTTTACAGAGACCAATGGTGCAGTTACCTCTACTGGTATGTATTAATTTCTATTTTAAAAGATACGTATGTAAACCCTGAAAAAGAAAAACTGACTAATCAACGTCTTCTTTATACGCCTAAAGGGCTCATTAGTTAATAAAAGCTTTTATCCCGTTGAAAAAAAGCTTATTATAGGGTTCGAACCCCCGACCTACGGAGGCAGACGCTTGTCTGCATCATCGTCCTAAAACTCAAACAGAACTCTTCAGACAATCGATACTGTATGGACACGCCATAAATCTTTCTTAGCAGGCAATGTTGCTAGATTTGTAGACGGAAATTCTACCAAATTATTTAAAAAAAATGACATTTTAGTTTTTAACATCATTACTTTTTATCAGACTTTATATTTGTCTATTTTTACTGCCCCCTTTCTATTGTCCCTAAACGTAACTTATTATAGTAAAAAGTATAAGGTATCTTATTTAAAAAAAATATCTGGCCACCTGCTGACAAAGTTATAATAATAACAGTTAAATTCTACTTACTGTCTGTACATATTTGTTCGAAGATAAACACATCATGGATCATCAGATCATATTTTTTGGATTTTTTTTGTGTGTCTGCACACGGAATCCTAGTGCAAGGGTATGAGTGTTTGTTATCTTTAAGAGTAAGGTATTCTTACGAAATTCTGATCATCCAAAAAAGCTGTAAGTCAACCTGTTTTTTACGTAGATTACCTACTTATTTAAATCGACATTTCCGTTTTCAATGCAGCCAATTCAATATTTTTTATTTTAAGTGGAGAACTCCAGAAAGTTACTTAACACGTTTTTTAACCGACATAAAAAAGGAGAAGGTTCTCAATTCGTCTGTATATTTTTTGTGGCGATGCTACTCGATGTTCCCTCCAATTATTATCATCCGATATGAATGAATCTTTTTTCATAGGATATTTCTCAAGGGTTTCACAAATTTTAAGAAAGTATACCACTCCTAAGGGTGGAAAATTGGGCGATCACATATTATATATCGCGATATTTTCGTGCATTTTTCTTTAATTTTAACAACCTGGCAACACAGCCCAACGACCGCGCCCTTGTTTGTCTATCAGCTCTGGCTATTTTGGACGTTAAGCCTGCTTACTCTTTTGTGTCTACAAAAGACTAAAATGTAACCTTAGAAATTAGAGTGTATTGTATGCATGTGTGCGGATGTTACACAAAGAGCAAAAGGGCAAGATTTCCCTTCATGTACATCTTGTAGAAGAGAACTTTGTGTAATTTTCCTTTCCATCTGTAACTTTTTATCGCACATTTTGTGAGAAACATAGATAGCATTTTCTCATCAAACCGGAATACGATAATACTTGCATTACTTATACATTACTGCGCTGTGGCAGATTACAGAAGCAAATCCAAGATCGACACTCGCAGAGGAGTTGAGTGGAGTAAAATGTTAGTGGTAGGACTAACTCTTCTGCGAGTATCCATCTGGGTTGTTACCACCGCTTTGCTCGTGAAGTCTGCCGCCAAGCAGTAATGTGCAAGCATTACTGTGTTTCGGTTTGATGAGCAGAGTAGCCAGTGAAATTACTGGGCTATGGACGTAATACCTAATGTCTCAGGGTAACGAGCGCACTGCAGTGCCGCGCAGGCCTTTGTGTTTCAAAGTAGTGGTCCGATTTCAAAAATTCTTTCACTAATAGAAAAGCTACATTATCCCTTACTGCTGTAGACTATATTTTATTCTAATTTCACACGTGCGAAGCCGCGGGCAAACACTAGTCTATTATATTTACACATAATACAATAATTGTATATCACCACGCCCACTAAATTGCCTAGAGCCTCACGATTTAACGTATTTTTCGTAGCAGGCTCTCACTCTAATCTTGGCCATAACGCTCCCATGTCTAGATTGGTAAGACAATACAATAAAGTATCAAAAATTAAAGAAGTCGACATTTTTGCTGACTTTATTTCCAGATTTAAAAAGTCTCTTACTGTCTGATTATTCACGCAGTTATTCAATTTAAATTAATTTCACCTTGATAGATATATTTTTTAATTGTATTAACGTTATTCGCTGTGTTATCATTTTTTTTTAAGTTTAATAATGTTTTTTATTGCTTGTTGTCTTCACCTATAAATACTGTGGCATTTGGTTTTTTTATTCTATAGAAATTGTTTTGATGTATGTTTTGGTGTACGCAGTGTTGGTGATCTAACTAATAAATAAATAAAATAACTACTATAGGTACTTATTCCACTCCCCCGAAAGGTTTCACGATGGGCCAGTAAGAGTAACGACCAGAAATCGGTCGGTCGAGTGAAAGCAGTTTTTTTACGACAAAAGTAAGGAAAAATACCTTTTATTGGTTGTTTTTATATTCATTGTAGAGTTAGGTGTTCGGTGGGCTATAAATAGAAAGGAAAAGGTCTGGAAGGGAGGGGGTGTTGTATTTTAATAATAATATTTATTATCTTATATTTATAAATATGTAACTGCAGGTGGTAGGACTTTTTTTATGCTATTTTGAAACGAGACGAGCTAGTCGTTTGCCTGATGGTAAGCATAACGCCGGCCCATAACAATTGCAGTGCCACTCAGAACTTTAAAACACAAAGGCCTGCGCGACACTGCAGTGCGCTATCGTTATCCTGAGACATTAGGTATTAAGTCTCATAAGCACAGTAACTTTACTGGATACTCTGCTCATCAAACCGGAACACAGTAATGCTTGCACATTACCTACTGCATGGCGGCTGACTTCACGAGCAAAGCGGTGGTAACAACCCAGACGGACACTCGCAGAAGAGTTAACCCTACCACTAAGTAGTAAGCACCCTTATACAGTTTTTATTTTTCCTATCTAAAGTCACAGAGCAATCCTAGTCTTTGAATCGAGCGCTTCCACCCCCACAGATTCCCATTCCCCTCTCCTGAGAAAACCCAAAGTAGGGTAACCTCCCTCCCCCCACTAGATATAAACTATGCTTAGAGCTTTATTGTCCGGTGGAGGAGCTATATTGCAATATTCAGCTATTAACGAGTAGTGATAGACCAAGAGCTAGATGGATAGAAATCTATACCATTTCTTAGTTTTTAGTCTCTATGCGACTATAAATGCGAAAGTTTGTATGTGAATGTTTGTTACCACGTACCTATATGTTTATGTAGTTTATATGGGTCTTCATCATATGCCAAGCCGGGGCGTGTCGCTAGTGTAGAATAAAAACAAAACAGCACTTTGTTGATAAAAAAAGTTTATTGAACCTTATATCTAATTTTCCAATTTATTTGCGGATATTTAAAAAACAGTTTAATTTCTTTCTTTTTAATTACTTATCAGATTGTCTGAGGAAATTTCGCAATTTGAATAAAATAAATCTCGAAATTTTACGGTGTTAAAGAGAGCCTGAAATGATGTTTAGTTTATTTTAATATTTTTTTATAATTTATTTCTTGACCTGGATCCACAGTCCTTAAGTCACAATATTAGAAACAATTTATTTTCGAGTCGAAGTGACGCTTCAGTAAAGCGGTGGATACTTTACTGAAGCTTCTATGGAGTTTTGGATAGAATACGAAAATACACGTTTTTCGCCTTTGTACTATTTGCCTTTCACTCATGCACGTTTACGAACACTTAATGGTTAATAATCTACCATTATTACACATTAACACTCGAAGAAACATAGGTTTTAGTAATCAACAACATCAAAATCAACAACAGCACATTTTCGCATTCCCGCCTAAACTCAGTTTATTTTAAAATCACTAGATGTTGCCACTGTTGTTACAACGGCAGCAGCTCGTGTTTGCCCTGATGCTGCGTCTCTTTCACCCGCGTGTAGTCTCCCACAGGAACCGTGCATTTTCCGGGAAAATCCTACGTTGCTCTCCGGCCATAAACTATCTTTATGCAAAAAATTACGTCATTGCTGCCTGAAATAAAAAAAACACCAACCGACGAACTCATTAGGGTATTGATTGATTAGAGTGATATCTAATAGCTAGCCAGGTCAGCATTACGAACTGCCTTACCACGATACGTCACGATAATTATAGCCATTCACCTGTGATGTGACAATATATGACAATCATCTAGCTAGAGTCTAGACCTTTTTTTAACACACATAGGTAATTAAAAAAGGTAGGATGAGTCTGGGAATTGGGAAATTCCGTCTACGTGTTCCCCGGAAAACATTTAATTTAGTTGTATTAACTGGCATTCGTCTTAATTTTAGTGCGTGTGGCAACTCTGTACATTTCCTCTCTTATGGTTTTTTGCTGTGCAAGGTTCGTTAAACGTCTCGTGTTTTTATTTCTCCGCTCACCATCAATCGCCAGCCGTGCAAAATAAGATAAACAAGCCTCACTCTGCCCACCGGGAAAATTAACAAATGGCAAATGATACAGATTAAGTATAGGGTTTAAAAATAATATAAAAATGATGTATTTACGGTTTACCCTGGGATACAAAGATCCTTTTGAAAGTAATCAGATGTGAAGATTGTCTAGCATTGAGGCAAAGACAAAGAAAGTACTTTATCAAGACAATTTTAAGTTGAAAATTACTAAAACTAATATTCAAAAAGCTAAAACATGTCATCTTTCTACAAATAATTACAAATAAATAAAATTAGAACACGTCAAATACAATCCTATTCGCAAGCAACAAATTAGATACAGTATCAACACAGACGCAAACATACTTAACTAAAACTTTAGTAATACGAAAGACAGAAAATAATAATTGTTATTACATACTCAATTTAATAATAATTTTCCCCGTCTCTTCACAAGTAGGCGGTCGCTGTTCAGTTGTGCTGGGCGTCGCTCTTGAGTGGGCGGGGCGACCCGAGCTTTGTTCAAACTATACAGACTTTTAATTAATAATTTTTAAGCTGGCTTTTTTGCTACTGGCAGGTTTTAATTTCATACTACAAGTTTTATTTTTTATGTTGGTACTCGTTCGTTTTTTTTGCTGCCTGGGTTATTTACTTACGTATAGCTGATTGTGTTTGAATTCTATTTTTAAAATTGCAACTTTCTCTTTAATTGTAGTAAAACCTTTTTTGATCTATCGTTCACTTGTTTTATCTATATGAGAGCGTGATCGTTATTTCTCTTGCGATTTACAATTGACAGATTAGATTGGTAGCTTTTTTAAAATGTTTACATTTTTTATACTCATTTTGTTATGTTCTAATTTTAGCAGATAGGTTTTTATTTTGTTGTAGTTTTGAACTTAAATGATAAACAAGACTGGATTCGTCACGTTTGTCGCTATTTTTCTCTACAGTTACGTTTGTTATATTATCTATAGGTATTATGATTAATGAAGCATGCCTTCGAAAATCATTTTTGGATCTCAGCTTTCTTAATTAGGTTTAATAAGTGTAAGCTGTGATTCGGGTAGACGAATGTTGCAGAGGCTCGCTGTTAGAGTCATTTATTTTAACTTTCCTATGTGCTCCTTCGGGGCCTATTTGAATAAAGAATTTTAATTTGACTAAGACATACAATACAAAAACTCTATATTTCATACCAAAATATGAAACATACAATGAAAAAAAAAGTACACAGGTACCTAAGTGACACTAACATTTTACAACCTTTCATTTGTAGTTAAACATTTTGTGTTGTTTGAAAACGCGGTGTAGCTAATTTGAAGGTTTTCCCCGAACGGATACAATTTTAATTTCTGCCGAAAATCTTAATTTTTAAGCATAAGGTACATACTACAATCTAAACAAATCATCTTCACTTACCTAAAACAATAACAAAAATAATGATAAGTATCTAACTACAAAAAATAATTTCAGTTTAAGTTAAGTATTCCGCTAAAACAATAATCTCTCGTTATTATTACTAATTTTAACGGCAAAATGTTTAGTCATCTGAACTGTACAGGAAAAAGTATACGTAAATCCACTTTTTGTACCAGAAACTTTTCACAATTTGTATCGACAATGCCCAGATTGCACCTGTCCCCATGTCCCCTAATAGATCAGATGGCATATAAATCCTGATTTCCCAGTTAGCGAGTAGTGGCGACAATCGATAGCTCCTAAATCATCTGCCGATAAAAATGTCAATGGCCTGCTACGAGCCTGGGCTGCAGTTACACCGAAATTCGAAATAGAACCTTAAATGTATAGTCCCCAATAACACTGGGGCGGATGTTAGTGGGTAAAGTAGTCAGCGAAATTACTAGACTTATCTGTTTTACTTCACAAAAATTAAACACACAGTAAACACGTGTTAAGCAGCGTCTAACTCTTAAACATGCCTTACACATGTTTAAATATTAACAACCTTCGAAATTTCAAATCGAACCTTAAATGGAGTGTCACCAATAACACTCCCCCACTGGTGTGGATGTTAGTGGGTAAAGTAGTCAGTGAAATTACTAGGGTTATACTTACGGTCTTACGCAAAAAAATTGAGCACACAGTAAACACTTGTTAAGCAGCATCTCTTAAAATGCCTCTTAGACGCGTGTTTAAATATTAACAACTATGATTTAAGCAGTGCCTAATGGTTGTCTAACTAAATTCTGTTGTGACATTTAGAAGACAATTTAGAAGTTTCTATTTTGGACACTGTCTAGCTAAACAGGCATCTAAAATGGTTTTTTGTAGTAAAACGGCAAATTTGTCAGGGTAACAATCGGAATTTAGTGCCGTGCAGGCCTTTGTGTTTTAAAATTCAAAGTACTGAGAGGCACTGTAATTGTTAAATGAGTTAGCGTTATTTTTAACATCAGGCAAACAACCCTACAACCCAATAAAAAGCTGCTAACCAATAAAAAGTTCTTAGTTAGCCTCCAAACTCTTTTCATTATACTCGTTTCGGTACATTATTTTATTGATAATAACATGGTACTCACATAAGACATTTATTTAATAAAACCGTGTATGTAACTTATAAAATTTTCTACAAAACATTTTTGTGGTTTAGTTACAGCTTTGACTTACAATTAACGTCAGATTCGCCGGATTAATTACCTACTTAATTACTAAATTGTTTCGCCACTCAAAATAGAATCCGTTTTGATTCGATTTCCAGTTACTGCCAGTTATTGCAAACAAGTTTTATTCCTTTAGCCAAAACATAGAAAATATTATAAATTATACATGTTTATTATAAATAGTTCACAAAAAATAACAGGTTGTAATTTGTAAGTATATTCAAAACAACATTAATTTATATTATTTTTAAGTTAAACCAAAATAAATAGTGGTCTTGATTTCATTCATTGTAACAACAATAAAAAACACTTTAGTTGAGACATAGTTCTATTGCATTTATCAAAACCTTATGGTATTAAAAATAAAATGGTTTGGAAGACATTATTACGCCAGAAAACTTGCATTCGATATTAAAGCAATTAATATTTGAATGCTTGTACCTTGTTTGTTTGTTTAGTATATTTTAACTAAAAACAAGTTTTAATTAGCAACAACATTTTTGAGTTTCTATTATTAGTAACAACATTGTGCTATCAATTACAATTATGTTTAAATAAAAACAACACTTTAAAAATGATGTCTCTAACTCAAGGAACAAAGGCTTTAGTAAAATATAATTTAAAAATGAACACCAAATTTCAATACTAGTCTAAGAATAATTTAAAATTATGCAAAAAATGCGGAACAAGTAAAATTTGTTAGGAGCAAAACTGTATAATTTTGGCATAATCAATATAGCAAAACAACAAACTTGACGTAGATGAGTTAAAAATAACACAACTTTTTATGACGTTTTTATATAGTTTCTTTGATGATAGAATAATCATTAGAACTTCATGAATAATTCAAAGCAATACGTTTTAATATAGATTACGCGATCTTTTAAATATAAACAAGATCATAATAATTATTTATTTTGATTGGTCAAGTATGTTCAGATTGAGGTATATTCACAACGTTCCTATAGTTCCTACTAACCACCTCTCTAGAGGGGACGCTGGGAATTTAAATGTTGAAGTTCACTGCGGGTGGGGAGGTTATTTGGGGACGTTGGGAATACTTTAACTAAAATTGAGACTCAGCCAGATGATCAGAAATTGGCTAAAATTTTTACCAAGATGATATAGAGGCACCAAAAGGATGTAACAAAGGTGGGATTTTATAATAGTTAAATTGTTCATTGTATTTTTTTTGTCATTTCGTGTTTATTTCATATCTGTTTTATTGATGATAGCCACACTTGATAGCCATTACCTACTGTCCCCACCTGCGACCACGTCAGGTGACACAGGGGTCAAACACGGACCTGTCACATAAAAAATTAACTTTAAATTTTTTCGCTGTTAACGTGACTCGAACTTTCTTCTGGTTACCTAGATAGATCTGCTCTATACCCTGTTCCAAAATCTTAGATATTTTATGTAAACAAAAGGGTTGATAGAACGAAAAAATAGATAACTTTGCAATTCATCAATTGATGATAGACATTATTATTAATTTATTTTAAATTATAACACGATAAAGAATTATTGAAAAATCGTGAATGAATCGTTTTTGCAAGATTGTTATTTTAAACTAAACTAAGGAAGTATTTTCGTGCAGTTACTTTTCTTAGACTGGGAACACAGCAGAAATTTGAAACATTTTGTGTTGCCATTTCTTTTTCTGTCTGTTGATCTGTTCCAATCTCCGAACTCGAGTCTAATCTTGCTGCGTATGTGTTGTTGCTAAAGATCTTGTTATTTTATAGTGGTTTTGTTTAAGTTTTTGTTGTTGGTTCTTGTTATTTTATTCTTGTTACATTATAATTGTGCCGCGCGACAGCAAAGCCGGGAGAAATAGAAACAAAATGTGAAAAATGTTTTTGGCAACTAGCATGTCACTTTGGCAGTGACTTTCGTTGCATTTCTTTGTTTACAAAAAACACCTAAGATTCTGGAACAGGGACCACGGTATAGTTTAAATTCCACCTAGGTACGTTATATATTTTTGTCACTTCACCGCTCGATTCGCTACGGTGTAAATGCCGCCGTACGCATGCGCCCTCATTCATACCCGATTATAATTGAAATAAATTCAGCTCAAACTCCCCGCAGACTGAAACCGATTACTTCTTATCTTGTCCAAACGTTATAGATCACAACTTCTTATGTTTCTACGTTATATTCTAAGTTTGGCTATTAAACCTCTTTGGTTTGAGCCAAAACATAAAATGCACTTAGAGAATTGTCTTTTGCTTAAAGACTTAATGGGTTATACCTACTAAAGATTATTAGGATTTGAGATACAATATTGTAGATTGAAATTAGAGAGAAATCACCATTTACAAGAGAAAAAAATAAGCATTCTGCATCGTCGATAACATTCGTGCGCGTTCAACTCGCGCATGCGTACGGCGCTCCAGCAACGCCGTGCCTGTCAAAAATATGCAAATTAAAGTATAAAAAAGCGATTTAACACCAACATCACCATCAAATGTAGTTCGAAAGTCATATTTTTTTAAACTAACTCTTTAATGTGTCATCAAATGCAGTTTTAAGAGTAGCAAAGTTACGAGGAATTGTTATCGCCGTCCCTGTCTACCGGCACGGCGCATGCTCGGGAGTAATGTTTATATTATTTGTATTTGAGCTGTGTATCACGTAAACTATAACTACCACAGGCGTAGCGCCAATACTGAGGGCCACTGCCCGCCCCACCCCGCTTGGGTAGTTAAATATTTCTTGCTTATTTCGCCCTAGCATTGTTGTTGCCGCCGCGCCGAAGACTGTTGTGTATTGTTTATCCGCGCGTTTTCAAGCAAATATTTTTTTTTAATCTAAACAGTATACTGTAACTGGTTAAATTCTATTTTCGAATATAGTATTGATTGAAATTTGGAATGTATTTTGTGTAGGATGCATACAGTTGCAGCGGAGTAAATAATTTGCATCTAGAACTGCAGTTGAGACGGTGCTCATAAGTGGTAGTTTTTGTCGCTGAACAGTGTTTATTTTTTTTATTGGTTTTTAATGGTCAATTAATATTTATTTAGGGTTTCGTGTACGCCGCGAGTGAAATAACTTTTTTGTTTGCGGATTTTTGCAACATGCGCGTAAGTTTTTTGCATAGAGGCGTGTCTTTGATTATTTGAGACAGGAAATGCATTGGAATTTTAGTCAGCTTTGAATTATGGCTTTTATATGCAAATTAGTACAGCTTGAGATAATATATTACAAACATTTACGATTTTATTAAACTAAAACAGCATTTATTTTACATTTGAAAACACTAAAATGTGCGTAACTATACTTGTAAATATTTTCATCAACAAAATCATTGATAAAATCTTTCCTAATTCAAAGAAATATCTTTAAACGTAGAACGAAGCGCATTCATCGCCGAGAAAAGTTTGAATTTCCACGACGGAACTTATAAGCACGTGCTCTGTCGCTCATGTGCTCCGCGAGCGAACCAATCGCAGCGTCGCTCATAAGCGGTTCGGCCAATGAGGAGCGGCCACTGTAAAGCGCCACTTTTGACAGCTGATGAGAGACTCGCAGGAAAAGCGTGTTCTGTTTTCGGATTTCATTCGAATTCATTTTTTTGAAATCTTTTTTTTGATAAGAAAATATTTAATTATGAACGTGGATCGTATTCTATTTTCGAGTTAAACTTTTTTTTTGTTGCCCTATATTTTAAATTCAACTTTTTAATTTTATTTTTTATTGCTAATGCGTTACGTGATAGGTTCGAGGAAAGTGTTACAGAGATAATTGCATATTATTGCGTTTTAAAACGCGATGGGTGAAAAATGCGCGTTTTAGCACGTTTTGTTTTCATATTGTAATATAATTTATCAACATTTCGCATTTATTCGCATTACTGTATTTACAAGAATCGGTTTCTATAAAAGTTTCGTTGTTTCATATTTTAATTGCAGTTTACGAAATTATTGCTGAGAAATGGTGGTCAAGGTATTTATTTATTGCATAATACTTTTACACCTACAATTGTGCACACAATTATTAATTATCTTTAATTAAAAAGTTGGTTCTCATTGGTATTTTTTATTGTAGCTCATTTTTAATTAGTTATCAAGTCATTTGAATATTGAAGTCAAATTTTCAAAAGTCGATCTCCTTTTTTTACGAGAATTTGTTTATTTTTATTTAAAAGTGCATCAATGACGCAGGGGCTTTCTATTTATAGTTAAGATTGATATTGCAATCCAAAGGAAATGTGTATTTTCTTCTATTTAAAAATAGTTATAGTAAGTAAAATAAAAATTAATAATTATTTGACTACATACTTTTTCGTTGAGATGATATTCTTCCGCTTTGACTATGTTTTATATTTTTATTTTTTTTATGTTATTTGGTAACGAGACGAGCTGGTCGTTTGCCTGAAGGTAAGCATAACGCCGGCCCATAACAATTGCAGTGCCACCCAGAACTTTGAAACACAAAGGCCTGCGCGGCACTGCAGTGTGCTCGTTACCCTGAGACATTAGGTATTAAGTCTCATAAGCCCAGTAATTTCACTGGATACTCTGCTCATCAAACCGGAACACAGTAATGCTTGCACACTACTGCTTGGCGGCAGACTTCACGAGCAAAGTAATCTGTAGGGCTAACATACTCCTTTATTAAAACCTGTTTTCAATATGTAAGTAGTTAAACTTATATCTGTATTAATTTTCTATAAATAATTTCACCATGATGTTTTTCATAAGGTCGTTTTAAATAAAATTGATTTTAAATCAACAAGAAAGTCCCTAAAGAATTTAAATTTAAGTAAGATACTTGGTTAAACTTTTACTTATCAATGTTAAACAAATACTAAACTTATAAACACAGACACAAACCTATTAAAAGGAAATGAATCTAAACAATACCAATAAAAATATTGATATACACTCAGAGCCTATATTAAACGTTAATTATTTTTTTTAATTAGCAGCTATTCTGCTTTTACTTTTAGTTAAAAGAAAAATTGTTTACGTAAATATCATCTCTAAATTTTCGCGGGCAACAGCATTTGAACCCGCTCTCTGGGTCTCTATGGTCTATGCTCTATGCCCTATGGTATAATATAATCTCTCTGGGTCTCTAGTCTAGGTTTCTAGACCAAACCTACATGTATAGTAATCTGTGGACCAAACGCTTTAACCAACTAAGATATGGGAGCGATCGTTTTTTCCCCGAAAAATGTGTACTGTTGGATTATACTTCTTTCACTCAGCAACGGAACAACGGACCACGTCGGTCCATTTTTTGCACCGATGTTGTTTATGGGCCGAAAACTGTCATAGACTATTTTTTTTTCACGGAAAAATCACGTTTTATTTTAGTTTTACTCTATGATAGCACGGTTCGTGTACACAAACGGTAAATTACTAATTAAAGAAAATTACTAATTGCATTTTAAAACGGTAGATACAATATTATTTTTATGGTCATCAGTATGAAGATTATCAAATTAACAGTTACTAGCTGACGTGATTCCTACAGGCACTGCACATTTCAGGGATAAAAATAGCCATATTACTCTCCGGTCCGTAAATTATATATATGCAAAAATACAGTTCGATCCGTTGCTCTGTTGCTGCGTGAAAGGACAAGTCAACAAATACACTCGTGTATGGATGGCACCTGTTATAATTATATCAAATCAAAAAACTTATTTTGCCAGACTTTAGGTAGGTACATATATGATTCTAATAGGTACGTATTTCTTTGTCTCCCATTTACAAACTACCGTCTTTTACAAATTTCATCCTCTCCGCCTGGTTGTGAGAAATCGCTTATAATGTTATTAATCTAGGTTCTAGGTGGTAAAATAAATAGTGTCTTCAAATAACAAATAAATTAGTAAATTGAAAATTGTTTCAGTAACAAATTAATTGTAAATGTTTTCTCAGTTAAAATATATTATGATTGTACCGCATAAGCCAGATGAATGAATTCCCACGCTTTAGAAGTCTACAATTTTAATAATTACCCATAACATTATAATTATATAATTTTTATCACTTCAAGATAAAACTTCTAGTTTGAAATTCATGATTTGACATTATATCACTTCCTTCTTTACCATCCTACTTCCTACTAATATTATAAATGCGAAAGTGTGTTTGTTGCTTTGTTGGTTTGTCCTTCTTTCACGCAGTAACGGAGCAACGGATCGACGTGATTTTTGGCATAGATATAGTTTATGGACCGGAGAGTAACATAGGATACTTTTTAACCCGAAAAAATGCACGGTTCCTGTGGGAACGCTGGTGAAAACCATGGGCAGAAGCTAGTATGGCTATAAAGTCCAGTTTTCGGTTTTACTCCACCCCATTTTAGAGAACGTGGCTTTCTCTGGTACGAAAATCAGTTGTACTTACACTCCGTCCAACCATTTATTTTACTTTTGACAGCTGGAGTTGGTGATGTCCTAATCGATTCGATTTCTTATAACAATCGACTTTATTTATGAATAAGCTTTGATCAATTTCACATATCACACAAGAATCCGACGATTCATTAGAATAAAATAGTAAGTAATTGAGGTACCCATATATATTTACTTAATTGTTTTATTTGCGTACAATTTTTTTCAATTTCCTTACTTTATTGATAAAATATATACACCCCTCTTCAAAAGTTTAACGGAATTCAAAATTCGTCAATGGCATATATAATGGCGAATATTATTCATAACTTGAATAATATTCGTTACATAATCTGTGGACTCAATAAATATCGATATCGATAAATAATTGGAGAAAGAACAGCACGTCGCTTCGCTAAAAAAAACAGCGTCACCGAAGCGTTGCATTTTTTTTTGTTGCAATAATTATAGAACTTTATAGGTATGCTTATGTCAAAAGTAAAATAAACCGTTGGATGGAGTATAAATGTGTAAATCCACAGATTTATCGATATTAAAAGTTTTTGTCTTAACAAATAAATCTACTTAGATTAAAACCATGTATAGGTAGATTTAAAACGACACCATTACTTACTTAAAAATTCTAGAACAGCTAGGTGAACGCATATTGCAGTGAGATCTTGTACTAAGAAGGGCAGGATATTTTTATAGGTCATTAACTCATCGCTTTCCGGTGTTACCACTTGAGTCATTGATTATTCACAATCAAACTGAAAACCATTTATTAATCGAATCCCAAGAGTATAATGTAATACTTAATTAAATTTAAATTATTAACGCCATATTTTGGCATTTTCTTGAATCATGAACGAAATTTTCTTCATTCTCCAAAATACCCGAGTAATTAATAATTTCCCCCTTCCTCTTTCCATCATCAGTCGACCGCACAAAAGGCAAGACGATTTCGGTAGTTTTTGATGTTCCTCATTTACGCACGAAGCGTTTTGCTTTCTCATTCATTTGGAGTTGAATGATCTAAAGAGTGGAATGCCTTGCCTGAATCTGTGGTCCCTGATAGCTATAACCTGTGTATCTTCAAGTCACGAGTGAATAAATCTTCTAGGTAAGAGTGCTCCATCTTCGACCGCATCGTCACTTACCATCAGGTGAGATAGTGGTCCAACGCAAGACAATAGTTTATAAAAAAAGGAATGCCTACTAAATATTTATTATAATATGATAAGTAAGTATATTTTTTTTGTTTAATTTCTTTTATTTCAAACTAGATTCTGATAGCGGTTTTCACCCACGTTCCCACAGGAACCGTGCATTTTTCGGGATAAAAAGGACTCTATATAAAAATATATGTTATTCTCCGGTCCATAAAATATATCTATGCCAAAAATCACGTCGATCCGTCGCTCCATTAAATAGTAGGTAGTTATGTAGGAATGCACCAAGTAAGCGCAAATGCACTTACTTGGTGCACGCATAACTAACAACTTGCTACATCCATTCTATCTTGAGGCTTTTGTTTGTTATCCAGTTATTAGATCAGACACAATTCGATTCATTTCTAAATAATGGAATCAAAACTAGTAACCATTCGTTAAATTATACGTGTCACTGCAATGCACTCCCAATGTGAATTAGTATGAATCTTTAAAGATAAACGTGTCTGTTCGCAAAATATCGTGTTGATATCAAGATTACATAAGTCGAAGCCACACGTGACCAAAATGCTGGCCTCTACTTAGGTCAAAGATTAAGCATTGCCATTCAACGTGGCAATGCGGCCAGCATTTTGGGAACGTTGCCTACTGGTAGCGGATTATTAGATTAAGATTGTAAATATATTAGTGTGTATTTTATTTAGTTATTTTAGTTTATGTTGTTTACTTTTTCTGTTATTATAATAAAAACCAGATTACATAAAAATAGGTAGGTATTACATTTATTAATCCCATTGTGTCATTACAGACACGTGTTGAAAATTTCTGAAAATAAACGGAACCAAATATGGCATTTACCATTTACTACTTATAGGATTATTATAGTAGATATACTGATGTCTCAGGGTTACGAGCACGGTGCAATGCCACGCCAGGCCTTTGTGGACCAATGTTCATGTTCACCATCAGCGAAACAGTCTGCTCGTCTCATTATCTCAAAGAATAATACTAGCTTCCACCCGCAGTTTCACCCGCATGGCGGCGTTCCCACATGAACCGTGTATTTTCCGAGATGAAAAGTAGCTTATGTTACTCTCTGGTCCATAAACTATATCTATGCCAAAAATCACTTCGATCTATTTCGCCGTTGCTGCGTGAAGGAAGGACAAACTAACTGAACAACAAACGTACAAACACACTTTCGCATTTATTCTGGTACGGATAGCTTCTGCCCGCGGTTTTTCCCACATGGTGATTCCCACAGGATCCGTGCATTTCTCCGGGATATAAAGTAGCCAGTGTTACTCTCCGGTCCATAAACTATATTTATGCAAAAAAATCACGTCGATCCGTTGCGCCTCCGTTGCCGCTTGATAGACAAACCAACAAATTTTCGCATTTATTTATTTTTATTTATTTATTCGAACGGAGCTCTACCTTAGATTACAAATTTCTGTTCAAATATTTATATTACACATTTGATTTTTCAAAATCAGCGTTAATGTTTTCGATTCATCGCATCGATCACTGGCTGGAAGTTCTGAAGGGAATTAAAATGATTTGAAAACGTATCAATTTTCAGAAAAATTCTGAGAACTTCAGAAACCGACCAAAGTGAAATGTCTCAGTAGGTAACTAAAGTATTATTCACGGCAAAAGCTTACAAAATTTTATTTCACTTAAAAAAATAGTATATTAACCTAAAAACGCATTCCCAAGATTAACAAAGAACAAAAATAAAAAAGCGCTGAAATTGTCGGCTAAGATCAAGGCGGGCGGCACTATAAAGCGGGTGGGCGTGTCACTTTTCAGCGGAGCTCTGCGATTGGCGGAGAGTCGCTTTGATCTCGCCGTCGTCACTGTACAGTGGGGCGTTTTGCCGCTTTTCAGGGGTATTACAGTTTCAGGAGGTCTCAGGTTATTTATTAGAGTAGATTTTATGGTAATTTATGTGGCTGGCGTTGTAATTAGGAACGAATGGCTTTCAGGAGTTTTTTTTATGAAGTTTCATAATAATTTATACTTTCGTAATAAAAACTTGCAAATGTATTGATTTAGAGGTATTCGAAATTCAAATGCTGACTTGTAAAGCCTTGATGTTGGCTTAGTAGTGAGGTGGTAGGACTAACGCTTCCGCGAGTGTCTGTCTGAGTTGGTACCACCGCTTTACTCGTGAAGTCTGCCGCCAAGTAGTAATGTACAAGCATTACTGTGTTTCGGTTTGATGAGCAGAGTAGCCAGTGAAATTACTGGGCTTATGAGACTTAATACCTAATTAATGTCTCAGAGTAATGAGCGCACTGCAGTGCAGCGCAGGCATTTGTTTTTAAAAATTCTGAGTGGCACTGCAATTGTTATGGGCTGCATTACGCTTACCATCAGGCAAACGACCCCATCGTTTCGTTATCCAATAGTATAAAAAAGCCGATTAAAAAGTATTCTAGTTTTATGAAATTAGTCGATAGAACTCATTCGTGAAATCTATACAAATAAATAAAATTGAAGTGTATGTTTGCAATATCAAAATAACAGCTTTTTACTAAATGCATATGAAAGTATACATGGTACATATAACAACTAAACCATTTTTTAAATTTTTGTCTGTCTGTCTGTCTATATGTTTGGTCCGGGTAATCTCCGAAACGGCTGGACCGATTTTGACGGGACTTTCACTGGCAGATAGCTGATGTTACAAGGAGTAACTAAGCTACTTTAATTTTAGAAATAGAATTAGGGTTCCGCACAAATAAATAAAAGCCAATATCTCCACGCGGGTGAAACCGTGGGCAGCAGCTAGTTGTCAATAAAATTGATGTCGTAAAACTAATTTCATGACAATTATTTCGTAATGTAAGACAGCGTTGGACTTCGATCAGTATACAAAATATAAATTAACATAATAAAAGCAAAAAATATAATATTAAAAACAAATTGTCACCATTAGTCGACATTGATAAGATTATAATAACTTACAAGATTACAAACGCATGATTTCACTCTCGGTAATATTTTATTTTTAGTTCGCTGTGACTTTTTGATATTTATTCATTAGTTATTTGTATTTAGTATTATTTTGTTAAGTTGTCGTCTTGGTAAAGTAAAAAATGTGGATAAAAGTGATACATAATTAATTATTTTAGTTAAAAAACTTTAAAATCTAATAAATTGTAAGCTTTGATAAGATGGTACTTAGTGTTTTTCGGTAACCTTTTAGTAAATTCTTTAAATAATTTTGTATACCTATGTGTTTAAAAATTGGTGCTACTTCCATTTATTACAAAAATTCGTACTTCCAATTAAATGTTCTTAAAATGATAGGTATTAATGAAAGTGTTGCAAGTGTAGTAATATAAATTTACAGTAACATTTTTTTTACTACGTTATTTTCTTATTTAAACTGTAATAATATTTTTTTAACGATGTAAAGTCGAGTCCTCCTTCTTTCCTGTCTCTAAAAATCGTTTTAGAAAAATGAATATTGTTGACAATGGGTAAAACCACTTTTAAATCCTGAAGATATAAAAAATATGGCTTTATATTTCCAGTATTTAAGACTTTCTTTAGTTTATTTCTAATAATGTTAGCCCCCTAAGGGTGAAATATAAAGCTAGTACTGTGACTGCACAGCTTCAAATTACGTTTAATGGTGCTTATACAGAATAGTTGAGCTGTTTTGTTTCTTTGTTGAGCAATGTGTAGATACAAACCCCGTCAGGGTGTTTCAAAAGATGCTCAACACACGCACACCAGTAAGGCAGAGCAATTTAAGCTTCTTTTTTAGATTTTACTCTAGGCTTTTTGGATGCTTATAATTATGTCCATATTGGAAAGAAAGAAGTGTTTAAATGTACAAAGTCGTTTTCTTTAATATTATTTTAAACACTGTTCAGCAACCTAACCTTTAAAATTTCATAGAGTACCATGAAAATAATCTTTTAAAATGTGCTTTAAAACAAACGGCATAACGTTCATATTGGTAAAAAATATGACTGTCAGTTAGTGATAACTGTCAGTTCATAGACTGAAGTGTTAAGTGACATTTGAGTGATTTTTTTTAAAGTGTGAGAACAGAAGAACGTTGAGATGCTGTATGCCGTTAGACAGGTATGTAAATGTACTATAGTACTACAGTTGCTGACCGCGTTCTGGCGTATTAACCAAAACCACTTTATGATACCTTTAAGGCGAGTATATCCACTTTAAGATACCTTTAAGGCGAGTATACCCACTTTGGATACCTTCAAGGTGAGTATATCGACCTTAAGATACTTTCAAGGCAAGTATATTCAGTTTGAGATGCCTTCAAGACGAGTATATCCACTTTAAGACACCTTCATGGCGAGTACACCCACGTTGGATTTGTAATCATTGTCATCATCAGCTGGAAGTCGTCCACTGCTGAACATAGCCTTCCCCACAGAACGCCACTTGGATCAGCTACTCGTCTCTTGCATCCAACGGTTCCCCGCGGTTTTGAAAGTCGTCGGTCCATCTAGACACCTACTCCAATTCTAAGGTCCATGTAATTCTAGGCCTAAACTACGTCATTTGGAAACCCCATCAGGTTAAATTGACCGCAAACAACGACCCCACTAGAATTCTGTACTCTATTTGCTCGTTTAAGAGGAAATGGGCAAGTTTAAGAAACACAACATAACTAGAACCACATTGGGCTTGACCCAATGTGGTTCTAGTTAATAGTTATTAAGTACCAATGATACATCAGGACTTCAAGTGTCACATAATCGTTGTTTGACCTAAGTTTGTTAGTCATCGAGGTTTGGCTTACCAACTCTTCAAAAACACACATGCAGTGTGTTATTGTGGAACTCGCCGCGTTGTTTTAGTAAAAAACACAAAACAATGAAACCTGATAAGTAAACATCATTCAACGCTGACTCAAATGCAAATATGGGTTTTGATTTGTGCACAATCGGTTGTGTTCATTATTTTGACCTTGGGGTCAGGTGTTGGGTTATTTTAAAATTTGTTCCGCTGCTTTTATAATCTTGGAGATGTATTTCTGAATTTTATAAGGTCGAAACAAGGATGGTATCTAGTCCACTGACTACATACCATCCTTGTTTAGACCTTAGACCCGCTTTAGACCCACTGGTCTAAATGACGAAATTCTCACTACATGATACTATAGCAATGTGGTCATAAAGCGAGCAGGCCGCTGACCTGATCTTTAGCTTCACACCTGCCCATAACAATAACAGTGCCACCAAGAGTTTTTAATGATGACAGTGTCCTACATTCGTCACTCTTATAATATATTATAGGTTCCTGGTCTCTCACGCTAAGTAATTTCCACCGCCTACTTTGCCTACTTACCCTAATACGTCTTTACTTGCGAAGCGAAATATGGTATTGCTCGCACGCGTTTGATTTCGGCGGATAAATCGAGCACAACTGTGGTCCCAATCAAACGCACTCTCACATCCCTGCCATCAGTAACTACTACTTAGGAAATGGATCAGCTATATCTCTATGCGATCAGCAGTGCCTAGTAAGGTCGGTCGCCGATCCTCATAACCATACTTCATAGCTACACTGAGCTTGAACATCCAGCTAATGGCACAGAATAAGTAATAATGGTAACATTGCGATGATACCTCACCAAGGTGGTACAGCATTTTCTGCTGCTTTTCTGACAAGCTACTCACCCACAGGCAGGCCAAAGGTGAAAACCGGTCGCAAAGCACCTATCGGTGTGTGTTGAACCGCACTCGAGGGTCCACCTTTGGAATCGCATTTCACCATTGGGTTATGCTCTTCCTCTCGATGGTGTAGATTTTGGAATGAGGCCACTACCATGAGCGCCCACCTCGGACCCAAATAGCCTAATTGAAATCAGTGCAGACAGAGAAGGAAGTGAGAGTTGAAACAGAAAGCCTTCCTGTCTCCTCTTCTGGGCTCCCTCAACCGTCGCAGTTGTTCTCTACGATAGCAGAGCATAACCATCTACTGCAGGAGAACAAAATTAATGCCCACTTCAAACGGTGTATTCGTGCCTCAAGGCTGAATAGCCTCTCATGATCTGAGAATTTCATGTAGCCGAGGTTATACATGGTACACCGCATGTCAAACACCATTTGTAGTGCTAAGCGCCTTCTGACCCTCCTACCAATGAGTGATGCTGTAAAGGTCATTAGACAATCATCGCGGTTTAAAAAAAAACAGAATCGATTCGTAACTTTATCGAGTTACCAACTTAGACCACAGAAGACTTAATAGTACCTTTGGCGAAGATACTCAGTGTTGTCCATTGCTAACAATATAAGTGCTATATTGCATTATTATATAATGTGTTCCTTTAGTTTGTTTGTCTGTCAATCGGCACGTTTCGATAACACGATATACATGTTACGTGTCTCGTTAATAATGAATCAGCATTTTATTGTTATTATTTAATATCAAGTTTGTGATTGTTATTTGAAGGTCAGTACAATTTGTATTATTTTTTACACTCTTGAAAATGACTGAACCTATTTTGATGAAACTTGCGCTGTTCCCTAAGTTGAAATAATGATGTAAGCCAATAAAAAATAATGGTCACAATCCGATTAATATAGTTACGGAAAAATACGTGAACTAACATAATATTTGTCTGTATTTGCCTAATATATTATCATAGGTTGAGAGCGAGTGTGTCCGAACTTGTGCGACTTTCAATCCGACGCACCATAGTTCGAATCTCGACTCGGCCCGCACCAATGATTTATACTAAGCTATGTGCGGATTATTCACACTCGCTCTAAAACAGTGAAGGAAAACCGTGAGGAAACCAGCATGGTCAAGACCCACAAAATTCGAGGACATGTGACGTCCACCAAGCCGCACTGGGCCCGCGTGTTGGATTATGGACATACCTCTCTCTCTGAGAGAAGGCCGGTATCCCAGCAGTGGGAGCGTAAGAGGCTGATAATGTGTATCATAGGTGAAGGTTTCGCAGTTCCAATAATATTACATACATACGTGTCGAATCGATAACCTCCTTCTTTAGAAG
Source organism: Crocallis elinguaria (assembly GCA_907269065.1). NCBI lineage: Eukaryota > Metazoa > Arthropoda > Insecta > Lepidoptera > Geometridae > Crocallis > Crocallis elinguaria. Next base: position 13,813,843 of record OU026071.1, on the reverse strand, counting down.
TCGGTTACTAAAATAATAATTCTGAAAACGTGACTGTTCGCTGTACCTCCGATGTGACAAGAAAATAGTCAATAACTGCGATAGTTTAGAATGTCACGTCACCTACTGTCACATACGACTTTCTTCCACCGCCGCAGGATTGTTTTGAAACCAAGTACTAAGGATGTTATTAAAAATAGTTTACATACAGCTACTGTAGGTTTCATGTTTATAATAGCACTAGATTATTTATCAAAACAAATCTCTACGATACAGGGTGACCTCATAATGTAAATATGTTTGCGACGCTAGGGAAACATAGTGTAATAACATGTGAAGATTTTTTGTTGAACTGCGAACTTGATGTTTGCTAATTCTAGAAGTTATATTGCATTTGAAGAGGTTCATGGGGATTAGTGAGTGTTGTTATTTCATTACGAGGAAATGAAACTGGCAGGTTGTTTGGTAGTAAATATTATAGGTTATTCATAAATGCTCAACAAGATATCTATGTTATAAACTGCTTTGTCAACTTCTCGTTGACGGAAGGCGTTACGCGTGAAAAAGAGACAAAACACTTACTAGTAAATAAGTTACGGAACGTTTATGAATAAGGAGGAAAGATAATTAGTCAGATAAAAGTCACTTTTGCGCCATGATGTCGAATGATAAACAAGACCTTGCCGAGCTGGTGAGGTGAAAATAAGTATTATTAATAATGCCTTTCTCTGAAGGATTTTTGGCGCATCCATTGGTTAGGCTTAGGATCTGATTCAATTGACGACGTCCCGCCCGGGGCAGCCCCCGGTTCGATTCCCGGCCGGGGCAGATTTTGTGTGAACGTGTTTTGTACCTATCTGTGTGTGTCCGTACCACCTGCGACACAGGGAATCCTAGTGCAGGGTTATGAATGATGAGCGTTTGTTTTTTATGTTTTTCAGTAAAATGTTCAGCGATGACCGACTTCTGTACCTACCTGGCCGTTCTTCACAGTGGCGATATGATCTTGGCCTTTAAAACGCCGGCCCATAACAATTGCAGTTCCACTAGAACTTTGAAACATAAAGGCCTGCGCGGCACTGCAGATTCGCTCGTTACCATGAGACATTAAGTATTACTTAGGTGTCATAAGCCCATGCATTAATTTCACTACTTTCCTCATCAAACCTAAACACAGCAATGTTTACATATTACTGCTTGGCGGCAGAATTCACGAGCAAAGCGGTGGTACCCTTCCAGACGGACACTCGCAAAAGAGTTAGTCCTACTACCTAGTCTTTTGATTGACCCTTTTGTAACTCATTTCTAATGTAGTCATTAATCCCTTTGCTCCAGGGTCCTGAGCAGGCACTGAACTCAAACCCGGGTGGCGCTGCGAAGCCGCCGCTCCTCAACTCATTCGAGCTGGACCGTTGTCTGGATCGGTATGTCTATCATTTATACAATCTGAGTTTAAATCGGTATGTTAACACGAATGGGAGTCAATGTACTCCTGGAGGTCAACAACATTTGTTTTACTAGTTTTGGAAATAAGGAATTTTTCTTTGAAGAAATGACATTTAGAGTTTATTAAAAATTTTACTAAAGAATTTCCAGGCAGCCCTATATCAGCTGATTCACTTGAACTACTCGTATGCTATGATGATGTTGATTAGAAGAGACTGGGACACAATTTTAGAAAATCACTCATCGATGAATTTGTTTTTTGTATGAACATTTGTAATGTCGTATTTCCAAGAGAGGTTCCCACAACTTGTGGACAACCATGGTCCTCGTCACTGACCCTAACCATGGTCCTTTAGGAAACTGGCATAGATACCAGACTGTGGTAAATATAATCAACACCACGCTGGCGTGGCGTTCTCTTGCAGTGACTTGTAGATGTGACTAAGGGAGCTGTAGAAACCAGGCTATTATGACCTGTATCCGGTATCATGATGTTGAGATGGCCGTTACTTCTAGTGAGGAGTCCAGGTGGGGTGGCGAGGCGGCGCGGCGACGCCGGCGCAGCTCGCCCCCTCGCCGCGCCTCACCACCCCGCGACCATGAGCCTCTCGCTCTTGCACGTGTAAGTACATAACATAAACACACGCGACTTGGCCTCATTGAAAACACATTACAATATGGTCATCATTATATACTAGTTTCTGTCCGCGGTTTCCCACGAAATTGCCACAGGATCCGTTTTTTTTCCAGGATAGGAAGTTGGCTATGTCACTCCCCAGTTCGTAAACGATATAGAGGTATATCTATCCCAAAAATCACGTCGATCAGTAGCTCCGTTCGTGCGTGAAAGAAGAGCAAACCAACAAACGTGCAAACCAACAAGCACATTTATTATAGTACCTACGGAAGTACTGATAGTAGCCAAATGCAAACCTATCAAGATTAAAAAAAAAACAATAATAAAGTCTATTTAAGTAAAGCTTCACAGATAGGTGGACCGAGGATCTGGTCAAAACCGCGAGGAACCGTTGAATGCAAGAGGCGAGTAGCCGATCCAAGTAGTGCTCTACGGTGGAGGCCTTTGTTCAGCAGTGGACGTCTTCCGGCTTTTGATAACGATGACACATAGTATGTTTCTGATTTCAACGTGTACATTTAGGCGTCGGCACCAACTTCACCGACGGGCGTTGGCTCAGCCCACTCGAGCCCAGCGCCAGTATCCCCCACGGGATCCGCAGGCGCCGGGGGGCGGTCGCCCCTCCCTCTGGTAGCTCCTGACCTGCTGGCGATGCAGCTTCTTGATCAGCACTCGCAGCTGCAAGCGCTCATGAAGCAGCGCCTGTTTCATCAGCATCATATGCAGAAGCAGGTAAGAATATATGCTTTACAGATCCGTCTTATTTTCAGTCAAAACTAATCCTCAATATGAAAGCAAGTCGCAGCTAACATAAAGTAATTACCAATTTGTCAAATAGGTATATAGCTTACTACTAATCTACATGTCAGTAAAGTTCAAATAGATTTAAACCCTCTTACCTCAAAAATCAACATTTAGATAGACGCCGGTTTAGCTAGGCAGTGGTGTCGATTCTATCATTACATAGCTAAACTAATTTTAGTTTCGCTCTCTCTCTTTCCAATGCATAACATGAGAGAGAGACGGAAGATGTCTGACAGATCTAAATTTTGTTTTAGAGCTGTCAAATATCTTGATCTTGATAAATTAGATGCCACTGAATTCATTGCTATTAAATTTACACTAGACACAAGCAAGGATTAATTTGACAGGTCTAAAATATATCTAAAATATATATCCATCTCTTGCTCATGTTATGCATTGGAAAGAGAGAGAGCGAAACTAAAATTAGTTTAGGTATGAAATGATAGAATTGACACCAGTGTCTAAAAACACCGCAACACAACTTTCACAAGTGAAATAATTAGAAATGTCAAAACTTAAGTGAGTTAGGCAATGTTTAAACACTTCTTAAATCAAGGTCTACACAGTGTCTAAAAGATTTAGATATGTGACAACATAATTGAATTAGACACATGAGAGTTAGACAATGATTAGACACTTCTTAAATTAAGGCTCGTGGTTGCTTGTATTTAAACACACGACGAAGTCATATTTAAGAGTTAGACACGAATGGCATCTTTTTAACACATTTATTGTGCGTTAAACAGATGACATCCATGTCTGAGTTTAAATTTTGTATAAATCAGACTTAGTGATTTAGTTAGGGCGTTGCAACTCACAGCGGAAGATGTTGATTATAATCTTAAAATAACTGTTACTATTTTATTTAGAATGTTATTATCAAATAATGCACTCGAATTTGAACCAACTAAAGAACGCAAAACAGATTTGCGTTTGTCGTCTGCCAAACGAAGAGTGAAGCTGTAAACTCCGTCGCCACATAAGCCAATAAACCAACTGTGTTAATGAACGGTCATTACACATTCCATCTTTCATATTTTATTTTTCCAGCACATGTCTTCGGAAGCTGCGAAGAGGCAGCTGGAGCAGTCTCGTCTCCAAGACCAGCTGAATCTGAACCTGTTGTCTCAACCTCATCTCCCACCACCGGACAGCTCGCCAGGTAAGTTCCCCTGGAACCCAACTAGTCATTTTAAAGTAGCAATACTGCATTACTCGCTATGAATCAGTACCATTCTGCAATTTTTTCAGGAACTGTTTTCTAGCCTTCTTCATTTCTAATATCTTTTAGGACACAATTATCTATTTTTATACCCAGCAAAAATTATTTAAATAGGTACAATTTACGAATTACATACGCAACATCTTGCACCTGCACGTAACTTTTAGAACAAACTTTTGGGTAGCGATTCTACTGGAGCTATCACTATACCTTAAGATTGCTGAAAAAAATTTACCGGTCTTAAGCAGATTTACAAAACAGTCCGTTGTGTGTCAAACAGTCTCCTAATCCATATCCAGGCTCTCTCCAGCAGCAACTTGGCGCCCAACAGCAACAGTTGGTGCAGCAACTCCAAGCGGTCCAACGCCAATACCTCATGCACGGACCGCTTTCCGTGCCACCGAACGCACCGCCAGGTTTGATGCTATGGGGCAGCGAGATGGAAGAACATCCCCTGTTTGGAAGAGGTGTCTGCAAATGGCCGGGGTGCGACGCTCTTGCTGAAGATTATCAGGCATTCCTAAAGTGAGTCAAGCCTTTGTACAAAGTCAGGTTCCCTGAAAAGGACTCAACGTATCATGATTGCAAAGATGCTATAGGAGACTTCGAGACAATAGTTATATTTTAAACTCTTGCTTATTATAACAAAACGTGATAAATCAAGATAGTGCAGTGGTGTCGAAATTCGAATGCTGGTTGAGCATTTTCTAATGTTTATCTGGCTGGTTTCCACTTTCCAGTTGAAATTATTTCGCAAAGCACTTATTTGGGTGTTAGGTAGAACTTTGCAGCCAAATCTCATTCTAGGCTTGGAAGGAAAATATCGTGATACAATCATACGAGTCATTTTCCAGTTCACATATGGCTATTAATGTCAACATGAAAATCTGTTGTCAACTCATTGCCACAACCACATTGTCACTCACATCGGGTGAGATAGAGGTAAATTGCTAACCTACGAAGAATATACGTAAAACTTACGAGTGTAAAAGATCCAGGTCCGCACCCCAATACGTTCAGTACACGTCTGGATCCTAGCAGATTACTCTTGAATTCAATTTAAATTTCAATATACGTCAAAATCAAAATAGTGTCAACAGTAGCGAAATACTGATAATTTCATTTAGTTTCAAAAACTACTGTAATTCATCGATTCCAATCGTGCTCTAATGTTGCAAAAGTACAAAACTGCACGAATTCGATCCTAAATTCCTAATCCCAATTTACGGTTGTAATCGAGTTTCAAGAGTAAGGCCGCATGTCTTTAATTCCTGACCCGTCTGGTTCAGACACCTGGAAGCGGCGCATACGCTGGATGACCGGTCGGCGGCGCAGGCGCGCGTGCAGATGCAGGTGGTGGCGCAGCTGGAGCTGCAGCTGCGGCGCGAGCGCGACCGCCTCGCCGCCATGATGCGGCACCTGCACGCCGCCAGGGACACCTCGCACCACGCCGCCAAGCACGCGCACGGTACGTGCACTTTACATTGATACTAACACATGACAAAGGTCTGGATCATCTGGACGGTGCTGAAGTAGTGGCATACCGCTGGAGTTACCACCTGCACGCCGCCAATCACTCGTTTCGATTTACATAATATCGGTACTCACAATGACTTGTTGTATTTTTAATACTCAAAACTGTTTTAGTTCATTTCGTTTCATCATCAAATTTAATTTCTCAGATGAAAAGATTTTCTATTTGAACTCATAACATTTTGCAATTCATATTTTCAAACCTTTTTGCAACCGAAATGGTCCTAAAATATTCGACACTTCCCAATATCCAATCCAGAAATTTTGCACAGGATCTTTAGTTTTATATTTCAATATTCCTCATAGTGGCTTCTCTATTGAGTATTGAGCTAAAGTTACCGTTAATTTTCTTTCAGGAGGAGCCAGTGAGGGAACTTCTCCAGGCCCGGTGAGGCGCCGTGTCTCCGACAAATCTGGAGTCGCCATTGCTGGAGGTAATGATATATTATAACTTGTAATCTTCACTAAAACGTCTAAAATGTCACTATTATAAATGTATTGGCTTCAAAATCTTGTCGGATACATTTCGGTGACTGTCAAAACACGGCGAGTCGAAGGTTGCCAGGCTCAAAAATGGATAACCCTTAATTTGGCTGGGCATCTAGGTAAAAACCCAGATTTATTTTTTTATTTAATAAAGGTATAAATTGAAAAAATAAACTGGAGCCTTACAAAAGCCGGATGGCTGGACATGTAGAAATTTGGCTGGACATAACTATAATAAGCCAGATAGACGCGGCTAAAGCCAGACCGCTGACAACCTAGACGTGCTTTAAATTACAAATGCACGATGTTGGGGCAGATCGAACAGTGGTAATTAATGAATATTAAATTTTTTGTCCATATTTTTTTCATAACTAAGTTCTCACAGGCCTAGACAAACTAGCTCTCTACAAGTGCTTTGGTCCTTATATCCATTTTCCATATACCACTTCCATCGATAACGCTTGTAGAAAGTCCCTTTGTCTAGGACTACTGGTCACTTTACGCCAAGTCAATTGGGGTATCTACCAAATGAGGGGCATAATTGCCGTTGTAATGTTTGTATGTTAAATGTGTGTATAAAATATATGTATGTTTTGGTCTCAAAGGTCTTCCATATATGCTCGAAAGAGCTGGATTAGATGTGCAACAAGGTAAAGAACAATTCCATAGGAATTATGATAGAAATCAGTCTTTAAGTTGAATAAAAAAAATTACTTTATAAAAAAATATAGTCACTTAAATATTTTAATATAAGTTTTGTATCTACGTTTTCATCTTCTTTATCTATACAAATAAATAAAATTGAAGTATAACAACAACACAATTTTTAAAATTTGTCTCTCTATCTGTCTTTTTGCTCCGGGTAATCTCCGAAACAGCTGGACCGATTTTGACGAGACTTTCACTGGCAGATAGCTGATGTTATAAGAAGTAATTTAGGCTACGAGAGTGAAGTCGCGGGATATAGCTAGCGTTAGCTGTTTCGATTTTATAAAAGATAAATTATATGTTTAAATGATAATCTAAAGTGTAGCCCATTTCCTTTATTACATGACGCTATGAAAACACCTCAACAAAGAAGGTGAGAAAGCATGTTAGCCGCTGACGATTGCCTTAAGTATAGCATTTCTAGATTCTTCTTTATAAATACATAATCATAAATTAATGCATATTTTTATAAATTTCAGAGATCCAACGCAATCGTGAATTTTACAAGTCAGCAGACGTGCGGCCTCCATTCACTTACGCTTCACTCATCCGGCAGGTTTGTAGATTTTAATGAAGCTTTTTATGTTTAAAGTTTACTTCTTTGATAAAAAAACATGGTTTTGCTATTGAATTTTGAGGTTCTCATATAAATATAATATAACACTTTATCTCTAAATACAGTTGAAAAGATATATCTCATTTAAGTTTCTCAGTTTCTCATTTTATGAAAAGAGTCCCCCGGGGATCTCATACTGGCACCTATTCTATAAAGTCTATAAATAGTAGTCTACCTATCAGACTCGGCAAAGCTTAATGGACTAAATAATACGACACTTTTCAATACAATTCCCAAGGTACCGTTGGATCGCTTATGTATTACTTGAATACTAAATCGAACTTTTATTAGTTTTAACGTTAATATGGTGTCTTTTCAGGCAATAATCGAATCTCCAGACAAGCAGCTGACCCTTAACGAGATCTACAACTGGTTCCAGACCACATTCTGCTACTTTCGACGCAATGCCGCCACTTGGAAGGTATGTTATAGTTCCGTTACATAATATATAAAAGCTCCCAAACAATCCTATCAAAATTTTGAGATTCATAACGATTTGATAAATTTTAAAGAAAGAAGTACCTATTTATGCAGATTCGTTGTATAATAATACACAAATTTTAGCTTAATATTTTACAGCGTTAGCAAATTTTCCTCATCTTTTCTTTCAGCTAATATTCGAATGTCATCCAAAACAGAATGAATGTCAAAAATAAATGAAAGTCATTATTGATCAGACAGAGACTGAAAATAATTAGAAAACATTTTGATTTTAAATCCTGTTGGAATAATATATGTGACTGGGTTATAAGACTTAATACCTAACGTAAGGTAACGAGTGCACTGCAATGCCGCGCGGCTTTTGTGTTTCAGTTCTGAGAGGCACTGTAATTATGGGCCGGCGTAAGCTGGTCGTTTGCCTAATGGTATGTATAAACATACCATTAGGCAAACGACCAGCTTACCTTTTTATCAAATAGTATAAGAAACGCTTATTTGCTCCAAATAAACACGTAGCTATAAATATTTGGAACAATTAAAAAAACACTACTGCCCTAGCTACTGTCATTCAGGATAATATAAGGATACCAACGATATCCCATACATCCAAATCGGTTCAGGCACTTAAAAGTTATGGTGGAATAAAGAAACTCACATACATACACGAACCCTGAAAATTATTGCACTCTTTTTTGGGCAAACGTGTATAAATTGATAAAGAACTTTCACATCTTGCCAATTCAATAGCGTGCGAAAACTTATCTTTAGGTATAAGATATTGCTCTTTTAATAAAATAAAAAGAAATTGTCATTCCTTTTTCTAAATTATGCTTAATTAACAATGTAAGTTATGTTAACGTAACCTGAAATATGGCTACTTTTAATAATATAATTAACAGTGTCAGGTGATCACGTAATACCAAAAATAGATTCAATACAAAATTCTATATTACCGAAAACACAAACTTCTATATAGGTATCTTAATCTATAGTTATAGAAATACAAAGGGTAGAATACAGTATCACTGAAAAAATTAAAATCTTCACTTTATTTGGTGCGGAACAATATCGAAAACAGAAGTTAAAGAAGTGGATGGCAAAGCACAAAAAACGAAAATAAATAATTTCATGTCCTAATATTACGTTTTATGATTATTATTTTTGTTACAATTAAATCGTCCATATAATCCCTTCATCACATACCATAATGTAGTTACAATCAAATATTGTTTAAAATATACTCAAGAAAGAAGAAAAAGAGAAGATGACTGTGTATTATTATACGACGAATCTTTACATTGAACTTCAGTTTTCAAAAGACTTGTACTTCTTAACGTTTTCAATGTTTATTTAATGCTGTTAGAAGAACAAGGTAAATTCTAATCATTGCATATCATACAGTACTATAATGTGTTTACTATCTTCAATGAATTCATTACTTTACTTTCTTTGATCTTTATCATTCAATTTTTTTATAATTATCCAAAATTTCTGTGCAAGAGCAGCAGAGAGTGCTCTTGCTACATTACTTAAGTTAAATTCTACTTTTCCCCTTAATATTTTTATGTGAAATTCGTTGAAGATAGTAACTGTTGAAGTAGCTAATATCATAGTGACTGTGTATTCTAATAATTGTTTAGCAATAACATTAATATACTTAGTAATAATATCTTTATAGATAACGATGAATGTTGACAATGCGCTATTGAGTCTCTGTGACATCATTTTTAAAAATATTGTGCGACACAAGTGATTGATTACTATTAGGCTTATGACGATGATGAGGTTTGGAAATTAATTATCTTACGTTAAATGATTCTAAGAGATTTGTCTCATAAACTCAGAACCAGATACAAGTTTTAACATTTCAGCTGTACATAATGTATTTCCTTCAGCTTATCAAATCTCTCAAACAATCATCAAATCTTAGTACACCGTTAATATTGTTTAGATAGCTGGCTTCCGTAACTTTGTTAGTTTCGGTCAGAACTAAGATGTTTACAAACTATTTATTGCGAACTATTAATTACAAACCCAAATTTATAATATTTTAGAGCCAAACATAGAAAAGGCGGAGTGAGAATTCGTCTGATTTTTCCTTGCTCTCGATTGCAAATTTCAAGCAACGACATCATTTAAAAGGGTTAACCTGATTATTCATGTTTGGCAGTCATGGTTGCATACGTCTGCCGCAAAGTCATGTAGCAAATAGTAGCAGTACTTCAACGTTCAATTCCATACCAATCTGTTGGAATTCCTATTCGGTATTGACGCAGTCGTATCGTGGCATGTAATCCATGTCATTCTTTGTGACCAGTCAGATATAGTATCTTCGAAAATCACATATATTCAAATGAAATCAAGAGATTTAAAAATAATACAGGCGTTTTTTTAATAATAAGTCGGGCCTCACTCCGTCCCATCAATGGTTGGATCTAAATCGAAAAGGAATAGCGCATTGTCAAACCATGCCTGAGCATATAAATACTAGCCAAGTGCGCGCACAGAATGCCGTCCGTCACAACCTGTCGCTCCACAAATGCTTCATGAGGGTCGAGAACGTGAAGGGCGCGGTGTGGACGGTGGACGAGGTGGAGTTCTACAAGCGCCGACCGCAACGCGCTGCGCACGCGCCGCCGCCACCGCTGCCGGGGTACGGCGCGGCCGACCAGACCTGTTCTAGAATATGCTTCTACACGATACACTGTTACACGAAACTATTTTACACTAACATGGTTATTAAACAATTTTACACAAATACAACTATTAGACAATTTTACACAATTGTTGAGCAATTGTGCACGGAATACTTGAACAATTTTTCACTATGGCAGTTGTTTAACAATTTCACTCTAAGACCGTTGTTGAACAATTTTACACTGACACAACTACAGAACAATTTTACACAAAGACAATTGTGGAATAATAAGATAAACGCTGAGATAATAATAGAACAATTTTACACTAAACGATGTTACACTGGCACAACTATTGAACAATTTTACACAAAGAAAATTATGGACCAATGTTACACCAATGTAACACTTTTACACTAAAACAATGTTACACTGGCACAACTATTGAACAATCCAGACTTATTATATAATAAATGCGAAAGTGTGTTTCTACGTTTGTTGGTTTGTCCTTCTTTCACGCAGCAACAGACCAACGGGTCAACGTGATTTATGGCATAGATATAGTTTATGGACTAGAGAGTAGCATAGGCTACTTTTTATCCCGGAAAAATGCACGGTTCCTGTGGGAAAGCGAGTGAAACCGCGGGCAGAAGCTACTTTTACACAAAGACAACTGTTGAACAATTTCACACTAAGACAATTCATGTCCGGAAAATTAATTTTGTGTAGAGGAAAAACTAGTATTAATTATAATTGCACGTAAAGCCTACTTTGAAGTATACGTATACAAAAACACGTGTAAAACATAGCCGTTTTCAATAACATGATACACCTCTACACAAAACAATTTAACACTAAGACAATTATTGTCATAAATTGTTAAAATGTTTCACTGTGTTTATTTTTTCACACTGTTACAAATTTACTATTAACATGTTTTATGGGAAGGAATATTAGACTGTTTAAGTACACAAGACATGTTCTAAACATACATATATAAAAATGTCTGCGTACACGAAACCTTTATTTACGCCAATTACACAAATATACATTATACAAACATACGATCAACCCTGAAAGGAATAATCCGAACAAACAATATTCCCAACACAAATATTTGACATAGACATTTAAGTTGAAATCTGTTAACAAATTTGAAATAGCACAGGAACACTAAAACATCAGTTACCTACAACAAAACACTGTTACACTTAAACAAAAAACTTCAAATGACCACACTTTCTAAAAAACACATAAAAGTATTTCCACTCATCGCCTTTGCAAAATATTGCACATAAACACAATACACTAAAACATGTTTCACTAACTTTTAAGACAATTATCAAAATTTCATTAATATTAGATATCAAACACACTCTCCATACAGACAAATTTAACATTTACACACAATTTTACACAAATATACATGAACCGTAATACATACACTAAAAACATACAACACACAAATTTTATTTCAAAAATTACTAAACTTCAGATCTAATTTTAGAAGAAAACATATATTACAAATTACAATGACAATAAATTACTGACACAAAAATTTATAAACACCAAACTCAAATTTTAGCAAACTTTCACACACTACTTACAACTACTAAACTCACACTTTACACTTGTTTATATACCACTATTTTTAACACCACCTGGGCAGCAAAGAATTTTTAATCACCGTACCAAGACAGCGTGAAATACGCTGATCATACTCAAAATACGAGATTATGAGAAAATTTATCGATTAACGAAGACAACGCGCACTATGTCGATAAACCTGGATGTGCTGTAAAATCATTGCATTTAACTAAGAAATGGTAAACTGTAAATGCCGTTAGAGCATAAATTTAATTACACTGACTGCTATTATATTGTTCCTTACTTATTGGAAACATTCAAAGAAACTATCAAACAACTATTTTAAAGTAAAAAAGAAGATGAACAGTGCCGTTGGTTTATCACATACAAAGTAACACACAATCTATACACATTTATTGACACTAAACAGTTTTCGGTACATTTTAATCTTCTCTTAAATATTTTCTATCTAATCTAGCAATGTATCTAACTCTTATTGTGTAAATAAAAGTTTTATCTCGTTCCAGATTTGAATTTGTAATTATTTGTGTAGTGGGTTTTGAATTTGTGAGTGGCATTACATTTGGAGAATCAATTTCACTTGTGGTGCCACCAAATTGTGAGGTCTTGTATATTTTCTCGTATGTAGGTCTCGTTATTTGTGTGTGTACGTGGATTTCGGCGCAAGGGTGGATAACGTTTTTCTCGCTTGCCTATTAACCTAGCTCCTCTCACTTCCTATCCTTCGGGGTATCTGGGCTCTCCTGCATGATTGACGATGTTCTTCTCCACGACGATCTAACTGTGCTTTCATCGTTGCTTCATTATTCCAATTTTCATTACTAATTTTAATGGCATTGACGATGAAAGCACAAGAATTTGTGAAAATTTTCAGTGATTTGACTAGATTTGAGCTAAATGGCGATACATTATAGAACGCTATCCGGACCAACCTGTCCCTGCACAAATGTTTCGTGCGGTACGAGGATGACTTCGGCTCGTTCTGGATGGTGGATGATGCCGAGTTCGTGAAGAGACGCCACCTGAGTCGTGGTCGGCCCAGGAAGTATGAGCCAGCCCCGGGACCCAACCCACCACAGTAAGGGCGTTGCAGCATCAGAATGTTGCGACCGTCCAACGAATCTACGAACTTTCAGGGCAATCATGAATTAAAACTGTTACTGTCATAGTAAATCGTATATTGAGGGCTCCAAGGCTAGGAAATCGTTTCTATTGCGCCCTTGGATTTTACCTTTCCACCTCAATATGACAGTTGAATCATGATTAAAACTAAAAGCTAATTAATTTAAAATTAGTGAATTATTTTGTTTGTAAATTGATGAATTACATTTCGGAATTGTCTTCGGTTTCAGGACTTTTCATAATTTGAAAGAGTCGTTGGACGATCGCGTCCTAAATTTGTATGTGACATAAATAACCGAAAATTATCGAACAAAAATAAAAAGATAATTTTTGGTGTTCAATTTAGATTGATGTTTCTGACCATTATGTAAAGTGTATCACTGTGTAAGCTTAGATTAATTCAATTGTTATGTTAGTTTGTAACTAGAAACACGTGATTGTTTAAAAATATTACTTAGCTTTTATGAAACAGTGTGTCTGAACAATTATCCACCAAGATCATAAAAGTCATTTAGATTGCAAAAAGTTCACACTAGTTTCATAAACATTAGACTGCAAAGCTGTAACCAATTGTTTTGCGTTAGATTTTAACATCACATTTAATACGACTTGTTTAATGAATTAGCTTAATCCATATGTTGCTGATGTAATTTCCGATATTTTAATTTGTATCGCCGGAAGGTTTCCTAAATACGAAAATGTTACTATGGTGCATGTTACGCTAAAACGTGTATTGTAAAGGATCGTCGTTGGACTCCCAAGTAAGATTAAAATATGATTTTAATCTTTTTCTATTCCCATCTTTAATCTGGCATGTATGATCCCTAAATGTTACATCAGGTAAGTGTCTGCTTCGGGCTTTGCATGTTGCATTATTGTCGCATGTTAGACTAGTTTTACCCTCTGTTTTTCTTATTCCTCTTTTATAAGCTTGCCTTTTATCTATTTTCTTATTTATTCTATTTATATCTTTCTCTTTCAAACATACATACACTCACATCCACTGTTACACCGATCACTTATACAGACTAATTGGATTATGATTCAAAATTGTACACTTCACAAAATGACACAATACAAAATCCACTGTTGAATGGTGCTTATGAAATGATGATTCCAAAAATCATTATTTTAGAAGAGGTCTGATATTGGCCGGGTATGATTTTAATAATTTTAATATTTCAATCAAATTCAATAAAAGGAATTGCAAAAAGAATTAACTTGCGAAAATTTAAAATCATATTAAATGTTTGATTTGAATTTAACAAACTATTTGTTAATTGACGTGTTTGTTAATAATAATATGTTAAATTCAGGTTCATGGGAGCCCAAAGTCCACCAATGATGACCAGCCCTCATGGTTATAATGAAGCTCTAAAGAGAAACCTGCAGGTATTTTCCGTGCGTTGATGTTTTCCTTCTTAATAATTTTGATTAACAACTATACTTGTCTAAGGATAGTTAGTTTAAAATTATGATATATTTTTAGGGTATGATGGAAGACTGTAACCTTTCGTACATGTCTGGTGAAGACCACATGATGCAGACTGAGGAATACCCATCTTCACACGATGACTACAGGTAAAATTATAACTAACAAACTAACACTAAAAATATTATTGTATCGCCAGGATATCGTTAAAAATGTGAGTTTACTTATTGGCTATTAATTTTTTTGTATCACTGTAATTTCTTTATATCCTCTTCTTTAGTCTTCAATAATATCGAATCAGTTTTTATGTATGTCACATCTCCATTTTCTTTTACTTGGACGACTGATAGAAAATACTCTAGTATTAAGTCATCCTTTTGTGCACATTTCTGTGCAATAAGGAATAAATTATTTATAGAGCTTAGAGTGTTAATTCGGCAATCTTTTTGCATAATTTCTAAACCTTTAGGCTTAGACGACTTTTAGACGACTGCACAAAAGTTGTTTAGGGTCTTACCACAAAAACATTAACACACACGTTAAACCTGTGTTAATCACTGTATAACGCCTAAACAGGCCTTAGTCGCACGATTAAATATGAGCAACCACAAATCCTGATTTAAATAGTGTCTAACCATTGTCTAACACAATTCTGTTGTGACATGTCTCATAATTTTTGACGATTTTTTGAAAGACGCTGTCTAGCTAAACAGGCGACTAAAAATGTTTTTTGTGGTAACACTATTAATATTTTTAGGTTTCATGTTTAAAGTATATATTATGTCTTTGTCTGTATGTGAGTTTCTTTTTTCCACCATAACTTTTAAATGCCTGAACAGATTTGGATGTATGGGGTATCGTTAGAATCCTTACATCTCGAGTGACACTAGCTAGGACAGTCGTGTTTTTTATGTAACTTTTGTTACATCGACTTGTATATCATTTGATTTCTACAATACACCCATTTTCTTCACAGCCGACCTCCAATGATGAATGGCTATGGAAGTAGCAGTTCCTCTCACGATGTGAAGGCGGAGGACTTGAGCGCTAACGAGGCGCAAGACGTTAAACCGAACATATACGCGCTCAAGAATGAGCTGCAGGCTTCTGATTATTCTAACAAAGGTATATTTTAATCTACTACAAAAATACAGTTAATTGATTTATTTGGTAACGACGGATGTGACACCAATATCATGGTTTAATAAGTAATAATGCGACACCTTTAAAAAACTTATAGCAAAAGACCCTACAACAACAAACAGCACAAACATGACAGAAACGTTACTAGTTACCCAAACTAAATACTGTTGTAATACATTTATGTACGCTTTTATAAAAAAACAACCAAAAATAGAACAAACAATTCTAAGCTGAAAATTACCATGCCACACTCTTTTAGCCCCAACTATCACGCCATTCACATTTCACATATATATTTTTACAATTTCCAGTTGATTATTCAAACTCCAATAAGGAGTCGAGCAATCGCTCCGGCGAGACCAGCCCCTACGACGACTACCCGCGCGCCGACGACAGGTACCGCCCTTCAATGTCGCACATCAAGGACGAGGCTGAGAACCTGTCGCTCAACGAACAGAGATCTGACAAATAACTTGTGAAATATACACGTTCGTTTGTTCATGCCTGGTGAACATTCACGAAGTTGACGATGTTCACAAGAGTTGATGATTGTGTTCACAAAAGTTGACCATCGTGATTTCAACGGTTGACAATTGTGTTCACAAAACTTGACCATCGTGTTTTTAACAGTTGACAATTGTGTTCACAAAAGTTGACCATCGTGTTTTTAACAGTTGACAATTGTGTTCACAAAAATTGACCATCGTGTTTTCAACAGTTGACAATTGTGGTCACACGAATGGTTTCACTTGAGTTACCGTATTCATCTGCATTGAAAAGAATATTATTCAGCAAAGGATGATCACTTCAGTGAACAGAAAATGATCATTTAAGATAAGTCATATGTTCGGCAATATTAGTGAATGTGTGTTTTGTTAGCGTGTTCAACAAAGTTGACGAGAGTGTTCACCAGAGTGGAAACGAGCGTTGTTTGCGAAAGGACGCTACAAATATCACAGTATGTAATACATATATTTACGGGTGTAGATCTATTTCAAGTTATTAGAATGGTGTTATAGAAGTGTAATGTGTTCACGTAAACGGAATTTTTATAATAATGGACGATCTCGATTGAGGAATTGTACGTTAGTTAACCAAATATTATTTTTGCGTTCTTTTTACCCGGTTTTAACGGGACACTTTGAAGTATTAATAGGTTTTACGATTTTATTTTTTGAACTGTTTAGTTTTGGTTAGATTTGGTAGCTGCGCTAATCCAAAATTGTTAGTCGGTAAAATAGTTTGTAAGCATTAGGGAATTCTAGGCGAAACGAATTGCGATGAAATAATCAAGAAGTCAACGATTATAACCTTAAAAGGTCCATATCAATATTTAAAAATATTTAATCATTGTTTGTAATATAAAATGATAAGAACAATAAGTAGTTGTATTGGTCTTGGAAAAATATACGCTAAGCGTTTCAGTTGACTTTGATTTTTTGTTCATTATCTACTTAAAATAGCTGAGAAATAATATAGAAATCTGGACCCTCGAAGATCTCAATATTTTCAGCCAATAGGTACAAAATACACCAACAGGTTAGATAAATAACGATACTTTGTTATGTTGTTTAATTTTCTTGTGATGAATGATCTGATGAATATTTAAAACAATTTTATTTTTAGTACTGAAGTGGCATGTCATTATTTTTAAAATGACGCATTTGTGTCTTTTATTATTCCATTTTTTTAAAAACTTTAGTGACTAAGTTTAGGCTGTACATATTTATCATGGCTATCATGAATTGTATAAATTCTTTTTTAATATAATAAAAAAAAAACTTAGAACCATGTAAACGTTTACTTATAAACTATTGCTTATAAATCGTTCATGTTGTAGAAAATTTAGAGAAATAATGTGTAGTTTAAAATTTTCACTAAATGTACGTGTAACCAGTTTCTAAATTTTTAATTTAATTTAGACATAATTTTCGTGCATTTTACTGCATTTATTTAAATGTGCATTGAAACGAAAAACATTATTTTACTGTTCTGATTTACCCTTTACTCCTGGTAATTCCTTGCCACCCTTTGTTTAAATGATTTTGTGGAAAATTGTTTTTGTTTTTTTAAATGTTCTTTTGTTTTTCACAAAGGTGAAAATATCATATCACAACTATGTGTATACTTACTATAAATTAGTGCTGTAATACGAAAAAAAAATTGTAAAATGTATATCGCAATTTATCTGAAATAACATAAAACTTTTGCATTATTATAGAACTTATGATAACCGCCTTTAAAAGTATACAAGTTAAGAAACCGTTGTATAAAATATATTTGCATGTTTTCTCTCTTGATACATATTTTCTGGCACATTAGGTACAAATAACTGTGGCACATTGGAACACTGCTTTTTAAACAGGCACATATGACCCCAAGTACAATATTTTGTACTAGAATGTTTTTAAACATCGATGCACATAAACAGAATTTAATATTCGGAATTGATTTTTGTGTAAAAATATTTTTCTAAGTTTCATAGCGCTGGTTTTGCTATACGGATTGATGTTATGGACAAAATGAGAAATAATTATTTTGTTAAACTACTTAAGTATATTTTTTTCATAAAATAATCAAATTAAAAGAAAACTATTTTTTTTACCAAGTTATTGTGTCAGTTTTTATAATTAAACAATTTTTTATTTTTGTTTAATTAATTGTTCATAAATAAACAATGTTTCACAAATATTCTGAATTTGTATCACACAATTGTGAAACATTATTTGGCAAACTTTATGAAAAAAAATCTCGCATAAGTATAGTTTTTAAAAAAACGCTTAAGTATTGCTTAGTTATGAACAGTTTGTTAATTAATATAAATTAATGATTTCTCAATTTGCCCATTCACAGACGGATGACTGTTATTGGCCCATGTTTGGGCATGGATACATTTATGGATCATTGTAAATTATACTTAATTAGTGTTGTATTAAACAAATTCATTACAATAAATGTGTGAGTTTTATTTTTGCAACTTCATATATCGTGATAACTTTTTATTCAACGTTGGCTTACGTTTGAACGCTGCCTCAGACGATGCAGTTGAATCATGGTTTACCCAGAATATATCTACCCGTTCACTCATGCCTTGATGACTTGGAGGTGAAATAGCCAGTAAAATTACTGGGTACTGGGGCCTCGATACAACCGACAAAAGTTATCTACTAGCTAGGTCGATACAAAGACAATGTAAAGCTACTACAATAGGTACTTTACGATCAGAATTCGGTACTCGCAACATTAGATTTTATCAGTTTTTTCGATTAGACAAATTTATCGAACCCACTTCCGTAGGTCTTACTTGCGCCACTGGTTTCTTATTGTAAAAGACCTTTCAACCAAATTTAAAAAAAACAGTTCGACCAATGTACATGTTGAAAACCATTCATTTAAGAGCTTTATCATTATTAAAACAAGCTTTTATTAAACTTGCAATGTTTGTATGTATGTTTCTTGCAAGCTAAATTTAATCCACTTCCCTGTGTTCGATCGAGCTAACATTTTACATACGTATGTAAATTGGATCGCAATGCAATATAATGATGTCACTGAGCTGGTCTGATGATGGATCCGGAAAGCGGCCAAAGGAACTCTATAATGAAACGACGTAACCCCATCGCGTTTCGGCTCCTTTGATTTGTCTTTACCTAGTCTGATCCTCGATATTGTTCAGGATCCTGATGATGGAGCCGGAAGGTGGCCACAAGACTTACTTAAAGAACTTACATACAGAACTTACCTATTTTATAAAATCTTGTCTGAAAAAATATATTTTTCCTCAAAAAGTTATTAAACTACTGTACCGTTATTCGAAACCTAATTAATACATGAGAGTAGCGTACTTCATTATCGTTCCGTACTAGCCGTGCTGTGATTGGCCCTGCTCGTATCCGTCGTCCCGCCGTCCAATCAGCGTCGACTTCCGCTCTCTCTTAGCGCCTCCCCCCACCATCACCACCGCGGCAGTGCGCTGCGCGCAACTTAGCTTCATTGGCGTTTGGATTTTCGTCCAGAGCGGTCGTAAATATTAAAAACTAATAGTTTACGAACCCAGTCGTGCTATTGATATTGAAAAATATCTTTTACTTGCTTATATATTTATATATAACTATATAAATATATTTGAAGCAATCGGTAAGTAAGTAATTTAACGGTGTTACCGTTCGGCTTTCATTACCAATTTTTTGAACTGTTTTAGTTTTGTTTTTTTTAAATGGATGATAATAGCGGCCCAGCTCCAACGAGGGAAGTGACGGAAGATCAAAGACGACAACAGCCAAGGAGGAAGTATAAGTTACGTGAGTAATCGAGCTCAGAATCCAGTTCTGACTCTTCAACAACCTCTAGTTCGTCATCGGACAATTCCGGAAGACGCAGGAGGAACAAGCGCAAGAAGAAGAAAAACCGTAAGTTAGACAAATTATTTACCGAAATAGTTGAAATAAAATCCCGTTTGAATGATACCAATCAAGGTAATCATCACCATGAGTCAAATTACAATGATAACTACCTGAGCCTTTGTGCACCAAACACAAGTGGCATTTTTTATAAAGACAAAAACAAAGAAACCTGCTATCCCTAACACAACGTGGGCTCATTTACTGAAAGAGCTACAACGTTTTGGACAGCCGGATTGGAATAGTGTGTGCTATTCTTAAACTCAAAAACACTACGGCTCCGTAGCTAAGTCGGTAGTAACCCTGCATGCAAAGCGAGGGGTCCCGGGTTCGATTCCCGGCCGGGGCAGATTTCGTGTAAGCATAAAGTTTGTTCTCGGGTCTTGGATGTTCGTGATGTGTATCTGTGTGTGTCCATAACACCTGCAATACAGGGAATTCTAGTGCGGGGGTATGAGTGTAAGAGTTTATTTATTTACTACCTTCATTCCCTCGGGTTCACAAGTTTATACTCAAACGAGTTCAAACGTTATGATAACTTTAAGTTCTCAGCTCGCATGGAAAACGTGTTTGCAGGATTGACATATTATGCTTTACTCCAACAATAAGCCCTTCAAGCAGATTTGAACAGATTCTCAAAAGAAACAACGTACAACAACGTACAACAAAACGTACAAAAGAACGTACAACAGGCAAATGCGAACGCCTCTGAAATTAGTGCAAAACTAAATGAAACTTCTTCAAATGGTAAGTTTGCAAAGGTTACAGGCGATATTTTCCAGATGGTATGTGGACACAGGGCTAAACGTATTCAAAACAGACTTGAATCGATACTTTCTGCAGTAAAAGACCCATTGTTCAAGAATACTTAGCTTAGTTCTCTAAAAGGCTGGAGGGCCGAAAAATGTTTTCTGGCAGCATACTGCTCCCAAGGAATGCCATTCTGATCCTCAGAACTTTCCGAGCTCATCAAAGCCAACATATAATCAACCCAGAAAATACCAAGGTAAGCTTTCACGAAACAGAACGTGCCTAAACAATTTGCCTCGAACGACAACTTTCGGGGAAGAGGGGGCAGACAACAGAGACGACATAACGATCAACCCTACAGATGACGTAATTCCCCTTTATCCCACCGGGATAGGAGAGAAAATAACCAGAAGTTCTGACTCGAAGCCATTCCACGCCGGTCAGCCACAAAAATATTATACTCTTTGGGAGAATGCTCGAGGCCCCGCCTTACATTCTCAACATAATAAGGCAACCGCATACCTTTCAAACGTGCCGAACAACCACACTACCCAAATACCTCATTCTCTAGAAATGACGCGGGTTATTCACAATATGCATAGTTGCACACTCAAGGTGTCATAAAAGTTGCAAAACAATCTCCAAGCTTTGTATCGTCGATGTTTCTCAGACTACAAAGCGACGGTACGATGAGACCAATTTTCAACTTGAAAAACCTGAACAAATATGTCGCCACCGACAATCTCAGGTTTCAGGTGATGATTCACCGTGTGCCAGACTTCCTTCAAAAAGAAGACTGGACGGCCAAAATATACCTTCATCAGGCCTACTTTCATATTCCAATGTCGTCGAATCATCAATGCTTCCTTCGGTTCATTTACGACGACATAATTTACGATGACATGCATACCATTCGAGCTCAGCTCGGTCCAAGAACATTTGCCTCTGTAAGCAATTGGATAGCTCAAAAGCTTCGAGAACAAGGCTTGCGAATATTAGTGTATCTCGGCGATATTTCTAGCCCATCAGAACCCACATACACTACAGAGCCACGTGGCAACTGCCACTAGCTTTTTCGAACACCTGGGTTGGAAGATAAACAAGGAAAAATCATTACCGGAAAGGTCACTAAACAGACTCAAAAACGAACTGTCGGCAAGGATAAAATCGAAAACAACAAATCTGAAAGAATTTCAAAAACTGACAAGTTTGCGATTTTTGTCGTTCCAAGAGAACGACTAAACTATCGAACGCTTTACAAGCGAACACACTAATAAAGTCCCGAGCACTTGCTGCTATATTGAACCCGAAGGCATTACAGGACAGTTCCTGTATCCACCATTGCAGTCAATGGTGGGTGGAAAACTACACAACCAGTTCTTGCATACACCATCCTCAGCCATCACATTACCTAACTATAGATGCGAGCGACATAGGATGGGGCGGCAAATTTAACAACCAAGACTTTCACGAGCTTGGTTGCAGACCGAACCAAATCTTCATTGCAATCAGAAAGAAATGATTGCAATAATAAGAATCCTACAAGATCAATGTCACTACCTCCAATCGAGTGCACTACTAATTCAATGCGACATCAGGACGGTACTGTCATATCTTCGCAACGAAGGCGGTACGAAGTCACAAGCATTGGTGAATCTTATAGCCAAAAAGGTATTCTCGATCTTTAACCAATACAATATTCACATGACAATTTATCACCTACCAAGCAATTGCAACACAGCTGATGCAGATCACATGTCTCGCCAAAAAAAACCTCGCCCAGATTGGCAACTTCTTCCAAAGGTAATGAATGCGATATTTGAGAAATGGAACGAACCGGAAATAGACCTTTTCGCGTCCCGCAAAGCCCACGTGGTTGTCAAATATTGCACGATCGATAGATGGGATTCTCAAGCTCAATGTTACGATGTCTTTGGAATGACCCGGAACTGCAAACTAGCTTGGATGTTCCCGCCACCATACCTAATACCAAAAGTGTTGAACCACTTGAACAATAGTAACTTTTAAACTTTCGCGATTTGAATACATTGTTTATTTTTAAGAATGGGACTTAATCGCGATTCGCGATAAAAACACAGGTTTATATTTACCTCGACATTTCGATCAAGTTGCATTGATCGGGGTCACGAGAAAACTGGAGAATACGGGTGTCCGCATCAATAAAATGTGAGTGTTGTTACCAACTACCCACATTTGGCGTTATAAAAGTCTGGGCTTGTCACGACACACCACTTGAACAAGTCTACAGGAGTTTAACTAATAGTCGTTCCATGATGAGAAAAAGTGTATTGGAGACCAGACTTGAAAAACAAAGCACTGAGCCCCCCGCCCCCCTTACGATCAAGGATCTATCCTTTGTCCTAATAGACGTAACCACCGGCCAACCTCCACCGAGAGTAAAAGAAATGACACGGGAAGTCTGGAGATGTGGGGTTGAGATCAGAGCTTAACCGACTGGAATGAACAACAGAAATAATTTCTATCTTCTGCTTGGAGACAGTCCACCTTAAACACATACAAGCCAGTCTGGAAAAGGTGGCTCTCATGGTGCGATAAGAACTCTGTTAGTCCACAGAAACCTGACGGATCACAACTGGCTAGATTTTTGGTTGATTTACATCAAAAAGAAAAACTGTCTTTAAGTACAATACTAGTTCACAAACCAGTGGTATCGACTTTCTCTGACCCAAATGACATTAGTCGGCTTAGTTCGCATGCGCTTGTAAAACAAGTTTTAAAATCACTATCAATAAGATATCAATTCATTTCACTAGCCAAACCGAAACAGCACAATCGCCCGTTTGGAACATCGATACTTTGTTACATCATCTCAGCCAGAACTCCACCGAGAAAATGAGCTTGTATGCAACTTCAGGGCACACAGCTGCTATCCTCCTCCTATGCTCAGGACGAAGAATACACGACTTGACTCTCCTTAGAGTCGTCGACTCGCGGAGCATTGCCAAATATCCCAAAATAGCATAGTTCTTTGGCCTACATATAGATCAAAAACCGACACCTCCAAACAACAACAATCGGGTTGGAAACTTTTACAAAACGAAAATAGTCGAAATTTAGACCCAGTCTACTGGGTCTCTAGATACAATAATCAATGGAAAGGCGAAAGCAATTAATTCAGACTATCTATTTATTACCACTTACGACAAACCAAAACCAGCTACACGAGCCGTGATCGCTGGCTGGGTGAAAAGCCTCCTTAAAGAAGCATACACTGAAGCCATGCCTGGCAGCCTTCGATCAGAAGTCGCATCAATAAACTGAATAGAAAACATCAAATTCAACGACATATTGGCAAGAGGAAATTGGGAATCACCCAATACTTTCAAAAAGTTTTATCGCAGGGAAATCTTGCCCTCTAATGTAAACTCAAATCAATCGCGACATGCTTTGAGCCTATTAGCTAAAACCTAATTGTAACTTTATCAAATGATACTTTGCCATTCTTTAAACTTTGCTATACATACCTATCGTTGATTTAGTACTATAAGAAACGATAAATTACTTAAAAGTTTCGTTTCTATCAATATTATATACACTAGTAAAATAAAATCACATTGGCGTCACCATCACCACCAGGCGATAACAAACACATCTCTCATGTATTAATTAGGTTTCGAATAACGGTACAGTAGTTTAATAGTGATGTTTTACCTACAAATAAAACATTTATTAAACATACTTACCTTATTCGAAACCTAATACTTTAAATTTCTGCCTGGTGGCCATAACATGAGAAAACCAATGAAGCTAAGTTGCGCGCAGCGCACTGCCGCGGTGGTGATGGTGGGGGGAGGCGCTAAGAGAGAGCGGAAGTCGACGCTGATTGGACGGCGGGACGACGGATACGAGCAGGGCCAATCACAGCACGGCTAGTACGGAACGATAATGAAGTACGCTACTCTCATGTATTAATTAGGTTTCGAATAAGGTAAGTATGTTTAATAAATGTTTTATTTGTAGGTAAAACATCACTATTTTTCGCAAAGCATTTCGAGGTGAATCAATTTGTTGTCTAAAATTACACGGCCCATTAGCATCTTCGCAGCTGTTGAATGACATATTGATGACACATATTCTGGGAGAGGAAGTAAGAATAATGCCGTTGTTTTTTTGCGAAGTTAATAACATGCTTTTTAGAAAGATAAGATATTAGGTATACCTATGTATAGTATACCTATTAAAATTTTTGTCAGAGGGTCTGGTCACAAAACAACTTGTCTGTTGATACAACGCATAATTAACCAAAAATCAAAATGCTGTAGGTACTTATCTGGCTCAGAGGATAAGCATTTATAGAACGTACAATAAAAAAAAAAACAAGAAATTGCTTTCAAACAAGTCGATGTAACAAAACTTAAATAAAATTACACGATTGCCCTAGCCAGTGTCACTCGGGATGTAAGGATTTTAACGACACCCCCATACGTCCAAATCTGTTCAGGAAGTCAAAAGTTATGGTGAAACAAAGAAACTCACGTACCTACATACATACATGAACCCTAAACACATAACACTCCTTTTTATAAAGTCGTGTAAAAAGTGGGAACTTACTTCGCCGAAGATATCTCGACAAATGAAATTTCATCCTCCATTTTTCCATCCTTAGGGGTGGTATTCAATCATAAAATTTATAAGAGGACCAACCTTGACATATGCCCTACTCATGAAAAACATAGTCATCTACAACGCTTGAATACATGGCAGATAAAAAGAGTAGCATCGCCATATAAAAGAAATTGCTTTAAAAAAGCGACGGACTGACTTCAATGATAAACTACTGAACCGATTTTGATGAAATTTCTATGGGACCAATCTGAAAGTATATTATTACAAATAAAAAAAGAATTTTCCAAATCGGTTCATAAATAACAGAGATATGAGGTAACAAACTAAAAAAAAACACACAGAATTGATAAACTTCTCTTTTTTGGAAGACGGTTAAAAAACAAAACAAATTGAGAGTCTCATCCTTTTATTAAAGTCGGTTAAAAAGAACAGTACCTACTAGGTACCTGTCAAAACCTTCGACAGATTATCCTTCACATCTATATCTATACATCTATACAAATAAATAAAATTGAAGTGTCTGTTTGCAATATCAAAATAACAGCTTTTTACTAAATGCATATGAAAGTATATACGGTACATATTTATAATAAAACAACCATTTTTTAAAATTTTGTCTCTCTGTATGTCTGTTTGTTCCGGGTAATCTCCGAAACGGCTGCACCGATTTTGACGGGACTTTCACTGGCAGATAGCTGATGGTCCAAGGCAAGTAACATAGGCTACTTTAATTTTAGAATAAGAATTAGGGTTCCGCGCAAAAAAATAAAAACCATGAAATCCAAAATCTCCACGCGGGTGAAACCGCGGGACAGCAGGTTGTTTTAAATATCAAGAGTGGCAGTTATTCAACGGATGTAAGGATGCTAATGAATTGTTTCATTTGGCAGTGTCTTGTGGCCGTAATTAATTATCTTTCGGAAGCCGTCCCGCCGCCGCGCGCCCGCGCCGGTCTGCGTTGCAAATGTGCAAACGTGGGTCCAGAGTCTGTGACTCATCCTTTACCGACATTCCGATTAAAAGGTATCTGCATTTATAAAACCGGCATTCTGATTAAAAAGGTACCTAACTGCATATAAAAAAAACTATTAAGTATAAAAATGTATACTCTAATTATCATTATAATAGTATAAAAGTTACCTACGCGTGAAAACAAGACAAACATATTTTTTAACTTAGGTTCATTTTTTTTATGTTATTTGGTAACGAGACGAGCTGGTTGTTTGCCTGATGGTAAGCATAACGCCCGCCATAACTTTGAAACACAAAGGCCTGCGCGGCACTGCAGTGCGCTCCTTACCCTGAGACATCAGGTATTCAGTCTCATAAGCCCAGTAATTTCACTGGCTCTCAGTGATTCTCATCATAATTTATTAATAATTTTTTGGTGATCCGATCACAATTTATGTCATTGGTTGGCGATCCGCCATACAATATATTGTTTACATTGTTAGACACGTTAAGAAAACTTATCAATAGGTATCTAAGCGACGTGTAAGTAAGGCCTGCCTGGAAGAGATCGCTGCTTAGTGATAAGGCCGCCGATTGTACTAATTTGTAAGAGCTTTTGTAATTTTTTTTTCCTTATTGTGCAATAAAGTGTTATCTATCTATCTATCTCTAAGGCCGTTTATGCCGCACATCACGTATTCTAGTACCAATTAATCTATTTAAACTTCATTCGCGGTAGGTATTAGGTAAATATTAATTATAATTAATTACATCAATAGGACGCTACCGAGGGTTGGTGATGTTATCGATCTGCCATACGCATGCTCTATCATGATTTATGGACGGTAGCAAGTGCATTAGTGATGCGACTTTGTTACAAACATATTTTGACCGGACCTCCGGAGAAACGGTAATAGTTATCTACTACACCATTGGTCCGATTCTAATAATTATTTAACTAATAAGAAACTACATTATTATTGTTATTATTTAGGCAGTAATATACTAGAAACTACATTATCTCTGAGCGAAAAAGGCTACTTTTATCCTGATTCCACGTGTGCAAAGCCGGCAAAAGCATGTTGACAATAAAACTACCAGGTGGTAAGACTAACTCTTCTGAGAGTGTCCGTTGGGGTGGGTACCACCGCTTTGCTGGTGTTATGTAGTCTGCCACCAAACAGTAATGTGCAAGCATTACAGCCAGCTGTCTATACCTCCCGCGCAGCTCGCGCCCATGTCAAGCCTGCGGCAGACGTGGTGACTCTGCTTTGTAATAATTAAGGATATTTTGATGATATTAGAAGTAAAAAAATATAAAAATTGATACCGTTCATACCTTGAAAGTACATACACCTTGTATAAAACAAGTAACTAATTAGAGCTGAAAAGGCCGTGGCTCAGCAAAAAGCTACAGATTTTGAAAAAGGTTTACTAGCCAAACGAGCGTTTTAAATAATTCACTACCATGCTAAGATTCCTTAACGCTGTTTTTCTTCCGCAGAAGCTCAATATCACTACAACAATCTTTAGAATCAATGTTGCACAATAATTACCAGCTGCCAGAAAACGTCCACTGAATATCGGCGTCATGAAAATTTTATCATAAAGCACGACGCCTGGCAGATGTCTTGGTGATTAATGTAGATTATGATGTAGACCGGGGATGCTGTTGTCCATTCCCTGGATATTCCCTTAGCCAGCTCTTAAGGTACCTGCGGTAAGATATGGGGGGGGGGGGGGGTCTATTATTGACCGGGACCAAACGGCCTCTTAATATGTACTATTATGATAATAATAAATGCTATGTTACACTTGACATCGTGACTTACCGCTATAGCGATAACCCCAAAAGATTACCTACCTACTTCAAATCTAGACCGAATATGTATCTTGGGCATCGAGGTCTCATACATTGTAAGGTTACCTAAATAAGTTAAGTAAATAAACCAATAATATTCTTCGTTAAATCTTGTTAGATAAGTTATTGACTAAGTTTCAGAAAGCAAGATTTTCTTTCTGTAGAGAAAATCACGGCAGTGCATCCATAGCAATGGTGGTTTTTCATTTTTCTTCTGCTCATCTAGCTAGTAACCAACAACGTCAAGTTAAATTCGTAACCAATTTTTTCCTTTTTTTTTGTTTTTAAAGCACCGTCCTGGCAGTCACACGCAAGAAACATTTTCTATTTAGTTTTAGTGGATTTTCCACCTTCGACCAAAATTATCGACACACTAGCTGCTGTCCGCGGTTTCACACGCGTGGAGTTATTGGATGTTATGGTTTTTATTTTTGTGCACGGAACCCTAATTCTTTTTCTAAAATAAAATTGGTCCAGCCTTTTCGGAGATTACCCGGAACAACTGACAGACAGACAAAAATTTAAAAAATGGTTGTTCTGTGATAGGTAACCTATATACTTTCATATGTAGTTGGTAAAAAGCTGTTATTTTGATATTACAAACAGACACTTCAATTTTATTTATTTGTATAGATGTATAAAATTAGATCATAGTCATAAATGTTTAACATAGCGTGTCTTAGGAAAGAAATTTTAAAAATTAATTTAATTAGCAAAAAGCTTTTGAGCCCTGGAGCTTGCAGAGTATAACTAACTAAATTAAAAAAAGTTACATTACATTTATAAAACTTTTTTGCCGGGTTATTTTAGACGACTTTGCAGTCTTAAATAGTTAATCCCAGCACTAGCCGACATGTGGCTCTTAATTATAACTCAACAAACGCAACTACGAAACCTCCGAGCCTACAAAAAACAAAAAATAACTGTCTACGAAGCCCACTGATCTGGTTACTGAACTCTTACTACAGAAAAAAGATCTTTTTTCAACACTTTTTACTGCACATGTTATAGGGTTAAGATTCTAAAAAAAGTTTTTTACCTTTTTTGTTTTTTTTTTTGTTCAAAGTGTCATTTCAATTCGAAATGGAAAGTTAGAGGTTTTATATAGTATTTTTGTTGGCGTTTAATGCTTTTTTTAGTCAAGGATGAGTAATGGTGGGGCATATGGGAATGATTTTTGGAAGTCATGCGATGCACGTGAGAATTTTTTAGGAACCTGTGTCAGCGCACGTCTATTTCGAACGTGACACGTTTGTGTGGTGATGTTTTCAACTTTTAGTTGTTCTTTATAGCAATCAATTATTATTAGTACCTACATATAGTTATCTTTGTTTGGTAGTAAAACTGCCCATCACGCTATGTAGTGTCTGGAAATTTACTTTTTTCTAGTTTTCCGAAGCGCGAACTATATTATGACCGCACAACTCATGAAAGTTGTATAACACTCAAAACTATTACTTTAGTGAGTGTTTACTAAAACAATTCCATTTAAGTAGCAGAGTAGCCAGTTTAATTACTGGGCTTATGGGACTTAATACCTAAATGTCTCAGGGTAACGAGCGCACTGCAATGCCGCGTAGGCCTTTGAGTGTCACTGTAATTGTTATGGGCAGGCGTTATGCTTACCATCAGGCAAACGACCAGCTCGTCTCGTTATCCAATATTGTAAAAAAAAGGTTAGTGATTAGGAAATAATTTGCAAACAAAAGTTGCAATTTTTATAAGTTTTATGTTTTTTCAACGTGCTTTAAATACTCACTACTTAGTTAATAGCCAGGCAGGCGAGCGCTAGAAAAAGCTCTACACTAAACACTTACCCCCTTATTCATAAACATTCTGTAACTTACTTAATTACTAGAAAGTGTTTTATCTCGTTTTCACGCGTTACAGCTTCCGTCAACGAGAAGTTAAAAGAGCAGTTTTTATTTTTATTTTATTTGGTAACGAGACGAGCTGGTCGTTTGCCTGATGGTAAGCATAACGCCGGCCCATAACGATTACAGTGCCACCCAGAACTTTGAAACACAAAGGTCTGCGCGGCACTGCAGTGCGCTCGTTACCCTGAGACATTAGGTATTAAGTCTCATAAGCCCAGTAATTTCACTGGATACTCTGCTCATCAAACCGGAACACAGTAATGCTTGCACACTACTGCTTGGCGGCAGACTTCACGAGCAAAGCGGTGGTAACAACCCAGACGGACATTCGCAGAAGAGTTAGCTTAAAGCATAGATTATCTTATTGAGCTTTTATAAATAAGGGCGTAAAATAAGCACACTAAGTATATTTTTTATACTATTGGGCAACGAGACGGGCGAGTCATTTGCATGTTTGGAATCATATTGTCAAATTTCAGTGGCACTTATAACTTTGAAGCACAAAGGCCTGCGCGGCACTGCACTGCTTTCGTTACCATGAGGTATTAAAAGCCCAGTAATTTCATGAACTACTTTGCTAATGAAACCGGAACACAGTAGTTCTTGCACATAACTGCTTGGCGGCAGACTACACAGGTTCTACCCAAACACTCACAGAGGAGTTAGTCCTAATCGGTCCAAATTCCGTAGCAAATTCTAGTAATATACGATAGGTAAGTAGGTACCATAGGTACTTACCTAATTTTTTTTATTCCACATGAGGCATCAGTTGAACAGACGCAGTCATCCATTACAATCCAAGTTATCTTTTCAAAGGAAAGTGTATTTATAAATTAGTTTTTTCCACCATGTGCCTTAAAGAGTGTGGCACAATTACTCGCTACCATTATTGTATTTATTTCTGTTTTTTCAACACATGTGCGCGTGCGCTTTTACGTACCTATTGCAGGGGCTGTCAATGTGGGTCGCAAAGGGTTTATGAAAAAATAATATGTGGTAAATACCTAATATAAAGATTTAAATACTTTATAATGACATTAAATTCTACACCTATCATAAAATAAACCGATTAATTACCTAGATTGTCTATAATAGAGGCTGGAGGGCCTGAAATCGCAAATTGAAATACTAGCAGGATAAAACCTTTCTGATAATGTTTTAATTAATAATATTCACGTTATTCGCATTATATTCACAACTTCCAATTTGAATGGTTACTACCTTTGAAAACACTGTTGGCACGGTGAGATAGTAGTCGAAACCCTACCAAAAATGAAAATCGGACGAAATCTCAACACGCGTCACTTATGTCACTACAACTCTGTAGATAACCCATAAATATTGACCTAATTCAAAACATCCTGGCTAACGACATGCAATTAAAACCATTCTAACATCTTTTTTCAATCCTAAAGAATAAAGAAAATTACAGTACGCTATTGTTTTACATTACGATAAAATTCAACATCTTTGGCCTATGTTAGCAAACTTTTCTCTGCGGGCCGCAGTTGGCCATTTGTGCCCAGCACGAGTGTGTTAATTTAGTGTACCACCGCGACGTTCACTGTATCTCAAACTTTTGTACTGCTTTCACTATAAATAGATAATTTTATGTAAAGGCATCCTCTTGGAGTTACAGAAATGACGTCTCCTGTACTTATTTTCTCTGCATATTTTACTGGAAACTAATATTTAACGTTTAATAATAATAAACGTTTTACGTGTTTAACGTGTTTTAATTATATTTTATACTTTATACACGACATTTATATTTATACACGATTTTTATATTACGATATTTATATTTTATACACGACCGCACAAAAAAAGAGTGTATAATATGTGTTTAAAGTTCATATATGTATGTGAGTTTCTTTATTCCATCATAACTTGTAAAAGCCTGAATAGATTTGGATGTATAGGGTATCATTAGAATCCTTACATCATCCCGAAAGACACTACAATAGTATAACCAAGTGTTTACAGAGAAGATTTATCTATAAGACATAATTATTATACAAATGGAAAAGTATCTTGAAAACAAAATCGCAAAAGGACCCCGAAAAAAATCGCATCACCATAACTAAAGATAGCTTACAATAATTATTTATTTATTTATTAAGAAGAACACCAATACAATATACATTATTACAAGCAAAGAATTCGTTCAAATATTCTTTTCTAATGCTATTATAATTATAGGTGTAGACTACATCCCAAAAATTAGCATAATTACAATGAAACAAATAAAACCTAGACGAAAGTTTGAGAGTCTCAAACCGCAGCAAGTGTAAGCATTTCCAACAACTCTTGTCCTAGATAAACTAAGATAAAATAAACTATTGTGTTCATCAATCATGCTTCTACATCTGCCTATTATTTTATTAGTGCTTATTTTACGGCTATAGGTCAGTCTGTGTAAGGCCTTGGATTCAAATAGTATATTTTGGGTGTTGTATGAGTAATGGCCAAGTGTGGAAAATCGGCTAATTTTGGTATATTTGCAATGTTTTGAATATTTTAATGACTTTTTACTACGCACTACCACGGACTGAGTTTGACTATAGCTTGTAGTATTGATTACCCATAGAGAATTAAGTCTTATACGACTGCAAAAAATGCTTGTAATGTTTTCAGGGTTCATGTATGTATGTGAGTTCTTGCATTCTGCCATAATAATGATGTATGTGATATGTATGAAAATAAAGATTTGTGCGACAAAAACAGAATATTTTCGGACGTTTTGCTTTAGCCGCGCCAAGTGGCTACCTGACGTTTCCCAGGCGTGGCGATTCCCGTGCATTTTCCGGGATAAATAGTAGCTCATGTTACTCTCCGGCCCGTAATCTACCTCTATGCAAAAAATCACGTCGATCCGTTCACCGAGGGTCCTGTACTTACTTGTATTTATATGATATATAAATAGTTCCACCATCACGGGAATCGAGTCTTCAAGATTTTCCCCGCCTTTTCACAATTTTTTTTTGGTGACGCGTTTGTCTTCCTATAATACATTGCTTCTTGGCAAATTTCATGATTCTAGTTCAACGGGAAGTACCTACCATAAGGACCTACCATAGGGAAGTACCATCCCTTGCGAGTGTCAAAATATGCGCCCATTTGGTTGCGTTGACTGAGAAGTTTGATTTTTTCACACCTCCAAGGGCTTGAGTAGGTATTTCATATTAATTTCAACTTTATACCTCCACGCGTTCCCGGGAAAAGGATTTTGACAGACAGGCGGACGACGAAGTGATCCTGTAAGGTTTACTTTTTTGTTTTTGAGGTACCTACGGAATCCTAAAAACAATACATCATAGGCACTGAAATTATCTTGAACCTTACATCTGGCACCCGTTTACTCGACTCCTATTAGACATAACAGCCATATAAGGCACACGTGTCATCCATAAGTGCATACACGATAATAAAACATTAATACAAAAGGAAGATGGTTGCGCGTGCAGTCATGCTTTCTTATTCAACTCTTTTTTTAAACCGTTGCGATGGCTTTTTATAATCTGCAGGTTGGTTTGTGCGATTGTTGTTGGGCGCTTTGATGATACAACTTGGTGTCTGGACTTGACTTAGGTACATACGTATGTGTACTATCTATTTTTTGAAACTATTTTTGATGAAGAGACGAGCGAGTCGTTTGCCTGATGGTAAGCACTACGCCAGCCCGTGAGAATTGCAGTGCCACCCAGCAGGGCCGGATTAACCATGTCGGGGCCCCTTGGCAATGCACGTC
The DNA here is from genome assembly GCA_907269065.1 of Crocallis elinguaria. Taxonomy (NCBI): domain Eukaryota; kingdom Metazoa; phylum Arthropoda; class Insecta; order Lepidoptera; family Geometridae; genus Crocallis; species Crocallis elinguaria. The sequence goes on along the minus strand of OU026071.1, from coordinate 13,779,832 downwards.
TGGGGCCCCCTTTTCTAACCATGATATAACATTATGCTATATATGGGTTCTGAAATGTACTAAAATACGACGATATAAAATAAAAAACAACGCAATATAAATAATATTGTCATTGATTACTATTGCAAAATGTACAAACTAGCAAAATATACAAGCTATCAAAATGTACAAACTAGCAAAATGTAAAAACTATCAAAATGTACAAACTAGCAAAATGCACAAACTATCACAAAATGTACAAACTAGCAATATGTACAAACTATCAAAATGTACAAACTAGCAAAATGTACAAATTATCAAAATGTACATATCACGTACATGTACGCGAATACGCATATCCAGACATCCGCCAGATAGATGAAATCAAAATTAGCCAGTATTGTTGCATAGACTTCGTTCGCTTCGCTCCTGGATCAACATCATTATTGCATTGTGTTGGACATTGTATTTCTTTTCAACAAATATTAATAAATGATTGAGTATGACAAGGAACTTTTTTACTCTCGATAGGTTATAGTTTGAGTACCATCTCACTGGATATCAAGTAACGATGTGGTCTTACACTGAAGTCGTCCAGACGCACGACCAGCCGTCCCCGTGTGACACGTCTAAGTTCCAGCTTTTTTTTCACCACATTTTTTCAGGTCTCCAAACCACTTCCTCGGGGAACAATAATCGCAGCTAATCGATCTTTGATCTTTCTACACGTGTTAATGAATTAAATCGTTAATAGTTTGTTCACCCTGAGATAGGCAACATTGTTGCTTGTCGTCGTGACATGAGCAAATATGTTAGATGTTACTATCTAGAATTGAGTACAATAAAGATACAGAAGCAACACTTCGAGGAATCAAAACTGTTGCAGGTAATCCGCTAACCGCTTCGTCGCTTTAAAAAAGCGACGAACCGACTTCAGTGTTAAACTACTGAACCGGTTTTTATGAAATTACTATGGGACCAATCTGAAAGTATATCCTTTCAAACAAAGAAAGAATTTTCCAAATCGGTTTATAAATGACAGAGATATGAGGGAACAAACATAAAAAAAATACCCACCGAATTGATAACCTTCTCCTTTTTTGGAAGTCGGTTAAAAATGCTTACAAAAACAGCTGGATAATCACAATAGATGCTTAATTATAATTACTTAATATGTTACATGTAACGATATCTCCTAGTCAAAGCAAAAGAATAAATAATATATAAATAGTTGCCAAACCATAATTAACAACCATAAAAAAATAGACAACCCTTCAGGGAGAGACACTCAATAATCCTTTTACTAAAAAAAATATGAACTTCTGTAAAATTAACTACTTTAAATGACAAAAAAGGTGCCGGGAAGACTTAACGATGGCAGTCAACGAGTTCTTGCTGTGTTTTTTTTATGGATTTTTACGACATTTTGTAAAGAAGTGATGTTTATTTTTATTATAAAAATATTTTTGTTTTTAATTCATTATTTATTTTTATTTATTATTCAATAAATGTCACGGGCGCGAACTTCAGGACTTTGAAAATGGAGAATATTGTTAAGAAATGGGACTGGTAGTAAAAATTGATGGATTAACCTATGATGATCTTTGAAATAAAATTTAAACCATTTTCATATTATAGGTAATACCAGCTTCTGCCCGCGCCTTCACCCGCATTTCCACAGGAACCGTGCATTTTTCCGGGTTAAAAGCTAACCTATGTTACACTCCGGTCATATATCTGCAAAAAATCACATCGACCCGTTGATCCTTTGCTGCGTGAATGAAGGACAAACCAACAAATAAGTACACTCACTTAATATTATGGAAAAGTAAATCTTGTACCTATTTGTATTTATTTACACAAAACCGTGAAAACGTTTAGATACTAAAAGTTAGTGACAAGTGTACTATCAATAAAAACAGTTTTGGCGCCAAAGATGTTAAAACTTTCTTACCAACATAACGTTTTCACGCTAAAAATAACAGATAAAGCATTTTCAACCTTATTTTACTGTCGCATAAGACTAAGTTTGTTTTTCTTTTGTATTTTACAGCGGAAAACATAAAATATCCACCTGAAAAGCACATGTTACGCGTATGGATGTTGAGTATACTAGAAGGAACATAGATACCCAACGCACTATTACGTTGTTACTATTGTTAGTTTACTGTTTTGTCCTTTATATTTTTGTATAATGTAAATACTGTAATTTTGCGTGATATCCTGAAATAAATGTAATTTAATTTTTCCATTTTTTTTATAAAACATAAAAAATGCTACGCCAAACGGTATACGCCAAAGAAAATGTATCAAGAAATTTAATTTCAGACGAAAGACTTTATTTGATTGACTATTTTTATTGATTGATTTATTGTTTTTCATTATATGTTACTTGACACCTATCTTGCCCATCGAAGGTTTTCGCTAAACCAAGCATGGATTGGGTCTCAAGCGCCTGGCGAAATATTTTCATCTACTCGTAGATTCTACAGAGTTAGCCGAGCACTAATCAGAAAATCTACCATCGTGCTATGTTTACACCATACCTATATTCATATTATTTATGAAATGACCTTGAGCTGATTCATTTTTTGAAACAAAAAAGTCAAATTTTAAATTTTGCTCTGGAGTCATTATGAGTCCAGAAAGAAATATTTTGATTTCCCCCGTTCCTTAGGGTGATAACAGATTATTTGCAACACAACACAACTTCGTGTAATGCAACATGCGATCCAATATTTTAATGAGTTCGCGTACACACTAAAAACAACTTCACGCAAGCTATGTGCATTCTTCCACATATTTTTACGTTGGATTACATATTATATTATATTGCAAATAATCTGTTACCACCCTAAAATGCTAAATTATAATTTTCAGCGCCACATCCAGCGTACTAACTGACATCTACGTTCCCTAAGGACTATTCCATCCCGGTAGATATCCAGCCCCCATTCCCGTGACACGCCCGGTGACGTGAGGTCGTGTGGAGTAGAGCTGTCAAACTGACAGCCCGCCCTTTTAGTGACGTACGGAGTTTGAATGTGTGCTTTTAGTTTTGGCGGTAAGTATATATTTTTTTAATTCCAATTTTCAGTTTTTGTTAGGTGCCAGAATTGGATGTACTTTTTTCTTCTATTTTTGTGTTGCTACTTTTTATTTTCTCGTTTTTCTTTATAAGTGAGGTGCTTTTCTTGTTATTTTATTTATTTATTTATATGGTTTATCAAGTTGAGACAAAAAAAAACAAAATTTAATACATACATATATTTAATTAAATAAAACACAGGGTATTATTTTTTGTATGTACCTAAGTACGAATTAAAAAATCTATAAATAAGAAACGAGTTAATTCACGACTTAAAATTAACTAAAAATATCTTGACTATCTAAAAATAAATCCAGTGCCTGTTCCTAAACTTATTTATTTACTTTAGAAAAATAAATAAAATATTTTTACCACCAAAACCATAGAACATATAATAATATTCCCAAAACTTAAATTCTTTTTTGATAGGTACTTAAACAATTGGTTTTCCATGTAGGTAAATACATTACTATTTACTAGTTGTGTCAATTGATTAACTTAATAGTAAATACATTACTGCGATTGTAGGTCCTTAAAAACGTTCATATTTCTTGTCACTTGCCTGAAAATAATTGTACATTTTATTTACTATAATAATCGTTGCCAAAAACAGTTAAAATTAAAAAAATATATATCCGCGTTTTTAGTTTTTTTTTTAACTTTTTTTTCACTATCTTCTCTAATGCACCGCCACCATTTTACTTGCATGTCCAGAAACTCCAGAATGACTGACAGATAGGACGCCCTTTATGCTTTATTTTTATCTATCTTTTTAACAATGTTGATTAAAATTTTAAATGCAATAAACTGCGATGCAACCGTAGCACTGCATTATTCTTGTGTACGCCTTCCGTAAACTGCACTTCAGATCCAATACTGATTCCAATACTAAGTGTGTCAGCGTGAGGTGTAGGCCTACGAAATATAAAAATCAATGCATCATCTTACATTCAAATTTCACATCACATAATATCTCAACAAAAAAATGTTGGTCCGCTAGAATTCACTAGAAACCTTTGCCGAGACGAGATCTTTAGGTGCCGGAAATATGTATATTAAGTAACTATTTTTATAAACGACTTAATTAATCAAAAATTTTAGTATAGATAAAATCTAAAAGTTTTAATTAGATATAAATATACATAAAATGTGATAGGTATGTACGATGATAGGTAGGTACCGACGTAGCCGCGACGGTAGACAATCTTAAACTACAATATAATATAGGCATCTATAAATATAAAAACCTAGTTTCTAATCATCACTACAATAGCAGATGCGATCATTTCATTATTAGATACCTACTACAAAAAAAAGTACCGCAATACTTCCTCGAACCAAAAAAAAGAAGATAACTAGCAACAGCGTCTCGAACACGTGTCGTATTCTAACGATTAAATTTATAATTCGCAGATGCTGAACTCACGATGAAACTTTAGAAAGTTTATTTTCATAATAATAGCAAGAGCCACATGCGCGAAACTAAGCTGTAAACACCACATGGCAATTACAGACACCTCTTAAAGATTACTGAACTTTATAAGGTAAATGAACCTAACAATATGGCGGAATATGATATCATACCTTGCTACGATGACGAGGAGATGTTCAGTGACAGAAAAAACAATGTCACTGATCTACACGCATATTATATGACGCAATTTAATCTTGAGTTGGAGAATAGTAATAAGAAGAAGAATGATAGCTTCAAATATGGAGTAGAGGAAAGTTTTGATTTTGAAGTATTAGATAGTTGGAATGGTAACGCAAATACTGAAACAGATTTCGGATCTATAGAAGAAGTCATCGAGAGCAACATTAACGAACAAAACATTAAAGAAGTTCTATTAGATCTAGATAGCATCGACTTTGATGAGAAGAGCTATAAAACTGATTCCCTCAATAGCAAAGAACAAACTAAAACCTACGAAAGCAATGATTACATCGATGATGAGTCTCTCATAGATGAACTGTGTCGGGAAGACGAATCAAGACTCACACCTGATGGCTTCAAAGAAGAGTACCTAAATTCTAACTCGACAGAGAAGAATCAGTTACCATCAATAGACACTGTGTTTTCAAAACGTTATAATTTCAACTACGAGGAAACTCAAGTATCAAATTACAACAATGAGAATACGCCTGTTTCAAATACTCAAATAAACAGTGTAGAACATTACAGCTATCCTAACAACATTCTATACAATCTGGATAACAACAACAGGTATATTTTGCCAGATACACCAACAAGCTGTTCAGAATTTCATTTCGATAAAAACGTAAGAAAAGTATCAGTATCAGAATCGATAGAAAGCGATGTCCACAGTTCGAGTTACTATGATGAAAATTCGGAAACATTTGATGAAGATGAACTATTTGTTAATTTAGATGATTTTGGTATACACTTTGAAGGTGAGAATGACAACTCAGTAAATTCCTTCGAAGGCATGACCAATCAAAATGAACGAAAACCTGAAAATGATAAAACTCAAGGTAATGTTGCCAATTTCTAGAAGCATTTTACTCAAAATATTATGAAATCTCGATCTGATTCTAATTTGTTGTTATATTTTCAGGTGAAAGAGTATGTTTATGGGAACGCTGCTATGAAAAGTATCCGAATCAGAATACCCTGGTAGAACACATCGAAAGAGCTCATGTGAATACTTACAAAGGTCAGTTAATTTGTTTTACTGTGTTTGATAACTTTACATGACTATTATCTAATGTAAAGTTAAAATATCTTAAGAGCCTCTAGTCCCTAGCTAAAGTAATGTTTCTTTTTTCTCGAAACGTAAAAATGTGACTTAAAAAAGAGACAAAACATTAAAGCCATACCTAAACCTAATTTTAGTTTCAATCTCTCTTTCTAAATGAGAACATGAGAAAGAGATGGGATATATTTTAGATCTGTCTAATTAATCCATTTGTTTGTGTCTGGGACAAAATCCGGCGCGCCAATATCTCGCTCGCGCATCAGAACATTTTTGAAGATAAATTTATGAAAACCGCATTCGGTGAAATTGCTGACAGTAACATTATAAAATTTAAACAAAAATTAGTTTTGATCCATTCAAGTTTTCAAACCTAAAAATGGGCTTTTATGTTTTGCCCATTTTCTTGTATGAAAACTTGATCGGATCAAAATGATACTTTTGCCGTAGGTACTGAGAAAGTAGTCAAACTTATAAAAAGTAAAAAAGAAATACAATGCGATTAAAATAATTAAAAAAATAATTAGTTAATTAAAATTCCAATAGGACCGGTCTAGCGCCATGTTGTGATGTCACAGTTGGTTTTTACAAACACAATGTGATTGAAGAAATATTTTTTTTTCATAGTAGAAAAACATTGGACTGTGAGTGAAGTTTGGCTAAATACTCTATGGCCAGTTCATTTCTTAATTTAATCGCATTGTAGGTAATAAATAATAATAATAATCAACATAATAGGTATTTTATTTCTTTATTCTTTTTTTAGGTGACGAATTCAGTTGTCTATGGCGAGATTGTGCCCGTGCACGGCGGCCGTTCAATGCCAGATACAAACTCCTGATCCATATGAGGGTTCATTCTGGACATAAGCCTAATGGATGTCATGTAAGCAATTGTTTACTTAGGTACTAATTATTATTTTATAGGTTATTTCTTCACTAGCGTCTATTCCGAATACAGGTCTAGCAATTAAACTTGTTTGAATTATTTAGGTACCTACATTTGAAATATGGTTGGTTAGGTGAATAATTCCTATTCATATTATGAAATGAACATTGTAGCAATTTGTAAGGCCTCCGCGATTATTTTTGTGTATATTATTTTAAACCTCTTAACGGTTTCTAATATATTTTAGCGTTAGACTATAGATCAGCTGTGGACTGTGCTGGGACTACTAACGCGGCAAAGTATTTCAAACGTCGAAAATTAAGATACACGTTAAAAAAATCATATATATAATTCAACAATTAGTCACTACAGAATTATCACTTTCATATTCATCAGGGAAATCGAAGCAGAAATCTGTTTCAATTATGACGAATTCAAGAATCAAACATCTAATTTCACACTATAATTCCAGCATCCAGGGTGCGGCAAAGCTTTCTCCCGGCTGGAGAACCTCAAGATCCACGTCCGTTCACATACCGGGGAGCGACCCTACGCGTGCCCAGCGCCGCATTGTAGAAAAGCCTTCTCGAACTCTTCAGACAGGGCGAAGCATCAGCGGACACACTTCAACGCGGTAAGTTACTTAGCATTCAATAATCATGTATTTACTCTCTGCAGCATTTCACCTGATATTATGTTTAGGGGCAGAATTTGGCGTACCACTATCTCGCTCGCGCATCTCAACATTTTTGAAGATAAATGAAAAATCGCATTTATTGAATTTGCTGAAAATAACGGTTAAACAAAGATTTCATTTTGATCCATTCAAGTTATCAAACCTAAAAACGTGATTTTATGTTTTGCCCATTTTCATGTATGAAAACTTGATCGGAACTATACTTTTGCCGTACCTTTGTAATGTTATTGCCAGCAACTTCACCGAATGCGATTTTTCATAATTATATTAAGTGATTATTTATCTTCAACAATGTTGAAATGCGCACGCGTGCCGTATTCTGCCCTATAAGGAGGCAACTAGCTCTCAAGAGCAACTGGCGCTAAGGTTCCGTAGCCTTGACAACCGATTTTCTTTTCGCTAGCAGTAGCAAGCTAAGCGAGCACTAAATAATACCAGAATAAGGTTGCATTAGGATGTTAGAAACCTAGCATTCAACCATCGATCAATATATCGGCTGACGACACCACTAAGCCATCATCTTCATAAGCTCTTCCCTTTTCTAGAGACCATACGCGTGCGGTGCCATCGGATGCGGCAAACGCTACACAGACCCTTCTTCCCTACGGAAGCATGTCAAATCCCACCCCCACATGGCGACAGTACCGCGCACCTGCATGCCAGCTGCCAGGCCGATGAGAAGACCAGAAGAACAGTCAATCCCAAGCTCACCCGCAAAGCTAGCAACCTTGAGGTGTATAAGAGATAAGCTTACTGTGCCGAAGCTCAAACGTCTTTAGAATTGGAATGGAGGTCTGGACCATTCTTTTTAGCACGTTTCTATTAGCTTCACTTGTAAGCCTGGTAACTGACTCTGTAATCAATCTTGGAAGTCAATTGTAACCTATTTCTATAATTGTCGTATCAAAATGAAACTGTATGTATTTGTAGTTTGGATGACAATGTGAATACTATAATTGATGATATAGATGATCTGGTTTTGGAGCTAGGAGGTGGATAGTGAAACTCTTCAATGGCTTCAAGCATAGTAAAAGGAGTTTACTTTGTTTCAAGTAAGCCCCTCGGGTTTGGAGTCCAATAGATTGCACTTGGTGTTAGGGGTCATATGATTTAATCAGAAGTTGGAAGCGTGTTTTTTAGTTTGTTAAACTACATTACACTTACTTTGCAGCAGACACTGCTAAAGTTAGCAAGTTGAAATGGCAGTGGGCAGGCCACATCGCTCGCAGAACCGATAACCGATGGGGAAGAAAGATTCTCGAGTGGCGACCACGAACCGGAAGACGTAATGTAGGACGACCCCCCCACTAGGTGGACCGATGATCTTGTCAAAACCGCGGGAAACCGTTGGATGCAAGAGGCGAGTAGCCGATCCAAGTGGCGTTCTATGAGGGAGGCCTATGTTCAGCAGTGGACGTATTCCGGCTGATGATGATGATGACACTTACTTTGAGTCAATAATCTCATAAATGATGTGTGCCACCGTATTATTTATCCGAGGAAATGTGATCTTCTACTGTTCAGCTTGTTAGGTTAGAGACAGAGAGTATATATGAGAGCAAATTGGTCATTGTTTGCTTCGGGGCTTGACATGACCGTGGTTAAGGCACTTTGAAGCCCTTATCCATTTGATCATTAATTATTCATGATGTAGTTTTTTAACGGGTAATTTTGCATCGGCTCTCTTACATAATATTTTACTCCATAGAAATTGTCAGTGGAGATTTTATAAGACACATTAATGTTTTTCAAGGACTGCTTATGCGGAATACCTAATTTCTTAAGTCTTTTTATTTGTGCATTGGAAAAGTCGATTCACATTTTTTGTTGCATTCAATTTTTTTTTTCTTAATAATAACCATGTCCTTATCCTCTTATCAACATTTACCAGAGTTCTAGGACAGAAAAAAAATTAAGTTTTTACTTACATTTCATTTTTGTCTGTGTTTTTTAACAAAAACATGTTCGGAACACTTCGCGTAACAACGACTTGAACATTGACCTGTCTATTTAAGTTAGAGTAGATAACTTAGATAATATTTTATTAGTAAGTTTATTACATTATAAGCAAATTGAAGCTCAATAATTTAAGTTAGAACCTGTTACTAAGCTCAACTTAAGACTGCAAGGACAAATTAGCTCAAATTATTTCTAAGAATATCTCCTTTCTTATATACCTACTTTGTACAATGTTTTGTGTTATGAACACAAGAAATGTAAATCTTATAGCTTATACACCAAAGTTAGAGAGTAAGTTTAAGGAAAATTGTCTTTAGTTAGACGCTTAGAATAAATACACAGAAGATAGCTTTGTAGTTGCATGCAATGACGAATCAGCCGTTGTTCTGTCTACAATAATTGCAGTGCTATCAATATCTTTGAAAATTGACACTGCACCACGTTCGACTTGGATTTCTGTCTCAAACGTCTGGTAATTTCACTTACAAATTAGGTAAATATTTTGAAAGAAATATTTCTTCTTGCTATGTATATCTATTCTAAGTTAATTTGGTATAAAAATACCTCTAAAATTATAGTTTAGTGATCGAAGTGCAAGCAATTTTTTTACTTTTAATCGTGAATATTTACTTAATTTAAATATTAAGTCTACCCTGGGTAGCCTGGGGTCTGATTGGGTAGAATTGACATAATTAAATTCTATGTAAACTGTAAAGAGTTTAAAACACTTGAGTAAATAAAACTGGTTTTTATTGAGAATAAAAACCGTCAAAATTTGTTTAATTAAATGTGTAATAAATCTTGAAACCTAAGAAGTTAAGTAGGTAGTTTATTGTGTAACGGATCTCTAAAGAAAAAGACATGACTTTTTGTACTTATATAGATTGTAAGATATGTTCCAAAGCACCTAGAATTGCTCAATTAGATACTATTGTATTTTAATCAATATTTTTGTCTTTTATTTAACATAATTTGCATTTTTAGGGAAAAGCTTTTTGTTAGTTAATTTTTGATGATTATATTTGAAATATAAGTAAATGTCGGTACCTATAGTATTTTCTCGACTTTTTAACCGACTTCCAAAAAAGGAGAAGGTTACAATTCGGTGGGTAGTTTCTTTTTTATGTTTGTCACCTCATATCTCTGTCATTTATAAACCGATTTGGAAAATTCTTTTTTTATTTGAAAGGATATGCTTTCAGAAGGATCCCGTAGAAATTTCATTAAAATCGGTTTAGTAGTTTGTCACTGAAGTCGGTTTTTAAAGCAATTTTATGGTTTTATGTACTTCGATATGTTTTTCAAAAGGTTTGCAGCTTGCTTTCCAGTGACTAAAAATGACTATCTTTGTGATTTTTGAACATAACTACTTCCTCACGATGTTAAATTCCTTCACCGTTTTACAGCGAGTGATTTTCATTCTTTTTCTATAATAATATAATATTTTAAATCCCATTTATTACTGTTAAGAAAGTATTTTGCAGATGTTTTCAAGTGTTTATTTAAATATTATAGGTTTAAGCTAAAAGTAATGTACAAATGGATGCTTTCCAAAGAATCTCGTGTTAGGAATAATTATTTAAAGATAACTTTTTCCATTGAGAGATCTCTTTTGCTCATTTTTTTAAGATGTATGAACATTTTTATTATGTTTAGTTTTATGACAGTTGCTGTCGTTGATATTATTGAAGCATTTGAAAATTTAATAAAAATATTTCGAAATATGTTGTGGTTTTTATTGTCTTCTGCACAAAGGAATTCGATCCCAATTTACTATTTATACTAATTTTCTATTTGAAAGGTAACGAGACATGTAAACTGTAAGCATAATACCAGCCGCTGACTGTTGTCCGTGAGTGGAGACCGCGAATTGGCAAACGTGGCGTGGGGCGTCCTGCGACTAGGTGGAGCCACGACATACGCAGGGTTGCTGGCAGCGACTGGAGAAGAAGAGCCGAAGATCGGGCTCAGTGGCGTGCCTTGGGACAGGCCTATGTCCAGCAGTGGACTGATGTAGGCTGATTATGATGATGATGATGATGACTGTTGTGCTCCTTGATACCAGCCCATTATAAAAGCTTTTTGGCCTTCTCGTTAGCTTGTATAGGTACTTGGAACGGGCTTCTAGTCTTTCTTTCATGAGCGCTCTCCTGGTGGGGCCCACTCGAATGAAGAATTTTTTAATGTGACATTCGAATAAAGCAGTAGTCCGCACATGGACACTCGTAAGATAGCCCTCACACCTAATGCATGATTGATGGATAAGTATCAATCACGGACCGCGAGAAAACCATGGAAAAACTACGATCCCCGCTTGACGCATATCATATCGTCTATTGTTTGTGGTTGGGGCTTGATCGAAATCTAGTCCGAGCACGGCACCCACTTCTAGATATGCTCCTACGACCTCTATTAAAAAAAAATGTTTCACAACCACGGCATGCCCAATACAGAAGCTGCGATAAATACGCGGTCGTATGCAAGTGATGTATGTAGTGTAAAGTGGAGCAGTCGTCGCTTCAGGGCTTTTTACAGGACAGACATTTTTAAAATGGTTGTTTTGTTATAGGTGCCGTACATACTTTCAACATTTAGTAAAAAGCTGTTATTTTGATATTACAAACAGACACTTAGGGTCTGACCACAAAAAAAACATTTATAGTCGCCTGTTTAGCTAGACAGCGTCTAAAGATAAACGTCAAAAATGATTAGAAATGTCACAACAGAATTGTTTGAGACAACTGTTAGACACTACTTAAATCAGGATTTGAGGTTGCTCATATTTAATCGCATGACTAAGGCATGGTTAGGCGTTAAACAGTGATTAACACAGGTTCAACGTGGTTTTAATTTTTTTGTGGTCAGACCCTTTGGGTTTTACCATAAAAAAAATTAAACACACGTTAAACCTGTGTTAATCACTGTTTAACGCCTATACATGCCTTAGTCGCGCGATTAAAGAGCAACCACAAATTCTGATTTAAGTAGTGCCTAACCATTGTCTAACACAATTCTGTTGGGACATTTCTAATAATTTTTGACGTTGATCTTTAGCATCGTAGCTGTTTAGCTGTCTAGCTAAACAGGCGACTGAAAATGGTTTTTTGTGGTAGCACTATTAAATATTATTTATTTGTATAAATATAGATCATTATTATCATACTTGTTTTGGCCAGAAACAAACTAGTTGTAAGTACTAAGTACATCTAAATCTAAGGACGTAATCCGAACACAAATCGATCAAATCAGCACATTGCAACATTGTCCCTATCTTGGGTCAATGTTTAGACCTACACGTGCAGCCAGCACTCCAGTATATAAGCTGGGACCTAGATGGCCCAGGCAGAAGTGTTCTGTTGAACTTCTCTGACAACATACGGCCGTCCTGATTGCATTGCGATGAAGCTTCTGATCTTGACGGCGTTTATCGGTAAGAATTTGTCAATATTTTTTTAGTTATTTTGGCTAGCTACCATTCCCAAGTTGAAAAATTTTTTTTTCTACATATCATTAAAATGCATAACTACTAACTTTTTCGGGGCATTTCCTAGTGCTAGTCTGGCTAGCTACCATAAAGTAAACCATCTTCGACGATGCCGTTACGCTAATCTGTAAAAAATGAAGCTTTGCTCGTGAAGTCTGCCGCCAAGCAGTAGCGTGCAAGCATTACTGTGTTCCGGTTGGATGAACAGAGTATCCAGTGAAATTACTGGGCTTATGAGACTTAATACCTAATGTCTCTGGGTAACGAGCGCACTGCAGTGCCGCGCAGGCCTTTGTGTTTCAAAGTTCTGGGTGGCACTGCAATCGTTATGGGCCGGCGTTATGCTTACCATCAGGCAAACGACCAGCTCGTCTCGTTACCTAATAACATATTAAAAAAAATGCTTTTAGGACAGCCCACTCTCTCACTGGGCCGTGCAGGTCGAAATATTTGACTTCCGTAGCACGGTGTGGGTTTGATTCCTATTACAGGACAGATAATTATGCATAAAAAATATTGTTCCTTTGAATTACTATGCTAATGTCTTTGCAAGTTTATTTCTTTGTTTTGTTTTCTATTAATAACTAAAATTTGGTAGTATGTATTATTATTAAGGCGGTATCTCGACATTCATCATTCTGTCCTCTTTACACACACTGTCGGTTTGCTTTGATACAAAAGAAAAGGAAGACCGCGCGTGTTACTAAGATTGAGTAAAAATCCAAAAATTAGCGTACCTAATTACCTCAAAATTAGATGCCTAATTGAATATGTACTACAACCATGTTTTTGTCATTATAGTATAATACGTAAGTCTTGTTCATTTTATCAATATACATTATTTCAATATACATAAATAACAGAGATATTTCATTGCAAACTTATTTTTCGATCGAATAAATTTGGTAGAAACATGTTTTGATCACATCAAGATTATTAGTAATATAATAAGGACATTTATATTTTCAGTGCAAAAAAACATTTTAAGTGAAGCTATTTAGTTGCTATATACGCCTTAAGTACTTACTAATATTATGCAACATTGTGATTTTTTTAAATTATATCGAGACTTATTTTACACACGGTTTTTTAAAGTTTTTAACCACTTACGTATGGTATCATTTTAATCACAGATTGTCTATGAACTTTTTAAATCTAAATAGGCGCTGCTCATGTCGGTTTCTCGATTACGCGTTCTGCCCCGGATTTATTTTCGGAAAAAAGTCACATTCTTAGAGGTAGTGAAAGAGACGCACCGCAGCTACGGTCCCAACTCTTAAAAATAGTTTCACAACCACTGCGCGCTCAGTGCAGCAGCCGTAGTAATAACGCGGTGGTTCGCGAGTGATGTATGTGGCGTAAAGCGGAGCAGTCGTCACTTTGAGCGCAGGTTGGGAGTGAAAGAGACAGTACTATCTGACTGTATTTCTGTAATCTGTTCCTGTCTATTTCGTGGATTTTTTATGGTTTTACTTCAAGCCGCGCTTGCGCGAGTGATACCTCGTAATCCGCGCTTATTGCAAAAGCATGATTATTTTGACAGCAAAACGCGTACATGCATAAGCGTCTATGGCCGGCCTTATTAGCGATTTTATTTTTGTTGTTGTTGCTTGCTCACTTGCTGTGCGTTACTGCAAAATTGTAATCTCGCATTTTCTTGTAATTGCTCGTAATCTCATTTTTCTTTGCAAAAGCTGCGATCGTAATACAATTTAGCTAGTTATTATTTATGTTGCAAAGCTGTTTAGTGAATCTGTATATACATAAATAATGCGGTTCATTAGCAAACTCATCGCTTGAGAAAGGTTGGATTAATTTGGCTGTTTTTTGTAAATATGCGAAATTGTTCGGCTAAATATAAGTAGGGAAAGAATAATTGCAAACTTGCCTTGAAAATTGATATTGAAATTGATATTAACCATAACTCAAATTTATTGAAATTTGGACAGAACAACGACTATCGGGTCAGTTCAGTCTAGGTCATAAGCAAAATATTTATAGGATTCCATTCATAATATTTTTTTAATGTTATTTGGTAACGAGACGAGCTGGTCGTTTGCCTGATGGTAAGCATAACGCCGGCCCATAACAATTGCAGTGCCACTCAGAACTTTGAAACCCAAAGGCCTGCGCGGCACTGCAGTGCACTCGTTACCCTGAGACATTAGGTATAAGCCCAGTAATTTCACTCGATACTCTGCTCATCAAACCGGAACACAGTAATGCTTGCACATTACTGCTTGGCGGCAGACTTCACGAGCTAAGCTTGGTAACAACCCAGACGGACACTCGCAGAAGAGTTAGTCCTACCACTAACGAAATCTACTTAGACTTAAATTTTACACATAATGAATAGTTTTTACAATGTTTCTGATGTGTTAGTGTGTCTAATTGTAAAAACTATTTTTAAAAAGAATTCCGACGAGATTGTTACCCTTCTTCTTGAACGGGCACTTACGAGTCATTTATATTAACTTTCATGAGTTAGTCAAGCCTAGTCAATTTCATGGTACTAGGTAGTCAAGAAAACTTCCAGTAAGTAAGGGACTGTCAGGATTGTCAGGGATTGTTAACAGCATGTGGTGATGAAGATTTGATTTGATTTGATTTGAAGTTTTGTTTTTTTGTTTATTATTTTGTCCCATAGCGGGATTACAACACTAATCAGCTCTAACCGTGCTACCACATCAAACAACTTTTAGACGTTAGTTTAGCGGTCTACAGATAAACATCTAAAGTGATTAGAAATGATACATCAGAATGGAGTTAGACAACGGTTAGACACTATTGATATCAAGATTTGTGGTTGTTCAAAATAAAATAAAACCGAGCGAAGGAAGGTCACCCAAGTACTTGTAAATATTATAATAGACCATTACATTACTACCTCACCAGCAGAACAACAGGGACGAGCGTCTCCTATCCGTACTTTGCTGCTCATAAGTAAAATGAAACAATATTTACAGCCGCCGTCTCAACAACTCAACTGAGCTGGGACCAGCAGTCAGACAGCCAGCAGTCACCATGGCAGGTCGGCAAGCAGTACCGCTACGACGTGCGCTCCTACACGCTAGCTCGCCTGCATGAAGGCCCTAGCTCCGGCAGCGCTTTCCGCGCCCGGTTCATCGTCCGCGTCAAAGCCCCCGGACAGCTTCAAGCTAAGCTGGAGAGACCTGAGCATGCGCTAGTCCACCAGGATCTCGCCAACAATAGGGAACTCCCGCAAGACCTCAAATACCAACCCGTGATGTACCTTGACAAACCTTTCGAGATCACTGTCAATGGAGGCCGTGTCCTTTCCCTCAATCTGCCTTCAACCCTTTCTCTACCTCTTGAGAATCTCCTCAAGGGTCTGGTCGGAGCTCTGCAGGTCGATTTATCTACTTACCACAACATCCATGGCTCCCAGGACTACTATGACAAGGATTCGCAACAGGGTCTCTTCAGAAAGATGGAGGCAGACGTCACTGGTGACTGCGAAACCCTTTATTCCGTTTCTCCAGTCGTCGCCGAGTGGCGCCGTGAGCTTCCCAACTTCGCTTCGGAAGAAGATCCCATTGAAATCACAAAGAGCAAGAACTATGGCCACTGCCACCACAGAGTCGCTTACCACTTTGGAGTACCTGAAGGTGCTGAATGGACTGGAACCGCTCACGATTTGGAGGAAGAACAGTTTATAAGGCGCGCTACAGTCACTCGCGTCCTTGCTTCCAAACAGGGTTACATTTACAAGTCAGAAACTACTAGTACTGTCCATGTCCACCCTCACCTCTACGGTAAGCAGAAAGCTGAAGTGTACAGCAGCGTACAATTTAACTTGGAATCCTTGGAGCAAGACAGCGAGGCTGAATGGGAAAAACCTGAGGCTAACCGTGTGATCAAGAGTCTTCTGTATTCGATGTCTGCAAAACAACAAGCTTATCACGATAGGTCTTCTTCATCATCATCCTCATCTTCCGAATCACACGAGCACATGCAATCTCCAAACCAGGTACAGCATGACAGGGTACGTCGTTCAGCTAAGAATCCAAAACCTCTATCAATGAGCAAGCTCACCAACATCAAACGTGCCAGCTCCGAATCCAGCTCTTCTAGCTCTAGCGACTCTTCATCGGCATATGTCAACGATGAGATCCCCGACATTAACGAACCAGCGTACGCCGCTTTGTATATGCAGCCCCAGCCCCATGCGGACAAGAAACAGAACGTCATGAATGCCCAAAAAATTCTTCAGGACATTGCTCAACAGCTGCAGAATCCCAACAATATGCCTAAAGGTGACTTCCTGGCTAAATTTAACTATCTTGTACGTGTTATTGGTGCCATGAGCACTGCTCAGCTGGGACAAACTAGCCGTAGCATTGAGGTAGCCAAGTCCTCCAACAACATCATCAAGGCTGATATGTGGATGATATACCGTGATGCCGTTGCCCAGGCTGGTACTCTCCCCGCCTTCCAACAAATCAAGACCTGGATTCAGACCAAAAAGGTTCAGGGTGAGGAAGCCGCCCAAATTGTCGCCACTTTGGCTAACACTCTCCGCTACCCAACCAAAGAAGTTATGTCCCAGTTCTACAAGCTCGCTGTAAGTGATGAAGTCGCCCAACAGAGATTCCTGAACACATCTGCCTTAATTTCTGCTACCAAGTTCATCAACCAAGGCCAGGTTAACAACTACACTGCCCATTCTTTCTATCCCGCTCACATGTACGGACGTTTGGCACGCAAGCACGATAGCTTTGTCGTCGACGAGATTCTTCCGGAACTCTCTGAGAAGTTGAAGAATGCCGTTCAATCAGGCGACAGTGGAAAAGCTCAGGTATACATCAAGGCAATCGGCAACTTGGGTCACCGTGAGATCCTCAAGGTTTACGCTCCTTACTTAGAAGGCAAGATTTCCACAACTACTTACCTTCGCATCCAGATGGTCAACAGCTTGAGAGTTTTGGCTCAACAGCGTGACAAACAAACCCGTGCTGTACTTTACAGCATTTTAAGAAACAGGGCCGAGACCTATGATGTGAGAGTGGCTGCTATTGACAATATCTTCATGGCTCACCCAACTGCCGCGATGATGCAGGCTATGGCCCAGATGACTCACAACGACCCTAGTGTCCATGTACGTTCATTCTTGAAGTTTGCCATTGAGTCTGCGTCTGAACTCAAGAGACCACGAAACTTGGAACTGTAAGTATCTCGATCTTTAAAATCATCACAATAATCTTTCTATCTTGAATTTAAATTACAGATGCAATAAATTTGGCTTGTTTTAGCGCAAGAACCGCTCAAGCCGCTAAATGGATACTGACAAAAGAAAAGTTTGGTCACCAACACTCAATGAAGGTTATGAAAGATAACTTTGACAGTGAGTTCGAACAAGATATCTACAGCTCTCTTGCAATTATCGCCAGCGAAGACAGCATTTACCCTAGGCAGACCAGGTACTCCCTGCGAAACAAAAATGATGGATGGACCGGGCAGAACATGGTAATTATTTTATATTTAGTACCATCTTCAGTTTAATATACTTACTATATATAAATATACTTAATACTTATTCAATTTTGAGAAGAATAAAATGAACTTGTTTGTTAATACAGTTCCTGACCAGCTACTCCAGTGCACAACAGTTTGTAGATTATCTGAAGAGCCTAGCATTTGCAAGTGTCTCCAAGTCTCAAGCCGACCAGAAGTACACTGCCGAGAAAATCGCTCAGTTGCTCAACATCAAGCGCGACGCTCAAGTACCTCTTGAAAGCTCCATTCACATTGATTTCATGAACCAACAGAGATTATTTACCTTCGATGAAGATGACCTCCAACGACTGCCTGAAGTCTTCAGGGACTACACTTCCAAGGAATCCAAGGGTCTTGAAAAGCACTACACCAAGGTTTTTAACCAGGCCCTGGTTTCTGTCATGTTCCCCGTAGCCATGGGTATGCCTTTCATCTTCAAATACAAAGAACCCACCGTCATCCATATGCAGGGCAAAGTAAAGGGTGCCATTAACTTTGTTTCTTTGGGAAAAGGTATCCAAGGTACCTTGGATAAGGAAATTCAAATTACTTACGCTAGAAATATTGACGGCAGTGTGGGTTTCATGGACACTCTTGCCAACCAGTACTCCAGCGTTGGTGTGGTAAATAAACTGCAATTTAACGTCCCTATAAAGCTGAATGTTGAAATTAAACATAGAGAAATCCAAGTGAAGGTGCAACCTCTGCACCCTGAACAAGATACCACTTTAGTACACTACAGCGTATGGCCTTACAGCGCAAGCCAGAAGAAGGAATCTCTTGTAACCGTCGCTCAGGACACGTCCACCAAGGTCATTGAAGGAGGTTTGAGGAAAATTGTTTCCACTGATACTAAATTCGGCCAGAAAATTGGCACGGTATTCCAAATTCAAGGCTACTCCTACTCCAAGGACTTCAAGAACTTCTTCACTATGTTCCCTACTCGTAGTGTATTGACAAACATGGTCTACACATTCAATCAGCGAGATGTGGCTCTCACCCATTTCAACTTTAAGTATCTTGGCAAGCAGTCTCAGAGCAAGGCTGTTACTTTCAACGGCTTTTACGGTAAGAATTTTTCTTATCATTTACATTTGATTACAATTTAAACCTGTATTGAAGATTTCCTGTTACTTACTATCAAAACTAAATTATAATGCCGTATTCACATAGTAGGGTTTCAATCTGGTTTTCAAACAGTATATCGCAATATCTTGAAATATTTAATTAATGTTACCTGTTTCATGAATTAAATAAGTAAAATAAAAAAAAGCTTATTTTATTTAGCTATTTTTCAGATTTACTCCACAATCAGAAATATAGTGGTGAAATTGGGGAGCCCAAAGCAGTGAACGACATCACTCCCAACAGTGAAGACCGCCGCAACGAAGCAGTAAAACGCGCTGCTGCTGGCATCAAAACTGCCAGGGTCCAGGTTGTCGACTTCAGCGCCATCTTTGAAGGTCCCCAAAAGGCAGAATATATTTTAACAGCCGCCGTAGGACACAGCACCATTGACCCCAAGGTCCAATATGTCTTGTTTGCTAACGCAAACTCTCCTAATGGAAAGAACCAAGTCAGCGCTGTCGGTTCAGTTACCAAACCTGAAATTTCAACTATGAACTTCCTGGAAGCTCTTCAGAAAGAGCTGAAGTCGTCGGTCAGCTACGATATCAAATACGGACCAGGTCTGAACAGCCACATCCAGATCCAGGGTGATTTCGAACGCAGCCAGAAATACACTGAAGAGCTCAAGAATTCCGCTATGGGCAAGCAATGTGCTCAAGAAATCTCTGAAAACAACTACTACCAATCCGCTTGCCACAACATGATAGTCATGGCTCATGCTCCCGACAACTTCCTGGGTACTGTCACCTACAAGAATGTCGATCAACCCTCTTTAAATATGACCTACAAATTTTACCAGTTGGTCAAGAACCTTGGTTTCTGGGACAGTGACGACAACCCGATGAAAAGAATACCCGAAGGAAAGCTCGAAATCAAAGCTGAAGCTCACTACTCACGAGAGAGCTATTTGCGCTGGTCAATGACTTCGAAGTATGGCCATATTGTAATGAATAATGTAAAGATCCCTAGGTGGATACCTGGAGTGTTATCTTTCTACATTCCATTTAAGACTTTTGAACGCTTCGAGAACTACCAAACTCGCCACATGTACCAACGTAAGTAGACTTTGAGCATCACTGATTTGTATTCGTTTCTAACACATAAGCCAACTATCTATAGCGTCTCCCACGAGATAACGACTAGTCGTGCGTCACGAGGACTTGACTGCAGACAGCAGTACATACCTATCTTATTCTATGAATGTTACCATTTTCTATCAAATGTAATTTAACATCAGGATTCAGATGATATAGTGGTCAATAACAATCATAATAAATAAAGTTTAAGATGTAAGATTTGAAATACTGCCAAGTGAAAAGCAAGTTGCCAAGAGATAAAGGAGTTTATGAAATATGTTTTATAGTGTTAACCGACACTAGCGGATGTTCACACAAATATATACATCACAAGAATTTCGCTTCTAACAGGATTCGAACCTGCGTCTTCTGGCTATCCGGGCCAGACGCCTTAACTATAACCTTATATTTCATAAAGTTCAAATAATGCAAAATCTCTCGCCATTTGATTGGTACTGTAACGTATCACAATGGAGTAGGCGATCGCTACAAAGCGGGTCTGGTAGATGGAGCTACGGCTTGTAAGCCGGAAAGAAATACATCATTGTTTTAGACTTTCACGGTTATTCATTACTTTATACATTGTAACGGGATATTTACCGTGATTATTATAAGCTGGTGAGCTCCCGATATTTCGACGCTGTTGCAAGCATCATGTTCACGGGAATACTGGCGAAACTGCGGGTGGATTGTAGACGAAATTATGAGCAGACAAATCTGTCTACCCGCTTTCTTTGTCTTTTACGCGTACTACTAGAACTCACTCGAAAGTCACGACAAAACACGCTCACGATATCACTGCGTTTTTGAGAGTCCTTAAATGGCTGTGATTTATTTTTTAGAACACTTATCACCGGATTCCACGCACTGGACAATTTAAAGCCGTTTTCCCGATTGAAGTTTTTGTATTTTGATATTTCTATTGCTTCCTTGACCATTCTCGGTATATAATGCCGCTCAGTCGACAGAATACGTGCTTTATGGAACTCGATCCAGTGATTCGGACCCGAGTCTAGCAGATGTTCTGCTATAGCAGACTTGTTAATGTCATTATTCTTCACTGCTTTAATGTGCTCTTTGATGCGACATGACACAGTTCTTTTTGTCTGTCCTATATAAGAACTCCCGCAACTACAGTCAATTTTATAAACACCAGGATGTTGTAAAGGCAGTGTATCCTTCGGAGAACGCAGACTTTGATTTATTTTCCTGTGAGGAGTAAACACAGTCCTGATGGAGTATTTTCTCAGTAAACGACCTACTTTGTCCGTTACCCCTCGCAGATACGGCAAGAAAGCCGGCTGACGTTCAACGTTTGGTGTACCAGAGCTGTTACCTTGTCGCCTATCACGTGGAACCTTAACCTTATACCCATTCCTCTGTAGAACCTCTTGAATATAGGATAGTTCCTCACCCAGATGTTCATAATCACAAAGATCAAATGCGCGATTAGTGAGTGAGGTCACTACAGAGTTTAAATGGGCAGGATGATGATGAGAGTTAGCATGTAAGTAGCGGTCAGTATGGGTTGCCTTTCTATGTACTGAGTGGCTGAGTGTACCATCGCTTCTTACAAGAACCTTTACATCCAGGAATGGCAAAACTCGATCTTTTTCCATTTCTACTGTGAACTGCATGTTGTTGTGGATGTTGTTTAAGTGGTCCAAACACTCTATTACTTCTGTCTCCTCTCCCCTGATTACACAGAAAATGTCATCTACATACCTCTTCCAGTACACAATCGGCACCGGACACGTAGACACAGCTTTATTTTCAAAATGTTCCATCCACAAATTTGCTACTACCGGCGCCACCGGGCTACCCATAGCTACACCGTCAATTTGTAGGTAGAACTGTCCTCTGTATAAATATCGGGAGCTCACCAGCTTATAATAATCACGGTAAATATCCCGTTACAATGTATAAAGTAAGAAATACATCATATCAAGAAATAAAGGAGTTTTATATCTAGTTCTATGAATTCTATGAAAGTGTGGTCTAAAATGATGTATTTCCACAGCCTACTGCACCGTTGACGGTTCCAAGATTCGCACCTTCAGCAACCGCACCTATGACTACACCCTGAGCAGCTCGTGGCATGTCGCCATGCAGGACCAGGTGAATGAGCGTGTCGATGGAAACGACATTGTCATCCTGGCTAGGAAACCAAGCGAGAACCAGCAGGAAATTTACATTTCCTACAAGTAAGTGAGAATTACTATTACTAGTAATTAAGTATTAATAGACGTATGCACTTACGTCATAAGCCATCCAGATTCCAGATCAGGTTTTAAACTAGCCAACCGACAAAAAATGTGTTTTTGATCATTAAAAGTGCCATAATTTCCTTGCATTTGTTCAAAAACTTTCACCGTAGTTACATTCAGTACCATTATATAGATTCCTTACCGTGGAGCCTATCAATTCAAAGACGTGCTTTTACAAAAAAAAACATTTTTACTTCAGATCTGAAACCGGCAAGGACTTGGAGATCGAGATTAAGCCCGCTCAAGACTCGCAGAAACCCAGAGTCCAGGTCAAGACGAACGGCCAGAAGGTTTCTGAAGGTGACCTGATCATGTACTGGGACGACGTCGCCGAAAGCCACCTGCTGCAGTACTACACGCAGCCTGATGGTGTTCTGGTGCTAACAATTGGAGAGAACTGGCTCCGTGTCCTATACGATGGACAAAGGTCAGTGTTCCTGTCGAACCGCCATAGGAAGTCAGCTTGGGGTATCTGCGGTCGCATGAGTGGCGAGCCCCGCGATGATTATGAGACCCCCATTGGTCTTGTCGATAAGCCTGAATACTACGCCGCATCCTACGCTCTAAACGACGAGAATGCCGACCCTAAAACTCAAGAGCTCCAGAGCCAAGCTAAGCAGCAGGCGTACCAGCCCAAAAACAAGTTCACCTCAATTCTTCGCTCGGATAACGAATGGAGCAAATACATGCAGGCAACAAACTGGGCAGGCATGGAGGGAACAAAAGACTGGGCAGGCATGGAGGCAGCAAAAGACTGGGCAGGCATGCAGGCAACTGAAGGCCAGACAGTGTACAGGGCTAAGAGCTACCTGAAAATGAGAGGACCGTGCAAGATGTACGAGCAAGTGCAATACTACGAGAATCAATTTGAGATCTGCATTTCGACCACTCCTCTGCCTGTTTGCTTCTCACACTGCCGCAGCGATGATTACAGGATCCAGAACGCCCAAGTTACCTGCAGGCCTAAGTATGACCAAGAGTACCAGACCTTCAGAAACCAGATCCAAAGGGGGGAGAACCCTCAGGTCACTGGATACCCTCAACTTAAGCAGTTCAAAGTACCCACTACATGCACTGCGTAAAAACACTCATTAGTTAACAAAAAGAAAACGGCTTGAACAACGTGACAATGAATATTTATATTTATATATGAAATTATAATGTATATGAAATTATTATAATATATTGTATTTGTATAATCTTTGGGAGTATCGTATATATTTATTAAAATCTTATATATTATGTATATACGTTTTATGTATATGTATATGTCGTAATTTTATATTGTTGTATTAGTATTATTATTTATTATGATTAGGTATAATTTAATATACAAATAATAGGCATACATGAAAAAAGTAAAAAAAAATAAACTACCTACTCATTACTAAAGATTCGGTTATTTTATTCTCTAGTGTTAGGATTTACCTACTCTAGATCGTCCTAGGATTAGGTAATTTTTCTTAATGTCCATCTGGGTTGATGTTGCATGTTTTCCGTCACCAAAACCTGAAGTTCATTAGAGGATTCGAACCATTGACTACGAATCGTCGCCCGGCGGGCGGTCTTGCTACGACTAGCGACATTTTCATTTCGTAATATTCACCATTCATAAAAATATTATTACAAATTAAACTTATGCAAATGGAAAACGACTACACTCTATAGGTATGGCTCCTATTATTTTAATGAGAGTGCATTATTACTTACATAGGTAGGTACCTATTAGTCAATCAAAACTAAGTTTATTATATGTGCCAGTAAAAGTATAGTACCTAGTAAAATATTATTCACCTACTATTACGTACCTACCTACAATTTTATATTTTGTATTGTTTTTGTTTGTAACTTGGGTTCTACGTGAAACGAAACATAAAATGCATTCAGTGCTGCCAGCTAGAAAGAAATTCCCTAAAATCTTAAATTTAAATTTACGTGTACTTTGTTATAGTTTGACTATACGATCTCCACGCGATTTACGTACAATTTCATCAATTTTACGGTAGGGTATTATAAATAATAGGGTATAATAAAGATAATATAAAACATTTTACAAAATGTTGTCTACTTAGTAAAATAAAGTGTAAAAAGCGTATTTTATTGATTTTAATTATAAAATATATTTATTTTTTGTAAAAATAATGTAATTAAATTTGTTTTTTTTAGATTGGATTATTTAGTAACGCTCTATGATTGGTCTTTCTCTGTGGCTTTCGGGCCCGCTCAGCCCTTGCGCCCCGTCCGCTGAGCCCTTTGCTACCCATTCAGATACGCACGCGGAGGGGCCCGCCTCGTTATTTACTACCTGTCAGCAACCTCTCCGAGACCAAGCTCAGTCAACTAGGAGAGGTTGCTGACAGGTACCCAGGATGCACCGCGTGGAGATTATCCGACTGCGCACCCCAAGGAGTAATTAATGCTTTCTGCATCAGACCCTTGATCCAATCTCCTAGCGAGAGCCACTTGTGATGTTGATACATGAGATGTCTTAGGTATAAGGCCATGTGTTGAATGAATGAGTTTATGAGACGAATACCTACTGCAATACTTAGGGTCTTACCAAAAAAAATTAAATAGGTACACGTTAAACCTGTGTTAATCACTGTTTAACGCCTAAACATGCCTTAGTCGCGCGATTAAATATCAGCAACCACAAATTAATCCTGATTTAAATAGTTAGTATCTAACCATTGTCTAACACAATTCTGTTGTGACATTTCTAATCAGTTTTGACGTTTATATTTAGACGCTGTCTAGGTAAACAGGCGACTAAAATGTTTATTTTGTGGTAACACTATTAACGTTTATGATGCGGATCTTTTTTGTATGAGGTGGCAACTTTAGAAATGTCATTCAGATTACGAATCGTTATCATCAAATTTATTCTGAAATTTTGATAAACAAACATAGATATTAGTTACTACATAGTAGTTATTACTATGAAGTTGGCACTTTTTTAGACTCTTTTAAATTAAGTAGCTTTTTATATAAATCATTAGGCATGATACACTGACATTACTAAAGTACGTGACGAAATGGAACGCAATCATGAAAAAACCAGCTGTTTCATTTATGCCTTCAGTGAAATAAAATTGATTGAATATTGTGAAATGAAATGTCAATGTCAAACTCACCTTGTTCTG
The DNA here is from genome assembly GCA_907269065.1 of Crocallis elinguaria. NCBI lineage: Eukaryota > Metazoa > Arthropoda > Insecta > Lepidoptera > Geometridae > Crocallis > Crocallis elinguaria. Next base: position 13,753,892 of record OU026071.1, on the reverse strand, counting down.
TTCACCGTATCGTACGTGGTTAGCAGAGGGTGGTAGCTTAGAAAAACGAGCATTTGTATGGCAAGTGGTGCCGTCTCGTGATTTTGGTCAGAACACGTAGTATACTACCTAATCTGTGGTCAGAACGGAATTAGACAGTCTGTGATTAGACGTTTGCTTCGATTTTTTATATTTACTGAAAACTGAAATTATTCGAAATTAAACATTTGTATTTGTTCACAACGCCATTCTTTTTTAATTTCTCGTAGTTTTCTTTGATTATCATGTTAATTTTGTTGTAATTGTTGGTGTTAGTTGTTGATTGTTTTTGTTATTCAGTTATTGTTGTTAAAATGTCTTACCAGGGAAGACGCAGTAACTGTGTTTTTGGATGCTCGGATCTTGGTAAGCCTATATAGTTTTTATATGATAATTTTCAAAGACCTCACGCTGACTTTCATAATTTTCATAGTTATTGTTGAATTCCACAATATTAGGTACTTCATTTTGTCTTTGTTCTAAGCGGAATGGCCACAGTAACCATTTACACCAAATTTGTCTAGTATTCCTTCTAATCCTTTGAGACTTTAGGACCTATCTATTGAATTCTGAGTTCTAATCGTCTATCAGCTTATTTGAAAACAAAATCTCTGGTTACAGGTGCATATCGGCACGGGTTTCCTCATCCTGAGACAAGGTCTGAAATGTTTAGAAAATGGCTTTTGATTGTGGGCAATAAACTCACAGAAACAGATCCATAAAGATCCATAAGAAAGTGTGTGCACTTCACATTGGATCAAAAAGTAACAAACCATTGACTGATGTGTTCAGCTGTCCCGTCTTCGCGTCGTTCGCGTCTAGAAGGTGAGTCTTAGATATACTAACTGTACTGTGTGTAACTGGGTTATAATTATTATACCGCTATAATCAGACAGATACTTTGGTAGGTACTTGATGTGTGGGCTCTTATCCGCAACTATAGGCTGTTTATTGGCCCTTTTTGCATGAGCATAAACAGATACTTACTGTGTACATACTGTATCGATACTATGTTAACATTGTTACTGGGGTCTGTTTCTTTGTATTTTGTTCACTTTTGTGTTTTATTTTGTGAGAATTTACCATGGATATTTTAATTTTAGTCTGCTAATTCAGCAAAGCTTAACACATTGCTGCGCAAAGAAGTGCATCCAGTTTTCAAAGCCGCATTCTCCGAGTTTGGATCCCTGCAGCAAATATTTAATTACTTGCTAATTCAAGTCTTGTTTATGGGATGTTGTCTTGCTTTTTATTTGTAAATGAAAGAGAAAAACATGCTACAGCAACCCCACTTAGTGGAAATAAGGGTAGATGGATGTTGAAGCTGTGTGTGACACCTGAGACTGTGTCTAAGCATTAGTTATGATTAATACCGACCTTAAATATTTACAGGAATATTTTCATCTCCAACTGCATCGGTCAAACTTGAACACAACTACTGCATCCCCGGAATACAATCACCTAGACCAGGAGAGTGTTCGACCAATCCGGATTGTGTGGTAAATGAATAAAAATTTGTAATATTGTAACCATATTTTGTTGTATTAATTTCCCCATTTAGTACATAATCAACTGCAAAGCTACTTGGTAGGTAGTGTGGTTTCAGCTCACTGTACCTAATAACAATTAAAGTGGGTTGTTTGAGTTAGTAGGTGATAGGGCCGCAATTTGTACCTACATAACAGTTAATATATTAGGTATATAGTGAGCTAAATACCTGTAGGTGCCGGCATAGGTCTGGTATAGGCACAAAATAGAGCGAGCAGAAAGGACGCTTAGTACTTGGCACACTAAACACTACTGTTTAGCGCAAAACGGTAGCAGTGCCAAGTACTTAGCGTCCTTTCTGCTCTGTCTATTTCGTGCCTATACTATACAATTACATATAGAGATATGGACACCTGCATACCTATATATATAGCTATAGCTATACAAGTTTAGTTCGGACCAAAGTCGCTTGGAGCGCTAGTGTTCGACTGTTCTGACGTTTCGCGTGAGACGGCCCTCTTCTCCTTTATGGATAGTTATTATACTCTTTGGTGGTTAGTGTTTCAGTTTGTAAATTTTTTACACGTTTAATACTTATTGCTGTTCGTGATACATCTTTTTGTTTAACGAAACACCGTGAAACGGGGAAGTAAATGCTTCGTTATAGTTACGACAAAGTCAATTAATAGACATAATTACGGTCTAGTAAATTATTTTATTTCGTGAGACTAGTTCGAATTTCGAATCCGCAGGGAGTTTCCAGGAAAAGACTTCAGGTAAGTGCCTTTTAAAGTTCTAAATTTAATTTATTTCAATTCAAAAGGTACTCTTTAGTTCCTACCTAATAGTACAATAAGTAATAACAGCGACAATATTGGCAAAAACTAAAAATTATCAAATTTAATTCTGATATTTTTAGGGTCTTCGATAAAATATATTCCTTTTCAAGTTAATGCCTAAATCAATTCATTATAATAATGACAATAGCCTGAAATAAAATCGACTGGGTAATAGGTATGGACATTATTTCACACTCCTATTTACAATAACTGGCTATGGGGCATGTAAGTGATTTACTACTTTCAAGTTGAATGATAAACAAGTTATTTTTGTATACAAGTGGTCCTCTTATGTAGTTACACTTCAATGATACAACCCAGTGACCAAAAGAAAAGAGAGAATCAAATCAAAAAGAGTTATGCATGCCATTAAGTTGTTGATCACTTGATGAGCATAACACCAGCCCATAACAATTGTGGTGCCACTCAGAACTTTGAAGCACAAAGGCCTGTGCAGCTGCCTTATCAGCTAACAATCTCGTGTTCGTTTTCAATACCAGACCGATTAAAACCAGCGGTCACTAGTCTTCGTGTGGAAGGAGTTGTCAATAGTTTTCGCTTCTTTTCGTTTTGTAAGAGCTTATTTCTTTAATAACCAGCGAAAATTCTAGACTATTCCTTCCACACGAAGACTAGTGACCGCTGGTTTTAATCGGTCTGGTATTGAAAACGAACACGAGATTGTTAGCTGATAAGGCAGCAGCACTGCATTTCATGACAAACATCCATATACATTTGATCCATCCATCCTCACAAACTTTCATGTTTATAAATATAGTATGATCAGTAATATTTATCAGATATGGTATATCCTACTAATCCTACTGGATGTGTGGTTGTTTGTTATGCTTACACACAAAAACGATTTAACGGAATTTGATGAAATTTTACAGTAACAGGTTATACATCAGAATAACAAATAGACTAATATTTATAAAGGTGTACCATGTTGGTGAAGGTGCAGGCAATATTAGTTATCTAATTGGTACATTTATTCATTCTGGTTGTTCCTTGAATTCTCTTTAATCTCAAAGTTATGATTGATGATGATAGAATACCAGACAGAGACATGCTTATGGGCTGGCTGATACTACATAATTATAAGGATTCCTGAAGGGGCTTTCTTTAATCTTTAATTAAGTCTTTCTTTAATCTTTAGGTATAATCCTTTTGTAAATAAATAGGTTAAAAATGGCGATGCATTTTCTTTTCGTTGAACATTATATCATAGATTTTATTGAATTAAGAAAGAGACACCTTATTCTAGGTGGGGGCGATAAGGCCTGCACTGACGTCCCGCTTGGGGTGTATTGTGAATCTTGGGGTGTATTGTGCATAAGAGACACCATTAATTTAAAATATTTTTACATGTCTTCAGATGATTAAATTCTCTATTTTTAGGTTAAAAAAATATGGTTGTTATCATTCAAAATATTGAATATTTCTAGATATAAAAAATTTCAGGGTCTTTTTTGAGATTTTCTTAGAAGATTCTGGACCATTTCTGTAAAATATTTGCCAACCCCGAATATGATAGATTAGGTTAT